>CM074724.1:70756473-72056473 GCA_037306005.1 Rhinophrynus dorsalis
CGTTGTACGCATTTTAGACAACACGGATTACTGGGTGTTCACCCTTCTGGACCCCCGCTACAAAGAGAATTTCTCATCTCTCATTCCTCCGGTGGAGAGGACAAGCAAAATGTTGCAATACCAGAAGGTTCTTGTCGAAAAATTGCTCCAAAATTTTCCATCTGACAACGCTGGCGGCAGAGTACGTGCTACCTTGGCCAACCGAGAAGGGGAGAAAAGGGGAGCACACAGCAGTTCCGAGAAAGGCAGGGCAACACTCTCCAAGGCGTGGGACACCTTCATGACACCCCGCCAGCACCCTCACCCTGATGCGCAGCCTAGTGTCACAAGGAGGGAAAAGTTTTGGAAGATGGTGAAGGAGTACGTAGCAGACCGTGTCAGCGTCCTCAATGATCCCTCTGTGCCTTACAACTACTGGGTGTCCAAGCTGGACACGTGGTATGAACTGGCACTCTACGCCTTGGAGGTGCTGGCCTGCCCTGCCGCCAGCGTTCTGTCTGAGCGGGTATTTAGTGCTGCTGGTGGCATCATAACAGATAAGCGTATCCGCCTTTCCACCGACAATGCTGATAGGTTGACACTTATAAAAATGAACAAGGCCTGGATTTCCCCTGACTTCTCCACTCCACTGGAGGAAAGCCCCGGGGGAACATAAACTCACTTTATATATGTTATTTACAATGATGTGAATACTCTGTATTCCCATTCACCCCTTCCACCCAAAAAACGGGTATATGGTTGACTCTTAATCTTCTCATCCTCCTCCTCCTCTTCCATATGCCCTGTGCTATAATTTTTATATAGGGCCAGCTCACCAGCGGGCCCTGTGATATAATTTTTATATAGGGCCAGCTCACCAGCGGGCCCTGTTTGCCAATTTTTATATAGGTCAGCTCACCAGCGGGCCTTCTCATATAATGTTTTATTGGGTCAGCTCTCTAGCGGGCCCTCTCATATAATGTTTTATAGCGTCAGCTCACTAGCGGGCCTTCGCATATAATGTTTAGGATGGTCAGCTCTGCAGCAGACCCTCACCCATAATGTTTTAGATGGTCAGCTCAGCGCACGTTTCCCTCTTAATCATGGCCTCAGTTCAATAAAATCAAGGAAATTTTTGGGAGAATTTGCTTCTGTGCACGTTTCCCTCTTAATCATGGCCTCAGTTCTGAAAATCAAGGAAATTTTTGGGAGAATTTGCCTCTGCGCACGTTTCCCTCTTAATCATGGCCTCACTTCCGAAAATCAAGGAAATTTTTGGGAGAATTTGCAGATGATATACAAGTAAATATACAGCAAATATTGTTTGGTAACAATTTTTCGCCTAAAGTCGTTTTTATTTTCCTTTTTGTGTGTTTTATGGTCAGTCTGTAAAAATGGCGTACTACGGGCGAAAGATCGTTCCCAGCAGCGATGTTGGAGTCCAAGATGCATCCAGACATCCTCCCTATGCTGTCCCTGAACCATTTCTGTGGTGTTTCCATAATTTTCTGCCCTTTTCCTATGGACCAGGCACCCTCCCCTCATCAGAGCAGGGGGTGCCTGGTGTAATGCTCGAGTCCTCCCATTGACTTCAATGGGGCTCGGGTGCTCGGTCGAGCACTCGAGCCTCAGGGGGTGCTCGGTCAGAGCACCCGAACACCCGAGCATTGGGGTGCTCGCTCATCACTAATATCTACCTATTCTTCTGATCTTCTTGTAAGTATTAATGATCTTTGTTGGGGATATATCTAGGATTCATAGGTGTTGATAACATCCCACAGCTTTTGTAAATCCATGTGCAGGAAAATCTGCTATTTTGAAGGCTATGTACCTTCAAGATACAATTTTTTTGATAATAGTAATTTATTATATGGGCACCAGATTAACTGGATATAAAATGTGAACTTCTAGATGCTGGAGAGGTGCCGTTCTGAAGCAAACCAGTGAATTAATGAGTTTATTTATATAGTGCCACAAGTGTATGCTGTACTTTTTAATTTCAGGGTTTAGAGAATACTGGGTTACAAATGCTTTGCAAAGTGAAACACTGGAAGTGAGGTCCCTGCATGAAAGCATACGATCTAACGTGGTAACGGGAGACATACAGAGTACATAAGGGTCAAGTGGTGAATACAGTGTTAGAGCTCTGGTCAGGATAGGGGACACATAAATAAAGTAAATACATTGTAAGAGCCTTAGTTGTACAAGATCAGTGCCTTCAAGCATGTTTAAAGGGATAGTAATACTTTAATATTACTAATCCCCATAGTGTAGCTCTTTAAAAAATAATTCAATTGCCCCCAGGTTCATCTCTCAAACCTTTATGGTTTGAGAGAAAACCGTAAGCAAAGTCCCCCCTCCCTCCCCCTTCTCTGAAGTCACCGTTGTACTGACTGCAGGAATATCCGGTCTCATTTTCATCAGGCGGTCTGCAGTCTGGGGGGGGGGCTTTGCTTACAGTTTTCTCTCAAACCATAAAGGTTTGAGAGATGAACCTGGGAGCAAACAAATTATTTTTTAAAGAGCTACACTATGGGGATTAGTAATATTAAAGTTTTATTGTCCCTTTAAGTTTTGTTAAGGAGGTGTAGTTTTAAGCGTGACATGAAGACCATAAGAGAGGTGCAGTAGAGCTTGGAGGTAGGGATAGCATTCCATAGATAAGGAGCAATGAGAGAAATATGTTTGATACGTGCGAGGGGCGGACACACAAAAGGAGATGAGAGAAGACTTCCACTGACTGATTGTAAGTGATGGAATGGGGTATAGCTGGTGATCAGAGTGAAAATAAAGGGAGTGGTAGAGGAGAGAAGCAGAAATTTGTAAGATATCCAGTGTCTGATATGCAGCCATTGGAAAGATTTTAGGAGGAGGAGGGGCAGGGACAAACCTAGATGAGAGTTGGGTAATTTGCGCTACAGCATTCTATATGAATTGAAGTGGATGCAGTTAGGAGACAGCAAGGCCAGGGAGAATAAGGCTACAGTAGTCCATGTTGGAAAGGATGAGTGCTTGTGTTAGACTTTTAAATGTGAAGGAACAGAGGAAGGGACAGATTTTTGCTATGTAGTTCAAGCAAAAGTGGCAGGATTTAGTGATAGAGTTAATATGAAGAGAAAATGAGAACCGTATCAATTATCACCCTTAAGAACTGAGCCAGTTCATGGTGATGAACAGGGAGGTGAAAAATTGTCCTAGTCCAACCACCACACACTGCATAGACATGAGGAACAGTGGCTAACTGCACCCTAGGGGACAACATAAAAATTCCTAAATTCCCATGCACTGCAACAGAGATTTTTAACCCGCTGAATGCTTCCCAATGCATTGGAAACCTCTGTTGCATTGAAGGGGTTAAAAATCTCTGTTGAAGTGCATGGGAATTTAGGAATTTTTATGTTGTCCCCTATGGTGCAGTTAGCCATTGTTCCTCATGTCTATGCAGCGTGTGGTGATTGGACTAGGATGACCTTTCACCTCCCTGTTCATCACCATGAACTGGCTAATCCCCATGATGCTGCCCTTGCTATGTTGTGGGGGGATTAGTAATTACAGCAGAACTGACCCAGTACTCTGCTGGAGGATTATGTATCTGAGTGCCATTTAGTGCAATGCTTGATCACATTGCACAGATTTGGGCTTGCTTCTGAATGGCACCCTTACAAACAATTTTCAAACTATGGGAAAGACAAGTTCCTACTTTTTCCACCCAAAACGAATTCACTATTTAACTAGCTTGTCCTGAAGCAGGGAAATTCTTAAACCCTGGCCTGCATGCAGCCCTTGAGGACTGAGCATTGGCATCCCCATTTTACATGGAAGTGCAGACCTTCTTGGCTTCTCTGGTAGCTGCAGTGCTTACCTGTGTTTGGAAGGCTCCACGGGCATGCGTAAGGAAGGTGCAGTCTATAGCAAGTTCCAGAATACGGCGCTCTATCATCACTGTCTCGGGGCAGCTTATGTATCTGCGTTTCTTAACCATCTTCATTGCTAGCAGGTCCCCTCTTACTGTATCCTGCGCCAGCACGACCTAAATGAGACAGAGAGCAGAGAGAGGTCTGGAGGTTACAAGTCAAGCCAGAGAAGAATTGTAGAGCTGTTGATTTGGTAAATGAACACACCTTGTATAAGAACATCTTGGCCATGACATTACATACACCATAGGATTTTGCTATTTTATTTAATAACTTGACCTTAGGTATAAAGCAAAGAAGATGAGCAGTAATAGTGTGATCCAGTGGCAAAAATAATAACATGTCTTCTTATTTCCATTCATTGAGGGATTTTTAACCCCTTGAATACCAAAGGTCTCCAAAGCATTGTGAAACTGTGCTTGGGAGACTTTTCCATCATTCAAAGCAGTGATTCTCATCTCCATTCTGTGGGGAATGCTGACAGGTCAGGTTTTAACCCTTTGAGTGCCATAGGGGTGCACAACCCATTGCTTTGCATTGTGGTATGTACCCCTCTGGTACACAAAAGGTTATGGATACCACTGATTAAGGACAGGGGGAGCAATCACAGTGATGGATCTACTGATTATCCACCTGTGGCCAATCAGGGATATCCAGAAAAACTTAGTCTGATTCAAGACGTTAAGCCCCATTTCAATCAATGGGTAGTCCAATGTATATGCAGCTTTTACTGTATATTAACCTCTAGAGTACCAGACACATGTGGGACACAGGGTTGGCCATGTGTACCCACACGGCTAAGTCCGTGTCCTGTATGAGACCGCACTCCCCCCATCCCTCCCTTTAGTATTATACTATGGCTTTATTTTTGTATCAGAACGCGTTGGGTGGACATTAGGATCCTTCCAATGCTCCCCCTCAGTTATTGATCTCCCAGCCGATCATGCTGAAGTCAATAATGGCAATGCTTCTCTATTTCCAGAACTTCTGGGTGGGAGTGGGCGGTATCAGGAAAAGCCTTCCCATGTCACCAGTGATGTGAGAAGACTTTTCCCAACCCTGCCCACTCTTACCGGGTTGGGTAGAAGTGAAACAGAAGAGCCGCGTGCTCTCATGTGTCTCCATTATTGACCTACCAGCACGATCGGTTGGGAGATCAATACCTGTGGGGAGGTGACAGAAGGGGGTCCTAAAGACCCCATGAAATCCCGAATAAAATTTAATTGCAAAAAAAAATTAACCCTGTTTGTGCCATGGCGGAGTCCAACATATAGCTTTGCAATGTATTAGTCCCGCCTGTGGCACACTCTGTTATGCATACCTTCGCTGGGGGACATCTGGAGGGGTCCTGATATCTCACCAGTGAGGTCTGAATAGAAAATAATGAAAAAAGCCCTGTGTGTGTGCCACAGTGGAGTCCAATTCACAAAGCATTTTTTTTAAATATTTTTTTTAACAATTATCATTTGAGGGGGGTATCAGGAGGGGCTCTGATGCCCCTCCAGTGCGATTCTATTAAAAATAATGAAATCAAAAGTTAACCCTGTGTGTGCAAAGGGGTGTTGAACTCCTCTGTGGCACAAGAAGGATTTTTTTTTAATGACGTTTTCTTTAGCCCTTATATGTGTGTGTGTGTGTGTGTGTGGGGGGGGGGGGGGTATTACCACAAACGTCTGAATAAAAAAAAATAATGAAAATAAATAATCCTTTGTGTGTCACAGGGGGGTGCATCCCATTGTAAATCAGTCTGTTGGACCACCTTCTGGAACACCAACGTTTATTGTTTTGTTGCATTTTTTTTTTTCTGACCACGTTGGGGGGAATCTGGAGGGGTCTTAGTGTCCCTAAATTTGGTCTGAATAAAAAAATAATGAAGAAAAATAATGAACCCTGTTTGTGACACAATGGGTTCAACCCACTGCCTCCAATCCCACCCCCATGTACCCTAAACCCCCAATCTGGTTCCACAGCGCAGTGGCAGTAACATTCTCCCAGCATGACCCCTTCATAGCCTGGTTTCACTGCCCACTAGAAGATACAGAGTACCAGTGTGTAGTGGAATCAGGCTGGGAATCAAACAATGTATGTGAGGGAAACTAACTTAGGGGAAGAAAGACAAATGTTACCCCTCATTTGATGCGGCTAGTTGTCATGTTAAGCTTTATCTACCTTTTCTTCATCTATCTATTTGGCATAACCATGTTAGTACAGGCAAGTCATAGTTGAAAAAAAGAATGAAAGATGAGACACTGTAGTTTGTGTAGTGTTGTGCTTCTAGCACCCTCTATGGTATGTCCACTGATACTAATGAGGTGCCATTTTTTCATATGATCAGTAACTAACAGATACAGTAGGAAATTCTATAGTTTTCAAAATTTCAGTACATTTGAAGGGGTGGAAATATAAAAAAATGTCTATTTTTCCCTTTAGCCACCTTCTAGAAACATTTATGCACACTAGTCTAGTGGTTGGAAGAACCCTCATTTGGTGCAGTCTGCAGTGGCATATCTGCTTACAGGAAATTTATAGCTTTATATCGCTAATCAGCTGTTTTTGGGTAGTTTTACCATGTAACCTCTGGAATGCGCATTTTAGTTTATAAAGGTCAAAATAATACTTTGTGCCCCTGGTAATTAGGGGTCTGCAAAGGCCATGCATATAGATGAAACTATACACATTTGTTATTTTTGTAATTGGAAGATTCAGGGCTTTTTTTAAATAATAGAAACTTCACAAATAACATAAATGTTTTGATACATAGTTTGCGATTTTAGCAATTTTTTTTTAACTTTTTTGTAATTATGACATATAACTTGTCACATATTGCTAAATTTTCTTTATCTGGGACACCTTGCAAAATCTCAATTAGTTCTAATAAATGATATGTGTTTTTTCATATGTAACTAGAAAGATACCTTCAGGAATCATACTCAAACAGATAGCAAAAATGCTGAAAATGTGCCTGGCCTGCAGAGTCTATGAAATGGCCCAAGTCCCTGGCACTGACAGGGTTAAAAATATGGAAAGGTTTTTGAGTAATGGGCCCACTTTTACGTGTTTATTGGGAAAAGGCATCAGCCTCACAAAGGAGCAGAAAGATCAAAGGCAGACAAGTTTCATAAGTTAAAGAATCATCTACATTTAGAACTAAAATTCAAATAACCTACTTGGAAAAGACATATCTTACCTTGCCGTATGCACCTCTTCCAAGCTCTTGATAAAAGCTGAACCTCTCGATGGCCATAGAGGTTGCGGCAGCAAGCATGGAGTATCCTGTTGGTTCCTCTTCACATCCTGATTCTGGGGTGAAAAGAACATTACACATTCATAAGGGCACTTGGGTTCCACCAGTTACTACAGACTGTTCTAATTTCCTCACAAATAAATGCACACCTTTGATAAATGAACTGGCCCATATTTATAGAAGCAAACTGCAGTTATTCTAGAGTAAACAAATTGCATCCTAGAGGATACATGAAAATATCTCTTAAATTAAGTTATCTTTTATCCCCTTGAATGTTAGAGAGGACCCATTCCATTACGAAGCAATGTACCAGAGTCCTCTCTAGCATCCATGGAGTTAAAAAGTTCTGTTGAATTATATGGTAATTTGGGAATTTTTACCTGTCACCTATGGTGTCCTATGTTTACTCCAAAATAACTCTAGTTTGCTTTTATAAACGTGGACCACTGGGCCTTACATATAAAGGCAAAGTGTGGCAATGTTGGAGCACAGCATCTTGTGTCGGCTAATCCTCCTTCATCAGGTGCATGCAACCCATATAACCTTATGGTGCAGTTGGTTTACTCTAGAATTGCCCCACTGTGCCTTTATATGTAAGGTGCCTTGTTCCTAGCAAATCTCAGACGCAGTGCCACATGGCACAAGCTACCAGAAATTCAAAGATATTTAGTAAGGAACAGAAATGGGTGGCTCATGGGGTTAGGAGCACAGCATCTTGTGTTGGCTAATCCTCCTTCATCAGGTTCATGCAACCCATATAACTTCAATGTAATGTATTTATTGTACTACAAATATTTATTTCCTTAACAAAATGGTTATTCCATTGGATGAAAGAGAAGTACCTAGGGCTTTGTGAAGTAATTCTTTGGAAACTTTTCGAGCATCCAAAGGGTTAAACTAACCTATGTTTTATTTTCTGAATATTAATAATGGCCATTGACTCCCTGTGCAGGGAGAGGTACACAACATTATAGATACCTTGAAAGAGATGGGCAAGTGCTAGAAAATCTCAGATAAAATGTTACTTGTGCCCCACAGTGTTACTACATCTGGAGGTGGCTACAGAGTCTCATTGTGTATTAAAGTTCCTAGTGCATCCTGCCTCCTTATTTCTTATCTCTTCATTTGTTTTTCTGTAGAAGCCAATTCCGCCATTATTCTTCACCCAAAACCAGATAATAACCGAATAAAGAGGCTGCTGCACAGAACAGATGAAGAGAGCCAAATGAAGAGGAAAGGGAAAGGTAGGAGTCCTAAAAAGATGTAGTTAAATCTCAGGCACCCCTAGCAAAGCACCCAAGGCTCACATGCCACTGCCCATAGCCACACCCTAACTCTTGGTGTCTAGAGGTTGGCATTGGGCTGTCTATATCCACAACTCTGGGAATTTGAGCAACACATCTGAGGAGCCCCTCAAAATTTGTCCCTTGTATTCTACCTAATGTAAAATTTGGCACATCATAAAACCCAAGGATCCATTGGAGCCCTGAAAAATATTGTCTATAGGTGCTGTGTCATCTTCAAAATAATGAACTACTGAAATACCAGGATTGTGTGTATCAAAACTGTGAATATCTGCATATCAAATAAGGTCTACTCCAATCATGACAGCAATCCACATTAACTGTGACAGTTTAAACAATCATGGATAATAAATAAGTTAAAAACGTAGAAATACCATAGTCGGTTGACACATTAGAAAAATGCAGTGAAGAACCACTGAGAAAAGACGTTCTAGTATGATGAAGTGAACGTCCACTAGAAGAGGATGTTTTCATATGCCGTTGTGAAGTCCCATGGGAAGAGGATTTTTTCATATGCTGTGAATTTCCAGTGGCAGTGGGTATTTTAATATGCACTGAAGAATTTCCATGGGAAGAGGATGTTTTGGTAGGCCTTGGTGAAGTTCCATGGGCCGAGGATGTTTTAGCACGCTGTGGAGAAGTTCCACTAGTAGAGGAAGATTCCATAACCTGACATGGAGTATCGTTGTCACATGATGGCTTCGCAATGAAGCAAAAGCACCCCAATAAAGAGTGGAAAAATCTGAGAAAAATATTTCCACAGGGTCCTGGAAGTGAAGGAAAAAGTTTCCATAGTTAATATTGGGTATATGTATAACAATTTTGCACTTAATCATACACTAGAATTGATATTTAGACCCTACACCTGCCTAATGCACATTTATTAGCAGAGCTAAGTTAAACAAACAATCATACATTCACCCTATTATGTTTAAATGAAAATAAAATCAGGAGAAAAGAAAATAATAAGCTTTAGAGAAGAGATAGCCAGTTGTTAGCCCCCCCAGGTTGTTGAGGACTATATCTGCCATCATGTATTGTTTTTCATGTTTTTGCACTATTTTTCCAGTAAATCCACTTTCTAGTCATTTAAGGCATTTAACCCTTCCGTTTCTCACTGGGATCTCAATGTATTGTTTTACTATCCCTGGAAGGGAAAATTAAAAAAAAAAAATGCATCCGTCCACTGCCAATTTAATCCTAGTTTTATAATCTACCTACAATTCTATAGTGTCCTACAAAGCATGTATTGTGACTGGCAACCAAACCCTGACAATATTGTATTATGGTGGATCCAATCAGGGTCTGATGGACACCAAAGACATTTATTATCAGCTTTTCAACTACACGGACCAGGGTTCATACCTGAGGAGAGGACTCCCAGGTTATAACGACCCTGTCTTTCATACAATATATATATATATTACCTTTTTATTTAACCCCTTTAATGCTAGTAAAATTTCTGGTGCATTGTAAAACAATGCATTAGAGGCTTTTCATGCATATAAGGGGTTAATTAGACTCATGTGGGGTGCTTACAGGAATCCAAGACTGAGATCTTGTAGGTAGCTCAGCAAGTGGATTTTTATTAATGTAAAGGTGTACAAAGTATTTTGGAGTGATGATCATATCGGGGTGATGAGTTTGCTGTTTCTTTTATTTTTGTCATTTTTAATCTTAATGTGTATTGTTAATTAATGTCCCCATTACTCCCCCCAAAAAAATTACAGTCATGACTTACAGAAACTGTTAATAACTGATGTGTATATATTGTTCAGGTGTGAGGATATTAACTGATCTGTTGCCATTGCATTGCAATGTGTCACAACCCAGTATGTTAGTGGATGTTAGCTACTGTTTTGCCCGAGCAAGACATTTCATTGCATTACAGGACATTGGCTATAGAGGGGTTAAAATATACAAAGAGAGCGGCTGGGAGAGTGATGCGGTTATGGAAGGGGTTGTCAACTGATGGACCTCCAGTGGGAGATCCAACAACTGACTATTTCATTTTACAGTGGTTAAGTTCACATATGTTGCCCACTCGCCAAGTGCTAGCAGCTTCCTAATGTCAGAATGTGACAGTTGTGACATGAGGCTGCAGTAACTTTGAAATATCATTTGAAATCTACACAAAAAATCTTACTTTTGATTCTATAATACCTTAACCCTTTGAATACTAGAGGGGTATGTAATGTTTGTTACACAATGTGTTGTGCACCCCTCTGGTACTCAAAGGGTTAAAGGAACAGAGGGCTGTGCAATGCACTGAGAAGCAATATATTGAACACCCCTGTGGTCCATAATGAATTAATTCATCAGAAAGAGAAAGATGGATTTACAGTCTTTTCTAAAACCCAATCTAAACCTGGGAACCCCTACTTACTTGATGACTCCATGTTTTTTCCTCCTTGTGCACAAAGTGCACTCACTCTCTTGGTGTTCTCTTAGTGTTCACTTGTTAATTATTTGTAAATCAAATGAATCAAATATTAAATTTCAGTAAACTGCCTGTTCGCTTTCCTGTATCCAGGTAGCTCTGGTGATATTTCAGTTGGCTGTTAAACTTTTGAACAGCCAAATGATATCCAACAGTAGAAGCCAAGTGATGTCATAATAGCCTGACTTTCCTGCTTATGTTTGAAATGTTTCTCAAGTCATTTATCTAGATTGCAGATCAAATACAAAGGAAACTGGCATTTTAGGACTAAATGGTTTTTAAACCTTTGAGTGTCAGTAAGGTAGCCAACTCATTGCAAAGCGATGTATTGGATACCATCTGACACTTAAAGGGTTAATTTAATTAACAGAAAAACGTACATATCTACATGCCTTTTTAAATAGCAGGCATTTATACCGATGGAGTTGAGTTGTTGAATTTGACCTCCATACATCTCTTTAGGAGGGACAGTCCCTCTTTGAAACCCAAATCCCCCTGTCCCTCTTTTCTACCCTGTTGTCCATCTTTTTAGGACATCACAGTGAGTGCAGTATATATTAATCTATCACATTGCTTCACAGTAATGAAATTCACATAAATGTCCAGTTAATCTTCAGTATATGTGTTTGTAAGTGAATCTGTGTAAATAGAATACTTTGGTCTTGCTCTAAATCATTTATTCGGTTTCACAAAGAGGTGTCAGTAGGTGATAAAGTAACCTAAAGATTACCCGCCCACCAGCCACGCCCCTAGAAGCACCACCTAAAACACAAGTGTCCCTCTTTGGCCATTTGAAATGTTGGGAGGTATGGACCTCTGTTGTAGTTTACTGGTACTTCATTTCAATTTACATTCAAATAAATGTAATTGACAATTATGATCCATTCATGACTATTGTAGGCTATTGTTAAGCACTCAGAGGGTTAAAGCGGCAGCTGCAGACATCCACCATTACACCTACTTGTATTGTAGACAGAGCTTCACATTGTAAACGTCATAAAGATGGCAGTGCTCTCCATGTTGCTGCAGAACACATATCAGGGAGATTTTAAGCAAAAAAGGAGAAGAAAATAATATTAAATAGTGGTTTTCAAGCTTGCTGGGGGGAGGTAAACTGATTGGGGACAAGGAGTTGGAAAGTGATAGTTCCCGCTTTAAGGACTGGGGTGTACAGTTCAGTGCTGGACAATGCATTGCACACTGCTCTGGTCTTTAAAGCGTTAACCCCATAAGAACTGGAAGATCTGTGATATTTTGCACTTAAGGACCTAAGAAATTTTGACTTTTTGAGTATTGCTTTGTTCAAAATAATTTCCCCTCTAAATCTTTTATTCCAGCCACACCAATTTTACAACATGACAGGAGGCTTCGTATTTTGCTTATCTTCCTTTACTGAAATCTCCATAGTAGCACAGATCATTTACATAACCAATCAAAAAACAGCACCTCAGGCCATAAAAGACCCTCCATACTGAAACTCCTCCTCTTTCTTGCTGCTCCAACAAGCTGCACAGGTCAGAGTACCTCTTCTTGGTTTGTTTTTGCTGTATTTCTGTATTGTTCATTAACTGTATTTTTATTTCTACCTATCTATTTGTTGGGTATGCGTTTTCTTTGTCTCAACTCTGTTCAGGGTTTTTTGTTTTGTTCTTATTGTATCTGGCTGTATTTAATTTACTTTCAGCTCTTTTGTTTTCACCCATTATATCATTTTACAAACTTAAATATTCTGTACTGGGTCTGAGCCTGCTTTGTTATCTACTTGGGGATTCATTCTTTAACCCTTAGGTTGGGTTTTTGTGGCGCTCGCTACCGTTGTTAGCCGCATTTTGTATTATTTCTTTCTCCTTGTGAGGTGCAGGGCACGCTCGGACCCATTCCCTTTTGCATTTCAGCCTTGGTTCCCGAAGCATAGCGGTCTAAGGACCGTCCGTGAGCTCCGGCGGCCATCGTGGATCTCACTTCTCGCGAGATTCTCGGTGGCCATTTTGAATTGCTGTTTCCTCTGTTGCCGGGTGGCTCCGTTTGCAGAGTTCTTTTCCATTTCTAGGTGTATTACACTGCTTTGTACCGCCGCATTGCAAGCCGCTTCCAGCGGTTTATAATCTGGGACATATTTGATTTGTTTTCTCTATTAATAAAGTGCTTTTGGAAATGCTTATATATATATATATTTTTTTAATTTATTTATTTATTTTCATGCACTATGTCCTGTTTCTTGGGGAACAAGCCCCATTCCTGTTACCCATTGCTATTATACTGTGAAGGGCTGCTAGTTTATTGCCAACTAATGCACCTATTTCCTTGGCACATTCTTAATATTACACCACAAAAATTTGGTGGGATTAGCGGGGTGAACCCCTGTGATGCAACTGGGGTGAGCCCCAATATTATTGCATTCAGGACTCCTTTTGTTACCTAACACTCTCTTATGTTGTAGGATTAGCGGGATGAGCCCCATTTTTATATTTCTCGTGGGTGAGCCCCACCATATCTTTTTGGGGTTAGCCCCAAATAGACCATGCTTCGCATGTGTGATTACATGGATATATTTTTTCGGAACTTTACAACATTTTATAACACATGGTATATGGGGTTAGTCCTCTTTTGTTTTCATATACTCTAGGTGGTATATTCAATGCCAGGGTGAGCCCCTGCGGTGTTTCTGGGGTGAGCCCCATGTTAATGATATTATGTTTTCCTGTGGGGTGAACCCCCATTTTTCCTGTTCTCTGGCAGGAGTTTTCTTCCATGCTTGGCATGGGTTTTCTCTCTGAGAGTTTTTACTTTCCTCTGTCCCTTATATATTTTTGTATATTTGCAATGGCAGGGTGTGCCCCTGTGCTGCAACTGGGGTGAGCCACCATGTTATGGATATTATGGCTTCCTGTCTCTGGCAGGAGTTTTCTTCCATGATTGGTATGGATTTTTTCTCACTGAGGGTTCTTTTTTTCCTCCGTAAACGTGTATTTATGTTTCTACAGGGTTTGCATCCCTTTTTGCTTAGTTACTATTTCTTCTTTGTTTTAGTTTTATTTTAAGGCTCCTTTTTCATTTGTTTTGGCCTGGAAGTGGGGCACTTTCCCTGTCTTCTTTGTTATATTTCTATTTTTTCTTTTCCCCTGAGGGGTGGCTGTAGTCCTCTTTACTGGATGAGCCCCAGTTTTTTTCTTAGCTGGAATTTACCCCTCCATGAGTGGGTGTTTCTAGGTTTTTTTCCCCTGCTTTTTGGTTTGCAGTTTGATTATCTGTTCTTCTGTGTTTTTCTGCCATCGTTTTTCTCTTTTTCTGGCTGTACTACCAGTGACCGAGTAAAATATATTGTTTTGGATGGCTAATCATTTATATTTCATTGACTAAGGCTGTGGATGTATATGTATGTATGTGTATATTTTATATTGTTGTATGTGTGACTGGTTCTATCTATATATAGATTTTATGCTGTGTATTTCTGTCACTACTGACTTTGCCGCTAGGGGGGTCCCTTTTTCTGGTGCACCTGGGGTATGCCCCATTGATTTAACTTCGTTTTTTCCTGTACTACATATATCTTATTTTTCTGCGACTCAGGTGATTCATTTGGAGTCTGGTTTGGCATTGGCCAGTTTTTGTTTTTTCTTAGGTCCTTCTGTCTCTAGGTTTTGCTACTGCTCATTTGGGGAGTTTTTCTCTTTCTCATCCACTAGAGTTCATGCGACAGGTGTGCCAACTTCAAGAATACGTGCTCACTATCCTCCGGTGTACGCGTACCAAGCATGGCGTACAGGTACCAAGCATGGCGTACATGCGTAACAAACACAAGTTTACAGATTTCCTTTCTGTGTGTGGGATCCGTTTGTAGAGATTGTATTGTGTATACATTATCTGTGGATTCTACCTTGTATTTCACATATACATTTTCTGCAGATTCTACCTTGTATTTCACATATACTTTTTCTATAGATTCTACCTTGTATTTCACATATACATTATCTGTATATTCTAACTTGTGTTTCACATATATATTTTCTGTGGATTCTACCTTGTATTTCACATATACATTATCTGTGGTTTCTACCTTGTATTTCTCATATACATTACCTATGGATCCTACCTTGTATTTCATATATACATTATCTGTAGATTCTACCTTGTATTTCACATATACATTATCTGTGGATTCTACCTTGTATTTCACAGATACATTATCTGTGGATTCTACCTTGTATTTCACATATACATTTTCTGTAAGTTCTACCTTGTATTTCACATATACATTGTATTTCGTATTTCACATATACATTATCTGTAGATTCTACCTTGTTTTACACATATACATTATCTGTAGATTCTAGTGTGTTTTAAGCATATACTTTTTCTGTAGATTCTAGCTGGTATTTCACTTATACGTTATCTCTCCCTTGTATTTTACATATACATTATCTGTGGGTTCTAGTGTTTTTACACGTATACTTTTTCTGTAGCTTCTAGCATGTATTTCACTTACATTACCTGTATATTCTAGTGTGTATTACATATATACATTGCTATGTGGAGCCTAGTGGGTTTTACACACTTACGTCTTTGGATTTTTAGTGTGTATTACAGGTACGCTTGATCTGTAGATTTTAACTTGTATTTCACTTATACATTTTCTGTAGATTCTAGTATGTATTACACTTATACATTATCTGTTGATTCTAGGGCATGTTATACGTATACATTTTATGTCGAGTCTGGTGTATGTTTCATGTACATTATATGTAGATTCTACCTGGTATTTCACATATGCATTATCTGTTGATTCTGGTGGGTATTGCTAGTATACACTGTGTGTCGATTTTAGTTTGTACTTCACATATTATACGCCTTCACTATCGGTGGATTCTAGCTTATATTTCACAAATACATTATCTGTGTATTGCAGGGGTTATTACACAGGTACATTATCTGTAGACCCTAGCGGGTATTTCACATATTCATTATTCCACTTATACATCATCTGTGGATTCTGGTGTGTATTCCCGTCTGCATTACCCGCCTGCATTATCTGTAGATTCTTGTATGTGTTACTCAGCTACATTATCTGTTTAGGCTAGGGTGTCTGACACGTATACATTGTCTGTAGTTTAGGGTGTGTATTACACGTCTTCATTATCTGTAATTTCTAGTGTCTGTTACAAGTATATCTTGTTTGTAGATTCTTTTTTGTCTTTTGCTTTATTCGTCACCCTCTTTCGTGGGATTTTTGTTGCCTTGGTTTATGCTTTGTTGTGTGGAGGTTTCTGCTCCTCCACGTTTGTTTTCATCGGGTCAGTTTTGGTTTCATATGTCAGGCCCAGTGTCTTAGGCGATGTTAGCTAGAGGTATTTGTTAGGTTTTGACTCTGGTAGGAGGTGATGTTTATTTGGGTGCTCATTCAGTTTGGGGAGACCCTGCATAGTGGGCTCTGTCTGCAGGGGTTTCAGTTGCGGACGTTTTGTCTTCAGCGGACTGGTCTTGGGGAAGACATGTTTCGCGTTTTTTTTTACCATCCTCCTTCTCATGCTGTCTTCTTTGGTATCTTGGCATTAAAAAAGCAAAATATGAATCCTCCTGTCATGTGGTAAAATTGTAGATTATGTTAGTGTAGTGTACTAATAATTGTAATTTTAGTAATGACTAGTGATGAGCGAGCACCCCAATGCTCGGGTGTTCGGGTGCTCTGACCGAGCACCCCCGGAGGCTCGAGTGCTCGGCCGAGCACCCGAGCCCCATTGAAGTCAATGGGAGGACTCGAGCATTACACCAGGCACCCCCTGCTCTGATGAGGGGAGGGTGCCTGGTCCATAGGAAAAGGGCAGAAAAGGATGGAAACACCACAGAAATGGTTCAGGGACAGCATAGGGAGGATGTCTGGATGCATCTTGGACTCCAACATCACTGCTGGGAACGATCTTTCGCCCGTAGTACGCCATTTTTACAGACTGACCGTAAAACACACAAAAAGACAGATAAAAACGACTTTAGGCGAAAAATTGTTACCAAACAGTATTTGCTGTATATTTACTTGTATATCATCTGCAAATTGTCCCAAAAATTTCCTCGATTTTTCTGAACTGAGGCCATGATTAAGAGGGAAACGTGCGCAGAGGCAAATTCTCCCAAAAATTTCCTTGATTTTTCTGAACTGAGGCCATGATTAAGAGGGAAACGTGCGCTGAGCCGACCATCTAAAACATTATGGGTGAGGGTCTGCTGCGGAGCTGACCATCCTAAACATTATATGCGAAGGCCCGCTAGTGAGCTGACGCTATAAAACATTATATGAGAGGGCCCGCTAGAGAGCTGACCCAATAAAACATTATATGAGAAGGCCCGCTGGTGAGCTGACCTATACAAAAATTGTCAAACTGCGCCCGCTGGTGAGCTGGCCCTATATAAAAATTATATCACAGGGCCCACTGGTGAGCTGGCCCTATATAAAAATTATATCCCAGGGTATATGGAAGAGAGTCAACCATATACCCGTTTTTTGGGTGGAAGGGGTGAATGGGAATACAGAGTATTCCCATCATTGTAAATAACATATATAAAGTGAGTTTATGTTCCCCCGGGGCTTTCCTCCAGTGGAGTGGAGAAGTCAGGGGAAATCCAGGCCTTGTTCATTTTTATAAGTGTCAACCTATCAGCATTGTCGGTGGAAAGGCGGATACGCTTATCTGTTATGATGCCACAAGCAGCACTAAATACCCGCTCAGACAGAACGCTGGCGGCAGGGCAGGCCAGCACCTCCAAGGCGTAGAGTGCCAGTTCATACCACGTGTCCAGCTTGGACACCCAGTAGTTGTAAGGCACAGAGGGATCATTGAGGAAGCTGACACGGTCTGCTACGTACTCCTTCACCATCTTCCAAAACTTTTCCCTCCTTGTGACACTAGGCTGCGCATCAGGGTGAGGGTGCTGGCGGGGTGTCATGAAGGTGTCCCACGCCTTGGAGAGTGTTGCCCTGCCTTTGTCGGAACTGCTGTGTGCTCCCCTTTTCTCCCCTTCTCGGTTGGCCAAGGTAGCACGTACTCTGCCGCCAGCGTTGTCAGATGGAAAATTTTGGAGCAATTTTTCGACAAGAACCTTCTGGTATTGCACCATTTTGCTTGTCCTCTCCACCGGAGGAATGAGAGATGAGAAATTCTCTTTGTAGCGGGGGTCCAGAAGGGTGAACACCCAGTAATCCGTGTTGTCTAAAATGCGTGTAACGCATGGGTCACGGGAAAGGCAGCCTAACATAAAGTCAGCCATGTGTGCCAGAGTACCAACAGGCAAGATTTCGCTGTCCTCACCAGGAGGATGACTCTCAATCTCCTCATCCTCTTCCTCCTCTTCTGCCCACCCACGCTGAAGAGATGGAACTAAAGTTCCATGGCTACCCTCTGTAGCGGAGGCAACCGTGTCTTCCTCCTCCTCCTCCTCCGCCTCCTCCAATTGTCGCTGAGAAGACGAAGTGAGGGTGCTCTGGCTATCACCTTGTGTAAGCTCTTCCTCCCGCATTTCCACCTCTTCCACATGCAAAGTGTCGGTTTTAATTGTGAGCAGCGAGCGTTTCAGTAGACACAGAAGTGGGATGGTTACACTGATAATAGCGTTATCGCCGCTCACCATCTGTGTCGATTCCTCAAAATTGCGTAAAACCTCACAGAGGTCTGACATCCATTCCCACTCCTCACTTCTGATTACAGGAAGTTGAACGGAGAGGCGACGACCGTGTAACAGCTGGTACTCCACTACTGCCCTCTGCTGCTCACAAAGCCGGGCCAACATGTGGAAGGTGGAGTTCCAGCGCGTGCTCACGTCACACAGCAGCCGGTGAGCTGGCAATTGTAAGCGCTGCTGCAGCTTCAACAGGCCGGCTGAAGCTGTAGATGACTTACGGAAATGTGCACACACGCGGCGCACCTTGGTCAAGAGATCATGCAAATTGGGGTAGGTTTTTAGAAATCGCTGAACCACTAAATTAAATACATGCGCTAGGCATGGTACGTGTGTGAGCTTGCCGAGCTCCAAAGCCGCCACCAAGTTACGCCCATTATCACACACAACCATGCCTGGTTGCAGGTTGAGTGGCGAGAGCCACTGCTCGGTCTGGTGACTAATCCCCTGCAACAGCTCTGAGGCCGTGTGCTGTTTGTCCCCAAGGCAGATCAGCTTCAGCACGGCCTGTTGACGCTTCCCCACTGCAGTGCTACACTGCTTCTAGCTACCGGCTGATGGGTGAGTGGCGCTGCGTGCAGAGAATTCGGAGGTGGAAACGGAGGAGGAGGAGCCAATAACGTAGGTGCTGGCCGAAACCCTGATGGAGGTAGGGCCCGCAATCCTCGGCGTGGGTAGCACCTGTGCCATCCCAGGGTCCGAGTCGCTCCCAGCCTCCACGACATTCACCCAGTGTGCCGTCAGGGAAATGTAGCGTCCCTGGCCACAAGCACTTGTCCATGTGTCAGTCGTTAAGTGGACCTTCCCAGTAACTGCGTTGGTCAGGGCACGGGTGATGTTACGGGACACATGGTGGTGTAATGCGGGGATGGCACACCGGGAAAAGTAGTGGCAGCTGGGGACCGCGTACCGAGGGACAGCTGCTGCCATCAGGCTGCGGAAGGACTCAGTCTCCACAAGCCTAAATGGCAGCATTTCGATGGCCAGTAATTTGGAAAGGTGTGAGGTTAGTGCTATGGCCTGTGGGTGGGTGGCTGGGTAAAATATCAAAGTCACATATTCCATTCAGTGTGCGTAGCCGCAGTTTAGCAGCACATTCTGTGTACTGTGCACAGTTTCAGAATAGGAAAAAATACTGTTAAGTCTTCAAACTGTAAAATATCAAAGTCACATATTCCATTCACTGTGAGTAGCCGCAGTTTAGCAGCACATTCTGTGTACTGTGCACAGTTTCAGAATAGGAAAAAATACTGTTAAGTCTTGCGCTCAAATGCCTGGGGTAACGACATTTGGACGCTGTGCTGGGACAGGGAAGTGGATGTGGTCGCTGATGGTGCTTCAGATGGTACAGGTGCAGGGCGGGAGGTATGCGGGCCTGCGCCTTCGACAGGCGATTGGCCGGCACCGAAAACAGGGGAAGAGGAGGCAGTGGTGTGGCCTGCAGACACAGATGGGCGATCCAGGCGTTCCTCCCACTTATTACGGTGCTTGGATGCCATGTGTCGGATCATGCTGGTGGTGGTGAGGTTTCTAGTGTTCATGCCTCGGCTCATTCTGGTGTGGCACAGGTTGCAAACTACAATTCTTTTGTCGTCCGCACTTTCCTTAAAAAAACGCCATACCGCGGAACACCTACCCCTTGGCAAGGGAGATTTACGCAAGGGGGTGCTCCGTGGAACATTTGCGGGCCGGTTTGGTGCGGTCCGCCTTCTTTCTGTAGCCACACCACTGCCTCTTCCAGCCTGTTGAGGTGCTGCAGATGGCTCACCCTCAGGACTGCTGTCATCGCTCGGCTCTACACCTTCCCAGGTGGGGTCAGTCACCTCATCGTCCACCAAGTCCTCCTCCACTTCCTCACTCTGATCATCCTCCTCATGTCTTGATCCCACCACATACTCAGTCATTGACAACTGTATATCATCCTCCTCATCAAGGTCTTGAGACAGTAATAGTGGTTGATTTAATGGCAACTGTGTCTCATCATCATCATCATCCACTTCCTTTGACCTTAAATGCCGTTCACATCTGTCATCTTCTTGTGATTGGGTACCCTCTAGAGGTTGTGAATCAGGGCACAAGATGTCATGTTCCTCTGCAAGCGTGCTTGGAGAGAGGGTCAAATGAAGGATTGGTGATGAGACGAGCTCCTCACTATATCCCAGTGTGGGATCACTTCTTTGACCAGACCCTCTATGGTGGGAGGAAGGATGATCAGAGTGAGGATTATGTTGACCAGACTCTTGGCTACTGAGAGTGGACTTGGTGGAAGACAGGGTGGTGCTTAACCGACTGGAAGCAGTATCAGCTGACATCCAACCGACCACCTGTTCGCAGTGGTCGGACCTCGAGAGTGATGTCCTGCGACGCCCTGTAAAATGAGACATGAAGCTAGGTATGGTGGATGTCTTTCTGTCTTGTGCTCTGGCACCAGGCTCAGTTTCTACGCGTCCTGACCCGCGCCCTGAACTATCAGGATCACGTCCACTTCCCCGTCCCTTTTTACCCGCCTTCTTCATATTACACGGAATATGTGCTGCAAATCTGCAACTTTGCACAGTACACAGAATTTGCTTCTTAACTGCGGCTACGCACACTGAATGGAATATGTGACTTTGATATTTTACAGTTTGAAGACTTAACAGTATTTTTTCCTATTCTGAAACTGTGCACAGTACACAGAATGTGCTGCTAAACTGCGGCGACGCACACTGAATGGAATATGTGACTTTGATATTTTACAGTTTGAAGACTTAACAGTATTTTTTCCTATTCTGAAACTGTGCACAGTACACAGAATGTGCTGCTAAACTGCGGCTACTCACAGTGAATGGAATATGTGACTTTGATATTTTACAGTTTGAAGACTTAACAGTATTTTTTCCTATTCTGAAACTGTGCACAGTACACAGAATGTGCTGCTAAACTGCGGCTACGCACACTGAATGGAATATGTGACTTTGATATTTTACAGTTTGAAGACTTAACAGTATTTTTTCCTATTCTGAAACTGTGCACAGTACACAGAATGTGCTGCTAAACTGCGGCGACGCACACTGAATGGAATATGTGACTTTGATATTTTACAGTTTGAAGACTTAACAGTATTTTTTCCTATTCTGAAACTGTGCACAGTACACAGAATGTGCTGCTAAACTGCGGCGACGCACAGTGAATGGAATATGTGACTTTGATATTTTACAGTTTGAAGACTTAACAGAATGTGCTCTAATCTGCAACTTTGCACACTGAACAGAATGTGCTCTAATCTGCAACTTTGCACACTAAACAGAATGTGCTCTAATCTGTAACTTTGCACACTAAAAAGAATGTGCTGCTAATCTGCAACTTTGCACACTAAACAGAATGTGCTCTAATCTGCAACTTTGCACACTAAACAGAATATATGAAGTTTTTTTTTTTTTGTTTTTTTTCCCCCCACACAAAATAAACTGCTGCCCCCACACACAGTAGTCCTAAAAAGGACTTTTGGGTCTTTTTTTTTACAAATTTGCTTTTCTTCTCCCTACACTGACTTTCCCTTCCTATCCTCATCTCTCCCTGGCTAAGACTGAGCCGAACTCGCTGGTTAGGTGCTATACAGCACCCGATCACGGGTTCTGGCCAGCCAATCAGTGTAATGCCAGCAGCCAACATGGCTGCTGGCATTACACTGATGTCAGAGCCTCCCTGCACGTTTATTGGCTGCGCAGCAGCCGCGAAACGTGCGGGGAGGAGACCCGAACATGGCGGGCGAGCACATGCGGTACTCGTACGAGTACCGCCATGTGCCGAGCAGAGCGATGCTCGAGCCGAACCGAGCATCGGCCGAGCATGCTCGCTCAACACTAGTAATGACAGGAGGCGAATATTTTCCCTCCCTTGTCCCTCCCTTTGGGTTTTGTTTTTTAGTATTTTTTAGAGAAGAAGGGTGGACTTTGGTTTGGGTTCAGTTATGTGTGTTTCGGTACATTTATTTATGTTTATTCATAATTTCTGTGTTTGCTTGTATGTGTTATTGGTATGTATACTGATATTTCCTGGTGTGCTTTCATACATTTGTTTTTCTTTCAGTGTATCTCCAATCTCGAGGTCAGTTTGCTTGGATGGTCCTGGCATTGTGTTTTGCTGGTCCGAGGGGGTTGCTGAAATTTTTGAAGACGACATATTTGTTGCTGATGTTTATGTCATGTTGTTTGCTTGTTTTGTGCAAAGAAAGAGGAGGAGTTTCAGTATGGAGGGTCTTTTATGGCCTGTGGTGCTATTTTTTGATTGGTTATGTAAATGATCTGTGCTGCTATGGAGATTTCAGTAAAGCAAGATAAGCAAAATATTCTCCTTCTGTCATTACTAAAATTAAGATTACTAGTACACTACGCTAACATAATCTACAATTATATACTACTAGTGTAAAAGCACGTGTACACGGGCCAAGGTCCAGGTGATGTTTTGATGCTTTCTTTTGATACTGCAATCATACTATTTTAAAAATAAAGAAAACTATTAAAAAAGTCAACCCCCCATCTTTATTTTTTAATATTTATTGGGTAATTAGGAAAATGTAACAAGCAATAAAGTCAGTTATACAATTAAGAACAGTATTTGACAATAGGTATATGGCTACAGCAAAGAAATTATACCTCTTATTAGACTACCATAGACATTATCATGTAGAAAAAAAAACAAAACAGCAAAATTGTAAAAGCAGTTGCCGAGTGTGATCAAGGGGAACAGAAACATAGGTATCAACAGAAGTGTGTAATCCTGGGCCTACTTATGAGATGACTGAGGAAATAACTCCCATATATATTAAAAACAGAATAGAACAAGGAGAAAAAGAAGAGAAAAGAAAACAGGTAGGAATTAAAAGAGAGAACGGGAGGGAGAGGAGGAGTGGGGCTCAGGATCAGTGGGTATCCAGAGTAGAGTAGGGTAAATATTAACACTTGACTCAAGAGGGTCTACGCTCATACCACTCGACTAACCATTGGTCAAGAATCGAGGGGACAATCCCCCGTGTTGCCATGTTAGTTTGGTGAAAAGAAGTTGGGTTTCTACTTTGGATGCCCACATCGTCATAGAGGGTGGTGATGTGCTTTTCCACAACAGAGGAATCAGAGCTTTCACAGCATTAAGCGTGTCCAGAAGGAGCTTTTTCTGAGGAGACAGGATGGATGGTAGGTTGTAATATAGGAGGATCTGCCACGGATCATGTGTAAGTGAGATGCGTAAGATATCCTCAATATGCTCTGTACAGAGGGACCAAAATTTAGAAAGAGCAGGGCAGTTCCACCAGATGTGGGACGGAGTGCCCTTATGGAGTTTGTACCTCCAACAAAGAGGTAAGAGAGACTTTTTGATGGTGTGGAGCTTAGAAGGCATGAAATAACATCTAGATAGAAATTTAAAATTGATTTCTATGAAGTGGGAAGAGATGGAGGAGTGAAAAGTCGCCCACCATCAGGGCCGGATTTGCCGCAATTGTCATTGGAATCAATTATTTCTTTTTTTCTTTGTTATATTTTCATTCACAGCGCAACAGTAACCCGCAGCATGATAAGGTCTGTGCCTTGTTCGGCACAGACTTGTAGCTGCTGTTGCTCCCTCGTCGGATCTTTAGTAATGCAGAGCTCTGGGATATGACATCATCTCCCAGAGCTCTGCATTCCTAAAGAGAAGACTGCTCGGAAGCAACAGCAGCTACAGGTTTGTGCAGAAGGAGGCACATACCTCTCCTGTTGTTGGACCACCAGGGAGGTAGGTAACGGATACGGGGGGCAAAGTGGGGGCAATGTGAAGATGATGGATGGGGGCAATGTGAGGGTAAGTTGGAGCTGATGGGGGGGTAAGTTGAAGCTGATGGGGGCAATATGGAGCTGATGAGGGGCAATGTGAGGACAATATAGATATGGGATGTAATTTAGAGATTAGGAGCATTGTGGAGGTGGCAGTGGAGATGGCCAATAGGAGGGGAGCTTCAGAGAGGTAAATCCTGCCCTGCCCACCATATCTGTTTTCAGTCATCTATCGGGATTGTTAAGTTCAATTCCTTTTCCCATGTTACCGCATAGTAGGATTTCACTAACTCATTTGGTGACCATAAAATCGAGTATATTTTGTTAAGGAATCTAGACACCAGAGATGAGGAGGGCATAAGAAGACGTTCAAAGTCAGATACACTGCGCGTGGTACAAGAGACAATTTGAGGAAGAGATAAAAGATGTTTTATTTGTAAATATTTCCAGATCTCACTAGGGGAGAGAAAAAACTTCATCTGCAAGTCAGGAAAAGTCCCAGGGCCTGTAGCGTCTATTAGGTCTTTGTAACAGAGATCCCTATGGGAGGACCATTGTGGAAATTGAGAGGCAGGGAGGGAAAGTCTGGTAGATTCGGGGGTTAATAATTTAGAGTGAGTAGATGAGAGTGGAATCAGGATGTTTTTTTTGTTAAGCTTGTCCCAGATTTCTAAAATGATTCATACAATATTGTGAGTCATGGGAGTAGAATGTCTATGAAACCTGGAAATCAGGGCATCAATGAAGGGATCTCAAGAAGGGACAAAGGATCTCTCCAGGACTACCCACTATTTGTTTTCATGGTTGTGTTGCCAATCTGGAATAGATGCCAAGATAGCAGCATGATAGTAACTTTTGAGGTTGGGCATGCTCAAACCTACGAGCAATTTATGCCACCATAAGGTAACCTTATTCAATCTGGATTTACACCTGTTCCAAAGAAAAGATGAGAAGACCGGTGTAACTGCTTTAAAAAGTTAATCAGGAATTTTTATGGGGAGTGCCTGGAAGAGATAAAGGAAAAGAGGCAGGATTCCCCCTCCACAAACTTTAAATTTTCACTTGTGATAATTTGTGCCCAATTCGTTAATTTTTTATGGAGACAGGATAAAAGGTATGAAAGGCCATTTATACCTACCAAATGTCCAGTTTTAGGGGGGCACTGTCCCTCTGGGATGAAAATACCCATGTCCCTCTTTCCCTCCCTAGTTTTCCCACTTTTTTTAGATAAGGCTGTGTGATTTGTATAATAGGGGCGGGCAAGAGTGGGAAAAATATCCCATATGACTTCTCGAAAAATGTACGATTTTTCTCTTTTTTCACAAATGTTTTCTCTTTTATTCCAATGTAAAATCATCCTAATTTTCCCCTATTCCAGTGTCACGAGCACCCAGGAATGCTCAGAACTCAGTATGGTAATGTAATGCAAAATATTTATTAGAATAATACACAGCAATAAATATGTAGTACAACAAGCAAAGGGTTACTAGCTGGCGTCACTACTACCAGAAATAGTAGGCCTCTCGCTAGACCACAATGCTGGAGACTGAGTCTCAGCAGGAAACAGGAACTCCAGCTCTTGATCCGTCGACTGGAACACTGGAACAGGTGACCACTGTGAACTCTGGCTCGTTAATCTTGATCCGATGAACAGGAACACAAGGACTGCTGGACTGGAGAACTGACCCACTCCTGTAAACACCGCTAAGAGACCCTGTGACTCTGCCTGCAGTCACTATATCGAGACCCTGTGACTCACACCTGCAGTCACCAGTCAGACTCTCTGTCCACAACAGTGGTCTGTCTTAGGCCAATAGCACAAACTGATCACAGTAAGGGGTACTCTTGATCACTGGGTCATACACAGAGTGGGTTCTCGTACTTAGCTGGGTCATAGACAGAGAGAGAGTTCTTGTACGTAACTGGGTCATACTCAGAGAGGGTTCTCTTACTTAGCCGGGTCATACACAGTGCGGGTTCTCATAAATAGTCAGGTCATACACAGAGTGGGTTTTTGTAGATAGCCAGTTCACACACAGAGCCCAAGTACTTCACCTAAGAACAACAACGCAAGGGCATCTGAGTCAGGCCTCAATCTCCTCAGGAGGAGCAGCTCAGAGAGAGGAAGTAGGAAGTAGGTAGGAGGAGACTACAGTAAGCAAACAGATAAAACAGAGGCCTGCAGCCTGCTTGAAGCCTCGCGCCTGTAATTATGCTGAAGCCAAGGTAAGCTGTGACATCCAGCAAATTTGTCTCCTATCCCAACACGTTTTTCTCCTTTTCTAACACATTTGTCTCCTATTCAACACATTTTTCTTCTATTCCAACACATTTTCACCTATGTTTCCTATGGTGCAACATTTCCCAGTACAATATTACTTCTTCTGAGGGCTATAGTGGAGAAATAAGTAGCTGACAGTCATAATTATGAGTCATACGGCAACATATACCTTGAAACATTTGTTAGCATGCAGAGTGCATTTGTCCCTTTCCCACAACACTAACTTCTAGTGACACTTGCATACATTCATGATAATGTCAAGTAGTTAAAAAAATAAAGTACAACCTACAGACATGGCAGATGTGTACGGTAGTCGTGGTGGGGGACTGGCATGGTGTGATTGGTGGGACCTTGACAAACTTCATCCACCCCGGGAGGAGAGGGATCATCATCATTTATTGCACAAGCTGCAACAACCATTGCTGCAGTCATTTTTTGAACTACCACTTTACTCCCCCTCCCTGCACTGCTTCATCGTTCACCCTGCTCCTTGTGAGTTTGCATGACATTACTCAACTACTGTGTGTGTGTTTACTCTCTACAATACACAACTGATGAAGTGTGGTGTCTTGCCTTAGCCCTCAACAAAATTATATAGTTACATAGTAGTTTAGGTTCAAAAAAGACTTGCGTCCATCAAGTTCAACACTTTTCCTATTCTTGTTTATCACTGTTGATTATGAATGTCGCCTGCTGTCTATTAAGTCTGCCTCAGTCACAGAGCTCACATCAGGCTTCCTGTCAGCTGTCAGTCACCTAATATACTTATTTGTTTAATTATTTATGTATTCATTTTTAAAATGTTTTATTTTTTTTTATTAATTTTCTTTTAAGATCTCCCCTATCTTATCACAGTCAGACCAAAAATACAGTTATAACTAAAAAACAAAAACTACAACTTCTTTCCCCAGCACAGAAACATTAAAAGCAAAACCAACAAGCAATTTGCACCCCAGCTGCCTGTGTCTTTCCAATCAGTCACCTCAAATCTTAGGGTATTTGGTGTCAACCTCCTTCCTCCCTTCTTCTCCCTCAAAGAACCCCAAGACTCCCCTAATACAGAGAACAAATGTCCTAATTAAAAGACTCCCTAAATGAATCTTCAATTTCCCTTTATTTGCCAATCTTGTCCAGCTCAAAAACATGCTGCACTCTCCTCTCACAAACACAGAACAGCATGCTGTGAGAGCCTGACACCCTTTTACATGGCTGTAGGAAAGTAGAGAAAACTTTCATATGATGGATAAAAACATTTCTTGCCACAGATTTCCATGCAATGAGCTAGGCAAAAACGAAGGAAAACTGCACTTTTCAAAGGAAATTATTTACCAAACGGGAAGTGCCATTTTTCGCCGATTTTGTTTTCAGGCGAAAGTTTTTGCCCATCCCTAGTGTATAAGAGTATTACATTGGTCCACAACAATAAAACTCTCATTAATGTTCGTTTAAACTTTCAAGGATGTGTTTAAATGAGTCAGTGTAAATAAAATACTTTGGTTTTGCACTAAATCATTTTATAAATGACATGACTGGTGTCAGTATGTCATAAAGGGACCTACACTTAATCCTTCCCCCAGCAACAGCAGTGATGGGGTTAATGGCCCCATCTCTGTTTCATTTTATTTAAAGGGGAACTTTCACCATGTTATAACTTCATGTCACTGTATTAGTTGTTTTGAAAGGATCATCGTAATTTTTCTTTAAATCTTTATAAAACAGAAGATATTTGACTTTAAAGTAATCACATGATGTCATCCAGTCACACTGTGTGGCACTAGCAGTGCAGATCAGAGCACTGTAAAATCCCTCCTCAGCATTAGATTGACTCCCCCAAGCCTGCCCAGCTAATTTCCATACCTGGTGCGCGCCATTTGCAGCCATCCTCCTCGGCGCAGATTGCACGTTCACGCTTTCCTTCATGAGTATGACTAACTGCATGCACTGTGACTGCTAGAAACTTCCAACCGGATTGATAGAATGTGGAAGTCTTATCTATATCTATATATATATATAAAAGAATAAGCCTGATTGCATAGTTTATGGTACCTCACATACAGAACATAATTTATGTCTCCTCAGAAAACAAACACACATTGAACAGAATGCCTCATTACATAATTTATGTCTCATTAGGAGACACAACTCCTATTGGGTGATTCAATGGGGACTTTACTGCTCCCACTGGGTCATTCATTGGAGGCATGTTTATCATACAGGGAGTTGGCCTGCCCTCTCCAGCCCGCCCACCACTATCCAACTGACAAAAAAGAATATAGCTGCCATTCGTTCCTGAAGTAGGGGATATCAATAACTTCTCCTGGTCCACACACACTCTGACTCAGGATCATGACCCCACAAACACACTGTTTCACTTCCCATAGATAATTGTAACCATCCATACACTCTGTTTCAGTACGAGGGTGTAATGTTTCCATAAAATACAGACTCAGGGATAGACTTAATAGCAACTCTTTTATATAACTCTTCATCTCTTCAGTCAACCTCACTAACTGTCTGTTTTCAACCGTCAGTCCTCCACTTCCTACTTCCTGATTCCCGCCCTTTCTCCTTAAAGGGAGAGAGATGCTTTACTGTATGTTACAGAGGGCAAGCCTCAAACACCACTATCTATTTATTCTCTCAGCATATTGCTACGCTGCCTCAACTGAAGAGCCACCGTGTGTTATATTGCTATGTTACCATAACTTAACCCCTTGAGTACCAGAGGGGTACGCAACTCAAAGGGTTAAGTAAGGAGGAGTTACTGCTCCCATTGGGTGATTCAGTGGGGGAGTGATTTAAATCATGCAGGGAGTTGGCCTGCCCCCACTATCCAGCCCGCCCACCACTATCCAAGTAACTTTAAAAACAAAATGGCTGCCACTCGCTCCTACACCACAGACACAAACACATCAGCCAAAAGACACACACACACTCACACACACTCAATCACTCACACTCTCACACACACTCTCACACACACTTAATCATACACACTCATAATAATTCACACATTCACACTCTCTCATTCACACTCTCTCACTCACACTCACACATTCACTCAAACTCAATCACACACACAATCAATCACACACACACACACACACACAATCACACATACAATCATACCCACTCTCACTCACACACACTCTCACTCATACACTCTCACTAACACACTCTCTCACTCACGCACTCTCTCACTCTCTCACTCACACTCTCTCATTCACACTCTCTCATTCATACTTTCACTTTCACACACTCTCACTCACACTCTCACACACTCTTACACACTCAATCACACACACTCCCACTCAATCACTCACTCACACTCTCACTCATACACTCACACACTCACACTCTCTCACTCACAATCATACATCCTCTCACTCACTCACACTCACACACTCTCACTCAATCACACACATTCACACACACTCGCTAACACACACAATCACTCACATGCAATCACTCAATCTCGCAATCACACACACTCACTCACACCCCGGGAGCCAGCACGATCCACCTTCCACCATAGTCTCACTCACACTCACTTACAACCCGGGAGCCAGCACAATCCACCTTCTACCATGGTATGTGCAATTACCACATGCATTTCAACTACATGAATGAATGCCACTCACTCAGACACACTCATTCACACTCACTCACACCCCGGGAGCCAGCACAATCCACCTTCCACTATAGTTTGTGCAATTACCACATGCATTTCAACTATATGAATGAATTGCACAGTGGAGGCATAAGTACAAACACAAACTAATTACAATGACACATAAGTCACCTTATGACTCACTTCTGTGTGTGTGTGTCTCTGTGTGTGCCTGTGTGTTCCTCAATGTGTGAGTTGCATCTCTGTATCACACTCCACATGTTGTGCATTGCATGTATGTGTGCATGACTGTGTCGCTCTTTATGCATCTCAGTGCATGTATGTGCATTTGTGTGTGTGTTTTGCATCGGTGTGTGCATTAATTCCCTATATAGCCTGACAGGCAGCGCCGTCCCACATTGCTAGTTTGAAATAAAAGTTTATCACGTTTCTGGCACTTAAAGCGATATGAGCTCCTTTCACACAATTATATCAGTCTATCAGGATCCTGCCTTACTTCCAGCTATGGCCCGTTCTCACTCACTGTTGTCACCGCTGCTGAGAGGTGTTCCGTCAGTGTGACACTTATGAATGTGCCTCACACACACACACACGAGGGTCCGGCCCCCCAGTCTATGGCTGCTGCCTAGAGAAAACACTGGCTAACTGGGTATCATGCGATTGCTATAAATGTGACTACCGAGCATGGGGTTTAACCCTTAGAGTGCCAAAGGGTGTACACAACAAACCCGTGATTGATACAATTGTCTGAAAGGAGCTGCTATTGCTTTGAATGTCAGAAATGTGACAATTTGTTATTTCATATAAGACTTCCACATTCTATCAGTCCGGTTGGAAGTCTCTATATGTCACAGCCCATGCTGCATAGTGAATGCCGACCCGACATCACCACCAGTTCTAAACTGAATGGGGAACATAAGGTGAAGATCCTCCTGCACTGGGATGTCGGGAACAACAGCAATGATGATTATGAGCTTAACACTTTGATTTGATGATATGACTCTTAACCTTTTGAGTGCCAGAGGGGTATGCAATGCAGTGCATACCATCTGGCAATCAAAGGATTAAACAATAGTTTTTCATATAATTGTGTGAAAGGAGCTCCTTTGATTTGAGTGCCAGAAATATGAAAATCTTTTATTTCAGATAAGACTTCCACATCACTGTGAGGACTTGTACATGTACACACACCAAACGGTCAGAGTTATTTCTCAGGGGTCTGCAGTGCGCGTCCCCGATATAGACAAAAGTAGGGGTGGACTTAGGGAGGAGAATCGGCAGATCCACAGAGGGAGAGCGCTGCCAATCATTCTTCACGTCATCAAGATGGCAGCGCTCTCTCACTTGAAACGCAGCTCACAACAGGTGGATTTTCTTCAAATTGGGAACAATAATTTATATGACATGGGGGTTTTTAAGATTGTTTGGGAGGTTTAATCCAAATGGTAGGAGGGAGTTTGAACACGATAGTTCTGCTTTAAGCTGAAGTCTATTCTCTGCTTCTCTTTTCCTTCACTATCATAGTAAGGAAGACTATCATAGTAAGGCAAAGTGCAGAACACATTTCCTTTGTCTTTGACTAAGCCGGTATGTGACTGCTACAGCAGCGATAACATGTACCCACAAAGTGGTGAATGGCTGATACTGACTGCTTCGGCCCTGTAGCAGCCAGTTTTGGCCTCCTTTGCATGATCACAACATGCCCTGAGATGTTCCTGGCAGAGCCGGATTAAGACTGCACAGGGCCCTAGTCAGGATCCCAAATTGTGGCCCCCTGCAAGCCTCTCAGTTTCATATTTGTTCCTGCGGTTAAAGGTACTACCAAAATCTTAAAAGAAGAGTAAAAAAGTATGATTTAAAGAATCCCGAACAGATCACCAAAATATTGCAAAGCTATGCACTGGGTTAAATATAATAAAAATGTACCACAGAACTTACAATTGAAATGGGGTTACAGATGTGATACCAGATAGTTTACAACTAAAAATGGGACTAGATAGGTGATTCCACAGATCTTGCAACTGAAATTGGGCTACAAAATTACACCACAGAGCTAGAATTGAGATAGAGGAACACAAGTGATACCACAGGTCTTAGAATTGAAATGGAAGAACACAATTGATACCACATGCCTTAGTATTGAAATGGAAGTAACAAATGATGACACAGCTCTTAGAATTGAAATGGAGGAACACAAGTGATACTGCAGGTCTTAGAATTTAAATAGAGTTATAAAAACGATACCACAGATTTCAGAATGTAAATGGAGATACACAAGTGATACTGCAGGTCTTAGAATTAAAATGGAGATGCACAAGTGATACCACAGAACACAGAGTTTAACTGTATCTACGCAGATTATTCCAAAAAGCTTACAACTGAAACTGAGCTACATTAGTGATATACATAGTTTAAAACTGAAAGGGAGTTATAATAATTATACCACAGTACTTTACAATTAGTAATCTAATGACAAATTAAAAGCAGCCTAGTGAGCAAACCTTCCTTTAACATCAAAAATGTAACTCTTTGAGTCCCAGAGAGGGATTGGGACATTACGTGCCATGGTTAGTGAGGGGTGTAATGTCCGAACTTCAGACAGCAGCAGCAAGGTATTCTGAATGGCATCCAGTGCATGAGATTAAAGACACCTGCTGCCTATGATGAAACATTGGTTAGCAAGGAAGCCTGCACACCACATGGCATGTGAGGGGGAGCGGGAAAATATAGTTACTGATCACTTCCTGCTCAGTGAGAATTAGTTCTGTCTACTGAGCATGCCCAGATTTCATTAACATCACCGCAATTCCTGCAATTGTAAGCGTGTTAAAATAGGCATTGCATTCACGAGTGATTTTCTAAATAGAAATGTAAAACATACCCCATTCTTAGTGCACAAAGTGCCAAAAATGTAGAGTTGCTAATTAAAGGTTCTGACCAGGCATGGCCTGGCTGAAAATCCGCTCAGGTTACACTGTATCGCTATCCCCTGCTTTCACAGTCCCTGACAGCAATCTGGGAAAAGAAATTCAGGGAACACTTTGCCAAAGATATAAAGAGTAAAATGATAGGTGAAAGTGAAAGAATTTTCTTTTAGAAAGGATAGAAAATGTACTTTTATATGTTATGCACTTGCACGATATGTACAGTCAAACAGAAGGCTGACCGTCACTTTAAGGTAAATTGGCACCATTACATGCCCCCAACCAAGCAAAAAGACCCAGGAATTTAAGCATGAGACTTGGGGCATTAACCCCCTTGTACAGTCTACCAACACCCTTGTGTTTATTCGCTTCACAAGGAGCCAACACCATATTGCATGGCAAAGAAATGGTTAACACACAGACAAATTTATACACAGACACAAGCACATATGCGTATACTCACACAAATAAAGCATTATTGCCTATGGCAGACTGAGACAATGAAAGAAACAAGTTTGAGGTATGAGTTGTAAAAGCAACAATAGATGACAAAATGCATGGGGACAGGTAAGAGGAAATCATTACTATGAGGTGACCAGATTTTTAAAATGAAATCCGGGGACGTTTTTTTTTCTCCACATTCTGTCCACACCCTATCCACCTCCACACACTGCCGACACTCGGGCTGCCTCCCCATCCTATCCACACACTGCCCACACTCTGGCTACCTCCACACCGTGCCCACCCTCATCACACCCTGTCCACAATGTACACCACTGCCCATCCTTTTCTCCTCCACACACTGCCCACCCTGTCCTCCTCCCCACCCTGTCCACTTCCACACTGCCCATTGTAATGTAACCTAAGAAGGGTCCGCGTCGTCTTCCGTCATCATTCCCGGGTCTCTCCCTCTCAACGCCAGATAAGCGCCATTGGATGCACCGGTTGAAGTATGGACGGTCACTGAAACAGTCGCAGGATCGCTGGAAGCATGGGCAGTAGAGAGTGAGACCTCTACTCCCGGTCTGCAACGGTTTGTTTGACACACAGACACAGTGGTTTAGGATAAAACACAGTTTTATTAAAATAAATAACCTTCACAGTTCCTGTAGTATATCAGCAGAATAGTACAGACACACGACAGGTTATAGATACATAGGCCTACACAGGTCCAGCATAAACAATAGAAATAAATAAATAATAACTAGCGCATCCACAACATAAATATGATGATAGAAACTTAATACCACAGAAACATTCAGATTAGTATATTAAAAATGAAAAATGGATAGATGTGGTTCCCAGAGTAATTCCACACATTAAATAAATAATATGTGGACCACAACAGGAACTAAAAAGTAAATAATATATAAGTTGCAATATATAACCTAATCTATATATAGATGGTTAATGTGAATTGTCAACTTAATGAAGCAAACATAAAATTTCTTTTATTACAAAAAAGTGTAAAAATCACAATGTGAAATGACACACAGAAAAAAGAAGAAAATATTTATCCATCACTGGACAAAAACAGGAAAGAGAAAGGAAGTAATACAACTTCCCAAAGAAAAAAAGAAAAAATATATATAAAATAAATATAAATCTAATATAATACTATGCTCCTGAGGAAGTGGCACCACGTAAGCCACGAAACGCGTAGAGCAAAGGAATACTGAGTAAAGGACTACTGCCCATTGTGGTAACACTCCATAGTATTATATTAGATTTATATTTATTTTATATATATTTTTTCTTTTTTTCTTTGGGAAGTTGTATTACTTCCTTTCTCTTTCCTGTTTTTGTCCAGTGATGGATAAATATTTTCTTCTTTTTTCTGTGTGTCATTTCACATTGTGATTTTTACACTTTTTTGTAATAAAAGAAATTTTATGTTTGCTTCATTAAGTTGACAATTCACATTAAACATCTATATATAGATTAGGTTATATATTGCAACTTATATATTATTTACTTTTTAGTTCCTGTTGTGGTCCACATATTATTTATTTAATGTGTGGAATTACTCTGGGAACCACATCTATCCATTTTTCATTTTTAATATACTAATCTGAATGTTTCTGTGGTATTAAGTTTCTATCATCATATTTATGTTGTGGATGCGCTAGTTATTATTTATTTATTTCTATGTGTGATGAGGATAGCGATTTGTGAAAGCCTTTTTCAACCAGCAGCACACAATATTTTATGACGTTTTAGAATTATTCTCACTCCTTAAGGTTTACTTATATTTATTAATTCTAGATTATCTAAGCGCATTTTTTATGTTCTGTCTATTTGTATGAGAACATAATTCCTATATTGTTTTTCAGCATAAACAATAAGTCCACAATAGTCTATACTGACACAGGTCAGGCAGAGTGATGGATTCCCAGGAGCAAGGTCTTGCATGGGTTAAAGATCTTCAGTGTGTAAACAGTCTCATGTGCAGAGAGGTCAGTGATGGAACTCCCTGCATATAAACAGCTGACGAATTCGTAATGCCAAAAGCCAGATAAGCAGAACTGGCATGAGCTGTTTAGGCAATACTGGGAACAGAGATACGTGAAGTACTGCCGTAGCAGTAACGGAGACAACACTTGCACTCTGCTGAAGTCTAACAGAGGCAACCGGTGGCTCAACAGCCTGAGTGGTAACGGAGGCAGACACTTGCTCTGAGCAGATGCAGTAACGGTGGCTCAACAGCCGGAGTGGTAACGGAGGCAGACACTTGCTCTGAGCAGAGGCAATAACAGAGACTAGGCCCAAGGTAAACTGCCGTAGCAGTAACGGAGACAACACTTGCACTCTGCAGAAGTATAACCGGAGGCAACAGGTGACTCAACTGCCGGAGTAGTAACAGAGACTGGCCGCTGATACTCTGCACAAGGAAATAACCCAATTGCCAGACAGTCATAATGTCGCCTAGGCGACACAGCACAGGAACGCCAACCAAGCTGGGAAGATACACGGAGCAGGAACGTCAGCCAAGCTGGGTCGGATCACGGAGCAGGAATGTCAGCCAAGCTGGGTCGAATCCCGGAGCAGGAACGCCAGCCAAACCGGGTTAGAATCACGGAGCAGGAACGTCAGAAGAATAGTCAGGCAATCCGGGTCGGTACACAAGGGCAGCAGACAATATGCAGAGCAGTCAGGTAGGCCAAGTCGATACACTGGGAAATACTGAGCAGAAATAAGCACTGGCGCAGGAACACCATGAAAGGGCACCGGAGGGGTGACCCTATCCCAGTATATAAAGGTCATACTGGGCGGGACTAACACACGGTAGCCAATGTGAGCAAGGCACAGACTAGAAAAGAAAGGAAAAGATCAAGTGCCAACTAACTAATGTCCTAGGGATGATCAATATTCTCAATTAGATAATAAAAGTCTCAGAGAAATACATCAATAAGTTCTTATATTGCCTTGGTAGTATTATGGCACTTGGAGAAATTCGTCAGCACGCCGTATGGTCCTTAACTGTGGGAACAAAGCAGAAGATCGATTCTACGAGTAGATCTGTATGCAGGTGAGTTTGTAATCACAAGCCCCCTTACAGGTAGAACTCACCAAATGTAATACTTGAAAGTGTGTCTAGAAAGCCCGACCCAGCTTGTGCCAATATTCTCCAATGTGCCCAACGTCAGTGGTGCCAAGTGGGGTCCCTTAGGTCTCTTCAAAACAGAAATATACAATACACCATATCTGAGAGCAAATCTGTATAGAAAGATATTCAAAATAGTCACCTATAGGACCAAACTCACCAGATACATATAGTGTGCTTGTATGAGGGACCCGACCTGGCCAAAGTCCACAAAAAATCCAACTTGAATGCTCCACAAGGGTAGGTAGAAAAAACGTAAAATTTATTTGATTGAATTTCCCTACGCGTTTCGTGGCTCTGTATTCCACTTCATCAGGGGATTAAAATTACAATAGCAACCATGTACATGTCTTATATATACACATATTCATACATAAAAGTTACTTACATGTGTGTCGGCTATGGAGAGAGGCGTCCGGTCTGGCGTGGCGCCTAGAGCGGCGTCTTCTGACCCGCATATTTTAGAAGAGAGCTCCATGCCTCGTTCTCAGAGGCCACGCTGCCGAACGTTGTCATGGAGACCGGACACCTTATCTCCGGTCCGACACACCTTTTTCTCGGCTCCAAGTGAGATATCTTCATCTATGTGCTGTGAATGTCTTCTCAGAGATTCAGCCCTCAAAGACAACACAGCCAACTATGTCGGTGAATCAATACTATTAGCGACTCAAAGTCTTCCATTCAATTTACACAGATTAAACTGTATCTCACTTGCTATATACATAATACACTTCAAAAGCATAAAAGTAACATAATATTTAATGATCTAGATCAAAAAGCAGAGAATAAAGTAGCAAATTTGGAAAAAGAATTAAAGGAGAGAAAAATGAAAAAACTAAAAAGAGACCAAAATGATTATGCGAATAATCAAATAAGATCTTGGTCTAGATTTAAGGATCAGTACAATAAAGGGAAACGTAATCCTAACAAACCAACAACAAATATGGATAAACCATTTAACAATAAAAATAAAAATTTGGACAAAGCGAATACAAATACAAACACTAAATCAAGAGAAACTGTTTTTAAAAATTCCAATAATTCAGAATGTAAGGATAACGTTGTGCCCTCTACTTCCAAAGACTGCATGCCTTTAAAGAATTCCTTTGAAGTGTTACAAACTGAGATAACTGTAGAAGATTTATCACATCAAGAAAACAACCATCATGAGCCTTTTTTGGAATTTGGGAGATTCAAGAAAGAAAGAGGGAAACGCAAAATGAAATCTCCTCAGGGATCGAAGGAATCAAGAAGAAATTCCATAGAGGCAAACGAGGAGGAAGAAGGACAAGAAATACAACAACAACAAAAACAAAAAAGTCAGAAGATTCAATAAGGACATCGAAACAGGCCATTTTCAATCTCTCCAATAGAGTATTAAGTGTTAATGAGCAAACTCTATTGGAAAAAGGCCTTAAGTTTGCTCCAACTAGTAAGCCTGACGATTTCTCTTTTTTCCTGGATCTCAAGAGATTCACACGTGAGTTATCTCTACATAGGTACTTTGAAATTAAAAAAACTAAACCTTCCATTGAGACACTTAATACAAGCTACAATGGTTCTGCTTTAGGTATAGGAGATTTAGAACCTTTGCAGATTTTGGAATCTCTACAGTTAGAAAATGAAATAAGACCAAATACACAAGAAGAACGCGTATCACATACTCCATACAAACCGCGATCTCAGTTTTTTCCCTCCCAGTACAAGGGACCTTTTGTAGATGCTTTCTTTGGGATAGTTATTAAAGACTACAAAGAAAAGATCAGCAAATATACAAACCCCAAAGACAATCTTACTAGGAAGGAAAGAATTGCTTTAAAACATCTTACCTCAGACAAGACCATCACTATCAGAGAGGCGGATAAAGGTGGAGCTTTGGTTATACAGGACACTACTGTATATCTAGCAGAAGCCTGTAGATTGCTGAAAGATGAAAACTCATATCGGAAACTTACATATAACCCCTCTGAAGTTTTCAATGATTCATTAAAAACCCTACTAAAAGAGGGATTAGAGGAAGGTATATTAAACAAACAGGAGTTCCAATTCCTTTGTGTAGAATATGCGGATCCCCCTTTCTTTTATCATATACCAAAACTTCATAAAAATAATACAAATCCTCCAGGCAGACCTATTATATCCGGAATTAATTCATTTACTTCGAATTTATCCGCCTACATAGATTTTTTCTTACAACAATATGTGGTCGCACTTCCATCCTATATAAGGGACTCCCAGCATGTTTTAAACATTCTGTCATCTATTATATGGAAAGATCATTATGTTTGGGTAACATTAGATGTTGCATCCCTATATACTTGCATCGACCACATTTTAGGATTGCAAGCAATTAGGTACTTTTTGGAAACTAAAGCGAAACTTTCACATCAGCAGTTGGAATTTATTATCAAATGTGTCTCATTCATATTACATCATAATTTTTTCCAATTCCAGGAAGAATTATTTTTACAAATCCGAGGTACGGCCATGGGAACTAGGTTTGCCCCCTCATATGCTAATTTATTTATGGGACTATGGGAAGATCTTGCAGTGTGGCCCAGAGAAAAATGGGGGGGCAGCCTAGTATACTATGGCCAATATATAGATGATATCCTCATTATTTGGGGAGGTTCACTTGACTCATTATCAGAACTTATACATAGTTTTAATGCTAACGATATGGGTCTGGTATTCACCTCTGAAATTAATAGGGAAGAAATTACTTTTTTGGATTTAAAACTTAAAGGGATCCCGGAACAACAGATCGCCAGTACTATTTATAAAAAAGAGGTATCTAGAAATCAATATTTGAGGGCAGATAGCTGTCATCACTCAAAATGGATAAAGAACATCCCATTTGGTCAATTTCATAGATTAAGGAGAAATTGCAGCAGTATAGAAGATTTTTTAGCAAAAAGCGGAGATCTCAAACAACAACTATTAGAGAGAGGACATAAGATTTCAGTTGTCAATTCTGCATGCAATAGGGCTCTCAATCTAAAAAGAGAAGATCTGTTGAGAAATAAAGAAAAAACTATAACAGCTAAGAGATCACCCTCTATAATAACACAATATAATGGAGCGTCAAAAATGATACACTCAATTATAGATAAGTACTGGGGAATTTTAAAACAAGACCCTTTTCTGCAGAATATTCTCCCAGCAAAAGCAAAAATCACGTATAAAAAAGCAAAAAATCTTCGAGGATATGTGGCTACCAGTAGACCGAAAAGCCTGAAAGATGGAAAAGATAGAAGAGGCATATTTAATTCCACCACTCCAATGGGCAACTATAGATGCCTACATAGTAGATGTACCAATTGCAAATTCCTAACTAACAAAGTAACAAACATACAAAGCTCTGTCAATCACAACATATATCCAATCAAAAATTTAATAACATGTGATACATCTTTTGTGATTTATGTCATAACGTGTGGTTGTAAGATTCAATATGTAGGCAGAACTACAAGATCCCTTCGAGAACGTGCAAGAGAGCACGTTATCTGATTAGTAGGAAAATGGAAACACACACTATTCCAAAACATTTTAATAGCTGTCAAAAAGGAGGAATTAATAACTTCAAAATAACTGGTATAGAACATATCCCGGTTTCAAAATCTAATAGATTCTCCACACTATGCCGCAGGGAGGCATATTGGATTTATACATTAGATACTTTAGCCCCTAGTGGGCTTAATGAAGAAATTGAGGTTAGTAATTTTTTGCAACAATAAATCATTTGTACAGGAGTATGTGCAGATTATGTGTATATGTGCATGTGTATGTATTTATATGCATATATATGCACATGTGCACATGTATGTATATATATAAGTCTTTGAGAAGATTTTTTGGCCATCAAGCCATAAAAATATATATAGGATCTAGTTATCTCTTTATTTATTTCATTTATTTTTAATTCTATACAACATGAGATAAGGGAACAATGATATTCTTATTTTACCTACATTTGGATTGACATCGTTTTATTATAATTTATATGTTAATAATTTAATAAAATTTTTTCTTGTCTATATGTATACAAGCTGCAAGTGAGATACAGTTTAATCTGTGTGAATTGAATGGAAGACTTTGAGTCGCTAATAGTATTGATTCACCGACATAGTTGGCTATGTTGTCTTTGAGGGCTGAATCTCTGAGAAGACATTCACAGCACATCGATGAAGATATCTCACTTGGAGCCGAAAAAAAGGTGTGTCGGACCGGAGATAAGGCGTCCGGTCTCCATGACAACGTTCGGCAGCGTGGCCTCTGAGAACGAGGCATGGAGCTCTCTTCTAAAATATGCAGGTCAGAAGACGCCGCTCTAGGCGCCACGCCAGACCGGACGCCTCTCTCCATAGCCGACACACATGTAAGTAACTTTTATGTATGAATATGTGTATATATAAGACATGTACAAGGTTGCTATTGTAATTTTAATACCCTGATGAAGTGGAATACAGAGCCACGAAACGCGTAGGGAAATTCAATCAAATAAATTTTACGTTTTTTCTACCTACCCTTGTGGAGCATTCAAGTTGGATTTTTTGTGGACTGTGGCCAGGTCGGGTCCCTCATACAAGCACACTATATGTATCTGGTGAGTTTGGTCCTATAGGGGACTATTTTGAATATCTTTCTATACAGATTTGCTCTCAGATATGGTGTATTGTATATTTCTGTTTTGAAGAGACCTAAGGGACCCCACTTGGCACCACTGACGTTGGGCACATTGGAGAATATTGGCACAAGCTGGGTCGGGCTTTCTAGACACACTTTCAAGTATTACATTTGGTGAGTTCTACCTGTAAGGGGGCTTGTGATTACAAACTCACCTGCATACAGATCTACTCTTAGAATCGATCTTCTGCTTTGTTCCCACAGTTAAGGACCATACGGCGTGCTGACGAATTTCTCTAAGTGCCATAATACTACCAAGGCAATATAAGAACTTATTGATGTATTTCTCTGAGACTTTTATTATCTAATTGAGAATATTGATCATCCCTAGGACATTAGTTAGTTGGCGCTTGATCTTTTCCTTTCTTTTCTTCTTATTGTATATTATACATGATGGGTGGAACCAAAACACCCTGATCTGAGCAGCCTCCATACTAGTCTTGGTGAGATAATACATATACACAAATATACTTTTTAGACAGCATACATTGTGTATTTTCATAATTAACTTTTTCCATTTTTATCTTATTTCATTTTATTTTAATTTGACAGAGATTGTAGAGGAGCGCTATTCCGGTGTTTTTTCTTTTGTATATAAGGCACAGACTAGACTGACAGAAAAAAAAACAAAAAGAGCACGAGCACCGTGATACGGTCAAAGGATCACTTGAAGATGTCGCAGGAACACAAAGATGAGAAGATGGACTCCACGTCACCGCCTGACAGCATACGAAGTCAAGTCACAGGAAGCTGGCAGCAGGCGGTCAATGATTCAGAATACTTGGCGCAGATGGGTATCAGAGTGGACGCTTTAGACCATAAGCAATATAAGACTCCAGGATCCTTGTTCACTCAGAATAAGACTGACTTTATTGTACCAAACCACACATATTTATACAGATCAACTACATTGAAATATATGGGCCAACCAGATACAATAGGGTGAGGGGCCGAGATAATACAATCCAAACATAAGACAAGGGATCAACAGCAAATGGTAAGGGCTGACACAGTGGGGGCATTTACAGAGGTAATCAAATCACAACATATAATACAAAGGACTGACAACAAAGTCTTTTAGTGCACAACCAGGGCAAAATGTCCACAGTCTCTGGGGTCCTTTGACTAACAATTCCAGGCTCAGACAAGGACTCCAGTAACAGACTAAGTTCCGTTATACCCATCTCCACAAACTGTCCAGCCCGTCCTCCTCCACACACTGCCCATCTCAGCAATGTCCATGCCTACATACCCACACTCTCCAGCTTCACATTGTACACCTCCACACTGTCCTTCTCCTCGAACTGTCTACACCGTCCTACTCCACATATTGCTCACTTCCACACTGCCCACCCCCACACTACCTACCCTATCCACCTCCACACATTGCCCACTTCCACAAAGGCCACATTGTCCACCTTCACACTGCCCAACCTCATATTGTCCACCTCCACACTACCCACCCTGCCCTCCTCCACACATTGCTCACTTCCACACTGCCCACCCCCACATTGTCCACCTCCACACTGTCCATCTTATCCTCCTCCACACATAGTCCACTTCCACATTGCCCACATTGTCCACCCCCACATTGCCCACCCTGTCGAATTTCACATTGTCCACCTCCACACTGCCCACCCTGTCCACCTCCACACACTGCCCACTTCCACACTACCCTCATTGTCCCTCATTGTCCACCTCCACACTGCCCAACTTCACATTGTCCACCTCCACACTACCCACCCTGTCTTCCTCCACACATTGCCAACTTCCACACTGCCCTCTGTCCACCTCCACATTACCCACTTCAACACTGCCCTACCTTAGTTCAGACCCCTGGCATTATAACGTGGAGGCCATGGTTCATCATCCCACTCCCCTGCGGCCCGTGATTACATCATTGAGCATGGTACACATGCGCAGTATTCAACTAGCTTCACTTCACTGAGTCTAATAGACTCAATGAAGAGAAGCAGAATGTCAGTGCCAGGACTGAGATCCGGGGACATTTCCGGGGACAGATTCTCTCCGGGGATAGTGAGCTGAATCCGGGGACTGTCCCCGGAAACCGGGGACGTCTGGTCACCCTACATTACTACAATTCAGACCCTATGTTAGTGGAACCAAAGCAACTGTGGCTATTTCCACCTGACATTTCTGCCTGTAGGAGATAAAAGGCAAGAGCTGTCTTATGTGATTTAACACTATGAGTGCCAAAGGGATGTACAATGCTTTTCAAATTGCTGCACACCCCATCTGGCAAACAAACAGTTAACCTTTAAATAAATCATGACATTATGGGGGAATGCATTGTAAAAAACAAAACAAAAAAACAGGACCCTGCTTTATTCAGATTTGTTCTTTTTAATAACAATTACATCTAAGTGATTATCATCCACTGCCTTTACCATGAGTATTGGAACCAGTTTCTAGGGTCTCCATCTCTGCTGAGGCTTAAATCTATTTAAGCGGAAGTTTCATCCACTATTAAGTCACCCTGCTATAATTAAGCAGGTAGCGACTAGCTTCTCAATATATATTTTACGTTTTAAAAGTAGCCAGATGTAAAGAAGTCCATCAATGAAGGAGACCGGAACACAGGCTACAGTGCAGACATCTTCTATGCACGCCTGCGCTGTCAGTCCCGGTCTCCACTGTGTAGACTGCACTACACCATATGGTTACAGGAAGGGACTGACGGTGCAGACGCGCAGACTGAGCTAACCCGGCCGTCAGTCTCCTTCAGTGATGGGATTCTTTACATCGGGCTAACGCCTGCCTTTAAATCTACCCCTTAGTGTCTTTCTTCATGCGTGCAAACCAGGAATTTTTTTCATGTCCCTTTATAATCCAAACAAGCAAATCTTTGGGTTATTCAAGACGTACTATTAGGCACGTTGTATCTTCATAAAAACATTGATATTTTTATTATATCCAATGTAAAAAACACATATCGGGTTTGAGAACAGAAACATGAAAAGTTCAGAGATACAGAACGTGAGACGTCTTCATGAGCTAGATCGGACAGCATCCACCTACCTCGTGAAGACGTCTCACGGTCTGTAACTCTGAACTTTTCATGTTTATGTTCTCAAGCCCGATATGTGTTTTTTTTCATTTGGTTATAATAAAGATATCAATATTTTTATCAAGATACAACATGTCTAGTAGTACAAGTTTGATCCAACCAGTGCTTTGCTTGCTTTCCTTTTTCATGCTCCCAGCATCTGCTGCCAGCCCAAGACCTGCTACCAGCCGCCTCCAGAGCACCCGGTGGAAAAGGGCTCCTTCTCCTCCTCCGCTCCCTCCATCTGTCAGGGCTCAGTCTCTCCGGAGGGCAGGCTCTAGTTCTCTGCACAGGACGTCCTATTGCCACTTCGGATGCTGCTTCCTCCCCCATCCTGCCAGCACCTCTCCGCAGCTCCAGCTGAGTCCTCAGCCACTCCTCCCCCCCATCTTCCTCTGCCAGTCTCTTAAGATCCACCATCAGTCTGGTAAGCTCCGCCATGCCCATTCAGGCCAGATCACTTGCCTCTTGCTTTCCAGTTGTTCCTGCTAAAAAAAGACGCTAACTTCCTGCCATTCTCCCCTTTATTCCTGCGCTAGACCCACCCTAACCTACCTCATTTCTAAACCTTCCCTTCTTCATGTCTCCCCCCCATTAAGCTATCCAGGGAGCTACTTTCCCTCCGTTTTGGATTCCTCTGGATGTCAGGGGAAAATAGTCCTAGATGTAAATCCACTTTAAATTTTTTAACTCTATTAGCACCAGACTCATATCCAATGCACAGGACACGTATCCAATGCACTGGGTTTCACTGCGGCGTATAAAACACATAATGGCTACTCCTGCTTAGGATGTCTTCTGTAGCGTCTGTCTTCATAACACACTTCCTTTAGAGAACATTCTATGTTTATTTAGTCGTACATACATACAACTACATGGGACTTTTTTTTAAAATTTGTTTTATTAACTATTTACAACTATATACAAATAGAGATGCCGCACATTTATTTGGTCTTCTTTGTCCAGTTTTTATGTTGGTACTTTGATGTTTCCTGAAAACAGATTAAAAAAATCAGTATAAGTAAACATGTAAATGTAGACAAATAAAGTAATCAATGTAAATTGTTACAGAACTCAGCATACTTTGCAGTACTTGGACTACATTTAAACTAACAGATAATTAAAATAAAAACCATAACAAAATAATTTCTGACAATTAGAATGCTCACTTATAACTGTTTTTTGTTAAGATACATGTTTTTGGTTGTCATTTCGCTGCTTTGATTTGGTGTCCTTATAATGCATTATAGAGAATACTGTCAGTCTAGTTATTAAATGAAGACTTTTGACACACTAATAAAGATACATTTTAGTATAATGAAGTAATAGAAAATTTCTTACTCACTAGAGTATTTTGTCATCATATAATCTTATTGTTTATGTCTTGCCTATGGTAATTTATATTTTTATAATAACCTCACAATACAACAGCTCGAATTGATGGCTAGAGGTTAAACAAATAATATTAAAATACAACGTGTGAGTATAAGAGTATTTTACAGAAGCAGTCCATCATACAGCAGTCTGGTGTATATATATATATATATATATATATATATATATATATATATTTTTTTTTTTATTATTTTATTTATTTATTTTTTTTACTTGGAGGTCTACAGTAAATATTTAATAAATGTTTGATTACGATCTGCCAAACTGTGCAAACCATAGCAATCATTACTCTGTAATCCTCACGCAGACTGCACTGAAGAACCATGCAAAATGAATTGTGAAAATAAAGTTCACCATCTAGACACTACTACAGTCATTCATTGTTGTGTGTTGTTTGTATGTTTTGTATGTGTGTGTTTGTGAGTAGGTGTGTAGAGTACTGCTACCGACTGAAGGAATAAGTGGATCTTAATTTGTTAAACAGAATTATTTGGTCAGGTAGATGTCCTTCACGCAGCAGTCAGCTACGTCTATATGCTTTTTTTAATAGCATTTAATCTATAGCACACTATTATCTATTTCAATTTCCAATCTCACAAACAGTCTTAACCCTTATAAGCAATTTAGGTCATTTGAATGTTGCTGTTTGTTGGGAGAAGGTGTGACCAAGAGGCAAAGTTCTTTAGCAAAAAGGCAGATAGATAGACAGATAGATCTGACCCTGGGGTCATGTGGGCCACATTTGGCCCCATGGGCTGCACGTTTGACGTCATGCCCTAACCTAACCAATAGTGAAATAGGTAAATAAGATTACATTTTATTGATTGCTGGTTATTGTACAAACCAGTGATCTGACGAGCCAATTCATGTCAAGAATGTTTTGCTGTCTGGAAATATGTTCAAAGTTTTCATCTCCTCTTGTTGTTAAGTGAATGTTAAGCAGTACAGAAATACAATGTGCCCTTTGATATGAATCCATAGTACTGCTTTGGGCAGTTTTCATGCTATTTCATTTATTATTTTACCTAATATTACTGTCACTTTCTCTTTCAGTGCCGTGATTTAGCTCCAGTTTGGGCTTACAAAGGAAAAGCCACAGAAGAGCGCTTGATTTTGTGGAGATAGCGGCATATCCTGCTCTTCTGATGATGATACATTGTTCCCTTGACTCCTAAACAAGTCCTCCATACGCGAAATGGTATACGTTGGATCCTAGAAAAGAGATATCCATATAAAAACTTCAGAATGTACCAATGGATTCATTCAGTTTCATGCAGATAAACACTAAGTCATATTTGAATAATAGAAATAACTCATGTTTTTATAGAACAGATTTGAGCCAGAATAACTGGAGGAAAGCAGGTTCTCTGCTTTTGATTTAGATGCCGTTTTTTGTTGTATCACAGCATTCTGACATATCTGTTCATCTCTGTATATGATATATATATAATTACCAAGGTCCAGGTAATGTTAAGAGGCCGCTACCTCACTGCTCCACGTGATACAGTCTTGTGTCTCATCACTCACGAGATGCAATCATGCTCAGTAGAGACTGCCCGAACGCGTGCAGTCACTGCTGCGCATGACGGCTTCTGACAAACATCCTAGCAAATTATTATATAGCATACTGTATCTAATAAAAGAGCAGGGTCATTTGACCAAAATTCTCTGTCCGTGCCACACACACACACACACACACACACATCAAAGATTTGCAGTAAGGAGGAGTTATGCAAAATCCTTCCATACTACCCCTCCTATTGGTGAAGGCATGGGGGTATGATGAACTGTTTTCCTGCAAATATACACCTCGCAGCTCTTTTTGCATCTGTGTTAATGAAATTTCACTTTCTTACAAATGGCCTCCTTATTATTCTCTCTGTCTCCTCTGCTTAATAATATTCCTAACAGTGTCAACAATACTGACACATTTATGCTGCCTGTAAATCTATTCCATCCAAATATACACTTTTCACTTTCTAACAAGCCTCCACAATATAACATTATTCATTTACAGTTAACACTATTCACACAGGTTCTCAGTCACCTACCTATAAATGTAGACTCCGCACATTTTTCTAACTACATTTCTTATGCAGCCGCTCCCCAGTCTCCTTCAAGACATACCTCTCACCTCTTTCCCCCCAATTAAGCCCATTGTTGAGGTTCACTGCTATAATTTAGCCCATGAAATACCAGGACAGTCTCCGGACCTTTAAGCAAGGACATCGGTGACAGTCTTGGCATGTTACCATTCGTTAAGGGTATAAAATTGCTTTACACAGCCAAAAAGTTTATTTGTTTTTTCACTTCTAAAGCAAAGAGGACACATACATGTATACACATGCTGTATGCACAAATGTGTGTATTGCCAGGATGCTTTACACAGCCAAAAAGTTTTTTTTTTTAAACTTATAAAGCAAAGAGGACACATACATCTTTTTCATTATATTTCCCTTTTATGCATAGGGAGATAGGGTTGATCATTGTTGAATATGCTAAGGTATCCAATATTGATTAAAGGAAAGAGGTGGCAAAGAGCACTGTAGCTGACATGCTGCTCTAATTGCCCCTTTATGAATCCTGACCAAAGATTGGAAAGAAAAGTTTATTATCCAGATCCTTTTAGTTCAGTAAAAACTCTATATGCAGCAGGATTACGAGGTGGTGCATGTTATAACCCTGAATCAATGCATTCAGTGTGAGCTTCGTGTGCATGTGGGTCATTAATCACAAGGAAAACAAAAAACAATATTTACATATGTACCAGTAAAGAATCTTACACTGACTATACTGAGCCTGAATGCCCATTTTACATAGAGGTAGGAAAATTCTTCATCAGGTAAGAAAGAAGGTGTAGTGGGTATGTGTCTTGAACCGAAAGAACAAACGGAAAGGGCGCCCAATAGTGTAGTACAGTCTTAAGTCTATAGTACACTACTGGGCACTCTTTCCCACTCACTTGGGTGATTGGTGAAGGTTCACTTATTCTGACTTGGGTGATGAGATGAAGGTCCCCTTATTACTTGTCTTGTTCAACACAGGAGCACCTCCTGTTTTTTCTTGTTCTCCCCCTTCTTTCTGTGGATATGTGTCTTATTTTTGTATACTACTACTGTCTTGCAGACCAACACTACAATGTATCTGTCTATGGCCCCACTGTGCACTGTTCTATTTATATACTTACTGGACTGACAGGAGGAGCTGTAAGTTGAAGCTCCATATCCTCCCATTCGATGTCATCAAAGAAGGGATGGGAACGAATGTCTCTAGCCAATTCCAACCGCAGCACTGGGTCAATAGTCCATAGCTATAAAGAGACAAAGGATAATTAGGTATCATGTTCTGTATTTTTGTCTATGTAGGACCAACCATTCATAGGATACTTTAACATCACTGGACAGCCTGCAACCCACTAGGTCAGATATGGGCAAAAACACGACCATTTAACCCATGACATGCCAGGAACATCATGGGTCCTTATGGAAAGTGCACCCATGAGGGTCCTGGCACGTCATGGGTCTGATTGAATGTGGACATTGGGTCTGTCTAGCTGTACACAACATGAGAGCTCCTATACTGAAAAACAAATCACTTCTGCCTTCCTCTGAGGAGAAAAAAATGGTACATTTCACTTTTGTGTTGTTTTCCACTGACTTGATGCATAAAGGAAGACCACTGTTACCAACGGGGGTGTGGGGACATTCCCCTTTAGGATGACATGAGACACTTCACAGTAGAGAGGAAAAGGCTTTGTTTATGGTCAGAAGCCTGTTTCACAGAACAGTGCAGACTGACACATTTGAACTTGATATGAGTATGTGGAATGGTCTAAAGGGGATCCAGGCCTTGGACGCATGGGTATACTCCCAAAATAGTACTTTCGTTGAACCTTTTGGTTGCTAATACATGTGTACTCCTTCAGCACTCAGCGGGTTCATATGTAGTAGATAAAAGGATCAAGTCAAATCCACTGCAATTGCAATTTACTTCTACTTTCCATTTGCTCCTACATTCTTATCCTCTTGGATCTAGAGAGCTCTCCCTCCCCTGATACCCTAGGGGTTAGATTTCTAATGTTCCAAGCACCTGACAGAGGGTTATCATCCACAAATACTGTGTATGGGGCTAATACATATCCCTCAAGTAAATCTCCAATCGGTTTTTAGAGAAGTGTGAGCCTTTTTCTTTTCTTTGGATGTCAGTTTTCTCACACAAAAAATGGCTGGGGCTGTTTTTAGACTCCACAGAAAAAACAGTGACCAGTAAGTCTTAATAAAATGTGATAGAGTCCTTTTAAGCTTCAGTAAGAACCAGAGAGGTGTTTAGCACTTCCCTTCACAGTGTGTGTGTTATACACCTCTCTGGTGCTTAACCCCTTCAGTGCCAGAGGCTCGGGCCATTTCCTGAACCCTGCAGGCCAGACACTTTTTCAACATTTTTGCTATCCTTCCGTTTAGGCTTGATTTCCTCTGGGGATTTTTAGTTACATATGGAAAACTATATATTGTTTTTTTCAGAACGAATTGAGCTTTCTTGTGATACCTTACATGAAGAGAATTTTACATCGTGCAAAAAGCTATGATGTCATAATGACAAAAAAAAGTGAAAATGTACTCATTTTGCTAAAATCACATACTATGTATCAAAAATATTTACCTTGATTGAAAAAGTTTCAATTATTTGAAAAAGCCTCGAGTCCCCTGAGTAAAAAAATACCAAATTTGTATAGTTTTACCTACGTCCATGGCTAGCGTAGAGCCCTAATCACCAGCAGCGCAAAATGACATTTTCAACTTTATAAACTAATATGCGCATTCTAGGGTTTTTGTGGTAAAACTACCCTAAAACAGTGGAATAACTATATAAAACTATATATTTCGGAAAAGTAGACAACCTGCCGCATCTAATGAGGGGTAACTTGCCTTCTTACCCCAAGCCTGGTGTGCACAAATGCCTCCAGAAGATGGCGCTAATGAAAAAAAAGGCATTTTCTTACATTTCTGCCCCTTCAAATGTACTGAAATTTGTGAAAACCATGGCATTTCCAACTGTATTCATTAGCTAGTGCTCTTAGGAGAAAAATGACACCCCATTGGTATGAGTTTAACTACCTCAGGGGGCGTTAGAAGTGCAAAATGACACCTACTACAACCTCAAATTTTTCTAACATTTTCTCAAACATTACTTGTCTGTACACAAATGGTTATAACAACTACAGAAGTGAAGAAAGGGTACACAAACCATACCATTTTGAAAAGAAGACACCCTGCCGCATCTAATGATGGGTGACTTGCCTTGTTACCCCAAGCCTGGAGTGCACAAATGCCTCCAGAAGGTGGCACTAATGAAAAAAAAGGCATTTTCTTACATTTCTGCCCCTTCAAATGTACTGAAATATGTGCAAACCATGGTATTTCCAACTGTATTCATTAGCTAGTGCTCTTAGGAGAAAAATGACACCCCATTGGTATGAGTTTAACTACCTCAGGGGGCGTTAGAAGTGCAAAATGACACCTACTACAACCTCAAATTTTTCTAACATTTTCTCAAACATTACTTGTCTGTACACAAATGGTTATAACAACTACAGAAGTGAAGAAAGGGTACACAAACCATACCATTTTGAAAAGAAGACACCCTGCCGCATCTAATGATGGGTGACTTGCCTTGTTACCCCAAGCCTGGAGTGCACAAATGCCTCCAGAAGGTGGCACTAATGAAAAAAAAAGGCATTTTCTTACATTTCTGCCCCTTCAAATATACTGAAATATGTGCAAACCATGGCATTTCCAACTGTATTCATTAGCTAGCGCTCTTAGGAGAAAAATGACACCCCATTGGTATGAGTTCAACTACCTCAGGGGGCGCTAGAAGTGCAAAACGACACCTACTACAACCTCAAATTTTTCTAACATTTTCTCAAACGTTACTTGTCTGTACACAAATGGTTATAACAACTACAGAAGTGAAGAAAGGGTACACAAACCATACCATTTTGAAAAGAAGACACCCTACCGCATCTAATGATGGGTGACTTGCCTTGTTACCCCAAGCCTGGAGAGCACAAATGCCTCCAGAAGGTGGCGCTAATGAAAAAAAAAGGCATTTTCTTACATTTCTGCCCCTTCAAATGTACTGAAATTTGTGCAAACCATGGCATTCCCAACTGTATTCATTAGCTAGTGCTCTTAGGAGAAAAATGACACCCCATTGGTATGAGTTTAACTACCTCAGGGGGCGCTAGAAGTGCAAAACGACACCTACTACAACCTCAAATTTGTCTAACATTTTCTCAAATATTACTTGTCTGTACACAAATGATTATAATAACTACAGAAGTAAAGAAAGGGTACACAAACCATACCATTTTGAAAAGAAGACACCCTGATGCATCTATTGATGGGTGACTTGCTTTGTTACCCCAAGCCTGGAGTGCACAAATGCCTCCAGAAGGTGGCGCTAATGGAAAAAAAAAGGCATTTTTTTACATTTCTGCCCCTTCAAATGTACTGAAATTTGTGCAAACAATGGCATTTCCAACTGTATTCATTAGCTAGCGCTCTTAGGATAAAAATGACACCCCATTGGTATGAGTTCAACTACCTCAGGGGGCGCTATAAGTACAAAACCACACCTACTACAACCTGAAATGTTTCTAACATTTTCTCAAACATTACTTGTCTGTACCCAAATGGTTATAACAACTACAGAAGTGAAGAAAGGGTACACAAACCATACCATTTTGAAAAGAAGACACCCTGCCGCATCTATTGATGGGTGACTTGCTTTGTTACCCCAAGCCTGGAGAGCACAAATGCCTCCAGAAGGTGGCGCTAATGAAAAAAAAAGGCATTTTCTTACATTTCTGCCCCTTCAAATGTACTGAAATTTGTGCAAACCATGGCATTTCCAACTGTATTCATTAGCTAGTGCTCTTAGGAGAAAAATGACACCCCACTGGAATGAGTCGACCTACCTTAGGGGTGCCAGAAGCACATCACTACACCTACCTGTTTGCTTCTTCGAAAATGGCGGCTTGTACTAAAATGTCCATAACTGTTAGAGACATGAAGGAAAGGTATAAAAGGTATACCATTTTGGAAAGTAGACATTCTCCCGCATCAATTGAGGGGTCACTTGCCTTTCTACCCCCTGGGCTGAAGTGCACAAATATTTCCAAAAGGTGGCGCTATGGGAATAAATACATGTTTTTTTACATTTCCACCACTTCAAAGATACTAAAATCTTTGAAAACCATAACATTTCCTGCTGTATTCAGTACCTGCTACCAACATGAGAAAAATGGTAGCCTATTTGTGTGGGTTAACATAGAATATGTGGGTGCTAGGAACACGTACGTAAACCTGACACTTTTGTTTTTGAAATTATCTGCTTGCACTAAAATGGTTATAACCATAATAGATATGCAGAAAAGGTAGAGAAACAATGCCATTTTGGAAAGAAAACATCCTTCCGCATCTAATGAGGGGTCACGTGCCTTCTTACCCAAAGGCTGGTATGCACAAATGCTTCCAGGAGGTGGCGCTAGTGAAAAAAAAAGGCATTTTCTTACATTTCTGCCACTTCAAATATATGGAACTTTGTAAAAACCATGGAATTTTCAACTGCATTCATTAGCTAGTGCTCTTAGGAGTCAAACGACACCCCATTGATATGAGTTGACCTACCTTAGGGGGTGCTAGAAGTAGAAAACTACACCTACTACAACCTCTGATGTTTCTAACATTTTCTCAAACCTGACTTGCCTGTACGAAAATGACTATAACACCTTCAGAATTGAAGAAAAGGTAGATAAACCATACCATTTTGGAAAGAAAACAACCTGCCGCATCTAATGAGGGGTCACTTGCCTTCTTACCCCAATACTGGTGTGCATAAATGTTTCCAGAAGGAGGCGATATAGGAAAAAATTTGCATTTTTTTACATTTCTGCCCCTTCAAATGTATGGAGCGCTGTGAAAACCATGGAATTTTCAACTGCATTTGTTTGCTAGTGCTCTTAGGAGTCAAATGGCACCCCATTGGTATGAGTTGAACTACCTTAGGGGGTGCTAGAAGTAGAAAACTACACCTACTACAACCTCTGATGTTTCTAACATTTTCTCAAACCTGACTTGCCTGTACGAAAATGACTATAACACCTTCAGAATTGAAGAAAAGGTAGATAAACCATACCATTTTGGAAAGAAGACAACCTGCCGCATCTAATGAGGGGTCACTTGCCTTTTTACCCCTAAGTTAGTTGGCACAACTATTTCCAGAATGTGGTGCTACAGGAAAAAATAAAATTTTGTTTTACACATCAGTCACTTCAAAGATACTAAAATGGTTCAATGGCGTGGGATTTCCTAGGAGGACTTCTTGCCAGCCTAAGAAAAATGGTACCCCACTGCTGTGGGTTGACATACCAATTTACGCTACAGGAGCGTAGCTACCAGTGAAACAGAAATGGTAAAGCAAACAGTGTATGTGTGCTTTTATGGCTAACAGATGAAAGAAGCTAGGGCATCAGCCGGTGTACGTGCGGACCTGTGACTACAAGTGTAACAAAGTATGTGGGAGGGTGAGGGATTAGGCAGTGTGTGTGGGTATGAGCAGAGGAGCAAGGATGGTGGGGCAGTGTTTGATAGTGTGTATGGGAGATCTGTGACTACCAGTGTTGATAAAAAGTCCTGTGTGTGCCACAGGAAGGGGGTCGGCATTGAACTCCCCTCCTAGTGGCACACACAGGGTTAATTTGTGTTTTAATTTTTTTTTTTTTTATTATATACCTCATTGAGGGGCATAAGGACCCCCTGATCCCTCCCCAATGAGGTCTTAGTAAAAAAATATATATATATGTCCACAAACAGGGGACCCGGAGAGTGCCACAGGGGTCTCCAGCGCATTGCAAAGCAATGCATTGGATCCTTGTGGCACTCAGAGGGTTAATTTTTTTTTTAATCATTACTTGGTAATCAGAGCTTGTTGGGGGGCCATCAGGACCAATCATGATGGCCCCCCAACAATCTCTGATAACGAAGTAATGAGAAATGCCCTGTGTGTGCGCCGCAGAAGGGGGGCTGCATTGGCCCCCCTTGAGGCACACACAGGGTTAATTTTTTTTCTTTACTTTTTTTATTATGGACCTCATTGGTGGGTATCAGGACCCCTTTGATTCCCCCCAACGAGGTCTTAAAAAAAAAAAAAAAAAAAGGAATCAAAATAAATGTCCCTGTGAGTGCCAAAGGGGTTTCCAGCGCATTGCAAAGCAATGCATTGGACCCTTCTGGCACTCAGAGGGTTAATTTTTTTTTTTATTATTACTTTGTAATCAGAGCTTGTTGGGGGGCCATCAGGACCAATCCTGATGGCCCCCCAACAATCTCTAGTAACAAAGTAATTATAGAAGCCCTGTGTGTGCCACAGGAGGGGAGGGGTGAATTTGACCCCCCCTGTGGCACACACAGGGTTAAAAAAATGTTTTTTTTTTTTTTTAATAATAGACCTCATTGAGGGGCATCAGGATCCCCCCTGATCCCCCCAATGAGGTCTTTAAAAAAAAAAAAAAAAAAAAAACCCCAAAGAAAAGACCCTGTGAGTGCTACAAGGGTCTCCAGAGCAATGTGCTGGGGACCACTGCGGCACTCACAGGGTTAGTTTTGTTTGTTTTTTTTTTTTATTTTATTTTTTATATATTCAGACCTCGTGGGGGATATCAGGACCCCTCCTGGTGTCCCCCAAGTAATTGATCTCCCAGCCGATAGGCTGGGAGACCAATTTGGCGACTGCAGGAGAGCAGAAGCTCTCCTGCCCTTCACTCCTACCACCGGTAGGAGTGAATGGGACCGGGGAAACTTCCCCAACGTCATCAGTGACATGTCACTGATGACGCTGGGAGGCTTCCCCCGGTCCCGCCCACTCCTACCCGGAAGTTCGGGTAGGAGAGACAGAAGAGGAGAAGCTGCGCTTCTGCTGCGCTTCTCCTCTTCCTTTATTGATCTCCCAGCGTGATCGGCTGGGAGATCAATAACAGGGGAGACATGAGGAGTGATCCTCATGTCCCCCCACGATTGCCCACCTTTTTTTTTTTTTTAAATGCGGCCACTGCATGCCGGTTATACCGGCTCATGCAGTGACCGCATTTTAGTGGGTGCATTGTACGAGCTTGGCACAGCGGGTACAGCCCATCATTTCACATAAAAGCTGTGGGGGAGTGATTTATTCAACATATTAAACTTTTTATAATTTGATTATGCAGTGAGGAGAGGCTTTATAAAAGGCAATAAAAGTACTGAAACTTTGCAATATGTGTTTCATAAGAAAAAGAAAGCTGAAACTCTGTTACCAGTTTTTAAAATAAGACAAAGTTAAAACTGTGAATAAAACGGAGCTAAGTTTGTTCCATAACTCCTCTAATTGCAGTATTCAGCTGCCTGAGAAAGGGACACCAGAGAGGAGTACAAACCATTGTAGAGCACTCCTCCGGCACCCATCTGACACTCAAAGGGTTAACCTTGTGGATGCTAGAGACATCTCAAATGCATTCATTTACAATGCATTGAAAACATCTCTAGAAAACTTTGGCTTAATCCCCCAAATAACGCCATTAAACAATAACCCAGTTTGTTCCCAAAAATAATCTGAAACCTTCATTTAAAAGTATTCATAAAGTGGAATCATTCTGGAGCATAGCAACTGCACCACATGGAGACAAAATAAACATCAAATTAAATTGTGCATTTAACCCTTTGATTGCTAGCTATGTCTCAAATGAGTGGTGATACAATGTTTTGGAGCTCCCTCTAGCAATCAAGGGGTTAAAAACCCCACTAAAACAATGGATATTTTGGGGATTTTATTTGTGTCCTCCATGCTACAGTTGGTTTGCCCCAAAATTAATTTTCATTTCTTTTGCACAATAGGCCCATAGTTTGTGCTAAATACATTATATTAACCCCTTAAGAACTCGGTGGACCAGGGGTTTTACCCATAGGGAACTAAGGCTATAATGTTTGTAGAGCCGGCTCGTGTCCCTGTTTGCAGTGGGGATGCTGAAACTGATTGTTCCGTTCTTGGACAGTCAGCTTTAGACTCCAGGCGTGATCACAGTGCAATCTCAGGCACATTTTGTTAAAAAAATTCAAACATTCTAGGGCCGTCACGGTTCTTAATTCTTTAAGGACCAGAAAATCTGGGGTGGATTGCACTTAAGGACCAGAGCAATTTTGACCTTTTTGATTATGTCTGTGTTCAACAGTGTTTTTCCTCTAAGGCTTTTAAAGAAGTCACACAAATTATATACCATTTTTTTGCACACAGTTAGGGCTTTCTTTTGATACTACACTTATACGGATAACCCACCATTTATTTTATTACTATTAAAGATAACTGTAAAAAAAAAAAGTAAAAAAACACCATTTTTATTTTTTTTCTTGGGATCATTTGGGCACTATGGGCTACATTTTTATGGAGACTGTATGAAAGGTATGACCGGTCTGTCATACTTACAAAATGGCAGTTTTAAGTTGGCACTGTCCCCCCCAGTTGAAAATCCCCATGTCCCTCTTTCCCTCCCTATTTTGCCACATTTTTATTAATAGGATTTGGCAGTGTGTATAAGTGTATTACATGCCTCAAGCAACAATCACGCTCCCATTATTTATTGTTTACACTTAAAATATTTTATTTAAACATGTACTTTATAAAAAAAAATGTTGCTTTTAGCAGGTGAGAAATGGACCTGCATCCAGCCAGCGACCAGAACTGAAGGGGTTAATACCGCCAACTACTGCATTATTTTTTTTTACTGTGTGTCTGCTCTCTGCTTCTCCCTCCCTTACTTTAATAGTAAAGAAGAGAGAGGCACAGAGGAGACACAAAGGCAGTGTGTCACGCACACTGCCTTTTTTGAAACAAAATGCTGGTACATGTGATCGCTTCTAGAGCGATAATGTGAACTGGCAGAACAGACAAGGACTGAAGCTGAGCACTCCAGTCCTGGAGTGCTCAGCCTCTGCAAAATGATTGCAACGTGCACTGAGGCTCGCTGCTATCATTTAACCCATGATGTACCAGGAAAGTCATGGGTCCTTATGGGAAGTGCACCCATGACGGTTCTGGCACGCCATGGGTCTGATTGAATCTGGACATTAGGTCTGTCTAGCTGTACACAACATCAGAGCTCCTGTACTGAAAAAAACATTACTTCTGGCTTCCTCTGAAGAGAAAAAAATGATACATTTGATTTTTGTGTTGTTTTTTCCCCTGTACTTGATGCTTGAAGGAAGGCCATTGTTACCAACGGGGATGTGGGGGCATTCCCCTTTAGGATGGCATGAAACAGTTCAAGGTAGGGAGGAAAAGGCTTTGTTTATGGTCAGAAGCCTGTTTCACAGAACAGTGCAGTCTGACACATTTGAACTTGTGATATGAGTATGTGGAATGGTCTAAAGGGGATCCAGGCCTGGGAAGCATGGGTACATTCACAAAATAGTAATTGCGTTGAACCTTTTGAGTGCTAATAGAACATAAAGCTATACATACATACATACATACATTCCTGGGCTACTATGTGTTCCTGTCTATAGTATTATTACCCTAGGGAATTACACTGCTTACATCATTGTGTAGAAGTCTTTTTCACAGCACCCACTATAACAGTCAACAGCCACAACCGCTTAGATCACGGCTGTCTTACAGAATCACAGAACAATGGAAACAGGAACTAGTTTAAGTTGTCTGAAATAATAGTACTACCTGAAACGTGAACGTGATAACTTTCTGGCACTCAGTGGGTTAAAAGCAATGTTAGGTGACACAATATTTCCCCGCCCCCCCGATGCATGGTATTTAACCCTTTGAGTGCCAGAGAGGTCCACAATGCATTGTGAAACATTGCATACTCCTCTTGCACTCAAAGTGTTAACCTGTCTACAGCTGTGGCTCTATAAAACACCTCTATGTATCACATTATTTTGCTCACTTTAACCCTTCCACTAAACTGTTACCTGATGCTATATACATCTAACCATACTCACCTCCTCCAAGAGGTCTGTCATTTCAGAGGAGAAAAAGTCTGGGTATACAAGTTCTTCTACCTCCTGTAGCAAGGAACTGCAGTCATCGCCCCAGAATGGCATTTCTCCGGTGGCCATTTCAAATATGATAACTCCTAAGGACCACCAGTCGACTGAGGAATTGTAATAGTCACGTTGCAGCATCTGTCAGAATTAAATGAGAGGACCAGTGATTAAACCATTCACACAGGTATGAAACCATGGATACACCCAGAGATATAGATAGAAGAGATATAGCAGTTATACTAAATTCCACAATGTGGCACTCAAAGTATCAGAGAAATCTAGTAAAACCTACTTGTGATAGCCATTCAAACATTTATGAATGAAAGGCTAGAAATTATTTATTTAAACATTTTTATTTTAACATATTTGCAGTGTTTTAACCCCTTGGTGTATGCGATCCTGGGAAGTAACCTTCCCATAAGGACCGCTTTGAAGATTCTGATGTGCCAGCACACGTGACCTGTGACGCGAACCGGAACGCCGCACAGGCATGCCGCACAGTCTTGGAGTGGTCAATCTCACTCTCCATTTTTACTTACTGCACTCCTGGAGGAGCATTGTAAGTAAAATGTACGTGACGTGCTATGACCGTCACTGGTCCTTAACGTAAAAACCGCGTGACTGTCATAGCACGGCACACTGTCGTTAAGGGGTTAATATTTTTTTTCAACTGACATTCTTTTCATTTAATTCTATGTACTAACCTTGTACTGGTGATTATCTTTTATCTCTTTCCCCTTTACAGTGAGTAACCAATTGTAGATTGTAAATGTGTTTATTCTAACTATTTCGATGACAGGCAGATGCCCCCCCCCACTTTCCGACATTCAGAGGGTAAGGCCTAACAATGCTTCAATGCTTTAAACTCTATGGAAAAGCTTTCCCCATGGAATTCTATTTGGAGAGCTTCCCTGTGGTCAGTGATCTCTGTTTCCCTGCTCACGTAATTTGGACAACAGAATTCAGTTGATGTAGTATACTTGTATTTTGCCAAAGCTTTTGATACTGTGCCTCACAATATGTTACTGCGTAAATTAAAAGGCTTCAGTTTGGGAGATGATATCTGTACATGGATTGAGAACTGTTTAAATGATAGATGGCCAGAAGTTGTTGTAAATGGAACCTTTTCAAGTTGGTCTAAAGTTGTAAGTGGGGTACCACAGGGTTCAGTCCTGACCCCAATCCGTTTTAATTTGTTTATTAATGATCTAGAAGTGGGAGTTGAAAATAGTGTCTCAATCTTTGCTGCTGACATTTAGCTGTGTAAGGAAATACATACAGAACTGGATATGTTTTCTCTGCAGAGGGAAACTGACTGAATGGGCTGAAATGTGTCAGATGACATTTAATGTAGGTAAGTGTAGGGATATACATTTGGGCTGTAGAAACAACCATGATATATATATATATATATATACTTTAAATGGGAAATAACTTGGGGAATCCTCATTAGAAAAAGGTTTTAGGAGCACTGATAGACATAGCTGTTGCAAGAGCAAATAGGGTGCTATCCTACATAAAAAGAGTTAGAGACTCATGGGATGCTAATATAATTCTGCTTTATATAAATCCATAGTAAGGCCTCATCTAGAATATGGAGTACAGATTTTGGCACCAGTTCTGGTTGGCATATATAACATTATAATGCAAAAGTTAAATAGAGAAAAAAGTAAATGGTGAATTGAATACAATATATTTGTAGCCACTTGATCTCCCCTGTTGTGGACATTTTCTTCTCACTGGTAAGGACCATGGCTAGTGGACATTGTAGGGTGCAATTCCCCCACTTCAGTGAGTCACCTGCCCCAGTCTTATCAGTATTTCACTAGGTGGCGCAATCTCATACATCACAACCTTGCGTATGGTAGCAGAATTCTCATTAAGATGTTGGAAAGCCAAATATATAAGATGCATTGGGGCATTTGGAGTCAAGGTAAAAATTTCATTAATTTAAATTTGAATTTTAACCTCTTGAATGGTGGAGGGGTAGCCAGAGCAATGCACTGGAGACCTCACTAATGTTTAAGGGTATAAAAGCAACACTTAAACCAGTTGTATTTTCATTGGTTCCCATTGGTGCTTTCCGTTTGCCCCAGAATCGCTCCCCTCTTTACTTCATGATTATACCATTGACTCCTAAAGTTATGTTAACATTGAGATATTTTAAACTGTGTCATAATTGTTTGATTAATTGTAATAATTATTTTTGAACAGAATGCTGTGCAAGTTTGTTTTAATATATAAAATGGTTTGAGTTAAAAGGAAAATTATTCTATCAATGAAATTTTGTTTCAGTGCCAGAGTCTAATGTCATTTAAATATATGTTCTTAAAGCGGAACTACCACCTGACAAAATCTTTACCTTAACTAAGTCCGCATCTGGCGACTAGCTGCTTAGTAGCGCTAGTCGCCAGAATAATTACCTTATTTAATAGATTTCTGCTCTCTTCTATTGCTGACAGTAGCACAGAGAGCCGACATCTTGCCATTGTGACGTCCGCACTCCCTCGTTGTCAGTCCCAGCCGGGTCTAAGAGTCGTTGCTAGGAGCCATTTGGCTCTGGCTTGGACTGACAGTGCAGGAGTGAGGATGTCACAATGGCAAGATGTCCGCGCTATGTGCTACTGTCAGCCATAGAAGAGAGTAGAAATCTATTAAATAAGGTAATTATTCTGGCGACTAGCGCTACTAAGCAGCTAGTCGCCAGATGGGGACTTAGTTAAGCTAAAGATTTTGTCAGGTGGTAATTCCGCTTTAACCTTTTAGGTGTTAGAATGGTATCCTACACATCGCAAGGCAATGCACTAGATGATACCTCTTTTGCACTCAAAGGTTTTTCCAAAAAGTAGATGGAATAATAAAAAGTATGCCAATACGACTACTATTAAAGTGACTCAAAGACAGCTGACTACATAAATTTGAATTACAAGATATTTCTTTCCTCTCCTCCATCTCACCATTTCTAATAAACACTGAAATGCTTAACTAAGATTTAGCAAATGCATTCTCTGTTCCTTACCTCTGGGGCAGTGTAACCAGCAGTCCCAGCAAATCCGATTGCTTCGTCATCGGCATACACGTCTTCAACGGCAAGACCAAAATCTGCAATTTTGATATGTCCATTGCAGTCCAGAAGAATGTTCTCTGTTTTCAGGTCCCTGAGAAGAGGTAGATTTTAAGCATCAGCTTTCTATGTGTTAGTTAAAGGGATTGTAATGTCAGAAAAAAAAGTATTAACTATATGATAGATACAATTAAAAGAGAGTACTTGCACTTACTCGTATCTCTCAAACCATTATAGTTTGAGAGATATAGGAAAATAATGTTCTCTGCTCCCTCCCCTTTCTGCTTGACGAGCTGTAAATCTGTCAGAAGCAGATTCTGGTTCCTGGATCAGATGGCGGCTCTTCAGCAGTACCGACATAGCGATACCTAAAAATAAATACTTCTCCGAACCAGTCTACAACGTGTGCCTGGTTTGCCAGCACACATTGTAGAACATTTCCGATGAAGTATTTTTCTTTAGATATCATTATATCAGCGCTGCTGAAGAGCCTCGTCTTGTCAAGCGACCGGAATCTAACTTCTGACAGCTTTACAGCTTGTCAAGCAGAAAGAGGAGGGAGCGGAGTGTAACGGAAGCTTGGAAGGGACCACATCGCCTTCCGCTGTCCTTCCCGGGTCTCTCCTACTGGATGCTGGACTGGAGCCGTCAGATGCACCGGTCGAGCAGATCAACAGTCCAGTGGTTGAGAACAGTCCGGTGGTTGACTCAAAGTGGCGTTGAACCCTGGAGTAGCTGCCTCTACGTCGACAGATGCGGATTGAGGATAGGTCGACGGGCTCTCGAACCATCGAGCGTCGTAGAACCGGAACGCCGGGCCTGTAGAGAGTGAGGCCTCTATTCCCGGGCTACAATGAACAGGAAAAGTGTTACCAGAACAAAGGGCAGCGGTCGCCAAGCCGTTCGAGCGCTCCGTAGCTTGAATAGAAGGTTTTACTGAAACTGGAAGAAGCAAGGAAGAGTCCACGTTGCCGCCTGACAGCATCCGAAGTTGGGTAGCAGGATACTGGCAGCAGACGGTCGAATGATGCAGGAACCTGGGCTCAGATGGGTGTCAGAGTGTCCGCTTTAATACCATAGGAACACACAAGACTCCAGAACTCTGGTTCACTCCAAAACATAACTCAGTTTATTGACCAAAACCACAGATATTTATATACATCAGGCACATTGAAATGTATGGGAAAATCAGATACAGTAGGGCTTAACTCAATCATATCACAGTTGACAAAAGGTCAACAGCAGATGGCCTAACAAATACAATGAGCCAGACATGATTACATTAAAATACAAAAGGGTTTCATTAATACAGACACTTTGTAGGGGGAGGGAATACACATTCTATGAACAATGGTCAGGGGTTGAAGCACGTACACACTGGTTTGAATATTTGGCTTCAACCCTGTCCAATCAAATTGTACAGTGAGTCGGCTGGTCAATCAATCCCTGAGCCACCTACTTTTGCCCATGTTAAGTCTATTGAAGACCTTTAAACCTCCTGCTCAGGGATTCGACTAGTCAGGTGTTGACTCACTGCTCCCGGTTCTCCATGCTTAATACGGTGTCGTTTTTGAACCGGAAACCTCCGATTCATAGTCGGTGAACGTGTACCCCTCGAACATACTACATACAATAACTAAAACTTTCAACATACATTAAACATAATATATGATCCAAAGTCTATGAGTCGTTGCTCTTAGGTAATAGCTGGCCAGTTCGTACGACAAGGCACAGCATAGAGTCCAAACATAACGAAATGTCCATAGGCTTTGGATGAATAGTTCGAGGGCCAGACAAGGGCTCAAGTAATGGGTAGTATCCGTTACAAGGAGAATTTTATTTTCCTATATCTCTCAAACCATAACGCTATACAAATAATTGAAAGTACTCTCTTTTAATTGTATCTACCATATAGTTAATACTTTTATTCTGACATTACTACCCTTTAAGGTATATGTTTAGACAATAGCTATACATAGCTCATAGCTGCTAACCAGTGAGTATAGAGAGTGGGAAACCTCCACTTCAATACTACTCCAGCGCATCTTGCCCGTATCCCCACTCTGTTGGTAGAACCAGCAACCACAGTCTCTTCTTCCTTCCTCTTCTTTCCCACCAGCACACATTGACTTGTGCTATTTGCACCCTCTGTTTTTCTGTGTATTCATATATACCGATATAAATATATTCATAGACACACAAATACATATATCCATGTGCTGAAACACACACAAACACTCCAAAAATTCTACATGACACATAAAACAATGCATAAGTACATATTTATCCATGCATATTCACACAATACACATCTACACACACAAATAATAGACATGCATATACTCATACACGCACGCACACAGACACATTCATCCATATAAAGTCAAAAACACGCCCAAGTATATAACAAAATATACATATACATTCAAACAGACTTAGATACAATCATTCATATTAACAGACATGAACATAGACCTGATATTATCAGACATGAACATAAACCTGATTACACATATGCACCCTCACAGCGAAACTCATCCATACATATAGATTCACACACTCACACAAAGTCACAAAAACACATCTATATACAGACACAAACACACAGACACACAAATGTGTATATATATATATATATATATATACATGCACACATTAACTCTTTGCTTCATATAGTTATCCGTTCAGATTTACACAAATCATGCATACATTGATACATCTGCTTGCATATACATTGACCAAGTAGGAATTAAGGTAAAAGTGGTAATTAGAACTACCCCCACCCTCCTGTCTCTCATTGTCCCATGACTATCACTATGCCTGACCAGACAAGTAGCATTGTGTCATTGATGGTATCCACAGTCTATAGAACATAAAAATAAATTGGGAGATTTACAAGACGAACACAGATTTTAGACACAGTTTTGTATATTGTTATCTTCAGAGATCATGACATCCTAGGGTGTATTATCCTAATAACCATGCATCAACATGGATTACAGTTTATAAAATACACAGACTTCCATTCAGATATTGTACTAGAAATAGAATAAAGAGGTTAGATCATGTAGTGGGGAACAGAAAAGAGACAGCACTGAATAGAGAGCATGAAGGAGAGCAGATAGACGGAAGGACAGAATGCAGACAACTCTGATGAGAAAACATGGAGAATGCTGGGAAGAGGTGTAGAGGGGAAAGAGACAGTACTGATAAGAGAATAGAAAGAGTTCAGGACAGAAAGGAGACAACAGTGAGCAGTAAACAGACAGAAGTAAAGGCATGAAGAAGATAGCACTGAATAGAAAACAGAAAGAGGTAAAGACAGGAAGAAGACAGCAAGGAGCCGACTGCATGAACAGCAAGAGAAAGGGAAGGACAAGCATGGACCAGTCCTGAGCAATGAAAGAAGACATCAGATTAGAAAGAATACATGAGATATATAATAAGAAAACACTTATTTACCGATGGACAATGCCGTTGCGGTGCAAAAATCGAACTCCACACACAATTTCAGCTGAAAAGAACCTGAAGATTAAATGAAGAATGATTAAACAGCTTGAAAGGTGGAATATATAAAAGAAAAAGTAAGACAACCCACATACATTTCAAAATGCAGAAAATATTAGTTTCATACAAGTGCCAGATGGTTACAAACATTGCTTTATAATGTTCTGATCTCCCCTCGCAACCAGAAGGTTAGATCATGAAAATATTTTCAAGATCTAAGAAATATTGAAGTTGACCTGTCACACAAATATATGTTTACTTCATTTTAAGGAGAAGTCAGTGCTGTCTATATGTTGTACTCGTCACTTATTTTTAACATAAATCTTTTTTGCTGGTGTCACCATTTGGCACTTTATGCTGAGTTTCTGTCCTGGGCCAATATTAGCACACACTGTGCAATGAAGGAATCTAGGCAGAGCCCACACACTGGGGCCATGTCTAATAGAACAGTGTGTAGGAAGAGTGGCCTTGAGTACAACTACTTACTACATTGTGGAGGGGATTTGCCTACAGTGCTACACTGTGCCACCAGGACGTAAAGGATAATTTCTCAAATACTAATTAGTTTACAGAAAAATTTATACTATCACAGAGAGGCAGCTAGTAGTTTCTTTAAAACAAACCATAGGTGTCTTAAGGCAGCAGATCATCTTTAACATCCCAAATATTATCTATAGAATTGATGGGAATATACCAATAATTGCCAATATAATATACCTTCTCCTTCCTCCCTGTATAATGTAAGACTTCCCCTGCTTTCTTTCTCATATTCTCTCCTCTCACACACCTTTCTCTTCCAGCCTTCTCTCTCGTATCCTTCTCTGTCTCTCATCCACCTTCCTGTCCCATGTCTATAACATCCATCCCTTCCCTCTCACATGTCCCTTCATCCTCCTTCCTCTCCCATACAGAGACAGGACAGGAGGGAGGTACAGTGCTACTTTAGGGCCCTGCTATCATATAGCAGATTTACTATGACCAAAATGCTATGGACATGTGTATGACTTGTGTTTGAATTACTCAGGCCTAGTTCTTACATGCCTCTCTTTATGTTAATCTTTATCAGTTTACATTTGGGGACTTACTGGGTCATGCTGATGGATAAGTATTCATTCCTCTGAATAAACTGCCCCAAGGTGCCTCCAGAAACGAACTCCATAACATATATCAGGTATTCCTAAAGATAAAACAGAGTCAAGGTTACAATCCAGAGAGAAGGACAGGTTATTCTATGGGTAAAAGCAACACTATCACCAAAAAGGTTAAGGGCTCAAATCTATTAAAACATTATGCATGTTAGACAGAATTATTTTTCTTAATTATTTCATTGGTGAGAAAATTCTAAAATCTTGCAAAACAAAAGCTAAGAATGTACACTGTTGGACACTTTTTAATAAGGTCTGTTAGAAAATCTAACAAAAAGACCATAAACAGAGGTAATTGTATTGAGAGTAGAACCCTCCGAGATCAGTTCTCTGAAACACTTACCTCTTATTTGTTTACTTAAATTATACCTTACATTGCCCTTATCATTATCCAAACAAAGAGGGCTCAATGTCTGGTTTTATGCACCTAAGAAGCAAGTTTTCAATCCCTGGCTCAAAGCATGAGATGTTTAAGAGGTTATGAACCCTATTCATTTAAAGTGTTAATTTCCCTCTGAGATGATCATGTCTTACTTTAGACTTTACCATGGCCACTGCCCTATATTTTAGTCCCAATACTGACTGATATCTACCTATTCTTCTGATCTTCTTTAAAGGGATAGTAACACTTCATTTTATCTTTATTTTATTTTGTAGACATTAAAAAAACATGAAGAACGATATAAGTCTTATTTCTCAAACCTTTATGGTTTAAGAGATATTCACAAGCAAACTATCCCCCCCCCCCCCGTTCAGCCAGATTAGAAGGGAAGTGCCCAGGTAGACTGCTGAGAGGGACAATCTTCAAGTAAGATAAGGGAAAAAGCTGAAAAACTTGTCAAGGGGTGAAGGGCTTTCATTCTTTTCATACAAAGAAGATTGTCCCCTGCTGTTATCTGTCTGGTCTTACAACCGGATTCACATCTGAGAGGAGATGGCTTACACTAGGAAAAAGGGGCAGGAGGGGGAAACTTTGCTTGTGAATATCTCTTAAACCATAAAGGTTTGAGAGCTAAGACTTATATCATTCTTCATGTTTTTTTAATGCCTACAAAATAAAATAAAGTTAAAACAAAGTATTACTATCCCTTTAAGTATTCATTACTGAGCTTTGTTGGGGATATATCTAGAATTCATAGGTGTTGATAACATCCCACAGCTTTTGTAAATCCATGTGCAGGAAAATCTGCTATTTTGAAGGCTATGTACCTTCAAGATACAATTTTTTTGATAATAGTAATTTATTATATGGGCACCAGATTAACTGGATATAAAATGTGAACTTCTAGATGCTGGAGAGATGCCGTTCTGAAGCAAACCAGTTTATTTATATAGTGCCACAAGTGTATTCTGTACTTTTTAATTTCAGGGTTTAGAGAATACTGGGTTACAAATGCTTTGCAAAGAGAAACACTGGAAGTGAGGTCCCTGCATGAAAGCATACGATGTCAAGTGGTAACGGGAGACATACAGAGTACATAAGGGTCAAGTGGTGAATACAGTGCTAGAGCTCTGGTCAGGATAGGGGACACATAAATAAAGTAAATACATTGTAACAGCTTTAGCTGTACAATATCAGTGCCTTCAAGCATGTTTAAAGGGATAGTAATACTTTAATATTACTAATCCCCATAGTGTAGCTCTTTAAAAAATAATTGCCCCAGGTATTTTTTAAAGAGCTACACTATGGGGATTAGTAATATTAAAGTATTATTGTCCCTTTAAGTTTTGTTATGGAGGTGTAGTTTTAAGCATGACATGAAGACCATAAGAGAGGTGCAGTAGAGCTTGGAGGTAGGGATAGCATTCCATAGATATGGAGCAATGAGAGAAATATGTTTGATACATGCGAGGGGCGGACACACAAAAGGAGCTGAGAGAAGACTTCCACTGACTGATTGTAAGTGATGGAATGGGGTATAGCTGGTGATCAGAGTGAAAATAAAGGGAGTGGTATAGGAGAGAAGCAGAAATTTGTAATATATCCAGTGTTTGATATGCAGCCATTGGAGAGATTTTAGGAGGAGGAGGGGCAGGGACAAACCTAGATGAGAATTGGGTAATTTGCGCTACAGTATTCTATATGAATTGAAGTGAATGCAGTTAGGAGGCAGCAAGGCCAGAGAGAATAAGGCTACAGTAGTTCATGTTGGAAAGGATGAGTGCTTGTGTAAGACTTTTAAATGTGAAGAAACAGAGGAAGGGACAGATTTTTGCTATGTTGTTCAAGCAAAAGTGGCAGGATTTAGTGGTGGAGTTAATATGAGGAGAAAATGAGAACCGTTTCAATTATCACCCTTAAGAACTGAGCCAGTTCATGGTGATGAACAGGGAGGTGAAAAGTCATCCTAGTCCAACCACCACACACTGCATAGACATGAGGAACAGTGGCTAACTGCACCATAGGGGACAACATAAAAATTCCTAAATTCCCATGCACTGCAACAGAGATTTTTTAACCCCTTGAATGTTTCCCAATGCATTGGAGACTTCTGTTGTATTGAAGGGGTTAAAAATCTCCGTTGAAGTGCATTGGAATTTAGGAATTTTTATGTTGTCCCCTATGGTGCAGTTAGCCATTGTTCCTCATGTCTATGCAGCGTGTGGTGGTTGGACTAGGACGACTTTTCACCTCCCTGTTCATCACCATGAACTGGCTCATCCCCATGATGCTGCCCTTGCTATGTGGGGGGGGGGGGGATTAGTAATTACAGCAGAACTGGCCCAGTACTCTGCTGGAGGATTATGTACCTGAGTGCCATTTAGTGCAATGCTTGATCACATTGCACAGATTTGGCCTTGCTTCTGAATGGCACCCATACAAACAATTTTCATACTTTGGGAAAGACAAGTTCCTACTTTTACCACCCAAAACGAATTCACTATTTAACTAGCTTGTATTAAAGCAGGGAAATTCTTAAACCCTGGCCTGCATGCAGCCCTTGAGGACTGAGCATTGACAACCCCATTTTACATGGAAGTGCAGACCTTCCTGGCTTCTCTTGTAGCTGCAGTGCTTACCTGTGTTTGGAAGGCTCCACGGGCATGCGTAAGGAAGGGGCAGTCTATAGCAAGTTCCAGGATATGGCGCTCTATCATCACTGTCTCGGGGCAGCTTATGTATCTGCGTTTCTTAACCATCTTCATTGCTAGCAGGTCCCCTCTTACTGTATCCTGCGCCAGCACGACCTACAGGAGACAGAGAGCAGAGAGAGGTCTGGAGGTTACAAGTCAAGCCAGAGAAGAATTGTAGAGCTGTTGATTTGGTAAATGAACATCTTGGCCATGACATTACATACACCATAGGATTTTGCTATTTTATTTAATAACTTGACCTTAGGCATAAAGTAAAGAAGATGAGCAGTAATAGTGTGATCCAGTGGCAAAAATAATAACATGTCTTCTTATTTCCGTTCATTGAGGGATTTTTAACCCCTTGAATACCAGAGGTCTCCAAAGCATTGTGAAACTGTGCTTGGGAGACTTTTCCATCATTCAAAGCAGTGATTCTCATCTCCATTCTGTGGGGAATGCTGACAGGTCAGGTTTTAACCCTTTGAGTGTCATAGGGGTGCGCAACCCATTGCTTTTCATTGTGGTATGTACCCCTCTGGTACACAAAAGGTTATGGATACACTGATTAAGGACAGGGGGAGCAATCACAGTGATGGATCTACTGATTATCCAACTGTGGCCAATCAGGGATATCCAGAAAAACTTAGTCTGATTCAAGAATTTAAGCCCCATTTCAATCAATGGGTAGTCCAATGTATATGCAGCTTTTACTGTATATTAACCTCTAGAGTACCAGACACATGTGGGACACAGGGTTGGCCATGTGTACCCACATGGCTAAGTCCGTGTCCTGTATGAGACCGCTCTCCCCCCATTCCCTCCCTTTAGTATTATTATAATATGGCTTCATTTCTGTATCAAAACTCGTTGGGTGGACATTAGGATCCGTCCAGTGCCCCCACCCCCCAGTTATTGATCTTCCAGCCGATCATGCTGGAGTCAATAATGGCAATGCTTCTGTATTTCCAGAACTTCTGGGTGGGAGTGGGTGGGATCAGGAAAAGCCTTCCCATGTCACCAGTGATGTGAGAAGACTTTCCCCAACACTGCCCACTCTTACCAGGTTGGGTACACGTGAAACAGAAGAGGCGCATGCTCTCATGTGTCTCCATTATTGACCTACCAGTGTGATTGGTTGGGAGATCAATACCTGGGGGGAGGTGACAGAAAGGGGTCCTAAAGACCCCATGAAATCCCAAATAAAATTTTATTGCAAAAAAAAAAAAAATTAACCCTGTTTGTGCCACGGCGGAGTCCAGCATATAGCTTTGCAATGTATTGGTCCCGCCTGTGGCACACTCTTTTATACAGACCTTCACTGGGGGGCATCTGGAGGGGTCCTGATATCTCAGCAGTGAGGTCTGAATAGAAAATAATGAAAAAAGCCCTGTGTGTGTGTGCCACAGGGGAGTCCAATTCACAAAGCATTTTTTTTTATTTTTTTTTAACAATTATCATTTGAGAGGGGGCATCAGGAGGGGCTCTGATGCCCCTCCAGTGCAATTCTATTAAAAATAATGAAATCAAAAGTTAACCCTGTGTGTGCCAAGGAGTGTTGAACTCCTCTGTGGCACAAGAAGGATTTTTTTTAAATGATATTTTCTTTAGCCGTTATATATGTGAGTGTGTGTGTGTGTGTGTGTGAGGGGGTATTACCACAAACGTCTGAATAAAAAAAAATAATGAAAATAAATAATCCTTTGTGTGTCACAGGGGGGTGCATCCCATTGTAAAACAGTCTGTTGTACCACCTTCTGGAACACCAACGTTTATTGTTTTGTTGCATTATTTTTTTTCTGACCGCATTGGGGGGAATCGGGAGGGGTCTTAGTGTCCCTAAATGAGGTCTGAATAAAAAAATAATGAAGAAAAATAATGAACCCTGTTTGTGACACAATGGGTCCAACCCACTGCCTCGAATCCCACCCCCATGTACCCTAAACCCCCAATCTGGTTCCACAGCACAGTGGCATTAACATTCTCCCAGCATGACCCCTTAATAGCCTGGTTTCACTGCCCACTAGAAGATACAGAGTACCAGTGTGCACTGGAATCACGCTGGGAATCAAACAATGTATGTGAGGGAAACTAACTTAGGGGAAGAAAGACAAATGTTACCCCTCATTTGATGCGGCTAGTTGTCATGTTAAGCTTTATCTACCTTTTTTTCATCTATCTATTTGGCATAACCATGTTAGTACAGGCAAGTCATAGTTGAAAAAAAGAATGAAAGATGAGACACTGTAGTTTGTGTAGTGTTGTGCTTCTAGCACCCTCTATGGTATGTCCACTGATACTAATGAGGTGCCGTTTTTTCATATGATTAGTAACTAACAGATACAGTAGGAAATTCTATAGTTTTCAAAATTTCAGTACATTTGAAGGGGTGGAAATATGAAAAAATGTCTGTTTTTCCCTTTATCCACCTTCTGGAAACATGTATGCACACCAGTCTAGTGGTAAGAAGAACCCTCATTTGGTGCAGTCTGCAGTGGCATATCTGCTTACAAGAAATATATAGCTTTATATCACTATTCAGCTGTTTTTGGGTAGTTTTACCATGTAACCTCTGGAATGCGCATTTTAGTTTATAAAAGTCAAAATAATACTTTGTGCCCCTGGTAATTAGGGGTCTGCAAAGGCCATGCATATAGATGAAACTATACACATTTGTTATTTTTGTACTTGGAAGATTCAGGGCTTTTTTTAAATAATAGAAAATTTCACAAACAACATAAATGTTTTGATACATAGTTTGCGATGTTAGCAATTTTTTTTAACTTTTTTGTAATTATGACATATATCTTGTCACATATTGCTAAATTTTCTTTATCTGCGACACCTTGCAAAATCTCAATTAGTTCTAATAAATGATATGTGTTTTTCCATATGTAACTAGAAAGATACCTTCAGGAATCATACTCAAACAGATAGCAAAAATGCTGAAAATGTGCCTGGCCTGCAGAGTCTATGAAATGGCCCAAGTTCCTGGCACTGACAGGGTTAAAAATATGCAAAGGTTTTTGAGTAATGGGCCCACTTTTACGTGTTTATTGGGAAAAGGCATCAGCCTCACAAAGAAGCAGAAAGATCAAAGGCAGACAAGTTTCAAAAGTTAAAGAATCATCTACATTTAGAACTAAAATTCAAATAACCTACTTGGAAAAGACATATCTTACCTTGCCGTATGCACCTCTTCCAAGCTCTTGATAAAAGCTGAACCTCTCGATGGCCATAGAGGTTGGGGCAGCAAACATGGAGTATCCTGTTGGTTCCTCTTCACATCCTGATTCTGGGGTGAAAAGAAACATTACACATTCATAAGGGCACTTGGGTTCCACCAGTTACTACAGACTGTTCTCATTTCCTCACAAATAAATGCACACCTTTGATAAATGAACTGGCCCATATTTATAGAAGCAAACGGCAGTTATTCTAGAGTAAACAAATTGCATCCTAGAGGATACATAAAAATATCTCTTAAATTAAGTTATCTTTTATCCCCTTGAATGTTAGAGAGGACCCATTCCATTGCAAAGCAATGTACTAGAGTCCTCTCTAGCATCCAAGGAGTTAAAAAGCTCTGTTCAATTATATGGTAATTTGGGAATTTTTATCTGTCCCCTATGGTGTCCTACATTTACTCCAAAATAACTCTAGTTTGCTTTTATAAACGTGGACCACTGGGCCTTACATATAAAGGCAAAGTGTGGCAATGTTGGAGCACAGCATCTTGTGTCAGCTAATCCTCCTTCATCAGGTGCATGCAACCCACATAACCTTATGGTGCAGTTGGTTTACTCTAGAATTGCCACACTGTGCCTTTACATGTAAGATGCCTTGTTCCTAGCAAATCTCAGATGCAGTGCCACATGGCACAAGCTACCAGCAATTCAAAGATATTTAGTAAGGAACAAAAATGGGTGGCTCATGGGATTAGAAGCACAGCTTCTTGTGTTGGCTAACCCTCCTTCATCAGGTTCATGCAACCCATATAACTATAGTGTAATGTATTTATTGTAATACAAATATTTATTTCCTTAACAAAATGGTTATTCCATTGGATGATAGAGAGATACCTAGGGCTTTGTGAAGTAATTCTTTGGAAACTTTTCGAGCATCCAAAGGGTTAAACTAACCTATGTTTTATTTTCTGAATATTAATAATGGCCATTGATTCCCTGTGCAGGGAGAGGTACACTACATCAAAGAGACCTTGAAAGATAGGCAACTACTAGAAAATCTCAGATAAAATTTTACTTGTGCCCCACAGTGTTACTACATCTGGAGGTGGCTACAGAGTCTCATTGTGTATTAAAATTCCTAGTGCATCCTGCCTCCTTATTTCTTGTCTCTTCAATTGTTTTTGTGTAGAAGCCAATTCCTCCATTATTCTTCACCCAAAACCAGATAATAACCGAATAAAGAGGCTGCTGCACAGAACAGATGAAGAGAGCCAAATGAAGAGGAAAGGGAAAGGTAAGAGTCCTAAGAAGATGTAGTTAAATCTCAGGCACCACTAGCAAAACACCCAAGGCTCACATGCCACTGCCCATAGCCACACCCTAAATCTTGTTGTCTAGAAGTAGGCATTGGGCTGTCTATATCCACAACTCTGGGAATTTGAGCAGCACATCTGAGGAGCCCCTCAAAATGTGTCCCTTGTATTCTACCTAATGTAAAATCTGGCACATCACAAAACCCAAGGATCCATTGGAGCCCTGAAAAATATTGTCTATAGGTGCTGTGTCATCTTCAAAATAATGAACTACTGAAATACCAGGATGGTGTGTATCAAAACTGTGAATATCTGCATATCAAATAAGGTCTACGCCAATCATGATAGCAATCCACATTAACTGTGACAGTTTAAACAATCATGGATAATAAATAAGTTAAAAACTTAGAAATACCATAATCGGTTGACACAGAAAAATGTAGTGAAGAACCACTGAGAAAAGACGTTCTAGAATGATGCAGTGAACGTCCACTAGAAGAGGATGTTTTCATATGCCGTTGTGAATTTCCAGTGGCAGTGGGTATTTCAGTATGCACTGGAGATTTTCCATGGGAAGAGGATGTTTTGGTAGGCCTTGGTGAAGTTCCATGGGCCGAGGATGTTTTAGCACGCTGTGGAGAAGTTCCACTAGTAGAAGAAGTTTCCATAACCTGACATGGAGTATCGTTGTCACATGATGGCTTCGCAATGAAGCAAAAGCACCCCAATAAAGCGTGGAAAAATCTGAGAAAAATATTTCCACAGGGTCCTGGAAGTGAAGGGAAAAGTTTCCATAGTTAATATTGGGTACATCAAGAACAATTTTGCACTTAATCATACACTAGAATTGATATTTAGACCCTACACCTGCCTAATGCAAATTTATTAGCAGAGGTAAGCTAAAAAAAAAAATCATACATTCACCCTATTATGTTTAAATGAAAATAAAGAAAAGGAGAAAAGAAAATAATAAGCTTTAGAGAAGAGATAGCCAGTTGTTAGCCCCCCAGGTTGTTGAGGACTATATCTGCCATCATCCGCAACCTTCTATTGTTTTTCATGTTTTTGCACTATTTTTCCAGTAAATCCTCTTTATAGTCAATTAAGGCATTTAACCCTTCCGTTTCTCACTGGAATCTCAATGTATTGTTTTACTATCCCTGGAAGGGAAAATAAAAGAAAAATGCATCCGTCCACTACCAGTGTAATCCTACTTTTATAATCTACCTACAATTCTATAGTGTCCTACAAAGCATGTACTGTGACTGGCAACCAAACCCTTACAGTATTGTATTATGGTGGATCCAATCAGGGTCTGATGGACCCCAAAGACATTTATTATCAGCTTTTCATCTACATGGACCAGTGTTCATACCTGAGGAGAGGACTCCCAGGTTATAACGACCCTGTCTTTCATACATATATATATTACCTTTTTATTTAACCCCTTTAATGCTAGTAAAATTTCTGGTGCATTGTAAAACAATGCATTAGAGGCTTTTCGTGCATATAAGGGGTTAATTAGACTCATGTGGGGTGCTTACAGGAATCCAAGAATGAGATCTTGTGGGTAGCTCAGAAAGTGTATTTTTATTAATGTAAAGGTGTACAAAGTACTATGGAGTGATGATCATATCGGGGTGATGAGTTTGCTGTTTCTTTTATTTTTGTAATTTTTACTTCTAATGTGTATTGTTAATTAGTGTCCCCATTACTCCCCCCAAAAAATTACAGTCATGACTTACAGAAACTGTTAATAACTGATGTGTATATATTATTCAGGTGTGAGGATATTAACTGATCTGTTGCCTTTGCATTGCAATGTGTCACAACCCAGTATGTTAGTGGATGTTAGCTACTGTTTTGCCCGAGCAAGACATTTCATTGCATTACAGGACACTAGCTATAGAGGGGTGAAAATATACAAAGAGAGTGGCTGGGAGAGTGATGTGGTTAAGGAAGGGGTTGTCAACTGATGGACCTCCAGTGGGAGATCCAACAACTGACTTTCATTTTACAGTGGTTAAGTTCACATATGTTGCCCACTCGCCAAGTGCTAGCAGCTTCCTAATGTCAGAATGTGACAGTTGTAACATGAGGCTGCAGTAAACTTGAAATATCAGTTGAAATCTACAAAAAAATCTTACTTTTGATTCTATAATACCATAACCCTTTGAATACTAGAGGGATATGTAATGTTTGTTACACAATGTGTTGTGAACCCCTCTGGTACTCAAAGGGTTAAAAGAACAGAGGGCTGTGCAATGCACTGAGAAGCAATATATTGAACACCCCTGTGGTCCATAAAGAATTAATACATCAGAAAGAGAAAGATGGATTTACAGTCATTTCTAAAACCCAGTCTAAACCTGGGAACCCCTACTTACTTGATGACTCCATGTTTTTTCCTCCTTGTGCACAAAGTGCACTCACTCTCTTGGTGTTCTCTTAGTATTCGCTTGATAATTATTTCTAAATCAAATGAATCAAATATTTAGATTGCAGTAAACTGCCTGTTCGCTTTCCTGTATCCAGGTAGCTTTGGTGATATTTCAGTTGGCTGTTAGACTTTTGAACAGCCAAATGATGTCCAACAGTAGAAGCCAAGTGATGTCATAATAGCCTGACTTTCCTGCTTATGTTAGAAATGTTTCTCAAGTCATTTATCTAGATTGCAGATAAAATACAAAGGAAAATGGCATTTTAGGACTAAATGGTTTTTAAACCTTTGAGTGTCAGTGAGGTAGCCAACTCATTGCAAAGTGATGTATTGGATACCCTCTGACACTTAAAGGGTTAATTTTATTAACAGAAAAACATACATATCTACATGTCTTTTTAAATAGCAGGCATTTACACCAATGTAGTTGAGTTGTTGAATTTGACCTCTGTTGTAGTTTACTGGTACTTCATTTCAATTTACATTCAAATAAAGGTAATTGACAATTATGATCCATTCATGACTATTGTAGGCTATTGTTAAGCACTCAGAGGGTTAAAGAGGCAGCTGCAGATATCCACCATTACAACTACTTGTATTGTGGACAGAGCTTCTCATTGTAAACGTCATAAAGATGGCAGTGCTCTCCATGTTGCTGCAGAACACATATCAGGGAGATTTTAATCCGGAAAGGAGATGAAAATAATATTAAATAGTGTGGTTTTCAAGCTTGCTGGGGGGAGGTAAACTGATTGCGGACAAGGAATTGTAAAGTGATAGTTCCGCTTTAAGGACCGGGGTGTACAGTTCAGTGCTGGACAATGCATTGCACACTGCTCTGGTCTTTAAAGCGTTAACCCCATAAGAACTGGAAGATCTGTGATATTTTGCACTTAAGGACCTAAGAAATTTTGACCTTTTTGAGTATTGCTTTGTTCAAAATTATTTCCCCTCTAAACCTTTTATTCCAGCCACACCAATTATATACTACTAGTGTAAAAGCACGTGTACATGGGCCAAGGTCCAGGTGATGTTAACTCTTTGAGTGCCAGAGGGGTACGCAATGCATTGCGTTGCGAACCCCTCTGGCACTCAAGGGGTTAAGAGGCCGGTCCTGCTCTGAGTACTGTCGCCGCCTCACTGGCGGCGAACGCAATGCAGTCATGCTCTGTAGAGCCTGCCCAAACTGGTGGGCTTCTGGGAGCTGGGAGCATTCTGTGCGTTCGGGCAGACTCTACTGAGCATGACTGCATCGGACAAACACTCTAGCGTTTTATTATATAGGATTTTTGTTAAGAACAAGTAGGGCTTTCTTTTGATACTGCAATTATATGGATAATTCACCATTTTTTTTATTAAAAATAAAGAAAACTATTAAAAAAGTTAACCCCCCATCTTTATTTTTTAATATTTATTGGGTAATTAGGAAAATGTAACAAGCAATAAAGTCAGTCATAAAATTAAGAACAGTATTTGACAATAGGTATATGGCTACAGCAAAGAAATTATACCTCTTATTAGACTACCATAGACATTATCTTGTAGAAAAAAAACAAAACAGCAACATTGTAAAAGCAGTTGCTGAGTGTGATCAAGGGGAATAGAAATATAGGTAACAACAGAAGTGTGTAATCCTGGGCCTACTTATGAGATGACTGAGGAAATAACCCCCATTTATAATAAAAATAGAATAGAAAAAGGAGAAAAAAGAAGAGAAAAGAAAACAGATAGATAGGAAATAAAAGAGAAAATGATAGGGAGAGGAGGAGTGGGGCTCAGGATCAGTGGGTATCCAGAGTAGAGTAGGGTAAATTTTAACACTTGACTCAAGAGGGACTACGCTTGTACCACTTGACTAACCATAGGTCAAGAATCGAGGGGACACGCCCCCGTGTTGCCATGTTAGTTTGGTGAAAAGAAGTTGGGTTTCTACTTTGGATGCCCACATCGTCATGGAGGGTGGTGATATGCTTTTCCACAACAGAGGAATCAGAGCTTTCGCAGCATTAAGCGTGGCCAGAAGGAGCGTTTTCTGAGGAGGCGGGATGGACGGTAGGTTGTAATATAGGATGATCTGCCATGGATCACGTGTAAGTGAGATGCGTAAGATATTCTCAATATGCTCTGTAAAGCAACAGCAGCTACAGGTTTGTGCAGAAGGAGGCACAGACCTCTCCTGTCGCTGGACCACCAGGGAGGTAGGAAAATGATACGGGGGCAAAGTGGGGGCAATGTGAAGATGATGGATGCGGGCAATGTGAGGGTAAGTTGGAGCTGATGGGGGCAATATGGAGCTGATGAGGGGCAATGTGAGGGCAAAATAGATATGGGAAGAAATGCAAAGATTTGGAGCATAGTGGAGGTGTCCAGTGTAGATGGCCAATAGGAAGGGCTCTTTAAATTTCTGTGCCTATAGGCTCCTGAAAGGTAAATCCGGCCCTGCCCACCATATCTGTTTCCAGTCTTCTATCGGGATTGTTAAGTTCAATTCCTTTTCCCATGCTACCGCATAGTATGGTTTCACTAACTCATTTGGTGACAATAAAATTGAGTATATTTTGTTAAGGAATCTAGACACCAGAGATGAGGAGGGCATAAGAAGACGTTCAAAGTCAGATACCCGGCGCTTGGCGCAAGAGACAATTTGAGGAAGAGATAAAAGATGTTTTATTCTTAAATATTTCCAGATCTCACTAGGGGAGAGGAAAAACTTCATCTGCAAGTCAGGAAAAGTCCCAGGGCCTGTAGCATCTATTAGGTCTTTGTAACAGAGATCCCTATGGGAGGACCATTGCAGAAATTGAGAGGCAGGGAGGGAAAGTCTGGTAGATTCCAGGGTTAATAATTTAGAGTGAGTAGATGAGAGTGGGATCAGGATGTTCGTTTTGTTAAGCTTGTCCCAAATTTCTTATATGTTTCATACAATAGGGTGAGTCATGGGAGGAGAATGTCTGTCAACCCTGGGAATCAGGGCATCCGTGAAGGGATCTCAAGAAGGGACAAAGGATCTCTCCAGACTACCCACTTTTTTTTTTCACGGTTGTGTTGTTAATCTTGAATAGATGCCAAGATAGCAGCATGATAGTAACTTTTGAGGTTGGGCATACTCAAACCTCCGATCAATTTATGCCACCATAATGTAACCTTATTCAATCTGGGTTTTCACCTTTTCCAAGGAAAAGATGAGAAGACAGGTGTAACTGCTTTAAAAGTTAATCAGGAATTTTTATGGGGAGTGTCTGGAAGAGATAAAGGAAAAGAGACAGGATCCCCCCCTCCACAATCTTTACATTTTCACTTGTGATAATTTGTGCCCAGGGGGTTAATTTTTTATGGAGACTGGATAAAAGGTATGAAAGGACATTTATACCTACCAAATGTCCAGTTTTAGGGGGGCACTGTCCCTCTGGGATGAAAATACCCATGTCCCTCTTTCCCTCCCTAGTTTTCCCACTTTTTTTAGATAAGGCTGTGTGATGTGTATAATAGGGGCAGGTTAAGAGTGGGAAAAATATCCCATATGACTTCTCGAAAAATTTACGATTTTTCTCTTTATTCACAAAACTTTTCTCCAATGCAAAGTCTTCCTCATTTTCCCCTATTCCATCAAATGTTTCTCCTATCCCAACACATTTTTCTCCTATTCTAACACATTTGTCTCCTATTCAACACATTTTTCTTCTATCGCAACACATTTTCACCTATGTTTCCTATGCTGCAACATTTCCCAGTACAATATTACTTCTTCTGATAGTGGAGAAATAAGTAGCTGAAAGTCATAATTATGAGTCATACAGCAACATATACCTTGAAAAATTTGTTAGCGTGCAGAGTGCATTTGTCCCTTTCCCACAACACTAACTTCTAGTGACACTTGCATACATTCATGATAATGTCAAGTAATAAAAAAAATAAAGTACAACCTACAGATGTGGCAGATGTGTACAATAGTCGTGGTGGGGGACTAGCATGGTGTGATTGGTGGGACCTTGACAAACTTCATTCACCCTGGGAGGAGAGGGATCATCATCATTTATTGCACATGCTGCAACAACCATTGCTCCAATCATTTTTTGAACTACCACTTTACTCCCCCTCCCTGCACTGCTTCATCGTTCACCCTGCTCCTTATGTGTTTGCATGACATTACTCAACTACTGTGTGTAGTGCAATACACAACTGATGAAGTGTAGTGTCTTTGTCACCCTCACTCCCATTCCGGTTGTTGTGTTGCTGTGCGGGGCTTAACGCTGTTCCTGTTCTCTTCCGGTTCTTCCGACGCTGTGTCACGTGCGCAGTGACATCATCCAGCGGCACCTGTTTCTTGAAACTCCGGACAGGCACTGGTGCACTCTCATAGTGTTCCTTACGTCTCAGTTGTTGCCTGCCGTTCCGGAGCCAGTATCCCATCTGTGTATGACCTAGCCTGCCTTTGACTACTCTCTCAGCCAGCCATTTTTGGAACCTGTAGCCCTATCTGTGTATGACCCGGCCTGCCTCTGACTACTCTCTCGGATACCCATTCCTGTGCCTGTTGATCCAGTTTGTGTATGACCCGGCTTGCCTCTGACTACTCTCTGCCAGGAGATTCGGTTACATTTTTGCCAGTCTGCTTCAGACCTAATTCTGGTACTGCCCGGTGCTGTGACTACGCATCTATCTCTGGATTACTCCGTGATCTCACACCATATCTAACACCTGGTCCAGCCGTTCCAGTTCCAGGATTTTTGCTGACGTTCTCTCTGGACAGGTCAGTTCTCTCCAGCCTTGGAGAGTAAGTGCTTTACTCTAAGTCCATTGCTCTTTGCCTCTTCCTCCTAGGAGAGTTATAGACCTCAGGCCCCCACTCTCTATCTCCGCTCCCCACTCTTCGCTCTCAAGCATTCACTCTCCCCCGGAGGAGAGTAGGTGCTGTCTGTAGGGTACCATCCAGGGCTCACTTCCAGCTCCTCTGGGGTTTGTCATCCAGTCTTGCGGCTGGCACCTTTACCCGGCCTCGGCCACAGCACTGTACTCATGCAGACAGCCAACGCATGCCGAGCATTGCACCCAACTCCGCGCTCCCTAGCACTCCCTCTCCTGTGGGTTCTGACCTGCCTGGTGTTACAGTTCTGACAGTCTTGCCTTAGCCCTCAACAAAATTATATAGTTACATAGTAGTTTAGGTTCAAAAAAGACTTGCGTCCATCAAGTTCAACACTTTTCCTGTTCTTGTTTATCACTGTTGATTATAAATGTCGCCTTCTGTCTACTAAGTCTGCCTCAGTCACAGAGCTCACATCAGGCTTCCTGTCAGCTGTCAGTCACCTAATATACTTATTTGTTTAATTATTTGTGTATTCATTTTTAAAATGTTTTATTTTTCTCCCCTATCTTATCACAGTCATCCCAAAAATAAAATTATAACTAAAAAACAAAAACTACAACTTCTTTCCCCAGCACAGAGACATTAAAAGCAAAACCAACAAGCAATTTGTACCCCAGCTGCCTGTGTCTTTCCAATCAGTCACCTCAAATCTTAGGGTATTTGGTGTCAACCTCTTTCCTCCCTTCTTCTCCCTCAAAGAACCCCAAGACTCCCCTAATACAGAGAACAAATGTCCTAATTAAAAGACTCCCTAAATGAATCTTCAATTTCCCTTTATTTGCCTATCTTGTACAGCTCAAAAACATGCTGCGCTCTCCTCTCACAAACACAGAACAGCATGCTGTGAGAGCCTGACACCCTTTTATATGGCTGTAGGAAAGTAGAGAGAACTTTCATATGGTGGATAAAAACATTTCTTACCATTGATTTCAATGCAATGAGCTAGGCAAAAAAAGCAGGAAAATGGAAAGTGAGATTTTTCGCCGATTTTGGTTTTAGGCAAAAGTTTTTGCCCATCCCTAGTGTATAAGAGTATTACATTGGTCCACAACAATAAAACTCCCATTAATGTTTGTTTAAACATTCAGATATGTGTTTAAAATGAGTCAGTGTAAATAAAATACTTTGGTTTTGCACTAAATAATTTTATAAATGACATGACTGGTGTCAGTATGTCATAAAGGGACCTACACTTAATCCTTCCCCCAGCAACAGCAGTCAGGGGGTTAATGCCGCATCTCTGGTTAATTTTATTTAAAGGGGAACTTTCACCCTCTTATGACCAGGGGCGGGCTGGCAACTTTTGGCCTTTGGGGCAAGTACAATTAAGTGGCCTATTTCTATTACCGCTCCAGCCCAATGTCCCAGACCCACCCCTTTTGGTCATGTTATAGCTGGCATTAATGTTATGGATTAAGTCAAGTGATACCTCAGAGATGACAATTGAAATGGATCTACACTAGTGATACCACAGAGCTTACAATTGAAATGGAGCAACACTAGTGATACCACATAGCTTACAATTGAAATGGAGCTACAATACTCGTGTAGCTCTTTAAATTCTGTTTACTCTATTTACAGCAGCAAATGGGAAATTGAGTGAGGCAGTGGCCCACTAGCCCATATTCATGACCAACCTGGGGGGCAATTGCCACCTTTCCCCCCAGGCCAGCCCTCCCCTGCTTATGACTTCATGTCACTGTATTAGTTGTTTTGAAAGGATCATCGTGATGTTTATATTTTTCTTTAAATCTTTATAAAACAGAAGATATTTGACTTTAAAGTAATCACGTGATGTCATCCAGTCACACTGTGTGGCACTAGCAGTGCAGATCAGAGCACTGTAAAATCCCTCCTCAGCATTAGATTGACTCCCCCAAGCCTGCCCAGCTAATTTCCATACCTGGTGCGTGCCATTTGCAGCCATCCTCCTCGGCGCATATTGCGCTTTCACTCTTCCCTTCATGAGTATGACTAACTGCATGTACTGTGACTGCTAGAAACTTCCAGCTGGACTGATAGAATATGGAAGTCTTATCTATATATATAAAAGAATAAGCCTCATTGCATAATTTATGGTACCTCACACACATAACATGATTTATGTCTCCTCAGAAAACACACACACACACATTGCACAGAATGCCTCATTACATAATTTATGTCTCATCAGGAGACACAACTCCCATTGGGTGATTCAATGGGGACATTACCTCTCCCATTGGGTGATTCAATGGGGGCATAATTATCATACAGGGAGTTGGCCCGCCCCCTCCAGCCCGCCCACCACTATCCAACTGACAAAAAATAAATCTAGCTGCCACTCACTCCTGAAGTAGGGGATATCAATAACTTCTCCCGGTCCACACACACTCTCACTCAGGATCATGACCCCACAAACACACTGTTTCACCACAGATAATTGGAACCCTCCATACACTCTGTTTCAGTATGAGGGTGTAATATTTCCATAAAATACAAACTCAGGGATAAACTTAATAGCAACTCTTTTATTTAACTCTTTTCATCTCTTCAGTCAACCTCACTAACTGTCTGTTTTCAACTGTCACTCCTCCGCTTCCTGCTTCCTGATTCCCACCCTTTCTCCTTAAAGGGAGAGAGATGCTTTGCTGTATGTTACAGAGGGCAAGCCTCAAACACCACTTTCTATTTGTTCCCTCAGAATATTGCTACGTTGCCTCAACTGAAGAACCACCGTGTGTTATACTGCTGTTACCTCAGCTTAAGTAAGGAGGAGTTACTGCTCCCATTGGGTGATTCAGTGGGGGAGTGATTTAAATCATGCAGGAAGTTGGCCTGCCCCCACTATCCAGCCCGCCCACCACTATCTAAGACAAGTGACTGAAAAAACAAAATGGCTGCCACTCGCTCCTACACCACAGACACAAACACATCAGACACAAACACACACACACTCAATCACACACACACACTCACACTCAATCACACACTCACTCTCACACATTCACACTCTCACTCACACACACTCAATCACACACATTCACACTCACACTCTCACACACTCTCACTCACTCACACACTCTCACTCACACACACTCACACTCAATCACACACACTCACTCTCTCACTCACACTCTCACTCACGTTCACACACACTCTCACTCACACACTCTCACACACACTCACACTCACTCACACAAACACTCAATCACACACACTCACACACTCTCACTCAATCACACACTCTCACACTCAATCACACACACTCACACTCAATCACTCAGACTATCACTCACTCACACACTCACACTCTCACTCACTCACACTCTCTCACACTCTCACTCACACTCATACACCCTCTCACTCACACACTCACACTATCTCACACTCACACACTCTCACTCAATCACACTCGCACACACTCACTCACTCACATACAATCACTCACACTCACTCACACCCCGGGAGCCAATACGATCCACCTTCTACCATAGTCTCACTCTCACTCACTCATACCCCGGCAGCCAGCACGATCCACCTTCCACCATAGTATATGCAATTACCACATGCATTCAACTATATAAATGAATGCCACAGTGGAGGCATAAGTACAAACACAAACTCATTACAACAACACATAAGTCACCCCCTTATGTCTCACTTCTGTGTGTGTGTCTCTGTGTGTGCCTGTGTGTTCCTCACTGTGTGTGTTACATGTCTGTATCACCCTATGTGTCTGCATGTTGTGCATTGCATGTGTGTGTATGACTGTGTCGCTCTTTATGCATCTCAGTGCATGCATGTGCATTTGTGTGTGTGTCTCTGTGTGTGTGTGTCTTGCATCGGTGTGTGTGCATTAATTCCCTATATAGCCTGACAGGCAGCGCCTTCCCACATTGCTAGTTTGAAATAAAAGTTTATCACGTTTCTGGCACTCAAAGCGATATGAGCTCCTTTCACACAATTATATCAGTCTATCAGGATCCTGCTTTACTTCCAGCTATGGCCCGTTCTCACTCACTGTTGTCACCGCTGCTGAGCAGTGTTCTGTCAGTGTGACACTTATGAATGTGCCTCACACACACACACAAGGGTCCGGCACCCCAGTCTATGGCTGCTGCCTAGAGAAAACACTAGCTAACTGGGTATCATGAGATTGCTATAACTGTGAATACCGAGCATGAGGTTTAACCCTTAGAGTGGCAAAGGGGGTACGCTACACACCCGTGATTGATACAATTGTCTGAAAGGAGCTGCTATTGCTTTGAAAGTCAGAAATGTGACAATTTGTTATTTCATATAAGACTTCCACATTCTATCAGTCCGGTTGGAAGTCTCTATATGTCACAGCCCATTCTGCATAGTGAATGCCGACCCGACATCGCCACCAGTTCTAAACTGAATGGGGACATAAGGTGAAGATCCTCCTGCACTGGGATGTGGGGAACAACAGCAATGATGATTATGAGCTTAACACTTTGATTTGATGATATGACTCTTAGGGCTCGATTTCAAGGGAGCCATTATTAAAAAAAATCAATAACGAGTGCGTTAAGTTTCATGTAACAATTCAAAGATTCGTCTAAAGAACAGCTAACGGCAGTTGCAGAATCCTGACGGCCGATACACTTACGTGCATTCAGACGCATGGAACAACATACCCCAGAGCTATTCAAAGGCTAGTGGTACTGGTAACGGCTGAAAAAAAGACACACCTAACGGCAAAAAGTTAAGACCCACTTATCTCACACGTTAGACACTTAACGGGCAAAACAAAACACCCGTTACATAGGAAAATACACAAAATGCTTACCGCACAAGCATGTAAATGGAAAAATTAACCCGTGCAATGCCAAAACAACACAAAAACATGGACACACAACACAAATCACTCTCACACACAACAACAAGCAACACCACAGGGACAACGACACCCATAAAAACAACAACACAACATGACAAGGATTAATGGGGGTTATCACACAAAGCGGACACCTGCAAATATAAGCTCACCTGTGCAACATCAACACACGACCTGCACCCCACAACTGCACACCCGCAAATGGCACACACATAACAAGCACAACACACCACATCTTATAACACACACACACCTGCAAACACTTACCTGGACAATAACAACTCTCCATTGGTCAGCACTCACCTCATCACCACTAGTGTTGAGCGAGCACCCCGATGCTCGGGTGCTCGGGTGCTCTGACCGAGCACCCCCTGAGGCTCGAGTGCTCGGCCGAGCACCCGAGCCCCATTGAACTGCATGGGGCGACACGAGCATTACACCAGGCACCCCCTGCTCTGATGAGGGGAGGGTGCCTGGTCAATGCCCCCCTTCATCTCCGCTATGCCCCCTTCATCTCCAAATGCCCCCTTCATCTCCGCAATGTTCCCCTTCATCTCCGCTATGCCCCCTTCATCTCCGCTATGCCCGTCTTCCACAATGTCCCCCTTCATCTCCGCTATGCCCCTCTTCCACAATGTGCCCCTTCATCTCCGCTATGCCCCTCTTCCACAATGTCCCCCTTCATCTCCTCTATGGCATAGAGGAGATGAAGGGGGACATTGTGGAAGAGGGGCATAGCGGAGATGAAGGGGCACATTGTGGAAGAGGGGCATAGCGGAGATGAAGGGGGACATTGTGGAAGACGGGCATAGCGGAGATGAAGGGGGACATTGTGGAAGAGGGGCATAGAGTCTATGCCCCTCTTCCACAATGTCCCCCTTCATCTCCGCAATGCCCCCTTCATCTCCGCAATGCCCCCGTACCTCCAGTCCCTGGTGGTCCAGCGGAGCGTCTTCGGATCTGTGCCTCTTCCGGCACAGATCCCCGCCACCCGAACATGGCGGGCGAGCACATGGCGGTACTCGACGAGTACCGCCATGTGCCGAGCAGAGCGATGCTCGAGCCGATCCGAGCATCGGCCGAGCACGCTCGCTCAACACTAATCACCACACCTACACAACGCCCTATCAAGTACTTAAAGGGACAACTCACCACACTCACTTGTGGCTTGTTTTCCACTCAGAGAGGGAGAGAGAGAGAGATAGAGAGAGACAGAGAGAGATAGAGAGAGCAAACAGTATGTTGGGTTACATATTGTTGCGAAGACTGCGGAGAAGGCGTGCAAGGGAGAGAGCTAGGGAACATCAGCAACCTACAGGCACGCCTGATCAACAGCCTTCACCTGTTGCAAGCCACACAGGAGTCCATCCCCACCTGGAGGGCAGCACCTGCCTGAAGATGCACAGCTGCAGCAACAGGATGCTCTACAGTGGCAGAGGATGTATAGACGACCACCAAGGTCCAGGGTATACCGCCCAAGGGTCACCCTCTTTGGAATGACTGATGATGAGATCATTGATCGCTACAGGTTGAGGCCTGACAGCATCATTGCCTTGTATGAGGTCATCAAAGATCAGGTGGATCCCATCTACATCCACAACCATGCCCTAACTGGCCTGCAGAAACTACTGTGTGCCATACACTTCATGGCAAGTGGAGCCTTCCAGTCCACTGAGGGTTAATCATCTGGCACGTCACAGGCCACATTCTCCAGGGTGCTGGCCAAGTTCCTGCCAGCCCTCAAAAGCAAGGCCAGTATCTATATACATTTTCCCACCACCGACTTGTACTGGATACATGTCAAGCAGGCCTTTTACACAAGGGGAGGCATGCCTAGGGTCATGGGTGCTATAGATTGCACCAATGTCCGGATTAAGGCCCCAGCACGTGACACACAGCTATTCATCAACAGGAATAACTTCCACTACATCAACGTGCAGATGGTGTGTGACAGCAACATGAGGATCAGGAATGTCTGTGCAAAGTATCCTGGCAGCTCACATGATGCATACATTCTCCAAATCTCCTCAGTCCACAGAAATTTTGAGAATGGAACCTTTACAGGGGGATAGCTTTTGGGTGAGTTCACAATACAAAATCACACCACATACACAGGCGCTCAGCATGCACCTTACCCACAGCTAGTACGTCCACCACACAAAACATCATTCACACAACATGTGCTCCCTGTCTCACCATGTCACTCACATTACACAGGTGATGCTGGCTATGGATGCATTCCTGGCTACTGACCCCTGTGGCCAATCCCCAAACACATGCCCAGGAAAGGTACAACCAGGCTCATGCCAGAACGAGGAATGCTAATGAGCGGACTTTTGGGCTCCTCAAGTCAAGATTCAGATGTCTGGACCACTCTGGGGGAGCACTGAAGTATGCACCTGCTAAGGTGTGCGACATAATTGTGGCATGCGCAATACTGCACAACATCGCAGTGGACACCAGGCTGCTGGATCACATCCAGGACCCCCCCATACATGAAGTGCCCATGGACATCGGGCATGTGGAGGAGACCTTGAGAGGGGCACAGATCAGAGACAGGCTCATCACGGAACACTTCACCTGTGAGTATAACACAGGCATGCAAACAATCCATGCAAGTCCCCCATCAGTCCTGTGACACTAACCACACTGCACATTATGTTCTGTCTCACCCCACAGGAGCATTGACACAGCACTGCACTGGCAGCAGCATGGCCCCAAACATCAACCATACCATGGACGTGACAAATTGTGTGTGGGGATTCAAAAACCATCCTCCATTCCCCTCTCCATGTTGAAATACAGACCCCAAGGATATCACGCACACCCCCAGGAGAAACAAGGTACAACATATAGCCCATGTTCATCACCTAACAGGGCTTGATTGACAGCAACTAACTGGATATGCCATGATCGTAGCCTGAGCAACCATGCTAGCCCAGTAGCGAAAGAGTATTATCCAATGCTATGCATTGAATAATACTCCGGCACATCAGGGGTTAAAGGGACATTGGACTCAATATGGAACCTGTACTGTGATAGAGCTGAGAAGAGCAGCAGAGGGGTGGATGTACAGTGGTATTGTCACACAATGTAGAGGTCATGAAATGTAGATCAGATTACCAGGGACTCCATGCTGACCTGTGAGTGTGCAGACATATGTGCCCCCGACATGAATACACACATCAACAAATATGTCCTAACAGTTCCATGGAACAAATGACATTGGGCTGCCACTGTCACTTTCACAGTGGCAGCACAATGTCATTACTTCCATGGAGCTCTCAGAACACTTGTTAATGTGTGTATACATGTCAGGGGCACATATCCATAGGGCTGGTACACATGTCCTTAGTTCTCCACAGAATTGGTTACAGATGAGTACACAACACATTGTCAAGCAATGGTTTGTGTACTCACCTGTAATTGTGAAAATTGAGGGCATTAAAAAGACTAAATTGTTGTTGCTTGATGATCATTTCAGGTCTACTGCTCCAAATCCTGTCCTCTTGTCCCACAGGCATCCGTAACATGACCCATCCTTGAACTGAAGATCTTCCATGTGACTGGATTGATGTCTTGACAACACCTTCATGAAGATCACCCCTTGCTGTTTCTGGTGATGTTGTTGGTGATGCAATGTTTCACCTGAGGTTCACACAAACCTCTACTGGAACATTCTCATATAGACACAGAAAACACAAATTCTCGAGTTTTATAACCTGTACAGTTAGGATGCTCAGCTACAGTGTTGTCAAACCTTATGGACAACACATGAGCAGGGCAGCAGTGTTACTGAAGTAGTACGATTTAGTTTCAAAGTACGTTTAGTGTTCTCATACAAGTGTTCAATGCATATAAGCAATACAAACAGAAAACACATGTACTTTCTAAAGTACTTTGAGACACAATAAAGATGAACCATCACCATTCTATCTGTGTCTGTATGAGGATATATTTGAGAACACATTTGTCAATGCGTAACCACACCCAGGATAGGGTATTCCCCATACATGGAAAGGCATCACCCACATCACAGGAGTCCACCACTTGTTTGCCAGTGAGTGGACTCTGTGATGTATCCATGCAAACAGATGATGGTGGCAGTGATGCACTAATGTGTTGTGGGAGTGATAAAGAGGTGATACAGGGGACATACTTCCACAGTGAATTCCTGTCCGCAGTATCTGTATTGCTCAGTATAATCAATGTTCTGAGATATTGCTCCACTTTGACATATCTCAGTACATGGGCTACATCAACAAACAACCAGTCTAAGTGGACATGTGTTATCACTGGTGAAGTGTGTTACACCCTTAGGGAAACAGCAGCTTAACTTACTGGAGACCCCAATGCTCACCCCAGGATATCAATGTGTGTGCTACACTTTGAAATGCTAGGTTAAAAACATTGGCTTCCCCAGTAAGTCAGTCGCACAATGAGTGTTTGAATCCCAAACGATATCCTGCTTATTATGTCCCAAACGATATCCAGATATCCTGCTTGTTATGTCCCCGCTAAGTCACATAACTGTTTGTTTGGTTATCCCATTAACCCACTGAGTGCAAGAGTGGTCCCCAACACATTTATTTGCAATGCGTTGCCTACCACTCTGGCACTCAAAGGGTTAAACACAACATATGACAACAAATTCAACACACAACATCGCCATATAACACAGTGGTGTAATATGGCTCCAGGGATGTATTTCAAGTTGCATTTGTACAACGGTGTGTGTGTGTGTACCCATGTTGTAGCATCCCACAAACATTTCACCCAGGCAGAGGTTGTGTTCATTGCATTGTATGGCAATGCATTGGAGACAACCCTGCCACCCAAACCATAACTGAAGACACAACAGATCAGACAGGAATCCAAATAAAAAGTTTTTTTTATTGAGGGGAAAGTTGACAGGTTGGGCCTTTTATTTTTTCCTTTTTGGGTGGGGGGCCTTAGCCTGGGTGCCAGAGGTGGATGCCCTGGTAACCCACTGCCCCCTAGGTGTGGCTTCAGGGGTAACACTGGAGGGGGTGGTGGTTGCAGTAGACCCCTCAGTGGAACGCAAGTTCTCCCTCTCCATCCTCAGGTTCTCCCTGCGGTTTATCTCCCTCAACTCCACAAGGACCTGTGTTAACATGTCCATGACACCAGTCCTGAGCTGGTGGAGTAGTGTGTTCCCCCTGGCCACCTCCGACTCCAGGGCTTGGATCCTGGTCTACAATTGGGCAATGTTCCTCCTGGATTGCCTCCTGCTCCTTGTGATGTTGCTATCAGTACTCCTGCTCGACCGGAGTAGTCTCCTCTGAAGTACCATACACTCCGCCTCCATCCTTGTGAGGCGTGCAGTGTTTGAGGTGGATGTGCCCGGTGTCACTGGTGCTGCTGTTTCCTCTGCTGCCGTGCTTGCTGATTTTTCTGCTGCCGAGGTTGCTGTTTACTCTGCTGCCGAGGGTGCTGTTTCCTCTGCTGCCGAGGGTGCTGTTTCCTCTGCTGCCAAGGGTGCTGTTTCCTCTGCTGCTTCTGGAGGTGCTGTGGCTGCTGTGACAGCTGTTGGAGTGGCTGGTGCAGATGATGGGCATATGCCCACCACATCAAGTGATCCCGAGCTGCCCAAAGATGTGTGTGCTGTTGGAGGTGTGAATATGTCCCTGGGTAGGGGGCGCTGGTGCTCACCTATCAGGCCCAGGTGTGGGTAGTCCAGTCGCCAAGGGTCATATGGTGGCCATTGGTAGGTGCTGGGACCCCACCTGGGATCATACCTTGGGGCATGCTGTGGAGCCATCCAGGAGGGTGTGTTGATGTGGGAGGCATATGGCCCATATTGGGTGGTGGCCACAGTCCCTGGCAGCCATTGCACCGCTGGTGGTGGTGCTGCTGCTGATGGAGGGTAGTAGCTGGTGGAGGTGGTTGGATAGGTCCACCTCTCCTCCTGTGGCATCCAGCCACTGTACTGGGGAGGTGCAGTTTGAAGGGGTGCAGCCTGTGGTGGTCCAGCTTGTAAGGGTGCAGTAGGTGGTGGTGCAGCCTGTGTTGGAGGGGATGGTGATGGTGGGTTCGGTGACCACCGGCTGGTCCCCTCCTCTGTGTACTCCTCACTGGGGGGTGACATTGCTTCCTGCACTGTCTCCCACTGGGCTTGATGGCCGTAAGCGGTGTGGAGAAATAAGATATTGTGATTAGTGACCATAGCCATATGTTTGTGGAGACAGTTATACTCTGATATGTGGTGACAAAATATATATGTATTACAAAGAACACACAAAGATTGTAAAAAAAGCACTCCAAAGATACACAAAAATATGCCAGATAATAAATATACAAATGTATCCAATACAATTGGAAAGAGTCAGTAAGTCTTATCTTATGTAGAAGAAATGAAGATGTTGATGATGAGGTGGAAGTCAGAGATGGAGATGAAATAGGAATGAAGATGAAAAGATGATGATAATGATGATAATGATGGATCTTAACTACTCCCCAATATCTGCAGCAGATGAGAGTTGTAAAAAGTGGCCTTGTCCACTTGTTGAGAAACAATGTACCTGTAACAACTCAAAAAACAGAGCAAAATAACAAATAGGAGAGAGGAATAGTCCATCTAAGTGTAGTAATTTATTGATATAGGTAGTAGTAAAAACAAGAGATGTTACACTCACATTTGCCCTTCTTGGGCTTAATGCACATCAATGAGTGTATCTCCCAATCGCCAAATTTCTGTGTTCTCCCGATCTCCTATTGATCTCGCCTGTTCCACAAAGATCCTGGAAATAAACTCCACGATTTCTCACAGAACCAATCCAGAACTTGAATGTATAGAACTTCGCGGGAAATATAGGGAGCAGGTGGAGCGGAGAAAACCACAGGAGGCTTTGAAAAAGGTCCGTTCTCTGTGATCCGTATAGACAAGCCCAAACGTTTTCGCAGATCACTATCTGCTTCCTCAGGGGCATCAAACAGAGTGTTGTCTAAAACCGTTCTTAAATAATTATCATCCAAAGTAACGTAAGGTCAAAGGATCAAATTAGACCTCATTATCCAATTACAGTACAGCACTTAATACCAATGCGTCCACTATGCCGATATAAATATAAAAGTAAAAAAAAAATACAATAAAATGTAATGGATTAGTGGGCGCATTGTATACAGAGAAGCACCTAATGAAAAATAAAAAATCAAGATAAATATATGCTGAAAAAAAAGTTTTTGGTACAAATAAGAGTCTTGACTCCTCGCGTGGAGGTGAGGGCGCGCATCGCACTGACATTCCGTGAGACACGCGACATCACCGGTACCCAAAGGGTCAAGTGCCCATAAATAAAAAATATATATATAAAAACATAATTCGAATGTTAGACTATTGAGTGAAACATGCAAATAGATCATAAACTAGCAACATTCATTGATATGTATGTTAAAGAAATACCGCTAAAAATAACCAATATTATAAATGTATGTAAAGAGGGTTGAGTATAAGTGACAATGATAGTATAAAATAAACTGTGTTTTGTATCGAAATGACATCGTACTATGATGTGCTTATGGTGTGATAATAGTGAAAGGGAAGAAAACGATAAAGTGGAAACAAATTTGCAGTGAGCAAAATGCCTTAGATATATCGCAACAATGTAACCGCTGTATTGAAACCAGATCTGAGTGAAATAATGAGTGTAAATTGTGCCTAAGTGAAAAACTTTCAATTGTCTGAATGTGAATAGTGAAATGAAAATAACATTAGGTGGTAAAATAGAACGCAATAGCAATCTATAAAAAACTCCACTGAACTGTGCGGATCTATGGTATGAGAGGTAAAGGAAACCTCAAATAAGTACAATACTAAAATAAGATATAAAAATATGTAAAGATAAAACCTCCAAATGTAAAATCCACAAAATTACATGTGAAGCGTAATAAATCTATAAGAAAGCAAGCAGATCAAAGTCAATATTGAGTCCCTTTGGATGTAAGGTCTGGAGTTCATAAATCCAAAATGACTCTCGTTGTCTAAGCCTCAGCAATCTATGCCTAAGCATGAGAGGTTAATGTGAATTATAGAGGGGGAGATAGATTGCTGAGGCTTAGACAATGAGAGTCATTTTGGATTTATGAACTCCAGACCTTCACAACTTGTAGGGATGGCTATCCCTCCAGCTGGATGGCAAAGGTTAAGTCCACCTTGATGTCAGATTGTAGATATTGTGAAAACAGATGTTGTTTGCTGTTAGTCCTATCCCTTCTACCCTCATGGTTGTTCAGATATTGCTCTATGTGACAGATGTAGATTTCAGTCATTTGTCCACACGAGGGCTTTTCAGCAGAGCCCAAATCGCCCCATTTAGAGAACAATTCTTAAATGGAATGGTGTACAGAGTGTGCCTGGTTTGCAAGCACACTCTGTGGACCATTCCAAAGAGGTATTTATCTCGAAATGTTGCGACTTTAGCTCTGCTGAAGAGCCAACGTGTGGTCAAATGACAGATATCTCCACCTGTCACATAGAGCAATATCTGTATAACCTTGAGCGTTGGTGGGATGGGACTTAGATTGAGACACATCTTTTAACGATGGCAATGATATGACATCATGATGACATTACCCATTGCTATCCTATTACAGTCACACACAAGTAGAAATGGTCATATATGTATGTGGATATGTACCCTTCATATGGATACAGTAATATCCTTCCAAGATGTGAAGCCAGAGAGCAGTTCAGTAGGTGTGATTGCCTTACTGGCTATATATGTGCACCCATCCAACAATATATTGGATTGATATGATGGATATGAACATACATCGTATATCCCATCTATGTAGAGTGTGAAATACTATGTATGTGTATTTGTATGGTAGCAATGTAGGTTGATTTGTGATGGGTGCACATATCTGGCCAGTAAGGCAATCACATCCAGTGAATTGATCTCTGTGTTCACATCGTGTTGGAACATATTTAGTAACATTTGAATCCTAAGGGCAACAATTCAGCCATTAGTGAGGGATATCTTTGATTGAGGCCTGTTTTTCTTCTCTGTGTATGAGCCCATCCATCTTTCTGTGTGAGGCAACCGTACTCAATCCTAGATATCCATCAGTCATGGCCTGTTGGTGACCAAGGTACAATGTTTGCTATTTGTTTCCCATGTGTATCCTGCAAAGAGCGGCTGGTGTACCATCCATCCATGGCATCGGACCCCTGTGGATCCATGTGGGAATCAGATATGAGATATGTCATTTCAAGTCAGAGTAAATGATTGCAGCCACAACACCAATGCCTACTTTTTCCAGCTTGAATTCTGTGGAATAGTTTTTGGCCTGTGTGTTGCACATACAAGCATGGTGACTTCTCCAGTGATCTCCTTTCCCCATTTACAGTGTTTTCTATGAAGTCTGTACAATGGGACCTTATAAACATGATTCTTGTTTTTGCATATTCTCCATGGACTAACACTGGTATTGGTGAAGTGAGGGTGTGTGAGGGTTAATTTGTGTTCACCATCTCTTTGTCACCGCTTAGTGAATGTCCCCTGTGTAGCATGTGATCATTGGCCTATTGACTTGTTTGTTGTCTGGTTAACCCCTTGAGTACCAGAGGGGTTGCCAACGCATTGTTGATCGATGCATTGATGATTCCTCTAGCACTCAAGGGGTTAGGGTGGGGGTGGGGACATGGGTGACATTGTGTGTGAACAGTGATAATATTTAGCAGACGACATTTTGAACATAACGGTTTGTGTATTGTGTGTGATGAGCACAGTGACAGGAGGGTTGAAGTAGGACTTTGACAGGATGGTCCCAAGTTGGACCTTGCCATTTGTCCTGGTGTTGTGTCCTTTTTTTTAACCCTCAGGGTGCTGTGTTGGTGCAGTTGTATGGCTGAGTGATGGACATGTGTTGAGGTGTGACTGTGTGTGCAGCTGGTGTTGGTTGCTGTAGTGTGTTGTTCTGTAGTGTTGCACTTACCGGTAGTGTGGAGGCTCCTCTCATCCCCAGTGTCTGTTCCTCCAACGACCCCCTCGATCAGGGTCGGGGACATGGTCTGCCGCACCATCTCCTCCCAGCCGCAGAAGGTGATAGGGACGGCTGGTCCACCTCCAATGCCTCGGGCGTGCTTGGCGAGCTCTGTCATTTTATTCTTGACCACCCTCCGGCAGTCGCCCCATCTCTTTTTGATGGACTCCGTGTCCCGCCTGCAAGGAGCCACCCCGTTGACCCAGCTGCAGATCTGGTTCCAGGCTGCCTTCCTCCTCGCTGACAGGCCAGGGACCTTTGCCGTTGGGTGGAGAACACTCTGCCTCTCCAGGACAGCTTCCACGAGAGCCGTGTTCTCCTCCTCTGTGTATTTGGGGTCCCTGATCCTGCCCTTGTCACCTCCGGCATGGGATGACTCAGAGCCGGAGTGCCCTGTCTGGTCTGACACTGACTGTGTGTTTTGCTCCACAGCAACTACCCCTCGTCCCACTGCAGGTTTTGTCCCTGTCCTGCGTGTGCCTGTGTCACGGTTTTTGAAGACTCTCAGACGTAAGGTTTGGTAAAAACGTAACTTTATTGAAAAGTTGATGCAATCCCCATAGGGTAAACATACAGAACAATACAACAATAATAATTCATACAATAGGTTCTACCGACCTTGCCTAATATACCGGGCAAGGCAACCCAAGTGACAGTAGCAATAACAGGCTCTACCGGCCTTGTCAATACCGGGTAAGGCAACCTAAAGGATGGTAACGTACAAAGGTTCTACCGGCCTTACCAATACCGGGCAGGGCAGTCTGAGTGAGTAGACCAGCTGTCAGATGACTATGACAGCAGAGGGGAATGGAAACTATGGTCTTACTCAGCAGAAGTCTATTGCCAGGGAAAATCAGACGACTGCATAGGAGTGGACAGCGACCTGACCTCAGTACTGGATAGATCAGGAGCAAACCAACGTCTGCACGTTGGGACCAATGGTAGATGTCGCCACCAGGTTAATGGAGTAAACCAGCGTCCGCCCGCTGGAACCAACAGTGTATATTGCAACCAGGTTTAACCCCTTAAGGACCGGCGGTCACGGGACATTTCCATCCCATAATGACCGCATAGGGGTACTTTGACGCGCCAGTACATGTGACCTGTCACGTGTATCGGCGCGTCACTATGGGGCTTGAAAGAGATCGCTCCGATCTTGGAGCGGTCTGTTTCATGCCCTATTTTTACTTACAGCGCTCCCGGTAGAGCGCTGTAAGTAAAAAGTACGTGACGTACCATGACTGTCATCGGTCCTTGAGTAGTTCAAGGACCGTGACAGTCCTGGTACGTCAAGGGTCCCTAAGGGGTTAATGGAGTACACCAGCATCCATACGCTGGAACCAACAAGGTGTATCGCAACCAGGTCAATGGAGTAAACCAGCGTCCTCACGCTGGGACCAACAGTAAATGTCACCACCAGGTTTAATGGAGTAAACCAGCGTCACATGCTGGGACCAACAAGGTATATCGCAACCAGGTTAATGGAGTAAACCAGCGTCCGCACGCTGGAACCAACAAGGTATATCGCAACCAGGTTAATGGAGTAAACCAGCGTCCTCACGCAGGGACCAACAGTAAATGTCGCCACCAGGTTTAATGGAGTAAACCAGCGTCCTCACGCTGGGACCAACAGTAAATGTCACCACCAAGTTTAATTAGAATAAACCAGCGTCCGCACGCTGGAACCAACAGTGTATATCGCAACCAGGTTTAATGGAGCAAACCAGCGTCCGCACGCTGGAACCAACAGTGTATATTGCAACCAAGTTTAATGGAGTAACCAGAGTCCTCACGCTGGAACCAACAGTGTATAACCAGCAGCGAGAAGAACAATGTCGCCAGAGCGACGGGGCTAGAGCAGGAGCCCTACACTCCAATGGGGAGTCCACTGGGGCGAGACTGATGCGCTGACAGATGACCGGAACTATCAAAACCGCCGGTGGTGAGCGAACCGGATGGAGAGGCGGGCAGGCAGGAGACTCAGGAACTCAGTAAGATTAACCCGCTAGGTGCTGGAATGCAGGAACACCGGAACACTAGCATACAGGAACATAGGAACACAGGAACACCGGAAAGCAGGATCAGCAGGAACAGCAGGAACAGCAGGCCCAGTAGCCTGACATGCAGGTCAGGCCAAGTGAAGTCAGAAACACCACGAAAGGGCAACCTGGAAGTGCTTAGCCTGGGTTTAAAAAGGCTGTGTCAGGAGGGCTAATGACAGACAGCCAATCACGAATACTCAGCAAATGACAGACACAGAGCAGCACGAATCACGGGCACTGTGATAGTACCCCCCTTTCAAAGACCCCCTCTCCTAGAGTAGGGTCCAGGCTTCTGAGGGTATTTGGCATGAAATACTCGTAGTAACTTGGGTGCATGAAGGTCCTTACTAACTACCCAGGAACGATCCTCAGGACCATAACCTTTCCAATGCACCAGATACTGTACCCCTCCTCTACGTCTGCGGGAATCAATAATGTTTTGTACTTCATACTCCTCCTGCCCCTCAAATTCAACAGGACCTGGCATCACAGGTGTGGTAGTAAACGGTTACAAACCAGAGGTTTAAGGAGAGACACATGGAATACATTATGAATGCGCATAGAAGCAGGCAATTCCAAGGCATAAGAAACAGGGTTAATTTTGCAAATGATCTTGTACGGACCAATGAACCGAGGTGCCAGCTTATTAAATGGGACCTTGAGCTTTAGATTCTTGGAGGACAGCCATACTCTATCCCCGACTTGGAAGGAAACCGCTGGAAGCCTTCTGCGATTGGCATGACGCTGATGTGGCTGAAAAGACTGGCCCAATGCCCTCTGAACTTGTGCCCATGTGGAACGGAGTTGCTCTCTGTGGTCATCCAGAGCTGGAATCTGCTGTGTCTGAAAGGAATTCGGGAGCAGACAGGGTTGGAACCCATAATTGATCAGAAACGGAGAGCTCCCGGAGGAAGAATTAACTGCGCAGTTCCTGGCGAACTCTGCCCAAGGCAACAAGTCGGCCCAATTATCATGATGGTCAGTCACAAAACATCACAGAAACTGTTCCAACCCTTGACTGGCCCTCTCAGCGGCCCCGTTAGTCTGTGGATGATATGCAGAGGAAAATGATAGCTGTATGCCCATCTGTTCGCAAAATGCCCTCCAGAATCTGGACACAAACTGACTCCCCCTGTCAGACACCAGCACCTTGTGTACTCCATGCAACCGAAACACCTCTCGAGCAAATACCATTGCCAGTTCTTTGGCCGAAGGAAGGCCACGGAGGGGTACGAAGTGTGCCATTTTAGAAAACCTGTCTACCACCATCAATATGAAGGAATACCCTCTAGACCTGGGCAATTCTCCCATAAAGTCGATAGAGACGTGAGACCAGGGGCGTTCACCATTAGGCACCGGCTGAAGCAAGCCCACCTGGAGATGTCTAGGGGTTTTGGCACGGGCACAGGTGGTACAGGCATTCGTAAAATTGGCACAATCTGCTCTCAACGAACGCCACCAGAATAGCTGAGAGAGGGACCAATACAACTGATCTCTACCAATATGTCCCGCAGCCTTAGAGGAGTGGTAGGTTTCAAGTAATCGAGTACGGAATGGCTCAGCGACAAAACATTTGCCCGCTGGAGTTTCATGGGGAGCAGAGGCTTGGGACGCCAAAATCTCCTCCCCTAGTGGTGAAGTAATACTAGTACGTATGGTAGCCAATATTCGATCAGGTTGAATGATAGGTGCTGGTACTTCTTCTCTGTCAACCTCCGCCTCAAATTGTCTAGACAGAGCATCAGCCCTAAAATTTTTTGATCCAGGCAAGTATGATACAACGAAATTGAATCGGGATAGAAACAGTGCCCATCTGGCCTGGCGAGAAGACAATCTCTTGGCCTCAGAGAGAGATAAGTCAGATTCTTGTGATCAGTTAGAATCAAAACAGGGTTTTTTGTGCCTTCAAGTAAATGACGCCATTCTTTGAGAGCAAGGATAATGGCCAGCAATTCTCGATCACCAATCTCGTAATGACTTTGAGCACTGGTCAATTTTTTGGAAAAGAATCCACAGGGTCTGAGTGTACCACCTTTAACCTGTCGCTGAGAAAGCACCGCCCCGACCCCAATATCTGAGGCATCAACCTCTAAAGTAAAGGGAAGTAGTGGATTGGGGTGGGACAACACAGGCGCTTCAGCAAAGGCTACCTTCAACTTCTCAAAGGCCTCTTCAGCAGCCACCAGCCATAGAGATGGATTAGCGCCCTTATGCATGAGGTCAGACAGAGGTTTCAGTATAGAGGAGAAGTTTTTAATAAATTTCCTGTAATAATTGGCAAAGCCCAGAAATCGTTGGATGGCTTTAAGACTCTTAGGCCACTGTAAGACTGCAGTCAATTTCTCTTTATCCATGGCAATGCCGTCTTTGCCAATTATAAACCCCAGAAACGGTACACTGGTTTTGTGGAACTCGCATTTCTCCAGTTTACAAAATAATCTATTTTTGCGTAACAACACTTCAGACACATCCTTGATGTGTTGTGACAGGTCTTTGGAGTGGATAAGTATGTCGTCAAGATAGACTACAACACATGATTGTAACATATCTCTAAGAACGTCATTGATCAGTTCTTGAAATACTGCAGGAGCATTACATAGACCAAATGGCATGACTAGGTATTCATAATGCCCTGATCTCGTATTGAAGGCATCACCGGCTCTGATACGTATCAAATTGTAGGCTGCCCTTAGGTCCAATTTGGTGAAAATCGAGGACCCCTTAAGTCTATCAAACAGCTCAGTGATGAGTGGTATCGGGTAGGCATTCTTTGCCATCAGTTTATTCAGCCCACGATAGTCTATGCATGGTCGCAGTTCACCACTTTTTTTCTTAACAAAAAAGAACCCGGCGCCGGCCGGAGAAGTAGATTTCCATATGATCCCTCTACTGAGGGCATCCGCTATGTATTCCTCCATAGCTTGGTTCTCCTCACAAGACAATGGATACGTGCGTCCCCTCGGTGGTACTGCTCCAGGACTCAGTTCTATACGACAATCGTATGGTCTGTGCTGAGGTAGACAGCCAGCCTCTCCCTTACTGAAAACGTCGCTAAACTGCTGGTAGACATCAGGTAGTGAAGGGGAGGTGCACAAGACCTTAACAGGATGGGTAACGCACTTATCCATACAGAACTGAGACCAAGAAGCAATCTCACATTTCTGCCAATCAAATTGTGGGTTGTGCAACTGTAACCAAGGAAAGCCCAACATCACAGCATGGTGAGAAGAATTAATCAATTGGAACTGCTGCTTTTCCTTGTGAAGAGCCCCAATAGTCATGGACAAGGGCATCGTTTCAAAGATAACTTGGGCGGGTACCGAAGGTCTGCCATCAATTGCTTCAATAGCAAGAGGGGTTTCTCTCTGAATCCGTGGTACCCCATGCAATTCGGCAAAGGTATTTACCATAAAATACCCAGCTGCACCAGAATCAACCAGGGCCAAAACCTCAACTGAGCGTGGTGCCCAAGACAATACCACCTGTAGGTGGGTTTAAGTGTGCCCAACTCTGGGGACGATTGGTCACCACCTAGGGCCTGTCCCCCAAGGTACCCTAGGTGTGTTCGTTTCCCGGACGTACCGGACAAGATCTTAACAGGTGACCATTTTTACCGCAGTACAAACATAATTCCTGTATCTTGTGATACCTCCTCTGCTCCTTGGTTAACCTAGTGAAACCCACCTGCATAGGTTCACCAGGTTCAAGTATTGGTTCACTAGGTTTGAATGCCAAGGGAGGGTTGGGTGGGCAAAATGTGCTACTGGACCCATTATTTTTTAACCGTACTCGTCCTTCTCTGGCGTTTAATCTTTCACGTATTCTTGAGTCAATTAGAATCACGTATTCGATATAATCATCTAAGTCAGTAGGTAAATCTTTTGCTGCAATATTCATCTTTAATCTGGTCACTCAAGCCTTGGGCAAAGGCTGCCAACAGGGCCTCGTTATTCCATCCTACCTCTGCTGCCAAGGTGCGGAATTCAATGGCATAATCGCCAACCGTGCGCCTGCCCTGTTGTATCTCCATAAGACGTTTAGCAGCAGAGGTGGTTCTACCAGGAGGCTCGAAAACTCTCCGAAAGGATTGTACAAAATCACAGAAATTTTTTGTACAAGGTTTAGTGTTTTCCCACAGTGGGTTAGCCCAGGCCAATGCTCTACCGGTCAGAAGGGATATCATGAACCCAACCTTGCTGCGGTCACTAGGAAATGCATGTGCTGTCAATTCCATAAATATTTCAAGTTGATTAATAAACCCTCTACATAGTTGAGGGTCACCGTCATATCTCAGCGGCAAGGGTGCAGAAGCCATTAACCCTTTGACTGTGGTCCCTGGGGACCTAGACTCATTTTCCGGTGTCTGAATTGGCGAAACCACCGGGCTAGAACCGGACTTATCAGCAAGTACCGTACGTTCAAGAATAGTTTGAATAGCAACCGCCATCTGTTCCAAACGTTGCTCATGCATATCCATCCTCCAATGGATATTTTGTGTGTTACCATCACTCTTATTGTCTGAGGTCATGGCTGTTTCGTACTGTCACGGTTTTTGAAGACTCTCAGACATAAGGTTTGGTAAAAACGTAACTTTATTGAAAAGTTAAGGCAATCCCCATAGGGTAAACATACATAACAATACAACAATAATAATTCATACAATAGGTTCTACCGACCTTGCCTAATATACCGGGCAAGGCAACCCAAGTGACAGTAGCAATAACAGGCTCTACCGGCCTTGCCTATACCGGGTAAGGCAACCGTGAGATGACATATACTGGTTCTACCGGCCTCACCAATACCGGGCAAGGCAGCCCTAAGGAGTACAGAGTGTAGGCTCTACCGGTCCTGCCAATACCGGGTAAGGCAACCTTAAAGATGGTAATGTACAAGGTTCTACCGGCCTTACCAATACCGGGCAGGGCAGCCCGAGGAACACTGTAGAAGGCTGTACGGGCCCTGCCAATACCGGGTAAGGCAACCTAAAGGATGGTAATGTACAAAGGTTCTACCGGCCTTACCAATACCGGGAAGGGCAGCCTGAGCAAGTAGACCAGCTGTCAGATGACTATGACAGCAGAGAGGAATGGAAACTATGGTCTTACTCAGCAGAAGTCTATTGCCAGGGAAAATCAGACGACTGCATAGTAGGGATGAGCGAGCATGCTCGGCCGAAGCTCGGTTCGGCTCGAGCATCGCTCTGCTCGGCACATGGCGGTACTCGTACGAGTACCGCATGTGCTCGCCCGCCATGTTCGGGTCTCCTCCCCGCACGTTTCGCAGCTGCTGCGCAGCCAATAAACGTGCGGGGAGGCTCTGACATCAGTGTAATGCCAGCAGCCATGTTGGCTGCTGGCATTACACTGATTGGCTGGCCAGAACCCGTGATCGGGTGCTGTATAGCACCCGACGCGCGAGTTCGGCTCATTCTTAGCCAGGGAGAAATGCGCTTAGGCAGGGAAAGTCAGTGTAGGGAGAATAAACTTGTTGAAACTCTTTCAAGACCCAAATGTCCTTTTTAGGACTGTTGTGTGTGGGGGCAGCATTTATATTTTGTTTGGGGGGGCACAATTTCCTTTTTTTTGTGGGGGGGATATTTGAAAGGTGACATATAATACTAGATGCACAGGAAGTCAGTGTAGGGAGAATAAAATTGATGAATCTCTTTCAAGACCCAAAAGTCCTTTTTAGGACTGTTGTGTGTGGGGGCAGCATTTATATTTTGTTTGGGGGGGCACAATTTCCTTTTTTTTGTGGGGGGGATATTTGAAAGGTGACATATAATACTAGATGCACAGGAAGTCAGTGTAGGGAGAATAAAATTGTTGAAACTCTTTCAAGACCCAAAAGTCCTTTTTAGGACTGTTGTGTGTGGGGGCAGCATTTATATTTTGTTTGGGGGGGCACAATTTCCTTTTTTTTGTGGGGGAGATATTTGAAAGGTGACATATAATACTAGATGCACAGGAAGTCAGTGTAGGGAGAATAAAATTGTTGAAACTCTTTCAAGACCCAAAAGTCCTTTTTAGGACTGTTGTGTGTGGGGGCAGCATTTATATTTTGTTTGGGGGGGCACAATTTCCTTTTTTTTGTGGGGGGGGACATGTTCTAAGGTGACATTGTACTAGGTGCACAGGGACAAATATTTCACAGTGCAGTGACAAGCTGACATATTCTGTTAGGTGCACAGGGCCAATGATTTTACAACGCAGCGACAAAAAGGGCCATTTTAAACGTGTGCCTAGCCATAGATTATTGTCACATTCTGTTTAGTGTGCAAATTCACAAATTAACGTCACATATTCCGTTCACTGTGCCTAGCCGCAGATTAGCGTCACATTCTGTTTCATGTGCCTAGCCGCAGATTAGCGTCACATATTGTTTAGTGTGCCTAGCCGCAGATTAACGTCACATATTGTTTAGTGTGCCTAGCCGCAGATTAGCGTCACATATTGGTTTGTGTGCCTAGCCGCAGATTAGTGTCACATTCTGTTTCGTGTGCCTAGCCGCAGATTAGCGTCACATATTGTTTAGTGTGCCTAGCCGCAGATTAACTTCACATATTGTTTAGTGTGCCTTTCCGCAGATTAGCGTCACATATTGTTTAGTGTGCCTAGCCGCAGATTAGCGTCACATTCTGTTTCGTGTGCCTAGCCGCAGATTACCGGCATATATTCCGTGTAATATGAAGAAGGCGGGTAAAAAGGGACGGGGAAGTGGACGTGATCCTGATAGTTCAGGGCGCGGGTCAGGACGCGTAGAAACTGTGCCTGGTGCCAGAGCACAAGAAAGAAAGACATCCACCATACCTAGCTTCATGTCTCAGTTTACAGGGCGTCGCAGGACATCACTCTCGAGGTCAGACCACTGCGAACAGGTGGTCGGTTGGATTTCAGCTGATACTGCTTCCAGTCGGTTAAGCACCACCCTGTCTTCCACCAAGTCCACTCTCACTAGCCAAGAGTCTGGTCAACATAATCCTCACCCTGATCATCCTTCCTCCCACCATAGAGGGTCTGGCCAAAGAAGTGATCCCACACTGGGATATAGTGAGGAGCTCGTCTCATCACCAATCCTTGATTTGAACCTCTCTCCAAGCACACTTGCAGAGGAACATGAGATCTTGTGCCCTGATTCACAACCTCTAGAGGGTACCCAATCACAAGAAGATGACAGAGGGGAACGGCATTTAAGGTCAAAGGAAGTGGATGATGATGATGAGACACAGTTGCCATCAAATCAACCACAATTACTGTCTCAAGACCTTGATGAGGAGGATGATACACAGTTGTCAATGACTGAGGATGTGGTGGGATCAAGAAATGAGGAGGATGATCAGAGTGAGGAAGTGGAGGAGGACTTGGTGGACGATGAGGTCACTGACCCCACCTGGGAAGGTGGAAAGCCGAGCGATGACAGCAGTCCTGAGGGTGAGCCATCTGCAGCACCGCAACAGGCTGGAAGAGGCAGTGGTGTGGCTAAAGAAAGAAGGCGGACCGCACCAAACCGGCCCGCAAATGTTCCACGGAGCACCCCCTTGCGTAAATCTCCCTTGCCAAGGGGTAGGTGTTCCGCGGTATGGCGTTTTTTTAAGGAAAGTGCGGACGACAAAAGAATTCTAGTTTGCAACCTGTGCCACACCAGAATGAACACTAGCAACCTCACCACCACCAGCATGATCCGACACATGGCATCCAAGCACCGTAATAAGTGGGAGGAACGCCCGGATCGCCAATCTGTGTCTGCAGGCCACACCACTGCCTCCTCTTCCCCTGTTTTCGGTGCCGGCCAATCGCCTGTCGAAGGCGCAGGCCCGCATACCTCCCGCCCTGCACCTGTACCATCTGAAGCACCATCAGCGACCACATCCACTTCCCTGTCCCAGCGCAGCGTCCAAATGTCGCATTTGAGCGCAAGCCATAGCACTAACCTCACACCTTTCCAAATTACTGGCCATCGAAATGCTGCCATTTAGGCTTGTGGACACTGAGTCCTTCCGCAGCCTGATGGCAGCAGCTGTCCCTCGGTACGCAGTCCCCAGCCGCCACTACTTTTCCCGGTGTGCCGTCCCCGCCTTACACCACCATGTGTTCCTTAACATCACCCGTGCCCTGACCAACGCAGTTACTGGGAAGGTCCACTTAACGACTGACACATGGACAAGTGCTTGTGGCCAGGGACGCTACATTTCCCTGACGGCACACTGGGTGAATGTCGTGGAGGCTGGGAGCGACTCGGACCCTGGGATGGCACAGGTGCTACCCACGCAGAGGATTGCGGGCCCTACCTCCATCAGGGTTTCCGCCAGCACCTACGTTATTGGCTCCTCCTCCTCCGTTTCCACCTCCGAATTCTCTGCGCGCAGCGCCACTCACCCATCAGCCGGTAGCTGGAAGCAGTGTAGCACTGCAGTGGGAAAGCGTCAACAGGCCGTGCTGAAGCTGATCTGCCTTGGGGACAAACAGCACACGGCCTCAGAGCTGTTGCAGGGGATTAGTCACGAGACCGAGCAGTGGCTCTCGCCACTCAACCTGCAACCAGGCATGGTTGTGTGTGATAATGGGCGTAACTTGGTGGCGGCTTTGGAGCTCGGCAAGCTCACACACGTACCATGCCTAGCGCATGTATTTAATTTAGTGGTTCAGCGATTTCTAAAAACCTACCCCAATTTGCATGATCTCTTGACGAAGGTGTGCCGCGTGTGTGCACATTTCCGTAAGTCATCTACAGCTTCAGCCGGCCTGTTGACGCTGCAGCAGCGCTTACAATTGCCAGCTCACCGGCTGCTGTGTGAAGTGAGCACGCGCTGGAACTCCACCTTCCACATGTTGGCCCGGCTTTGTGAGCAGCAGAGGGCAGTAGTGGAGTACCAGCTGTTACACGGTCGTCGTCTCCCCGTTCAACTTCCTCTAATCAGAAGTGAGGAGTGGGAATGGATGTCAGACCTCTGTGAGGTTTTACGCAATTTTGAGGAATCGACACAGATGGTGAGGGGCGATAACGCTATTATCAGTGTAACCATCCCACTTCTGTGTCTACTGAAACGCTCGCTGCTCACAATTAAAACCGACGCTTTGCATGTGGAAGAGGTGGAAATGGGGGAGGAAGAGCTTACACAAGGTGATAGCCAGAGCACCCTCACTTCGTCTTCTCAGCGACAATTGGAGGAGGCGGAGGAGAAGGAGGAGGAAGACACGGTTGCCTCCGCTACAGAGGGTAGCCATGGAACTTTAGTTCCATCTCTTCAGCGTGGGTGGGCAGAAGAGGAGGAAGAGGATGAGGAGATTGAGAGTCATCCTCCTGGTGAGGACAGCAAAATCTTGCCTGTTGGTACTCTGGCACACATGGCTGACTTTATGTTAGGCTGCCTTTCCCGTGACCCACGCGTTATACGCATTTTAGACAACACGGATTACTGGGTGTTCACCCTTCTGGACCCCCGCTACAAAGAGAATTTCTCATCTCTCATTCCTCCGGTGGAGAGGACAAGCAAAATGGTGCAATACCAGAAGGTTCTTGTCGAAAAATTGCTCCAAAATTTTCCATCTGACAATGCTGGCGGCAGAGTACGTGCTACCTTGGCCAACCGAGAAGGGGAGAAAAGGGGAGCACACAGCAGTTCCGACAAAGGCAGGGCAACACTCTCCAAGGCGTGGGACACCTTCATGACACCCTGCCAGCACCCTCACCCTGATGCGCGGCCTAGTGTCACAAGGAGGGAAAAGTTTTGGAAGATGGTGAAGGAGTACGTAGCAGACCGTGTCAGCGTCCTCACTGATCCCTCTGTGCCTTACAACTACTGGGTGTCCAAGGACACGTGGTATGAACTGGCACTCTACGCCTTGGAGGTGCTGGCCTGCCCTGCCGCCAGCGTTCTGTCTGAGCGGGTATTTAGTGCTGCTGGTGGCATCATAACAGATAAGTGTATCCGCCTTTCCACCGAAAATGCTGATAGGTTGACACTTATAAAAATGAACAAGGCCTGGATTTCCCCTGACTTCTCCACTCCACTGGAGGAAAGCCCCGGGTGAACATAAAGTCACTTTAGATATGTTATTTACAATGATGGGAATACTCTGTATTCCCATTCACCCCTTCCACCCAAAAAACGGGTATATGGTTGACTCTTAATCTTCTCATCCTCCTCCTCCTCTTCCATATGGCCTGTGATATAATTTTTATATAGGGCCAGCTCACCAGCGGGCCCTGTGATATAATTTTTATATAGGGCCAGCTCACCAGCGGGCCCTGTTTGACAATTTTTGTATAGGTCAGCTCACCAGCGGGCCTTCTCATATAATGTTTTATTGGGTCAGCTCTCTAGCGGGCCCTCTCATATAATGTTTTATAGTGTCAGCTCACTAGCGGGCCTTCGCATATAATGTTTAGGATGGTCAGCTCCACAGCAGACCCTCACCCATAATGTTTTAGATGGTCGGCTCAGCAGCAGACCCTCATTCTTAATGTTTTAGATGGTCAGCTTAGCGGCATGCCCTCGCCCCTAATGTTTTAGAGGGTCACCAGCAGGCCATTAATCCTAATTTTTCAAGGGTGTGTATGATGCCCTCCTTTATGTGTAATAACGGGTGTATTGGAGTGACATTTCAGTCTAATTTTTGGCAGCCCTTTCACTTAGTGCATAGGCTTTATGAGTGTTGGACCACTACCTGAACTATTGTACCACAATGTGAATGAGGCCCTCCATTTTGTGATATACAGGTTGTATCGGAGTGCCTCAGGTCCTCCCATTGAATTAAATAGGGCTGGGGTGTTCGACAGAGCAGAAGGTAGTTCTTGGCTTCATCCACTAAGTCACTTCGTCACTTTTACTCAATGGATCAGACCCCACTGTTCCGACTATAAATTTTGGACTTAACAAGGGCAAACGGACATGTTGTAAAACCTGTGGTAGCTGCGGCCTCCGTTCCTGAATGCTGTACCTTACCCGGGCCATAACCACGTTGAACACCTGCTTTACGCTGCGCACGTTTCCCTCTTAATCATGGCCCCAGTTCCGAAAAATCGATGACATTTTTTGCAGAATTTGCAGATGATATACAAGTAAATATACAGCAAATACTGTTTGGTAACAATTTTTCGCCTAAAATCGTTTTTATCTTCCTTTTTGTGTGTTTTACGGTCAGTCTGTAAAAATGGCGTACTACGGGCGAAACATCGTTCCCAGCAGCGACGTTGGAGTCCAAGATGCATCCAGACATCATTCCCTATGCTGTCCCTGAACCATTTCTGTGGCGTTTCCATCATTTTCTGACCTTTTCCTATGAACCAGGCACCCTCCCCTCATCAGAGCAGGGGGTGTCTGGTGTAATGCTCGAGTCCTCCCATTGACTTCAATGGGGCTCGGGTGCTCGGCCGAGCACTCGAGCCTCCGGGGGCGCTCGGCCAGAGCACCCGAACACCCGAGCATCGGGGTGCTCGATCATCACTACTGCATAGGAGTGGACAGCAACCTGGCCTCAGTACTGAATAGATCAGGAGCAAACCAATGTCCGCACGTTGGGACCAATGGTAGATGTCGCCACCAGGTTAATGGAGTAAACCAGCGTCCGCACGCTGGAACCAACAGTGTATATCGCAACCAGGTTTAATGGAGAAAACCAGCGTCCGCACGCTGGAACCAACAAGGTTTATCGCAACCAGGTCAATGGAGTAAACCAGCATCCTCACGCTGGGACCAACAATAAATGTCGCCACCAGGTTTAATGGAGTAAACCAGCGTCCGCACGCTGGACCCAACAGTGTATATCGCCACCAGGTTTAATGGAGTAAACCAGCGTCCGCACGCTGGAACCAACAAGGTATATCGCAACCAGGTTAATGGAGTAAACCAGCGTCCTCACGCTGGGACCAACAGTAAATGCCGCCACCAGGTTTAATGGAGTAAACCAGCGTCCGCACGCTGGAACCAACAGTGGATATAGCAACCAGGTTTAATGGAGTAAACCAGCGTCTGCACGCTGGAACCAACAGTGTATATCGTAACCAGGTTTAATGGAGCAAACCAGCGTCCGTATGCTGGAACCAACAGTGTATATTGCAGCCAGGTTTAATGGAGTAACCAGCATCCTCACACTGGAACCAACAGTGTATAAGCAGCAGCGAGAAGAACAATGTCGCCGGAGCGACGGGGCTAGAGCAGGAGCCCTACACTCCAATAGGGAGTCCACCGAGGCGAGACTGATGCGCTGACAGATGACCGGAACTATCAAAACCGCCAGTGGTGAGCGAACCGGCTGGAGGGGCGGGCAGGCAGGAGACTCAGGAACTCAGTAAGATTAACCCGCTAGGTGCTGGAATTCAGGAACACCGGAACACTAGCATACAGGAACATAGGAACACAGGAACACCGGAACGCAGGATCAGCAGGAAAAGCAGGAACAGCAGGCCCAGTAGCCTGACATGCAGGTCAGGCCAAGTGAAGTCAGAAACACCACGAAAGGGCAACCTGGAAGTGCTCAGCCTGGGTTTAAAAAGACTGTGTGAGGAGGGCTAATAGCAGACAGCCAATCACGAATACTCAGCAAGTGACAGACACAGAACACCACGAATCACGGGCACCGTGATAGTCTGCTCTTGTGGACCGGGTCCCCCTCCGCCCTGTGGATCTCCCTCTCCCACCCCTGCTCTGCTGAGGGATACCCTCCTGACCTTCCTCCTCCTCCACTACTCTCCCCATCCCTCTCTCCTGTCCTCCTCTCTTTGCCATCATTCACCCACTCACACCCAGGCACTCCAACAGGCCCTCACAGACACACTCGATCCACTCACTCTCTGTCACACACTTTCACTCACAGATTCACACTGTCAAAATAAAATGTAAAATGTGTAAGGTGTTATAAAATAAAAGGACTATATGTATGTTTGTGTATTGGTTTGTATGTGTGTATGTAATATGTGCAAAAGTGTGATATGTGTATATTTAGTGCACCTCTCTCCAAACTCCAAAACTCCTCTACCTGCAATGTATGCTCCTGTCTCCCTCTCTGTAATCACTATCCTCCGCTCCTGGGTCCTGATATCTGGCTCTGAAGAACTCTATAACAGACAGTGTGTGACTGTTATTTTTGGGTTATTTTTTTAGGTGTATTTTAAGTTTTTTGATACATTGGGGCTTTGTGATTGGCTGTGTGTTTGAATTTGTTTTTGCATCAATCATGGTTGCTAGACAACGGCAGCCGTTATGTCACATGTTGTTTTGAGCGCTGTTATCGTGTGATTTGGCCGTCCATTGTGCATTAACATGAGCGACAACGGGTTTTGTGTTACGTGTTTTGTGTGTGCCTACGCTCGATAGCTATTCTCGTAGAGTACCTATTGAATCTGCCGTAACTCATGTATTATTTGCGAGCGATGTGCCTTTTTCACTTAGCGGCTGGTTTAACGGGAGCCTTTAAATCTAGCCCTTAATCTTTAGAGTGCCAGAGGGGTATGCAATGCAGTGCATACCACCTGGCACTCAAATCATTAAACACTAGTTATTCATATAATTTTGTGAAAGGAGCTCCTATTGATTTGAGTGCCAGAAATATGAAAATCTTTTATTTCAAATAAGACTTCCACATCACTGTGAGGACTTGTACATGTACACACACCAAACGGTCAGAGTTATTTCTCAGGGGTCTGCAGTGCGCGTCCCCGATATAGACAAAAGTGGGGGCGGGCTTAGGGAGGAGAATCGGCAGATCCACAGAGGGAGAGCGCTGCCAATCATTCTACACGTCATCAAGATGGCAGCGCTCTCTCTCTTGTAACGCAGCACACAACAGGTGGATTTTCTTCAAATTGGGAACAATCATTTATATGACATGGGGGTTTTTAAGATTGTTTGGGAGGTTTAATCCAAATGGTAGGAGGGAGTTTGAACACAATAGTTCTGCTTTAAGCTGAATTGTATACCCTACTTCTCTTTTCCTTCACTATCATAGTAAGGAAGACAGAGGCAGAGAACAGATACAAAGGCAAAGTGCAGAACACATTTCCTTTGTCTTTGACTAAGCCGGCACATGACAGCTACAGCAGCAATAACATGTACCCACAAAGTGGTGAATGGCTGATACTGACTGCTTCGGCCCTGGAGCAGTCAGTTTTGGCCTCCTCAGCATGATCGCAACATGCCCTGAGATGTTCCTGGCAGAGCCAGATTAAGACTCCACAGGGCCCTAGACAGGATCCCAAATTGTGGCCCCCTGCAAGCCTCTCAGTTTGATCTTTGTTCCTGTGGTTAGAGGTACTACCAAAATCTTAAAAGAAGAGGAAAAAAGTATGATTTAACCCCCTGAATCCCAAAGAGATCACCCATTATTGCAAAGCTATACATTGGGTTAAATATAATAAAAATGTACCACAGAGCTTACAGTTGAAATGGGGTTACAGAAGTGATACCACATAGTTTACAACTAAAAATGGGACTAGATAGGTGATTCCAAAGATCTTGCAACTGAAATTGGGCTACAAAATTATTCCACAGAGCTAGAATTGAGATAGAGGAACACAAGTGATACCACAGGTCTTAGAATTGAAATGGAAGAACACAATTGATACCACATGCCTTAGTATTGAAATGGAGGTAACAAATGATGACACAGCTCTTAGAATTGAAATGGAGGAACACAAGTGATACTGCAGGTCTTAGAATTGAAATAGAATTATACAAACGATACCACAGATTTCAGAATGTAAATGGTGATACCACAGGTCTTAGAATTAAAATGGGGATGCACAAGTGATACCACAGAACATACAGTTTAACTGTCTCTACGCAGATGATTCCACAAAGCTTACAACTGAAACTGAGCTACATTAGTGATATAAATAGTTTAAAACTGAAAGGGAGTTATAATAATTATACCACAGAACTTTACAATTAGTAATCTAATGACAAATTAAAAGAAGCCTATTGAGCAAACCTTCCTTCAACATTAAAAATGTAACTCTTTGAGTCCCAGAGAGGGATTGGGACATTACGTGCCATGGTTAGTGAGGGGTGCAATGTCCTACCTTCAGACAGCAGCAGCAAGGCATTCTGAATGGCATCCAGTGCATGAGATTAAAGGGATAGTAATACTTAAAATGTAAAACAAATATGTTGTAGGGTTTAACCCCCTGAGTAAAACAAGAGTACTCCCACTGCTGAACGGTGTTTCATTCATAAGTTATTAATTTTCAAAGTTTAATTTTTTAGGTGCAATATCACAGTGACTTGAAATTGTAGAGTGATGCTGTTGCTACACCATCCTATGGAGATTTATGGTCCGTGGACCAGAGCTGTCCATAGGATCGTGTAGCAACAGCGCCACTGTACAATTTCAGGCCACTGTGATATTGCACCTAAAAAATTCAACTTTGAAAATTAATAACTTTTGAATTAAACACCTTTCAGCAGTGGGAGTACTCTTGTTTTACTCAGGGGGATAAACCCTACAACATATTTTTTTTTACATTTTAAGTTATACTATCCCTTTAAAGACACCTGCTGCCTATGATGAAACATTGAGTAACAAGGAAGCCTGCACACCACATGGCATGTGAGGGGGAGCGGGAAAATATAGTTACTGATCACTTCCTACTCAGTGAGAATTAGATCTGTCTACTGAGCATGCCCAGATTTCATTAACATCACCGCAATTCCTGCAATTGTAAGCGTGTTAAAATAGGCATTGCATTCACAAGTGATTTTCTAAATACAAATGTACCACGTACCCCATTCTTAGTGCACAAAGTGCCAAAAATGTAGAGTTGCTAATTAAAGGTTCTGACCAGGCGTGACCTGGCTCAAAATCCGCTCAGGTTACACTGTATCGCTATCCCCTGCTTTCACAGTCCCTGACAGCAATCTGGGAAAAGAAATTCAGGGAGCACTTTGCCAGAGATATAAAGAGTAAAATAATAGGTGAAAGTGAAAGAATTTTTTTTTAGAATATGTTATGCACTTGCACGATATGTACAGTCAAACAGGAGGCTGACTGTCTCTTTAAGGCAAATTGGCACCATTACATGCCCCCAACCAAGCAAAAAGACCCAGGAATTTAAGCATGAGACTTGGGGCATTATACCCCTCATACAGTCTACCAACACCCTTGTGTTTATTCGCTTCACAAGGAGCCAACACCATATTGCATGGCAAAGAAATGGTTAACACAGAGACAAATTTATACACAGACACAAGCACATATGCATATACTCACACAAATAAAGCATTATTGCCTATGGTAGGCTGACACAATGAAAGAAACAAGTTTGAGGCATGATTTATAAAAGCAATAATAGATGACAAAGTGCATGGGGACAGGTAAGAGGAAATCATTACTATAAGGTGACCAGATTTTTAAAATGAAATCCGGGGACATTTTTTTTTCTCCACATTCTGTCCACACCCTATCCACCTCCACACACTGCCGACACTCGGGCTGCCTCCCCATCCTATCCACACACTGCCCACACTCTGGCTACCTCCACACCCTGCCCACACTGTGTTCACCCTCACACCCTGTCCACCCTCATCACACCCTTCCCACAATGTACACCACTGCCCATCCTTTTCTCTTCCACACACTGCCCACCCTGTCCACTTCCACACTGCCCATTGTAATGGAAGCTAAGAAGGGTCCGCGTCACCTTCCACCATAATTCCCAGGTCTCTTCCTCTTGACGCCAGATAAGCACCGTTGGATGCACCGGATGAAGTATGGACGGTCACTGAAACAGTCGCAGGATCGCTGGAAGCAGGGAAGCATAGGCAGGAGAGAGTGAGACCTCTACTCCCGGTCTGTAACGGTTTGTTTGACACACAGACACAGTGGTTTAGGATAAAGCACATTTTTATTAAAATAAATAACCTTCACAGGTCCTGTAGTATATCAGCAGAATAGTACAGACACACGACAGGTTATAGATACATAGGCCTACACAGGTCCAGCATAAACAATAAGTCCACAATAGTCTATACTGACAAAGGTCAGGCAGAGTGATGGATTCCCAGGAGCAAGGTCTTGCATGGGTTAAAGATCTTCAGTGTGTAAACAGTCCCATGTGCAGAGAGGTCAGTGATGGAACTCCCTGCATATAAACAGCTGATGAATTTGAAACGCCAAAAGCCAGATAAGCAGAACTGGCATGAGCTGTTTAGGCAATACTGGGAACAGAGATACGTGAGGTACTGCCGTAGCAGTAACGGAGACAACACTTGCACACTGCTGAAGTCTAACGGAGGCAACCGGTGGCTCAGCAGCCTGAGTAGTAACGGAGGCAGACACTTGCTCTGAGCACAGGGGCGGGCTGGCCCGGGGGGCAATTGCCCCCCGGGCCGCTAGGTCAGTCATAATTATGGGCCGGTACCTTGCTGCAGTTTCGGCTGGAGTCTATGGGCTGAAATGTGTCTTATGCAGAATGCAGTTCTGCCTGTCTCCTTCCATTCTGGCCCTTAACTTTTACTTACTCCTTAGGACCAGAGGTTAGAGCATTGCAGAGAAATGCTCTGCAAGTACCCTGGTCCTCAAGGGGTTAAGTGAGTCTCGCAGTGGCACCAGAGGAGACTGATCGGGTACTGCCTTCAGCCCAGCCTGCACATATCCAATGAAATACCGGCTGCTGTCACTAGGGGGTGACATTCCAGTGTTCCATTGGATTAATCATGACTCAAGAGGAAGTGTAGTATGCCTCGTTGTTGCTGTGTGAGGAGCTGATCCTGAGCGCAGATTCAAACTTATACTGGCACCAGACAAGCCTGCACAATTTAAATATTTGTCTGGTAAGTGAAACAACTCCTGGATCAACTTTGAATGTAATAAATTTTTCATGAATCTGCTGGGCACACTAATGGCCATGTTCAAAACAAGGGGTAATTTGTTTGCCAAATGTACCCCTCTTGCCCCACTTTGTCATATAGTGTGGTATTTGTAAGTTACAATGCTTTTAGGGGAAGTGACATTTAAATAAATATCTGTCCCCCAAAAGCATTGGAACTTGTAAATATCACAATGTATGCCAATGTGGGGCATTGGAGAGGGATCAGGGAAGCAATCTGGGTGCAGGAGTTGGGGGACTGCTGTCTGCTTTCCTGATTCCCCTCTGATGCCCCACTTAGGCATATATAGTGACATTTGTGCATTTAGTTTACTTGGGGGGGCAGTGGGGCACTGCAGACATATTTTCATTGACACTGTTTGGTTGCAGGGGCTGGGGGTTTCCACCTGATCTTTTTTTCCCTGATCCCCCTCTGATGCCCCACCTTAACATACATTGTCAAATGTTTGAGTTAGAATGCTTTGGATGGGCAGTGGAGCACTGAATACACCCATTTTAAAGGGATAGTAATACTTCATTACTACTATTCCCCATGTTGTAGCCCTTAAAATTCTGAATTCAACTATACCGGCGGCATCTCTCAAACCTTTATGGTTTGAGAGATATCTGCTTTCAAAGTTCCCTTTTTTGGCTTTTCCCCTGATGTCAGCGTTCTAGCTGAGAGCAGGGGAATCCGGTCAGTGAGCAAGTGGTGGCTCTGCAGGAGTCCTGAGATCACGTTATAGCAACAGAAATGCTTCACTAAAATGGTCTTCTACATTTGCTTGGTTTGCAAGCACACGTAGAAGACCAATTTAGTGAAGGATTTCTGTTTCTATAACGAGATCTCAGCACTGCTGCAGAGCCGCCGCCGGTACCGGATTCCCCTGTTGTCAGAACTCTGACGTAAGGGGAGAGGGAACTTTGAAAGCAGATATGCAGAGATGCCGCTGGTATAATTGAATTCAGAATTTTAAGGGCTACAATATGGGGGATAGTAATAATGAAGTATTACTATCCCTTTAATGTCACTGTTTGGGTGTAGGGTGGGAGCTATTGACTGCTTCCTTGATCCCCTAAAGCATTCTCAAATGTATCAGTATACGTCCACGTGGGACATCAGAGGAGTACATGTGTTAATAATGGGTCATTTGGCCTTTATCAGTAATTGAACACCTCAGAAATCCCCACCAAATTTTTATTTATTTTGATTTACTGAGCTTCTGAGAACATAAAGATGGGAGGACAGTTTGGACAGTTCTATATTAATAAGGAGGCTTTGAATTCCACAGTACTTTGCATATAATATTTTTGCAGTATTTTGCCATCTGTTACCCCTTTAACCTTTTGAGTGCCAGAGGGGTGCACAACATATTACAAAGCAAAGCATTTCGTACCCCTCTGGCATTCAAAGTTTTAAAGAGGAACTCTCACCTCTATAAAAGTTCTCCTCTATGTAACCTTCCTTTAGCTTGAACATGTAATCTGTGTTTTTTTTATTTAATGCAGGCTGTACCGCAGCCTGTCCTGAAGTGACGTCACCGGCTTATTTTTAAACCGTGATATTTGGGGTAGCCTGCATTAAATAAAACCCCCCCACAGATTACATGTTAAAGCTAAAGGAAGATTACATAGAGGAGAAGTGTTATAGAGGTGAGAGTTCCTCTTTAAGGACCAGAGTGTTATGTAAAGCATTGTGAAGCAATGCATCTCACACCCCTCTGGTCCTTAAATGTTCTTTACTCTGTTCTCTTATGCTAACCAGCCAGTGTGTAACTTTTCAGAGACAGAGAAGCTAGGACAAACAGGAAAGAGATGGACTAAGGTGTGATAAAGACGAGACAAGGGGGGAGATGCACTAAGTTTGATAAAGAGGTGATAAAGTGGAGATAATTTCTCCAATGATATTGCTTCTCCAGTTCCTATGTTATTCTATGGAACCTATGCACTAAGATCTCAAAAGTTGGAGAAATCTTAGTGCATAGGCTCCATAGAATAACATAGGAACTGGAGAAGTGATATCACCGGAGAAGTAATTTCCACTTTATCACCTCTTTATCACTACTTACTGCATCTCCCCCCTCGTCTCCAGTTCCTATATTTTATATAGAACCTATGCACTAAGATGTCTGAAGTTGGAGGCTTTATTGCATAGGTTCCATAGAATAACATAGGAAATTGGAGAGTATCACACTGGAAAAGTTAACGCCGCTTTATCACCTCTGCACCATATCTTAGTGCATAAACCCGCCCTAGAGCAAACCATCCACATTAAAGGGGACAAATACACATTTTCATTTATTAGGTATTTAACCCCTTTTATGCTACAGTGGTGTCCAACACATTAATTGGCAAACTGTTGGAGAGCACTGTCTCATTCAGGGGATTAATATCTACAATTAAAGGGATAGTAATACTTTATTATTACTATATCCCATATTGTAGATATTTGCAAAATAATTTAATAGCCCCCAGGTTCACCTCTCAAACCTTTATGGTTTGAGAGATAACCGAAGGCAAATTCCCCCCTCCCTCCCCCTCCCCTGAAGTCAGCGTTGTACTGACTGCAGGGGAAGCCTGTGGTACGACAGGCCTGCGGCTCTGGATCTGAGCTGAGGTCCCGTTAGTGACAAAGAATTATTTCACTAAAACAGTCTTCTACATGTGATTGGTTTGCAAGCACACGTAGAAGACTGTTTCAGTGAATTAATTATTTTTCTATAATGCGATTGTGGCTGTGCTGCAGAGCCGCCTGATGAAAGTCAGACCGGATATCCCTGCAGTCAGTACAACGCTGACTTCAGGGAAGGGGGAGGGAGGGGGGAACTTTGCCTTCGGTTATCTCTCAAACCTTAAAGGTCTGAGAGATGAACCTGGGGGCTAATAAATTATTATACAAATATCTACAATATGGGGGATAGTAATAATAAAGTATTACTATCCCTTTAAAAGGGATAGTAAAGAACACTTATTTTAGTCAGATGGATAAACCCTACAAGATATATATATATATTTTATATATTGTGTTACTATCCCTTTAAATCAATGCACATTTTCATATTTTTCCCAGTCTCTCTAGTTCATCTTCATACATCAGCCTAAGAGGCTGCATTAGAGGAACATACCTCCCAACATTTTAAATGGCTAAAAGATGGACATTTTTGTTTCAGGGAGTGTTGCTGGGGGCATGGCTGGTGGTGGGGCACCACTGAAAATTGAGGCCCACCCACTGTTAGCGAATTACACCTCTGATGATTGTTGTTGTTTAACAACATAGTAATAGCAGCCACTGCAGCACCCCCCATCCTTCCTACCAATCTATTTCCCTGCCATGTTCTTTCCCCTTTTATTCCCACAATGTCTGTTTTCCCTGCTCCTACATATCTATCCTGTTTCACTGCCTGTTTCCTTCCCATTTCACACTGTCTCTCTGCTGTTTTTCTATAAGCCAGCATAGGGTATGTCGACCTGCTGGCTTGCAGTTTGCCTGGTTTGTAGAATAACAGTAGGGAGACAGTGGAAATGGGAAGGAAAGAGGCAGTAAAAGATTGTGGCAGGAAGGATGGGGGTGGCATAAAGGGATGAGCGAGGAAATATGCAGTAGATATAACAGATAGGAGTGTGTCTGTGTGTGGGAGGGGTGATTAAGCTGCACTGATCAAAAAGTAGATGGCGATGAGCTATTGATGCCATGCTGGTAGTACTTCTGATGTTACGATGACTAGCAAACAAAGTAGATCACATGTCACTGGACACTCCTGCTCTACAGAATGCAAACTCCCTGTTGCAGTTACTTTTTAGATTGTAATACTCTCTATGGGTCAATTCATCTGTAGAATATAAACTCTATGCATTATTTATGAGCATCAAATACAATTATAAACAATGGGAAAAGACAATTGGTGGGCCGAGTTATCACTAGTGTAGCACTATTTAAATTGTAAGCTCTGTGGTATCACTAGTACAACTCAGTTTCAGTTGTAAGCTCTGTAGTATAACTGGCCTTACTTTCCAACATTAATGCCAGTAATACAATTAACAAAAGGGGGCGGGTGGAGACGGTAGGCTGAACAATAGTAGAAATGGGCCACTTGATTGTACTTTCCCCCCAGGCCAAATGTTGCCAGTCCTCCCCTGTCTGAGCAGAGGCAATAACGGAGACTAGGCCCAAGGTAAACTGCCGTAGCAGTAACGGAGACAACACTTGCACGCTGCACAAGTATAACCGGAGGCAACCGGTGACTCAACTGCCGGAGCAGTAACGGAGACTGGCCACTGATACTCTGCACAAGGAAATAACCCAATTACCAGACAGTCAGAATGTCGCCTAGGAGACACAGCACAGGAACGCCAACCATGCCGGGAAGATAAACATCCCTATCCTCCTCCACACATTGCCCACTTCCACAAAGGCCACATTGTCCACCTTCACACTGCCCATCCTCATATTGTCCACCTCCACACTACCCACCCTGCCCTCCTCCACACATTGCTCACTTCCCCACTGCCCATCCCCACATTGTCCACCTCCACACTGTCCACCTTATCCTCCTCCACACATAGCCCACTTCCACACTGCCCACACTGTCCACCCACACATTGCCCACACTGTTCAATTTCACATTGTCCACCTCCTCACTGCCCACCCTGTCCACCTCCACACACTGCCCACTTCCACACTACCCTCATTGTCCCTCATTCTCCACCTCCACACTGCCCAACTTCACATTGTCCATCTCCACACTACCCACCCTGTCTTCGTCCACACATTGCCAACTTCCACACTGCCCGTTGTCCACATCCACATTACCCACTTCAACACTGCCCTACCTTAGTTCAGACCCATGGCATTATAGCGTGGAGGCCATGGTTCATCATTCCGCTCCCCTGTGGCCCGTGATTACATCATTGAGCATGGTACACATGCGCAGTATTCAACTAGCTTCACTTCACTGAGTCTAATAAACTCAATGAAGAGAAGCAGAATGTCAGTGCCAGGACTGAGATCTGGGGACATTTCCGGGGACAGATTCTCTCCGGGGACAGTGAGCTGAATCCGGGGACTGTCCCTGGAAACCGGGGACGTCTGGTCACCCTACATTACTACAATTCAGACCCTATGTTAGTGGAACCAAAGCAACTGTGGCTATTTCCACCTGACATTTCTGCCTGTAGGAGATAAAAGGCAAGAGCTGTCTTATGTGATTTAACCCTTTGAGTGCCAAAGGGATGTACAATGCTTTGCAAAGTGCTGTACACCCCATCTGTTAAACAACAGTTAACCTTTAAATAAATTATGGCATTATGGGAGAATGCATTGTAAAAAACAAAACAAAAACACAGGACCCTGCTTTATTCAGATTTGTTCTTTTTAATAACAATTACATCTAAGTGATTATCATCCACTGCCTTTACCATGAGTATTGGAACCAGTTTCTAGGGTCTCCCTCTCTGCTGAGGCGTAAATCTATTTAAGCGGAACTTTCATCCGCTATTAAGTCGCCCTGCTATAATTAAGCAGGTAGTGACTAGCTTCTCAATATATATTTTATCTTTTAAAAGTAGCCAGATGTAAAGAAATCCATCAATGAAGGAGACCGGAACACCGGCTACAGTGCAGACATATTGTATGCACGCCTGCGCTGTCAGTCCCGGTCTCCACTGTGTAGACTGCACTGCACCATATGGTTACAGGAAGGGACTAACAGCGCAGGCGCGCAGACTGAGCTAACCGGGCCATCAGTCTCCTTCAGTGATGGGTTTCTTTACATCGGGCTAACGCCTGCCTTTAAATCTACCCCTTAGTGTCTTTCTTCATGCGTGCAAACCAGGAATTTCTTTCATGTCCCTTTATAATCCAAACAAGCAAATCATTGGGTTATTCAAGATGTACTATTAGGCACGTTGTATCTTCATAAAAACATTGATATTTTTATTATATCCAATGTAAAAAAACACATATCGGGTTTGAGAACAGAAACATGAAAAGTTCAGAGATACAGACCGTGAAACGTCTTCATGATCTAGATCGGACAGCATCCACCTACCTCATGAAGACGTCTCACGGTCTGTAACTCTGAACTTTTCATGTTTATGTTCTCAAACCCGATATGTGTTTTTTTTCATTTGGATATAATAAAGATATCAATATTTTTATCAAGATACACCGTGTCTAATAGTACATGTTTGATGCAACCAGTGCTTTGCTTGCTTTCCTTTTTCATGCTCCCAGCATCTGCTGCCAGCCCAAGACATGCTACCAGCCGCCTCCAGAGCACCCGGTGTAAAAGGGCTCCTTCTCCTCCTCCACTTCCTCCATCTGTCAGGGCTCAGTCTCTCTGGAGGGCGGGCTCTAGTTCTCTGCACAGGACGTCCTATTGCCACTTCGGATGCTGCTTCCTCCCCCATCCTGCCAGCACCTCTCCGTAGCTCCAGCTGGGTCCTCAGCCTCTCCCCTCCCCCATCTTCCTCTGCCAGTCTCTTAAGATCCACCATCAGTCTGGTAAGCTCCGCCATGCCCATTCAGGCCAGATCACTTGCCTCTTGCTTTCCAGTCGTTCCTGCTAAAAAAAGACGCTAACGTCCTGCCATTCTCCCCTTTATCCCTGCGCTAGTCCCACCCTAACCTACCTCATTTCTAAACCTTCCCTTCTTCATGTCCTTCCTCCTCTAAGCTATCCGGGGAGCTACTTTCCCTCCTTTTTGGATTCCCCTGGATGTCAGGGGAAAATAGTCCTAGATGTAAATCCACTTTTAATTTTTTAACTCTATTAGTGCCATACTCATATCCAATGCACAGGACACGTATCCAATGTACTGGGTTTCACTGCGGCGTATAAAACACATAATGGCTACTCCTGCTTAGAATGTCTTCTGTAGCGTCTGTCTTCATAACACACTTCCTTTAGAAAACATTCTATGTTTATTTAGTCGTACATACATACAACTGCATGGGACTTTTTTTTAAATTTGTTTTATTATCTATTTACAACTATATACAAATGGAGATGCCGCACATTTATTTGGTCTTCTTTGTCCAGTTTTTATGTTGGTACTTTGATGTTTCCTGAAAACAGATTAAAAAAATCAGTATAAGTAAACATGTAAATGTAGACAAATAAAGTAATCAATGTAAATTGTTACAGAACTCAGTATACTTTGCAGTACTTGGACTACATTTAAAATAACAGATTATTAAAATAAAAACCATAACAAAATAATTTCTGACAATTAGAATGCTCACTTATAACTGTTTTTTTGTAAAGATACATTTTTTTTGTTTTCGTTTTGCTGCTTTGATTTGGTGTCCTTATATTGCATTATAGAGAATACTGTCAGTCTAGTTATTAAATGAAGACTTTTGACACACTAATAAAGATACATTTTAGTATAATGAAGTAATAGACAATTTCTTACTCACTAGAGTATTTTCTTATCATTTAATCTTATTGTTTATGTCTTGCCTGTGGTAATTGATATTTATATAATAACCCCACAATTCAACAGCTCAAATTGATGGCTAGAGGTTAAACAAATAATATTAAAATACAACTTGTGAGTATAAGAGTATTTTACAGAAGCAGTCCATCATAAAGCAGGCTGGTGTATATATATATATATATATATATACATATATATATATATATATATATATATATATATATATTTTTTTTTTTTTTTTTTTTTTTTTTTTTTTAACTTGCAGGTCTATAGTAACTATTTAATGAATGTATGATTACGATCCGCCAAACTGTGCAAACCATAGCAATCATTACTCTGCAATCCTCACGCAGACTGCACTGAAGAACCATGCAAAATGAATTGTGAAAATGAAGTTCACCATTTAGACACTGCTACCGACATACATTGTTGTGTGTTGTTTGTGTGTTTTGTATGTGTGTATTTGTGAGTAGGTGTGTAGAGTACTGCTACCGACCGAAGGAATAAGTGGATCTTAATTTGTTAAACAGAATTATTTAGTCAGGTAGAAGTCCTTCACACAGCAGTCAGCTATGTCTATATGCTTTTTTAATTGCATTTGATCTGTAGCACACTATTATCTATTTCAATTTCCAATCTCACAAACAGTCTTAACCCTTATAAGCAATTTAAGTCATTTGAATGTTGCTGTTTGTTGGGAGAAGGTGTGACCAAGAGGCAAAGTTCTGTAGCAAAAGGCAGATAGATAGACAGATCTGACCCTGGGGTCATGTGGGCCACATTTGGCCCCATGGGCTGCACGTTTGACGTCATGCCCTAACCTAACCAATAGTGAAATAGGTAAATAAGATTACATTTTATTGATTGCTGGTTATTGTACAAACCAGTGATCTGATGAGCCAATTCATGTCAAGAATGTTTTTCTGTCTGGAAATATGTTCAAAGTTTTCATCTCCTCTTGTTTTTAAGTGAATGTTAAGCAGTACAGAAATACAATGTGCCCTTTGATATGAATACATAGTACTGCTTTGGGCAGTTTTCATGCTATTTCATTAATTATTTTACCTAATATTACTTTCACTTTCTCTTTCAGTGCCGTGATTTAGCTCCAGTTTGGGCTTACAAAGGAAAAGCCACAGAAGAGCTCTTGATTTTGTGGAGATAGCGGCATATCCTGCTCTTCTGATGCTGATACATTGTTCCCTTGACTCCTAAACAAGTCCTCCATACGCGAAATGGTATACGTTGGATCCTACAAAAGAGATATCCATATAAAAACTTCAGAAATGTATCAATGGATTCATTCAGTTTCATGCAGATAAACACTAACAGGGGCGGACTGACAGGACCAAGGGCCCCTGGTCCAAAAAGAGGTCTGGGCCCCCTGCAGAAATCTCCACATTGCCCCTTCATCTCCACATTGCCCCTTCCACAATGCCCCCTTCATCTCCACAATGCCCCCTCCACCTCCACAATGCCCCCATCTCCACATTGCCCCTTCCACAATGCCCCCTTCATCTCCACAATGCCCCTTCCACAATGCCCCCTTCATCTCCACATTTCCCCTTCCACAATGCCCCTTCATCTCCACATCACCCCTTCATCTTCACATTTCCCTTTCTTCAATGTCCCTTCATCTTCACATTTCCCCTTCCACAATGCCCCCATTTCCACAATGCACCTTCATCTCCACATCGCCCCTTCATCTTCACATTTCCCCTTCCACAATGCCCCTTCATCTTCACATTTCCCCTTCCACAATGCCCCCATTTCCATATTGCCCCTTCCACAATGCCCCATCTCCCCATTCCCCCTTCATCTCCACATTGCCCCTTACACAATGCCCCCATCTCCCCATTGCCCCTTCATCTCCAAATATACCCCTTCCACAATGCCCCCATATCCCCACTGCCCCTTCATCTCCACAATGCCCCTTCCACAATGCCCCCATCTCCACATTGCCCCTTCATCTACACGATGCCCCTTCCACAATGCCCCCTTCATCTCCACAATGCCCCCTCATCTCCACATTGCCCCTTCATCTCCACATCACCCCTTCTCTATGCCCCTTCATCTCCACACTGCCCCTACCTCCAGTCCCTGGTGGTCTAGCGGTGCGGCTTAACACTGTGAGAAGTCCCGAGTGCTTCTAGTAATGCAGAGGCTGGGAGATGATGTCATCTCCCAGCGCTCTTTATTACTAGAACAGCGCGCCGGCGGCCATGGTTGGAGAGCAGCTGAGCAGTGCTACAGACGGGCCCGAAAGTTGCAGGCGGACTCAACATATTAAAATTATAATTGCTGGAAGCGGCGGCTGGGCCCCTTCGGTCCCTGGCCCTCAGTCCATGACCAAATGCCCGTATGGTCAGTCCGCCCCGAACACTAAGTCATATTTGAATAATAGAAATAACTTTTGTTTTTATAGAACAGATATGAGCAGGAATAACTGGAGGAAAGCAGGTTCTCTTCTTTTGATTTAGATGCACATGCCAGTTTTTTGTTGTATAACAGCATTCTGACATATCTGTTCATCTCTGTATATGATATATATATTTACTAGTGTAAAAGCCTGTGTACACGGGCCAAGGTCCGGGTAATGTTAAAAGGCCGCTACCTCACTGCTCCACTTCACTTTCTTACAAATGGCCTCCTTATTATTCTCTCTGTCTCCTCTACATGACAATATTCCTAACAGTGTCAACAATACTGACACATTTATTCCGCCTGTAAATCTATTCCATCCAAATATACACCTCTCACTTTCTAACAAGCCTCCACAATATAACATTATTAATTTACAGTTAACACTATTCACACAGGTTCTCAGTCACCTACCTATAAATGTACTCTCCGCACATTTTTCTAACTACATTTCTTATGCAGCCGCTCCCCAGTCTCCTTCAAGACATACCTCTCACCTCTTTCCCCCCAATTAAGCCCATTGTTGAGGCGCACTGTTATAATTTAACCTATGAAATGCCAGGAGAGTCTCTGGTCCTTTAAGCAAGGACATCCTTTAAGCAAGGACATCGGTGACAGTCTTGGCATGTTACCATTCGTTAAGGGGATAAAATTGCTTTACACAGCCAAAAAGTTTTGTTTGTTTTTTTTAAACTTATAAAGCAAAGAGGACACATACATGCTTTTCATTATATTTCCCTGTTATGCATAGGGAGATAGGGTTGATCATTGTTGAATATGCTAAGGTATCCAATATTGATTAAAGGAAAGAGGTGGCAAAGAGCACTGTAGCTGACATGCTGCTCTAATTGCCCCTTTATGAATCCTGACCAAAGATTGGAAATAAAAGTTTATTACCTAGATCCTTTTAGTTCATTAAAAACTCTATATGCAGCAGGATTACGAGGTGGTGCATGTTATAACCCTGAATCAATGCATTCAGTGTGAGCTTTGTGTGCATGTGGGTCATTAATCACAATGAAAACAAAAAACAATATTTACATATGTACCAGTAAAGAATCTTACACTGACTATACTGAGCCTGAATGCCCATTTTACACAGAGGTAGGAAAATTCTTCATCAGGTAAGAAAGAAGGTGTAGTGGATATGTGTCTTGCAGACTAACACTACAATGTATCTGTCTATGGCCCCACTGTGCACTGTTCTATTTATATACTTACTGGACTGACAGGAGGAGCTGTAAGTTGAAGCTCCATATCCTCCCATTCGATGTCATCAAAGAAGGGATGGGAACGAATGTCTCTAGCCAATTCCAACCGCAGCACTGGGTCAATAGTCCATAGCTATAAAGAGACAAAGGATAATTAGGTATCATGTTCTGTATTTTTGTCTATGTAGGACCAACCATTCATAGGATACTTTAACATCACTGGAGAGCCTGCAACCCACTAGGTCAGATATGGGCAAAAACACGACCATTTAACCCATGACGTGCCAGGAACATCATGGGTCCTTATGGAAAGTGCACCCATGAGGGTCCTGGCACGTCATGGGTCTGATTGAATGTGGACATTGGGTCTGTCTAGCTGTACACAACATGAGAGCTCCTATACTGAAAAACAAATCACTTCTGCCTTCCTCTGAGGAGAAAAAATGGTACATTTCACTTTTGTGTTGTTTTCCACTGACTTGATGCATAAAGGAAGACCACTGTTACCAACGGGGGTGTGGGGGCATTCCCCTTTAGGATGACATGAGACACTTCACGGTAGAGAGGAAAAGGCTTTGTTTATGGTCAGAAGCCTGTTTCACAGAACAGTGCAGACTGACACATTTGAACTTGATATGATTATGTGGAATGGTCTAAAGGGGATCCAGGCCTTGGACGCATGGGTATACTCCCAAAATACTACTTTCGTTGAACCTTTTGGTTGCTAACACATGTGTACTCCTTCAGCACTCAGCGGGTTCATATATAGTAGATAAAAGGATCAAGTCAAATTCACTGCAATTGCAATTTACTTCTACTTTCCATTTGCTCCTACATTCTTATCCTCTTGGATCTAGAGAGCTCTCCCTCCCCTGATACCCTAGGGGTTAGATTTCTAATGTTCCAAGCACCTGACAGAGGGTTATCATCCACAAATACTGTGTATGGGGCTAATACATATCCCACAAGTAAATCTCCAATCGGTTTTTAGAGAAGTGTGAGCCTTTTTCTTTTCTTTGGATGTCAGTTTTCTGACACACAAAATGGATGGGGCTGTTTTTAGACTCCACAGAAAAACCAGTGACGAGTAAGTCTTAATAAAATGTGACAAATGCCTTTTAAGCTTCAGTAAGAACCAGAGAGGTGTGTAGCATTTCCCCTCACAGTGTATGTGTTATACACCCCTCTGATGCTTAAGGGGTTACAATTATAATATTAGAGCTAGGAAAGTAGAACCACAATAATTCGGCCCATCATTTCACATAAAAGCTGTGTGGGGGGGGTGATTTATTCAACATATTAAACTTTTTATAATTTGATTATGTAGTGAGGAGAGGCTTTATAAAAGGCAATAAAAGTACTGAAACTATGCAACATGCGTTTCATAAGAAAAAGAAAGCTGAAACTCTGTTGCCCGTTTTTTAAATAAGACAAAGTTAAAACTGTGAATACAATTGAGCTAAGTTTGTTCCATAACTCCTCTAATTGCAGTATTCAGCTGCCTGAGAAAGGGACACCAGAGAGGAGTGCAAAGCATTGTAGAGCACTCCTCCGGCACCCATCTGGCACTCAAAGGATTAACCCTATGGATGCTAGAGACATCTCAAATGCATTCATTTACTATGCATTAAAAACATCTCTAGAAAACTTTGGCTTCATCCCCCAAATAACACCATTAAACTAATAACCCAGTTTGTTCCCAAAAATAATCTGAAACCTTCATCTAAAAGTATTCATAAAGTGGAATCATTCTGGAGCATACCAACTGCACCATATGGAGACAAACGAAACATCAAATGAAATTGTGCATTTAACCCTTTGATTGCTAGCTATGTCTCAAATGAATTGTGATACAATGTGTTGGAGCTCCTTCTAGCAATCAAGGGGTTAAAAACCCTCCTAAAACAATGGGTATTTGGGGATTTTATTTGTGTCCTCTGTGCTACAGTTGGTTTGCCCCAAAATTAATTTTCATTTGTTTTGCACAATAGGCCCATAGTTTGTGCTAAATACATTATATTAACCCCTTAAGAACCCGGTGGACCGGGGATTTTACCCATAGGGAACTAAGGCTATAATTTTTGTAGAGCCGGAGCATGTGACCTATCTCATGTAACTGTTTGCAGTGGGGATGCTGAAACTGATTGTTCCATTCTTGGACAGTCAGTGTTAGACTCCAGGCGTGATCACAGTGCAACCTCAGGCACATTTTGATAAAAAAATTCAGGACATTCTAGGGCCGTCACGGTCCTTAACTCCTTAAGGACTGGGAAAATCTGGGGTGGATTGCACTTTTTGACTATGTCTGTGTTCAACAGTGTTTTTCCTCTAAGGCTTTTATTTCAGTCACACAAATTATATACAATTTTTTTGGACACAATTAGGGCTTTCTTTTGATACCACACTTATACAGATATCCCACCATTTATTTTATTACGATTAAAGGAAACTGTAAAAAAACACCATTTTTAGGATGGCATGAGACAGTTCAAGGTAGAAGCCTATTTCACAGAACACACATTTGAACTTGTGATATGAGTATGTGGAATGGTCTAAAGGGGATCCAGGCCTGGGAAGCATGGGTATATTCACAAAATTGTACTTGCGTTGAACCTTTTGAGTGCTAATAGACATAAAGCTATACATACATACATTCCCGGGCTACTATGTGTTCCTGTCTATAGTATTATTACCCTAGGGAATTACACTGCTTACTTCATTGTGTAGAAGTCTTTTTCACAGCACCCACTATAACAGTCAACAGCCACAACAGCTTAGATCACGGCTGTCTGACAGAATCACAGAACAATGGAAATAGGAAATGGAACTAGTTTAAGTTCTCTGAAATAATAGCACTACCTGAAACGTGAACGTGATACCTTTCTGGCACTCAGTGGTTAAAAGCTATGTTAGGTGACACAATCATTTTTTTTTAATGTGTGGAATTTAACCCTTTGAGTGCCAGAGAGGTATGTGACGCATTGTGAAGCATTGCATACTCCTCTTGCACTCAAAGGCTTAACCTGTCTACAACTGTGGCTCTATAAAACATCGCTATGTATCACATTCTATTGCCCACTTTAACCCTTCCACTAAACTGTTACCTGATGCTATATGTATCTAACCATACTCACCTCCTGCAAGAGGTCTGTCATTTCAGAGGAGAAAAAGTCTGGGTATACAAGTTCTTCTACCTCCTGTAGCAAGGAACTGCAGTCATCGCCCCAGAATGGCATTTCTCCGGTGGCCATTTCAAACATGATAACTCCTAAGGACCACCAGTCGACTGAGGAATTGTAATAGTCACGTTGCAGCATCTGTCAGAATTAAATGAGAGGACCAGTGATTAAACCATTCACACAGGTATGAAACCATGGATACACCCAGAGATATAGATAGAACAGATATAGCAGTTATGCTAAATTCTACCATGTGGCATTCAAAGGGAAAAGGGTCTATTTTAAAGTATAAGAGAAATCTAGTAAAACCTACTTGTGATAGCCATTCAAACATTTATGAATTAAAGGCTAGAAATTATTTATTTAAGCATTTTTATTTTAACATATTTGCAGTGTTTTAACCCCTTGGTGTATGCGATCCTGGGAAGTAACCTTCCCATAAGGACCGCTTTGAAGATTCTGATGTGCCGGCACACGTGACCTGTGACGCGAACTGGAACGCCGCACAGGCACGCCGCACAGTCTTGGAGTGGTCAATCACACTCTCCATTTTTACATACTGCGCTCCCAGAGGAGCGTTGTAAGTAAAATGTACGTGACGTGCTATGACTGTCACTGGTCCTTAACGCAAAAACCGCGTGACTGTCATAGCACGGCACACTTTCTTTAAGGGGTTAATATTTTTTTCCACCTGACATTCTTTTCATTTAATTCTATGTACTTACCTTGTACTGGTGATTACCTTTTATCTGTTTCCCCTTTACAGTGAGTAACCAATTGTGATTGTAAATGTGTTTATTCTAACTATTTCGGTGACAGGCAGATGCCCCCCCCCCACTTTCTGACACTCAGAGGGTAAGGCCTAACAATGCTTCAATGCTTTAAACTCTATGGAAAAGCTTTCCCCATGGAATTCTATTTGGAGAGCTTTCCTGGGGTCAGTGATCTCTGTTTCCCTGCTCATATAATTTGGACAACAGAATTCAGTTGATGTAGTATACTTGTATTTTGCAAAAGCTATTGATACAGTGCCTCACAATATGTTACTGCGTAAATTAAAAGGCTTCAGTTTGGGAGGTGATATCTGTACATGGATTGAGAACTGGTTAAATGATAGATGGCCAGAAGTTGTTGTAAATGGAACCTTTTCAAGTTGGTCTAAAGTTTTAAGTGGGGTACCACAGGGTTTAGTCTTTGGCCCAATGCTTTTTAATTTGTTTATTAACGATCTAGAAATAGGAATTGAAAATAGTGTCTCAATCTTTGCTGCTGACATTTAGCTGTGTAAGGAAATACATACTTAGCTGGATGTATTTTCTCTGCAGAAGGAAACTGACTGAATGGGCTGCAATGTGGCAGATGACATTTAATGTAGATAAGTATAGGGATATACTTTTGGGCTGTAACATTGTTACATGTTAACATTGAGATATTTTTAAACTGTGTCATAATTGTTTGATTAATTGTAATAATTATTTTTGAACAGAATGCTGTGCAGGTTTGATTTAATATATAAAATGGTATACATTTTGAGTTAAAAGGAAAATTATTCTCTCAATGAAATTTTGTTTCAGTGCCAGAGTCTAATGTCATTTAAATATATTTTCTTAAAGTGGAACTACCACCTGACAAAATCTTTAGCTTAACTAAGTCCCCATCTGGCAACTAGCTGCTTAGTAGCGCTAGTCACCAGAATAATTACCTTATTTAATAGATTTCTGCTCTCTTCTATGGCTGACAGTAGCACAGAGAGCGGACATCTTGCCATTGTGACATCCGTGCTCCCTTGCTGTCAGTCCCAGCTGGGTCTAGGAGGTGTTGCTAGGAGCCATTTGGCTCCAGCTGGGACTGACAGCCCAGGAGCGAGGATGTCACAATGGCAAGATGTCCGAGCTCCGTGCTACTGTCAGCCATAGAAGAGAGCAGAAATCTATTAAATAAGGTAATTATTCTGGTGACTAGCGCTACTAAGCAGTTACTCGCCAGATGGGGACTTAGTTAAGCTAAAGATTTTGTCGGGTGGTAATTCCGCTCTAACCTTTTAGGTGTCAGAATGGTATCCTACATATTGCAATGCAATGCACTAGATGATACCTCTTTTGCACACAAAGGTTTTTCCAAAAAGTAGATGGAATAATAAAAAGTATGCCAATACGACTACTATTAAAGGGACTCAAAGACAGCTGACTACATAAATTTGAATTACAAGATATTTCTTTCCTCTCCTCCATGTCAACATTTCTAATAAACACTGAAATGCTTAACTAAGATTTATCAAATGCATGCTCTGTTCCTTACCTCTGGGGCAGTGTAACCAGCAGTCCCAGCAAATCCGATTGCTTCGTCATCGGCATACACGTCTTCAACGGCAAGACCAAAATCTGCAATTTTGATATGTCCATTGCAGTCCAGAAGAATGTTCTCTGTTTTCAGGTCCCTGAGAAGAGGTAGATTTTAAGCATCAGCTGTCTATGTGTTAGTTAAAGGGATAGTAATGTCAGAAAAAAAGTATTAACTATATCGTAGATACAATTAAAAGAGAGTTCTTGCACTTACTTGTATCTCTCAAACCATTATGGGTTGAGAGATATAGGAAAATAAAGTTCTCCGCTCCCTCCCCTTTCTGCTTGACAAGCTGTAAAGCTGTCAGAAGCAGATTCTGGTTCCTGGATCAGATGGCGGCTCTTCAGCAGCACCAACATAGAGATACCTAAAAATAAATACTTCAACGGAACGGTCTACAACGTGTGCCTGGTTTGCCAGCACACATTGTAGACCATTCCGATGAAGTTTTTATCTTTAGATCAGGGCTCAAAATTTCCACTCGCCACTAGCCAATGGCGAGTGAAAATTTAGCCCTGGCGAGTAGAAATTCAGCCCTGTTGGGTATGTTATGGTTTGCAGAGGCAAGTAACTTTTCAGGTCTGGCTAGTAGCAAAAGACTTCGTATTTTAAGCCCTGTTTAGATATCATTATATCGGCACTGCTGAAGAGCCTCGTCTGATCAAGCGACTGAAATCTTCTTCTGACAGCTTTACAGCTCGTCAAGCAGAAAGGGGAGGTAGCGGAGTGTAACGGAAGCTAGGAAGGAATCTTGTCACCTTCCGCCGTCGTTCCCGGGTCTCTCCTTCTCGACGCCGGACTGGCGCCATCGAATTCACCGGTCGAGCAGATCAACGGTCCGGTGGTCGACTCAAAGTGGCGTAGAACCCTGGAGTAGCCGCCTCTACGTCGAAAGATGCGGATTCAGGAGGGTTTGACGGAATCTCAAACCGTCGAGCATCATAGAACCGGAACACCGGGCAGTACAGAGTGAGGCGGGAATACACATTCTATGAACAATGGCCATGGGTTGAAGCACGTACACACTGGTATGAATATTCGGCTTTAACCCTGGCCAATCAAATCGTACAGTGAGTCGGCTGGTCTACCAATCCCCGAGCCGCCTACTTTTCCCCATGTTAAGTCTATGGAAGACCTTTAAATCTCCAGCTCAGGGATTCAACCAATCAGGCATCGACTCACTGCTCCCGGTTCTCCGTGCTCGATACGGTGTCGTTCTCGAACCAGAAACCTGTGACCCATAGTCGGTGAACGTGTACCCCTCGAACATACTACATACAATAACTAAAACTTTCAACATACATTAAACATAATATATGATCCAAAGTCTATGAATATAAGTCGTTGCTCTTAGGTAATAGCTGGCCAGTTCGTACGATAAGGCACAGCATAGAGTCCAAACAGTATGAAATTTCCATAGGTTTTGGATGAATAGTTCGAGGGCCAGACAAGGGCTCAAGTAACGGGTAAGATCCATTACATTTCTCCCCCTTTTTTGTACCAAGCCAGTGGTTGCGGTAGTAAATGCTGGCTTGGGACTCTAGGAGAGCCTTACTGCTGTGAGACGCTTGTCTGGACAGTTCGTCAGTCCATAGGCCTTGGTCCTAGGCCAGAAACAATTGTGGAGCCCCTTGTCCTGGGCCAGGGAAACAATAAGCAAGCCCCTTGTCCTGGGCCAGGAGAAAATGTGAGCCCCTTGTCCGGTCCTGGAAATAATGCACAAGCCCCTTGTCCTGGGGCAGGAGTACAATTTTGGTCCTTGGTTCTGGGCCAGGGAAACTGGTGCCTCCTGGTTCTGGCTAGCACCAAGTTGGGAGGCCTCTCCTGGGCCAGTCTCCATGCAGAGCTGGGGCCAAACTTCCCTGGGTCTGGGGCCAGTGGCTAAGGGTCCAAAGCCAGTCTATAGGGGGGATCTTTTTGTGGTAACAGGGATGTTGGGCCCTCAAGGGCCTGGAAATCCAGTTGTGGGGAGAGGCGCACATCTCCCCCTTTTAGTTGGGCAAGTGCCCCAGAGAGATAGGAGAGGATGTTATTCCCACTCTCCTGGGCTGGGGCAATACTCAAAGGGTCTCTGAAAGAGCTGATGGTTTCCTCCCCCAGTGCAGGGGCATCCAAGGTTGCAGTTGACCTGGTGGGGAACACATTCCCATCCACTAGGCAGAGGTCAGCAGGGGACAGGGCCACAACAGGGACCTTGGTGAGGACCATGGTCCCACTTAACAGGCCAGGGGTCACAGGGAAAGGGGGAACCACTGTTGGGCTGGGAGTGAGGACTGTTGTCCCACTCACCCCAGCCAAGGATTCGCAGGGCCTGGTGGGTTCACTCCCATCCACCAGTCCAGAGGTCACAGGGAAAGGGGGAACAACTGTTGGGCGGGGAGTGAAGACCATTGTCCCACTCACCCCAGCCAGGGGTTCACAGGGCCTGGCGGATTCGCTTCCATCCACCAAGCCAGAGGTCACATAGAGGCTGGTGGGCTTGCTCCCATCCACCAGTTCATAGTCCATCTCTTTTTCTTCCTGGGCCGCCCCATCAGGGCCATTTCTTTTCTTAAGGAGGAAGGTGCTCTCAATCCTCCTGACAATTTTATCCATATACCTGGAGAACACCCTCTTCCCCTTCTCCAAGGCAAGAACAACGGGAAACGGACTGGGGCTGCTGGTGGGGACCTGCATCTCTTCCACCACAGCAGGGGTTTCCCAGGCCCTGGTGAGCTTGCGCCCACTCACCAGGCCAGGGGTTACAGGGGGGCTGGTGGGGCACTCATTCCCACCCACCAGTTCGCAAACCAAATCCACAGGAGGACTAGCAGCACTGCTTTCTTCAAGTCCGCTGGGGTCCTCCTCTTGTAGGCCACTACCCGCAGGGCCCTTCTCTGCCTTGAGGGAGACCGCAGTCCCATCCCTCAAGGCGGCATCATCCGCAGCCCTGGAGAGCACACCTTGCTCCTTCTCCAGGGCATTTTCCAATACAACATGGGGCATCTCTTTGGGGCTGCTGGTGAGCTGTTCCCCACTCACCACAGCCGGGGGTTCACAGCAGCTGATGGGCTCTCTCCTACCCATCAGTTGGGGCATAATATTGCTGCTGGTGAGGACCTGCGTCTCATCCACCGCAGCTGGGAAAGCAGGGGAAGGGGCAACATGACTATCAGGGAAGACGCTTGTTCCATCCCCTGATGCAGAGGCATCTTCTTGGCTGAGGAGGAACGCATTCCCACTCCTCAGATCAGGCAAAACACAGTCCAAGGAAAAAGGGGTATCAGGGAGGACCATTGTCCCACTCCCTGAAGTGGGGGCAACACAAGGGGCACTGGTGAGGAGCGCATTCCCACTCACCAGTGTGGAGTGAACAGGGGTAACACAATCCTGGTCCTCAAAGTCGCTGAAGTCCTCCTCAGATGCGTTATCCCCCCAGTCTACTTCCTCTCTTTCGATCTCCTGGGCTTCCTGTAACCAGCTCGTGTACATTCCCTCCACGTTCCATTCTTCCTCTATTAGCAGGCTTAGGTTTTCTGCCAGATCCTGAGGGAAATATTTCCCAAAGATTGCTTCCCTTTTTGTCATAAATCTCCCAATATTGACTGTAGTCCAAACAGCCGAAATTGGCATCCACACCAGTCCTTGCAAATCCAGTCTCAAGTTAAATGGAAAAAACTCAACCATATCCTCTGCATACTCCTTGTGCAGATATTTGGTCAGTTCCCAGTATACATCCTGGACCCGGAGCTCCTCTTTGATGCAGGCGGTGACCTCTCTGTAGAACTCCTTAGCCAGATCACCTAACAAGGTTTCCCACTGGTATCCGACATACTGGTACCGCATTTTGTATACGCCTATGGCCTCCATTTGTCGTGCTTTGACCGCCATTGTCTCGTTCGATGCAACCGATGGAAGGAGAAATCTCACCACTGGCCACCAGTGTAACGGAAGCTAAGAAGGGACTGGGTCGCCTTCCGCTGTCGTTCCCGGGTCTCTCCTTCTTGATGCTGTTGGATGCACCGGTCAAGCAGATCGACGGTCCTGTGGTCTACTCAAAGTGGCGTTGAACCCCGGAGTAGCCGCCTCTACGTCGATAGATGCGGATAGAGGAGGGTTTGGCGGGCTCTCGAACCGTTGAGCATCGTAGAACTGGAACACCGGGCAGTAGAGAGTGAGGCCTCTACTCCCGGGCTACGATGAACAGGAAAAGTGTTGCAGGAACCAAGGGTAGCAGATGCCAAGCCGTTTGAGCGCTCCGTAGTTCGAATCGAAGGTTATACTGGAACTGGAAGAAGCAAGGCAGAATCCACTTTTCCACCTTACAGCATCCGAAGTTGGGTAGCAGGATACTGGCAGCAGACAGTTGAACGATGCAGGAACCTGGGCTCAGATGGGCGTCAGAGTGGCTGCTTTAATACCATAGGAACACACAAGACTCCAGGACTCTGGTTCACTCCAAAACATAACTCACTTTATTGACCAAAACCACAGATATTTATATACATCAGGCACATTGAAACGTATGGGAAAACCAGATACAATAGGGCTTAATTCAATCATATCACAGTAGACAAAAGGCCAACAGCAGATGGCCTAACAAACACAATGAGCCAGACGTGATTACATTAAAATACAAAAGGGGTTGATTAATACAGACACAATATACAAAGACTTGAGGGGCAGGAATATACATTCTATGAACAATGGCCAGGGGTTGAAGCACATACACACTGGTTTGAATATTCGGCTTCAACCCTGGCCAATCAAATTGTACAGTGAGTCGGCTGGTCAACCAGTCCCTGAACCGCCTACTTTTCCCATGTTAAGTCTATGGAAGACCTTTAAACCTCCTGCTCAGTGATTCAACCAATCAAGCGTCGACTCACTGCTCCTGGTTCTCCGTGCTCGATACGGTGTCGTTCTCGAACCGGAAACCTCCAACCCATAGTCGGTGAACGTGTACCCCTCGAACATACTACATACAATAATTAAAACTTTCGACATACATTAAACATAATATATGATCCAAAGTCTATGAATATAAGTCATTGCTCTTATGTAATTGCTGGCCAGTTCGTACGACAAGGCACAACATAGAGTCCAAACAGGACAAAATGTCCATAGGCTTTGTATGAATAGTTCAAGGGCGTGACAAGTGCTCAAGTAACGGGTAGGATCCTTTACACGGAGAACTTTATTTTCCTATATCTCTCAAACCATAACGATATACAAATAAGTGCAAGTACTCTCTTTTAATTGTATCTACCATATAGTTAATACTTTTATTCTGACATTACTATCCCTTTAAGGTATGTGTTTATACAATAGCTATACATAGCTCATAGCTGCTAACCAGTGAGTATACAGAGTGGGAAACCTCCACTTCAATACTACTCCAGCGCATCTTGCCCGTATCCCCACTCTGTTGGTAGAACCAGCAACCACCGTCTCTTCTTCCTTCCTCTTCTTTCCCACCAGCACACATTGACTTGTGCTATCTGAACTCTCTGTTTTTCTGTTTTCATATATACTGATATAAATATATTCATAGACACACAAGTATATCCATGTGCTCAAACACACACAAACACTCCAAAAATTCTACATGACACATAAAACTATGCATAAGTACATATTTATCCATGCATATACTCATACACGCACACACACCGACACATTCATCCATATATAGTCAAACACACGCCCCAGTATAAAACTAAATATACATATACATTCAAACAGACTTAGATACAATCAGTTATTCATATTAACAGACATGAACATAAACCTGATTACACATATGCACCCTCACAGCGAAACACATCCGTACATATAGATTCACACACTCACACAAAGTCACAAAAACACATCTATATACAAACACACAGACACACAAATGTGTGTATGTGTATGTATATATATATATATATATATATATATATATATATATATATATATATATATATACATGCACTCTTTGCTTCATATAGTTATCCGTTCAGATTTACACAAATCATGCATACATTGATACATCTGCTTGCATATACATTGATCAAGTAGGAATTAAGGTAAAAGTAGTAATTAGAACTACCCCCACCCTCCTGTCTCTCATTGTCCCATGACTATCACTATGCCTGACCAGACAAGTAGCATTGTGTCATTGATGGTATCCACAGTCTATAGAACATAAAAATAGATTGGGAGATTTACAAGATGAACACAGATTTTAGACACTGTTTTGTAAATTGTTATCTTCAGAGATCATGACATCCTAGGGTGTATTATCCTATTAACCTTGCATCAACGTGAATTACAGTTTATAAAATACAAAGACTTCTGTTAAGATATTGTAATAGAAATAGAATAAAGAGGTTAGATCATATAGTGGAGAACAGAAAAGAGACAGCACTGAATAGAGAGCATGAAGGAGAGCAGATAGACGGACAGAATGCAGACAACTCTGATGAGAAAACATGGAGAATGCTGGGAAGAGGAGAAGAGGGGAAAGAGACATTACTGATAAGAGAATAGAAAGAGTTCAGGACAGAAAGGAGACAACAGTGAGCAGTAAACAGACAGAAGTAAAGGCATGAAGAAGATAGCACTGAATAGAAAACAGAAAGAGGTAAAGACAGGAAGAAGACAGCAAGGAGCCGACTGCATGAACAGCAAGAGAAAGGGAAGGACAAGCATGGACCAGTCCTGAGCAATGAAAGAAGACATCAGATTAGAAAGAATACATGATATATATAATAAGAAAACACTTATTTACCGATGGACAATGCCGTTGCGGTGCAAAAATCGAACTCCACACACAATTTCAGCTGAAAAGAACCTGAAGATTAAATGAAGAATGATTAAACAGCTTGAAAGGTGGAATATAAAAAAGAAAAAGTAAGACAATCCACACATTTCAAATGCAGAAAATATTAGTTTCATACAAGTGCCAGATGGTTACAAACATTGCTTTATAATGTTCTGATCTCCCCTCGCAACCAGAAGGTTAGATCATGAAAATATTTTCAAGATCTAGGAAATATTGAAGTTGACCTGTCACAAAAATATATGTTTAATTAATTGTAAAGAGAAGTCAGTGCTGTCTATATGTTGTACTAGTCACTTATTTTTAATATAAATCTTTTTTGTTGGTGTCACCATTTGGCAATTTATGCTGAGTTTCTGTCCTGGGCCAGTATTAGCACACACTGTGCAATGAAGGAATCTAGGCAGAGCCCACACACTGGGGCCATGTCTAATAGAACAGTGTGTAGGAAGAGTGGCCTTGAGCATAACTAATTACTACATTGTGGAGGGGATTTGCCTACAGTGCTACACTGTGCCACCAGGACGTAAAGGATAATTTCTCAAATACTAATTAGTTTACAGAAAAATGGATACTATCACAGAGAGGCAGCTAGTAGTTTCTTTAAAACAAACCATAGGTGTCTTAAGGCAACAGATCAGCTTTAACATCCTAAATATTATCTATAGAATTTATGGGAATATACCAATAATTGCCAATATAATATGCCTTCTCCTTCCTTCCTGTATAATTTAAGATTTCCCCTGCTTTCTTTCTCATACTCTCTCCTCTCAAACACCTTTCTCTTCCTGTCTCTCATCCACCTTCCTGTCCCATGTCTATAACATCTATCCCTTCCCTCTCACATGTCCCTTCATCCTCCTTCCTCTCCTATACAGAGACAGGACAGGAGGGAGGTACAGTGCTACTTTAGGGCCCTGCTATCATATAGCAGATTTACTATGACCAAAATGATATGGACATGTATGTGACTTGTGTTTGAATTACTCAGGCCTAGTTCTTACATGCCGGTCTTTATGTTAATCTTTATCAGTTTACATTTGGGGACTTACTGGGTCATGCTGATGGATAAGTATTCATTCCTCTGAATAAACTGCCCCAAGGTGCCTCCAGAAACGAACTCCATAGCATATATCAGGTATTCCTAAAGATAAAACAGAGTCAAGGTTACAATCCAGAGAGAAGTACAGGTTATTCTGTGGGTAAAAGCAACATTATCACCAAAAACGATAAGGGCTCAAATCTATTAAAACATTATGCATCTTAGACAGAATTATTTTTCTTAATTATTTCATTGGTGAGAAAATTCTAAAATCTTGCAAAACAAAAGCTAAGAATGTACATTGTTGGACACTATTTAATAAGGTCTGTTAGAAAATCTAACAAAAAGAAAAACCATAAACAGAGGTAATTGTATTGAGAGTAGAACCCTTTGAGATCAGTTCTCTGGAACACTAAACTCTTATTTGTTTACTTAAATTATACCTTACATTGCCCTTATCATTATCCCAACAAAGAGGGCTCAATGTCTGGTTTTATGCACCTAAGAAGCAAGTTTTCAATCCCTGGCTCAAAGCACGAGATTTTTAAGAGGGTATGAACCCTATTCATTTAAAATGTTAATTTCCCTCTGAGATAATCATGTCTTACTTTAGACTTTACCATGCCCACTGCCCTATATTTTAGTCCCAATACTGACTGATATCTACCTATTCTTCTGATATTCTTTAAAGGGATAGTAACACTTCATTTTATCTTTATTTTATTTTGTAGACATTAAAAAAACATGAAGAACGATATATAAGTCTTATTTCTCAGACCTTTATGGTTTAAGAGATATTCACAAGCAAACTATCCCCCCCCGTTCAGCCAGATTAGAAGGGAAGTGCCCAGGTAGACTGCTGAGAGGGACAATCTTCAATTAAGATAAGGGAAAAAGCTGAAAAACTTGTCAAGGGGTGAAGGGCTTTCATTCTTTTCATACAAAGAAGATTGTCCCCTGCTGTTATCTGTCTGGTCTTACAACCAGATTCACATCTGAGAGGAGATGTCTTACACTAGGAAAAAGGGGCAGGAGGGGGAAACTTTGCTTGTGAATATCTCTTAAACCATAAAGGTTTGAGAGCTAAGACTTATATCATTCTTCATGTTTTTTAATGCCTACAAAATAAAATAAAGTTAAAACAAAGTATTACTATCCCTTTAAGTATTCATTAATGAGCTTTGTTGGGGATATATCTAGGATTCATAGGTGTTGATAACATCCCACAGCTTTTGTAAATCCATGTGCAGGAAAATCTGTTATTTTGAAGGCTATGTACCTTCAAGATACAATTTTTTTGATAATAGTAATTTATTATATGGGCAACAGATTAATTGGATATAAAATGTGAACTTCTAGATGCTGGAGAGGTGCCGTTCTGAAGCAAACCAGTGAATTAATGAGTTTATTTATATAGTGCCACAAGTGTATGCTGTACTTTTTAATTTCAGGGTTTAGAGAATACTGGGTTACAAATGCTTTGCAAAGAGAAACACTGGAAGTGAGGTCCCTGCATGAAAGCATACGATGTCAAGTGGTAATGGGAGACATACAGAGTACATAAGGGTCAAGTGCTGAATACAGTGCTAGAGCTCTGGTCAGGATAGGGGACACATAAATAAAGTACTTACATTGTAACAGCCTTAGCTGTACAATATCAGTGCCTTCAAGCATGTTTAAAGGGATAGTAATACTTTAATATTACTAATCCCCATAGTGTAGCTCTTTAAAAAATAATTCAATTGCCCCCAGGTTCATCTCTCAAACCTTTATGGTTTGAGAGAAAACCATAAGCAAAGTCCCCCCCTCTCTCTCCCTTCCCTGAAGTCACCTTTGTATTGACTGCAGGGATATCCAGTCTTATTTTCATCAGGCGGCTCTGCGGTCTGGGGGGGGGGACTTTGCTTACAGTTTTCTCTCAAACCATAAATGTTTGAGAGATGAACCTGCGAGCAACCAAATTATTTTTTAAAGAGCTACACTATGGGGATTAGTAATATTAAAGTATTATTGTCCCTTTAACTTTTGTTAAGGAGGTGTAGTTTTAAGCGTGACATGAAGACAATAAGAGAGGTGCAGTAGAGCTTGGAGGTAGGGATAGCATTCCATAGATAAGGAGCAATGAGAGAAATATGTTTGATACGTGCGAGGGGCGGACACACAAAAGGAGCTGAGAGAAGTCTTCCACTGACTGATTGTAAGTGATGGAATGGGGTATAGCTGGTGATCAGAGTGAAAATAAAGGGAGTGGTAGAGGAGAGAAGCAGAAATTTGTAAGATATCCAGTGTTTGATATGCAGCCATTGGAAAGATTTTAGGAGGAGGAGGGGCAGGGACAAACCTAGATGAGAATTGGGTAATTTGCGCTACAGTATTCTATATGAATTGAAGTGGATGCAGTTAGGAGGCAGCAAGGCCAGAGAGAATAAGGCTACAGTAGTCCATGTTGGAAAGGATGAGTGCTTGTGTAAGACTTTTAAATGTGAAGAAACAGAGGAAGGGACAGATTTTTGCTATGTTGTTCAAGCAAAAGCGGCAGGATTTAGTGGTGGAGTTAATATGAGGAGAAAATGAGAACCGTGTCAGTTATCACCCTTAAGAACTGAGCCAGTTCATGGTGATGAACAGGGAGGTGAAAAGTCATCCTAGTCCAACCACCACACACTGCATAGACATGAGGAACAGTGGCTAACTGCACCATAGGGGACAACATAAAAATTCCTAAATTCCCATGCACTGCAACAGAGATTTTTTAACCCCTTGAATGTTTCCCAATGCATTGGAGACCTCTGTTGCATTGAAGGGGTTAAAAATCTCTGTTGAAGTGCATGGGAATTTAGGAATTTTTATGTTGTCCCCTATGGTGCAGTTAGCCATTGTTCCTCATGTCTTTGCAGTGTGTGGTGGTTGGACTAGGACGACTTTTCACCTCCCTGTTCATCACCATGAACTGGCTCATCCCCATGATGCTGCCCTTGCTATGTTGTGGGGGGGATTAGTAATTACAGCAGAACTGGCCCAGTACTCTGCTGGAGGATTATGTACCTGAGTGCCATTTAGTGCAATGCTTGATCACATTGCATAGATTTGGCCTTGCTTCTGAATGGCACCCATACAAACAATTTTCATACTTTGGGAAAGACAAGTTCCTACTTTTACCACCCAAAATGAATTCACTATTTAACTAGCTTGTATTGAAGCAGGGAAATTCTTAAACCCTGGCCTGCATGCAGCCCTTGAGGACTGAGCATTGACAACCCCATTTTACATGGAAGTGCAGACCTTCTTGGCTTCTCTGGTAGCTGCAGTGCTTACCTGTGTTTGGAAGGCTCCACGGGCATGCGTAAGAAAGGGGCAGTCTATAGCAAGTTCCAGAATACGGCGCTCTATCATCACTGTCTCGGGGCAGCTTATGTAACTGCGTTTCTTAACCATCTTCATAGCTAGCAGGTCCCCTCTTACTGTATCCTGCGCCAGCACGACCTAAAGGAGACAGAGAGCAGAGAGAGGTCTGGAGGTTACAAGTCAAGCCAGAGAAGAACTGTAGAGCTGTTGATTTGGTAAATGAACACACCTTGTATAAGAACATCTTGGCCATGACATTACATACACCATAGGATTTTGCTACTTTATTTAATAACTTGACCTTAGGCATAAAGTAAAGAAGATGAGCAGTAATAGTGTGATCCAGTGGCAAAAATAATAACATGTCTTCTTATTTCTATTCATTGAGGGATTTTTAACATCTTGAATACCAGAGGTCTCCAAAGCATTGTGAAACTGTGCTTGGGAGACTTTTCCATCATTCAAAGCAGTGATTCTCATCTCCATCCTGTGGGGAATGCTGACAGGTCAGGTTTTAACCCTTTGAGTGCCATAGGGGTGCGCAACCCATTGCTTTGCATTGTGGTATGTACCCCTCTGGTACACAAAAGGTTATGGATACCACTGATTAAGGACAGGGGGAGCAATCACAGTGATTGATCTACTGATTATCCACCTGTGGCCAATCAGGGATATCCAGAAAAACTGATTCAAGAAGTTAAGCCCCATTTCAATCAATGGGTAGTCCAATGTATATGCAGCTTTTACTGTATATTAACCTCTAGAGTACCAGACACATGTGGGACACAGGGTTGGCCATGTGTACCCACACGGCTAAGTCCGTGTCCTGTATGAGACCGCTCTCCCCCCATCCCTCCCTTTAGTATTATATTATGGCTTCATTTCTGTATCAAAACTCGTTGGGTGGACATTAGGATCCGTCCAGTGCCCCCCCCCCCAGTTACTGATCTCCCAGCCGATCATGCTGGAGTCAATAATGGCAATGCTTCTGTATTTCCAGAACTTCTGGGTGGGAGTGGGCGGGATCAGGAAAAGCCTTCCCATGTCACCAGTGATGTGAGAAGACTTTCCCCAACCCTGCCCACTCTTACCGGGTTGGGTAGAAGTGAAACAGAAGAGGCGCATGCTCTCATGTGTCTCCATTATTGACCTACCAGTACGATCGGTTGGGAGATCAATACCTGTGGGGAGGTGACAGAAGGGGGTCCTAAAGACCCCATGAAATCCCGAATAAAATTTAATTGCAAAAAAAAAAATTAACCCTTTTTTTTGCCACGGCGGAGTCCAACATATAGCTTTGCAATGTATTGGTCCCGCCTGTGGCACACTCTTTTATACAGACCTTCACTGGGGGGCATCTGGAGGGGTCCTGATATCTCACCAGTGAGGAATGAATAGAAAATAATGAAAAAAGCCCTGTGTGTGTGCCACAGGGGAGTCCAATTCACAAAGCATTTTTTTTAATTTTTTTTTAACAATTATCATTTGAGGGGGGGGCATCAGGAGGGGCTCTGATGCCCCTCCAGTGCAATTCTATTAAAAATAATGAAATCAAAAGTTAACCCTGTGTGTGCCAAGGGGTGTTGAACTCCTCTGTGGCACAAGAACGATTTTTTTTTTATGATATTTTCTTTAGCCGTTATATATGTGAGTGTGTGTGTGTGGGGGGGAGTATTCCCACAAACGTCTGAATAAAAAAAAATAATGAAAATAAATAATCCTTTGTGTGTCACAGGGGGGTGCATCCCATTGTAAATCAGTCTGTTGGACCACCTTCTGGAACACCGTTTATTGTTTTGTTGCATTATTTTTTTCTGACCACATTGGGGGGAATCGGGTGGGGTCTTAGTGTCCCTAAATGAGATCTGAATAAAAAAATAATGAAGAAAAATAATGAACCCTGTTTGTGACACAATGGGTCCAACCCACTGCCTCCAATCCCACCCCCATGTACCCTAAACCCCCAATCTGGTTCCACAGCGCAGTGGCAGTAACATTCTCCCAGCATGACCCCTTAATATCCTGGTTTCACTGCCCACTAGAAGATACATAGTACCAGCGTGCACTGGAATCAGGCTGGGAATCAAACAATGTATGTGAGGGAAACTAACTTAGGGGAAGAAAGACAAATGTTACCCCTCATTTGATGCGGCTAGTTGTCATGTTAAGCTTTAGCTACCTTTTTTTCATCTATCTATTTGGCATAATCATGTTCGTACAGGCAAGTCATAGGTGAAAAAAAGAATGAAAGATGAGACACTGTAGTTTGTGTAGTGTTGTGCTTCTAGCACCCTCTACTAGGGTTGCCACCCAGCCGGTATTTTACTGGCAGGCCGGTAAAAAATTGGCTTCCTTCCAATGTTCAGTCTATGGAGGGAATGCCATGGCCGGTATTTTTTTAAGAAAAGGTGGCAACCCTACCCTCTACGGTATGTCCACTGATACTAATGAGGTGCCGTTTTTTCATATGATCAGTAACTAACAGATACAGTAGGAAATTCTATAGTTTTCAAAATTTCAGTACATTTGAAGGGGTGGAAATATAAAAAAAAGTCTGTTTTTCGCTTTAGCCGCCTTCTGGAAACATTTATGCACACCAGTCTAGTGGTAGGAAGAACCCTCATTTGGTGCAGTCTGCAGTGGCATATCTGCTTACAAGAAATATATAGCTTTATATTCAGCTGTTTTTGGGTAGTTTTACCATGTAACCTCTGGAATGCGCATTTTAGTTTATAAAGCTCAAAATAATACTTTGTGCCCCTGGTAATTAGGGGTCTGCAAAGGCCATGCATATAGATGAAACTATACACATTTGTTATTTTTGTACTTGGAAGATTAAGGGCTTTTTTTAAATAATAGAAACTTTCACAAACAACATAAATGTTTCGATACATAGTTTGCGATTTTAGCAATTTTTTTTTCTTTTTTGTAATTATGACATATATCTTGTCACATATTGCTAAATTTTCTTTATCTGCGACACCTTGCAAAATCTCAATTAGTTCTAATAAATGATATGTGTTTTTCCATATGTAACTAGAAAGATACCCTCAGGAATCATACTCAGATAGCAAAAATGCTGAAAATGTGCCTGGCCTGCAGAGTCTATGAAATGGCCCAAGTCTCTGGCACTGACAGGGTTAAAAATATGCAAAGGTTTTTGAGTAATGGGCCCACTTTTACGTGTTTATTGGGAAAAGGCATCAGCTTCACAAAGAAGCAGAAAGATCAAAGGCAGACAAGTTTCATAAGTTAAAGAATCATCTACATTTAGAACTAAAATTCAAATAACCTACTTGGAAAAGTCATATCTTACCTTGCCGTATGCACCTCTTCCAAGCTCTTGATAAAAGCTGAACCTCTCGATGGCCATAGAGGTTGCGGCAGCAAACATGGAGTATCCTGTTGGTTCCTCTTCACATCCTGATTCTGGGGTGAAAAGAAACATTACACATTCATAAGGGCACTTGTGTTCCACCAGTTACTACAGACTGTTCTCATTTCCTCACAAATAAATGCACACCTTTGATAAATGAACTGGCCCATATTTATAGAAGCAAACTGCAATTATTCTAGAGTAAACAAATTGCATCCTAGAGGATACATAAAAATATCTCTTAAATTAAGTTATCTTTTATCCCCTTGAATGTTAGAGAGGACCCATTCCATTGCAAAGCAATGTACTAGAGTCCTCTCTAGCATCCAAGGAGTTAAAAAGCTGTCCCCTATGGTGTCCTACGTTTACTCCAAAATAACTCTAGTTTGCTTTTATAAACGTGGACCACTGGGCCTTACATATAAAGGCAAAGTGTGGCAATGTTGGAGCACAGCATCTTGTGTTGGCTAATGCTCCTTCATCAGGTGCATGCAATCCATATAACCTTATGGTGCAGTTGGTTTACTCTAGAATTGCCCCACTGTGCCTTTACATGTAAGGTGCCTTGTTCCTAGCAAATCTCAGATGCAGTGCCACATGGCACAAGCTACCAGCAATTCAAAGATATTTAGTAAGGAACAGAAATGGGTGGCTCATGGGATTAGAAGCACAGTTTCTTGTGTTGGCTAACCCTCCTTCATCAGGTTCATGCAACCCATATAACTTCAATGTAATGTATTTATTGTACTACAAATATTTATTTCCTTAACAAAATTGTTATTCCATTGGATGATAGAGAGGTACCTAGGGCTTTATGAAGTAATTCTTTGGAAACTTTTCGAGCATCCAAAGGGTTAAACTAACATATGTTTTATTTTCTGAATATTAATAATGGCCATTGATTCCCTGTGCAGGGAGAGGTTTACTACATCAAAGAGACCTTGAAAGAGATAGGAAACTACTAGAAAATCTCAGATAAAATGTTACTTGTGCCCCACAGTGTTACTACATCTGGAGGTGGCTACAGAGTCTCATTGTGTATTAAAGTTCCTAGTGCATCCTGCCTCCTTATTTCTTGTCTCTTCAATTGTTTTTGTGTAGAAGCCAATTCCTCCATTATTCTTCACCCAAAACCAGATAATAACCAAATAAAGAGGCTGCTGCACAGAACAGATGAAGAGAGCCAAATGAAGAGGAAAGGGAAAGGTAAGAGTCCTAAGAAGATGTAGTTAAATCTCAGGCACCCCTAGCAAAACACCCAAGGCTCACATGCCACTGCCCATAGCCACACCCTAACTCTTGTTGTCTAGAAGTAGGCATTGGGCTGTCTATATCCACAACTCTGGGAAGTTGAGCAGAACATCTGAGGAGCCCCTCAAAATTTGTCCCTTGTATTCTACCTAATGTAAAATCTGGCACATCATAAAACCCAAGGATCCATTGGAGCCCTGAAAAATATTGTCTATAGGTGCTGTGTCATCTTCAAAATAATGAACTACTGAAATACCAGGATGTTGTGTATCAAAACTGTGAATATCTGCATATCAAATAAGGTCTACTCCAATCATGATAGCAATCCACATTAACTGTGACAGTTTAAACAATCATGGATAATAAATAAGTTAAAAACTTAGAAATACCATAGTCGGTTGACACAGAAAAATGCAGTGAAGAACCACTGAGAAAAGACGTTCTAGAATGATGCAGTGAACGTCCACTAGAAGAGGATGTTTTCATATGCCGTTGTGAATTTCCAGTGGCAGTGGGTATTTCAGTATGCACTGGAGATTTTCCATGGGAAGAGGATGTTTTGGTAGGCCTTGGTGAAGTTCCATGGTCCGAGGATGTTTTAGCACGCTGTGGAGAAGTTCCACTAGTAGAGGAGGATTCCATAACCTGACATGGAGTATCGTTGTCACATGATGGCTTCGCAATGAAGCAAAAGCACCCCAATAAAGCGTGGAAAAATCTGAGAAAAATATTTCCACAGGGTCCTGGAAGTGAAGGAAAAAGTTTCCATAGTTAATATTGGGTACATCAACAACAATTTTGCACTTAATCATACACTAGAATTGATATTTAGACCCTACACCTGCCTAATGCACATTTATTAGCAGAGCTAAGCTAAAAAAAAATCATACATTCACCCTATTATGTTTAAATGAAAATAAAGAAAAGGAGAAAAGAAAATAATAAGCTTTAGAGAAGAGATAGCCAGTTGTTAGCTCCCCAGGTTGTTGAGGACTATATCTGCCATCATCCGCAACCTTCTATTGTTTTTCATGTTTTTGCAGTATTTTTCCAGTAAATCCTCTTTCTCATCATTTAAGGCATTTAACCCTTCCGTTTCTCACTGGAATCTCAATGTATTGTTTTACTATCCCTGGAAGGGAAAATTAAAAAAAAAAAATGCATCCGTCCACTACCAGTGTAATCCTACTTTTATAATCTACCTACAATTCTATAGTGTCCTACAAAGCATGTACTGTGACTGGCAACCAAACCCTTACAATATTGTATTATGGTGGATCCAATCAGGGTCTGATGGACCCCAAAGACATTTATTATCAGCTTTTCATCTACACGGACCAGTGTTCATACCTGAGGAGAGGACTCCCAGGTTATAACGACCCTGTCTTTCATACAATATATATATATATTACCTTTTTATTTAACCCCTTTAATGCTAGTAAAATTTCTGGTGCATTGTAAAACAATGCATTAGAGGCTTTTCGTGCATATAAGGGGTTAATTAGACTCATGTGGGGTGATTACAGGAATCCAAGAATGAGATCTTGTAGGTAGCTCAGAAAGTGTATTTTTATTAATGTAAAGGTGTACAAAGTACTATGGAGTGATGATCATATCGGGGTGATGAGTTTGCTGTTTCTTTTATTTTTGTAATTTTTACTTCTAATGTGTATTGTTAATTAGTGTCCCCATTACTCCCCCCAAAAAATTACAGTCATGACTTACAGAAACTGTTAATAACTGATGTGTATATATTGTTCAGGTGTGAGGATATTAACTGATCTGTTGCCATTGCATTGCAATGTGTCACAACCCAGTATGTTAGTGGATGTTAGCTACTGTTTTGCCTGAGCAAGACATTTCATTGCATTACAGGACATTGGCTATAGAGGGGTTAAAATATACAAAGAGAGCGGCTGGGAGAGTGATGCGGATAAGGAAGGGGTTGTCAACTGATGGACCTCCAGTGGGAAATCCAACAACTGACTATTTCATTTTACAATGTTTAAGTTCACATATGTTGTCCACTCGCCAAGTGCTAGCAGCTTCCTAATGTTAGAATGTGACAGTTGTAACATGAGGCTGCAGTAACCTTGAAATATCAGTTGAAATCTACAAAAAAATCTTACTTTTGATTCTATAATACCATAACCCTTTGAATACTAGAGGGATATGTAATGTTTGTTACACATGTGTTGTGAACCCCTCTGGTACTCAAAGGGTTAAAGGAACAGAGGGCTGTGCAATGCACTGAGAAGCAATATATTGAACACCCCTGTGGTCCATAAATAATTAATAGATCAGAAAGAGAAAGATGGATTTACAGTCATTTCTAAAACCCAATCTAAACCTGGTAACACCTACTTACTTGATGACTCCATGTTTTTTCCTCCTTGTGCACAAAGTGCACTCACTCTCTTGGTGTTCTCTTAGTATTCGCTTGTTAATTATTTCTAAATCAAATGAATCAAATATTAAATTGCAGTAAACTGCCTGTTCGCTTTCCTGTATCCAGGTAGCTCTGGTGATATTTCAGTTGGCTGTTAGACTTTTGAACAGCCAAATGATGTCCAACAGTAGAAGCCAAGTGATGTCATAATAGCCTGACTTTCCTGCTTATGTTTGAAATGTTTCTCAAGTCATTTATCTAGATTGCAGATCAAATACAAAGGAAACTGGCATTTTTTAAACCTTTGAGTGTCAGTGAGGTAGCCAACTCATTGCAAGGTGATGTATTGGATACCCTCTGACACTTAAAGGGTTAATTTAATGAACAGAAAAACGTACATATCTACATGTCTTTTTAAATAGCAGGCATTTATACCAATGTAGTTGAGTTGTTGAATTTGACCTCTGTTGTAGTTTACTGGTACTTCATTTCAATTTACATTCAAATAAAGGTAATTGACAATTATGATCCATTCATGACTATTGTAGGCTATTGTTAAGCACTCAGAGGGTTAAAGAGGCAGCTGCAGACATCCACCATTACACCTACTTGTATTTTGGACAGAGCTTCTCATTGTAAACATCATAAAGATGGCAGTGCTCTCCATGTTGCTGCAGAACACATATCAGGGAGATTTTAATCAAAAAAGGAGATGAAAATAATATTAAATAGTGTGGTTTTCAAGCTTGCTGGGGGGAGGTAAACTGATTGGGGACAAGGAGTTGTAAAGTGATAGTTCCGCTTTAAGGACCGGGGTGTACAGTTCAGTGCTGGACAATGCATTGCACACTGCTCTGGTCTTTAAAGCGTTAACCCCATAAGAACTGGAAGATCTGTGATATTTTGCACTTAAGGACCTAAGAAATTTTGACATTTTTGAGTATTGCTTTGTTCAAAATGATTTCCCCTCTAAATCTTTTATTCCAGCCACACCAATTATATACTACTAGTGTAAAAGCACGTGTACACTGGCCAAGGTAAAAGGTGATGTTAACTCTTTGAGTGCCAGAGGAGTACGCAATGCATTGCGTTGCGTACCCCTCTGGCACTCAAGGGGTTAAGAGGCCGGTCCTGCTCTGAGTACTGTCGCCGCCTCACTGGCGGCGAACGCAATGCAGTCATGCTCTGTAGAGCCTGCCCGAACTGGTGGGCTTCTAGGAGCTGGGAGCATTCTGTGCGTTCTGGCAGACTCTACTGAGCATGACTGCATCGGACAAACACTCTAGCGTTTTATTATATAGGATTTTTTTAAGAACAAGTAGGGCTTTCTTTTGATACTGCAATTATATGGATAATTCACCATTTTTTTTTATTAAAAATAAAGAAAACTATTAAAAAAGTGAACGCCCCCATCTTTATTTTTTAATATTTATTGGGTAATTAGGAAAATGTAACAAGCAATAAAGTCAGTCATACAATTAAGAACAGTATTTGACAATAGGTATATGGCTACAGCAAAGAAATTATACCTCTTATTAGACTACCATAGACATTATCTTGTAGAAAAAAAACAAAACAGCAACATTGTAAAAGCAGTTGCTGAGTGTGATCAAGGGGAACAGAAACATAGGTATCAACAGAAGTGTGTAATCCCGGGCCTACTTATGAGATGACTGAGGAAATAATAAAAACAGAATAGAAAAAGGTGAAAAAAGAAGAGAGAAGAAAACAGATAGGTAGGAAATAAAAGAGAGAATGGGAGGGAGAAGAGGAGTGGGGCTCAGGATCAGTGGGTATCCAGAGTAGAGTAGGGTAAATTTTAACACTTGACTCAAGAGGGTCTACTCTCGTACCACTTGACTAACCATTGGTCAAGAATCAAGGGGACAAGCCCCCTTGTTGCCATGTTAGCTTGGTGAAAAGAAGTTGGGTTTCTACTTTGGATGCCCACATCGTCATGGAGGGTGGTGATATGCTTTTCCACAACGGAGCATTAAACGTGGCCAGAAGGAGCGTTTTCTGAGGAGGCGGGATGGACGGTAGGTTATAATATAGGATGGTCTGCCATGGATCACGTGTAAGTGAGATGTGTAAGATATCCTCAATATGCTCTGTAAAGCATCAGCAGCTACAGGTTTGTGCAGAAGGAGGCACAGACCTCTCTTGTCGCTGGACCATCAGGGAGGTAGGAAAAGGATACGGGGGCAAAGTGGGGGCAATGTGAAGATGATGGATGCGGGCAATGTAAGGGTAAGTTGGAGCTGATGGGGGCAATATGGAGCTGATGAGGGGCAATGTGAGGGCAAAATAGATATGGGAGGTAATGCAAAGATTTGGAGCATAGTGGAGGTGTCCAGTGTAGATGGCCAATAGGAGGGGCTCTTTAAATTTCTGTGCCTATAGGCTCCTGAAAGGTAAATCCGGCCCTGCCCACCATATCAGTTTCCAGTCTTCTATCGGGATTGTTAAGTTCAATTCCTTTTCCCATGCTACCGCATAGTAGGGTTTCACTAACTCATTTGGTGACAATAAAATTGAGTATATTTTGTTAAGGAATCTAGACACCGGAGATGAGGAGGGCATAAGAAGACGTTCAAAGTCAGATACCTGGCGCTTGGCGCAAGACACAATTTGAGGAAGAGAAAAAAGATGTTTTATTCTTAAATATTTCCAGATCTCACTAGGGGAGAGGAAAAACTTCATCTGCAAGTCAGGAAAATTCCCAGTGCCTGTAGCATCTATTAGGTCTTTGTAACAGAGATCCCTATGGGAGGACCATTGCGGAAATTGAGAGCCAGGGATGGAAAGTCTGGTAGATTCCAGGGTTAATAATTTAGAGTGAGTAGATGAGAGTGGGATCAGGATGTTAATTTTGTTAAGCTTGTCCCAGATTTCATATATGTTTCATACAATAGGGTGAGTCATGGGAGGAGAATGTCTGTCAACCCTGGGAATCAGGGCATCCATGAAGGGATCTCAAGAAGGGACAAAGGATCTCTCCAGGACTACCCACTGTTATTTTTCACGGTTGTGTTGCTAATCTTGAATAGATGCCAAGATAGCAGCATGATAGTAACTTTTGAGGTTGGGCATACTCAAACCTCCGATCAATTTATGCCACCATAATGTAACCTTATTCAATCTGGGTTTACACCTGTTCCAAGGAAAAGATGAGAAGACAGTTATAACTGCTTTAAAAAGTTAATCAGGAATTTTTATGGGGAGTGTCTGGAAGAGATAAAGGAAAAGAGACAGGATCCCCCCCTCCACAATCTTTAAATTTTCACTTGTGATAATTTGTGCCCAGGGGGTTAATTTTTTATGGAGACTGGATGAAAGGTATGAAAGGTCATTTATACCTACCAAATGTCCAGTTTTAGGGGGGCACTGTCCCTCTGGGATGAAAATACCCATGTCCCTCTTTCCCTCCCTAGTTTTCCCACTTTTTTTAGATAAGGCTGTGTGATGTGTATAATAGGGGCAGGTGAAGAGTGGGAAAAATATCCCATATGAGTTCTCGAAAAATTTACGATTTTTCTCTTTATTCACAAAAGTTTTCTCCAATGCAAAATCTTCCTCATTTTCCCCTATTCCAGCAAATGTTTCTCCTATCCCGACACATTTTCTCCTATTCTAACACATTTGTCTCCTATTCAACACATTTTTCTTCTATCCCAACACATTTTCATATATGTTTCCTATGGTGCAACATTTCCCAGTACAATATTACTTCTTCTGATAGTGGAGAAATAAGTAGCTGAAAGTCATAATTATGAGTCATACAGCAACATATACCTTGAAAAATTTGTTAGCGTGCAGAGTGCATTTGTCCCTTTCCCACAACACTAACTTCTAGTGACACTTGCATACATTCATGATAATGTCAAGTAATAAAAAAATAAAGTACAACCTACAGATGTGGCAGATGTGTACAGTAGTCATGGTGGGGGACTGGCATGGTGTGATTGGTGGGACCTTGACAAACTTCATTCACCCTGGGAGGAGAGGGATCATCATCATTTATTGCACATGCTGCAACAACCATTGCTGCAATCATTTTTTGAACTACCACTTTACTCCCCCTCCCTGCACTGCTTCATCGTTCACCCTGCTCCTTATGTGTTTGCATGACATTACTCAACTACTGTGTGTAGTGCAATACACAACTGATGAAGTGTGGTGTCTTTGTCACCCTTGCTCCCATTCCTGTTGTTGTGTTGCTGTGCGGGGCTTACCGCTGTTTTGGTTCTCTCCCGGTTCTTCCGACGCTGTGTCACGTGCGCCATGACATCATCCTGCGTCGCCTATTTTTTGAAACTCCGGACAGGCACTGGTGCACTCTCATAGTGTTCCTTACGTCTCAGTTGTTGCCTGCCGTTCCGGAGCCAGTATCCCGTCTGTGTATGACCTAGCCTGCCTTTGACTACTCTTTCAGCCAGCCATTTTTGGAACCTGTAGCCCTATCTGTGTATGACCCGGCCTGCCTCTGACTACTCTCTCGGCCACCCGTTCCTGTGCCTGTTGATCCAGTTTGTGTATGACTTGGCTTGCCTCTGACTACTCTCTGCCAGGAGATTCGGTTACATTTTTGCCAGTCTGCTTCAGACCTAATTACGGTACTGCCCGGTGCTGTGATTGCGCATCTATCTCTGGATTACTCCTTGATCTCACACCATATCTAACACCTGGTCCAGCCGTTCCAGTTCCAGTACTTTTGCTGAGGTTCTCTCTGGACAGGTCAGTTCTCTCCAGCCTTGGAGAGTAAGTGCTTTACTCTAAGTCCATTGCTCTTTGCCTCTTCCTCCTAGGAGAGTTATAGCCCTCAGGCGCTCGCTCTCTTTCTGCGCTCCCCACTACTCGCTCTCAAGCATTCACTCTCCCCTGCCGGAGATTAGGTGTTGTCAGTAGGGTTCCATCCAGGGCTCACTTCCAGCTCCTCTGGAGTTTGTCATCCAGCCTTGCGGCTGGCACCTTTACCCGGCCTAGGCCGCAGCACGGTACTCATGTAGACAGCCAACACACGCCGAGCATCACACCCAACTCCGCGCTCCCTAGAACTCCTTCTCCTGCGGGTTCCGTCCCGCCTGGTGTTACATTTCTGATATTAATCAGAGTGCAAACACCGTAACCATGTCTCTAGACCCCACTGAGGTCTCTCAGGTGGTTCTCCAGCAGGCTGCTGTCTTTAAGCAGCACACTACACAAATCCAGCACCTGGACGATAAACTAGATTCCATCACTGCCCTCCTGAAGCGCATGCAGCAGCATATGGAGGGTCCTGGGCCTTCAGCGATCCCACCCACGGAGCCGTCCCATTCTGTTACTGTTCCCAGAGTGACTCACGTCTCCATGCCTCCACGCCTACCCTTGCCAGACAAATATGAAGGGGATCCTAAGATGTTGCACGGCTTCCTCAATCAGTGCAGTCTACACTTTCAAAGTCATCCAGAGGTCTACGCCGTGCATCGGTCCCGAGTCACCTTCATTGTTTCCCTGCTCCATGGACAAGCCCTAGCATGGATCTCACCTCTAATGAATTATCAGTCCGCTCTTCTGGACGACTGCAATGCCTTTGTAGCTGCCTTCCGGTCCGTGTTTGACGTTCCTGGTAGACAGGACCCTTGCCTATGACAGTGATTGGGGCAGCAGTGCCCTAAGACGGCCTTTCGTTGTGGTCTGTGTGACTGTTTGAAGGATGACCTGACAACCCAGGCCATACCAGGCAAGCTGGAGGGTCTAATTGCCCTCTGCTCCTGGAGAAAGACCGGGATCGCTCCAGACGCCCAGTGGTGCATCCACCCATTCACCTCGCACCGAGGTTCCAAGCACCCCTTTCCTCTTCTGACGCCCCTGTAGAACCCATGGAAATCGGCCGGGTGACCCGGCTCTCAGCAGAAGAGAAGGCCAGATGGCATAGCTCGGGCCTATGTCTCTACTGTGGGCGTGCAGGACATGTTGCTCATAAGTGCCCGAACAAACCGGGAAACGACTGGGCTTAGGGCGCCTCAAGGGATCCGCCCTAAGTCAGCCTCCAGTTCCATCCATCTCCACCCAATGATTAACAATCCCCGTAAAGCTGTCCTGGGCCAGGACAACCATCTACCACAACGCTTTGGTCAATTCCAGAGCTTTGTGGACCAGTTGTTTGCTCAACAGCACGGGATACCTCTCCTGTCTAAAACACCACCTGTGAGCGTGGTGGTAATCGATGGTTCTCCTCTTGGCGACGGTCGCATAACCTTGCAGACCATTCCTCTCCGCTTACACACGAATCCCTCACGTACCGAGGTTCTGGAGTTCGACATTATTAACTCCCCTCACACTCCAATTATCTTGGGCTTCCCCTGGTTGGAGAGGAATAACCCTCTGATGGATTGGAGGGAGAGGACGCTGTCCTTCCCGTCGGGTTCTTCTTCACCCATGGTGGTCTCCTCTGTCTCCCCGTTGGTGGAGGAAGGATCCACCCAGATTCCTGTGCCTTATTTGGCATTCGCCAATGTTTTTTATAAAGACCATTCGGAGGTCATGCCACCGCACCGCCCTTATGATTGCACTAACGACCTTGTTCCAGGGGCAGTCCTGCCTAAGGGCCGGACCTACCCTCTCTCTTTGCCTGAGACAGCAGCCTTGGAGACCTACATCCAGGAGAATATCGCCAGGGGGTTTCTCAGGCCTTCCACTTCCCCCTCTGGAGCGGGTTTTTTCTTTGTGAAGAAAAAGGACGGTTCATTGCATCCTTGTATTGACTGTAGAGGTCTGAACGCCATCACTAAAAAGAACAGTTACCCGCTTCCTCTCATCTCGGAATTGCTGGAACGCCTCCGGGGATCATCCGTCTTCACCAAATTGGACCTCAGGGGAGCCTACAATTTGGTTCGCATGCGCGAGGGTGATGAGTGGCAGACCGCCTTTAACACACGCTTTGGCCATTATGAGCATTGTGTCATGCCTTTTGTGTTACGCACGCTCCAGCAGTGTTTCAGGCACTGGTCAATGATATTTTCCAGGATCTCCTTCTCACCTGCATAATAGTATATCTAGATGATATACTCATCTACTCCTCCACCTTGCATGAGCATCGCCGGCATGTGCGTACCGTGTTGACCCGTCTACGTGATAATCACCTGTATGCTAAGTTAGAGAAGTGCTGCTTTGAGAAGACCTCATTGCCATTTCTTGGCCATATCATCTCCGCAGAAGGCCTGACCATGGATCCCAGCAAGGTCAGTGCGGTATTGAACTGGTGGGTCCCACAGACCACGAAAGCCATCCAATGCTTTGTGGGTTTCTCTAACTACTATAGGAGATTCATCAAGAATTTTTCTAGAGTCATCCAGCCCATCATTCGCCTGACTTGCAAAGGAGCTGATCCCTCCTCTTGGTCACAGGAGGCGCTGGATGCCTTCCGTCTGCTTAAACAAGCCTTCACCTCCGCACCATTTCATTCTTATCCTCACCCCTCTTTACCTTTCACAGTGGAGGTAGATGCTTCCGAGCTCGCTGCAGAGGTAGTTCTGTCCCATCGATCTAGAGACTCTGGTACGTTACACCCTTGTTCCTACTTCTCTCGCTGCTTCACCGCGGCTCAGAGCAACTACGACACCGAACAATAGGGAGTTACTCGCCATCAAGCTCGCCCTTGAGGAGTAGCGCTACCTGCTGGAGGGGGCAGCTCACCCTATCAGTATCCTGACTGACCACCGTAACCTGGCGTACCTGGCATCCGCCAGACGCTTGACTCCGCAACAGGCCAGGTGGTCCTTGTTCTTCTCCAGATTTGATTTTACCATCTCTTATATCCCTGGAACCAGGAATCTCAAGGCAGACGCTCTCTCCCGTTTACACGACGAGAACTCTGCCGTACCTGTGGTTCCTGAAACTGTAGTACCTCCCGCACGTGTCCTGGGGTCCCTGTCCACCCCACTCCTCGAGCACATCAGAAAGGCACAGCCACCTGGTGACCCCAGCGCTCCTCCCAATCCTTTACTGTTTGTTCCTGAGGAATGTAGAAAACCAGTCTTGACCTGGACCCATCAATCCCGTGTAGCGGGGCACCCGGGAGTGGAGCGAACACCGATGGCCTACTTCCCGTTCAGATGTCTCCCTCTGGGTTCAAACCTGTTCGGTATGTGCTAGGATGAAGACACCTGGTGTCTGCCCTGTGGGGTTACTGGTACCCCTTCCGGTTCCTACTCTGCCTTGGACTCAGTTGGCCATGGATTTCGTGGTTGATCTGCCCGTCTCTGCCGGGATGACCACAATCTTGTTGGTTATCGACCGCTTCTCGAAACAGGGGCACTTTATTCCTCTACCCATATTGCCCAGCGCTTCTGAACTCGTGGACATCTTTATCACCCACATCATACGGCTGCATGGGGTACCACTTCACATCACCTCGGATCAGGGTTCCCAATTCGTCTCCAGATTCTGGAGGTCCTGTTGTGCCTGATTGGGAATCACCTTGCACTTCTCCTCCGCCTATCACCCGCAAACCAACGGGCAGACGGAACGCCTAAACCAGGTTTTGGAACACTACTTGCACTCCTACTGCAACCACCAACAGGACGATTGGGTTAGCCTCCTACCCTGGGCGGAGTTCTCCTCCAACTCCCTCCATCATTCCTCGTTAGGATGTTCGCCCTTCTTTCCAGCCCTGGGGTACAACCCACGTGTACTCGTTCTGGATCCCGGTTTCCCGTTGGCCCCAGCTGCGGAGGCCAAGGTACTGTCCATGACGGAGCATTGGAGCGCCGTACGGGCAGCACTGTTGAAGGAGCAGATTGGTCACAAAACTGCTGCTGATCGTCGGCGTACCCCGGCACCCCTGTATAAGATTGCGGACTGGGTATGGCTATCCACGAAGCATATCCACTTGGCCCAGCCTTCAGGTAAGCTGGGTCCCAAATATCTGGACCCTTTCCGCATCCTTCGGCGACTGTCTCTGGTGTCATTCCGTTTTGCTCTACCTCGCAGCTTACAAATCCATCCAGTCTTCCATGTGTCCCTCCTGAAGGCTTCTGGTTGTCGGCCTCCGGCATCGGTGACAGTGGACACACAGGAGGAGTATGTGTCTCAAGTATCTTGTGAATTGGAAAGGATACGGTCCAGAGGAGCGATCCTGTGTGCCTGTGGTGGACGTGCACGCACCCGCCTTATTGTGCTCCTTTCACCTCTCCCATCCCGATAGGCCGACACGTTAGGCTCCGGAGGCGCCTCCTGGGTGGGGGGCAGTGTCACCCTCGCTCCCATTCCGGTTGTTGTGTTGCTGTGCGGGCTTACCTCTGTTCCGGTTCTCTTCCGGGTTCTTCCGATGCCGCGTCACATGCGCAGTGACGTCATCCAGCGGCACCTATTTCTTGAAGCTCCGGACAGGCACTGGTGCACTCTCATAGTGTTCCTTACATCTCAGTTGTTGCCTGCCGTTCCGGAGCCAGTATCCCATCTGTATATGACCTAGCCTGCCTTTGACTACTCTCTCAGCCAGCCGTTTTTAGAACCTGTAGCCCTATCCGTGTATGACCCGGCCTGCCTCTGACTACTTTCTCGGCCACCCATTCCTGTGCCTGTTGATCCAGTTTGTGTATGACCCGGCTTGCCTCTGACTACTCTCTGCCAGGAGATTCGGTTACATTCTTGCCAGTCTGCTTCAGACCTAATTCCGGTACTGCCCGGTGCTGTGACTACGCATCTATCTCTGGATTACTCCTTGATCTCACACCATATCTAATACCTGGTCCAGCCGTTCCCGTTCCAGGACATTTGTTGCCGTTCTCGCTGGACAGGTCAGTTCTCTCCAGCCTTGGAGAGTAAGTGCTTTACTCTAAGTCCATTGCTCTTTGCCTCTTCCTCCTAGGAGAGTTATAGCCCTCAGGCCCCCACTCTCTATCTCCGCTCCCCACTCCTCGCTCTCAAGCATTCACTCTCCCCCGCAGGAGAGTAGGTGCTGTCTGTAGGATACCATCCAGGGCTCACTTCCAGCTCCTCTGGGGTTTGTCATCCAGCCTTGCGGCTGTCACCTTTACCCGGCCTTGACCACAGCACTGTACTCGTGCAGACTGCCCAGCCAACGCATGCCGAGTATTGCACCCAACTCCGCGCTCCCTAGCACTCCCTCTCCTGTGGGTTCCGACCCACCTGGTGTTACAGTTCTGACAGTCTTGCCTTAGCCCTCAACAAAATTATATAGTTACATAGTAGTTTAGATTCAAAAAAGACTTGCGTCCATCAAGTTCAACACTTTTCCTGTTCTTGTTTATCACTGTTGATTATAAATGTTGCCTGCTGTCTACTAAGTCTGCCTCAGTCACAGAGCTCACATCAGGCTTCCTGTCAGCTGTCAGTCACCTAATATACTTATTTGTTTAATTATTTGTGTATTCATTTTTAAAATGTTTTATTTTTCTCCCCTATCTTATCACAGTCATCCCAAAAATAAAATTATAACTAAAAAACAAAAACTACAACTTCTTTCCCCAGCACAGAGACATTAAAAGCAAAACCAACAAGCAATTTGTACCCCAGCTGCCTGTGTCTTTCCAATCAGTCACCTCAAATCTTAGGGTATTTGGTGTCAACCTCTTTCCTCCCTTCTTCTCCCTCAAAGAACCCCAAGACTCCCCTAATACAGGAAAAAATGCCTATTTAAAAGACTCCCTAAATGAATCTTCAATTTCCCTTTATTTGCCTATCTTGTACAGCTCAAAAACATGCTGCGCTCTCCTCTCACAAACACAGAACGGCATGCTGTGAGAGCCTGACACCCTTTTATATAAAAAAGAGAAGAAAAGAGCGCAACATCTAAGAGCACCTCCGTGTATATTTCCAGAAACAGCGCTAGAAAGTATTTGTCACGGTTTATTATGACTCTCAGACACAAGTTTTAGGTAAAAAAAAAAATCAATTTTATTGAAATAATAAATGATAACTTAGGATGGCAATAACATACATATATATATATACAGAATCTAGCACAGACAGAAGGCAGACTCTACCGGTCCTGTCAATATACCGGACAGGACAGTCTTTAGGCTCTACCGGCCTTGCCAATACCGGGTAAGGCAACCTGCAGATGGAATAGCATAACGGTTTTACCGGCCTTACCAAATTACCGGGCAAGGCAGCCTCAATAGATACACAATGTAGGCTCTACCGGCCCTGCCAATACCGGGTAAGGCAACCTCAGATGGAATGTGGTAAAAGGTTCTACCGGCCTTACCAATACCGGGCAGGGCAGCCCAGAGCTAATAGCAGCAGTCAGATGGAACTGGCAAATTAGCAGAATCGTTAAGCAGCAAGGCTTTGGAGCAAACCAGCGTCCGCACGCTGGGACCAACACAGATTAGTATAGCTGATAGGCTTTGGAGCAAACCAGTGACCGCACACTGGCGTAACAAGCAAGTTTGTATAGCCGCAAGGCTTAGGAGCAAACCAGCGTCCGCACGCTGGGACCAACACAGATTTGTATAGCTGAAAGGCTTTGGAGCAAACCAGTGACCGCACACTGGTGTAACAAGTGAGTTTGTATAGCCGCAAGGCTTTGGAGCAAACCAGCGTCCGCACGCTGGGACCAACACAGAATTGTATAGCTGATAGGCTTTGGAGCAAACCAGTAACCGCACACTGGTGTAACAAGCGAGTAGTATAGCCGCAAGGCTTGGGAGCAAACCAGCGTCCGCACGCTGGGACCAACACAGATTTGTATAGCTGATAGGCTTTGGAGCAAACCAGTGACCGCACACTGGTGTAACAAGCGAGTTTGTATAGCCGCAAGGCTTAGGAGCAAACCAGCGTCCGCACGCTGGGACCAACACAGATTTGTATAGCTGAAAGGCTTTGGAGCAAACCAGTGACCGCACACTGGTGTAACAAGTGAGTTTGTATAGCCGCAAGGCTTAGGAGCAAACCAGCGTCCGCACGCTGGGGCCAACACAGATTTGTATAGCTGATAGGCTTTGGAGCAAACCAGTGACCGCACACTGGTGTAACAAGCGAGTAGTATAGCCGCAAGGCTTGGGAGCAAACCAGCGTCCGCACGCTGGGACCAACACAGATTTGTATAGCTGATAGGCTTTGGAGCAATGTCACCAACGCGACCAGGCACAAGGTCGCCAGGATACTGAAGACAGGTGATGAGATGACAGGAACCAGCAACGATCAGTCAGGTCAGAAAACAGCAGAGAAGTTCAGCAGGAACTGCAACACCAGAGACTAGGCCGGAACCAGGACTGGAAGTACTTCAGCATGCAGGAAACACTGGAACAGTAGAGATCAGGAACTCAGGAACACATGAGATCAGGAACTCAGGAACACTGGAACAGAGGCCCAGCTATCACTAGCATAGTGATAGCAAGAAGGTCAGAAACAACACGAAAGGGCACTCAAAGGGTGCCCAATCCAGGTTTAAATAGTCAATAAGAGGCGGGCTATCTGCAGACAGCCAATAGAAGCCCCCTACTGGTGACAGACAAGTAACTGCAGCAAATCACGGGCACCGTGATAGTACCCCCCTTTCAAAGACCCCCTCTCCTAGAATAGGGTTTAGGTTTCTGCGGGTAATTGGCATGAAAGGCCCTAGTTAACCTAGGTGCATGAAGGTCCGTACTATCCACCCATGACCGATCCTCAGGACCATACCCTTTCCAATGTACCAGGTACTGTACCCTTCCTCTAAGCCTACGGGAATCAATAATGCTCTGAACCTCGTACTCCTCCTGGCCCTCGACCTCAACAGGTCCTGGCACCACAGGTGTGGTAGTATAGCGATTGCAAACCAGAGGCTTAAGAAGGGACACATGGAACACATTATGGATACGCATGGATGCAGGTAGGTCTAGTGCATAGGAGACAGGGTTAATTTTGCGAATAACTCTGTATGGACCAATAAACCGAGGAGCCAACTTATTAGACGGAACCTGCAGCTTGAGATTTCTGGAGGAAAGCCATACTCTATCCCCAACCTGAAAGGAAACCGCTGGAAGCCTTCTGCGATTAGCATGGCGCTGATGACGCTGAAATGACTGACCAAGTGCTCTCTGAACTTGTGCCCATGTGGAACGGAGTTGCTCGATATGCTCATCCAGAGCTGGAATCTGTTGCGTCTGAAATGAGTCTGGAAGCAAACAGGGCTGGAACCCATAATTAATCAGAAACGGAGAGCTCCCAGATGAAGAATTGACCGCACAGTTCCTGGCGAACTCTGCCCAAGGCAACAAGTCGGACCAATTATCATGATGGTCAGTAACGAAACAACGGAGAAATTGTTCCAAGCCCTGATTAGCTCGTTCAGCGGCTCCATTGGTCTGGGGATGGTAGGCAGAGGAGAAGGACAGCTGTATGCCCATCTGTTGGCTAAATGCCCTCCAAAATCTAGACACAAACTGGCTCCCCCTGTCAGACACCAGTACCCTAGGCACTCCATGCAACCGGAATACTTCTCTGGCGAACACCATTGCCAATTCCTTCGCTGAAGGAAGACCACGGAGGGGCACGAAATGAGCCATTTTAGAAAACCTGTCCACCACCATGAATATAAAGGAGTACCCCTTCGACATAGGCAACTCTCCCATAAAATCAATGGAAACATGAGACCAGGGGCGTTCGCCATTAGGCACCGGTTGAAGCAAGCCCACAGGGAGATGTCTCGGGGTCTTAGCGCGGGCGCAAGTGGCACAGGCATTCGTAAATTCGGCACAATCGTTTCTCATGGAAGGCCACCAAAAAAGCTGAGAAAGGGACCATAACAATTGGTCTCTACCAATATGTCCCGCAGCCTTAGAGGAATGGTAGGTTTCGAGCAGCCTAGTACGAAATGATTCAGCGACAAAACATTTGCCCACTGGGGTTTCATGGGGAGCGGACCCCTGAGAGGCCAGGATCTCCTCCCCTAGAGGAGAAGTGATACTCGTGCGTATAGTAGCCAGTATTCTATCAGGTTGGATGATAGGAGCTGGTGCTTCCACTCTGTCACTGTCGGCCTCAAATTGTCTTGACAGTGCATCAGCCCTGATATTTTTTGACCCTGGCAAATATGATACAATGAAATTAAATCGAGACAGGAACAGTGCCCACCTGGCCTGACGAGAGGACAATCTCTTGGCCTCCGAGAGATAGGTCAGATTCTTATGATCTGTTAGGATTAAGACAGGATTCTTAGTACCTTCAAGCAAATGACGCCATTCCTTAAGAGCAAGGATAATGGCCAATAATTCTCTGTCACCTATCTCATAGTGGCTTTGAGTGACAGTCAACTTTTTAGAGAAAAACCCACAAGGTCTGAGAGTTCCACCTTTCTCGTGTCGCTGCGAAAGTACTGCCCCGACCCCAATATCTGAGGCATCAACCTCTAACGTAAATGGAAGTAAAGGATTGGGGTGGGATAACACAGGAGCCGCAGCAAATGCCAGCTTCAAATTCTCAAAGGCTTTCTCAGCAGATACCGGCCAACAAGAAGGATTAGCACCCTTGTGCGTAAGATCGGACAGAGGTTTGACAATGGAAGAAAAGTTCTTAATAAACCTCCTATAATAATTAGCGAAACCCAGGAAACGCTGTATGGCTTTAAGACCCTTGGGTTTTGGCCATTGTAGGACAGCTGACAACTTTTCTTTGTCCATGGCAATGCCATCATTGCCAATTATGAACCCCAAGAATGGCACACTGGTTCTATGAAACTCACATTTTTCCATTTTACAAAATAATTTGTTCTCACGGAGTCGTAGCAATACTGCGGATACATCTTTGATGTGCTGTGCCATGTTTTGGGAGTAAATCAGTATATCGTCGAGGTACACCACAACACATGTCTGTAACATATCTCTCAGAACATCATTTATCAGTTCCTGGAAAACTGCGGGTGCATTACACAGCCCAAAAGGCATTACTAGATACTCGTAGTGCCCAGCTCGAGTATTAAAGGCAGTTTTCCACTCATCACCTGCTCGAATGCGAACCAGATTGTAAGCGGCCCGTAGGTCCAACTTGGTAAATATCGAAGCGCCCTTAAGCCTGTCAAAAAGCTCGGTGATGAGTGGTATTGGGTATGCGTTTTTAGCCATTAGTTTATTCAAGCCCCGGTAGTCAATGCATGGTCTTAATTCGCCATTTTTCTTTTTTACAAAAAAGAACCCAGCCCCCGCTGGAGAGGTAGATTTACGTATGATCCCTCTAGCAAGGGCATCAGAAATGTAATCCTCCATAGCCTTATTTTCATCACAAGATAATGGATAAGTGCGTCCTTTCGGAGGTACTGCACCAGGCTGCAATTCAATGCAACAATCATAAGGTCTATGCTGGGGTAGCATACTAGCCTCTCCTTTGCTAAAAACATCGCCAAACTGTTGGTACACATCCGGCATAGCAGAGGAGGTGCACATGACCTTAATAGGCTGGATGACGCACTTGTCCATACAAAACTGGGACCAAGCAGCAATTTCACACTTTTTCCAATCGAATTGTGGGTTATGTAACTGTAACCACGGAAATCCCAATATCACCGCATGGTGCGGGGAATTAATCAGTTGAAACTGCTGCTCTTCTCTGTGAAGTGCCCCAATAGTCATAGACAATGGCATAGTTTCAAATATAACCTGAGGCGGTTCTAAGGGTCTACCATCAATCGCTTCAATAGTCAAGGGGTTTTCTCTTTCAATGCGTGGAACTCCGTGCAATTCAGCAAAGGTATTATCCATAAAATACCCTGCTGCACCGGAGTCAACCAAGGCCAAAACCTCCACAGAGCGTTGTGCCCAAGACAATACCACCTGTATGGTGGGTTTCATTATGCCCGACACTGGGGACGATTGTACACCACCTAGGGCCTGTCCCCCAAGATACCCTAGGTGTGTGCGTTTCCCGGACGTACCGGACAGGAATTTAGCAAGTGCCCTTTTTTACCGCAGTATAAACATAACCCTTGTTTTTTCCGATATAGTCTCTCTGCCTTGGATAGTCTAGTGAAGCCTATTTCCATAGGTTCACTTGTTTCCCGTACTGGTTCACTAGACTTCAATGCCAAGGGAGGGATGGGTGGGCAAAACATGCTACTAGGCTCATTATTTTTTGACCGTAACTTACGATCTCTGGCAATTGATCTCTCACGTATTCTGGAGTCAATTATCATAACATACTCAATGTAATCATCTAGATCAATAGGTAGATCTTTAGCAGCGATTTCGTCTTTAATGTGGTCATTCAGGCCTTGAGAGAAGGCTGCCAATAATGCCTCGTTATTCCAACCTACCTCTGCTGCCAATGTGCGGAATTCGATGGCATAGTCGCCCACTGTACGCCTGCCCTGTTGTATCTCCATAAGGCGTTTGGCAGCAGAGGTGGTTCTACCAGGAGGCTCAAACACTCTTCGAAAGGAACGCACAAATTCACTAAAGTTCTTAGTACAAGGTTTAGCATTCTCCCACAAGGGGTTAGCCCAGGCCAATGCTCTGCCAGTGAGCAGTGATATCGTGAACCCCACTTTACTACGATCATTGGGAAATGCGTGTGCCGTCAATTCCATAAAGATTTCGAGTTGATTGATGAACCCTCTGCAGAGACTAGGGTCACCATCATATCTTAGCGGCAAGGGTGCAGAAGCCGTTAACCCTTTAGCAGTACCCCCTAGGGGTCTGGTATCACTTTCCGGTGTCTGACTTGGCGAGACCACCGGGCTAGAGCTAGATTGGGCAGCAGGTACCGTGCGTTCAAGGATCGTTTGAATTGCAACTGCCAACTGATCCAAACGTTGCTCGAGCACATCCATCCTCCAATGGATATTCTGTGCGTTACCTTGACCCTTGCTGTCTGAGGTCATGGCCCTTTCGTACTGTCACGGTTTATTATGACTCTCAGACACAAGTTTTAGGTAAAAAAAAAAATCAATTTTATTGAAATAATAAATGATAACTTAGGATGGCAATAACATACATATATATATATACAGAATCTAGCACAGACAGAAGGCAGACTCTACCGGTCCTGTCAATATACCGGACAGGACAGTCTTTAGGCTCTACCGGCCTTGCCAATACCGGGTAAGGCAACCTGCAGATGGAATAGCATAACGGTTTTACCGGCCTTACCAAATTACCGGGCAAGGCAGCCTCAATAGATACACAATGTAGGCTCTACCGGCCCTGCCAATACCGGGTAAGGCAACCTCAGATGGAATGTGGTAAAAGGTTCTACCGGCCTTACCAATACCGGGCAGGGCAGCCCAGAGCTAATAGCAGCAGTCAGATGGAACTGGCAAATTAGCAGAATCGTTAAGCAGCAAGGCTTTGGAGCAAACCAGCGTCCGCACGCTGGGACCAACACAGATTAGTATAGCTGATAGGCTTTGGAGCAAACCAGTGACCGCACACTGGCGTAACAAGCAAGTTTGTATAGCCGCAAGGCTTAGGAGCAAACCAGCGTCCGCACGCTGGGACCAACACAGATTTGTATAGCTGAAAGGCTTTGGAGCAAACCAGTGACCGCACACTGGTGTAACAAGTGAGTTTGTATAGCCGCAAGGCTTTGGAGCAAACCAGCGTCCGCACGCTGGGACCAACACAGAATTGTATAGCTGATAGGCTTTGGAGCAAACCAGTAACCGCACACTGGTGTAACAAGCGAGTAGTATAGCCGCAAGGCTTGGGAGCAAACCAGCGTCCGCACGCTGGGACCAACACAGATTTGTATAGCTGATAGGCTTTGGAGCAAACCAGTGACCGCACACTGGTGTAACAAGCGAGTTTGTATAGCCGCAAGGCTTAGGAGCAAACCAGCGTCCGCACGCTGGGACCAACACAGATTTGTATAGCTGAAAGGCTTTGGAGCAAACCAGTGACCGCACACTGGTGTAACAAGTGAGTTTGTATAGCCGCAAGGCTTAGGAGCAAACCAGCGTCCGCACGCTGGGGCCAACACAGATTTGTATAGCTGATAGGCTTTGGAGCAAACCAGTGACCGCACACTGGTGTAACAAGCGAGTAGTATAGCCGCAAGGCTTGGGAGCAAACCAGCGTCCGCACGCTGGGACCAACACAGATTTGTATAGCTGATAGGCTTTGGAGCAATGTCACCAACGCGACCAGGCACAAGGTCGCCAGGATACTGAAGACAGGTGATGAGATGACAGGAACCAGCAACGATCAGTCAGGTCAGAAAACAGCAGAGAAGTTCAGCAGGAACTGCAACACCAGAGACTAGGCCGGAACCAGGACTGGAAGTACTTCAGCATGCAGGAAACACTGGAACAGTAGAGATCAGGAACTCAGGAACACATGAGATCAGGAACTCAGGAACACTGGAACAGAGGCCCAGCTATCACTAGCATAGTGATAGCAAGAAGGTCAGAAACAACACGAAAGGGCACTCAAAGGGTGCCCAATCCAGGTTTAAATAGTCAATAAGAGGCGGGCTATCTGCAGACAGCCAATAGAAGCCCCCTACTGGTGACAGACAAGTAACTGCAGCAAATCACGGGCACCGTGATAGTATTGTACTTACAAGACCATTTCTTGTAAGTTGCAAGAAGCCCAAATTTCAATCGTTCGTTAATTGCAGGGAACTCCAAAGGTCTTCAACCAGAATCAACCACAGGGATATCTGTAAACCTCCACCAGGAGCGTAAAGAGAAGAAAATCCTCTAAGGGTAACACTGTATGATGTATATATTAAGTGCCCCCAGAAAAGATCCTACTCACCAAATGTACAAGAAAGTAGAGCCAATAGAACAGATGCCAAAAGTGCATAAGACGGAAGTATCATATCTCTATCCGTCTTATGCACTTTTGGCATCTGTTCTATTGGCTCTACTTTCTTGTACATTTGGTGAGTAGGATCTTTTCTGGGGGCACTTAATATATACATCATACAGTGTTACCCTTAGAGGATTTTCTTCTCTTTACGCTCCTGGTGGAGGTTTACAGATATCCCTGTGGTTGATTCTGGTTGAAGACCTTTGGAGTTCCCTGCAATTAACGAACGATTGAAATTTGGGCTTCTTGCAACTTACAAGAAATGGTCTTGTAAGTACAATACTTTCTAGCGCTGTTTCTGGAAATATACACGGAGGTGCTCTTAGATGTTGCGCTCTTTTCTTCTCTTTTTTGTGCACTAGTGTTTGCGTGGGTGTTGTCCAGGACACCTTTAGAAGAAGCTGCATATCTACACACACCTGTGAACATATTGGCTGAGTTCATACACTGACTTTATGTTTATATATGTTTAGTCTTTTACCCAGTAGGAGCGCATCAAATTTCTTTTTTGACCCTTTTATATGGCTGTAGGAAACTAGAGAAAACTTTCATATGGTGGATAAAAACATTTCTTACCATTGATTTCAATGCAATGAGCTAGGCAAAAAAAGCAGGAAAATGGAAAGTGAGATTTTTCGCCGATTTTGGTTTTACGCAAAAGTTTTTGCCCATCCCTAGAGTATAAGAGTATTACATTGGTCCACAACAATAAAACTCCCATTAATGTTTGTTTAAACATTCAGATATGTGTTTAAAATGAGTCAGTGTAAATAAAATACTTTGGTTTTGCACTAAATAATTTTATAAATGACATGACTGGTGTCAGTATGTCATAAAGGGACCTACACTTAATCCTTCCCCCAGCAACAGCAGTCAGGGGGTTAATGCCGCATCTCTGGTTAATTTTATTTAAAGGGGAACTTTCACCCTCTTATGACCAGGGGCGGGCTGGCAACTTTTGGCCTGGGGGGCAAGTACAATTAAGTGGCCTATTTCTAATACCGCTCCAGCCCAATGTCCCAGCCCCACCCCTTTTGGTCATGTTATAGCTGGCATTAATGTTATGGATTAAGTCAAGTGATACCTCAGAGATGACAATTGAAATGGATCTACACTAGTGATACCACAGAGCTTACAATTGAAATGGAGCAACACTAGTGATACCACATAGCTTACAATTGAAATGGAGCTACAATACTCGTGTAGCTCTTTAAATTCTGTTTACTCTATTTACAGCAGCAAATGGGAAATTGAGTGAGGCAGTGGCCCACTAGCCCATATTCATGACCAGCGTGGGGGGCAATTGCCACCTTTCCCCCCAGGCCAGCCCTCCCCTGTTTATGACTTCATGTCACTGTATTAGTTGTTTTGAAAGGATCATCGTGATGTTTATATTTTTCTTTAAATCTTTATAAAACAGAAGATATTTGACTTTAAAGTAATCACGTGATGTCATCCAGTCACACTGTGTGGCACTAGCAGTGCAGATCAGAGCACTGTAAAATCCCTCCTCAGCATTAGATTGACTCCCCCAAGCCTGCCCAGCTAATTTCCATACCTGGTGCGTGCCATTTGCAGCCATCCTCCTCGGCGCATATTGCGCTTTCACTCTTCCCTTCATGAGTATGACTAACTGCATGTACTGTTACTGCTAGAAACTTCCAACCGGACTGATAGAATATGGAAGTCTTATCTATATATATATAAAAGAATAAGCCTCATTGCATATTTTATGGTACCTCACACACAGAATATAATTTATGTCTCCTCAGAAAACACACACACATTGCACAGAATGCCTCATTACATAATTTATGTCTCATCAGGAGACACAACTCCCATTGGGTGATTCAATGGGGACATTACCTCTCCCATTGGGTGATTCAATGGGGGCATAATTATCATACAGGGAGTTGGCCCGCCCCCTCCAGCCCGCCCACCACTATCCAACTGACAAAAAATAAATCTAGCTGCCACTCACTTCTGAAGTAGGGGATATCAATAACTTCTCCCGGTCCACACATACTCTCACTCAGGATCATGACCCCACAAACACACTGTTTCACCACAGATAACTGGAACCCTCCTTACACTCTGTTTCAGTATGAGGGTGTAATATTTCCATAAAATACAAACTCAGGGATAAACTTAATAGCAACTCTTTTATTTAACTCTTTTCATCTCTTCAGTCAACCTCACTAACTGTCTGTTTTCAACTGTCACTCCTCCGCTTCCTGATTCCCACCCTTTCTCCTTAAAGGGAGAGAGATGCTTTGCTGTATGTTACAGAGGGCAAGCCTCAAACACCACTTTCTATTTGTTCCCTCAGAATATTCCTACGTTGCCTCAACTGAAGAACCACCGTGTGTTATACTGCTGTTACCTCAGCTTAAGTAAGGAGGAGTTGCTGCTCCCATTGGGTGATTCAGTGGCGGAGTGATTTAAATCATGCAGGAAGTTGGCCTGCCCCCACTATCCAGCCCGCCCACCACTATCTAAGTCAGGGCTCAAAATTTCCACTCGCCACTAGCCAATGGCGAGTGAAAATTTAGCCCTGGCGAGTAAAAATTCAGCCCTGGTGGGTATGTTATGGCTTGCAGTGGAGAGTAACTTTTCAGGTCTGGCTAGTAGCAAAGGACTTCAAGTTTTAAGGTCTGATCTAAGTGACTGAAAAAACAAAATGGCTGCCACTCGCTCCTACACCACAGACACAAACACATCAGACACAAACACACACACACTCAAACACACTCACACACATACTCACGCTCAATCACACACTCACTCTCACACATTCACACTCTCACTCACACACACTCAATCACACACATTCACACTCACTCTCACACACTCTCACTCACTCACACACTCTCACTCACACACTCACACTCAATCACACACACTCTCACTCACACTCTCTCACTCACACTCTCACTCATGTTCATGCACACTCTCACTCACACACACTCACACAAACTCACACTCAATCACACACACACTCACACACTCTCACTCAATCACACACTCTCACACTCAATTACATACACTCACACTCAATCACTCAGACTGTCACTCACTCACACACTCTCACTCACACACTCTCACTCACTCACACTCTCTCATACTCTCACTCACACTCATACACCCTCTCACTCACACACTCACACTATCTCACACTCACAAACTCTCACTCAATCACACTCGCACACACTCACTCACTCACATACAATCACTCACTCACACTCACACTCACTCACACCCCGGGAGCCAATACGATCCACCTTCTACCATAGTCTCACTCTCACTCACTCATACCCCGGGAGCTAGCACGATCCAGCTTCCAGCATAGTATATGCAATTACCACATGCATTCAACTATATAAATGAATGCCACAGTGGAGGCATAAGTACAAACACAAACTCATTACAACGACACATAAGTCACCCCCTTATGCCTCACTTCTGTGTGTGTGTCTCTGTGTGTGCCTGTGTGTTCCTCACTGTGTGTGTTACATGTCTGTATCACTCTATGTGTCATGTTGTGCATTGCATGTGTGTGTATGACTGTGTCGCTCTTTATGCATCTCAGTGCATGTGTGTGCATTTGTGTGTGTGTCTGTGTGTGTGTGTGTGTGTCTTGCATCGGTGTGTGTGCATTAATTCCCTATATAGCCTGACAGGCAGCGCCGTCCCACATTGACAACGACACCCATAAAAACAACAACACAACATGACACGGAATAATGGAGATTATCACACAAAGCGGACACCTGCAAATATAAGCTCACCTGTGCAACATCAACACACGACCTGCATCCCACAACTGCACACCCGCAAATGGCACACATATAACAAGCACAACACACCACATCTTATAACACACACACACCTGCAAACACTTACCTGGACAAAAACAACTCTCCATTGGTCAGCACTCACCTCATCACCACACCTACACAACGCACTATCAAGTACTTAAAGGGAAAACTCACCACACTCACTTGTGGCTTGTTTTCCACTCAGAGAGGGAGAGAGAGATAGAGAGAGACAGAGAGAGATAGAGAGAGTAAACAGTATGTTGGGTTACATATTGTTGCGAAGACTGCGGAGAAGGCGTGCAAGTTAGAGAGCTAGGGAACATCAGCAACCTCCAGGCACGCCTGATCAACAGCCTTCACCTGTTGCAAGTGAGAAGGCTGTGGCTCAGCAGCCACACAGGAGTCCATCCCCACCTGGAGGGCAGCACCTGCCTGCAGATGCACAGCTGCAGCAACAGGATGCTCCACAGCGGCAGAGGATGTATAGACGACCACCAAAGTCCAGGGTATACAGCCCAAGGGTCACCCTCTTTGGAATGACTGATGATGAGGTCATTGATCGCTACAGGTTGAGGCCTGACAGCATCATTGCCTTGTATGAGGTCATCAAATATCAGGTGGATCCCATCTACATCCACAACCATGCCCTAACTGGCCTGAAGAAACTACTGTGTGCCATACACTTCATGGCAAGTGGAGCCTTCCAGTCCACTGAGGGTTACGCATCTGGCATGTCACAGGCCACATTCTCCATGGTGCTGGCCCAGTTCCTGCCAGCCCTCAAAAGCAAGGCCAGTATCTATATACATTTTCCCACCACCGACTTGGACTGGATACATGTCAAGCAGGCCTTTTACACAAGGGGAGGCATGCCCAGGGTCATGGGTGCTATAGATTGCACCCATGTCCGGATTAAGGCCCCAGCACATGACACACAGCTATTCATCAACAGGAATAACTTCCACTACATCAACGTGCAGATGGTGTGTGACAGCAACATGAGGATCAGGAATGTCTGTGCAAAGTATCCTGGCAGCTCACATGATGCATACATTCTCCAAAACTCCTCAGTCCACAGAAATTTTGAGAATGGAACCTTTACAGGGGGATGGTTTTTGGGTGAGTTCACAATACAAAATCACACCACATACACAGGCGTACACACAACGCTGCTCAGCATGCACCTTACCCACAGCTAGTACATCCACCACACAAAACATCATTCACACAACATGTGCTCCCTGTCTCACCATGTCACTCACATTACACAGGTGATACTGGCTATGGATGCATTCCTGGCTACTGAACCCTGTGGCCAATCCCCAAGCACATGCCCAGGAAAGGTACAACCAGGCTCATGCCAGAACGAGGAATGCTAATGAGCGGACTTTTGGGCTCCTCAAGTCAAGATTCAGATGTCTGGACCACTCTGGGGGAGCACTGCAGTATGCAACTGCTAAGGTGTGTGACATAATTGTTGCGTGCGCAATACTGCACAACATCGCAGTGGACACCAGGCTGCTGGATCACATCCAGGACCCCCCCATACATGAAGTGCCCATGGACATCGGGCATGTGGAGGACACCTTGAGAGGGGCACAGATCAGAGACAGGCTCATCACGGAACACTTCACCTGTGAGTATAACACAGGCATGCAAACAATCCATGCAAGTCCCCCATCAGTCCTGTGACACTAACCACACTGCACATTATGTTCTGTCTCACCCCACAGGAGCATTGACACAGCACTGCACTGGCAGCAGCATGGCCCCAAACATCAACCATACCATGGACGTGACATATTGTGTGTGGGGATTCAAAAACCATCCTCCATTCCCCTCTCCATGTTGAAATACAGACCCCAAGGATATCACGCACACCCCCAGGAGAAACAAGGTACAACATATAACCCATGTTCATTACCTTACAGGGCTTGATTGACAGCAACTAACTGGATATGCCATGATCATAGCCTGAGCTAGCCCAGTAGCGAAAGAGTATTATCCAATGCTATGCATTGAATAATACTCCGGCACATCAGGGGTTAAAGGGACATTGGACTCAATATGGGACCTGTACTGTGATAGAGCTGAGAAGAGCAGCAGAGGGGTGGATGTACAGTGGTATTGTCACACAATGTAGAGGTCATGAAATGTAGATCAGATTACCAGGGACTCCATGCTGACCTGTGAGTGTGCAGACATATGTGCCCCCGACATGAATACACACATCAACAAATATGTCCTAACAGTTCCATGGAACAAATGACATTGGGCTGCCACTGTCACTTTCACAGTGGCAGCACAATGTCATTACTTCCATGGAGCTCTCAGAACACTTGTTAATGTGTGTATACATGTCAGGGGCACATATCCATAGGGCTGGTGCACATGTCCTTAGTTCTCCACAGAATTGGTTACAGATGAGTACACAACACATTGTCAAGCAATGGTTTGTGTACTCACCTGTAATTGTGAAAATTGAGGGCATTAAAAAGACTAAATTGTTGTTGCTTGATGATCAGTTCAGGTCTACTGCTCCAAATCCTGTCCTCTTGTCCCACAGGCATCCGTAACATGATCCATCCATGAACTGAAGATCTTCCATGTGACTGGATTGATGTCTTGACAACACCTTCATGAAGATCACCCCTTGCTGTTTCTGGTGATGTTGTTGGTGATGCAATGTTTCACCTGAGGTTCACAAAAAACCTCTACTGGAACATTCTCATATAGACACAGAAAACACAAATTCTTGAGTGTTATAACCTGTACAGTTAGGATGCTCAGCTACAGTGTTGTCAAACCTTATGGACAACACATGAGAAGGGCAGCAGTGTTACTGAAGTAGTACGATTTAGTTTCAAAGTACATTTAGTGTTCTCATACAAGTGTTCAATGCATATAAGCAATACAAACAGAAAACACATGTACTTTCTAATGTACTTTGAGACACAATAAAGATGAACCATTACCATTCTATCTGTGTCTGTATGAGGATATATTTGAGAACACATTTGTCAATGCGTAACCACACCCAGGATAGAGTATTCCCCATACATGGAAAGGCATCACCCACATCACAGGAGTCCACCACTTGTTTGCCAGTGAGTGGACTCTGTGATGTATCCATGCAAACAGATGATGATGGCAGTGATGCACTAATGTGTTGTGGGAGTGATAAAGAGGTGATACAGGGGACATACTTCCACAGTGAATTCCTGTCCACAGTATCTGTATTGCTCAGTATAATCAATGTTCTGAGATATTGCTCCACTTTGACATATCTCAGTACATGGGCTACATCAACAAACAACCAGTCTAAGTGGACATGTGTTATCACTGGTGAAGTGTGTTACACCCTTAGGGAAACAGCAGCTTAACTTACTGGAGACCCCAATGCTCACCCCAGGATATCAATGTGTGTGCTACACTTTGAAATGCTAGGTTAAAAACATTAGCTTCCCCAGTAAGTCAGTTGCACAATGAGTGTTTGAATCCCAAACGATATTGAAACATGTCCCATTTATCTGTCCTGCTTGTTATGTCCCCGCTAAGTCACATAACTGTTTGTTTGGTTATCCCATTAACCCACTGAGTGCAAAAGTGGTCCCCAACACATTTATTTGCAATGCGTTGCCTACCACTCTGGCACTCAAAGGGTTAAACACAACATATGATGTAGACGAATGTTCAATGTTGTACTATTTGTTGTGCTAAGGGGTATGTTTTGTTGTTCAAATTCAACACACAACATCGCCATATAACACAGTGGTGTAATATGGCTCCGGGGATGTATTTCAAGTTGCATTTGTACAATGGTGTGTGTGTGAACCCATGTTGTAGCATCCCACAAACATTTCACCCAGGCAGAGGTTGTGTTCATTGCATTGTATGGCAATGCATTGGAGACAACCCTGGCACCCAAACCATAACTGAAGACACAACAGATCAGACAGGAATCCAAAAAAAAAGTTTTTTTTATTGAGGGGAAAGTTGACAGGTTGGGCCTTTTATTTTTTCCTTTTTGGGTGGGGGGCCTTAGCCTGGGTGCCAGAGGTGGATGTCCTTGTTGAACTCCTGGTTACCCTCTGCCCCCTAGGTGTGGCTTCGGGGGTAACACTGGAGGGGGTGGTGGTTGCAGTAGACCCCTCGGTGGAACGCAAGTTCTCCCTCTCCATCCTCAGGTTCTCCCTGCGGTTTATCTCCCTCAACTCCACAAGGACCTGTGTTAACATGTCCATGACACCAGTCCTGAGCTGGTGGAGTAGTGTGTTCCCCCTGGCCACCTCCGACTCCAGGGCTTGGATCCTGGTCTACAATAGGGCAATGTTCCTCCTGGATTGCCTCCTGCTCCTTGTGATGTTGTATCAGTACTCCTGCTCGACCGGAGTAGTCTCCTCTGAAGGGCCATACACTCCGCCTCCATCCTTGTGAGGCGTGCAGTGTTTGAGGTGGATGTGCCCGGTGTCACTGGTGCTGCTGTTTCCTCTGCTGCCGAGGTTGCTGATTCTTCTGCTGCCGAGGTTGCTGTTTCCTCTGCTGCCGCGGGTGCTGTTTCCTCTGCTGCTGCTGGAGGTGCTGTGGCTGCTGTGACAGCTGTTGGAGTGGCTGGTGCAGATGATGGGCATATGCCCACCACATCAAGTGATCCCGAGCTGCCCAAAGATGTGTGTGCTGGTGGAGGTGTGAATATGTCCCTGGGTAGGGGGCGCTGGTGCTCACCTATAAGGCCCAGGTGTTTGTAGTCCAGTCGCCAAGGGTCATATGGTGGCCATTGGTAGGTGCTGGGACCCCACCTGGGATCATACCTTGGGGCATGCTGTGGAGCCATCCAGGAGGGTGTGTTGATGTGGGAGGCATATGGCCCATATTGGGTGGTGGCCACAGTCCCTAGCAGCCATTGCACCGCTGGTGGTTTTGCTGCTGCTGATGGAGGGTAGTAGCTGGTGGAGGTGGCTGGATAGGTCCACCTCTCCTCCTGTGGCATCCAGCCACTGTACTGGGGAGGTGCAGTTAGAAGGGGTGCAGCCTGTGGTGGTCCAGCTTGTAAGAGTGCAGTAGATGGTGGTGTAGCCTGTGTTGGAGGGGATGGTGATGGTGGGTTCGGTGACCACCGGCTGGTCCCCTCCTCTGTGTACTCCTCACTGGGGGTGACATTGCCTCCTCCACTGTCTCCCGCTGGGCTTGAGGGCCGTAAGCTGTGTGGAGAAATAAGATATTGTGATTAGTGACCATAGCCATATGTTTGTGGAGACAGTTATACTCTGATATGTGGTGACAAAATATATATGTGTTTGGGTTAATCCCCCTGGGTAAACAAAGGTACTCCCACTGCTGAAAGGTGTTGTTTGAGTTATTACGGGTGAAGGTTTCATTTTGAGGTGCAATATCACAGTGGCCAGAAATAGTACAATGGGGCTGTTGCAACACCCTCCCAAGTAGATATCTGGTCCCTGTACCAGAGCTGTCCATATGATAGTGTAGTAACAGCACCACTGTACAATTTCAGGCCACTGCGATATTGCCCCTGACATATCCATGTCTGAGCTGTGATACCTTTTGAATCAACACACCTTTCAGCAGGAGGAATACTATTGTTTAACTCGGGGGTGGTGAATCCAACAACATATATTTGTCTTCACAACTTGTAGGGATGGCTATCCCTCCAGGGGGATGGCAAAGGGTAAGTCCACCTTGATGTCAGATTGTAGATATTGTGAAAACAGATGTTGTTCGCTGTTAGTCCTACCCCTTCTACCCTCATGGTTGTTCAGATATTGCTCTATGTGACAGATGTAGATTTCAGTCATTTGTCCACACGAGGGCTTTTCAGCAGAGCCCAAATCGCCCCATTTAGAGAACAATACTTAATTGGAATGGTGTACAGAGTGTGCCTGGTTTGCAAGCACACTCTGTGGACCATTCCAAAGAGGTATTTATCTCGAAATGTTGCGACTTTAGCTCTGCTGAAGAGCCTCCGTGTGGTCAAATGACAGATATCTCCACCTGTCACATAGAGCAATATCTGTATAACCTTGAGTGTTGGTAGGATGGGACTTAGATCGAGACACATCTTTTAACGATGGCAATGATATGACATCATGATGACATTACCCATTGTTATCCCATTACAGTCACACACAAGTAGAAATTGTCATATATGTATGTGGATATGTACCCTTCATATGGATACAGTAATATCCTTCCAAGATGTGAAGCCAGAGAGCAATTCAGTAGGTGTGATTGCCTTACTGGCTATATATGTGCACCCATCCAACAATACATTGGATTGATATGATGGATATGAACATACATCGTATATCCCATCTATGTAGAGTGTGATATACTATGTATGTGTATTAGTATGGTAGCAATGTAGGTTGATTTGTGATGGGTGCACATATCTGGCCAGTAAGGCAATCACATCCAGTGAATTGATCTCTGTGTTCACATCGTGTTGGAACATATTTAGTAACATTTGAATCCTAAGGGCAACAATCCAGCCATTAGTGAGGGATATCTTTGATTGAGGCCTGTTTTTCTCTGTGTATGAGCCCATCCATCCTTCTGTGTGAGGCAACCGTACTCAATCCTAGACATCCATCCGTCATGGCCTGTTGGTGACCAAGGTACAATGTTTGCTATTTGTTTCCCATGTGTATCCTGCAAAGAGCGGCTGGTGTACCATCCATCCATGGCATCGGGACCCCTGTGGATCCATGTGGGAATCAGATATGAGATATGTCATTTCAAGTCAGAGTAAATGATTGCAGCCACAACACCAATGCCTATTTTTTGCAGCTTGAATTCTGTGGAATAGTTTTTGGCCTGTGTGTTGCACATACAAGCATTTATTCTGTGGGCCACTGTGATGTGTGACCTGATGCCCCCTTTTTGTGATTCAGTAAGTGGTGATGTTGAACTGATGAAGTGAACAAGATGGTGACTTCTCCAGTGATCTCCTTTCCCCATTTCCAGTGTTTTCTATGAACTCTGTACAATGGGACCTTATAAACTTGATTCTTGTTTTTGCATATTCTCCATGGACTAACACTGGTATTGGTGAAGTGAGGGTGTGTGAGGGTTAATTTGTGTTCACCATCTCTTTGTCACAGCTTAGTGAATGTCCCCTGTGTAGCATGTGATTGTTGGCCTATTGACTTGTTTGTTGTCTGGTTAACCCCTTGAGTACCAGAGGGGTTGCCAACGCATTGTTGATCGATGCATTGATGATCCCTTTAGCACTCAAGGGGTTAGGGTGGGGGTGGGGACATGGGTGACATTGTATGTGTGAACAGTGATGATATTTAACAGACGACATTTTGAACATAACGGTTTGTGTATTGTGTGTGATGAGCACAGTGACAGGAGGGTTGAAGTAGGACTTTGACAGGATGGTCCCAAGTTGGACCTTGCCATTTGTCCTGGTGTTGTGTCCTTTTTTTAACCCTCAGGGTGCTGTGTTGGTGCAGTTGTATGGCTGAGTGATGGACATGTGTTGAGGTGTGACTGTGTGTGCAGCTAGTGTTGGTTACTGTAGTGTGTTATTCTGTAGTGTTGCACTTACCGGTAGTGTGGAGGCTCCTCTCATCCCCAGTATCAGTTCCTCCAACGACCCCCTCGATCAGGGTCGGGAACATGGTCTGCCGCACCATCTCCTCCCAGCCGCAGAAGGTGATAGGGACGGCTGGTCCACCTCCAGTGACTCGGGCGTGCTTGGCGAGCTCTGTCATTTTATTCTTGATCACCCTCCGGCAGTCGCCCCATCTCTTTTTGATGGACTCCACGTCCCGCCTGCATGGAGCCACCGCGTTGACCCAGCTGCAGATCTGGTTCCAGGCTGCCTTCCTCCTTGCTGACAGGCCAGGGACCTTTGCCGTTGGGTGGAGAACACTCTGCCTCTCCAGGACAGCTTCCACGAGAGCCGTGGAAAACGTAACTTTATTGAAAAGTTAATGCCAATACTGGGTAAGGCAACCTTAAAGATAGTAATGTACAAGGTTCTACCGGCCTTACCAATACCGAGCAGAGCAGCCCGAAGAACTTTGTAGTAGGCTCTACCGGCCTTGCCAATACCGGGTAAGGCAACTTAAAGGATGGTAACGTACAAAGGTTCTACCGGCCTTACCTATACCAGGCACGGCAGCCTGAGTGAGTAGACCAGCTGTCAGATGACTATGACAGCAGAGGGGAATGGAAACTATGGTCTTACTCAGCAGAAGTCTATTGCCAGGGAAAATCAGACAACTGCATAGGATTGGACAGCGACCTGGCCTCAGTACTGGATAGATAAGGAGCAAACCAACGTCTGCACGTTGGGACTAATGGTAGATGTCGCCACCAGGTTAATGGAGTAAACCAGCGTCCGCACGCTGGAACCAACAGTGTATATCGCAACCAGGTTTAATGGAGTACACCAGCGTCCACACGCTGGAACCAACAAGGTTTATCGTAACCAGGTCAATGGAGTAAACCAACGTCCTCACGCTGGGACCAACAGTAAATGTCACCACCAGGTTTAATGGAGTAAACCAGCGTCCGCACGCTGGGACCAACAGTAAATGTCACCACCAGGTTTAATGGAGTAAACCAGCGTCCGCACGCTGGAACCAACAGTGTATATCGCAACCAAGTTTAATGGAGTAACCAGCGTCCTCACGCTGGAACCAACAGTGTATAACCAGCAGCGAGAAGAACAATGTCGCCAGAGCGACGGGGCTAGAGCAGGAGCCCTACACTCCAACGGGGAGTCCACCGGGCGAGACTGATGCGCTGACAGATGACCGGAACTATCAAAACCGCCGGTGGTGAGCGAACCGGCTGGAGAGGCGGGCAGGCAGGAGACTCAGGAACTCAGTAAGATTAACCCGCTAGGTGCTGGAACGCAGGAACACCGGAACGCTAGCATACAGGAACATAGGAACACAGGAACACCGGAACGCAGGATCAGCAGGAACAGCAGGCCCAGTAGCCTGACATGCAGGTCAGGCCAAGTGAAGTCAGAAACACCACGAAAGGGCAACCTGGAAGTGCTCAGCCTGGGTTTAAAAAGGCTGTGTGAGGAGGGCTAATGACAGACAGCCAATCACGAATACTCAGCAAGTGACAGACACAGAGCAGCACGAATCACGGGCACCGTGATTGTACCCCCCTTTCAAAGACCCCCTCTCCTAGAGTAGGGTCCAGGCTTCTGAGGGTATTTGGCATGAAATACTCGTAGTAACTTGGGTGCATGAAGGTCCTTACTAACTACCCAGGAACGATCCTCAGGACCATAACCTTTCCAATGCACCAGATACTGTACTTCTCCTCTACGTCTGCGGGAATCAATAATGTTTTGTACTTCATACTCCTCCTGCCCCTCGACTTCAACAGGACCTGGCATCACAGGTGTGGTAGTAAATGGTTACAAACCAGAGGTTTAAGGAGAGACACATGGAATACATTATGAATGCGCATAGAAGCAGGCAATTCCAAGGCATAAGAAACAGGGTTAATTTTGCGAATGATCTTGTACGGACCAATGAACAGAGGTGCAAGCTGATTAGATGGGACCTTGAGCTTTAGATTCTTGGAGGACAGCCATAATCTATCCCCGACTTGGAAGGAAACCGCTGGAAGCCTTCTGAGATTGGCATGACGCTGATGTGGCTGAAAAGACTGGCCCAATGCCCTCTGAACTTGTGCCCATGTGGAACGGAGTTGCTCTCTGTGGTCATCCAGAGCTGGAATCTGCTGTGTCTGAAAGGAATTCGGGAGCAGACAGGGTTGGAATCCATAATTGATCAGAAACGGAGAGCTCCCGGAGGAAGAATTAACTGCGCAGTTCCTGGCGAACTCTGCCCAAGGCAACAAGTCGGCCCAATTATCATGATGGTCAGTCACAAAACATCACAGAAACTGTTCCAACCCTTGATTGGCCCTCTCAGCGGCCCCGTTAGTCTGGGGATGATATGCAGAGAAAAATGATATCTGTATGCCCATCTGTTCGCAAAATGCCCTCCAGAATCTGGACACAAAATGACTCCCCCTGTCAGACACCAGCACCCTGGGTACTCCATGCAACCGAAACACCTCTCGAGCGAATACCATTGCCAGTTCTTTGGCCGAAGGAAGGCCACGGAGGGGTACGAAGTGTGCCATTTTAGAAAACCTGTCTACCACCATCAATATGAAGGAATACCCTCTAGACCTGGGCAATTCTCCCATAAAGTCGATAGAGACGTGAGACCAGGGGCGTTCACCATTAGGCACCGGCTGAAGCAAGCCCACCTGGAGATGCCTAGGGGTTTTGGCACGGGCACAGGTGGTACAGGCATTCGTAAAATTGGCACAATCTGCTCTCATAGAAGGCCACCAGAATAGCTGAGAGAGGGACCAATACAATTGATCTCTACCAATATGTCCCGCAGCCTTAGAGGAGTGGTAGGTTTCAAGTAATCGAGTACGGAATGGCTCAGCGACAAAACATTTGCCCGCTGGAGTTTCATAGGGAGCAGAGGCTTGGGACGCCAAAATCTCCTCCCCTAGTGGTGAAGTAATACTAGTACGTAGTGTAGCCAATATTCGATCAGGTTGAATGATAGGTGCTGGTACTTGTTCTCTGTCAACCTCCGCCTCAAATTGTCTAGACAGAGCATCAGCCCTAACATTTTTTGATCCAGGCAAGTATGATACAACGAAATTGAATCGGGATAGAAACAGTGCCCATCTGGCCTGGCGAGAAGACAATCTCTTGGCCTCAGAGAGAGATAAGTCAGATTCTTGTGATCAGTTAGAATCAAAACGGGGTTTTTTGTGCCTTCAAGTAAATGACGCCATTCTTTGAGAGCAAGGATAATAGCCAGCAATTCTCGATCACCAATCTCGTAATGACTTTGAGCACTGGTCAATTTTTTTGAAAAGAATCCACAGGGTCTGAGTGTACCACCTTTAACCTGTCGCTGAGAAAGCACCGCCCCGACTCCAATATCTGAGGCATCAACCTCTAAAGTAAAGGGAAGTAGTGGATTGGGGTGGGACAACACAGGCGCTTCAGCAAAGGCTACCTTCAACTTCTCAAAAGCCTCTTCAGCAGCCACCGGCCATAGAGATGGATTAGCGCCCTTATGCATGAGGTCAGACAGAGGTTTCAGTATAGAGGAGAAGTTTTTAATAAACTTCCTGTAATAATTGGCGAAGCCCAGAAATCGTTGGATGGCTTTAAGACTCTTAGGCCACTGTAAGACTGCAGTCGATTTCTCTTTATCCATGGCAATGCCGTCTTTGCCAATTATAAACCCCAGAAACGGTACACTAGTTTTGTTGAACTCGCATTTCTCCAGTTTACAAAATAATCTATTTTTGCGTAACAACACTTCAGACACATCCTTGATGTGTTGTGACAGGTCTTTGGAGTGGATAAGTATGTCGTCAAGATAGACTACAACACATGATTGTAACATATCTCTAAGAACGTCATTGATCAGTTCTTGAAATACTGCAGGAGCATTACATAGACCAAATGGCATGACTAGCTATTCATAATGCCCTGATCTCGTATTGAAGGCATCACCGGCTCTGATACGTATCAAATTGTAGGCTGCCCTTAGGTCCAATTTGGTGAAAATCGAGCACCTCTTAAGTCTATCAAACAGCTCAGTGATGAGAGGTATTGGGTTGGCATTTTTTGCCATCAGTTTATTCAGCCCACGATAGTCTATGCATGGTCGCAGTTCACCACTCTTTTTCTTAACAAAAAAGAACCCGGCGCCGGCCGGAGAAGTAGATTTCCTTATGATCCCTCTACTGAGGGCATCCGCTATGTATTCCTCCATAGCTTGGTTCTCCTCACAAGACAATGGATACGTGCATCACCTCGGTGGTACTGCTCCAGGACTCAGTTCTATACGACAATCGTATGGTCTGTGCTGAGGTAGAGCGCCAGCCTCTCCCTTACTGAAAACGCCGCTTAACTGCTGGTAGACATCAGGTAGTGAAGGGGAGGTGCACAAGACCTTAACAGGATGGGTAACGCTCTTATCCATACAGAACTGAGACCATGAAGCAATCTCACATTTCTGCCAATCAAATTGTGGGTTGTGCAACTGTAACAAAGGAAAGCCCAAAATCACTGCATGGTGAGGAGAATTAATCAATTGGAACTGCTGCTCTTCCTTGTGAACAGCCCCAATAGTCATGGACAAGGGCATCGTTTCAAAGGTAACTTGGGCGGGTACCGAAGGTCTGCCATCAATTGCTTCAATAGCAAGAGGGGTTTCTCTCTGAATCCGTGGTACCCCATGCAATTCGGCAAAGGTATTGTGCATAAAATACCCAGCTGCATCAGAATCAACCAGGGCCAAAACCTCAACTGAGCGTTGTGCCCAAGACAATACCACTTGTATGGTGGGTTTAAGTGTGCCCAACTCTGGGGACGATTGGACACCACCTAGGGCCTGTCCCCCAAGGTACCCTAGGTGTGTTCGTTTCCCAGACGTACCGGACAAGATCTTAACAGGTGACCATTTTTACCGCAGTACAAACATAATCCCTGTATCTTGCGATACCTCCTCTGCTCCTTGGTTAACCTAGTGAAACCCACCTGCATAGGTTCACCAGGTTCAAGTATTGGTTCACTAGGTTTGGATGCCAAGGGAGGGTTGGGTGGGCAAAATATGCTACTGGACCCATTATTTTTTAACCATACTCGTCGCTCTCTGGCGTTTAATCTTTCACATATTCTGGAGTCAATTAGAATCACGTATTCAATATAATCATCTAAGTCAGTAGGTAAATCTTTTGCTGCAATTTCATCTTTAATCTGGTCACTCAAGCCTTGGGCAAAGGCTGCCAACAGGGCCTCGTTATTCCATCCTACCTCTGCTGCCAAGGTGCGGAATTCAATGGCATAATCGCCAACCGTGCGCCTGCCCTGTTATATCTCCATAAGACGTTTAGCAGCAGAGGTGGTTCTACCAGGAGGCTCGAAAACTCTCCGAAAGGATTGTACAAAATCACAGAAATTTTTTGTACAAGGTTTAGCGTTTTCCCACAGTGGGTTAGCCCAGGCCAATGCTCTACCGGTCAGAAGGGATATCATGAACCCAACCTTGCTGCGGTCACTAGGAAATGCATGTGCCATCAATTCCATAAATATTTCAAGTTGATTAATAAACCCTCTACATAGTTGAGGGTCACCGTCATATCTCAGCGGCAAGGGTGCAGAAGCCGTTAACCCTTTGACTGTGGTCCCTGGGGACCTAGACTCATTCTCCGGTGTCTGAATTGGCGAAACCACCGGGCTAGAACCGGACTTATCAGCAAGTACCGTACGTTCAAGAATAGTTTGAATAGCAACCGCCAGCTGATCCAAACGTTGCTCATGCATATCCATCCTCCAATGGATATTTTGTGTGTTACCATCACTCTTATTGTCTGAGGTCATGGCTCTTTCGTACTGTCACGGTTTTTCAAGACTCTCAGATGTAAGGTTTGGTAAAACTTTATTGAAAAGTTTAGGCAATCCACATAGGGTAAACATACATAACAATACAACAATAATAATTCATACAATAGGTTCTACCGACCTTGCCTAATATACCGGGCAAGGCAACCCAAGTGACAGTAGCAATAACAGGCTCTACCGGCCTTGCCTATACCGGGTAAGGCAACCGTGAGATGACATATACCGGTTCTACCGGCATCACCAATACCGGGCAAGGCAGCCCTAAGGAGTACAGAGTGTAGGCTCTACCGGCCCTGCCAATACCGGGTAAGGCAACCTTAAAGATGGTAATGTATAAGGTTCTACCGGCCTTACCAATACCGGGCAGGGCAGCCCGAGGAACACTGTAGTAGGCTCTACCGGCCCTGCCAATACCGGGTAAGGCAACCTAAAGGATGGTAACGTACAAAGGTTCTACCGGCCTTACCAATACCGGGCAGGGCAACCTGAGCGAGTAGACCAGCTGTCAGATGACTATGACAGCAGAGAGGAATGGAAACTATGGTCTTACTCAGCAGAAGTCTATTTCCAAGGAAAATCAGATGACTGCATAGGAGTGGACGCGACCTGGCCTCAGTACTGAATAGATCAGGTGCAAACCAATGTCCGCACGTTGGGACCAATGGTAGATGTCTCCACCAGGTTAATGGAGTAAACCAGCATCCGCACGCTGGAAACAACAGTGTATATCGCAACCAGGTTTAATGGAGTAAACCAGCATCCGCACGCTGGAACCAATAAGGTTTATCGCAACCAGGTCAATGGAGTAAACCAGCGTCCTCACGCTGGGACCAACAATAAATGTCGCCACCAGGTTTAATGGAGTAAACCAGCGTCTGCACGCTGGACCCAACAGTGTATATCGCAACCAGGTTTAATGGAGTAAACCAGCGTCCTCCCGCTGGGACCAACAGTAAATGCCGCCACCAGGTTTAATGGAGTAAACCAGCGTCCTCACGCTGGGACCAACAGTAAATGTCGCCACCAGGTATAATGGAGTAAACCAGCGTACGCACGCTGGAACAAACAGTGGATATCGCAACCAGGTTTAATGAAGTAAACCAGCGTCTGCACACTGGAACCAACAGTGTATATCGTAACCAGGTTTAATGGAGCAAACCAGCATCCGCACGCTGGAACCAACAGTGTATATTGCAACCAGGTTTAATGGAGTAACCAGCATCCTCACGCTGGAACCAACAGTGTTTAAGCAGCAGCGAGAAGAACAATGTCGCCAGAGCGACAGGGCTAGAGCAGGAGCCCTACACTCCAACGGGGAGTCCACCGGGGCGAGACTGATGCGCTGACAGATGACCGGAACTATCAAAACCGCCGGTGGTGAGCGAACCGGCTGGAGGGGCGGGCAGGCAGGAGACTCAGGAACTCAGTAAGATTAACCCGCTAGGTGCTGGAACGCAGGAACACCGGAACACTAGCATACAGGAACATAGGAACACAGGAACACCGGAACGCAGGATCAGCAGGAACAGCATGCCCAGTAGCCTGACATGCAGGTCAGGCCAAGTGAAGTCAGAAACACCACGAAAGGGCAACCTGGAAGTGCTCAGCCTTGGTTTAAAAAGGCTGTGTGAGGAGGGCTAATAGCAGACAGCCAATCAGGAATACTCAGCAAGTGACAGACACAGAACACCACGAATCACGGGCACCGTGATAGTCTGCTCTTGTGGACCGGGTCCCCCTCCGCCCTGTGGATCTCCCTCTCCCACCCCTGCTCTGCTGAGGGATACCCTCCTGACCTTCCTCCTCCTCCACTACTCTCCCCATCCCTCTCTCCTGTCCTCCTCTCCTTGCCATCACTCACCCACTCACACCCAGGCACTCCCACAGGCCCTCACAGACACACTCGATCCACTCACTCTCTGTCACACACTTTCACTCACAGATTCACACTGTCAAAATAAAATGTAAAATGTGTAAGGTGTTATAAAATAAAAGGACTATGTGTATGTATGTGTATTTGTTTGTATGTGTGTATGTAATATGTGCAAAAGTGTGATATGTGTATATTTAGTGCACCTCTCTCCAAACTCCAAAACTCCTCTACCTCCAATGTACGCTCCTGTCTCCCTTTCTGTAATCACTATCCTCCGCTCCTGGGTCCTGATATCTGGCTCTGAAGAACTCTATAACAGACAGTGTGTGTGACTGTTATTTTTGGGTATATATAGGTGTATTTTAAGTTTTTTGATACACTGGGGCTTTGTGATTGGCTGTGTGTTTGAATTTGTTTTTGCATCAATCATGGTTGCTAGACAACGGCAGCCGTTATGTCACATGTTGTTTTGAGCGCTGTTATCGTGTGATTTGGCCGTCCGTTGTGCATTAACATGAGCGACAACGGGTTTTGTGTTACGTGTTTTGTGTGTGCCTACGCTCGATAGCTATTCTCGTAGAGTACCTATTGAATCTGCCGTAACTCATGTATTATTTGCGAGTGATGTGCCTTTTTCACTTAGCTGCTGGTTTAACGGGAGCCTTTAAATCTAGCCCTTAATCTTTAGAGTGCCAGAGGGGTATGCAATGCAGTGCATGCCACCTGGCACTCAAAGCATTAAACACTAGTTATTCATATAATTGTGTGAAAGGAGCTCCTATTGATTTGAGTGCCAGAAATATGAAAATCTTTTATTTCAAATAAGACTTCCACATTACTGTGAGGACTTGTACATGTACACACACCAAACGGTCAGAGTTATTTCTCAGGGGTCTGCAGTGCGCGTCCCCGATATAGACAAAAGTGGAGGCGGGCTTAGGGAGGAGAATCGGCAGATCCACAGAGGGAGAGCGCTGTCAATCATTCTACACGTCATCAAGATGGCAGCGCTCTCTCTCTTGAAACGCAGCACACAACAGGTGGATTTTCTTCAAATTGGGAACAATCATTTATATGACATGGGGGTTTTTAAGATTGTTTGGGAGGTTTAATCCAAATGGTAGGAGGGAGTTTGAACACGATAGTTCTGCTTTAAGCTGAATTCTATTCCCTGCTTCTCTTTTCCTTCACTATCATAGTAAGGAAGACAGAGGCAGAGAACAGATACAAAGGCAAAGTGCAGAACACATTTCCTTTGTCTTTGACTAAGCCGGCACATGACAGCTACAACAGCGATAACATGTACCCACAAAGTGGTGAATGGCTGATACTGACTGCTTCGGCCCTGGAGCAGTCAGTTTTGGCCTCCTCAGCATGATCGCAACATGCCCTGAAATGTTCCTGGCAGAGCCAGATTAAGACTCCACAGGGCCCTAGACAGGATTCCAAATTGTGGCCCCCTGCAAGCCTTTCAGTTTGATCTTTGTTCCTGTGGTTAGAGGTACTACCAAAATCTTAAAAGAAGAGAAAAAAAGTATGATTTAACCCCCTGAATCCCAAAGGGATCACCCATTATTGCAAAGCTATACATTGGGTTAAATATAATAAAAATGTACCACAGAGCTTACAGTTGAAATGGGGTTACAGAAGTGATACCAGATAGTTTACAACTGAAAATGGGACTAGATAGGTGATTCCAAAGATCTTGCAACTGAAATTGGGCCACAAAATTATACCACAGAGCTAGAATTGAGATAGAGGAACACAAGTAATACCACAGGTCTTAGAATTGAAATGGAAGAACACAATTGATACCACATGCCTTAGTATTGAAATGGAGGTAACAAATGATGACACAGCTCTTAGAATTGAAATGGAGGAACACAAGTGATACTGCAGGTCTTAGAATTGAAATAGAATTATACAAACGATACCACAGATTTCAGAATGTAAATGGTGATACCACAGGTCTTAGAATTAAAATGGGGATGCACAAGTGATACCACAGAACATACAGTTTAACTGTCTCTACGCAGATGATTCCACAAAGCTTACAACTGAAACTGAGCTACATTAGTGATATAAATAGTTTAAAACTGAAAGGGAGTTATAATAATTATACCACAGAACTTTACAATTAGTAATCTAATGGCAAATTAAAAGCAGCCTATTGAGCAAACCTTCTTTCAACATTAAAAATGTAACTCATTGAGTGCCAGAGAGGGATTGGGACATTACGTGCCATGGTTAGTGAGGGGTGCAATGTCCTACCTTCAGACAGCAGCAGCAAGGCATTCTGAATGGCATCCAGTGCATGAGATTAAAGACACCTGCTGCCTATGATGAAACATTGGGTAACAAGGAAGCCTGCACACCACATAGCATGTGAGGGGGAGCGGGAAAATATAGTTACTGATCACTTCCTGCTCAGTGAGAATTAGATCTGTCTACTGAGCATGCCCAGATTTCATTAACATCACCGCAATTCCTGCAATTGTAAGCGTGTTAAAATAGGCATTGCATTCACGAGTGATTTTCTAAATAGAAATGTACCACGTACCCCATTCTTAGTGCACAAAGTGCCAAAAATGTAGAGTTGCTAATTAAAGGTTCTGACCAGGCGTGACCTGGCTGAAAATCCACTCAGGTTACACTGTATCGCTATCCCCTGCTTTCACAGTCCCTGACAGCAATCTGGGAAAAGAAATTCAGGGAGCACTTTGCCAGAGATATAAAAAGTAAAATAATCGGTGAAAGTGAAAGAATTTTTTTGTAGAATATGTTATGCACTTGCACGATATGTACAGTCAAACAGGAGGCTGACTGTCTCTTTAAGGCAAATTGGCACCATTACATGCCCCCAACCAAGCAAAAAGACCCAGGAATTTAAGCATGAGACTTGGGTCGTTAACCCCCTCATACAGTCTACCAACACCCTTGTGTTTATTCGCTTCACAAGGAGCCAACACCATATTGCATGGCAAAGAAATGGTTAACACAGAGACAAATTTATACACAGACACAAGCACATATGCATATACTCACACAAATAAAGCATTATTGCCTATGGCAGACTGAGACAATGAAAGAAACAAGTTTGAGGCATGATTTATAAAAGCAACAATAGATGACAAAGTGCATGGGGACAGGTAAGAGGAAATCATTACTATAAGGTGACCAGATTTTTAAAATGAAATCCGGGGACAGTTTTTTTTCTCCACATTCTGTCCACACCCTATCCACCTCCACACACTGCCGACACTCGGGCTGCCTCCCCATCCTGTCCACACACTGCCCACACTCTGGCTACCTCCACACCCTGCCCACACTGTGTTCACCCTCACACCCTGTCCACCCTCATCACACCCTGCCCACAATGTACACCAATGCCCATCCTTTTCTCCTCCACACACTGCCCACCCTGTCCTCCTCCCCACCCTGTCCACTTTCACACTGCACATTGTAATGGAAGCTAAGAAGGGTCCGCGTCACCTTCCACCGTCATTCCCGGGTCTCTTCCTCTTGACGCCAGATAAGCGCCGTTGGATGCACCGGTTGAAGTATGGACGGTCACTGAAACAGTCGCAGGATCGCTGGAAGCAGGGAAGCATGGGCAGGAGAGAGTGAGACCTCTACTCCCGGTCTGTAACGGTTTGTTTGACACACAGACACAGTGGTTTAGGATAAAGCACATTTTTATTAAAATAAATAACCTTCACAGGTCCTGTAGTATATCAGCAGAATAGTAAAGACACACGACAGGTTATAGATACATAGGCCTACACAGGTCCAGCATAAACAATAAGTCCACAATAGTCTATACTGACACAGGTCAGGCAGAGTGATGGATTCCCAGGAGCAAGGTCTTGCATGGGTTAAAGATCTTCAGTGTGTAAACAGTCCCATGTGCAGAGAGGTCAGTGATGGAACTCCCTGCATATAAACAGCTGATGAATTAGAAACGCCAAAAGCCAGATAAGCAGAACTGGCATGAGCTGTTTAGGCAATACTGGGAACAGAGATACGTGAGGTACTGCCGTAGCAGTAACGGAGACAACACTTGCACACTGCTGAAGTCTAACGTAGGCAACCGGTGGCTCAGCAGCCTGAGTAGTAACGGAGGCAGACACTTGCTCTGAGCAGAGGCAATAACGGAGACTAGGCCCAAGGTAAACTGCCGTAGCAGTAACGGAGACAACACTTGCACGCTGCACAAGTATAATCGGAGGCAACCAGTGACTCAACTGCCGGAGCAGTAATGGAGACTGGCCGCTGATACTCTGCACAAGGAAATAACCCAATTGCCAGACAGTCAGAATGTCGCCTAGGAGACACAGCACAGGAACAGCAACCATGCCGGGAAGATACACGGAGCAGGAACGTCAGCCAAGCCGGGTCAGATCACGGAGCATTAATGTCAGCCAAGCCGGGTCAAATAACGGAGCAGGAACACCAGCCAAACCAGGTCAGAATCATAGAGCAGGAACATCAGAAGAATAGTCAGGTAATCCGGGTCGGTACACAAGGGCAGCAGACAATATGCAGAGTAGTCAGGTAGACCAAGTCAATACACAGGGAAACACTGAGCAGAAATAAGCACTGGCACAGGAACACCAGGAAAGGGCACCGGAGGGGTGCCCCTATCCCAGTATATAAAGGTCATACTGGGCGGGACTAACACATGGTAGCCAATGGGAGCAAGGCACAGACTAGACTGACAGAAAAAAAATACAAAAAGAGCACGGGCACCGTGATACGGTCAAAGGATCACTGGAAGATGTCGCAGGAACACAAGGATGAGAAGATGGACTCCACGTCACCGCCTGACAGCATAGTTGAGTCACAGGAATCTGGCAGCAGGCGGTCAACGATTCAGAATACTTGGCGCAGATGGGTATCAGAGTGGACGCTTTAGACCATAAGCAATACAAGACTCCAGGACTCCTTGTTCACTCAGAATAAGACTGACTTTATTGTACCAAACCACACATATTTATACAGATCAACTACATTGAAATACATGGGCCAACTAGATACAATAAGGTGAGGGGCAGAGATAATACAATCCAAACATAAGACAAGGGATCAACAGCAAATGGTAAGGGCTGACACAGTGGTAACATTCACAGAGGTAATCAAATCACAACATATAATACAAAGGACTGACAATAGAGTTTCAGATTATACAATAGGTGACTCACAGACTGAGGGGCGCGAATGAATTAACACACGGCAGGGGGTCTCAATATGTCTTACAATATACAGTACAATGGCTTGAGGGACTGCAATACACATTGGAATAATTAACACCTCACTGTCCATTCCCTTGGAAGCAAGCCAGCAGTCTAACACAGGGCAGTTTCGTGTAATAAAGTCCATTCGCACCATTCACATAAAGTCTATCCAAAGTCTTTTAGTGCACAACCAGGGCAAAATGTCCACAGTCTCTGGGGTCCTTTGACTAACAATTCCAGGCTCAGACAAGGGCTCCAGTAATGGACTAAGTTCCGTTATACCCATCTCCACAAACTGTCCAGCCCATTCTCCTCCACACACTGCCCATCTCAGCACTGTCCATCCCTACATACCCACACTGTCCAGCTTCACATTGTACACCTCCACACTGTCCTTCTCCTCGAACTGTCTACCCTGTCCTCCTCCACATATTGCTCACTTCCACACTGCCCACCCCCACACTGTCCACCCTATACTCCTCCACACATTGCCCACTTCCTCAAAGGCCACATTGTCCACCTTCACACTGCCCATCCTCATATTGCCCACCTCCACACTACCCACTCTGCCCTCCTCCACATATTGCTCAATTCCCCACTGCCCACCCCCACATTGTCCACCTCCACACTGTCCACCTTATCCTCCTCCACACATAGCCCACTTCCACACTGCCCACATTGTCCACCCACACATTGCCCACCCTGTCCAATTTCACATTGTCCACCTCCACACTGCCCACCCTGTCCATCTCCACACACTGCCCACTTCCACACTACCCTCATTGTCCCTCATTGTCCACCTCCACACTGCCCAACTTCACATTGTCCATCTCCACACTATCCACCCTGTCTTCGTCCACACATTGCCAACTTCCACACTGCCCATTATCCACATCCACATTACCCACTTCAACACTGCCCTACCTTAGTTCAGACCCATGGCATTATAGCGTGGAGGCCATGGTTCATCATCCCGCTCCCCTGTGGCCCGTGATTACATCATTGAGCATGGTACACATGCGCAGTATTCAACTAGCTTCACTTCACTGAGTCTAATAGACTCAATGAAGAGAAGCAGAATGTCAGTGCCAGGACTGAGATCCGGAGACATTTCCGGGGACAGATTCTCTCCGGGGATAGTAAGCTAAATCCGGGGACTGTCCACGGAAACCGGGGACGTCTGGTCACCCTACATTACTACAATTCAGACCCTATGTTAGTGGAACCAAAGCAACTGTGGCTATTTCCACCTGACATTTCTGCCTGTAGGAGATAAAAGGCAAGAGCTGTCTTATGTGATTTAACACTATGAGTGCCAAAGGGATGTACAATGCTTTGCAAAGTGCTGCACACCCCATCTGGCAAACAACAGTTAACCTTTAAATAAATTATGGCATTATGGGAGAATGCATTGTAAAAAACAAAACAAAAACACAGGACCCTGTTTTATTCAGATTTGTTCTGTTTAATAACAATTACATCTAAGTGATTATCATCCATTGCCTTTACCATGAGTATTGGAACCAGTTTCTAGGGTCTCCCTCTCTGCTGAGGCGTAAAACTATTTAAGTGGAACTTTCATCCGCTATTAAGTCGCCCTGCTATAATTAAGCAGTTAGTGACTAGCTTCTCAATATATATTTTATCTTTTAAAAGTAGTCAGATGTAAAGAAATCCATCAATGAAGGAGACCGGAACACCGGCTACAGTGCAGACATCTTGTATGCATGCCTGCGCTGTCAGTCCCGGTCTCCACTGTGTAGACTGCACTGCACCATATGGTTACAGGAAGGGACTGACAGCGCAGGCGCGCAGACTGAGCTAACCCGGCCGTCAGTCTCCTTCAGTGATGGGTTTCTTTACATCGGGCTAACGCCTGCCTTTAAATCTACCCCTTAGTGTCTTTCTTCATGCGTGCAAACCAGGAATTTCTTTCATGTCCCTTTATAATCCAAACAAGCAAATCATTGGGTTATTCAAGATGTACTATTAGGCACGTTGTATCTTCATAAAAACATTGATATTTTTATTATATCCAATGTAAAAAAACACAAATCGGGTTTGAGAACAGAAACATGAAAAGTTCAGAGATACAGACCGTGAAACTTCTTCATGAGCTAGATCGGACAGCATCCACCTACCTCGTGAAGACGTCTCACGGTCTGTAACTCTGAACTTTTCATGTTTATGTTCTCAAACCCGATATGTGTTTTTTTTCATTTGGATATAATAAAGATATCAATATTTTTATCAAGATACAACGTGTCTATTAGTACATTTTTGATGCAACCAGTGCTTTGCTTGCTTTCCTTTTTCATGCTCCCAGCATCTGCTGCCAGCCCAAGACCTGCTACCAGCCACCTCCAGAGCACCCGGTGTAAAAGGGCTCCTTCTCCTCCTCCACTTCCTCCATCTGTCAGGGCTCAGTCTCTCCGCAGGCTCAAGTTCTCTGCACAGGACGTCCTATTGCCACTTCGGATGCTGCTTCTTCCCCCATCCTGCCAGCCCCTCTCCGCAGCTCCAGCTGGGTCCTCAGCCACTCCTCTCCCCCATCTTCCTCTGCCAGTCTCTTAAGATCCACCATCAGTCTGGTAAGCTCCGCCATGCCCATTCAGGCCAGATCACTTGCCTCTTGCTTTCCAGTCGTTCCTGCTAAAAAAAGACGCTAACATCCTGCCATTCTCCCCTTTATCCCTGCGCTAGACCCACCCTAACCTACCTCATTTCTAAACCTTCCCCTCTTCATGTCCTTCCTCCTCTAAGCTATTCAGGGAGCTACTTTCCCTCCTTTTTGGATTCCTCTGTATGTCAAGGGAAAATAGTCCTAGATGTAAATCCACTTTTAATTTTTTAACTCTATTAGCGCCAGACTCATATCCAATGCACAGGACACGTATCCAATGCACTGGGTTTCACTGCGGCGTATAAAACACATAATGGCTACTCCTGCTTAGGATGTCTTCTGTAGCGTCTGTCTTCATAACACACTTCCTTTAGAAAACATTCTATGTTTATTTAGTGGTACATACATACAACTGCATGGGACTTTTTTTAAATTTGTTTGATTAACTATTTACAACTATATACAAATGGAGATGCTGCACATTTATTTGGTCTTCTTTGTCCAGTTTTTATGTTGGTACTTTGATGTTTCCTGAAAACAGATTAAAAAAATCAGTATAAGTAAACATGTAAATTTAGACAAATAAAGTAATCAATGTAAATTGTTACAGAACTCAGTGTACTTTGCAGTACTTGGACTACATTTAAAATAACAGATTATTAAAATAAAAACCATAACAAAATAATTTCTGACAATTAGAATGCTCACTTATAACTGTTTTTTTGTAAAGATAAATTTTTTTTGTTTTCATTTCGCTGCTTTGATTTGGTGTCCTTATAATGCATTATAGAGAATACTGTCAGTCTAGTTATTAAATGAAGATTTTTGACACACTAATAAAGATACATTTTAGTATAATGAAGTAATAGACAATTTCTTACTCACTAGAGTATTTTCTCATCATTTCATCTTATTGTTTATGTCTTGCCTATGGTAATTGATATTTTTATAATAACCCCACAATCCAACAGCTCGAATTGATGGCTAGAGGTTACACAAATAATATTAAAATACAACTTGTGAGTATAAGAGTATTTTACAGAAGCAGTCCTTCATACAGCAGTCTGGTGTATATATACATACATATATATATATATATATATTTTTTTTTTACTTGGAGGTCTATAGTAAATATTTAATGAATGTTTGATTACGATCCGCCAAACTGTGCAAACCATAGCAATCATTACTCTGCAATCCTTACGCAGACTGCACTGAAGAACCATGCAAAATGAATTGTGAAAATGAAGTTCACCATTTAGACACTGCTACAGACATACATTGTTGTGTGTTGTTTGTGTGTTTTGTATGTGTGTGTTTGTGAGTAGGTGTGTACAGTACTGCTACCGACCGAAGGAATAAGTGGATCTTAATTTGTTAAACAGAATTATTTGGTCAGGTAGAAGTCCTTCACACAGCAGTCAGCTATGTCTATATGCTTTTTTAATAGCATTTGATCTATAGCACACTATTATCTATTTCAATTTCCAATCTCACAAACAGTCTTAACCCTTATAAGTAATTTAGGTCATTTGAATGTTGCTGTTTGTTGGGAGAAGGTGTGACCAAGAGGCAAAGTTCTGTAGCAAAAAGGCAGATAGATAGATAGATAGACAGATCTGACCCTTGGGTCATGTGGGCCACATTTGGCCCCATGGGCTGCACGTTTGACGTCATGCCCTAACCTAACCAATAGTGAAATAGGTAAATAAGATTACATTTTATTGATTGCTGGTTATTGTACAAACCAGTGATCTGACGAGCCAATTCATGTCAAGAATGTTTTGCTGTCTGGAAATATGTTCAAAGTTTTCATCTCCTCTTGTTGTTAAGTGAATGTTAAGCAGTACAGAAATACAATATGCCCTTTGATATGAATACATAGTACTGCTTTGGGCAGTTTTCATGCTATTTCATTTATTATTTTACCTAATATTACTGTCACTTTCTCTTTCAGTGCCGTGATTTAGCTCCAGTTTGGGCTTACGAAGGAAAATCCACAGAAGAGCGCTTGATTTTGTGGAGATAGCGGCATATCCTGCTCTTCTGATGCTGATACATTGTTCCCTTGACTCCTAAACAAGTCCTCCATATGCGAAATGGTATACGTTGGATCCTACAAAAGAGATATCCATATAAAAACTTCAGAAATGTATCAATGGATTCATTCAGTTTCATGCAGATAAACACTAACAGGGGCGGACTGACAGGACCAAGGGTCCCTGGTCCAAAAAGAGGTCTGGGCCCCCTGCAGAAATCTCCACATTGCCCCTTCATCTCCACATTGCCCCTTCCACAATGCCCCCTTCATCTCCACAATGCCCCCTCCACCTCCACAATGCCCCCATCTCCACATTGCCCCTTCCACAATGCCCCCTTCATCTCCACAATGCCCCCATCTCCACAATGCCCCTTCCACAATGCCCCCTTCATCTCCACATTTCCTTTTCCACAATGCCCCTTCATCTCCACATCGCCCCTTCATCTTCACATTTCCCCTTCCACAATACCCCTTCATCTTCATATTTCCCCTTCCACAATGCCCCCATTTCCATATTGCCCCTTCCACAATGCCTCATCTCCCCATTACCCCTTCATCTCCACATTGCCCCTTCCACAATGCCCCCATCTCCCCATTGCCCCTTCATCTCCACATATACCCCTTTCACAATGCCCGCATATCCCCACTGCCCCTTCATCTCCACAATGCCCCTTCCACAATGCCCCCCATCTCCACATTGCCCCTTCATCTCCACGATGCCCTTTCCACAATGCCCCCTTCATCTCCACAATGCCCCCCCATCTCCACATTGCCCCTTCATCTCCACATCGCCCCTTCTCTATGCCCCTTCATCTCCACACTGCCCCTACCTCCAGTCCCTGGTGGTCTAGCGGTGCGGCTTAACACTGTGCGAAGTCCCACGTGCCTCTAGTAATGCAGAGGCTGGGAGATGATGTCATCTCCCAGCGCTCTGTATTACTAGAACGGCGCGCCGGCGGCCATAGTTGGAGAGCAGCTGAGCAGTGCTACAGACAGGCCCGAAAGTTGCAGGCGGACTCAACATATTAAAATTATAATTGCTGGAAGTTGCGGCTGGGCCCCTTCGGTCCCGGGCCCTCGGTCCATGACCAAATGCCCGTATGGTCAGTCCGCCCCTGAACACTAAGTCATATTTGAATAATAGATAAAACTTTTGTTTTTATAGAACAGATATGAGCAGGAATAACTGGAGGAAAGCAGGTTCTCTTCTTTTGATTTCGATGCACATGCCAGTTTTTTGTTGTATCACAGCATTCTGACATATCTGTTCATCTCTGTATATGATATATATATTTACTAGTGTAAAAGCCTGTGTACACGGGCCAAGGTCCGGGTAATGTTAAAAGGCCGCTACCTCACTGCTCCACTTCACTTTCTTACAAATGGCCTCCTTATTATTCTCTCTGTCTCCTCTACATGACAATATTCCTAACAGTGTCAACAATACTGACACATTTACGCTGCCTGTAAATCTATTCCATCCAAATATACACCTCTCACTTTCTAACAAGCCTCCACGATATAACATTATTAATTTACAGTTAACACTATTCACACAGGTTCTCAGTCACCTACCTATAAATGTACTCTCCGCACATTTTTCTAACTACATTTCTTATGCAGCCGCTCCCCAGTCTCCTTCAAGACATACCTCTCACCTCTTTCCCCCCAATTAAGCCCATTGTTGAGGCGCACTGCTATAATTTAACCCATGAAATGCCAGGAGAGTCTCCGGTCCTTTAAGCAAGGACATCGGTGACAGTCTTGGCATGTCACCATTCGTTAAGGGGATAAAATTGCTTTACACAGCCAAAAAGTTTTGTTTGTTTTTTTTAAACTTATAAAGCAAAGAGGACACATACATGTTTTTCATTATATTTCCCTGTTTTGCATAGGGAGATAGGGTTGATCATTGTTGAATATGCTAAGGTATCCAATATTGATTAAAGGAAAGAGGTGGCAAAGAGCACTCTAGCTGACATGCTGCTCTAATTGCCCCTTTATGAATCCTGACCAAAGATTGGAAAGAAAGGTTTATTATCCAGATCCTTTTAGTTCAGTAAAAACTCTATATGCAGCAGGATTACGAGGTGGTGCATGTTATAACCCTGAATCAATGCATTCAGTGTGAGCTTTGTGTGCATGTGGGTCATTAATCACAATGAAAACAAAAAACAATATTTACATATGTACCAGTAAAGAATCTTACACTGACTATACTGAGCCTGAATGCCCATTTTACACAGAGGTAGGAAAATTCTTCATCAGGTACGAAAGAAGGTGTAGTGGATATGTGTCTTGCAGACCAACACTACAATGTATCTGTCTATGGCCCCACTGTGCACTGTTCTATTTATATACTTACTGGACTGACAGGAGGAGCTGTAAGTTGAAGCTCCATATCCTCCCATTCGATGTCATCAAAGAAGGGATGGGAACGAATGTCTCTAGCCAATTCCAACCGCAGCACTGGGTCAATAGTCCATAGCTATAAAGAGACAAAGGATAATTACGTATCATGTTATGTATTTTTGTCTATGTAGGACCAACCATTCATAGGATACTTTAACATCACTGGACAGCCTGCAACCCACTAGGTCAGATATGGGCAAAAACACGACCATTTAACCCATGACATGCCAGGAACATCATGGGTCCTTATGGGAAGTGCACCCATGAGGGTCCTGGCACGTCATGGGTCTGATTGAATGTGGACATTGGGTTTGTCTAGCTGTACACAACATGAGAGCTCCTATACTGAAAAACAAATCACTTCTGCCTTCCTCTGAAGAGAAAAAATGGTACATTTCACTTTTGTGTTATTTTCCACTGACTTGATGCATAAAGGAAGACCACTGTTACCAACGGGGGTGTGGGGGCATTCCCCTTTAGGATGACATGAGACACTTCACTGTAGAGAGGAAAAGGCTTTGTTTATGGTCAGAAGCCTGTTTCACAGAACAGTGCAGACTGACACATTTGAACTTGATATGAGTATGTGGAATGGTCTAATGGGGATCCAGGCCTTGGACGCATGGGTATACTCCCAAAATAGTACTTTCGTTGAACCTTTTAGTTGCTAATACATGTGTACTCCTTCAGCACTCAGCGGGTTCATATATAGTAGATAAAAGGATCAAGTCAAATCCACTGCAATTGCAATTTACTTCTACTTTCCATTTGCTCCTACATTCTTATCCTCTTGGATCTAGAGAGCTCTCCCTCCCCTGATACCCTAGGGGTTAGATTTCTAATGTTCCAAGCACCTGACAGAGGGTTATCATCCACAAATACTGTGTATGAGGCTAATACATATCCCACAAGTAAATCTCCAATCGGTTTTTAGAGAAGTGTGAGCCTTTTTCTTTTCTTTGGATGTCAGTTTTCTGACACACAAAATGGATGGGGCTGTTTTTAGACTCCACAGAAAAACCAGTGACCAGTAAGTCTTAATAAAATGTGACAAATGCCTTTTAAGCTTCAGTAAGAACCAGAGAGGTGTGTAGCATTTCCCCTCACAGTGTATGTGTTATACACCCCTCTGATGCTTAAGGGGTTACAATTATAATATTAGAGTTAGGAAAGTAGAACCACAATAATTCGGCCCATCATTTCACATAAAAGCTGTGTGGGGGGGGTGATTTATTCAACATATTAAACTTTTTATAATTTGATTATGTAGTGAGGAGAGGCTTTATAAAAGGCAATAAAAGTACTGAAACTATGCAACATGCGTTTCATAAGAAAAAGAAAGCTGAAACTCTGTTGCCCGTTTTTTAAATAAGACAAAGTTAAAACTGTGAATAAAACTGAGCTAAGTTTGTTCCATATCTCCTCTAATTGCAGTATTCAGCTGCCTGAGAAAGGGATACCAGAGAGGAGTGCAAAGCATTGTAGAGCACTCCTCCGGCACCCATCTGGCAATCAAAGGGTTAACCCGTGGATGCTAGAGACATCTCAAATGCATTCATTTACTATGCATTAAAAACATCTCTAGAAAACTTTGGCTTCATCCCCCAAATAACACCATTAAACTAATAATCCAGTTTGTTCCCAAAAATAATCTGAAACCTTCATCTAAAAGTATTCATAAAGTGGAATCATTCTGGAGCATACCAACTGCACCATATGGAGACAAAGGAAACATCAAATGAAATTGTGCATTTAACCCTTTGATTGCTAGCTATGTCTCAAATGAATTGTGATACAATGTGTTGGAGCTCCCTCTAGCAATCAAGGGGTTTAAAACCCTCCTAAAACAATGGGTATTTGGGGATTTTATTTGTGTCCTCTGTGCTACAGTTGGTTTGCCCCAAAATTAATTTTCATTTGTTTTGCACAATAGGCCCATAGTTTGTGCTAAATACATTATATTAACCCCTTAAGAACCCGGTGGACCGGGGATTTTACCCATAGGGAACTAAGGCTATAATGTTTGTAGAGCCGGAGCATGTGACCTATCTCATGTAACTGTTTGCAGTGGGGATGCTGAAACTGATTGTTCCATTCTTGGACAGTCAGTGTTAGACTCCAGGCGTGATCACAGTGCAACCTCAGGCACATTTTGATAAAAAAATTCATGACATTCTAGGGCCGTCATGGTCCTTAACTCCTTAAGGACTGGGAAAATCTGGGGTGGATTGCACTTTTTGACTATGTCTGTGTTCAACAGTGTTTCTCCTCTAAGGCTTTTATTTCAGTCACACAAATTATATACAATTTTTTTGGACACAATTAGGGCTTTCTTTTGATACCACACTTATACGGATATCCCACCATTTATTTTATTACGATTAAAGGAAACTGTAAAAAAATGTAAAAAAACACCATTTTTAGGATGGCATGAGACAGTTCAAGGTAGAAGCCTATTTCACAGAACACACATTTGAACTTGTGATATGAGTATGTGGAATGGTCTAAAGGGGATCCAGGCCTGGGAAGCATGGGTATATTCACAAAATTGTACTTGCGTTGAACCTTTTGAGTGCTAATAGACATAAAGCTATACATACATACATTCCCGGGCTACTATGTGTTCCTGTCTATAGTATTATTACCCTAGGGAATTACACTGCTTACTTCATTGTGTAGAAGTCTTTTTCACAGCACCCACTATAACAGTCAACAGCCACAACAGCTTAGATCACGGCTGTCTGACAGAATCACAGAACAATGGAAATAGGAAATGGAACTAGTTTAAGTTCTCTGAAATAATAGCACTACCTGAAACGTGAACGTGATACCTTTCTGGCACTCAGTGGTTAAAAGCTATGTTAGGTGACACAATCATTTTTTTTTAATGTGTGGAATTTAACCCTTTGAGTGCCAGAGAGGTATGTGACGCATTGTGAAGCATTGCATACTCCTCTTGCACTCAAAGGCTTAACCTGTCTACAACTGTGGCTCTATAAAACATCGCTATGTATCACATTCTATTGCCCACTTTAACCCTTCCACTAAACTGTTACCTGATGCTATATGTATCTAACCATACTCACCTCCTGCAAGAGGTCTGTCATTTCAGAGGAGAAAAAGTCTGGGTATACAAGTTCTTCTACCTCCTGTAGCAAGGAACTGCAGTCATCGCCCCAGAATGGCATTTCTCCGGTGGCCATTTCAAACATGATAACTCCTAAGGACCACCAGTCGACTGAGGAATTGTAATAGTCACGTTGCAGCATCTGTCAGAATTAAATGAGAGGACCAGTGATTAAACCATTCACACAGGTATGAAACCATGGATACACCAAGAGATATAGATAGGACAGATATAGCAGTTATGCTAAATTCTACCATGTGGCACTCAAAGGGAAAAGGGTCTATTTTAAAGTATCAGAGAAATCTAGTAAAACCTACTTGTGGTAGCCATTCAAACATTTATGAATTAAAGGCTAGAAATTATTTATTTAATCATTTTTATTTTAACATATTTGCAGTGTTTTAACCCCTTGGTGTATGCGATCCTGGGAAGTAACCTTCCCATAAGGACCGCTTTGAAGATTCTGATGTGCCGGCACACGTGACCTGTGATGCGTACCGGAACGCCGCACAGGCACGCCGCACAGTCTTGGAGTGGTCAATCTCACTCTCCATTTTTACATACTGCTCTCCCAGAGGAGCGTTGTAAGTAAAATGTACGTGACGTGCTATGACCGTCACTGGTCCTTAACGAAAAACCGCGTGACTGTCATAGCACGGCACACTTTCTTTAAGGGGTTAATATTTTTTTCCACCTGACATTCTTTTCATTTAATTCTATGTACTTACCTTGTACTGGTGATTACCTTTTATCTGTTTCCCCTTTACAGTGAGTAACCAATTGTAGATTGTAAATGTGTTTATTCTAACTATTTCGGTGACAGGCAGATGCCCCCCCCCCACTTCCCGACACTCAGAGGGTAAGGCCTAACAATGCTTCAATGCTTTGAACTCTATGGAAAAGCTTTCCCCATGGAATTCTATTTGGAGAGCTTCCCTGTGGTCAGTGATCTCTGTTTCCCTGCTCATATAATTTGGACAACAGAATTCAGTTGACGTAGTATACTTGTATTTTGCAAAAACTGTTGATACAGTGCCTCACAATATGTTACTGCGTAAATTAAAAGGCTTCATTTTGGGAGGTGATATCTGTACATGGATTGAGAACTGTTTAAATGATAGATGGCCAGAAGTTGTTGTAAATGGAACCTTTTCAAGTTGGTCTAAAGTTTTAAGTGGGGTACCACAGGGTTTAGTCTTTGGCCCAATGCTTTTTAATTTGTTTATTAATGATCTAGAAATAGAAATTGAAAATAGTGTCTCAATCTTTGCTGCTGACATTTAGCTGTGTAAGGAAATACATACAGAGCAGGATGTATTTTCTCTGCAGAAGGAAACTGACTGAATGGGCTGAAATGTGGCAGATGACATTTAATGTAGATAAGTATAGGGATATACATTTGGGCTGTAACATTGTTACATGTTAACATTGAGATATTTTTAAACTGTGTCATAATTGTTTGATTAATTGTAATAATTATTTTTGAACAGAATGCTGTGCAGGTTTGATTTAATATATAAAATGGTATACATTTTGAGTTAAAAGGAAAATTATTCTCTCAATGAAATTTTGTTTCAGTGCCAGAGTCTAATGTCATTTAAATATATTTTCTTAAAGTGGAACTACCACCTGACAAAATCTTTAGCTTAACTAAGTCCCCATCTGGCAACTAGCTGCTTAGTAGCGCTAGTCACCAGAATAATTACCTTATTTAATAGATTTCTGCTCTCTTCTATGGCTGACAGTAGCACAGAGAGCGGACATCTTGCCATTGTGACGTCCGTGCTCCCTTGCTGTCAGTCCCAGCTGGGTCTAGGAGGTGTTGCTAGGAGCCATTTGGCTCCAGCTGGGACTGACAGCCCAGGAGCAAGGATGTCACAATGGCAAGATGTCTGCTCTCTGTGCTACTGTCAGCCATAGAAGAGAGCAGAAATCTATTAAATAAGATAATTATTCTGGCGACTAGCGCTACTAAGCAGTTACTCGCCAGATGGGGACTTAGTTAAGCTAAAGATTTTGTCGGGTGGTAATTCCGCTCTAACCTTTTAGGTGTCAGAATGGTATCCTACATATTGCAATGCAATGCACTAGATGATACCTCTTTTGCACACAAAGGTTTTTCCAAAAAGTAGATGGAATAATAAAAAGTATGCCAATACGACTACTATTAAAGTGACTCAAAGACAGCTGACTACATAAATTTGAATTACAAGATATTTCTTTCCTCTCCTCCATCTCAACATTTCTAATAAACACTGAAATGCTTAACTAAGATTTAGCAAATGCATGCTCTGTTCCTTACCTCTGGGGCAGTGTAACCAGCAGTCCCAGCAAATCCGATTGCTTCGTCATCGGCATACACGTCTTCAACGGCAAGACCAAAATCTGCAATTTTGATATGTCCATTGCAGTCCAGAAGAATGTTCTCTGTTTTCAGGTCCCTGAGAAGAGGTAGATTTTAAGCATCAGCTGTCTATGTGTTAGTTAAAGGGATAGTAATGTCAGAAAAAAAGTATTAACTATATCGTAGATACAATTAAAAGAGAGTTCTTGCACTTACTTGTATCTCTCAAACCATTATGGGTTGAGAGATATAGGAAAATAAAGTTCTCCGCTCCCTCCCCTTTCTGCTTGACAAGCTGTAAAGCTGTCAGAAGCAGATTCTGGTTCCTGGATCAGATGGCGGCTCTTCAGCAGCACCAACATAGAGATACCTAAAAATAAATACTTCAACGGAACAGTCTACAACGTGTGCCTGGTTTGCCAGCACACATTGTAGACCATTCCGATGAAGTTTTTATCTTTAGATCAGGGCTCAAAAATTTCCACTCGCCACTAGCCAATGGCGAGTGAAAATTTAGCCCTGGCGAGTAGAAATTCAGCCCTGTTGGGTATGTTATGGTTTGCAAAGGCAAGTAACTTTTCAGGTCTGGCTAGTAGCAAAAGACTTCGTATTTTAAGCCCTGTTTAGATATCATTATATCGGCACTGCTGAAGAGCCTCGTCTGATCAAGCGACTGAAATCTTCTTCTGACAGCTTTACAGCTCGTCAAGCAGAAAGGGGAGGTAGCGGAGTGTAACGGAAGCTAGGAAGGAATCTTGTCACCTTCCGCCGTCGTTCCCGGGTCTCTCCTTCTCGACGCCGGACTGGCGCCATCGGATTCACCGGTCGAGCAGATCAACGGTCCGGTGGTCGACTCAAAGTGGCGTAGAACCCTGGAGTAGCCGCCTCTACGTCGAAAGATGCGGATTCAGGAGGGGTCGACGGAATCTCAAACCGTCGAGCATCATAGAACCGGAACACCGGGCAGTACAGAGTGAGGCGGGAATACACATTCTATGAACAATGGCCATGGGTTGAAGCACGTACACACTGGTATGAATATTCGGCTTCAACCCTGGCCAATCAAATCGTACAGTGAGTCGGCTGGTCTACCAATCCCCGAGCCGCCTACTTTTCCCCATGTTAAGTCTATGGAAGACCTTTAAATCTCCAGCTCAGGGATTCAACCAATCAGGCATCGACTCACTGCTCCCGGTTCTCCGTGCTCGATACGGTGTCGTTCTCGAACCAGAAACCTGTGACCCATAGTCGGTGAACGTGTACCCCTCGAACATACTACATACAATAACTAAAACTTTCAACATACATTAAACATAATATATGATCCAAAGTCTATGAATATAAGTCGTTGCTCTTAGGTAATAGCTGGCCAGTTCGTACGATAAGGCACAGCATAGAGTCCAAACAGTATGAAATTTCCATAGGTTTTGGATGAATAGTTCGAGGGCCAGACAAGGGCTCAAGTAACGAGTAAGATCCATTACATTTCTCCCCCTTTTTTGTACCAAGCCAGTGGTTGCGGTAGTAAATGCTGGCTTGGGACTCTAGGAGAGCCTTACTGCTGTGAGACGCTTGTCTGGACAGTTCGTCAGTCCATAGGCCTTGGTCCTAGGCCAGAAACAATTGTGGAGCCCCTTGTCCTGGGCCAGGGAAACAATAAGCAAGCCCCTTGTCCTGGGCCAGGAGAAAATGTGAGCCCCTTGTCCGGTCCTGGAAATAATGCACAAGCCCCTTGTCCTGGGGCAGGAGTACAATTTTGGTCCTTGGTTCTGGGCCAGGGAAACTGGTGCCTCCTGGTTCTGGCTAGCACCAAGTTGGGAGGCCTCTCCTGAGCCAGTCTCCATGCAGAGCTGGGGCCAAACTTCCCTGGGTCTGGGGCCAGTGGCTCAGGGTCCAAAGCCAGTCTATAGGGGGGATCTTTTTGTGGTAACAGGGATGTTGGGCCCTCAAGGGCCTGGAAATCCAGTTGTGGGGAGAGGCGCACATCTCCCCCTTTTAGTTGGGCAAGTGCCCCAGAGAGATAGGAGAGGATGTTATTCCCACTCTCCTGGGCTGGGGCAATACTCAAAGGGTCTCTGAAAGAGCTGATGGTTTCCTCCCCCAGTGCAGGGGCATCCAAGGTTGCAGTTGACCTGGTGGGGAACACATTCACATCCACTAGGCAGAGGTCAGCAGGGGACAGGGCCACAACAGGGACCTTGGTGAGGACCATGGTCCCACTTACCAGGCCAGGGGTCACAGGGAAAGGGGGAACCACTGTTGGGCTGGGAGTGAGGACTGTTGTCCCACTCACCCCAGCCAAGAATTCGCAGGGCCTGGTGGGTTCGCTCCCATCCACCAGGCCAGGGGTCACAGGGAAAGGGGGAACAACTGTTGGGCGGGGAGTGAAGACCATTGTCCCACTCACCCCAGCCAGGGGTTCACAGGGCCTGGCGGATTCGCTTCCATCCACCAAGCCAGAGGTCACATAGAGGCTGGTGGGCTTGCTCCCATCCACCAGTTCATAGTCCATCTCTTTTTCTTCCTGGGCCGCCCCATCAGGGCCATTTCTTTTCTTAAGGAGGAAGGTGTTCTCAATCCTCCTGACAATTTTATCCATATACCTGGAGAACACCCTCTTCCCCTTCTCCAAGGCAAGAACAACGGGAAACGGACTGGGGCTGCTGGTGGGACCTGCATCTCTTCCACCACAGCAGGGGTTTCCCAGGCCCTGGTGAGCTTGCGCCCACTCACCAGGCCAGGGGTTACAGGGGGGCTGGTGGGGCACTCATTCCCACCCACCAGTTCACAAACCAAATCCACAGGAGGACTAGCAGCACTGCTTTCTTCAAGTTCGCTGGGGTCCTCCTCTTGTAGGCCACTACCCGCAGGGCCCTTCTCTGCCTTGAGGGAGACCGCAGTCCCATCCCTCAAGGTGGCATCATCCGCAGCCCTGGAGAGCACACCTTGCTCCTTCTCCAGGGCATTTTCCAATACAACATGGGGCATCTCTTTGGGGCTGCTGGTGAGCTGTTCCCCACTCACCACAGCCGGGGGTTCACAGCAGCTGATGGGCTCTCTCCTACCCATCAGTTGGGGCATAATATTGCTGCTGGTGAGGACCTGCGTCTCATCCACCGCAGCTGGGAAAGCAGGGGAAGGGGCAACATGACTATCAGGGAAGATGCTTGTCCCATCCCCTGATGCAGAGGCATCTTCTTGGCTGAGGAGGAACGCATTCCCACTCCTCAGATCAGGCAAAACACAGTCCAAGGAAAAAGGGGTATCAGGGAGGACCATTGTCCCACTCCCTGAAGTGGGGGCAACACAAGGGGCACTGGTGAGGAGCGCATTCCCACTGACCAGTGTGGAGTGAACAGGGGTAACACAATCCTGGTCCTCAAAGTCGCTGAAGTCCTCCTCAGATGTGTTATCCCCCCAGTCTACTTCCTCTCTTTCGATCTCCTGGGCTTCCTGTAACCAGCTCATGTACATTCCCTCCACGTTCCATTCTTCCTCTATTAGCAGGCTTAGGTTTTCTGCCAGATCCTGAGGGAAATATTTCCCAAAGATTGCTTCCCTTTTTGTCATAAATCTCCCAATATTGACTGTAGTCCAAACAGCCGAAATTGGCATCCACACCAGTCCTTGCAAATCCAGTCTCAAGTTAAATGGAAAAAACTCAACCATATCCTCTGCATACTCCTTGTGCAGATATTTGGTCAGTTCCCAGTATACATCCTGGACCCGGAGCTCCTCTTTGATGCAGGCGGTGACCTCTCTGTAGAACTCCTTAGCCAGATCACCTAACAAGGTTTCCCACTGGTATCCGACATACTGGTACCGCATTTTGTATACGCCTATGGCCTCCATTAGTCGTGCTTTGACCGCCATTGTCTCGTTCGATGCAACCGATGGAAGGAGAAATCTCACCACTGGCCACCAGTGTAACGGAAGCTAAGAAGGGACTGGGTCGCCTTCCGCTGTCGTTCCCGGGTCTCTCCTTCTTGATGCTGTTGGATGCACCGGTCAAGCAGATCGACGGTCCTGTGGTCTACTCAAAGTGGCGTTGAACCCCGGAGTAGCTGCCTCTACGTCGATAGATGCGGATAGAGGAGGGTTTGGCGGGCTCTCGAACCGTTGAGCATCGTAGAACTGGAACACCGGGCAGTAGAGAGTGAGGCCTCTACTCCCGGGCTACGATGAACAGGAAAAGTGTTGCAGGAACCAAGGGTAGCAGATGCCAAGCCGTTTGAGCGCTCCGTAGCTCGAATCGAAGGTTATACTGGAACTGGAAGAAGCAAGGCAGAATCCACTTTTCCACCTGACAGCATCCGAAGTTGGGTAGCAGGATACTGGCAGCAGACAGTTGAACGATGCAGGAACCTGGGCTCAGATGGGCGTCAGAGTGGCCGCTTTAATACCATAGGAACACACAAGACTCCAGGACTCTGGTTCACTCCAAAACATAACTCACTTTATTGACCAAAACCACAGATATTTATATACATCAGGCACATTGAAACGTATGGGAAAACCAGATACAATAGGGCTTAATTCAATCATATCACAGTAGACAAAAGGCCAACAGCAGATGGCCTAACAAACACAATGAGCCAGACGTGATTACATTAAAATACAAAAGGGGTTGATTAATACAGACACAATATACAAAGACTTGAGGGGCAGGAATATAAATTCTATGAACAATGGCCAGGGGTTGAAGCACATACACACTGGTTTGAATATTCGGCTTCAACCCTGGCCAATCAAATTGTACAGTGAGTCGGCTGGTCAACCAGTCCCTGAACCGCCTACTTTTCCCATGTTAAGTCTATGGAAGACCTTTAAACCTCCTGCTCAGTGATTCAACCAATCAGGCGTCGACTCACTGCTCCTGGTTCTCCGTGCTCGATACGGTGTCGTTCTCGAACCGGAAACCTCCAACCCATAGTCGGTGAACGTGTACCCCTCAAACATACTACATACAATAATTAAAACTTTCGACATACATTAAACATAATATATGATCCAAAGTCTATGAATATAAGTCATTGCTCTTATGTAATTGCTGGTCAGTTCGTACGACAAGGCACAACATAGAGTCCAAACAGGACAAAATGTCCATAGGCTTTGTATGAATAGTTCAAGGGCGTGACAAGTGCTCAAGTAACGGGTAGGATCCTTTACACGGAGAACTTTATTTTCCTATATCTCTCAAACCATAACGATATACAAATAAGTGCAAGTACTCTCTTTTAATTGTATCTACCATATAGTTAATACTTTTATTCTGACATTACTATCCCTTTAAGGTATGTGTTTATACAATAGCTATACATAGCTCATAGCTGCTAACCAGTGAGTATACAGAGTGGGAAACCTCCACTTCAATACTACTCCAGCGCATCTTGCCCGTATCCCCACTCTGTTGGTAGAACCAGCAACCACCGTCTCTTCTTCCTTCCTCTTCTTTCCCACCAGCACACATTGATTTGTGCTATCTGAACTCTCTGTTTTTCTGTTTTCATATATACTGATATAAATATATTCATAGACACACAAGTATATCCATGTGCTCAAACACACACAAACACTCCAAAAATTCTACATGACACATAAAACTATGCATAAGTACATATTTATCCATGCATATACTCATACACGCACGCACACCGACACATTCATCCATATATAGTCAAACACACGCCCCAGTATAAAACTAAATATACATATACATTCAAACAGACTTAGATACAATCAGTTATTCATATTAACAGACATGAACATAAACCTGATTACACATATGCACCCTCACAGCGAAACACATCCGTACATATAGATTCACACACTCACACAAAGTCACAAAAACACATCTATATACAAACACACAGACACACAAATGTGTGTATGTGTATGTATATATATATATATATATATATATATATATATATATATATATATATATATACATGCACTCTTTGCTTCATATAGTTATCCGTTCAGATTTACACAAATCATGCATACATTGATACATCTGCTTGCATATACATTGACCAAGTAGGAATTAAGGTAAAAGTAGTAATTAGAACTACCCCCACCCTCCTGTCTCTCATTGTCCCATGACTATCACTATGCCTGACCAGGCAAGTAGCATTGTGTCATTGATGGTATCCACAGTCTATAGAACATAAAAATAGATTGGGATATTTACAAGATGAACACAGATTTTAGACACTGTTTTGTAAATTGTTATCTTCAGAGAATATTACATCCTAGGGTGTATTATCCTATTAACCTTGCATCAACATGGATTACAGTTTATAAAATACACAGACTTCTGTTAAGATATTGTAATAGAAATAGAATAAAGAGGTTAGATCATGTAGTGGAGAACAGAAAAGAGACAGCACTGAATAGAGAGCATGAAGGAGAGCAGATAGACAGAAGGACAGAATGCAGACAACTCTGATGAGAAAACAAGGAGAATGCTGGGAAGAGGTGTAGAGGGGAAAGAGACAGTACTGATAAGAGAATAGAAAGAGTTCAGGACAGAAAGGAGACAACAGTGAGCAGTAAACAGACAGAAGTAAAGGCATGAAGAAGATAGCACTGAATAGAAAACAGAAAGAGGTAAAGACAGGAAGAAGACAGCAAGGAGCCGACTGCATGAACAGCAAGAGAAAGGGAAGGACAAGCATGGACCAGTCCTGAGCAATGAAAGAAGACATCAGATTAGAAAGAATACATGATATATATAATAAGAAAACACTTATTTACCGATGGACAATGCCGTTGCGGTGCAAAAATCGAACTCCACACACAATTTCAGCTGAAAAGAACCTGAAGATTAAATGAAGAATGATTAAACAGCTTGAAAGGTGGAATATATAAAAGAAAAAGAAAGACAAGTAACACATTTCAGATGCAGAAAATATTAGTTTCATACAAGTGCCAGATGGTTACAAACATTGCTTTATAATGTTCTGATCTCCCCTCGCAATCAGAAGGTTAGATCATGAAAATATTTTCAAGATCTAGGAAATATTGAAGTTGACCTGTCACACAAATATATGTTTAATTCATTTTAAGGGGAAGTCAGTGCTGTCTATATGTTGTACTAGTCACTTATTTTTAATATAAATCTTTTTTGCTGGTGTCACCATTTGGCACTTTATGCTGAGTTTCTGTCCTGGGCCAATATTAGCACACACTGTGCAATGAAGGAATCTAGGCAGAGCCCACACACTGGGGCCATGTCTAATAGAACAGTGTGTAGGAAGAGTGGCCTTGAGCACAACTAATTACTACATTGTGGAGGGGATTTGCCTACAGTGCTACACTGTGCCACCAGAACGTAATGGATAATTTCTCAAATACTAATTAGTTTACAGAAAAATGGATACTATCACAGAAAGGCAGCTAGTAGTTTCTTTAAAACAACCCATAGGTGTCTTAAGGCAACAGATCAGCTTTAACATCCTAAATATTATCTATAGAATTTATGGGAATATACCAATAATTGCCTATATAATATGCCTTCTCCTTCCTCCCTGTATAATGTAAGATTTCCCCTGCTTTCTTTCTCGTACTCTCTTCTCTCAAACACCTTTCTCTTCCAGCCTTCTCTCTCGTATCCTTCTCTGTCTCTCATCCACCTTCCTGTCCCATGTCTATAACATCTATCCCTTCCCTCTCACATGTCCCTTCATCCTCCTTCCTCTCCCATACAGAGACAGGACAGGAGGGAGGTACAGTGCTACTTTAGGGCCCTGCTATCATATAGCAGATTTACTATGACCAAAATGCTATGGATATGTATGTGACTTGTGTTTGAATTACTCAGGCCTAGTTCTTACATGCCGGTCTTTATGTTAATCTTTATCAGTTTACATTTGGGGACTTACTGGGTCATGCTGATGGATAAGTATTCATTCCTCTGAATAAACTGCCCCAAGGTGCCTCCAGAAACGAACTCCATAGCATATATCAGGTATTCCTAAAGATAAAACAGAGTCAAGGTTACAATCCAGAGAGAAGTACAGGTTATTCTGTGGGTAAAAGCAACATTATCACCAAAAACGATAAGGGCTCAAATCTATTAAAACATTATGCATCATAGACAGAATTATTTTTCTTAATTATTTCATTGGTGAGAAAATTCTAAAATCTTGCAAAACAAAAGCTAAGAATGTACATTGTTGGACACTTTTTAATAAGGTCTGTTAGAAAATCTAACAAAAAGAAAAACCATAAACAGAGGTAATTGTATTGAGAGTAGAACCCTTTGAGATCAGTTCTCTGGAACACCTTTTATTTGTTTACTTAAATTATACCTTACATTGCCCTTATCATTATCCAAACAAAGAGGGCTCAATGTCTGGTTTTATGCACCTAAGAAGCAAGTTTTCAATCCCTGGCTCAAAGCACGAGATTTTTAAGAGGGTATGAACCCTATTCATTTAAAATGTTAATTTCCCTCTGAGATGATCATGTCTTACTTTAGACTTTACCATGGCCACTGCCCTATATTTTAGTCCCAATACTGACTGATATCTACCTATTCTTCTGATATTCTTTAAAGGGATAGTAACACTTCATTTTATCTTTATTTTATTTTGTAGACATTAAAAAAACATGAAGAACGATATATAACTCTTATTTCTCAGACCTTTATGGTTTAAGAGATATTCACAAGCAAACTATCCCCCCCCCCCGTTCAGCCAGATTAGAAGGGAAGTGCCCAGGTAGACTGCTGAGAGGGACAATCTTCAATTAAGAAAAGGGAAAAAGCTGAAAAACTTGTCAAGGGGTGAAGGGTAGTGTTGAGCGAGCACCCCGATGCTCGGGTGCTCGGGTGCTCGGGTGCTCTGACCGAGCACCCCCTGAGGCTCGAGTGCTCGGCCGAGCACCCGAGCCCCATTGAAATGAATGGGGCGACACCAGGCACCCCCTGCTCTGATGAGGGGAGGGTGCCTGGTCAATGCCCCCTTCATCTCCGAATGCCCCCTTCATCTCCGCTATGCCCCCTTCATCTCCGAATGCCCCCTTCATCTCCGCAATGTCCCCCTTCATCTCCGCTATGCCCCTCTTCCACAATGTGCCCCTTCATCTCCGCTATGCCCCTCTTCCACAATGTCCCCCTTCATCTCCTCTATGCCATAGAGGAGATGAAGGGGGACATTGTGGAAGAGGGGCATAGCGGAGATGAAGGGGCACATTGTGGAAGAGGGGCATAGCGGAGATGAAGGGGCACATTGTGGAAGAGGGGCATAGCGGAGATGAAGGGGGACATTGTGGAAGACGGGCATAGCGGAGATGAAGGGGGACATTGTGGAAGAGGGGCATAGCGGAGATGAAGGGGCACATTGTGGAAGAGGGGCATAGCGGAGATGAAGGGGCACATTGTGGAAGAGGGGCATAGCGGAGATGAAGGGGGACATTGTGGAAGACGGGCATAGCGGAGATGAAGGGGGACATTGTGGAAGAGGGGCATAGCGGAGATGAAGGGGCACATTGTGGAAGAGGGGCATAGCGGAGATGAAGGGGGACATTGTGGAAGACGGGCATAGCGGAGATGAAGGGGGACATTGTGGAAGAGGGGCATAGAGTCTATGCCCCTCTTCCACAATGTCCCCCTTCATCTCCGCAATGCCCCCTTCATCTCCGCAATGCCCCCGTACCTCCAGTCCCTGGTGGTCCAGCGGAGCGTCTTCGGATCTGTGCCTCTTCCGGCACAGATCCCCGCCACCCGAACATGGCGGGAGAGCACATGGCGGTACTCGACGAGTACCGCCATGTGCCGAGCAGAGCGATGCTCGAGCCGATCCGAGCATCGGCCGAGCACGCTCGCTCATCACTAGTGAAGGGCTTTCATTCTTTTCATACAAAGAAGATTGTCCCCTGCTTTTATCTGTCTGGTCTTACAACCAGATTCACATCTGAGAGGAGATGGCTTACACTAGGAAAAAGGGGCAGGAGGGGGAAACTTTGCTTGTGAATATCTCTTAAACCATAAAGGTTTGAGAGCTAAGACTTATATCATTCTTCATGTTTTTTAATGCCTACAAAATAAAATAAAGTTAAAACAAAGTATTACTATCCTTTTAAGTATTCATTAATGAGCTTTGTTGGGGATATATCTAGGATTCATAGGTGTTGATAACATCTCACAGCTTTTGTAAATCCATGTGCAGGAAAATCTGTTATTTTGAAGGCTATGTACCTTCAAGATACAATTTTTTTGATAATAGTAATTTATTATATGGGCAACAGATTAATTGGATATAAAATGTGAACTTCTAGATGCTGGAGAGGTGCCGTTCTGAAGCAAAACAGTGAATTAATGAGTTTATTTATATAGTGCCACAAGTGTATGCTGTACTTTTTAATTTCAGGGTTTAGAGAATACTGGGTTACAAATGCTTTGCAAAGAGAAACACTGGAAGTGAGGTCCCTGCATGAAAGCATATGATGTCAAGTGGTAATGGGAGACATACAGAGTACATAAGGGTCAAGTGGTGAATACAGTGCTAGAGCTCTGGTCAGGATAGGGGACACATAAATAAAGTAAATACATTGTAATAGCCTTAGTTGTACAATATCAGTGCCTTCAAGCATGTTTAAAGGGATAGTAATACTTTAATATTACTAATCCCCATAGTGTAGCTCTTTAAAAAATAATTGCCCCAGGTATTTTTTAAAGAGCTACACTATGGGGATTAGTAATATTAAAGTATTATTGTCCCTTTAAGTTCTGATAAGGAGGTGTAGTTTTAAGCGTGACATGAAGACCATAAGAGAGGTGCAGTAGAGCTTGGAGGTAGGGATAGCATTCCATAGATAAGGAGCAATGAGAGAAATATGTTTGATACGTGCGACTGATTGTAAGTGATGGAATGGGGTATAGCTGGTGATCAGAGTGAAAATATAGGGAGTGGTAGAGGAGAGAAGCAGAAATTTGTAAGATATCCAGTGTTTGATATGCAGCCATTGGAGAGATTTTAGGAGGAGGAGGGGCAGGGACAAACCTAGATGAGAATTGGGTAATTTGCGCTACAGCATTCTATATGAATTGAAGTGGATGCAGTTAGGAGGCAGCAAGGCCAGGGAGAATAAGGCTACAGTAGTCCATGTTGGAAAGGATGAGTGCTTGTGTTAGACTTTTAAATGTGAAGAAACAGAGGAAGGGACAGATTTTTGCTATGTTGTTCAAGCAAAAGTGGCAGGATTTAGTGATGGGGTTAATATGAGGAGAAAATGAGAACCGTATCAATTATCACCCTTAAGAACTGAGCCAGTTCATGGTGATGAACAGGGAGGTGAAAAGTCATCTTAGTCCAACCACCACACACTACGTAGACATGAGGAACAGTGGCTAACTGCACCATAGGGGACAACATAAAAATTCCTAAATTCCCATGCACTGCAACAGAGATTTTTAACCCTTTGGATGCTTCCAAATGCATTGGAGACCTCTGTTGCATTGAAGGGGTTAAAAATCTCTGTTGAAGTGCATGGGAATTTAGGAATTTTTATGTTGTCCCCTACGGTGCAGTTAGCCATTGTACCTCATGTCTATGCAGTGTGTGGTGATTGGACTAGGATGACTTTTCACCTCCCTGTTCATCACCATGAACTGGCTCATCCCCATGATGCTGCCCTTGCTATGTTGTGGGGGGATTAGTAATTAAAGCAGAACTGGCCCAGTACTCTGCTGGAGGGTTATGTACCTGAGTGCCATTTAGTGCAATGCTTGATCACATTGCACAGATTTGGGCTTGCTTCTGAAAGGCACCCTTACAAACAATTTTCATACTTTGGGAAAGTCAAGTTCCTACTCTTACAGCCCAAAATGAATTCACTATTTAACTAACTTGTACTGAAGCAGGGAAATTTTTAAACCCTGGCCTGCATGCAGCCCTTGAGGACTGAGCATTGACAACCCCATTTTACATGGAAGTGCAGACCTTCCTGGCTTCTCTGGTAGCTGCAGTGCTTACCTGTGTTTGGAAGGCTCCACGGGCATGCGTAAGAAAGGGGCAGTCTATAGCAAGTTCCAGGATATGGCGCTCCTTCATCACTGTCTCGGGGCAGCTTATGTATCTGCGTTTCTTAACCATCTTCATTGCTAGCAGGTCCCCTCTTACTGTATCCTGCGCCAGCACGACCTAAAGGAGACAGAGAGCAGAGAGAGGTCTGGAGGTTACAAGTCAAGCCAGAGAAGAACTGTAGAGCTGTTGATTTGGTAAATGAACACTAGTGATGAGCGAGCATGCTCGGCCAAAGCTCGGTTCGGCTCGAGCATCGCTCTGCTCGGCACATGGCGGTACTCGTACGAGTGCCGCATGTGCTCGTCCGCCATGTTCGGGTCTCCTCCCCGCACGTTTCGCGGCTGCTGCGCAGCCAATAAACGTGCGGGGAGGCTCTGACATCAGTGTAATGCCAGCAGCCATGTTGGCTGCTGGCATTACACTGATTGGCTGGCCAGAACCCGTGATCGGGTGCTGTATAGCACCTGACCAGAGAGTTCGGCTCAGTCTTAGCCAGGGAGAGATGAGGATAGGAAGGGAAAGTCAGTGTAGGGAGAAGAAAAGCGAGTTTGAACAAAAAAAAGACCCAAAAGTCCTTTTTAGGACTACTGTGTGTGGGGGCAGCAGATATATTTTGTTTTGGGGGGCAGAGTTTAAAAAAAAAACGTCACATATTCCGTTCACTGTGCCTAGCCGCAGATTAGCAGCACATTCTTTTTAGTGGGCAAAGTTTCAGATTAGCAGCACATTCTGTTTAGTGTGCAAAGCTGGAGATTAGCAGCACATTCTTTTTAGTGTGCAAAGTTGCAGATTAGCAGCACATTCTGTTTAGTGTGCAAAGTTGCAGATTAGCAGCACATTCTGTTCATTGTGCAAAGTTGCAGATTAGCAGCACATTCTTTTTAGTGTGCAAAGTTGCAGATTATCAGCACATTCTGTTTAGTGTGCAAAGTGTAAAAAAAAAAAGTCACTTATTCCGTTCACTGATCCTAGCCGCAGATAAGCAGCACATTCTGTTTAGTGTGCAAAGTTGCAGATTAGCAGAACATTCTGTTTAGTGTGCAAAGTGTAAAAACTAAAAGTCACATATTCCATTCACTGTGCCTAGCCGCAGATAAGCAGCATATTCTGTTTAGTGTGCAAAGTTGCAGATTATCAGCACATTCAGTTTAGTGTGTAAAGTGTAAAAATTAAAAGTCACTTATTCTGTTCACTGATCCTAGCCGCAGATAAGCAGCACATTCTGTTTAGTGTGCAAAGTTGCAGATTAGCAGAACATTCTGTTTAGTGTGCAAAGTGTAAAAACTAAAAGTCACATATTCCATTCACTGTGCCTAGCCGCAGATAAGCAGCATATTCTGTTTAGTGTGCAAAGTTGCAGATTATCAGCACATTCAGTTTAGTGTGTAAAGTGTAAAAATTAAAAGTCACTTATTCCGTTCACTGATCCTAGCCGCAGATAAGCAGCACATTCTGTTTAGTGTGCAAAGTTGCAGATTAGCAGAACATTCTGTTTAGTGTGCAAAGTGTAAAAACTAAAAGTCACATATTCCATTCACTGTGCCTAGCCGCAGATAAGCAGCATATTCTCTTTAGTGTGCAAAGTTGCAGATTATCAGCACATTCAGTTTAGTGTGTAAAGTGTAAAAATTAAAAGTCACTTATTCCGTTCACTGATCCTAGCCGCAGATAAGCAGCACATTCTGTTTAGTGTGCAAAGTTGCAGATTAGCAGAACATTCTGTTTAGTGTGCAAAGTGTAAAAACTAAAAGTCACATATTCCATTCACTGTGCCTAGCCGCAGATAAGCAGCATATTCTGTTTAGTGTGCAAAGTTGCAGATTATCAGCACATTCAGTTTAGTGTGTAAAGTGTAAAAATTAAAAGTCACTTATTCCGTTCACTGATCCTAGCCGCAGATAAGCAGCACATTCTGTTTAGTGTGCAAAGTTGCAGATTAGCAGAACATTCTGTTTAGTGTGCAAAGTGTAAAAACTAAAAGTCACATATTCCATTCACTGTGCCTAGCCGCAGATAAGCAGCATATTCTGTTTAGTGTGCAAAGTTGCAGATTAGCAGAACATTCTGTTTAGTGTGCAAAGTGTAAAAACTAAAAGTCACATATTCCATTCACTGTGCCTAGCCGCAGATAAGCAGCATATTCTGTTTAGTGTGCAAAGTTGCAGATTATCAGCACATTCTGTTTAGTGTGCAAAGTGTTAAAAATAAAAGTCACATATTCTGTTCACTGTGCCTAGCCGCCGATAAGCAGCACATTCTGTTTAGTGTGCAAAGTTGCAGATTTGCAGCACATATTCCGTGTAATATGAAGAAGGCGGGTAAAAAGGGACGGGGAAGTGGACGTGATCCTGATAGTTCAGGGCGCGGGTCAGGACGCGTAGAAACTGTGCCTGGTGCCAGAGCACAAGAAAGAAAGACATCCACCATACCTAGCTTCATGTCTCAGTTTACAGGGCGTCGCAGGACATCACTCTCGAGGTCAGACCACTGCGAACAGGTGGTCGGTTGGATTTCAGGTGATACTGCTTCCAGTCGGTTAAGCACCACCCTGTCTTCCACCAAGTCCACTCTCAGTAGCCAAGAGTCTGGTCAACATAATCCTCACCCTGACCATCCTTCCTCCCACCATAGAGGGTCTGGTCAAAGAAGTGATCCCACACTGGGATATAGTGAGGAGCTCGTCTCATCACCAATCCTTCATTTGAACCTCTCTCCAAGCACGCTTGCAGAGGAACATGAAATCTTGTGCCCTGATTCACAACCTCTAGAGGGTACCCAATCACAAGAAGATGACAGAGGGGAACGGCATTTAAGGTCAAAGGAAGTGGATGATGATGATGATGAGACACAGTTGCCATCAAATCAACCACTTTTACTGTCTCAAGACCTTGATGAGGAGGATGATATACAGTTGTCAATTACTGAGTATGTGGTGGGATCAAGAAATGAGGAGGATGATCAGAGTGAGGAAGTGGAGGAGGACTTGGTGGACGATGAGGTGACTGACCCCACCTGGGAAGGTGGAGAGCCGAGCGATGACAGCAGTCCTGAGGGTGAGCCATCTGCAGCACCGCAACAGGCTGGAAGAGGCAGTGGTGTGGCTACAGAAAGAAGGCGGACCGCACCAAACCGGCCCGCAAATGTTCCACGGAGCACCCCCTTGCGTAAATCTCCCTTGCCAAGGGCTAGGTGTTCCGCGGTATGGCGTTTTTTTAAGGAAAGTGCGGACGACAAAAGAATTGTAGTTTGCAACCTGTGCCACACCAGAATGAGCCGAGGCATGAACACTAGAAACCTCACCACCACCAGCATGATCCGACACATGGCATCCAAGCACCGTAATAAGTGGGAGGAACGCCCGGATCGCCAATCTGTGTCTGCAGGCCACACCACTGCCTCCTCTTCCCCTGTTTTCGGTGCCGGCCAATCGCCTGTCGAAGGCGCAGGCCCGCATACCTCCCGCCCTACACCTGTACCATCTGAAGCACCATCAGCGACCACATCCACTTCCCTGTCCCAGCGCAGCGTCCAAATGTCGTTACCCCAGGCATTTGAGCGCAAGCGAAAATACCCAGCCACCCACCCACAGGCCATAGCACTAACCTCACACCTTTCCAAATTACTGGCCATCGAAATGCTGCCATTTAGGCTTGTAGAGACTGAGTCCTTCCGCAGCCTGATGGCAGCAGCTGTCCCTCGGTACGCAGTCCCCAGCCGCCACTACTTTTCCCGGTGTGCCGTCCCCGCCTTACACCACCATGTGTCCCGTAACATCACCCGTGCCCTGACCAACGCAGTTACTGGGAAGGTCCACTTAACGACTGACACATGGACAAGTGCTTGTGGCCAGGGATGCTACATTTCCCTGACGGCACACTGGGTGAATGTCGTGGAGGCTGGGAGCGACTCGGACCCTGGGATGTCACAGATGCTACCCACGCCGAGGATTGCGGGCCCTACCTCCATCAGGGTTTCCGCCAGCACCTACGTTATTGGCTCCTCCTCCTCCGTTTCCACCTCCGAATTCTCTGCGCGCAGCACCACTCACCCATCAGCCAGTAGCTGGAAGCAGTGTAGCACTGAAGTGGGGAAGCGTCAACAGGCCGTGCTGAAGCTGATCTGCCTTGGGGACAAACAGCACACGGCCTCAGAGCTGTTGCAGGGGATTAGTCACCAGACCGAGCAATGGCTCTCGCCACTCAACCTGCAACCAGGCATGGTTGTGTGTGATAATGGGCGTAACTTGGTGGCGGCTTTGGAGCTCGGCAAGCTCACACACTTTCCATGCCTAGCGCATGTATTTAATTTAGTGGTTCAGCGATTTCTAAAAACCTACCCCAATGTGCATGATCTCTTGACCAAGGTGCGCCGCGTGTGTGCACATTTCCGTAAGTCATCAACAGCTTCAGCCGGCCTGTTGAAGCTGCAGCAGCGCTTACAATTGCCAGCTCACCGGCTGCTGTGTGACGTGAGCACGCGCTGGAACTCCACCTTCCACATGTTGGCCCGGCTTTGTGAGCAGTAGAGGGCAGTAGTGGAGTACCAGCTGTTACACGGTCGTCGCCTCTCCGTTCAACTTCCTGTAATCAGAAGTGAGGAGTGGGAATGGATGTCAGACCTCTGTGAGGTTTTACGCAATTTTGAGGAATCGACACAGATGGTGAGCGGCGATAACGCTATTATCAGTGTAACCATCCCACTTCTGTGTCTACTGAAACGCTCGCTGCTCACAATTAAAACCGACGCTTTGCATGTGGAAGAGGTGGAAATGCGGGAGGAAGAGCTTACACAAGGTGATAGCCAGAGCACCCTCACTTCGTCTTCTCAGCGACAATTGGAGGAGGCGGAGGAGGAGGAGGAGGAGGAGGAAGACACGGTTGCCTCCGCTACAGAGGGTAGCTATGGAACTTTAGTTCCATCTCTTCAGCGTGGGTGGGCAGAAGTGGAGGAAGAGGATGAGGAGATTGAGAGTCATCCTCCTGGTGAGGACAGCGAAATCTTGCCTGTTGGTACTCTGGCACACATGGCTGACTTTATGTTAGGCTGCCTTTCCCGTGACCCACGCGTTATACGCATTTTAGACAAAACGGATTACTGGGTGTTCACCCTTCTGGACCGCCGCTACAAAGAGAATTTCTCATCTCTCATTCCTCCGGTGGAGAGGACAAGCAAAATGGTGCAATACCAGAAGGTTCTTGTCGAAAAATTGCTCCAAAATTTTCCATCTGACAACGCTGGCGGCAGAGTACGTGCTACCTTGGCCAACCGAGAAGGGGAGAAAAGGGGAGCACACAGCAGTTCCGACAAAGGCAGGGCAACACTCTCCAAGGCGTGGGACACCTTCATGACACCCCGCCAGCACCCTCACCCTGATGCGCAGCCTAGTGTCACAAGGAGGGAAAAGTTTTGGAAGATGGTGACGGAGTACGTAGCAGACCGTGTCAGCGTCCTCAATGATCCCTCTGTGCCTTACAACTACTGGGTGTCCAAGCTGGACACGTGGTATGAACTGGCACTCTACGCCTTGGAGGTGCTGGCCTGCCCTGCCACCAGCGTTCTGTCTGAGCGGGTATTTAGTGCTGCTGGTGGCATCATAACAGATAAGCTTATCCGCCTTTCCACCGAAAATGCTGATAGGTTGACACTTATAAAAATGAACAAGGCCTGGATTTCCCCTGACTTCTCCACTCCACTGGAGGAAAACCCCGGGTGAACATAAAGTCACTTTATATATGTTATTTACAATGATGGGAATACTCTGTATTCCCATTCACCCCTTCCACCCAAAAAATGGGTATATGGTTGACTCTCTTCCATATACCCTGGAATATAATTTTTATATAGGGCCAGCTCACCAGCGGGCCCTGTGATATAATTTTTATATAGGGCCAGCTCACCAGCGGGCGCTGTTTGACAATTTTTGTATAGGTCAGCTCACCAGCGGGCCTTCTCATATAATGTTTTATTGGGTCAGCTCTCTAGCGGGCCCTCTCATATAATGTTTTATAGCGTCAGCTCACTAGCGGGCCTTCGCATATAATGTTTAGGATGGTCAGCTCCGCAGCAGACCCTCACACATAATGTTTTAGATGGTCAGCTCAGCGCACGTTTCCCTCTTAATCATGGCCCCAGTTCAGAAAAATCGAGGAAATTTTTGGGAGAATTTGCCTCTGCGCACGTTTCCCTCTTAATCATGGCCCCAGTTCAGAAAAATCGAGGAAATTTTTTGCAGAATTTGCCTTTGCGCACGTTTCCCTCTTAATCATGGCCCCAGTTCCGAAAAATCGAGGAAATTTTTTGCAGAATTTGCCTCTGCGCACGTTTCCCTCTTAATCATGGCCCCAGTTCAGAAAAATCAATGACATTTTTTGCAGAATTTGCAGATGATATACAAGTAAATATACAGCAAATACTGTTTGGTAACAATTTTTCGCCTAAAGTCGTTTTTATCTTCCTTTTTGTGTGTTTTACGGTCAGTCTGTAAAAATGGCGTACTACGGGCGAAACATCGTTCCCAGCAGCGACGTTGGAGTCCAAGATGCATCCAGACATCCTCCCTATGCTGTCCCTGAACCATTTCTGTGGTGTTTCCATAATTTTCTGCCCTTTTCCTATGGACCAGGCACCCTCCCCTCATCAGAGCAGGGGGTGCCTGGTGTAATGCTCGAGTCCTCCCATTGACTTCAATGGGGCTCGGGTGCTCGGCCGAGCACTCGAGCCTCCGGGGGCGCTCGGTCAGAGCACCCGAACACCCGGGCATTGGGGTGCTCGATCATCACTAATGAACACACCTTGTATAAGAACATCTTGGCCATGACATTACATACACCATAGGATTTTGCTATTTTATTTAATAACTTGATCTTAGGCATAAAGCAAAGAAGATGAGCAGTTATGGTGTCATCCAGTGGCAAAAATAATAACATGTCTTCTTATTTCCATTCATTGAGGGATTTTTAACCCCTTGAATACCAGAGGTCTCCAAAGCATTGTGAAACTGTGCTTGGGAGACACTTACATCATTCAAAGCAGTGATTCTCATCTCCATTCTGTGGGGAATGCTGACAGGTCAGGTTTTAACCCTTTGAGTGCCATAGGGGTGTGCAACCCATTGCTTTTCAATGCAGTGTGTACCCCTCTGGTACACAAAAGGTTATGGATACCACTGATTAAGGACAGGGGGAGCAATCACAGTGATGGATCTACTGATTATCCACCTGTGGCCAATCAGGGATATCCAGAAAAACTTAGTCTGATTCAAGACGTTAAGCCCCATTTCAATCAATGGGTAGTCCAATGTATATGCAGCTTTTACTGTATATTAACCTCTAGAGTACCAGACACATGTGGGACACAGGGTTGGCCATGTGTACCCACATGGCTAAGTCTGAGTCCAATATGAGACCGCTCTCCCCCCATCCCTCCCTTTAGTATTATATTATGGCTTCATTTCTATATCAAAACTCGTTGGGTGGACATTAGGATCCGTCCAGTGCCCCCCCCCCCTAGTTATTGATCTCCCAGCCGATCATGCTGGAGTCAATAATGGCAGTACTTCTCTATTTCCAGAACGTCTGGGTGGGAGTGGGCGGGATCAGGAAAAGCCTTCCCATGTTACCAGTGACATGATTGCCAGTGATGTGAAAAGACTTTCCCCAACCCTGCCCACTCTTACTGGGTTGGGTAGAAGTGAAACAGAAGAGCCGCATGCTCTCATGTGTCTTCATTACTGACCTACCAGCACAATCGGTTGGGAGATGTCACGGAATGACTAGGAAGTTAACACACTGACAAGTACAGATGAACTTAATATAAAACTTTATGAAATACAATGAATGAGAGGAGATAAGGAAACAGGCTGGTGGCAACAAATGACACAACAGTGGTATGGTAATGACACAAAGTGGCAGTAAATAGTGGCACATCTTCACAAGACCAGGAAGGAACAGTGCAGACACTTTCCTTACCCTTCACAAGGGTAGGTAGCCAGAAACGGAATGGCCCTGGAACTACACGATAGATGGGAGGGCAGTGCAGAGCACTCCCGTACCTGGATAGGATGGCACACCTTCACGAGACCAGAAAGGAACATTGTAGGCACTTTCCTCACCTTCTCACCCTTCACTAGACAGGTGGTCAGAAACAGAATGGCTCTTGGACTACACAGTAGATGTGAGGGCAGTGCAGAACACTCCCATACACACAGTCGGCAGAGATAAGGAGCAGACCAATACCTCGACCGGGTATACACTAAGCGGGTAGCTAGATGGAGGATAGGCAAGGCAGCACAAACCGGTACAGCCACGGGAGGTCAGACACACGGAGTGACCAACAAGCGCTGCTACGGAAGCGAGCACAGAGCGGAAGACAAAAGCAGCACGGGAACCAAACCGAGGCACGGAATGGTCACAGAGCGCAACCCGGAGAGAATACCAGGAGGCAGCCAATGGTCAGAACCGGATCAGGTAGTCAGACGTTGCCAGTGATCATAGTCGGAACGGGTAGTCAGTTGTAGCCAGGAGTCCAAACCGGAACGGGTAGTCAGTTGTAGCCAGAAGTCAGAACCAGAACGGGTAGTCAGACGTAGCCAGGAGTCCAAACCGGAACGGGTAGTCAGACGAGTCAGAAGTCAGAACCGGAAAGGGGTAGTCAGACGAGCCAGGTATTACAGTTCCCGTGACTCCTTGTCACTCTCTGTTGTGGCGCTCTTCCATTGGCGAAGCTGGATTGGCCCGCCCAAGGTGTCCCTTTATATACTGGGCCTATGGCACCTGTCAGGTGCCCTTTCGTGGTGTTCCTGTTCCTGCGCCATTGTTGCTGTGTTCCTGTATAGCAACTTGGCCCGTCTGACTACTCTGCTGTTCCTGCTCCGTGATTGACCCGGTTCTGGCTGACGTTCCCGCTCCATGATTGACCCGGCTCTGCCTGACGTTTCTGATCCGTGATTGACCCAGTTCTGGCTGACTTTCCTGCTCTGTGATTGACCCAGCTCTGGCTGACGTTCCTGCTCCGTGATTGCTTCAAGTGTTCCTGCGAGATTTGTATCGCTCGCCTGGCGACATTCTGAACTGTGCTTGTAGTGTTGCACTGACTGATCACGATTCCTCTGCTGAGCTGTGGCCTCCGTTATTGAGTCTGTCTGTACACTTGCAGAGCTTGTTGCCTCCGTTACCGAGTCTGTCAGAGAATACTAGCTGAGCTGTTGCCTCCGTTACCAAGCCTGTCAGATACACTTGCTGTGCTTGTTGCCTCCGTTACCGAGCCTGTCTGTGTACACTTGCCAAGCTTGCTGCCTTTGATTCTGAGCCATTTAACACTTGGTGAGCTTGTTGCCTCCATCACCGAGCCTGTCCATTTACACTAGCAGAGCAGTATCTCCTACTACGGTGCTCGTTTCCTTGCAGTCGTTGCACCGCGTGGTGCTATTGGGCAGACCGTTAGCTCTTGCAGTGTGTTGCTCTGTTTTGGCACCGGAAGGGTGTCTTGGCTCTGGTCTCCTATTGCTCACAGTGTTGTGCCATCATAACACACCAGGAAGTGCATTTGGTTCACGTTATATTTGCTTGTGCAGTGTCTCCTCCGTTACCGCACCTAAGGGGTGCTCTTGGCTCTGGTCCCATTTGCATATGCAGTGTCTCCTCCGTTATCGCACCTAAGGGGTGCTCCTGGCTCTGGTTCCATTGGATCTTGCAGTGTCTCTCCCCCGTTATTGCACCCAAGTGGTGGCATTGGCTCTAGCTCCAGTCAGTCCTTGCTATACTATTGGGCATATTACAATACAGCTATCTGGTAGTGATCCAGTTCAGTCGCACTGCTAGCGCTTGCCTATTACACTACTACTGGGACTGTTTATATTCACTGGGCGTTGGCTAATCACCACAACAAAGACTGATTATTTGTGTTGGGCATTAACCCTTGTACCATCATTGATTCTGTTGAGTGCTTTTGCTCCTACTATATTGGGCCTTTACTACATCCATTTCTTGTCTATACCTGTGATTACCTATTCTGGCCCCCAGGGGCACTGTTCCTTATTTTTACCTCAATAAAACTGTTTTATTTTTAACCTTGGTCTGAGTGTCGTAAAAACCGTAACACCAGGAGTCAGAACCGGAACGTGTAGTCAGACGTAGCCAGGTAATACACAGGAACGGTAATGGACCAAGACAGCAATAAGCTCAGGTACGCCACAAAAGGGCACTGGAAATGACACAGGCTGAGGTTTAAAAACCCTGACAGGTAGGTGGAGCAATGACCTCATTAGCATGGTGCTCTATAAGAATAGCGAGTCAGCGAGAGAGACAGCTAGGAAGTAAATAATGTCACTCTATGGCAACATCTTGCTATAGGCAATCACGGGGCACCGTGATAGTACCACCGACTCAATAATCTCCCCCCCCCCCCGCGGTGGAGACCATACCTTGTTAGGAAATTTCATGTGGCAACTACGCAACAGTCTAGGAGCGTGGATATCACCCTGATACACACATGAACGCTCCTCCGGACCATAACCTTTCCAGTGGACAAAATATTGAATGCGCCCTCAAACCCTATGGGAATCCAGAATGCTTTGGATCTCATATTCATCCTGATTCTGAATGCGTACTGGACCTGGGGCTACCTGGGCGGAAGTTTAACGGTTGCAGATCAGTGGCTTCAGGAGAGATACATGAAATACGTTGTGGATACGCATATTCCTAGGGAGGACTAAGGCATAAGACATAGGGTTAATTCTATGGAGTACCCAAAAGGGTCCTATATATCGCGGAGCCATCTTGTGACATGGTACTTGAAGGTGCAGGTTCTTGGTGGCCAACCAGACTCTCTCCCCCACCTGAAAGACCAGAACAGGACACCTCCTGCGATCTGTGTGTCTCTGATATCACTCTGAGGACCTTCGCAAAGTATTCTGAATCTGGGCCCATGTGGAGCGGAGCTGCTCCATATGCTTATCCAGAGATGACATTTCCTGTGCCTGAAATGTATCCGGGAGCAGAAATGGTTGGAACCCATAATTGATCAGGAAAGGGGAGCTCCAGGACAAAGCGTTTATTGAACAATTCCTGGCAAACTCTGCCCACGGCAACAGATCAACCCAATTATCATGATGGTCAGAAGCGAAACAGTGCAGGAATTGATCCAGTCCTTGGTTGGCTCTTTCCGCAGCACCATTGGTCTGGGGGTGATAGGCAGATGAAAATAGCAGTTTGATACCCATCTGGTCACAAAAGGCCCTCCAAAACCTTAATACGAACTGACTCCCACGATCAGAAACCACAACTCGGGGTACTCTGTGGAGCCTGAATACCTCTTTAGCAAATACCACAGCCAACTCCTTAGAGGAGGGTAGTCCGGGGAGCGGAACAAAATGTGCCATCTTAGAGAATCTGTCTACTATCATTAGTATGACTGTGCAGCCCTTCGATCTAGGCAACTATACCATAAAGTCTAATGGTATGCGTGACCACGGGATTTCCCCATTAGGAACAGTCTGGAGTAGTCCTAGAGGTAGATGCCTAGGAGTCTTGGCACGGGCGCATACGGAACAGGCTTCCACAACGGATGCACAATCTGCTCTCAGACTAGGCCACCAAAATAGCTGTGAAATTGACCAAATTAGCTGGTCTCGACCAATATGTCCGGCTACATTGGATGAATGGTAGGTCTCTAGTAGCTTAGTGCGGAGATTGTTAGCTATGAAACATTTCACACTGGGTTTCTCAACTGGAGCATTGTTTTGTGACTCCAGGATCTCCTCACCCAGAGGAGAGGTAATGCTCGTACGAATAGTCACTAAAATGCGATCAGAAGGGATAATTGGAACAGGTTCACTGTCAGACTCATGCTCTGGACCGAACTGTCTAGACAAGGCGTCAGCTCGAGTGTTCTTGGAACCAGGGAGGTACGAAACTACAAAATTAAATCTAGACAGGAATAACTCCCATCTGGCTTGTCTTGGGGACAGTCTCTTGGCCTCTGATAAGTACGTTAGGTTCTTGTGATCCGTTAAAATTAATACAGGAGCCTTAGTCCCTTCCAAGAGGTGACGCACTCGCGAAGGGCAAGGATGATGGCAAGCAAGGATGCACCAATATAGGAGCCGTCGAGAAGGCAGACTTCAGAGCCTCAAAAGCATTTTTGGCCTTGGGGGACCATAACGATGGGTTAGCGCCCTTATGTGTCATGTCAGTCAAAGGTTTGACCACAGATGAGAAATTACGAATGAACTTCCTATAATAGTTTGCAAAACCGAGGAATGTTTGTATGGCATTCAGGATCATTGGACGTGGCCATTGTAATACTGCTGAAAGTTTTTCAATATCCATAGCAATTCCGTTAGCAGAGATAACATAACCCAGGAAGGGTACCTGGTCCTTATGAAATTCGCATTTCTCAAGTTTGCAATGTAGTTTGTTCTCCCTCAGTTTTCGCAGTACTCTAATGACAACTCTCCTATGTGTCTCGCTATCAGGAGAGTGTATCAAGATATTGTCCAGGTACACTACTACACAGGACTGTAGCAGGCTTCGTAAAACATCGTTAATGAACTCCTGGAAGACCGCTGGCACATTGCACAGCCCAAGAGGCATAACCAGATACTTGTAATGGCCACTACGAGTATTAAAAGCGGTCTTCCACTCATCGCCCTCCTTGATTCTAATCAAGTTGTATGCTGCATGCAAATCAAGTTTCGTGAATACGGAGAAGCCCTTTAAACGGTCAAACAATTCCGTAGTTAAAGGGATGGGGTAAGCATTTTTTACCATTAATTTGTTTAGCCCTCTATAATCGATACAGGGCCTAAGCTCCCCATTCTTTTTCTTTACAAAAAAAAATCCAGCCCCTGCGGGCGAGGAAGATTTCCTTATAATGCCTCAAGATTATGCATCTGAAATGTATTCCTCCATGGCCTTTTTCTCCTTTACTGATAGAGGATATGTGCAGCCTTTGGGATGTAATGAACCTGGCATTAGATTAATAGCACAGTCATACGGCCTATGTTCCGGCAATGTGCTAGCCTCCCCCTTGATAAACACCTCACGGAAAGACTGGTACTCTGAGGGCAAAAGGGGGGAGATACACAAAACTTTAATAGGATGCTGCAGACAGGTCCCATTACAATATTCAGACCATGATATTATGTCACACTTCTCTCAGTCCACTCTGGGATTATGTTTCTGGAGCCATGGGAACCCCAAAATGACAGCATGGTGTGGAGACTGGATCACCTGAAATTGTAGAGTCTCCACATGGAGAGCTCCTACTCTTAGAGTCAGCGGACAGGTCTCATGTGTGACATGGGAAGACTCAAGAGGACGACCGTCAATAGCTTCTACTGCCAATGGAGACTCACGGGGTGTCACTGGAATATTGTGTTTATTCACAAAATCACCATCAATAAAATAACCAGCCGCACTAGAATCGATCAAGAATGGGGTGGTCACTGCGGAACTGGCCCAAGAAATCACCACCTGAAGAATGGGTTTACTCGGATCAAGCTCTGGGGACCAACTGACTCCACCTAGGATCTGTCCCCTTAGAGATCCTAGATGCGTGCATATCCCCGATGCACCAGACAACCTCGTAGCACATGCCCAGCCTTCCCACAATCCAGGCATAGGCCTTCTCTGCGGCGGAAGGACCGTTCCTCCAGAGATAACCATGTAAAGCCAACCTGCATGGGTTCAGCCCTACTAGACTCTGCACTGGGTGCCAAGGGAGGTGAGGGAGGTATGGGTGGGAGCTCTCTGTTAGGTATTGGGCGCAACTCCTGCCTTGGCCTGTTATTCTTAAATGTGGACCTTCCTCTTACACGTGTGTCAATTAGGATGACAAAAGAGATTAGTTGGTCCTAGTCACTTGGTAATTCGCGGGCTGCTATTTCATCCTTGATTGTATCGTTTAGTCCCTGCGAGAAGGCTGCCACCAGAGCCTCATTATTCCATCCCACCTCTGCCGCAAATGTGAGAAATTCGATAGCATACTCTGCTACCGTGCGGGTGCCCTACTGAATTGTCATGAGGGGACAGTTCTAAAAAAATTCCGAACTGATTAATGAACCCGCGACATAGTGTGGGATCCCCATCGTATCTTAGGGGCAGAGGAGTGGAACCAGACAAGCCCTTGTAACACATATTTTCCACCTGAGTGGTTGTCACTGATGCCGATACCGAGGAGGCCATCAGTGGTTGCCCAACTTTTTCCAAATGCACGGTTCGGTCTAGCAGTGTCTGAAACACTACTGACAACTGATAAAGCCGTTGTTCCTGCATGTCCGTCCTGGACATAATATTAAGCAACTGCCCGAGTACTGTCACAGAGTGACTGGGAAATTAACAAACTGACAACTACAGATGAACTTAATATAAAACTTTATTAAATAAAATGAATGACAGGAGATAAGGCAACATGCTGGTGGCAACAAATGACACAACATTAGTATGGTAATGACACAAAGTGGCAGTAAATAGTGGCACACCATCACGAGACCAGGAAGGAACAGTGGAGTCACTTTCCTCACCCTTCACTAGACAGGTGGTCAGAAACGGAAATGGCCCTTGGACTACACGGTAGATGTGAGGGCAGTGCAGAGCACTCCTGTACCCTGATAGGATGGCACACCTTCACAAGACCGGAGAGGAACAGTGTAATAATTCAGGATCACTCCACATATTTTATTAGTATATTTTTATTGTTTATGAGTAATAAAGGTTATATTTTAATACTTTCTCCGTAAGTTGACTATACATTTGGGATACGTTATCTAATAACACTCCACTTGAGTGCCCCAAAAATATCTTTATTTTTGTATTTTTTTTTTTAATATTATATAAGGGTAGGAAGAACCCTCATTTGGTGCAGTCTGCATTGGCATATCTGCTTACAGGAAATATATAGCTTTATATCGCTAATCAGCTGTTTTAGGATAGTTTTACCATGTAACCTCTGGAATGTGCACTTTAGTTTATAAGGGTCAAAATAATATTTTGCATCCCTGGTAATTAGGGGTCTGCAAAGGCCATGCATATAGATGAAACTATACACATTTGTTATTTTTGTACTCAGGAGATCCAGGGCTTTTTTTTAAATAATAGAAACTTTCACAAACAACATAAATGTTTTGATACATAGTTTGCGATTTTAGCAATTTTTTTTTTACTTTTTTGTAATTATGACATATAGCTTGTCACATATTGCTAAATTTTCTTTATGTGTGACACCTTGCAAAATCTCAATTAGTTCTAAAAAATGATATGTGTTTTTCCATATGTAACTAGAAAGATACCTTCAGGAATCATACCCGAACAGATAGTAAAAATGCTGAAAATGTGCCTGGCCTGCGGACTCAATGAAATGGCCCAAGTCTCTGGCACTGACAGGGTTAAAAATATGCAAAGGTTTTACGTGTTTATTGAGAAAAGGCATCAGCCCCACAAAGGAGCAGAAAGATCAAAGGCAGACAAGTTTCATAAGTTAAAGAATCATCTACATTTAGCACTAAAATTCAAATAACCTGTTTGAAAAAGACATCCCTTACCTTGCCGAATGCACCTCTTCCAAGCTCTTGATAAAAGTTGAACCTCTCGATGGCCATAGAGGTTGCGGCAGCAAACATGGAGTATCCTGTTTGTTCCTCTTCACATCCTGATTCTGGGGTGAAAAGAACATTACACATTCATAAGGACACTTGGGTTCCACCAGTTACTACAGAATGTTCTCATTTCCTCACAAATAAATGCACCACTTTAATAAAGGAACTGGCCCATTTTTATAGTAACAAACTGCAGTTATTCCAGAGTAAACAAATTAAATCATAGGGGACAAATAAAAATATATCTTAAATTAAATTATCTTTTATCCCTTTGAATGTTAGCGAGGTCCTCATTCCATTGTTAAGCAATGTAATGGAGTCCTCTCTAGCATCCAAGGAGTTAAAAAGCTCTGTTCAATTACATGGTAATTTGGGAATATTAATTTGTCCCCTGTGGTGTCCTACGATCACTCCAGAATAACTCTAGTTTGCTTTTATAAACATGGACCACTGGGCCATACATATAAAGGCAAAGTGTGCCAGTGCTAGAGCACAGCATCTTGTGTGGGCTAATCCTCCTTCATCATGTACATGCAACCCATATAACCTTATGCACAGCTGGTTTACTCTAGAATTGCCCCACTGTGCCTTTACATGTAAGGTGCCTTGTTCCTAGCAAATCTCAGACGCAGTGCCACATGGCACCAGCTGCCAGCAATTCATAGATATTTAGTAAGAAACAGAAATGGGTGGCTCATGGGGTTAGGAGCACAGCTTCTTGTGTTGGCTAATCCTCCTTCATCAGGTTCATGCAACCCATATAACCTTATGGTGCAGTTGGTTTACTCAAGAATTGCCCCACTGTGCCTTTACATGTAAGGTGCCTTGTTCCTAGCAAATCTCAGATGCAGTGCCACATGGCACAAGCTACCAGCAGTTCAAAGATATTTAGTAAGAAACAGAAATGGGTGGCTCATGGGATTAGAAGCACAGCTTCTTGTGTTGGCTAACCCTCCTTCATCAGGTTCATGCAACCCATATAACTTCAATGTAATGTATTTATTGTACTACAAATATTTATTTCCTTAACAAAATGGTTATTCCATTGGATGAAAGAGAGGTACCTAGGGCTTTGTGAAGTAATTCTTTGGAAACTTTTCGAGCATCCAAAGGGTTAAACTAACCTATGTTTTATTTTCTGAATATTAATAATGGCCATTGACTCCCTGTGCAGGGAGAGGTACACAACATTATAGATACCTTGAAAAAGATGGGCAAGTACTAGAAAATCTCAGATAAAATGTTACTTGTGCCCCACAGTGTTACTACATCTGGAGGTGGCTACAGAGTCTCATTGTGTATTAAAGTTCCTAGTGCATCCTGCCTCCTTATTTCTTGTCTCTTTAACTGTTTTTGTGTAGAAGCCAATTCCTCCATTATTCTTCACCCGAAACCAGATAATAACTGCTGCACAGAACAGGTGAAGAGAACCAAATGAAGAGGAAAGGGAAAGGTAAGAGTCCTAAAAAGATGCAGTTAAATCTCAAGCACCCCTAGCAAAAAACCTAAGGCTCACATGCCACTGCCCATAGCCACACCCTAACACTTGGTGTCTAAAGGTTGGCATTGGGCTGTCTATAGCCACAACTCTGGGAATTTGAACAGCACATCTGAGTAGCCCCTCAAAATGTGTCCCTTGTATTCTACCTAATGTCAAATCTGGCACATCACAAAACCCAAGGATCCATTGGAGCCCTGAAAAATATTGTCTATAGGTGCTGTGTCATCTTCAAAATAATGAATGTATCAAAACTGTAAATATCTACATATCAAATAAGGTCTACTCCAATCAGGGGCGGACTGACCATACGGGCATATGGTCATGGACCGAGGGCCCGGGACTGAAAGGGGCCCGCCGCCGCTTCCAGCAATTCTAATTTTAATATGTTGAGTCCGCCTGCCACTTAGGGGCCATCATCTCCCAGCCTCTGCATTACTAGAGGCACGTGGGACTTCACACAGTGTTAAGCTGCGCCGCTAGACCACCAGGGACTGGAGGTAGGGGCAGTGTGGAGATGAAGGGGCATAGAGAAGGGACGATGCAGAGATGGGGGCATTGTGGAAGGGGAAATGTGGAGATGAAGGGGGCATTGTGGAGATGAAGGGGGCATTGTGGAAGGGGCATTGTGGAGTTGAAGGGGGCATTGTGGAAAGGGCATTGTGGAGATGAATGGGCAATGTGGAGATGGGGGGCATTGTGGAAGGGGCATTGTGGAGATGATGGGGCAATGGGGAGATGGGGGCACTGTGGAAGGGGAAATGTGGAGATGAAGGGGCAATGGGGAGATGGGGGATTGTGGAAGGGGCAATGTGGAGATGAAGGGGCAATGGGGAGATGGGGGCATTGTGGAAGGGGCAATGTGGAAATGGGGGCATTGTGGAAGGGGAAATGTGAAGATGAAGGGGCGATGTGGAGATGAAGGTGCATTGTGGAAATGGGGGCATTGTGGAAGGGGAAATGTGAAGATGAAAGGGCATTGAGAAAGGGGAAATGTGAAGATGAAGGGGTGATGTGGAGATGAAGGGGCATTGTGGAGATGGGGGCATTGTGGAAAGGGAAATGTGAAGATGGGGGCATTGTGGAGATGAAGGGGGCAATGTGGAGATGGGGGTATTGTGGAGGTGGAGGGGGCATTTTGGAGATGAAGGGGGCATTGTGGAAGGGACAATGTGGAGATGGGGCATTGTGGAGATGAAGGGGGCATTGTGGAAGGGACAATGTGGAGATGAAGGGGCAATGTGGAGATTTCTGCAGGGGGCCCAGACGTCTTTTTGGACCAGGGGCCCTTGATCCTGTCAGTCCGCCCGTGACTCCAATTATGACAGCAATCCACATTAACTGTGACAGTTTAAACAATCATGGATAAAAAAATAAGTTAAAAACTTAGAAATACCATAGTCGGTTGACACATTAGAAAAATGCAGTGAAGAACCACTGAGAAAAGACGTTCTAGAATGATGCAGTGAACGTCCACTAGAAGAGGATGTTTTCATATGCCGTTGTGAATCTCCAGTGGCAGTGGGTATTTCAGTATGCACTGGAGATTTTCCATGGGAAGAGGATGTTTTGGTAGGCCTTGGTGAAGTTCCATGGTCCGAGGATGTTTTAGCACGCTGTGGAGAAGTTCCACTAGTAGAAGAAGTTTCCATAACCTGACATGGAGTATCGTTGTCACATGATGGCTTCGCAATGAAGCAAAAGCACCCCAATAAAGCGTGGAAAAATCTGACAAAAATATTTCCACAGGGTCCTGGAAGTGAAGGAAAAAGTTTCCATAGTTAATATTGGGTACATCAACAACAATTTTGCACTTAATCATACACTAGAATTGATATTTAGACCCTACACCTGCCTAATGCACATTTATTAGCAGAGCTAAGCTAAAAAAATCATACATTCACCCTATTATGTTTAAATTAAAATAAAATCAGGAGAAAAGAAAATAATAAGCTTTAGAGAGGAGATAGCCAGTTGTTAGCCCCCCAGGTTGCTGAGGACTATATCTGCCATCATCCGCAACCTTCTATTGTTTTTCATGTTTTTGCACTATTTTTCCAGTAAATCCCCTTTCTAGTCATTTAAGGCATTTAACCCTTCCATTTCTCACTGGGATCTCAATGTATTATTTTACTATCCCTGGAAGGGAAAATTAAAAAAAAAAATGTATCCGTCCACTACCAATGTAATCCTACTTTTATAATCTACCTATAATTCTATAGTGTCCTACAAAGCATGTACTGTGACTGGCAACCAAACCCTTACAATATTGTATTATGGTGGATCCAATCAGGGTCTGATGGACCCCAAAGACATTTATTATCAGCTTTTCATCTACACGGACCAGTGTTCATACCTGAGGAGAGGACTCCCAGGTTATAACGACCCTGTCTTTCATACAATATATATATTACCTTTTTATTTAACCCCTTTAATGCTAGTAAAATTTCTGGTGCATTGTAAAACAATGCATTAGAGGCTTCTCGTGCATATAAGGGGTTAATTAGACTCATGTGGGGTGCTTAGAGTAATCCAAGAATGAGATCTTGTAGGTAGCTCAGCAAGTGTATTTTTACTAATGTAAAGGTGTACAAAGTACTATGGAGTGATGATCATATCGGGGTGATGAGTTTGCTGTTTCTTTTATTTTTGTAATTTTTACTCCTAATGTGTATTGTTAATTAATGTCCCCATTACTCCCCCCAAAAAATTACAGTCATGACTTACAGAAACTGTTACTAACTGATGTGTATATATTGTTCAGGTGTGAGGATATTAACTGATCTGTTGCCATTGCATTGCAATGTGTCACAACCCAGTATGTTAGTGGATGTTAGCTACTGTTTTGCCTGAGCAAGACATTTCATTGCATTACAGGACATTGGCTATAGAGGGGTTCAAATATACAAAGAGAGGGGCTGGGAGAGTGATGCGGTTAAGGAAGGGGTTGTCAACTGATAGACCTCCAGTGGGAGATCCAACAACTGACTATTTCATTTTACAATGGTTAAGTTCACATATGTTGCCCACTCGCCAAGTGCTAGCAGCTTCGTAATGTCAGAATGTGACAGTTGTAACATGAGGCTGCAGTAACCTTGAAATATCAGTTGAAATCTACAAAAAAATCTTACTTTTGATTCTATAATACCATAACCCTTTGAATACTAGAGGGATATGTAATGTTTGTTACGCATGTGTTGTGAACCCCTCTGGTACTCAAAGGGTTAAAGGAACAGAGGGCTGTGCAATGCACTGAGAAGCAATATATTGAACACCTCTGTGGTCCATAAAGAATTAATACATCAGAAAGAGAAAGATGGATTTACAGTCATTTCTAAAACCCAATCTAAACCTGGGAACCCCTACTTACTTGATGACTCCATGTTTTTCCTCCTTGTGCACAAAGTGCACTAACTCTCTTGGTGTTCTCTTATTATTCACTTGTTAATTATTTCTAAATCAAATGAATCAAATATTTAGATTGCAGTAAACTGCCTGTTCGCTTTCCTGTATCCAGGTAGCTCTGGTGATATTTCAGTTGGCTGTTAGACTTTTGAACAGCCAAATGATGTCCAACAGTAGAAGCCAAGTGATGTCATAATAGCCTGACTTTCCTGCTTATGTTTGAAATGTTTCTCAAGTCATTTATCTAGATTGCAGATCAAATACAAAGGAAACTGGCATTTTAGGACTAAATGGTTTTTAAACCTTTGAGTGTCAGTGAGGTAGCCAACTCATTGCAAAGTGATGTATTGGATACCCTCTGACACTTAAAGGGTTAATTTTATTAACAGAAAAACGTACATATCTACATGTCTTTTTAAATAGCAGGCATTTATACCAATGTAGTTGAGTTATTGAATTTGACCTCTGTTGTAGTTTACTGGTACTTCATTTCAATTTACATTCAAATAAAGGTAATTGACAATTATGATCCACTCATGACTATTGTAGGCTATTGTTAAGCACTCAGAGGGTTAAAGAGGCAGCTGCAGACATCCACCATTACACCTACTTGTATTGTGGACAGAGCTTCTCATTGTAAACGTCATAAAGATGGCAGTGCTCTCCATGTTGCTGCAGAACACATATCAGGGAGATTTTAATCAAAAAAGGAGATGAAAATAATATTAAATAGTGTGGTTTTCAAGCTTGTTGGGGGGAGGTAAACTGATTGGGGACAAGGAGTTGTAAAGTGATAGTTCCTCTTTAAGGACCGGGGTGTACAGTTCAGTGCTGGACAATGCATTGCACACTGCTCTGGTCTTTAAAGCGTTAACCCCGTACGAACTGAAAAATCTGTGATATTTTGCACTTAAGGACCTAAGAAATGTTGACCTTTTTCAGTATTGCTTTGTTCAAAATTATCTCCCCTCTAAATCTTTTATTCTAGCCACACCAATTATATACTACTAGTGTAAAAGCACGTGTACACAGGCCAAGGTCCAGGTGATGTTAACCCTTTGAGTGCCAGAGGGGTACGCAATGCATTGCGTTGCGTACCCCTCTGGCACTCAAAGGGTTAAGAGGCCAGTCCTGCTTTGCGTACTGTCGCCTCCTCACTGGCGGTGAACGCGGTGCAGTCATGCTCTGAGGAGACTACCCGAACTGGTGGGCTGCTGGGAGCTGGGAGTATTGTGTGCGTTCAGCCAGGCTCTACTGAGCATGACTGCATCGGACAAACACTCTAGTGTTTTATTATATAGGATTTTTGTTAAGAACAAGTAGGGCTTTCTTTTGATACTGCAATTATATAGATAACTCACCATTTTTTTTATTAAAAATAAAGAAAACTATTAAAAAAGTAAACCCCCCCAATCTTTATTTTTTAATATTTATTGGGTAATTAGAAAAATGTAACAAGCAATAAAGTCAGTCATAAAATTAAGAACAGTATTTGACAATAGGTATATGGCTACAGCAAAGAAAGTATACCCCTTATTAGACTACCATAGACATTATCTTGTAGAAAAATAACAAACAACAAAATTATAAAAGCAGTTGCCGAGTGTGATCAAGGGGAACAGAAACATAAGTATCCACATAATTGTGTAATCCTGGTTCTACTTATGAGATGACTGAGGAAAAACAGAATAGAAAAAGGAGAAAAAGAAAAGAAAACAGATAGGTAGGAATTAAAAGAGAGAATGTGAGGGATAGGAGGGGTGGGGCTCAGAATCAGTGGGTATCCAGAGTAGAGTAGGGTAAATATTAACACTTGACTCAAGAGGGTCTACGCTCGTACCACTTGACTAACCATTGGTCAAGAATCGAGGGGACAAGCCCCCGTGTTGCCATGTTAGTTTGGTGAAAAGAAGTTGAGTTTCTACTTTGGATGCCCACATCGTCATGGAGGGTGGTGATGTGCTTTTCCACAACAGAGGATTCAGAGCTTTCTCAGCATTAAGCTTGGCCAGAAGGAGCGTTTTCTGAGGAGGCGGGATGGACAGTAGGTTGTAATATAGGAGGATCTGCCATGGATCATGTGTAAGTGAGATGCATAAGATATCCTCAATATGCTCTGTACAGAGGGACGAAAATTTAGAAAGAGCAGGGCAGATCCACCAGATGTGAGTTTGTACCTCCAACAAAGAGGTGAGAGAGACTTTTTAATGGTGTAGAGCTTAGAAGGCATGTAATAACATCTAGATAGAAATTTAAAATTTATTTCTATGAAGTGGGAAGAGATGGAGGAGTGGAAAGTCGCCCACCATCAGGGCCGGATTTGCCTTAATGCAGAGTAGGCATCTGCCTACAGGCGCACCCCACACAGGGGCACCTGTCACTGGAATCAATTTTTTTTTCTTTTTTATATTTTCATTCACAGCGCAACAGTAACCCGCCGCATGGTAAGGTCTGTGCCTTGTTCGGCACAGGCTTGTAGCTGCTGTTGCTCCCTCGTTGGCTCTTTAGTAATGCAGAGCTCTACCATATGACATCTTCTCCCAGAGCGTTGCATTTCTAAAGAGAAGACTGCTCGGGAGCAACAGCAGCTATAGGTTTGTGCAGAAGGAGGCACAGATGTCTCCTGTCGCTGGACCACCAGGGAGGTAGGAAAAGGATACGGGGGGCAAAGTGGGGGCAATGTGAAGATGATGGATGCGGGCAATGTGAGGCTAAGTTGGAGCTGATGGGGGCAATATGGAGCTGATAAGGGGCAATGTGAGGGCAAAATAGATATGGGAGGTAATGTAGAGATTTGGAGCATTGTGGAGGTGTCCAGTGGAGATGGCCAATAGGAGGGGCTCTTTAGATTTCTGTGCCTATAGGCTCCTGAGAGGTAAATCCGGCCCTGCCCACCATATCTGTTTCCAGTCATCTATTGGGACTGTTAAGTTCAATTCCTTTTCCCATGCTACCGCATAGTAGGGTTTCACTAACTCATTTGGTGGCAATAAAATTGAGTATATTTTGTTAAGGAATCTAGACGCGGGAGATGAGGAGGGCATAAGAAGACATTCAAAGTCAGATACCCGGCGCATGGTGCAAGAGACAATTTGAGGAAGAGATAAAAGATGTTTTATTCATAAATATTTCCAGATCTCATTAGGGGAGAGAAAAAACTTCATCTGCAAGTCAGGAAAAGTCCCAGGGCTTGTAGCGTCTATTAGGTCTTTGTAACAGAGATCCCTATGGGAGGACCATTGCGGAAATTGAGAGGCAGGGAGGGAAAGTCTGGTAGATTCCGGGGTTAATAATTTAGAGTGAGTAGATGAGAGTGGGATCAGGATGTTTGTTTTGTTAAGCTTGTCCCATATTTCTTATATGTTTCATACAATAGGGTGAGTCATGGGAGGAGAATGTCTGTCAACTCTGGGAATCAGGGCATCAGTGAAGGGATCTCAAGAAGGGACAAAGGATCTCTCCAGGACTACCCACTGTTTGTTTTCATGGTTGTGTTGCCAATCTGGAATAGATGCCATGATAGCAGCATGATAGTAACTTTTGAGGTTGGGCATGCTCAAACCTCCGATCAATTTATGCCACCATAATGTAACCTTATTCAATCTGGGTTTACACCTGTTACAAGGAAAAGATGAGAAGACAGGTGTAATTGCTTTAAAAAGTTAATCAGGAATTTTTATGGGGAGTGTCTGGAAGAGATAAGGAAAAGAGACAGGATCCCCCCTCCACAATCTTTAAATTTTCACTTGTGATAATTTGTGTCCAATGGGTTCATTTTTTATGGAGACTGGAAGAAAGATATGAAAGGTCATTTATACCTACCAAATGTCCAGTTTTAGGGGGGCACTGTCCCTCTGGGATGATAATACCCATGTCCCTCTTTCCCTCTCTAGTTTTACCACTTTTTTTAGATAAGGCTGTGTGATGTGTATAATAGGGGCGGGCGAAGAGTGGGAAAAATGTCCCATATGACTTGAAAAATGTATGATTTTTCTCTTTATTCACAAAAGTTTTCTCCTTTACTTCAATGCAAAATCTTCCTCATTTTCCCCTTTTCCAGCAAATTTTTCTCCTATCCCAACACATTTTTCTCCTGTTCTAACACATTTGTCTCCTATTCAACACATTTTTCTTCTATCCCAACACATTTTCACCTATGTTTCCTAGGCTGCTACATTTCCCAGTACAATATTACTTCTTCTGAGGGCTATAGTGGAGAAATAAGTAGCTGAAAGTCATAATTATGAGTCATACAGCAACATATACCTTGAAAAATTTGTTAGCATGAAGAGTGCATTTGTCCCTTTCCAACAACACTAACTTCAAGTGACACTTGCATACATTCATGATAATGTCAAGTAATTAAAAAAATAAAGTACAACCTACAGATGTGGCAGATGTGTACAGTAGTCGTGGTGGGGGACTGGCATGATGTGATTGGTGGGACCTTGACAAACTTCATCCACCCAGGGTGGAGAGGGATCATCATCACTTATTGCACACGCTGCAACAACCATTGCTGCAGTCATTTTTTGAACTACCACTTTACTCCCCCTCCCTGCACTGCTTCATCGTTCACCCTGCTCCTTGTGTGTTTGCATGACATTACTCAACTACTGTGTGTGTGGTTACTCTCTACAATACACAACTGATGAAGTGTGGTGTCTTGCCTTAGCCCTCAATAAATTTATATAGTTACATAGTAGTTTAGGTTCAAAAAAAGACTTGGGTCCATCAAGTTCATCACTTTTCCTATTCTTGTTTATCACTGTTGATTATAAATGTCGCCTGCTGTCTATTAAGTCTGCCTCAGTCACAGAGCTCACATCAGGCTTCCTGTCAGCTGTCAGTCACCTAATATACTTATTTGTTGTATTATTTGTGTATTATTTTTAAAAAGTTTTATTTTTATTTTATTTTTTTTATTATTTATTTTCTTTTAAGTTCTCCCCTATCTTATCACAGTCAGACCAAGAATAAAATTATAACTAAAAAACAAAAACTACAACTTCTTTCTCCAGCACAGAGACAATAAAAGCAAAATCAACAAGCAATTTGGCCTGTGTCTTTCCAGTCAGTCACCCCAAGGCTCCCCTAATACAGAGAACAAATGTCCTAATTAAAAGACTCCCTAAATGAATCTTCAATTCCTCTTTATTTGCCTATCTTGTCCAGCTCAAAAACATGCTGCGTTCTCCTCTCACAAACACAGAACAGCATGCTGTGAGAGCCTGACACCCTTTTATATGGCTGTAGGAAAGTAGAGAAAACTTCCATATGGTGGATAAAAACATTTCTTTCCACAGAGGTGACCAAATTTTTGCGTACAGCTGAAGTGGGTAAGAGATTAAGAGGTAGATTTAAAGGCAGGTGTTAGCAAAAAAAAACAAAAAACACCGTTGTGTTTTTTAACGTGCAGTACGCCATTTAAAGGTCTCTCTTATAAACAGCTAACGGCAGGTCGCTAATCCTTATGGCCGATAATCTTACGTGCATTGAGACTAATGGAAAAGATTCCCCAGAGCCATTTAATGGAGTGTAGTACTGCTAATGCCAGAAAAAAAGATACATTTAACGGGCAAAAGTTAAGACCCAGTTTGTTAGCCGGAACACAAATAACAGCAAAAAGAAATCACCATTGCACAAAAGAAAGCAGACAACCAGCATACTGCACATGCATGCAAATGGCAAAATTAACTTGTGCAACGCCAAAATAAAACACAATCCATGCCCATGCACCACAAATCACTGTCACACACAACACAACAATCTAGCAACACCACAGGGACAATTCTTTCAAAAAGCACACCAACACAACACATCACAATACTGCACGGAACAATGGCAGTTAACGCACAACACTGATACCTGTAAATACAAAACAAGCTCACCTGGGCAACATCACCAGATGATAGAGACACAACCTGCACCCCACAACGTCACACTCGCAACTGACAGCTACACACCAATCAAAACACAGCAGATAATAAAACACAAATACACAGGCAAACACTTACCTGGACAACAAACACCCTCCCATTGGTCATCACTCACCTCATGACCACATCTGGACAACGGCCCAACACGGTCTTAAAGGGACAGCCCACCACACTCACATGTGGCTTGTTTTCCACTCGGGGGGGAGAGAGAGATAGAGTTAGATAAAGAGAGATACGCCAATAAGTATGTTTGCATACCTATTGATGCGAAGACTGGGGAGAAGGTGTGCAAGGGCGAGGGCTAGGGAACACCAGCAACTCCCAAGCACACCTGATCAACAGCCTTCACCTGTTGCAAGTGAGAAGGCTCTGGCTTAAGAGACGCACAGGAGCCCATCCCCACCTAGAGGACAGCACTTGCCTGCAGATTCACAGCTGCTGCAACAGGATGCTCCCCAGATACAGCAACATGATGCTCCCCAGCTGCCACAGGGACCCCTGGAGCATCGTAGGATGTACAGATGACCACGAAGGCCCAGGGTATACTGCCAAAGGGTCATGCTCCTGGGAATGACCGATGACGAGGTGATAAACTGCTACACGTTGAGGCCGCACAGCATCATTGCCCTATATGAGGTCATCAAGGATGCGGTCGCACCCATATACGTCCACAACCATGCCCTAACTGGCTTACAAAAACTCATGTGTGCCATACATTTCATGTCAAGTGGAACTTCCAGTCAACAGCAGGTTACGCATCTGGCATGTCACAGGCCACATTCTCGAGGGTACTGACCCAGGTGTTGCTAGCCCTCAAAAGCAAGGCCAGTAGGTATATACATTTTCCCACCACCGACATGGAGTGGACACATCTGAGGCACGGCTTTTATGCAAGGGGAGGCATGCCCAGGGTCATGGGTGCAATAGAGGCACCTATGTCCGTATCACAGCTCCAGCATGTGAGGGACATTTATTCGTTAACCGCAAGAACTCCCACTCCATCAGCATGTAGATGGTGTGTGACAGCAACATGAGGATCATGAATATCTGTGCTAAATATCCAGGGAGCTGTCATGATGCATACATACTCCGAAACTCATCTGTACACAAAGACTTTGAGAATGTATACAGGGGGGTGGCTTCTTTGTGAGTTAACAATACTAAATCACACCACATCCACATGTGTACACAACACTACTCAGCATGCTCCCCAGTACGTCCACGTCAAGAAATATCATTCACATAACATGTGCTCCTTGTCTCACCATGTCACTCACATTCCACAGGTGATGCTGGCTATGGCTGCAAATCGTGGCTACTGACTCCAGTTGCAAATCCCCAAACGGATGCCCAGGAGCAATACAATCAGGCTCATACCAGAACTCGGAATGCCACTGAACAGACTCTTGGACCCATAAAATCATGATTTTGATGTCTGGATCACTCAGGGGGAGCACTACAGTATGGCCCAGGCAAGGCTTGCCTTATAATAATGGCATGTGCAATACTACACATCATCGCAGTGGACACTCGACTTGTGGATGATATCCATGCCTGATCCATACCAGATGTGTCCATGGACGTTGGGCATGATGAGGAGACCCTGAGAGGGGCTCAGATAAGAGACAGGCTGATCAGGGACCACTCCAGCTGTGAGTATAACACAGACATTCACACAATCCATGCATGTCCTGTGAATTGGTGCCTACACACTAACCACACCACACATGATGTTTTATTTCAGCCCACAGGAACAACAACACAGCCCTGACACTGGCAGCAGTATGAACCCCAAACATCATCCATACCATGGACGTGGCATATTGTGACTGGGGATTCCAATACCATATTCCATTCCTTCCTCCATGTTGACATTGCTACCTCAAGGATATCATGCATACCCCCCATGAGAACCAAGGTACAACACATTACCCATGTTTAGCATATTTCAGGTCTTGATTGACAGCAACTAACGAGATTTGCCATGATCATAGCCATAGCAACCATGGTACTCTTGTAAGAAAGGGTATTATCCATGCAATGCATCGGATAAAACTCTGTCACATCAGGGGTTGAAGGGCCATTTGAGTGAACCTGGGATGTTTGCTATAGCTGACAAGAGCATCAGAGGGATCTACAGTGGTACTGTGTTACAGCACACAGAGGTCATGAAATGTGGATCAGGTTTCAAGAGACACCATGCTGACCTGTGTGTGTGTGCAGCACTCCAACAGTGGCAGCCCAATGATATTTGTTTCATGGAGCTATTAGGACATATTTGTTGATGTGTGGATTTGTCAGGGGCACATATCCCTAGGGTTGGTTGACATCCTCTTAGTTTTCCACATAATGGGTTACAGACGAGTAGACAACACATTTCAAAGCAATGGGTTGTGTACTCCCCTGTAACGGAAAATATTTATGGGATAGTGATGTTGGAGCTGTTGCATGACGTGAGTTTGGGGGTGCTGTTCCAAATCCTGTCATCTTGTCCTACAGGCATCCATAGCATGATCCATCATGGAACAGATGACTTTCCATGTGACTGGACTGAAATCTTGACAACACTTCCATGAAGCTCACCCCTTGATGCCTTCAAGTGCTTGTGTTGGTGATGCAATGTATAACCTGATGTTCACAGCAACCTCTATTGGAACATCCACATATTCAAAGAAGACACAAATGTAAGTACTTCCTATCATCCAGGTATCAAACCTGAACAGTAAGAATGCTCATCTGAAGAGTTACAATACCTTGTGAACAACACATGAGCAGTTCAGTAGTGTTTCTTCAGTATTCTTTTTAAGTTTTTATGTACATTTTGTGTGCACATACAAGTGTTCAATATATATAGTCAGTATACCTAAAAAAAAACATGTATGTTTTAATGTAGTGGGAGACACATTAAACGAGAACCATCACTATTCAATACTGTGTCTGTTAAATTAAATGTGGGATTAGACGTGTCTCAATGTGGAACCCTACCCATGGCTACAGTATCCTTCATACATAGGAAGGCATGACCTACATCACAGGAGCACACTAGTTGTTTAACCATGAGTGGACTTTGTGATGTATTCATGCAAACAGATGATGGCAGTGATACACTAACGTGTGTTGTAAGTGATAAAGAGGTGGTACAGGGGACATACTTCCCCAGTGATCTCATGTCCACAGTTTCCATGTTGATCAATGTAATCAATGTTCTGAGATTGCTGTAGTTTGACATCTCTCAGTACATGGACCACATTAACAAACAAAGTGGCAATGTGATACCACTGGTGAAGTCTGTTTCAACCTTAGTAAAAACCTTAAAGGGATAGTAATACTTGCAAATTACTAATCCACATATTGTAGCTTTGTTAAAAAGAAACTTATTGCCCTCAGTGTCATCTCACAAACCCTTATGGTTTGAGAGATGATAGTGCTCAAAGTTCCACCCTCCCTCCCCCTTCCCTGACTGAATGCTGAACGCTGACTGCAGGGATATCCGGTATTACTTGCATCAGGCGGCTCTGCAGCATTGCCAAGATCGCGGTTATAAAAAATAAATCTTTCACTAAAACGGTCTTCTACGTGTGCTTGCAAACCAAGCACATGTAGAAAACCGTTTCAGTGAAATAATTATTTTTTATAAATGCGATCTCAGCCAGCTGCAGAGCCGCCTGATGCACATAAGACTCGCACGACAGCTTCCCCTGCAGTCAGAGTTCAGTCAGGGAAGGGAGAGGGAGGGGGAACTTTGAGCGTTATCATCTCTCAAACCATAAGGGTTTGAGAGATGACACTGGGGGCAATAAGTTTCTTTTTAACAAAACTACAATATGGGGATTAGTAATTTGCAAGTATTACTATCCCATTAACACAATATACTGCACAACCCAATGCTCACCCTAGGGTTTCAATGTGTAGCAGACACATTGAAACCTTAGGGTGTTCATTCGTTTATCCAGTAAGTTATTTTCACAGAGTGTGAATCACAGCCTATTTGGCTGAATGTTCTAGTTATCCTGCCTGTTAGTTCTTCGTTAAGTCAAATTGCTGTTTAGTTAACCCCTGTACCACTTAAGCTATCATTAACCACAAACATATCAGACAGGATTCAAATGCAGAATTACTTGTTTTATTTAGGGGGAAAATAAAAAGTTGGGCTGTTTATTTATTTTTTTCTGTGGGGAGTGCCTTGGATTGGGTGCCAGAAGTGGATGCCCTGGCTGACTGCCTGGTCACCTTTTGCACCCTTGGTGTGGATTCAGGGGTCACACTTGAGGGAAAGGTGGGTGCAGTGGAACCCTTTGTTGACCGCTGCTCCCTCTCCATATGCAGGTTCTCCCTGCGGTTGTGGTCTTCACCAGCAGCTGCCTCATCATGTCCATAATCCCTGTACGGTACTGACGCAGCTCTGCAGTCAGCACCCTATATTGTACCTCCAGGTTGTGAATGCTGGCTTGTAGTGTGGCAGCGTTCCTCAGGGAATCCCTTTGGAGCCTTCTGATGTAGCTGTTGGTTCTCTGGGATTCCCTGTTCTGCCTCCTCTGTAGCATCAGGCACTCCGCCTCCACCTCCCTGCTGCGTACACTGCTGGAGGCGGATGTGCCAGGTGAGGCTGCTGGTGAGGCTGCTGCTGTTGGGGTTTCTGCTGGTGAGGCTGATGCTGGTGGGGCAGCTGCTGGTGGGGCCGCTGGTGAGGCTGCTGGTGAGGCTGATGGTGGTGCTGGTGGAGAGGCTGCTGCAGATGATGGCCATGTGCTCACCACATCCAGGGACTCCGAGCCGCACACTGATCTCTGTGGTGGTGATGGGGGGAAGTCTTCCCTTGGTTGAGAGCGCTGGGGCTCCCCAGAGAGGCCCAGGTGTTCGTATTCCTGTGGCCAGGGGGGTCATACCTTGGTCACTGGTAGCTGCTTGACGCCCACCTCGGATGCTGCTGGGGAGCCATCCAGGAGGGTAGGTCCAACTGATGGCCCATATTGAGGGGTGGCCACAGTCCCAGACATCCAGGCCCTTCTTGGTGGTGGTGGTGCTGCAGAAGGGTAGCACCATACTGTCGTGGATGGCTGCATCGGCCACCACTGGTACATCCAGTAATGATAGTGGGGTGAAGCAGGTGGTGCAGCAGGTGTTGATGCAGCAGGTGAGTCCAGTGGTGGTTCAGCAGGTGCAGCAGGTGGTGGCACAGCAGGTACAGCAGGTGGTGGTGCAGCGGGTGATGCAGAAGGTGGTTCAGATGGTGGAGATGATGGGTACAGTGACCAGCTGCCGGTCCCCTCCTCTTGCTCCCCAAGAGGAATCTCTTCACCAGGGGATGTGACTGCCTTCTAATCTTCCACGGCCTCCTGCTGTGCTGCAGGCCCGTATGCTGTGTGGGGAAATTACATGGTGTGATTAGTAATGTAGGCAATGACAGAAAGAATGCAAGATGATGTAACTGACATGCGAATATCTGAGTGTCATCATGTTATCCTATGCATTGTTTTGCAATGCATGGGGTACCACCCTGGCAATCACAGATTGATGAACTTGACAGGATCCTGTACATGAGGCCTTCCCAGTTTCATTCCTCCAGGCCACCAATCAGGACAGTATTGAAGGATTTCTCTGATTAAGGCCTGTTGCTGTTTGGATCAGTCACTTTCTTTCTGAGTGACCCAGCCTTGCTTTATCAGAGATATCTACAATCATGGTCTGTTGGTGTGCCACCTACAGTGGTTGACATTTGGTTCCTATGTGTATCCTGCAAATTGTCAGAAAATCTGATCAATATAGAGTTAATGGTCTGTTGTAGCCATTTAACTTGCTGTTATTCTAAGTCTATCTGTTTAAGAAAAACATGTTTCCGTCTTACAGAATGCTGACAGCGAGTTATAAGACTCGAGGCCATACATATTTTTTTTACATTTTTAGTATTACTATCCTTTTAACAGACAACATTTTGTGAAGCATAGTTTGTGTGGATTATGGTGATCAACACAGCAACAAGAGGGTTGAACTGAGACTTGGACAGGTTTGGGCCTGGTCGAACCTTGTCATTTGTGCTTGTGTTGTGTCCCGTTTTTAACCCTCAGGGTGCTGTGTTGATGCAATTTTGTGGATGAATGATGGGCATGTGTTGGGGTGTGATTGTATTTGTGCGTGATGGTTGTGTTGGTTGATGTGGTGTGTGGTTATGTGATGTGTGGAGGCTACTCTCATCCCTAGTGTCCGGTCCTCCAGGGACCCCGTCAACAACAGTGGATGACATAGTCTGCTGCAGCCTCTTGTCCAGCTGATGAAGATGATGGGTACAGGTGGACCACCTCCGTTGCCTCGGGCTTACAGGGCGATCTCCCACCATCTTTTTCTTCACCACCCTCGTACAGTCGCCCCATCTTTTCTTGATGGAGTCCATGTCCAGTCTGCAGTTGGTCACCGCATTCACCCTGCTGCAGATCTGATTCCAGACGGCCTTCCTCCTCTCAGCCAAATCAGGGACACCTCTCCCTCAGAAAGAGGATGCTCTCCCTCTCTACTACAGGTTCCACGAGAGCCCTGTTCTCCTCTTCTGTGTAGAGAGGATCCCTGAGTCTCTCCTCAGCTCCAACCTGCGAGTTGTCAGAACCAGAATGTACTGCATGCACTGCCCCTGAATGTGTAGGGTGATCCCCAACATTTACCCCTCGTCCTACTGCAGCTTCTGTCCCTGCCCTCTGTGTGCCTGCTCTTTTGGGCCGGGTCCACCTCCGCCCTGCGGATCTCCCTCTCTCACTCCTACTCTCAACAGGGATGCCTTCCTGGCCTTCCTCCTCCTCCTCCACTACTCTCCCCATCCCTCTCTCCTGTCCTCCTCTCCTGGTCATCATTCACCCACTCACACCCAAGCACTCACACAGGCCCTCACAGACACACTCAGTCCCACTCACTCTCTGTCACACTCTGTCATTCACTGATTCACACTATTTCTGTTTGTATGGGTCTATGTAATATGTGCAAAAGTGTGATATGTGTATATTTAAGTGCAAATCTTGCCAAACTCCTTCCACCTCAAGTGTAAGCAACCTCTCTCTCTCTCTCTATCACTAGCCTCCGCTCCTGGATCCTGTGCTGTAGCTCACCAAAACTCGAAACACTGTTATTTTTGGGTATATATAGGTGTATTTAAACATTTTTGATACTTTGGGGTCTTGGGATTGGCTGTAGGTTTGTGCATCTATCAGGTTTGCTAGACAACGTTACCCGTTATGTTACAAGTTGACTTAAGTTTGTTTTATCGAGTAATTGGGACGCAAGGTGCAACGCAGGTGTTTGTTTTTACGTGTTTTTGTTGTGCCTACGCTCATTAGCTATTCTTGTAGACAACCTGTCAAATCCAACGTAAAAGATTACGTCGTTGGAGGCTATGTGCCTTTTTTACTTAGCGGCTGTTTTAACACAAACCTTTCAATCTACCCCTAAAAAAGGGCTACTAACTGACAGTATTTCAGGATTATGTGATGACCATCAATATTATTAATAGTTTTATGAAGACTATGTCAATCTAATATACTTGCATTTTACAAAAAACATAAGAAGTAATTTGGACTGCTATATCTGTTGCTATTGATGTAATATACTTGGATTTTGCAAAAAGCTTTTGATACTTTGATACTAGAACATGTTACTGCATAAATGAAAGGGCTACTGTTTGGGATGTGATATCTGTGCATGGATAGAGAACTGGTTAAATGATCGATGGCTGATATGTTGTAAAAGGAACATTTTCGAGTTGGTCTAAAGTAGTAAGTGAGTGCCACAGGGTTCAGTACTGGGCCCAGGGCTTTTAACTTGTTTATTAATGATCTAGAATTGGGTTTTAAAAATAGGGTCTCAAAACGCAATACACAAAACACACACCAAGCAAAACCAGCACACCTGTTCATGCTCACAAGTGCACAGACACGCTCATGCTCACAAACACTCACAAACACTCCCGCAAACTGCCACATACTCTCACACAATTACACACACACACACACTTGTGTGTAGGTCAGTGCTTTGAAATGTGTTGTACACCTTTTAGGAGCTGAAAGTGCTAAGCACTGAAAATTCAACAAGCCAGTCATTAAAAACATGACGAAGGCATAGAGTATATTCAGTGACTCACAATACAACTACTTGATTTGGGCATGACGACATGTTATTTGTTAACAATTGTATTCATATTTGCCCCCTTAACAACTATCCTCTGCATACATTTGTTCTGAACAAAAACACACTTATCTCCAAATAGTAATAGCTCCCCTTGACCAAACTCTCTTCCAACTGATTTAACCCAATTACCCCGCTTGGGCCAGCTCAAACTAGCTCAAATGGGCAATGTCACTCCGCAACAAAGTCCAGGGCATACATCCCTAAGGTTTTTCTCCCTAAGGAACCTTCATGCTTTTTTTTTCATTTATTCAATTATCCAGCCAACATGCAAGGATCACACTGCCATAAGGACACTGCCTAACCCCCTGTACCCTGACACTTTGCCAACTGCACCACATCCTGAAGCAACTGCATGCACCTAGTGACCCTATACCCCAGCCACAATACCTCCGCCGCCTTGAATCTGAGTTGAAGGCCATTCCTACATAATGACGCCTTCTTCCATGCCCAATAGATGTAAGTATAGTCCGATGATCCATACATTCAACAGCGGGTGACCTGCAACAAACAACAACATGAACCTCCCACTTAATGAAACACCCCAGGCTGCTTCCCTACAAAGCAAAGCCACAATCACTCTTTTGTTTTGTTTTTTTATACTTTATATTTATTTTTAAGTGGGTAATGTTGATTTATTTTTATACAGCACACTACATTCAAACCTGCACAAAATTCACCACATCCGACCCCTCACATCTGAATAGACAGCTTTGGCCTCACATGTAACCTGAACCGTATCGATTCATCTGGTAGACCTAACCAAGACGCCTAAGTCGCAGCCCCTATGCGAAAGGAGTGCCCTCCAAACTCCTCCATCAGAACCTCCAACTGTTGCAAACTAGAGTTAAATACCTTAATGAACTGAGTGCATCATGGGAAGGCCGGTACAGTGAATAAGTGGGGGACCCCTGACTTGTGGGCATATCTCCAAAAATTCCTGCAACAGCCCCTCAGTGTTTTTCTGTGCCAGCGGGATGCCAGATACATCAGCGACTCATTGCAAGGACCTCAAAAGCCATGACCAGGTCAGCGCATAGAAAATCATCCAAGTAGTGAATGACTGAGCCGAATTCAGACTCCAAATTCACCACCCATTCCAAGAACATACTGAAGGACTCAAACTGTGCACACGAAATTGAACATCCCATGGGCAGGGACAAATTGATGTAGAATTGACCCCGAAAACAACACCCCAACAGGTGGTGACAGGAGGGTCGCCTTAGCAATCAAGGCCCCCCACTCGCGCCACCTTTAGAAACAGCTGTGTAGAAAGATGCATATGACACCCTACAAATGTCTTGGTAAATATCATCATTGACAGCATCCCCAAAGGGAAACGACAAATGATGAATCATCAAAACCTTACCTGGTTCCTTCTTTGGGACCATTCCCAATGGAAAAACCCTCAGATTCTCAAATGGTGGCACAGCAAAGGCACCAGCCATGTGACTCAAGGCCACCTACTGGTCCAATCTGTCCTGCACCGGAAAATCTAAGATTACCCGCCACTCGCACGTGGAAGGGAATCTGAAAATCCACAGAAAATCCCTCCTACAGCAGCGCAGCAGCCCTATGATTAGGATAATGAGCGAGCCAGGTGCGTATTTTATCTATGCGCACTGGAGTTGCCCTCCTTATCCCTCATGTCCCCTCCTCAGTCAGACCAACGTCTGAAGGATTTGGATGTGGCATGAGTCCAACCACAGTTCTAACCTAAAATTACAGGACTGCCCAAACTTGGCAAAACCCTCATTAAACTGCCAACACACAGGATTTCTCCTGGCGGCCGACATAGAGGGGAGCCCCAAGCCCCCGGCTCAGGCATGAAATAATGCCATACTGCCTTGGAATGTAGCCAGATGTATCATGATCTTCAACGAGAGACCAATGTCCATTTGGTTCCAGGCGATAGATGGACTCAACACCATGCACGGAGAAATTTGTTCGTCATAGTACCACCAAGCCAGCCCACCATATGTCTGCCACTCGTTCCATATGGTGCTCTGGTAGCAAAAGAGAGCCAAGCATTTTTGAGGAAAACGTTCCCCAATAACACTATCCAAAATTGCAAATGCCCGCACCCAACTGTCAAAAATCTTTGGGATTTTCTTGTAATACCTACGTTCCCTATTCTCCTTTAAACCCTCATCCTTCTCCTCCTTATAAGTGGGGTAATCCTTCTGGAAGTAGCAAGGAATACATTTCTAAGCATTCGCTGCACCCTAACCTCCTGCTTGAAGTGAGCCCCCAGGGGGCCAGTCCAACACATTTAGGATGCTTTGCACGCCGAAGCCTCCACATCAACAGGAAGTAGAGATGCCGCCTTCACCGAGGGAGCTCCTGATAAACCACCCTTCACCAGTGCGGGAACCACAGCTATACCTGCCAACCCTCCGCTCACCACTTGCTTGCTGAGCCCAGAAGCAAACACGGGCACGACAGACGAAGAGGCAGAGCCTGAAAGTAAACCAATATTCACAGAAACACCCCCACCTTGAGAATCCCCTCCCTGAGCCAATGACCCTGCCTCCCCATCCCATGTAAGCAGACCAGGAGCCAGCGCATCATCCGCTAACACACCCTGCACCCTTCCAGAAGCATGAAGAGTACTGAGCAACCTGTGCAGGGCACCAAAGTTTTCTCCCATTAAAACCCCACCCCACCCAACCCTCCAAAGAAGACCCTCCCACACTTGAAACCAGCTCCACAGGAGTCTGTGCAGCCTCAGTCAACACCTGTTGATCCACTGCAGTTGAAGGTCCAATTCCTTCCAGCACCAATTTGCACGACCCATCCTGCAGGGGAAAGGGAAACATCAGTGCAGAAGCCACCACAGCCCCCCATGCAATGTAGTCACCGCAGCTCCCATGCCTGATTCTGCGGCACGTTGCCCATGTCCAGATATACCACTGGAACCACCACCAGAACTTCCCAGCCTGACTGTCAACCCATCCAAAGAAGCCTACAGGGACTGGTTAAGCCCCCCCAAGTGACATAATAGCTGCCCCCTGGGGCACAGACAAGCTGTCCTCACTGGCTTCCACTCCCAGCCCAGGCCTTCCAGCCATATTGCCAGGGCATAGTCACCACTGCACTGCCTCTGCCCAGGTGACCAGGCCGCACTGCCGCCTGTTCAAATCCACCGCTTACCTTCAGTTTCCTGTTACTCCAGAATGCTCCAGCTGCCTCCACTGTGCCGCTACTGGGCCAACTGCCCCAAGAAGCAGCCCTGGTCCTGGATGAAGGTTTCCTTGCTGGCCTTGAACTTCCACCTCCATCCATCACATGGTCTTCACAGCAATGCACATGCTAGTTCATACGAAAAAAAAAGCGGCTCCAGCCTTGCAAGGGTTAAGTAAATTCCAGTTTAGAAACACTAGGTTAAGATATTGGGGCACAATTCTCTGTGTAACATTTAGAGGTAGATTTAAAGGTTTCTGTTAAAACATCCTCTAAGTAAAAAATGCACATCTCCTGCAAATAATACATCATTTATATCGTATTTGACAGGTAGTCTACAAGAAGAGCGTAGGCACAAAAAAACGTGTAACACAAAGACCTGCTTCGCACCTTTTCTTGCATCACCATGCATCCCAATCCCAAACACAACTTAAGTCAAGTTGTAACATAACGTCCAACGTTGTCTAGCAACCCTGATCGATGCACAAACTAATTCAAACCTACAGCCAATCCCAAGGCCCCAAAGTATCAAAACTGTTCAAATACACCTACATATACACAAAAATAATGGTCTCATCTTGTTTGTGTTTCGAGTTTTAGCAAGCTAGATCACAGGACCCAGGAGCGGAGGATAGAATTTAGAGCAAGGGAGAGAGGTGCTGACATTGGAGGTAGAAGGAGTTTTTTGGAGTTTGGAGAGCATTGCACTTCAATAGACACATATCACAACTTTGCACATATTTCATACACACATACAAACACAAACACATACACACACAGTATTTTTTTTTTTTATAAAACTTTACATATATTTTAAAGTTTATTTTTTCAGTGTGAATCTGTGAGTGACAGAGGGTGAGTTGGATCGAGTGTGTCTGTGAGGGCCTGTGTGAGTGCCTGGGTGTGAATGGGTGAATGATGGCCTGGAGAGGAGGACAGGAGAGAGGGATGGAGAGAGTAGTGGAGGAGGAGGAGGAGGAAGGTCAGGAGGGCATCCCTGCTGAGAGTAGGAGTGGGAGAGGGAGATCTTCATGGAGGAGGGGGACCCGGCCCAGAAGAGCAGGCACACGGAAGATAGGGACAGAAGCGGCAGTGGGACGAGGGGTACCTGTCGGGGAGCACCACGCACAGGCAGGGGCAGAGCAGGCAGGACCTTCCAGCCACAGCTCTGACACCTTGCAGGCCAGAGCTAAGGAGGAGAGGCTCAGGGATCCTAGTTATTTGGAAACAGGGCCATTGTGGAGGCTGTCATGGAGAGGGAGAGTGTCCTCTTTCCGAAGGAGAGGGTCCCTGGACTGGCTGCTAGGTGGAAGGCCATCTGGAATCAAGTGTGCAGCAGGGTGAATGCTGTGGCCACATCAGGCGGGATGTGGACTCCGTGAAGAAGAAATGGGGCGACTACAAGAGGATGGTCAAGAAAAAGATGGGTGAGGCCACCCGAGGAACTGGAGATAGTCCCCCTGCCCACATCATGTACAGCAGTTGGGAGGAGATGCTGCGGCAGAATATGTTGGCCACAGTTGCTGAGGGGGTCCCTGGAGGATCGGACACTGGGGAAAAGAGGAGCCTCCATACTACCGGTAAGTGCATCAACACATAACCACACACCACATCAACCGACACAACCATCACACACAAACACAGTCACACCCCAACACATTCCCATCATTCATCCACACAATTGCACCAACACAGCACCCTGAGGGTTGAAAAAGGACACAATACATTCACAAAAGGCAAGGTTCGACCAGGCCCGAACCTGTCCAAGTCTCAGTACAACCCTCATGTTGCTGTGCTGATCACACATAATCCACACAAACCATGATTCACAAAATGTTGTCACCCATGTACCCACAGGGAACTCAGCATATGTTGTATGTGTGGCCTGAATTATGAATATTAATATGCAAATATTAAGATTCTAATTAGGATATTAATCACAACATTTCTTTGATTTGCGGTATATCAGTTAATTATGTGGAATGAATACACAGGAAACCGTTGTAATATTTGATGATATACTTTACTATAACATCTGTTGTTAAAGCAATATATCTAAAAAGGGTTATTACAACAAAGTTACAGTTAACAGAAAAAATACAGTGTTACAATGAATGAATACTAATCTTAGTTTACAGTGAAAAGCAGCATATGCAAGCATATCTCTTTGTCTAAGGGAACCCTGCAAGTTATCCTGATCTGAGGGTTCTAACCTAAAAAATAGCTGCAGAGATATAATATCTCCAAGCAATGTCCAGTCAGGTTACTTGAATAAGTCACAAGGCTCCTTTGTTCCTAGCCACATGGCATAGCCATTGCACAGGAGTCTGCAATGGCAGCCATTACATATGTGCTCAGCCACTCATAAACACTGCCCCTTATGATGCACATTCAGTATGCACATACCATATCCTATATAATAATTTGCTAAATAGTGTGTAACGCCCGACATACGCAGTAGACACTGCTGCACGTGCGGCAGTCATGCACAATAGAGACTGCCTGCGCAGTGGCTGATACAGAGCTTGGCGCTCCGAAGGAGCGTCCAACTCTGTATCAGCAGTGGCGCGGGCAGTCTCAACTGCGCGTGACTGCCCCGCGACCGGCTGCCAGAGGCACTGTGGCCCGTGTAACGGGCTGTTCAACTAGTATATATATCTTGCTTTAATTGTCTGTGTGAAATTAATCATACAATCATATGCAATGCAATAAATCATATCCAATACAGCATACAACCCCTTGAGTTCTAGAGGGATCATCAATGGACCGCTCAACAATGCTTTGGCAACCCCTCCGGTACTCAAAGGGTTAATTGACAACAAACACAAGTTGACAGGGTATTGATTACATGCTACACAGGAGACAATCACTAAGTGGTGAAAAAGAGATGATTGAGTAAAATTAACCCTTAAATACCATCACTTCACCAATTCCCATGTTAGTCTATGGAGACTATTCAAAAACATGAATCAAGTTTCTAAGGTCTCATTGTATAGTCTCCATAGAAAACATTGGAAATGGAGAAATGATATCACTGGAGAAGTCATCATCATTTCCACTTCATCAGGTCTTCATCACTTCTCACTGAATCACAAAAAAGATGGATCAGGTCACACATCACAGTGCCACTGAGAATAACTGTGTGTATGTGCAATACACAGGCCTCAAAATAAACAACACTCCTGAAGTAAAGGAGAAACAAGTAGGCCTTTGTGTTGTATATGCAATCACTTATTAACCTGAACTGACATATCTCACATTTGGTTTCCACATGGATCCTCAGGAGTGGTGGTGCCATGGATGAATGTTAGACCATCCACTATTTGCAGGACACACATGGGAAACAAATATTAACCACTGTAGTTTGTTCCCCAACAGGCCATGAATGATGAATATCTCTGACTGAGCATGGCTGGGTCACTCAGAAAGATGGATAGGCTTATCCAAACAACAGGCCTTAATCAGAGATATCCTTCACTACTGAATTAATTGTTGGCCTTGAGGACTGAACTTGGACAGACCTCATGTTCAGGTTCCTGTCAAGTTCATCAATCTGTGATTGCCATGGTGGTATCCCATGCATCGCAACGTAATGCATAGGATACCATCATGGCAACCAGAGATTCACATGTCCATTATTTCAAAATCTTGCATTCATTCTGTCATTGCTAAGTTTACTAATCACACCATCTCATTTACCCACACAGCTTACAGGCCCTCAGCACAGCAGGAGCTCATGGAGGAGGCAGAGTCAGCACCCAGTGAAGAGTATCCGGAGGAGGGGACCAGCCTGTGGTCACCGTTTCCACCATCACCACCTTCTGCACCTCCTGCTGCACCACCTGCTGCACCACCTACTGCACCTCCTGCTCCAACCTAACACAGCACCTGGATGCCACAGGAGGAAAGGTGGATGCGTACCACCACCTCCACAAGGTATTACCCTTCTGCAGCAACACCACCACCAGGAAGGCACTGGCTGCCAGGGAAAGTGACCACCACTCAATATGGGCCATATGCCCATCAGATGGAACTACTCTCCTGGATGGCTCCCCAGCATGGGCCCAGGTATGATCCTAGGTGGGGGCCAAGCAGTTACCAGTGGCCAAGGTATGACCCCTGGCCACTGTAATACGAACACTTGGGCCTGATTGGGAAGCCCCAGCACCCACAACCAAAGGAGGACTTAACCTCAACACCACCAACACCAGTGAGATCAAGGGGCAGCTCAGAGTCCCTGGATCTGGTGGGCAAACTGCCATCATCCACAGCAGCCTGTCCACCAGCAGCAGCCTCACCAGTAGCCTCACAACACCACCAGCAGCAGCCTCACCAGCACCACCAGCAGCACCCAGTCTAAGGTCCCCCACAAAATTAAAAAATAAAGAGCCCAACTTGTTATTTTCTCCCCAAATAAAACAAGCACTTCTGCATTTTAATCCTGTCTGATATGGTTTTTGTTTACTGATAGATTAGGTGGCAAAGGTGTCTCCAATGCATTGCCAAGCAATGCAATGAACACAACTTCTGCCCAGGTTACATGTTTGTAGAATTGTAGAAAACAAAGAGGGGAAAAAAAGCAACAAGGGGCGCCCTTGTGTATACCAATCTTTTTTTAAAATGATGGAACCACCACCACACCCAATTGTGTGCACTCACAATGGGCCTGTGTCAGTGGCGGCTTATACCGATACTGACTATACAGGCTTAATGTAGAAACGGAATCCTATTTATTCCACTTTGAAATCTGCATAAGTGGCTGCTCCCTCAGAAAAAATGACACGCTCACCCTCCGCGGCAAAACATGAAAAGAAAACAAGCAAGGGGCGCCAATAGTGTGATATAGTCACCAAGAAAGTGGAAATTCAATATATATATATTGTACTCACATTTATTCTTGGTCAGGACTCTGATATCAGAGTTAACTGACAACTGCGCTTACGGAGAGATCACCCGTCTCCGTTCGGGACTCACATACGTAGCGGATTCAAGAGAAAGCTCCCTGGCTGCTAATAGGTTATTTGTCTCTTGTGTCAAGATAATGGTTGGATTGGCTGTCTCATGGGGAGGCCCTGCCCGTCTCATTGTCCCAAAAAAGCGTGGATTTTGTACATGTTCAAGAATCAGCCATCCCCTAACCCGGAGACTAAGGTCATGCCATCCTAAATATGAGGGATACTCTATCCACGTGTGTGGTTAAACATTGAGACACGTCTAATCCCACATTTAATTTAACAGACACATTAATTAATATTGATGGTTGTCCTTCTCACACTACATTGAAACATACATGTGTTTTTTGGAGTATATTGACTATATGCATTGAACACTTGTATGAGCACACAAAAAGTACTTAAAAAAGTCAAAAAGTATACTGAAGAAACACTACTGAACTGCTCATGTGTTGTTCACAAGGTATTATAACTATGCAGATGAGAATTCTTACTGTTCAGGTTTGATACCTGGATGTTAGGGAACACATACATTTGGGTCTTCTGTGGATATGTGAATGTTCCAGTACAGGTTGCTGTGAACATCAGTGTATACATTGCATCACCAACAAAAGCACTTGGAAGCATCAAGGGCTGAGCTTCATGGAAGTGCGTTCAAGGCTTCAGTCCAGTCACGTGGAAGATCTTCTGTTCCAGGATGGATCATGCTATGGATGCCTGTGGGACAAGATGACAGGATTTGTAACAGCACCCTCGAACTGATTGCCATGCAACAGCTACAACATCATTATCCCATTCATCTTTTCCATTACAGGGACGTACACAAAGCATTGCTTTGTAAAGTTTTTTCCACCCGTCTGTAACCCATTATGGGGAAAATAAGGGGATGTCAACCAGCCCTAGGGATATCAATCCACACATCCCCGAATACGTCATTAGATCTCCATGAACCAAATAAATTTGGCCTGCCAATGTCAGAGTGCTGCACACACACACACACAGGTTAGCGTGGTGTCTGATTCACATTTCATGAGCCCTATGCTGTATGACACACTACCACTGTAGATCCATCCCTCTGCTGCTCCTTTCAACTATAACAAACTACAGCTCCCATGTACAGTGCAATGACCCTTTAACCCCTGATGTGACAGAATTTTATCCAATACATTGCACTAGACTTGTGCACAGGAAAAATATTTGGTAAAATTCAATTTCAGACAAATTTTTTTCTTATTTGATCGATCCGAAAATCAAACTGGACCTGTTCGATACGGAAGAAATTTGGAAGGAATCCAAATTATTCGGACAAATTCACCATGCTTTTAAAAATGCAATAAAATCAAAATTATATAAATAAAAATAAGTGGAACCATTTCCAGGGTCTAAATGAAGATGGTGGAACAGGGTAAGGTGGAACTTTAGCCTTATGGTACTGTAGATGAAGCACGGATGTAGCTATTCGAAGGAAGAAGGAAGACTGAGGATAACTGGTGCAGGGTGGACTCAGGATGACAGCAACAACTGTAGATGTAGCCAGCAGCAATCTACAGAACACTGGAGCAGGCAGGACTCAGTAGATAAATATATTACTTTTGTTAGAATAGAGCTAGACTACAAAACCAAGGGAGCCTGGAGCAGGCAGGGCTCATAGACATATGGCTTTTCTTAGATTAGAGTTAGACTACAAAACTGAGGAAGCCTGGAGCAGGCAGGACTCATAGACATACAACTTTTCTTATATTAGAGTTAGACTACAAAATTGAGGAAGCCTGGAATATGCAGGACTCGGTAGATAAATATATACGACTTTTCTTAGATTAGAATTAGACTACAAAACCGAGGAAGCCTGGAGCAGGCAGGACTCATAGACATATGACTTTTCTTAGATTAGAGTTAGACTAAAAAACTGAGGAAGCCTGGAGCAGGCAGGACCCAATAGATAGATAGACATAGGACTTTTCATAGATTAGAGTTAGACTACAATACCGAGGAAGCCTGGAGCAGGAAGGACTCATAGACATACATCATTTCTTAGATTAGAGTTAGACTACAAAATTGAGGAAGCCTGGAGCAGGCAGGACTCATAGACATACAACTTTTCTTATATTAGAGTTAGACTACAAAATTGAGGAAGTCTGGAATATGCAGGACTCGGTAGATAAATATATACAACTTTTCTTAGATTAGAATTAGACTACAAAACCGAGGAAGCCTGGAGCAGGCAGGACTCATAGACATATGACTTTTCTTAGATTAGAGTTAGACTAAAAAACTGAGGAAGCCTGGAGCAGGCAGGACCCAATAGATAGATAGACATAGGACTTTTCATAGATTAGAGTTAGACTACAATACCGAGGAAGCCTGGAGCAGGAAGGACTCATAGACATACAACTTTTCTTATATTAGAGTTAGACTACAAAATTGAGGAAGCCTGGAATATGCAGGACTCGGTAGATAAATATATACGACTTTTCTTAGATTAGAATTAGACTACAAAACCGAGGAAGCCTGGAGCAGGCAGGACTCATAGACATATGACTTTTCTTAGATTAGAGTTAGACTAAAAAACGGAGGAAGCCTGGAGCAGGCAGGACCCAATAGATAGATAGACATAGGACTTTTCATAGATTAGAGTTAGACTACAATACCGAGGAAGCCTGGAGCAGGAAGGACTCATAGACATACATCATTTCTTAGATTAGAGTTAGACTACAAAATTGAGGAAGCCTGGAGCAGGCAGGACTCATAGACATACAACTTTTCTTATATTAGAGTTAGACTACAAAATTGAGGAAGCCTGGAATATGCAGGACTCGGTAGATAAATATATACGACTTTTCTTAGATTAGAATTAGACTACAAAACCGAGGAAGCCTGGAGCAGGCAGGACTCATAGACATATGACTTTTCTTAGATTAGAGTTAGACTAAAAAACTGAGGAAGCCTGGAGCAGGCAGGACCCAATAGATAGATAGACATACGACTTTTCATAGATTAGAGTTAGACTACAATACCGAGGAAGCCTGGAGCAGGAAGGACTCATAGACATACATCATTTCTTAGATTAGAGTTAGACTACAAAATTGAGGAAGCCTGGAGCAGGCAGGACTCATAGACATACAACTTTTCTTATATTAGAGTTAGACTACAAAATTGAGGAAGCCTGGAATATGCAGGACTTAGTAGATAAATATATACGACTTTTCTTAGATTAGAGTTAGACTACAAAACCGAGGAAGCCTGGAGCAGGCAGGACTCATAGACATATGACTTTTCTTAGATTACAGTTAGACTACAAAATTGAGGAAACCTGGAGCAGGCAGGAGTTTACTGACACTGCCACTTGTAAGTTTAGTAGTCACCATGTGGCAAATGTCTTTGGGATCCGGTGTTGGGATGATATTGTCTTTGACTTTGTCCCGTTTCCACTGAAAAGAGGTACCGTCGGATAACAATACGAAAATCATACAGGAAGCCTGGAGCAGGCAGGACTCATAGACATATGACTTTTCTTAGATTAGAGTTACACTACAAAACTGAGGATGACAGCAACACTGGAGATGTAGCTAGAACTGCAGAACACTGGAGCAGGCAGGACTCAGTCATTAGATGGATACAGCGACTGAGGATGACTGGTGCGAGGCAGACTCAGGATGACAGCAACACAGGAGATGTAGGCAGCAGCAAACTGCAGAACACAGGAGCAGGCAGGACTCAGTAGATGGATACAGCAACTGAGGATTACTGGTGAGAGGCAGACTCAATATGACAGCAACACTGGAGATGTAGCCAGCAGAAAACCGCAGAAGACTGGAGCAGGCAGGACTCAGTCAGTAGATGGATACAACAACTGAGGAAGACTGATGTGAGGCAGTCTCAGGATGACAGCAACACTGGAGATATAGCCAGCAGCAAACTGCAGAACACTGGAGCAGGCAGGACTCAGTCAGTAGATGGATACAGCAACTGAGGATGACTGGTGCGAGGCAGACTCAGGATGACAGCAACACTGGAGATATAGCCAGCAGAAAACTGCAGAACACTGGAGCAGGCAGGACTCAGTCAGTAAATAGATACAGCAAGTGAGGATGACTGGTGCGAGGCAGACTCAGGATGACGGCAACATTGGAGATGTAGCCAGCAGAAAACTGCAGATCACTGGAGAAGGCAGGACTCAGTAGATGGATACAGCAACTGAGGATGACTGGTGCAAGGTGTACTCAGGATGATAGCAACACTGGCAATATAGCCAGCAGAAAACCGCAGAAAACTGGAACAGGCAGGACTCAGTAAATAGATACCGCAGAGCCAGACTGAACAACCTGTATAGGGAAACAACAATGTAGACTTTAAATTCCCCCCTGAGTTCCACCAAGTAATGGGGGGTGTCCTCTGCCCAACCAATCATTGTTCTAGAGCTGGGTAAGCTGGAGTGCTCAAGGTTTTACTATGGATGATTCTAGATTAAGGCTTTTTTGTTTTTCTAATCTGCATCAAACATGAGAGCAGGGTAGCCCAGCTTTGGCAGGTTGATTTTTAAAAAAAAGTAATTTGCTCCATGAGCTGGGGAGCCAATTGAGAGCGCTGGGGAGTAATTATATTTCCAGTTACTGAAAATACCCGCTCACTCTGGAAAGTGGTTGGGGGTCAAGAAAGCAACTCCAGGGACAAAGTGGGCCACACAGCCCTCTTGTTATTCCAGAAAGTCAAGGGATCTGTACTTGGGGTCAAAGAAGGTTCTGCAAATTAAGCCTTAACCTCAAACTCAGCACTTTTTCTACTTATTGGGAGCTGTTTGTTTTGTCTGAAGTATAATCGGTCCATTGCCTCAGCATAAAAAGCAGCAGCTGCTCCACTGAAACAAGATGACATGCTACTGGCGCTGCTACTGATAGGTCCTGGAAGTCTACTACACTCCTCCAGCTCATCTGTGGAATCTTCTCAAGTCTTGTGTGACTGCATCCTGTTTTTCCTTTGCCTCTCATGCACCCTCACTATCAACTGTTCCCTCCAGGCAGTGAGTGAATTGGAAGTAAGTGCCATCTTTCCTTTGATTCGTGGATCACACATTGTGGCAAGCATTAACTCAGGACAATTGTCCATGCACTCTTCCATGTGCAGAGTCAGTTCCTTCTTCAGCCTTGTTAGAAGGGCAGCAACATCAGGAAGTATATTGCCATCAGCACCAGGCAAGCGTTCCTTATGGGCAAGGAAATGGTCCAATTTTAAGGAGAGATGCGTGAAGAGGGGAATAACTTCTGCCAGGCTAGCATTCTCTTTGCTCAAAATTTCCATCAAAGCACGGAAAGGCGTAGGGACTGTCACTACCTGTTCCATCAGGGCCCAGTCAGCCCTGCCCAGTGTTCTGTTACTGCCAATGAAATGGTGACATGACATTATGTGAATTGCATTTTTCCGCTCCAGGATACGCTCTAGCATATCTAAGGTGGAGTTCCACTTGGTCCCAACATCTTCTTTTAGACGGTGCTCTGGGAGGTCTGCCTTTTTCTGTTCCTCCCTGAGGAGCTGGCTATCTTTGACACTCCGATGAAAGTGTTACTGTCATCCTCGAGAGCAGCCTTCACTACAAGATGCAGGACATGTACTGAGCAGCGCACACCCACAAATCTGCCATCCCGGAGAGCCTTGATCATGTTAGCTGCACCATCAGTAACCACAAACCCCATTTGCGCCCATGTGCCTGCCTACTCCCCTAGACACTGCGCCACCATGTTCTGCAGTGCTTTGCAAATGTTATCTGAGGTGTGCTGCTGATCCATTACCTCAGCATGGAGGAGGAAATAGAGATGCCCTGCCTGCTTGGCTACTGCACCCAAACTTGTTGCTGCTATAGGTGTGTCTTGCAACACATTGGGCTGCCACCAATGCACCATCAACGACTGGAAGCCATGCTGGACACTCCATAAGTCAGTGGTAAAGTGCACTGACTGGCCACCATCCTCTCCTAGCAGGTCCTTCAAAACACCAACACACAACTGGTACAGTGAGGGCACTATAGTTCTATTGAATGTGGTGCGGGATGGAATTCTATATCTGGTTGCAACAGCCTTCATAAGTTGCTGGAAGGGCTCCCTGTCAAGCAAATTAAAAGTAGCACCCCCAACAGTTATGAGCTGTGCAATGAGGCGTGTTATTTTCCTGGCCTGCTGTCTGCACATCCCCTTGGCATGAAACCCACCAAAATCTTCCAGTGTGGCCTGTATTGATTTTGGGATGGGCTATGACTGTCTGCTGTTCTTCCTAGGACCAGATGTAGCATGATCCTCCTGCCCTTTCTCCTGCTGCCTACTGGTGGTGGGTGTGACACTGGTATATGCAGTACTAGTACTGCCACCTTCTGCAGTTATCAACACCGACTTGTGGTAGTTGTTCAGGTGTTGGTTCTTCCCGGAGGTGGTCAGATGACCCAACACCTGCCCACGGCTGACTTCCCTGCCACACAATTTACATTTTGCTAGCCGGCCATCACCAAGTGCCACAAAATGGTCCCATGCTTTGGAGTGACAGATGACTCTGGAAGGTGGTGGAAAAGAAGAAACTGAGATGACATTTTCTTCATCTTCACCTGCTGGAGCAAACTCACTTTGCTTTTTCTTTCTACTTACTGTTACAGGGATACCAGTAGACCTAAAAATGGCAGCAGGGATGTTGGGACAGGGGTTGGAGGAGGATTGTGGAGTAACAGTGGTACTGGTGGCGGAAACGCTAGCAGATACTACCTGGCTGGTAGACTCAAATGGAACTGGAGAGGCAGGTGTTGAGTTGTCAATAGAAGACACAAGTGTAACTGAGAAACAGATGGAGTACTATGGGAAGCAGGTGAAAAATTAAGTTCAGGGGAATATTCAAGGTCACTGGAAAAATCAAGCTCAGAGGACAAATCAAGCTTAGAAGACTTTGATCCCTCAGATCCTTCTTCTAACTCTTGTAGATTTTGAAAGGAAGAAACATCATCATCAGCAGAAGATTTTGTGGAAACCTGCTCAATTCCCTCTTCTGCCTGGTGACTACCGGGAAATGGTTAACTATCTCCCTCAATAACATTTTCTGGAGTAGATATGCTCTCAGTGGCAGTGACAGTGGTGGCAGGAAAAATGTTATCCAAATACTGCAATAATTTCCGTTTGGGCTGCTTACACGAACGTTCGGTATAAAAATCCCAAGCTGATACTGCCCACAGTGTCCGACCAGTACTGTTACCAATGCTAGGTGTCCCCAGGTTTATACAACTGGCTGTAGTGGAGGTGGTGACTAAACTGCCAGTGGCACTAGCCATTGTGCAGGTGGTTCTGGGAGGATCATCAACAAACAGCTGACAGGTGACGGCTCCTTCGTGGTCTTAGAGGAGGATCTGGACCTCTCTACCCTACTAGTAGAGGTAGAATGACCTGCAGTTCCCTTCTTATTTTTATTTTTTTGTTTTGAATTCTGCTGCTGAGTCTGACTAGTACTAGTCCTCTTCTTTGCCCACCTGCTGCTGCTATCTCTGCTTGAAAGCAGCATCACTGTGGTGGTGTTGGTGGTTGCTGGGTCTCTGCAGCTGGTACCATGATGGGAATCATCAGGATGTTCACTAGGACTCAAATCCATTACAGATAGCTAGGTAGTGTACTATAATAATTTGACAATTTTACAACCTGGCTACATGACAACTGTCAGACTGGCTGTGTCACTCTGCAAATTATTCAAACAAAATCCTAAATAGAATTGTAAAATTTAACACTGGAGCACTGATGATTTTCCCTTGCGGTGGCAGTAAGATAGATGGCCTCCCAGTCCGTACACAACTGTGAGATGGTCACTGAAAATTATTCAAACAAAATCCTAAGTTGAATTTTTAGATTTAACACTAGAACAATGATGATTCTCACTTGCGGTGGCAGTAAGGTAGTAGGTCTTCCAGTCCCTTCACAACTGTGAGATTGTCACTCTGCAAATTATTCAAGCAAAATCCTAAGATGAATTTTAAAATTTAACACTGGAGTATTGATGATTCTCCCTTGCGGTGGCAGTAAGGTAGTTGGCCTCCCAGTTCCTAAACAAATGTAAGATTGTGTCACTCTGCAAATTATTCAAACACACTTCTAAGTTGAATTTTAAAATTTAACACTGGAACAATGATTATTCTCCCCTGTGGTTGTAGTAAGCTAGTAGGCCTCCCAATCCCTACACAACTGTGATATTGTGTCACTCTGCAAATTATTCAAACAAAATCCTAAGTTGAATTTTTAGATTTAACACGAGAACACTGATGATTCTCCCTTGCGGTTGCAGTAAGGTAGTAGGCCTCCCAGTCCCTACACAACTGTAAGATTGTCACTCTGCAAATTATTCAAACAAAATCCTAACATGAATTTTAAAATTTAACACTAGAATACTGATGATTCTCCCTTGTGGCGGCAGTAAGGTAGTTGGCCTCCCAGTCCCTAAACAACTGTGAGATTCTGTCACTCTGCAAATTATCCAAACAAAATCCTAAACTGAATTTTAAAATTCAACACTGGAGCAATGATGAGTCTCCCTTGCAGTGGCAGTAAGGTAGTTGGCCTCCCAGTCCCTTCACAACTGTGAGATTGTCACTCTGCAAATTATTCAAGCAAAATCCTAAGATGAATTTTAAAATTTAACACTGGAGTATTGATGATTCTCCCTTGCGGTGGCAGTAAGGTAGTTGGCCTCCCAGTTCCTAAACAACTGTGAGATTGTGTCACTCTGCAAATTATTCAAACAAAATCCTAAATTGAATTTTAAAATTTAACACTGGAACACTGATGATTCTCCCTTGCGGTGGCAGTAAGCTAGTAGACCTCCCAGTCCCTACACAACTGTGATATTGTGTCACTCTGCAAATTATTCAAACACACTTCTAAGTTGAATTTTAAAATTTAACACTGGAACAATGATTATTCTCCCCTGTGGTTGTAGTAAGCTAGTAGGCCTCCTAGTCCCTACACAACTGTGATATTGTGTCACTCTGCAAATTATTCAAACAAAATCCTAAGTTGAATTTTTAGATTTAACACGAGAACACTGATGATTCTCCCTTGTGGTTGCAGTAAGGTAGTAGGCCTCCCAGTCCCTACACAACTGTAAGATTGTCACTCTGCAAATTATTCAAACAAAATCCTAACATGAATTTTAAAATTTAACACTAGAATACTGATGATTCTCCCTTGTGGAGGCAGTAAGGTAGTTGGCCTCCCAGTCCCTAAACAACTGTGAGATTCTGTCACTCTGCAAATTATCCAAACAAAATCCTAAACTGAATTTTAAAATTCAACACTGGAGCAATGATGAGTCTCCCTTGCGGTGGCAGTAAGGTAGTTGGCCTCCCAGTCCCTAAACAACTGTGAGATTCTGTCACTCTGCAAACTATTCAAACAAAATTCTCAAATTGAATTTTTAGATTTAACACTGGAGTACTGATGATTCTCCCTTGTGGTGGCAGTAAGCTAGTTGGCCTCCCAGTCCCTAAACAATTGTGAGATTGTGTCACTGCAAATTACTCAAACAAGCTCCTAAGTTGAATTTTTAGATTTAACACTGGAACAGGATTCTCCCTTGCTGTGGCAGTAAGACAGTAGGCCTCACAGTCCCTAAACAACTGTGAGATTGTGTTTGTCAGTCTGCAAATTATTCAAAGTCCTAATTTGATTTTTTATATTTTACACAGGAACATAGGTGACTCTCCCTTGCAGTGGTAATAACTGGCACTAATGCTGACTGCCTGCCTATGCCTATCTGCCTGCCTACACCACAACTGGACAGTCACTCTCTCTATCTCTCTATCTGCTTCTTCTCTCTTCCAGCTCCAACAATGCAGTAAGCACTAACAGGAAATACAGGAGCTGTCTGGGTGTCTGTGATGTCATTAGTCCATCCCCCATCATGAAAGGAAGAAGCTAATTGCTTGGACTAGAGACATCATGAAACAAAGAAGCTGATTGGACTAGAGAGGGAGGGAAAGCAGCGCGCGTGGGGAGAACATCTTCTAAATATCCTAATATTGTAACGAAATTATGCTTCTAAAAACGAATGGCTCTAAGACTTTCGCCATGCCCGAATGGCTCTGTATCACCCTTATTCGTCCGAAATCCGAATGTGGATGAACCACATTGCACAAGCCTACATTGCATTGACTAACGCTCTTTCGCTCCTAGGGTATCATGGTTGCTATGGCTATGATCATGGCAAAACACATTAGTTGCAGTCAATCAAGCCCTGGAATATGCTGAACATGGGTAATGTGTTGCACCTTGGTCTACATGGGGGTTTGCATGATATCCTTAAAGTAGCAATGTCAACATGGACAACAGGATGGCAAATGGTATTGGTATCCCCAGCCACATTTTTGACACATCCATGGAATGGTAGATGTTTGGGGTCCATACTGCAGCCATTGTCAGGATTGTGTTACTGATCCTGTGGGGTAAAACAGAACATGTGTGTTGTGGTGAGTGTGTTTGCACCAATTCATAGGACTGATGATGGACATGCATGGATTGTGAGGATGCCTGTGTTATTATACTCACAGCTGACGTGTTCTCTGATCAGTCTGTATCTTATCTGCATCCCTCTTAGGGTCTATTCACCCTCGACAATGTCCACAGGGTCATCACGTATGGGTGGGGGCTGGATATTGTCCACAAGTCTGGTGTCCACCACAATGTTGTGTAGTATTTCACATGCCATTATTCTATTGCAAACTTAGCTTGGTGCATACTGTAGTGCTCCCCCAGAGTGATCCAGACACCTGAATCAGGATTTCAGGAGCCCAAAAGTCCGCTTAATGGCATTCCTTGTTCTGCAATGAGCCTGATTGTATCGCTCCTGGGCATCGGTTTGGGGATTTGCGCCCAGGGTCAGTAGCCAGGATTTGTAGCCACAGCCAGAATCACCTGTGGAAAGTTAGTGAGTGACATGGTGAGACAGGGAGCACATGTTGTGTGAATGATGTTTCATGAGGTGGACGTACTAGCTGTGCGTGAAGAGCATGCTGAGCAGTGTTGTGTGTACACGTGTGGATGTGGTGTGATTTAGTATTGTTAACTCACCCAGAATCCATCCCCTTGTATACATTTAATTCTCAAAGTCTCTGTGTACAGATAAGTTTCGGAGTATGTATGCATCATGACAGCTCCCTGGATATTTCACACAGACATCCATTATCCACATGTTGCTGTCACACACCATCTACACGTTGATGGAGTGGAAATTTTTGCAGTTAATGAATAAATATCCCTCATGTGCTGGAGCTTTGAGACGGACGTGGGTGCAGTCTATTGCACCCATGGCCCTGGGCATGCCTCCCCTTTCGTAAAAGCCCTGCTTCATATGTGTTCACTCCATGTCGGTGGTGGAAAAATGTATATATCTACTGGCCTTGCTTTTGAGGACTAGCAACACCTGGTCAAGCACCCTCGAGAATGTGGCCTAGGACGTGCCAGATGTGTACCCTGCTGTCAACTAGAAAGCTCCACTTGCCATGAAATGTATGGCACAAATGAATTTTTGCAAACCACTTAGGGCATGGTTGTGGATGTATATGGGATTGACCTCATCCTTGATTAACTCATATAGGGCAAAGATGCTGTGTGGCTTCAACCTATAGTGATTTATCACCTCCTCATCGGTCATTCCCAGGAGAGTGACCCTTGGTCGGTATACCCTGGGCCTTGGTGGTCATCTGTAGATCCTGGGCTACTCCAGGGGTCCCTGTGACAGCTGGGGAGCATCCTGTTGCTGTATCTGGGGAGCATCCTGTTGCATCAGCTGTGGTTCTGCAGGCAGGTGTTGTCCTCCAGGTGGGGATGGGCTCTTGTGTGGCTCTTGAGCCAGAGCCTCCTCACTTGCAACAGGTGAAGGCTGATGATCAGGTGTGCTTTGGAGTTGCTGGTGTTCCCTAGCCCTCGCCCTTGCATGCCTTCTCCACAATCTTCACCTCAATAGGTATGCGAACATATGTCTTGATTGGTGTGTAGCTATGAGTTGTGAGTGTGACATTGTGGGGTACGGGTTGTGTCTCTATCATATGGTGACGTTGCCCATGTGAGCTTGTTTTGTATTGACAGGTGTCCGTCTTGTGTGTTAACCCCCATCGTTCCGTACTATGTTGTGATGTGTTGTGTTGGTGTGCTTTTTGAAAGCCTTGTCCCTGTGGTGTTGCTAGGTGTGTGGCAGAGAATTGTGGTGCATGGGCATGGTTTGTGTGATATTTTGGCATTGCATGGGTTAATTTTGCCATTTGCATGCTTGTGCGGGATGCTGTTTGTTTTAGTTTGTGCTACGGTGATTTCTGTGGTTTCTGTGTGAAATGGCTAATAAAACTGGGTCTTAACTTTTGCCTGTTAAATGTATCTTTTTTTCAGCAGTTCGCAGTACTGCACTCCTTTAAATGGCTCTGGGGAATCATGTTCCATGAGTCTCAATACACGTAAGCTTATCAGCCATAATTATTTGTGAAGTGCCATTAACTGTTCATAAGACGGACCTTTAAATGGCTTACTGCATGTTAAAACACACGACTGTGTTTTTTTATTTTTTTGATAACGCCTGCCTTTAAATCTACCCCCTGATCTGACAGAATGATAGAGTACAAGGTGGGCAACTGGAAACTCTCTCTTTGCCCATGTTTGGGTTCTACAACTTCCATAATCCCCAAGCAGCCAACTCATGTTTGGGGATGATGGGAGTTGTAGTACATAGCAGGAAAAGCCAAAACAGTGCCAAGCCTGGTAAATATTCAGCTTTTATTCGTAATGTACTTTTATATATGCCTTATATATGTCTTTCAGAAAGGGAAACCAACAAATTAGCAACTTGTTATGACCTTGAAATAATTTAATTTACTTGCTTACATTAGATTAAATATTGCAAGATGACAGTCTGTCAGACTGATACATTGTTGACTCCTACCAGTCTAGTTCTTGTGAAGTTGTAGACACCATTCATGCTCTGTGATGTAAGTACATATGGGAGAACAGTGATTGGCAGCTCGCCTTCCTAAGTGGTTCTGGGAAAACCTCAGCCAATAAGTAATGACTGTGACTGACAAGTGATCTAGTCTCAATGCAGTAAATATCAACTAAGTCAGATCTATCCTTGAATGGAATTGTCCCCAAGCCCTAGAGCAGCATGGGGGGCAGCCATTGGCTCCCCAGCTGTTGTTGGACTGCAATTAGCATAACCTTCAGCCATCTGTCAGCTGCCTAAAGTTGAGAGGAGTTGTAGTCCAACAGTAGCTGAATAATTTCAGGTTGCCTAACCCTGCCCTACAAAAATATCTGCCCCATTGTTTCATGCTCTGCCCATATAATACAGCCTTGCTTCAGAAGGAATTAGTGTGTCATTGTTCCTATGACAACAAGTAAACTAGAGCTATTGACTCCCTGGAGACAGAACAAAATGCAATTGTCCATCACTAAGACCAGGCAAAGACCAGGCAGACCTCACAGTAAACACAGCACAAGGAGAAGGCAACTGTTATATACAGAACACAATTATCCAGTGACCGATGGCATGCCCCATCATTGTGCAGCCTAAATCAGTTCTGCATTAACCTGACTTATTGCAGAGGATACAAATATATCCAATTTGTCACTTCTTGGGACTTGCACTCTTTGCAATGCCTAAAGGACGTTCATCCAATCCCTCCACTGAGAAGGATGGCAGATGGGTAAGAAAATCCACTTATTCTGATTTATGCTTTTATTATTACTAATTATCAATTAAGTTAACCCTTTGAGTGCCATGTTTTGGATACTCCTCTGGCAGTCAAAGGGTTAAAAAAAAGTTTTACCTGTTGCTAAGTAAAATAGTGGGTGGTATTATAATGTGTATGACCATGTTAACTTTTCACATGCTGGAGAGATTTCCAGCTCATTACTTTGTATATCTGTCAATTACACATGGGGATGATAGTTCTGAGTGCAATCATAATTTATACTACAACATAGTGAATTAAATTGTTCTGTTTTAACCCCTTGAGGACCAGAGAAGAGTGTTCAGTCTTTGCGTCACAATGTAGTGCTCACCCCCTCTGATCCATGGGTGATTGAAGTGGACCTGTACAGCTTTCAGACTTGTATCTATTTAAAGCAGAACTATCACAGAAATATAAATGCCCCTCTATTAATAGTTAGTAAAGTGGTAACTATTTAAATACTGTTATAATGTTTATTAAGTGCAGGCATTATATGGAAACATAAGATCTTATGAGACTTACCTCAAGACAATGCAGACATCCTGCCAAAGCGGAATCTGTGCGCCTGCACTGTCCATCACTGTCTCCTCACTGATAGGTGATTTGCATACCTGGGAACTTTTCCTTCTGGACTCCCCGGAGGGGGCAGGGCTTAAACTATGAAAAAAATAGGCAGAATAGACTGGGGAAGGAGGAGAAGAGGGCGGGGAATGGGTGGAACAGACAGGGAAGGAGCGGAAGTGGGGAGCGTTTTATTAGAAATGCCCCACATCTGGAGAATCAGCCTCTGCCCCAGAGACCCAGTAATGCAGACTCAAAACCAGAGTCTCTGGGGTAAATTCAAAGAGTTCTCAGCTATGGTTATTTGTCAAAGGGGGAGCTGCATTTTACCGTATGGTACAGGCAGGGACAGACAGCGCAGGTTTACAGATCCCTTTTCGGCGCTGTCATCTTGAGCTGAGTCTCATAAGAAATTATGTTTCCATATAATGCCTGCAGGTAAGAAACATTATAACAGTATTTAAATGATTACCACAATACTAAATATTAATAGAGGGGCACAGAGGCATCACTAGAAACTACCAGGCCCTGGTGCAAAAATTGCCATGGGGCCCACCAATCACATTGCCCCCATTGACCACCTCTATACTGTCCCCCTCCACAATGCCCCCACTGTCTATCTCCACAATGCCCCCAGTGACCACCTCCACATTTCCCCCATTGACCACCTCCACAGTGTCCACCTCCACAATGCCCCCAGTGACCACCTCCACATTGCCTCCATTGACCACCTCCGCACTGCCCACTTCCACAATGACCCCAGTGACCACCCCAACATTGCCCCCAATGACCACCTCTACATTCCCCCATTGACCACCTCCACACTGTCCACCTCCACAATGCCCCCAGTGACCACCTCCACACTGCTCACCTCCACAATGACCCCATTGACCACCTCCACACTGTCCCCCTCCACAATGCCCCCATTGTCTACCTCCACAATGCCCCCAGTGACCACCTCCACATTTCCTCCATTGACCACCTCCACAGAGTCCACCTCCACAACGCCCCCAGTGACCATCTCCACACTGCCCACCTCCACAATGACCACCCCCACATTGCCTCCAGTGACCACTTCCACATTTCCCCCATTGTCTACCTCCACAATGCCGCCAGTGCCCACCTCCACACTGGACCCATTCCACCTCCTGCCTTAGCTGATTCAGGAGGGGCCTTATTCCTCATGGTCGAGCAGTGTGACAGGAGAGGTCTATGCCGCCTTCTGCACAGACCTCTATCAGCAGCTCCCGTGCGGTCCTCTCTCCAGTAACGCAGAGCGCTGGGAGATTATGTCTTCTCCCAGAGCTCTGCATTACTAAAGTGCTGGGGGACAGAGAGAGAGAGAGCTGCTAATAGAGATCTGTGCCGAAGAAGGCACAGACCTCAGCTTGTTACAAGCACCGGTCAGGGGGTGGCCAGGCCTCTGGAGTGACGGAAGTGTGACCCCTATTGTTATGCCACTGGAGGAGCACTTATATCTCTGACATAGTTCTGCTTTAAACCGCCTATTCATTGTGCTTTTTGTTTTACAAACAGGTTAACAGGTTTGCAGATATTTGATTCAGTAGTTTGGGAATCTAATTTCAGCAGAGCTGTGACTTGGTCAGATAAAGTTGCATAATTAATAACTCACACGTCCAGAAGATCTCCTCCCTCCACCTACTTAAGTTTAAAAAATATAACGGTTTCCACCAGTGGGGTGGAGCAATGCGTTGCATACCCCTCTGGCACTCAGAGGTTTAATCAGTCCTGCAGAATGAAATTTTCACAATAAAGTGTAAGTGTCCTTAGAACAGACTTAGTCACCCCTTTGGCTGTTAAGCTGTTAGAGACTGCAAATTATATCTTTATTGGCTAACTGATTCAAGGATGCAAGCTTTCAAGACAACTTAGTTCTCTTCTTCAGGGATAATATAAATGCATTCTTTAATTCTTATTATGCCTGAAGAAAAGGTTATTTTGAAACTTGCATCCTATAGCCACTCAAAAATATATAATTTTTACTCTACCAGTCTCCTGCTTTTTCTATGGCAGCACCACACATTACCCATATGCAGTGCACACGTGTCACCCAAATGGCTAAGCCTTTTTTGTGTACTTTCCCTTTAACCAATGCCAAAGGGGGTATTTTGAAGCCTAAAATTTGCAATGCGTTGCGTACCCCTCTGGCACTCAAATTGTTAACCATTTGAATGCCAAAGGGGATATTTTGAAGCAATGCATTTAGGCATCTATAAAGGGTTACTCGCTTATCACACACTGTGATATCAATCAACGTAATACCACTGCAAGAGGAATAACCATATAGTCTGAGGTATATATCTTATTTTCCATTCATAGTTCCCACATATTGAAGTGATTCCAAAACTGCCAATGACAAGTACTCAAGCCATGTTTCACCAAGCTAAAAACACATCTAGGGAAGATCTGAGGCTGCCTCTTATATGTTCAGCAAAGCACCAGGTAAAGTACATGTTCCATACTATACATGTAATTACCAAATCTAGACATGGAGCCAATGTCAATTCAAAGCCAAAAGGGAGAGAGAAGCTCAGCAGGAATAAGCAGTATTTAAAGTAACAGTAAATATTTACTATGTAACAAAAAAAACACGTATCGTAGCTGTTTTCCTGCCAAGTAAAACACGTGTACTCTCCATGCTGAGTGAAATTTAATTTCAAAGTTATAACTCAAACTGTTTAGCCATCTTGATAGGTGGCTCAGAAGTGATAGCGCTGTATTTCCTTTCTGAATAGAAAATGCTGGTTACTTATCTCAGCACAGTAACTGAATAAGCTAATTTTCATTACTAGCAACACAAAAATATATGGTGTCTATGGAGGACAGTTTACAAATACATTAAATCAGATTAATTTAGGGTTAGAATTTAGGCATTTAGCATAACGTTTAGTTTTTTACAGATACTATCTTAAATTTCATGATATTCAAACTAATATAACCCAATTTAAATATGTTAGTGTGTGTATATAACCCCGTTTACTTTTCTTAGTGTTAGTGTTTCTTTAATGAGGAACTTTCATGCTAATAACATTGCCCCCGAATATATTACTAACCTAGCGATATGCAAAGTCATACTATCCTTAAGCTCAATAAGTCAGTATTATTGCAGTAAAAACACATCTTCTGCAGGCATCGGGCTGCACAGAATTTACAAGAGAAGCTCTGTGAGCCTGCGCGGTCCCTTCCGGTGCCTTAAGGCACCAAGGAGCGCCACTCACCAATGCTGGCAGAGAACGGGACAGACAGCGCAGACTCATAGGTACATTTCCTCTAAGATGTCTGCACTGTCTGTCCTCTGGTTCCTGCTGAAGATGTGTTTTTTTCTGCAATAGCACTAGCTTATTGAGCTTAAAGGGATAGTAACACTTCGTTTTAACTTTATTTTATTTTGTAGGCATTAAAAAAACATGAAGAATGATATAAGTCTTATCTCTCAAACCTTTATGGTTTATGAGATATTCACAAGCAAAGTTCCCCTCCCCGCCCCTTTTTCCTAGTGTAAGCCATCTCTTCTCAGATGTGAGTCTGGTTGTATGACAGTACAGATAACAGAAGGGGACAATTTTCTTTGTATGAAAACAATGAAAGCCCTTCCCCCCTTGAAAAGTTTTTCAGCTTTTTCCATTATCTTAATTGAAGATTGTCCCTCTCTGCAGTCTACCTGGGCATCTCCCTTCTTATCTGGTTGAACAGGGGGGGGATACTTTGTTTGTGAATATCTCTTAAACCATAAAGGTTTCAGAGATAAGACTTATATCATTCTTCATGTTTTTTTAATGCCTACAAAATAAAATAAAGTTAAAATGAAGTATTACTATCCCTTTAAAGATAGTATGACTTTGCATATCGCTAGGTTAGTAATATATTCGGGGGCAATGTTATTAGCATGAAAGCTATGCTTTAAATCCCACAGCATGTGCAGTAATCCTCTGTGTTTCTGGTAAGGAAGAATGTATAAGTCACGCTCTGTTATACCTTCTGTAGAGGGCTGGTCAGTACTGACACCTCACCATATCTCTTCTTTGAGACCCAAATCCCCCTGTCCTTCTTTCCCACCCTGATGTTCCTCTTCTTGGGAGATCAGACTGTGTAGTGTGTATAAGTGTATCACATTGCTCCACAGCAATAGACCTCACATTAATGTTTATATAAACTTCAGTGCATGTGTTTATACATTAGTCTGTCTAAATAGAATACTTTGGTCTTGATCTAAATTGTTTATTCAGTTATATAATGAGGTGTCAATAGGTCAAGAAATAACCTAAAAATTCCTGATAATGACCCACCCACCAACCTCACCCGTAGCAATGCTCCCTAGAACAATAGTGTCCCTCTTTCACCATTTTAAATGTTAGGAGGTATGCTGGACAAATATGGAATTTCCATTTGATACACAGGCCCATATGCACAAAAGAGAAGCGGAGCTCGTTTGGAGCAAACCAGCTGGGACAAATAAAACATCCCATCATTCCAATTTATTTGAATGGGGCTTTTAACCCCAGGGATACTAGAAGGGTCTCTAACATTTAATTTAACGTGATAAAAGCCCAATTTGCTATGAATTGGAATTTAGATTTTTCCCATATGATGCAGGTAGCTTGCCCCAGAATGGCTCCATGTTTCTTCTGAGGATATGGGGTAGCCTACACTGGCCCTTGTGAGCTAGCAGTGCATTCTTTTTCAACATAACTCTGCTTGATCACAAATGGAGTAATAAAAATGAATGAGTCACTGACTGATCCACCTGTTCTCAGGGATATCCTGAAATATGCAGTGTGTGTAGCTCTTGAGGACCAGGGTAGGCTGCACCAGCTGTTTATTAGTAATAATTGACTGGATCACATTTCATTATTTCCAAGATGTAGTCTCATAACCTGTGAATTCTAAAACAAACCACTATTATTTTGCTCCCGTACACCAGGCCATTGTCCCTCAAAGGTTGATGGGTGTTGTAGTCCAACAATAATCTGAAAGCCGCAAGATGTCTACCTCATGTTCTGGTTGAAATATAACTAAGCTGACCATGTTTGGTTCACATTGATCTTAGCTAGTTAAAGTGATAGTAATTAGTGATGAGCGAGCACCCCAATGCTCGGGTGTTCGGGTGCTCTGACCGAGCACCCCCGGAGGCTCGAGTGCTCGGCCGAGCACCCGAGCCCCATTGAAGTCAATGGGAGGACTCGAGCATTACACCAGGCACCCCCTGCTCTGATGAGGGGAGGGTGCCTGGTCCATAGGAAAAGGGCAGAAAATGATGGAAACACCACAGAAATGGTTCAGGGACAGCATAGGGAGGATGTCTGGATGCATCTTGGACTCCAACGTCGCTGCTGGGAACGATCTTTCGCCCGTAGTACGCCATTTTTACAGACTGACCGTAAAACACACAAAAAGGAAGATAAAAACGACTTTAGGCGAAAAATTGTTACCAAACAGTATTTGCTGTATATTTACTTGTATATCATCTGCAAATTCTCCCAAAAATTTCCTCGATTTTTCTGAACTGAGGCCATGATTAAGAGGGAAACGTGCGCAGAGGCAAATTCTCCAAAAAATTTCCTTGATTTTTCTGAACTGAGGCCATGATTAAGAGGGAAACGTGCGCAAAGGCAAATTCTCCCAAAAATTTCCTCGATTTTTCTGAACTGGGGCCATGATTAAGAGGGAAACGTGCGCTGAGCCGACCATCTAAAACATTATGGGTGAGGGTCTGCTGCGGAGCTGACCATCCTAAACATTATATGCGAAGGCCCGCTAGTGAGCTGACGCTATAAAACATTATATGAGAGGGCCCGCTAGAGAGCTGACCCAATAAAACATTATATGAGAAGGCCCGCTGGTGAGCTGACCTATACAACAATTGTCAAACTGCGCCCGCTGGTGAGCTGGCCCTAGATAAAAATTATATCACAGGGCCCGCTGGTGAGCTGGCCCTATATAAAAATTATATCACTGGGCCCGCTGGTGAGCTGGCCCTATATAAAAATTATATCCCAGGGTATATGGAAGAGAGTCAACCATATACCCATTTTTTGGGTGGAAGGGGTGAATGGGAATACAGAGTATTCCCATCATTGTAAATAACATATATAAAGTGAGTTTATGTTCCCCCGGGGCTTTCCTCCAGTGGAGTGGAGAAGTCAGGGGAAATCCAGGCCTTGTTCATTTTTATAAGTGTCAACCTATCAGCATTGTCGGTGGAAAGGCGGATACGCTTATCTGTTATGATGCCACCAGCAGCACTAAATACCCGCTCAGACAGAACGCTGGCGGCAGGGCAGGCCAGCACCTCCAAGGCGTAGAGTGCCAGTTCATACCACGTGTCCAGCTTGGACACCCAGTAGTTGTAAGGCACAGAGGGATCATTGAGGACGCTGACACGGTCTGCTACGTACTCCTTCACCATCTTCCAAAACTTTTCCCTCCTTGTGACACTAGGCTGCGCATCAGGGTGAGGGTGCTGGCGGGGTGTCATGAAGGTGTCCCACACCTTGGAGAGTGTTGCCCTGCCTTTCTCGGAACTGCTGTGTGCTCCCCTTTTCTCCCCTTCTCGGTTGGCCAAGGTAGCACATACTCTGCTGCCAGCGTTGTCAGATGGAAAATTTTGGAGCAATTTTTCAACAAGAACCTTCTGGTATTGCACCATTTTGCTTGTCCTCTCCACCGGAGGAATGAGAGATGAGAAATTCTCTTTGTAGCGGGGGTCCAGAAGGGTGAACACCCAGTAATCCGTGTTGTCTAAAATGCGTATAACGCGTGGGTCACGGGAAAGGCAGCCTAACATAAAGTCAGCCATGTGTGCCAGAGTACCAACAGGCAAGATTTCGCTGTCCTCACCAGGAGGATGACTCTCAATCTCCTCATCCTCTTCCTCCTCTTCTGCCCACCCACGCTGAAGAGATGGAACTAAAGTTCCATGGCTACCCTCTGTAGCGGAGGCAACCGTGTCTTCCTCCTCCTCCTCCTCCGCCTCCTCCAATTGTCGCTGAGAAGACGAAGTGAGGGTGCTCTGGCTATCACCTTGTGTAAGCTCTTCCTCCCGCATTTCCACCTCTTCCACATGCAAAGCGTCAGTTTTAATTGTGAGCAGCGAGCGTTTCAGTAGACACAGAAGTGGGATGGTTACACTGATAATAGCGTTATCGCCGCTCACCATCTGTGTCGATTCCTCAAAATTGCGTAAAACCTCACAGAGGTCTGACATCCATTCCCACTCCTCACTTCTGATTACAGGAAGTTGAACGGAGAGGCGACGACCGTGTAACAGCTGGTACTCCACTACTGCCCTCTGCTGCTCACAAAGCCGGGCCAACATGTGGAAGGTGGAGTTCCAGCGCGTGCTCACATCACACAGCAGCCGGTGAGCTGGCAATTGTAAGCGCTGCTGCAGCTTCAACAGGCCGGCTGAAGCTGTAGATGACTTACGGAAATGTGCACACACGCGGCGCACCTTGGTCAAGAGATCATGCAAATTGGGGTAGGTTTTTAGAAATCGCTGAACCACTAAATTAAATACATGCGCTAGGCATGGTACGTGTGTGAGCTTGCCGAGCTCCAAAGCCGCCACCAAGTTACGCCCATTATCACACACAACCATGCCTGGTTGCAGGTTGAGTGGCGAGAGCCACTGCTCGGTCTGGTGACTAATCCCCTGCAACAGCTCTGAGGCCGTGTGCTGTTTGTCCCCAAGGCAGATCAGCTTCAGCACGGCCTGTTGACGCTTCCCCACTGCAGTGCTACACTGCTTCCAGCTACCGGCTGATGGGTGAGTGGCGCTGCGCGCAGAGAATTCGGAGGTGGAAACGGAGGAGGAGGAGCCAATAACGTAGGTGCTGGCGGAAACCCTGATGGAGGTAGGGCCCGCAATCCTCGGCGTGGGTAGCACCTGTGCCATCCCAGGGTCCGAGTCGCTCCCAGCCTCCACGACATTCACCCAGTGTGCCGTCAGGGAAATGTAGCGTCCCTGGCCACAAGCACTTGTCCATGTGTCAGTCGTTAAGTGGACCTTCCCAGTAACTGCGTTGGTCAGGGCACGGGTGATGTTACGGGACACATGGTGGTGTAATGCGGGGATGGCACACCGGGAAAAGTAGTGGCGGCTGGGGACCGCATACCGAGGGACAGCTGCTGCCATCAGGCTGCGGAAGGACTCAGTCTCCACAAGCCTAAATGGCAGCATTTCGATGGCCAGTAATTTGGAAAGGTGTGAGGTTAGTGCTATGGCCTGTGGGTGGGTGGCTGGGTATTTTCGCTTGCGCTCAAATGCCTGGGGTAACGACATTTGGACGCTGTGCTGGGACAGGGAAGTGGATGTGGTCGCTGATGGTGCTTCAGATGGTACAGGTGCAGGGCGGGAGGTATGCGGGCCTGCGCCTTCGACAGGCGATTGGCCGGCACCGAAAACAGGGGAAGAGGAGGCAGTGGTGTGGCCTGCAGACACAGATGGGCGATCCAGGCGTTCCTCCCACTTATTACGGTGCTTGGATGCCATGTGTCGGATCATGCTGGTGGTGGTGAGGTTTCTAGTGTTCATGCCTCGGCTCATTCTGGTGTGGCACAGGTTGCAAACTACAATTCTTTTGTCGTCCGCACTTTCCTTAAAAAAACGCCATACCGCGGAACACCTACCCCTTGGCAAGGGAGATTTACATAAGGGGGTGCTCCGTGGAACATTTGCGGGCCGGTTTGGTGCGGTCCGCCTTCTTTCTGTAGCCACACCACTGCCTCTTCCAGCCTGTTGCGGTGCTGCAGATGGCTCACCCTCAGGACTGCTGTCATCGCTCGGCTCTACACCTTCCCAGGTGGGGTCAGTCACCTCATCGTCCACCAAGTCCTCCTCCACTTCCTCACTCTGATCATCCTCCTCATGTCTTGATCCCACCACATACTCAGTCATTGACAACTGTATATCATCCTCCTCATCAAGGTCTTGAGACAGTAATAGTGGTTGATTTAATGGCAACTGTGTCTCATCATCATCATCATCCACTTCCTTTGACCTTAAATGCCGTTCACCTCTGTCATCTTCTTGTGATTGGGTACCCTCTAGAGGTTGTGAATCAGGGCACAAGATGTCATGTTCCTCTGCAAGCGTGCTTGGAGAGAGGGTCAAATGAAGGATTGGTGATGAGACGAGCTCCTCACTATATCCCAGTGTGGGATCACTTCTTTGACCAGACCCTCTATGGTGGGAGGAAGGATGATCAGAGTGAGGATTATGTTGACCAGACTCTTGGCTACTGAGAGTGGACTTGGTGGAAGACAGGGTGGTGCTTAACCGACTGGAAGCAGTATCAGCTGACATCCAACCGACCACCTGTTCGCAGTGGTCGGACCTCGAGAGTGATGTCCTGCGACGCCCTGTAAAATGAGACATGAAGCTAGGTATGGTGGATGTCTTTCTGTCTTGTGCTCTGGCACCAGGCGCAGTTTCTACGCGTCCTGACCCGCGCCCTGAACTATCAGGATCACGTCCACTTCCCCGTCCCTTTTTACCCGCCTTCTTCATATTACACGGAATATGTGCTGCAAATCTGCAACTTTGCACAGTACACAGAATTTGCTTCTTAACTGCGGCGACGCACAGTGAATGGAATATGTGACTTTGATATTTTACAGTTTGAAGACTTAACAGAATTTTTTCCTATTCTGAAACTGTGCACAGTCAACAGAATGTGCTGCTAAACTGCGGCGACGCACAGTGAATGGAATATGTGACTTTGATATTTTACAGTTTGAAGACTTAACAGAATTTTTTCCTATTCTGAAACTGTGCACAGTCAACAGAATGTGCTCTAATCTGCAACTTTGCACACTAAACAGAATGTGCTCTAATCTGCAACTTTGCACACTAAACAGAATGTGCTCTAATCTGCAACTTTGCACACTAAACAGAATGTGCTCTAATCTGCAACTTTGCACACTGAACAGAATGTGCTCTAATCTGCAACTTTGCACACTAAACAGAATGTGCTCTAATCTGCAACTTTGCACACTAAACAGAATATATGAAGTTTTTTTTTTTTTTTTTTTTTTTCCCCCCCACACAAAATAAACTGCTGCCCCCACACACAGTAGTCCTAAAAAGGACTTTTGGGTCTTTTTTTTTTTTTCACAATTGCTTGTCTTCTCCCTACACTGACTTTCCCTTCCTATCCTCATCTCTCCCTGGCTAAGACTGAGCCGAACTCGCTGGTCAGGTGCTATACAGCACCCAACCACGGGTTCTGGCCAGCCAATCAGTGTAATGCCAGCAGCCAACATGGCTGCTGGCATTACACTGATGTCAGAGCCTCCCTGCACGTTTATTGGCTGCGCAGCAGCCGCGAAACGTGCGGGGAGGAGACCCGAACATGGCGGGCGAGCACATGCGGTACTCGTACGAGTACCGCCATGTGCCGAGCAGAGCGATGCTCGAGCCGAACCGAGCTTCGGCCGAGCATGCTCGCTCAACACTAATAGTAATGTCTAAAAAAAACTTTTTTGCATTTAGAAGAGCTCAAAAAGCTGATCTAAATGCAAAAAACCGTATCTCTCAAACCGCTATGGTTTAAGAGATACGGGCGTTTGAAGTTTGATTTCTCCTACTGACAGCTATAAAGCTGTCAGCAGGAGATTCGTGTCGGTCGACACTATGGCGCTTGAGAAGTGCCGGGATCTCGTTACTTACACAGAATCCCTTTATTGGAATGGTCTAAAACATGTGCCTGAACACTAGGCACATGTTTTAGACCATTCCATTGAAGGGATTCCGTGTAAGTAACGAGATCCCGGCCCTTCTCAAGCGCCACAGTGTCGACCGACACAAATCTCCTGCTGACAGCTTTACAGCTGTCAGTAGGAGAAATCAAACTTCAAACGCCCGTATCTCTTAAACCATAGCGGTTTGAGAGATGCGTTTTTTTGCATTTAGATCAGCTTTTTGAGCTCTTCTAAATGCAAAAAAGTTTTTTTTAGACATTACTAACACTTTAAAGTACCTGGCTCAGCTGATAAAGGGGAGAAGGAAGAAGGAAAAAATGCTGATGGGCGTTGTAGTTCAACAACAATTGGAGAGCCATAGAATGCATAGCATTTGAGACTTCTCTGGCATTAAATGGATTAAAAACTAAATTTAAATCACTTGGAATTGTTATTTGTCCCTTATGTAGCAGATGGTGTGCCTCAGAATTATTTTACATTTCTTTTGAATATACGGTCCCAGGGAGTTAACAAAAAAAGTATGATTTATTTATATGTAAGTATATTCTGAAACATTCACAGGCATTGTCAAAATATAGTTACAGTTAGGGAAAACATTATGTGATCCCCTGCTGATTTTGTACGTTTGCCCACTGACAAAGAAATGATCAGTCTATAATTTTAATGGTAGATTTATTTGAACACTGATAGACAGATTAACAACAAAAAAATCCAGAATAACACATTTCAAAAAAAGTTCTAAATTGATTTGCATTTTACTGAGTGAAATAAGTATTTGACCCCTTTGCAAAACATGACTTAGTACTTGATGGCAAAACCCTTGTTGGCAATCACAGAGGTCAGATGTTTCTTGTAGTTGGCCACCAGGTTTCCACACATCTCAGGAGGGATTTTGTCCCACTCCTGTTTGCAGATCCTCTCCAAGTCATTAAAGTTTTGAGGCTGACGTTTGGCAACTCGAACCTTCAGCTCCCTCTACAGATTTTCTATGGGATTAAGGTCTGGAGACTGGCTAGGCCACTCCAGGACCTTAATGTGCTTGTTCTTGAGCTATTCCTTTGTTGCCTTGGCCATGTGTTTTGGGTCATTGTCATGCTGGAATACCCATCCACAACCCATTTTCAGTGCCCTGGCTGAGGGAAGGAGGTTCTCACCCAAGATTTGATGGTACATGGGCCCGTCCATCATCCCTTTGATGCGGTGAAGTTGTCCTATCCCCTTAGTAGAACAGCACCCCTAAAGCATAATGTTTCCACCTCCATGTCTGATGGCGTGGATGGTGCTCTTGGGGTCATAGGCAGCATTCCTCCTTCTACAAACACGGCGAGTTGAGTTGATGCCAAGGAGCTCAATTTTGGTCTCATCTGACCACAACACTTTCACCCAGTTCTCCTCTGAATCATTCAGATGTCCATTTGCAAACTTCAGATGGGCCTGTACATGTGCTTTCTTGAGCAGGAGGACCTTGCGGGCACTGCTGGATTTCAGTCCTCCACGGCGTAGTGTGTTACCAATTGTTTTCTTGGTGACTATGGTCCCAGCTACCTTGAGATCATTGACAAGATCCTCCCATGCAGTTCTGGGCTGATTCCTCAACATTCTCATGATCATTGAAACTCCACGAGGTGAGATCTTGCATGGAGCCCCAGACCGAGGGAGATTGACAGTTATTTTGTGTTTCTTCCATTTGCGAGTAATCGCACCAACTGTTGTCACCTTCTCACCAAGCTGCTTGGCGATGGTCTTGTAGCCCATTCCAGCCTTGTGTAGGTCTACAATCTTGTCCCTGACATCCTTGGACAGCTCTTTGGTCTTGGACATAGTGGAGAGTTTGGAATCTGGTTGATTGATTGATTGATTGCTTTTGTGGACAGGCGTCTTTTATAGAGGTAACAAGCTGAGATTAGAAGCACGCCCTTTAAGAGAGTGCTCCTAATCTTAGCTTGTTACCTGTATAAAAGACACCAGGGAGACAGAATTCTTGCTGATTGATAGGGGATCAAATACTTATTCACTCAGTAAAATACAAATCAATTTATAACTTTTTTGAAATGTGTTTTTCTGGATTTTTTTGTTGTTATTCTGACTCTCACTGTTCAAATAAACCTACCATTAAAATTATAGACTGATCATTTCTTTGTCAGTGGGCAAACATACAAAATCAGCAGGGGGTCAAATATTTTTTTCCCTCACTGTATATACTGTATGTGTATCTACAAAGTTGCCAGATTATCCCTTTAAAACTGGACATATATATATATAAAATGATTGCTGCATGGATAGATGGGCACAGTAACAACACAACAGCCCTGAAAATTTTGAGGCTGACGTTTGGCAACTCGTACCTTCAGCTCCCTCCACAGATTTAATGGTAGATTTATTTGAACAGTGAGAGACAGATTAACAACAAAAAAATCCTGAAAATGCATTTAAATAAGATATAAATTGATTTGCATTTTACTGAGTGAAATAAGCATTTGACCCCTTTGCAAAACATGTCTTAGTACTTGGTGGCAAAACCCTTGTTGGCAATCACAGAGGTCAGATGTTTCTTGTAGTTGGCCACCAGTTTTGCACACATCTCTGGAGGGATTTTGTGCCACTCCTGTTTGCAGATCCTCTCCAAGTCATTAAAGTTTTGAGGCTGACATTTGGCAACTCAAACCTTCAGCTCCCTCCACAGATTTTCTATGGGATTAAGGTCTGGAGACTGGCTAGGCCACTTCAGGACCTTATTGTGCTTGTTCTTGAGCCACTTCTTTGTTGCCGTGGCCGTGTTTTAGGTAATTGTCATGCTGGAATACCCATCCACGACCTATTTTCAATGTCCTGGCTGAGGGAAGGAGGTTCTCACCCAAGATTTGACAGTACATGGCCCCGTCCATTGTCCCATTGATATGGTGAAGTTTTCCTGTCCCCTTAGCAGAAAAACACCCCCAAAGCATAATGTTTCCACTTCTATGGTTGACGGTGGGGATGGTGTTCTTGGGGTCATAGGCAGCATTTCTCCTCTTCCAGACATGGCGAGTTGAGCTGATGCCAAAGAGCTTGATTTTGGTCTCATCTGACAATAACACTTTCACCCAGCTCTCCTCTGAATCATTCAGATGTTCATTGGCAAACTTCAGACGGGCTTCTACATGTGCTTTCTTGAGCAGGAGGACCTTGCTGATGCTGCAGGATTTCAGTCCTTCACAGTGTAGTGTGTTACCAAATGTTTACTTGGTGACTATGGTCCCAGTTGCCTTGAGATCATTGACAAGATCCTCCAGTGAAGTTCTGGGCTGATTCCTCACCATTCTCATGATCATTGAAACTCCACAAGTTGAGATCTTGCATGGAGCCCCAGACTGAGGGAGGTTGACAGTTATTTTATGTTTCTTCCATTTGCAATAATCGCACCAACTGTTGCCACTTTCTCACCAAGCTGCTTGGCGATGGTCTTGTAGTCCATTCCAGCCTTGTGTAGGTCTACAATCTTGTCCCTGACATCCTTGGACAGCTCTTTGGTCTTGGCCATGGTGGAGAGTTTGGAATCTGATTGACTGATGATTGCTTCTGTGGACAGGTGTCTTTTATACAGGTAACAAACTGAGATTAGAAGCATTCCCTTTAAGAGAGTGCTCCTAATCTCAGCTTATTACCTGTATAAAAGACACCTGTCCACAGAAGTAATCAATCAATCAATCAGATTCCAAACTCTCCACCATGGCCCAGACCAAAGAGCTGTTGGAATGCGTTTTTCAGGATGTTTTTTTGTTGTTATTCTGTCTCTCACTGATAAACCTACCATTAAAATTATATACTGATCATTTCTTTGTCAGTGGGCAAACATACAAAATCAGCAGGGGGTCAAATATTTTTTCCCTCACTGTATATACTGTATGTGTATCTACAGAGTTGCCAGATTATCCCTTTAAAACTGGACATATATATATAAAATGATTGCTGCATGGATAGATGGGCACAGTAACAAACATCACAGCCCTGCAGTAGGAAGTTTTCATATCTGTCCAGTTTTAAAGGGAGGATAAGGCAACCCCATATGTATGTACAAGCACCATGTCATCATTAGCAACTAAAACTCTTTGCAGACTAAAAAAAAAAGATAGGAGGTTCCTAAGTTTGTTTTAAAAAATTTTATCCATACACACATACAGGTGACTTATTGGTTTAGATAAAGAAAGCATACATTTAACATAAAAAATTAAGTGTGGGGGGGAGGGTTTGGAGTCAGAAGGCCCTGCATACTGGTGGGAGGAACTTGACCTTATGGTCCCTGTGTCCTCCAGTCAGATATAGGAGAAAATAGACATTTGTAAGCAGACACCTTCTAGTAACTTTTGTCTAAAGAAATGTATTTTTTTCAGACTCACGTACAACATCCCTTTCCATTCTCATCTCATGACAACAGACATGTATTACAGAGCACAGTGGAATACTATGATGCTGTAAGTACTAGCTTACTGTGATACTGAGATTTCTATGTTCCTTCAACTCTTGCATTTAGTGTACAGAAAATTAATTTTTTAGCATGAACTGACACCTGAATAGCCAACCTTTTATTTGTTTTATAAAGAACTTCACTTTTAAACCCTTTATGGACCAGAGGGTGTGCACTGCGTTTCTTTGCAAAATGTTGCATACTTCCTTGGTCCTTAAATGGTTAATATGTTATGAAGCTGAATATGCAGATCCTTCGTATTGATAATAATCAGAGAATTAAGTAGGTGAGATAGCGCAGTTAGTTAATGTACCAGCTATAGAAAACCTCTAGGTTCTAGTCCTACCAGGTCAACTCAGCCTTTCATCCTTCCGAGATCGATAAAATAAGTGTCCAGGTCCGGATCTGGGGAAAAACAACAAACAATCTCAATGTGTCCTTCCTATTTTCATTAAAAATAAAAATAAAAATTTGCTAGGTTCCCAGCTTGATGCAATATCAGTGTACTGCGTGGCCCAGTTGCACCATTTCTAGTAGGGAGAACAGCACCATTATATACCTCAAGTTGGCAACAAGACCTGGGGCTTTAACCCTTTGATTGCCGGAGCGGTATGCAAGGCATTGCTTTGCAATGCACTGGATACTCTCTGGCACTGAAAGGGTTAACCTCCTCAATCAGAAGCACACAACTCCCCTTCTAATAATGTAAGATGCCCAGTCATGCATCTTACACGGTTTACTAGTGAACATACGAGAGCTAGTTTTGGTGTATATCCATTAACATATTTTTTTTTTCTCTTCATTTAAAGGGATATGGACGTAAAAAGATTTTAAGTGCAAACAAGCAAAATATTTCTCAAAACTTCAACCTGTACTGCCACGATATACTTCCAAACTCCTCCATTCAGTGGGATGGTTTTACTAATTACCAAGTGTCTTACACTGGGTGGCAGGATCCCAAGGAGTCTTTCTGCAGGAGATATCCAAAACATCATAATCAGAAGAGATGGCATCCCATGGCACCTGTTCCTCAGAATTAATTCACTGGCTTTGGTCCTGCAGTTTATTAATTAATTAATATTTTTCTTTCCAGCTGATGTCTAGGTCTATTTCTGAGCACATCCACATCATAAAACTATTGAAACTCAAACATGATTCAGAAATAAATACATAAATTATTTGTAATATATGTGATGGACATTTTTTTTTCATTTCATAGCCAAAGAATACTTTTAACCCAGGAATGTCCATACGAAGGCTCGGAGGCCATTTGCAGCATTCATATAAGGGCAGTCTGGCACTTCATGCAAATTCTATTAACCTGTTAACCCCTTAAAGACCAGAGTGGTGTGCAATGCATTACTTTGCCATGTGTTGTGTAACCCTCTTGTCCATAACCTTTTAAGGACCAGAGGTGTGTGAAAAGCATTGCTTTGCAATGTGTTATTCACCCTTCTGGTCCTTAAAGGGTTAAGGACTTGAGGACCAGAGGGGTACACAACCCAATGCTTCACATTGCATTGCACACCCTTCTTGTCCTTAATGCAGAATGATGTGCCAGGACCGTTACACAGTTCTTTTCTTTGAGGATGACGGTCCTGGCATATCGTGTTAATGATCACAGCTCACTTATAGACACACCGTGAGCAGTCAGGCCTTGAGCAGTCAGTTCCAGATGTTGCCTGGTGGTTCCACACATGTGATCACTGTTACAGCAATCACATGTGCAAATGGAGACACATGACAAAGGCAATGTGTGTGTAAATATTGCCTTCTTCACTGTTCTGTGCCTCTCTCCTCCCCATCGTGATCATGAGGCAGAGAATATGCCTCATAATACTCAGACTCAGATCATTATGAAAATAATTATATGTGGGTTTTCCATAAGAAACTAGAAGGTTAACTAAGAGAATCTAACCTAAACAGATGGATAGCAAAATGCTGAAAATGTGTCTAGGTTACAAGGTCCAAGCCCTTGGCACTCAAAGGGTTAAACACATATTAATGTGAGTTTTATTGCTGTGTATAAATGTGATACACTTAAAGGGGATCTATCACCCCTTTACAACTTTGTCTAAAAAGTTTTCTTATATAGTGAATGTGCTTTAAAGTTTATTCATTTTTTTTTTTTTAAAACCACTTGTTTGCAAAAAGTAGAGGAAAAAATACAGCCCCGTGCCTACTTCTGCATAGAATGCTCTTGCCAAAGTTTGCCACACTGCCTCTGCTTCCTTCCCACTACCCAGCCTCCTCTGATTGGCAGAGATCGATATCTGGCCAATGAGAGCGCTCGAGCATAAAGACAGACAGCCTCCGTCATTGGAGAAGGCTGGATAGAGTGAGGCAGAGCATCAGGCTGCGGCAAGGATCAGGTAACCGCAGCCTGCCCGGAAGTAGGCACGGGGCTGTATTTATTCTTCTAATTTCTGCAAACAAGCGGTTTAAAAAATTAAAAAAATGAATAAAATTAATAAAGTTTATAGCATATTCGCTACATAAGAAAACTATTTACACAAAGTTGTAAAGGGGTGATAGTTCCCATTCAAATACACACCACACAGTCTGATCTCCTAAAAAAGAGGGACACCAGAGGGATAGTACCTTCCCAAAAAAGAGGGACACCATGGTAGGAAACTGGGATACAGGAATTTGCATCTCAGATGGATAGTATCCCCTAAAAAGGGACACTTGAGATGTAGTAACTAATTGTCATACTTCTTATCCATTCCCTGTTAAAAAATATACAGAGTACAAATCATCACAGTAAAATCTATAAAAATATTGTTTTCATTTTTTTCACTTTTTTATATTATTATCAAATTAAATGGTTAGTTATCAAAACGTATGGCATCAAAGAAAGAAAGACCTACTTATCCTTAAATAAAATGGTATACACTTTGTTTGGGGTACTAAATGAATTAGAGGGAAATATGATTGAACAAAGGCACACTAAAAATACCCAAACTGCTATTGTCTTCTAGTGTAAAAAAGCCCTTGTCTCCAAGCAGTTAAAGGGATAGTAATACTTTATGGTTACTATCCCCCATATTGTAGATATTTGCAAAATAATTTAATAGCCTCCAGGTTCATCTCTCAAACCTTTATTGTGTGAGAGATAACCGAAGGCAAAGCCCCCCCTTCCCTGAAGTCAATGTTGTACTGACTGCAGGGGAAATCTGTCGTACGACAGGCTTGTGGCTCTGCAGCTGGGCAGAGATCGAGTTCATGAAAAATAATTATTTCACTGAAATGGTCTTCTACATGTGCTTGGTTTGCAGTGAAATAATTACTTTTCGCTAACATGATCTCTGCTCTGCAGCAGAGCCACCTGATGAAAGTAAGACCGGATATCTCTGCAGTCAGTACAACATTGACTTCAGGGAAGGGGGGGGCTTTGCCTTCGGTTATCTCTCACACCATAAAGGTTTGAGAGATGAACCCGGGGGCTATTAAATTATTTTGCAAATATCTACAATATGGGAGATAGTAATAATAAAGTATAATTATCCCTTTAAAGACTTAAATAATTCAAATGTGATCTGCTTTCAAGCATATTCATCACCACCTAATTTTTATCAGTCAGACAGATATTTATTACTTATTATATACGTTTAAGGAACAAATGTAAGGCATCGTACATAGCCTAGCTATGAGTTGCATATAATCCATACAATCTGTTTTCTGTTTGCTTGTTGCTTGCTTGTCTTTAGTACATTACATTATATATAACAGCACGTGTTTCTCATTTTATTGCCAGATTCTCAGTCTGAACCTTGAGGGAAAAAGTTTGTGTATCGTTGTGTTAACACCTTGGATGTTAAAGACTTCTCTGAGTTAAAGGGGGAGATGCAATAAGGAGTGATAAATAGGTGATAAAGCGGAGATAACTTCTCCAGTGATATCACTTCTACAGTTCCTATATTATTCTATGGAGCCTATGCACTTAAATTTCTCCAACTTTGAAGATCTTAGAGCATAGGCTCCATAGAATAATATAAGAACTGGAGAAGTGATATCACTGGAGAAGTTATCTCCACTTTATCACCCTCATAGACGTCTAACATCCAAGGGGTTAAACACATTTATATGAGAAAACACATACAGATAAATACTACTGGATAATGTATGTGTGACATTTAGCTATACAGATCTAAACAAAATATTTAGGATTATATTTTCAGAAATAAAGAGGAAAAATTCTGAGGCAAACCAAATGCAGAACTAAACATTCCCATTGATTTATATGGAGATTTTTAACCCCTTAAATGCTAGAGTTGTCTGCAACCAATTTCTTCACAATGCACTGGAGACATCTCTAGCATGCAAGGCATAACAGTAATACAACTATATATTCAATGAAAACACACATACACTGTCTAGCATCCAAGTCGTGTGCCACTGCTAGGCATAGAACCACACATGCACTGTCTGGCATCCAAGTCTTGTCCCACTGGTAGCCATAGAAACACACATACACAGTTTGGCATCCAAGTATTGTCCCACTGGTAACCATAGAAACACATATACACTATCTGGCATCCAAGTCTTGTCCCACTGGTATCCATAGAAACACACATACACTGTCTGGTATTCCCATCCTTTTGTCACAACCTACTGGTAGCAATAGAATTACACATACAGTATTTGCTTCTACAGCCTTGCACAACTGTCCCTCTAGTAGCCTTAGAACCTCTCCTACATTGTCTACTTTCACAGCCTTAATACACTGTTAGCCACAGAAGCACAATACACTATACTTTGTAACATCCCAGCCTTTTTTCACTGTCTACTGGTAGACACAGAGCCACATATACACTGTCTGACACCTCAGCCTTGGTCCACTGTCCCACTGGTGGCCATAGAACTACATAAAAACAGTCTTCTTCTCCAGACTTGCTCCATTTAACCATTCTCCTGGCAACCCTGTGGTATGTTAACCCATACCAGTGGGGTACCATTTTTCTCAGGCTGGCACTAGGTACTGAATATAGTAGGACATTTCACAGTGTTGAAAGATTTTAGTACATTTGAAATGACTACAGTGTAATAAAGAATGTGGTTTTCTTTATTGTACCATTTGCTGGAAGTAAATGTACACATAAGCCTAGGGGTAGAAACATCATTTAATTCAGCTGGTTGTCTGCTTACCAAAATGGTATAATTTCTTTACCTTTTCTTCATCTTTGTAGTTGTTAGATATTTTACTAAAAGCAAGTCATATTTAAAAAAATGATTGCAAAAAAGAGATTGTAGTTAGTGTAGTTGTGTGCTTGTGGCATTCCCTGTAGCATGTCAGCCCATACCAGTGGGGTGCCATGTTTCCTTGTAAGAGCTGTAGCTATTTTTTTATTTTTTAATTTGAAACACTTTATTGCTGAAAAGCATAATGATACAAAGAAAAAGTTAACATAAGTACAGTAGTGAAAAGATATAAAAGCGTGAAAGTCTAGCTCTCATGCCGAGTCCAAGTTAGAAGTATGAGATATTTCTGCTAACAGAAGATTGACTTCAGAGTGGGCAAGGGACATATATTTTAGCCATATAGTGCAAATAACTATCATTTCCTTCCACATATTTCACAGAGATTCTCCCAATCAACAAGGGACTTAAGGATTATAGTGATGGATTAGAGATAGTCATAAAACATCAGAAATCTAATAGGAGTGTAGGAAAGTTGAAAAGAAAGAGAACATAATTAAAGCAGAGATGGAGAGGAGCAGAACCAGAAGAGGAAAGAAAAGGAAGAGGAAAGTAGGAGTGTAAAATGGGGGGGGGGGGGAGTAGGGGGATGAGGGGAGATGAGGCAAGAGACCCAGGGAGGATGTAGGTGGTCGGAGTCGCTGCCACAACAAGTACTTGTTAGCTCACCTCAATGGGAATTAGTTACAGGCTTCCAATGAGAAAGCACATGTTCCCACAATGTTCTAAAGTCATCCAACGATCCGTCAGATAGAGCACGTATCTTTTCCAACTCTCTGATATTTTCTACCCTGGACCTCCACTGTGCCAGCAATGGGGTAAATCTAGTCTTCAAGTGTTGGGGGATTAGTACCCTAGCTGAGTTAAAGGGATAGTAATACTTAAAATGTAAAAAAAAATATGTTGTAGAGTTTATCCCCCTGAGTAAAACAAGGGCACTCCCACTGCTGAAAGGTGTTTCATTCAAAAGTTATTCATTTTCAAAGTTGAATTTTTTAGGTGCAATATCACAGTGGCCTGAAATTGTACAGTGGCGCTGTTGCTACACCATCCTATGGAGATTTATGGTCAACTGACCAGAGCTGTCCATAGGATCGTGTAGGAACAGCGCCACTGTACAATTTCAGGCCACTGTGATATTGCACCTAAAAAATTCAACTTTGAAAATTAATAACTTTTGAATGAAACACCTTTCAGCAGTGGGAGTGCCCTTGTTTTACTCAGGGGGATAAACTCTACAACATATTTTTTTTTACATTTTAAGTATTACTATCCCTTTAAGTAGTACGTACAAGAGTCTGAAGTTTGTTTTAACATAGTTACGTATTTGTGGGCTGTCAGGGTCAGCATAAGAGGGGAGAAAGAGAGAAGGGGAAATAAGTACTTTTAGTTGCAAAAGTGTAGAAATATCTCCCCTGATCTCCTGCCAAGATGGCTTAATCACATTGCAGTCCCACAGTACATAGAGAAAGGTGCCCACAGCTGAGCCACATCTCCAGCAAAGGTCTTGGGCCTGAGCATACATCTGCGATAATAATGGCGTACCATAGCATTGTGTGATAATCTTGTAGTTCAAGTCTCTGGAGTAAGGATCCAGTGGCAGTAGGCGGTTTAGCCGCATCACCCGTTTCCAGGTGCTCTCTGGTCAAGATGAGCTGTAGCTATTTAATACATTAGGAAATTACATGGTTTGCAAAGTTATCAGTATCTTTGAAGGTGTAGAGGTGTAAACATCTCTATTTTTTCCTATAGCCATGCCTTCTGGAAACATTTGTGTACACCAGCCTAGGGGTAACAGCAAATGACTTAATCTAATGCAGGTGAGTGTCTGCTTTCCAAAATGGTATGCATAACGTACATTTCCTTCTCGCCTCTGATGATTATAACCATTTTAGTTCATGCAGTCATTTTTAAAAAAGAAAAGCGTTCTATATCAACCCATTTCCATGGGGTACCATTTTTCTCAAGCTGGCATTAGATACAGAATTCAGAAGTAAACCCCATGATGTTGAAAGATTTTAGTATATTTGAAGTGATTAAAGTGTGCAAAGTATATATTTTTTTCCCATAGGATCATGTTCTGGAATTAGTTGTGCACACAAGCTTGGGTGGTAGAAAAGTCAAGCGACCCCTCCTTTGATGCAACAGTTGCCTATTTTCCAAAGTGTTATGCGTGGTCTACCTTTTTTCATGCAATTGTTACAATCATTTCAGTACAGGGAATGTATATTTGAAAAATGTGAGATTGTAGTTGATGTAGTTTTGTGCTTTTGGCACCAGCTACAGCGTTTTAGTACATCTGAAGTGGTGGAAATTTCAAAATAAATAGCTGTTTGTTTTCTTTTATAACCATCTTCTGGAAACATTTGTGCACACAAGGCTAGGATTAGAATGGCAAGTGACCACTTACTTGATGCAGTGAGATAACTACCTTCAGGAAAGTTATGTTTTTAGGTGTCATTTTGAGGTTATGGAGCATTTATGCCTTCAGACTATGCTTAGTGCATTTTGGTTGCCTCCATGAAAATGTCAATCAGCATTATGTTATGTGCCATTACCAATTTGGGGTTCCACGGAAGAACTTACAAATGTGTATCTATAGATATTAAGTATTTCTGTAGTCAGAAAGTACGTGGCATTCATAGCCATTACTTTTGTTTGTTGCTAAGCTTGTTTGAGATGTAAAGTAAATTGTGACTAGAACATTTCTGAAAACCCCTATTTTTAACATTTTCCTTGCTTCATCATTTTGTGTAGAAATAAACATCAGTCATTCTCTGATTCGTAAGTTAGTCTTTCAGGAAATACTTGCTTTCATATGGATATTGAGCTGTATTAAGGTAGTTTGTCTCACATCCAATGAGGGAGCTGTAGACAGTGGATAAACTTCCCTGCACCAGGAGGCAGGCACTTATAATGTTATCCAAAAGAACAGTGCTCTTCCTACTCACAAATCCAAATTTACCCTACGGCTCCACTTCCACACGTTTTTTTATTATGTGCCATCAAGGAGGCAATATACTACCCCCCCGGAGATTTGATTCATTTATATTTTACTAGAGAGTATATATGATAACTATCTAGGTACCCTACACTACTGATGCTTATATTTTGTATATCCCCTGAAGAACTATCACACCATGTTAAATAAGTGAGAGTGGGAAGAGGACCTTGGCCTAATGACAGTCTCTCTCATCAGGAAGATGTACTTTGGATGATGGCCATGGTTTCCATTCAATGAAAGAACCTGGGCACTCAGGAGGCCACTCTGCCCTTTGTAATTGAGGTAATGGTAGAAGTCTGGTATGGTTTCCTTAAATATTATCCTGTGAATGGGAAGTTACTGGGGCCTTAACTCTATTGTGATGTGCTCCATTTGTTCACTGGGTCCTAATGTTGTTTGTCACCTTCCAACAGCTCCACACAAACACTCTCTTGTGTTTTCATACATTTCTGTGGCATGGCTCTTTTGGTCCCCTGCCAAAACTAGGGCATGGCAGAACTGAAGAAAAGGATGCGCTGCCTCATAGCTAGAGTAACATAATGGGTGGAAGGCAATCTATCGAGTCAGGTCTCACAATGTTTCTATGTAGAGGCTATAAGGTTATCTTTAACAGCAGAAAGATCATACTAGGATGGTACTATGGCTTTGCTAATCTTAATGTGTGATCACGTGCCTGGACATAATCCAAGTCACAGAGTAGAAACACAGCAGATATGCAGGGGACACAAACTGAGGGTTCAACTAAAATCTCTTTAGCATGGCACCTGGTAGTTCTATAGACATCATGACTAACATGAAAGTCCTATGCCTCAGATTTATACCTATATATTTGTGGTGCAGATTTTATTTGAAGGTGAGGTCTTACTTATGTCTGACCAATAACCATTTTGTGCGCACTTTCACTGTATTCTGGACTGTGGCATGGTATTATGCTTCGAGCAAGGAGGGGACTGTAGCCTATATTGCTTGCTTGGATTCAGTTATCCAGCCTTATTGTAGCTAGACAGTTTTCAGGACAATCACCTTTAGTCTTATTCTTCTTCACTGCTCTATTTACTGTTTCTAATGAAAATTTTCCTTTACTATTTAGCTCTGTTTATTGTTAGACAATATTCTTAGGAAGTTAAGAATTAACTTTGCTGCTGTTTTCTCTGGGAACAGGGGCAGGAGAGTTACCTGGTTAGAGTTCAGGGTGGGGCAAGATCAAGTATAACAATTACTGCATGAAATGTAACAACACATTACATGACATTCAATCCAAATTTTTTTTTTTTTTTTTTTTTTTTTTTTTTTTTGCCCACCGTCCAATGCAGCACATTGGGCTGTTTCCCCAATTATAATCATATCTAAACTATCTATTCTATTAACACAGGTCCTAGGTGAGTGGTTTTCAGATCCTCAATCCATTGCTTAAAAGAAGAAAAAAAGAAGAAAACTGTCTGATTCCGGGTTCTACCACTAGGAAAAGAGAAGCTTCTCAGATTCTGTACCAATCCAAAAGGATTTCTCAGAAAAGGAGGGTGGGGTGACAGTGATGATGAGGAAGGGGATACTCTACAGTCTGTGACAAAACAGGATAACATGGATGATGACAACTTGTCACTAGTAGATTTGCTAAAGTTAAAATGCTGAAAATGTAAAACCAAAGAGCCTGATAATAGGCCTATGATAACTTAGACCAACTTGGATGAATTGAAGGCTCCTGAGTGTAAAATGTTTGTACCACATAACTTGCTCCCAATTATGGCTTTCCTAAGGCTTGTGTGGATAAATAGACAACTCTGCCAGCTGTAGATGCCCCTAACAACTTTCTAAATGAAAGATCATACTTTTTCAGGATGCTGCCATTTTTAATATATTAGTCAGATAAACTAAAAACAAGAACTGGCAACACTTTTTTTAAACGGTCTCTGGAGCAATTTACAGACTACATTTAGCTTCTGCTTGGGTTTGCCCTTAAACTAGATCTGACAATCAATTACAGGAAGTTATCTAAAACTGATAAGGTAGCACAGGTTGCATACATTTCACTGGCTTTTACATGATTAAAAGGACATTAATCGCTTAAAAATGATCAGTGTTCATATTCCTAGAAATATCATTTATTCCTTACCAGCATTTGTAAAAGTTATTTCTTAGGTGTGTAAGTCCCAAAATGTTACAGCCTTTTGTTTTCCTATTGTAGGTAGATGTGTTTGACTATTTGACCCCTATTTGTTTAACAATAGGCAGGTTAATCACTCATCTCCTGTGTAAAGACATCCAAAAACACTGGCATGTTTTTGCAGATTCAAAGCATATTGATCGGTAATGTCTGGAACCCAAGTTTCAAGAAATAGCAATGTTTAAATATTACAGCATGTTCAATTCTTCAATACAGTGTTTCTATAACAAAACGTACTGTTCTAACTGCTCATAACTTGTGATGACCATTTTATTTTAATCAAAATTGTTCCCCTCTTGTCTCTTTTCCATTTGTAACATGGACGAAGGAGGGCAGGTTTTTCCTTACACGAACAAGATTGTCCCTCGGATTGTTGCTCTGAGGGGAGGTAGGGTTATGTATGGAAAAGGGGTAGGAGGGGAAACACTTAATGAACATCACAACGTTATGAGCAGTTAAAACGATATGTTTCCTATATTGAAGGATCGAGCTTGCTGTAAAATGTAAACATTACTATAATTTTAAATCCACAATTGCATCCAACAAGTCACCTCTGTTGTTAAGTACTATTGTTTCTTCCTTGTGAAATTGCCTTACTGAATAAAGTGAAAAAGAAAAGGAATACAAAAAATGTTTTACTCATTCTCTATTTCTCACATAAAGTGTCAATATATTAGTCATTAAAGGGAGAGTAATGTTTCACAATAAAAGCAGCTCCAATTAATCTTCATAGTATTTGGTCCATGCAGACTGTTATTTCAGTTCTGTCAGAGTTGTAGTTCAAGAGTAATTGAATGATAAAGTATCCCCCTCCCTCCCCTTTTACTGAAATAACACTGCTCACCTCGGAGCAGCAAGACTGTCCAGATGGATTACAGAGAGGGACAATCTTCCGTGAGCATAAGGGAAAACCTGAAAAACCTGTCAAGGGGGCAGGTTCTTCCTTATCCTCACAGTAAGAGGATTGTCCCTTACTGTGAGCTGTCTGGTCTCAAGACCAGATTCCACATCTGGGGGGGGGGGAGTGACTTACACTAGGTAAAAGGGGTTGGAGGGGGATACTTTATCATTCAATTACAACTCAGATAGTATTGAAATAATACTCTCCATGGCCCAAACACTATGAAGATTAATTGGAGCTGCTTTTATTTTGAAACATTACTATCCCTTTGGAGTACAGTGAACTTTACATTGTGCATTCATCCATTGCTCTCTCTCTCTACATCAGGACATAAGCAACTGAAGCAGGGAACCTAAAGTAAAGTCAAGCCGAGTGTGGATCTTTGCAGTGTACCCTTCTGTTTTTGCACCCATGTTTACACTGCAGTGTGTAAGTGCAGCCAATCCCTACATCACATTATATCTAAAAATACTATATAAATGCAAGTCTCCAAGAAAAAAAACCTCCCAAACAGAAAAAGTACTAAATGTACATTTTTTATAATGCTTTTTGCATTACAAACTGGATTGTGTTGAAATAAACCGTTTGCCATTGTTTTACAAATTTATTTAGCAAAAGCAAAAACTTAGTTACGAAGTAAAGTACTTTCAGTTACTAAGTAACGCCTACACACTATACAAATTTAGAATTGCAAAGGATTCTAAAATCATTAATGGAGAACAGCCCATACATAAAAGCAAATTGGAGTTATTCTGGAGTAAACCAGCTGCACCATAGGAGACAAATACAAATTCCTGTTATATTAAATTAGGCTTTTAACTGTTTGAATGCTGGAGAGATCTCCAATGCAAGACCTCTCTAGCATTCAAAGGGTTAAAAAGCTCTATTCAAGTGCATGAGAATTTAGGAACATTTATTTGTCCCCTATGGTTCAGTTGGTTTACTCCAGAATAACAGTGGGCCACTGTTCCCATGGGCAGGATCAATGCCTACAGTACAAAAAAACCTCCAGATTACAGGACAAAAGATGAAAGCATTTTTGGACTTATTCATCAAGCTAATCAGTGCAATTCTGGAGCAAATCAACTGCTGGGTGGGGGTGTGAGAATTCCCATAGATTGAGTGGGGCTTTTAACCTCCTGAATGATAGTGATGTCTCTCCAACGAGAAGGATTAGACACATTCTGGGGTGAATCCACTACTGTAGGAAACAAATTAAAATTCTCATTGATTTAAACAGGGCGTTCAACCCCTGGAAGGCTGCAGGTCTCAAACATTACTTTGCAATGCATTAGAGACCTTTCTAGCATTCAATGTGAGAAAAAAAAGCCACAATTAACCCCTTCAGGACAGGTCCAGGTGGGAGTCCCGTTAAGGACCAGATAGAGGACGTTCGGCGTGCCAGTGGGGAATGAAGTGCAACTGCTCCGGTCTTGGAGCAGTCAATTTCAGACCCCACTACTACTCACAGCACCCCCGCAGAAGGGCAGTGAGTAAAAAATATGTGATGTGTCAGGGCTACAACTGATCCTTTAGGCAAGGACAACTTGTCCTTAAGGGGTTAAATCAATGAGAACCTGTGCAATTTTCATCCCTCCACACTTTAGTCCAGCTAGTTAGCTCCACAACTGGATCTGTTTATCAGGATGAATAAGGCCCTTTGTGTCTTTTAGCACAGGATACAACAGTCTCATTTGTCTAGTATCTGAAATTTGTTGTAGTGAACAACAGGGTTTTACAGACAAGTGCTAAACAGCTTCAGGAGATTTCATTTTGTGGAACCCCTTTGCTTGTTACAGAGAGAGTCTTCAATGTATTATGTCGTCAAATGTTCGTGACCTCATTAGCATCCAAGAGGTCTGAATATAATACAATTTTCCAAAGACAGTGGTAGATTTTCTAGATTTTTTTTTTTTTTTTATATGATAATCTGGAATATGAAATCACTGGTTTCAAAAGAGGTAAAAACACAATACTAAGCACTGCCAGAAAAGTATCGAATTGTACAGTTCTGAATTTGAAAATTAGTCACAGGGTTAAAGCATCTTAAATCTCAAAAGTCTGTGGGTTGATGTACAAAGAAAAACTAGAGTAATTATGGGGTCAATAACTGCACCAGAGGGACCAAAAATTTCCACTGATTTAAATATGGCTTTTACCCATAAAATGCTAGAGGGGTTGCCCAACGCATTCCGCAGAAGTGTCTTGGAGACCTAAACGTCAAAGTGTTAAATGTCACATTTAAAAATCAGTAGGAACTTTTGTATCTCCCCCGTGGTGTAGTTGGTTTGGTCGAGAATTGCTCCAGTTCTGATAAGTACATATGCCTCTCTGGGTGATATAAATTAGAAGTCGTAACCAAAGGTATTTGATTATTCAGCCAATAGCATGATCCTAATATGCTCAATGCATCATACAGTGAATTGATTTAATCTGTCCTTATGGCTGATCATTGTTGTGTAAATCTCTTATGGGCAGAGTTTCACCTGTGCGTTGATTAATCACTTTATCCTTAATCTGCCAAGATGCATTTTTTTTTTCCAATTTACAAGCAACCCCCCGAAGGAAAAAAACCAAAAAAAACCCAGCAGTACTCTTGTCCAGCTTCACAGCAGTAACAGTTTGTTAAATTCCGCCCCTAGATGACATCAGCACTTTTTCGCTATACACTTATGGATCAACCGTATCAGTGAGGTTTTAAACCAGAGCTCTTTTTATTAGCTGGTATTTCTCTGTGTCACAGGGAGATTTTCATGTAGATACTTCATACTTCCTGGTTCTGAAAAATCAGAAACCACATGACTGTCTCCTCGAAGTAACCACTTTGTAGTGAGCAGTCCCTCTATTCCCACAGGCCCACGGGCATGGATCCGGGCAGTGCTGATTCCAACCTCAGCTCCTGTGGTAAAGAAAAAATAAAATACACTGTACAAGGATTCAAACCTTTAACATTTAATATAAAAAACAGATTTCCAGTCCTTAAAGGGGATCTCTCACCCCTATGCAAGTTAGGCTTATTAGTTAGAGTATGTACCTAAAATGTTTAAAATGTTATTTATTTTTTTTAAATGCTATTTGGGCTAAAATTGTTTACAGGGTGCCCTGCACCCCACTTCCGCATAGATTGCTCTTGCCGAAGTTTGCCACTCTGCCTCTGCTCCCCTCCCTCTATCCAGCCTCCAACGATGATGGAGGCTTCTGTCTGTAAGCTGGAGCAGTCTCATTGGCAGAGATCGATATCTAGCTAATGAGACCATTCCAGCTTACAGACAGCCAGCCTCCATCATTGGAGGAGGCTGGGTAGTGGGAAGAGCAGAGGGTCAGACTTCTGCAAGAGCAGTTTATGTAGAAATGGGGTGCAGGGCACTCTGTAAACAATAATATTAGCCCAAATAGCATTTAAAAAAAATTAAAAAACGTTTTAAAGATTTTCGCTATATACTCTAATAAGCCTAACTTGCATAGGCAGGAGAGATCCCCTTTAATGGTTTGGTATCATAATACTGTACAATAATGGGTATGAACTGCTGCTGCAGCCTACAAAAGGCTTTTCTTTGCTCACACCCCATCACATCTTCCCTTGTGGCACACCTCATATTGTACCTCTTTTGTTCTCTATTAACCCTTTGAGTGCCAGAAAGGTATACAACCCATTGCAGAGCAATGCTTTGCATACCCCTCTGGCACTCAAGAGTTAAAACGCAACTGTAAAAATTAGGAAAGTCTATATAGTAAGGATAAGTAGCCTGTGTCACGCCAGCTGTTAGGGACTATAACTCTCTTCATTCCCAAACAGCCAGTGGATGATGGGAGTTGATGTCTCAAACAACTCAAATGCCTGAAGTTACCAACCCCTAATACAGTCATGAAGGGTATGTACTGCAAGTCAATGGAATTATCCAGAAATTCACTCAAGGGCGCATACTGCAGCTTATCCTATACACTGCTCCTTTCCTGAGATCATTAACCCTGTGAGTCCCAGAGGAGTCCCCTCTGACACTGAAAGGGTTAACAGATTACCTTTGGTTATTTATCAGCAATTGTTAATAGTACCCTTGTTTGCATACTCAAGGAAAATAAAACGAACAATAATGCCTGTAAATGTCACCATAACACACCATGATACAGACACAGAGTATAACTAAACCAGAGGTTCATAACGGATCCAACAGCATGACCCTAGAGGATGGAAATTCGTATTTACATGGTATGGACACATTTAATTGTGGGGTGGTAGTGGTGGTGGTGGGGAGACGACACAATCTTGCGATAAATAAGTTTAAAAATATACAAGGAAATCAGATTATTTTCTTAAGCATTCACAGATTTGCCCTTTGATCAGTAGGACTCTTAGTACTTGGGGTTATGTAAAATGGAAAAGGAGCAATTCTGGAGCAAAGTGCATCATAGGGAATGAAAAAAAATTCCCACTGATGTAAATAAGGCCATTCACTTCCTGAATTGCCACTGACAAAACATGACGAGTCAGTGAAACACTAGAAGCCCTGTGGTCAGAAGATTCGATTGGTCACATCACCTAAAGAGAAATGTATGAACTAGATGTCAAGTAAGAACACACTAATGATATTTAACCCTCCAGAGTAGTGCCCAACGTATTGCAAACCAATGCACTGGGCATCCTTCTGGCACTCAAAAAGGTTAAATACAAGAAGTTTCTCTTTAGTTGCGGCATCTACAAATAAAAGAAACAAACCTAGTCCAAACCGGTAGCCATCAGAGAAGCGAGTGCTGGCGTTCCAGAAAACACAAGCGCTGTCCACGTGCTGCAGGAAATATTCTGCCGTTTGTTCTGGAGTGTAAGAAAGAATTAGAACATTGTTACTTTTAATTACCATTTGAGATTTTCAATACAGTACCACCTCTATTGACCCTAAATTTATTGTACACTTCTCTGGACCTTAAATGGTTAGTTATGCTCAATACAACCTGTATTAAACCTATTAATTCTCAGTTGCCTACTGGGATGTCACAAAGAATGGCGAACACAATGGACTTATGTTTAAAACCAAAATGTGGCGAGCAATTATGTGGCAAGCAAATAGAGGACGAATAAACATTACAACCAGTTTAAATGGGGCTTTTACCCCCTTGAAAATTTTAGTCAACCATTTAAGTGCTCTGCCTCCTGGCGTCCCCCACTGGATGCAAGAGAAAAATAAACAGATATACCTCACCGCTGCATAAAGGACACCTACATAGGTAAACTAATCCGTCAACCCATTAAAGAACCATTTATTCCTAGGGTATACAAAAAGGCAGTCAGAAACACCCCTGGATCAACATCCAATATGTATTGAAACCTGTCAATTATCTATATTGCTCAGAGCTAAAAATGTATCAAACACATTTTTAAAAGAGCTACATTATCTGCCACCACAGTCTCCCAAGGAAAGGTGTTCCACATCCTTACTGCCCTCAATGTAATAAAAATCTTTGCCTTTGTTTGAGTTGAAAGCACCTTTCCTCTAGCCGCAAAAGACTCCCACTTTGTTTTTCTAATCAGCTACTTGAGTAAAGTGTTACCCAGAGTGTGCTTTATATTAGATTTGAATATATTTGTAAACGGTAATCACATCACCCCTTGGATACCTTTCCTCTAATGTAAAATAATTTATAGCTAAAATCTTCCAATCCCATTATCAGTTTAGTTTCCCTTCCCTGAATTTTCACAGGACAAGATTTTATAAAGAGATGTGCCCAATACTGTATTCCATATTCTAGATGAGACCTTACCAAGAACTTATAGAAATGCACAATTATACTCCCATCCCTGCTCTAGCCCCTTTTACATAGGATGTTACTATATGGCCTCTTGCAGTAAGCTGAGTGACACTGCATGTTTAGTCCATTGTCTACCAGTATTCCCTTATCTTTCTCTAACAGGTATTTGCCAAGTATAGTTAACCACTTAAGGAACACGCAGTCCCGGGGTGGGGAACTCTGGAGGATCAGGGCACTTTTTTTTTCCTTCAACGCGCGGTGTGCAGGCACTCACAAACTTCCATGACGTGTCAGGACTTTCACCGGTGCTTAATCAGGCATTAAGGGATTAAAAAGCCCTATTTAAATCAGTGGGGATATTTGTTTTCTATGATGCAGTTTGTCTGCCACAGAATTTCTACACTTTTGTATTTATACTCTCAGTGACATTTACATAAAAGAAAAGAAGAGAGGGCCCATGGGCCCTTTAAGTGCCAGAGAGGTCTCCAATGCAACATACTAAATGGGTTGAAGCAGTCACTCCACAGTAAAGCATGTTGAGCACTCCTCTTGTCCTTTAAAGGGTTAAATGAACTAAATAAAAGCAAACATGTCTGTAATTATATAAATGGCAGAAACTCACCATTTTCTGTGATAATTGCATCGGTGTGAGAGCTCCCATATTTATGGATGTGCTCAATTGCATCCTGGACGCTATCCACCACTTCAATACAACACTCCAAATCTCCATACTCTGTGCGCAGAGATTTCACCTCTGAGGGGCTGAAGGTCAAATAGGATGCAAACTTAGGACCAGCATGAATTTTTACCTACAGAAGAAAAATAAAATGTGCTTGTAAAAGGAGGCAAGACTTGCCAGGTGACAGCTTTATGGCTCACCAATGTCTTTCCAGATACCACAAAAAATTATATTACAAACATTTTGGTTCATCAGATGCTGGGTAACAATCAGATTAAATCATCTTCCTTGGGCCAGTAAATTCCTGTTGCCATGGAAAGTGAATATAAATTTACAGAAGATGCAATTAAAGCTTTAAACACCAGAGATGCACATGGTTAAAATAACGAAAATGACTGATGGAAATGTTGTCAAGACAGTTAACACCTGAAATATGCGGATTTTAGCCAGGTCCCCTGAATGCTGGAGAGGTTTCCGACACATTGTGTAGCAATAAATTAAAGATCTATCTATAATTCAAAAGGTTTTAAGAGCAGTTTTCACTTGTCACCTGTGGTGAAGCTGGCTTGTTTCAGTATCAAAACTATTAAATTGCACCTTAAAGTGCTAGTAATACTTCAATTGAATTTTATTTTATATTGTAGCCATTAAAAAAAAAAAAAAAAAAAAACATTAAAAATGATATATGTCTTTATGGTTTGAGATATATTCGCAAGTAAAGTTTAACCCTGACAGATTTGGAATCCGGCCCACAGACCAGCCAGCGGCTCTTCAGCAGAGCCGAGATCGCAAGACATAAAAACAAATACTTCATTGGAATGGTCTACAAAGTGTGGCTGGTTTGCCAGCACACTTTGTAGATCGTTCCAATGAAGCAGTTATTTTTACATCTTATGATCTCGGCTCTGCTGAAGAGCTGCCGGCTGGTGTGCGGACCAGATTCCAAGTCTGTCAGCTAGAGAGCAGACTTGACCGATACAGCCACTCAGGGGGAAACTTTGCTTGTGACATATCGTTTTTAATTTTTTTTTTTTAATGGCTACAGTATAAAATTAAATTAAATTGAAGTACTACTATCACTTTAAGGGCTTTACAAAGAAACAAAAGGATGAGCAATGCAGGAGCAACTCACATGCACCATGTATGTATGTATCTTTATTTATATGGAGCCACACAGTGTATGCAGCGCCTGGAGGGGAAAGGGGATTTTTTTTTTTTAACCAAGACAGAAAAAGTTACAAGGCACCTGTTCAACCCGCAGCATGTCAATGATCTGGTCAAACAGTGGAGTCCTCAACACGTCTCTATGGATCAGCAGTGTTTCCAATGCATTGCAAGCAGCTGGATATTCACATTTGGAATCTCGCACTAGAACAAAGGAATACCGAAATGCATTATGCACTTACAGCATTATAAATCCTTTGGGTGGGAGTCATGAAGGAATGCCTTGGGCCCCCTCATGCGCACAGAGGGTTAAAGAAAAAACAAACAAAGGAATAATGACTTTATTAAGTGTAAAACAGTATACAACATACTATCTTTAGATGTGTGAATTATGTGATGGGATGATCTAGGATTAACAGTTAATTCATTGGGGAACCCATTAAACAGGCCATCATTTTGATATATCCCCTATTCAAACCAAAATCACAGATTCTCCTGAATTACATTAGTTCAGTAAAGACATTATCAATTACTGGGGACTGTCTTTGGGCAGGTTGAGAAACTGTGAGTTGGACCCTAAGTGGCTATGTGCTATTCTCTTTCCAGTAGAAACTGTAGAAAAAAATCTTTTTACCACAGGGCTATTGCTTCAAAGCATTATACACCCCTGTGGCACTCTGAGGATTAACATCCCATGCCACCTGCAGGCTATTAAAATACTACAGCTTGCATATCCTGCTTCTCTAGGATGTTTGTCAGAAGCCGTCATGTGCAGCAAAAACTGCCTGAACGCACAGAATGCTGGGAGTTCTGTGCTGGGAGTATTCTGTGATTTCGGGCAGTCTCTACAGTGCATGACTGCATCAGAGGCAGGAAGCAGAGCAGGACTGGCCTCTTAACCCTTTGAGTGCCAGAGGGGTACGCAATGCATTGCGTTGCGTATCCCCTCTGGCACTCAAAATGTTAACATCACACGGACCTTGGCCCGTGTACATGGGCTTTACACTAGTGTCTAGATAATAAGAACAAAAACCTTACCGGCTGAGAACTTGGATTAGACTCAATAGGACTTATTCAAATAAAGGAATCCTACGCCAGAGTTTCTCAGCCACAGTCAGCAAGTGCCCTGCCTGGGCACAGTGAACTAAAATAGGATTTTAGTCTTACCTATTAAATCCTTTTCACTTAGTCCATACAGGTCACTGGTACTCTGGGGAGGCGTAAGTCCCCTTTAATAGGCAGGAACAATTATGCAAATAATTTGCAGGGGGCGGAGCCTCCCCTCTTACTTAAGCCACCTTCTGGCCAGAGCCACTCATATTGATTTGAGACCCTAAGAACTGACCGCAGGTAAGCAAAAAGAAAGACTCCTGTGAGCATGCCCAACAGTCTCCCACTGAATGCCACAGGAGAACCAAGTCTGTTCCCTTGACAGGGTGGGAGACCAGTGACCTGTATGGACTAAGTGAAAAGGATTTAACAGGTAAGACTAAAATCCTATTTTCACTGTCGCCCAATACAGGTCACTGGTACTCTGGGATGTACAAACATTGAGCTGACCCAGAGGCGGGAAGAAGGCAAGGACCAGGCGCAAGGCCCAAGCCACTAGAACTGCTATGAACCAGTTAATAACATAGCCCAAACTGTAAGTGTCAACGGACACCCATCAAGGGAAAACAATCCCTGAACAAACACAGCACACTGAACAAGAGCCAACAGGGCTCAACAGGAAGGAAGCACTAAGGATCACAGAGCGGAAGGCCTAGACAGGCAAAGCTGCCTCCAGGACCTTCCTCCCAAAACTGGCATCAGCCGAAGCCAGTACATCAACTCGATAGTGCCTAGAAAACGTGTGCACAGAGGACCAAGTGGCCGCTCTGCACAGGTGATCAGCAGACGCCTGATACTTGTAGGCCCAGGAGGCCCCAATAGATCTGGTGGAATGGGCAGTCACCCGGAAGGGAACGTGCTTATTCCGAATCTTATAGGCTTCACGAACGGTAGCCTTAATCCAAGAGGCGATAGTAACCTCGGAAGCCGGTCTCCCTGCCCTAGGCCCCTCAGGAATGACGAATAGAGCGTCAGACTTCCTGATAGACTCGGTGCGATGAACATAAAACTTGAGGCACCGCACCACATCCAACAAATGGAGATCTCGTTCCTTGTCAGATGAAGGATTAGGGCAGAAAGAGGGAACCACAATCTCTTGATTGATGTGAAATTCGGACACAACCTTGGGTAAGAATTCCTTGGTAGTGCGAAGCACAGCCTTATCCTTGTGGAACACCAGGTAAGGAGGTTTACAAGACAGAGCTTGTAACTCTGCCACCCGGCGAACGGAAACAATAGCCAAGAGAAAGGCCATTTTCCAAGTCAAAAGACGTAAAGGAATAGAAGCCAAGGATTCAAACGGGGGTCGCTGGAGAACTCCCAGCACCAAATTGAGGTCCCACTGGGGAGTAGGACTCTTGAAGGCAGGTCGAACATGAGTCACACCTTGGAAGAAAACTTTGACATCAGGAAGGATAGCAATCCTTTCCTGGAAAAACACAGACAAGGCAGAAGTCTGAACCTTGAGGGAACTCAGACTGAGCCCCTTATCAACACCGTCCTGCAAGAAGGCCAGGACAGTGGGAAGATGAAAATCAAGGGATAACTTCTTATCACTGCACCATGCAACAAAGGTTGACCATATGCGATGATAGATCTTGGAGGACACAGGCTTACAAGCACTGAGCATAGTCGACACCACAGAAGGAGAAAATCCTTTCTTTGCTAGAATCGAGGATTCAACCGCCAAGCCATCAAACGGAATGTGTGAACGTCCTCCTTCCACAGATAACCCTGAAGAAGATCCGGACGGGCAGGAAGTGGGATCGGATCCGCCACTGACATGGCCATCAACTCCGGATACCAGGACTGGCGAGGCCAGTTTGGAGCGATCAGGATGACAGGACAACGCTCCTGCTTCAACTTCTGGATAACTCTGATCAATAGAGGAAGAGGAGGGAAGATGTAAGCCAGGGGAAATTCCCAAGGGATCGACAAGGCATCCACTGCTAGAGCAAGGGAGTCCCTCCACCGGGAGCAAAACACCGGAACCTTCCTGTTGTGTCTGGTAGCCATCAGGTCCACCACAGGCATCCCCCACCTCCGGGTGAGCAACTGAAACACCTCTGGATGAAGAGCCCATTCTCCGCTGTCGACGGTGAGACGACTGAGGAAGTCCGCCATGACGTAGTCTACGCCTGGGATGTGAACTGCAGAAATGACAGGCACGTGAACTTCTGCCCAGGACAAAATATCCTTGACCTCCCACCAGGCGGAACCGCTTCTTGTGCCGCCTTGCCTGTTGATGTAAGCCACCGCCATGGCGTTGTCGGACTCCACTCTGATCGGACGACCAGTCAGTTGAGACTCCCAGTGCCTCAGGGCAAGCCGGACAGCTCGAAGTTCCAGAACATTGATGGAGAGAAGGGATTCCTCCAGACCCCATTTCCCCTGAGCACTGAAGCGACCTCAGACTGCACCCCAGCCCCGAAAGCTGGCATCCGTCGTGACTGTGGACCAACGAGGAACTAGAAAGGATCACCCTTTCAGGAGATGAGGGAGACCCAACCACCAGTGCAGACTCGACTCGACATGAGGAGGTAGAGACACAGACAGATGTTGATGATCTGGATGATTCCTGCACGTCTGGATCACAAATCTCTGAAGGTCCCTGGAGTGGGCCATAGCAAATGGCACTGCTTCGATCGTGGAAATGAACTTCCCCACTAAGGATGACAACTTCGGAACCGGAATTTCGTCCCTGTCCAGAATCCCAGCCACTCTGATGGCTATCTGGTGAGCCACATCCTCTGGAAGAAACACCATGCATTGGTGAGTGTCGAACAGGAGACCCAAGAACCGAAGCCTCTGAGATGGAACCAAGTCCGACTTGTCCAGATTCAGGATCCAGCCATGATGGTTCAGAGTGTGCATACACTTCTGCAGTTGCTGATGGAGAAGCTCCGCTGAGGAGGCTTTTAGTAGGAGATCGTCCATGTAGAGGGTCACCCTTATCCCATCCTGATGAAGCACCGCTATCAAGGAGCCTAACACCCTCTGGAAGACCTGAGGGGCTGAAGTCAGCCCAAAGGGGAGCGCTGTAAACTGAAAGTGTCCCCTGTGGCAGGCAAACCTGAGATACCGCCTGCTCTCTGGATGAATGGGGATGTGAAGATACGCATCCTGAAGGTCCAGGGAGGCAAGAAATTCCCCCGGAGACATAGCTGCAATCACAGATCGCAGGGATTCCTGGCGGAAGTGGGAAGTCACCACATAAGCATTGAGATCTTTGAGATCCAAAATGGGACGGGCCCCTCCGTCCTTTTTGGCCACCACTAACAGGTTGGAATAAAATCCTGAACCTGTGTCCTCCTGAGGAACCACCTCCAGGACCTCTTTGTCCAAGAGATCCTGAATAGCGTCGTCAAACAGACGTCTCTTTACAGGTTCCTGAGAAGGACGAGTAAAATGGAACCGAAAAGGAGGAAGGGAGGAGAAAGGGATCCGGTATCCCTCTGACACCACCTGGATAACCCACGGGTCCGCCACTGACTCCTCCCAAATCCGGCGAAAGATGTGGAGACGTCCACCTACAGCCGGATGCGGACCCGGGTTCGGCGAGTCATGCCGAAGCAGTCTTGGAGGACTTGGCCTTGGGGGCAACTTTGGGCTTCCAGGACTGTTTGGGCTTGGAGGAGGAGCACGCAGCGGGAGGACCCGACGGGGTCGAGGAGCGTGTCTCAGTCTGAAAGGAACGAAAGTACCGGTTGCGTTTGGCTGGAAACTTTTTCTTAAAGACTGAGGGTAGAAGAGTACTTTTACCACCAGTAGCCTCACTGATCATTTCTTTGAGTTCAGAACCAAATAGCAAGTTCCCCTGAAAGGGCAAGGAAAGCAAGGCTTTCTTGGAGGCGGTATCAGCAGACCAAATTTTCAGCCAAAGGGCGCGTCTAGCCACCACTGAAGAAGTGGAGGCCCGCGCCATCATGCGCACAGCATCAAAGGCAGCGTCAGCAATATAATTCTGAGCTTCAGAAATGTTAGCAAGAAGCTGCAACTGTTCAGAAACTGGAGCATCCTGGCGAACTGCTTCAGTCAGTCGCTCAGTCCAGGCCGCGATAGCCTTGTTTACCCAAGCCACTGCAAAGGTTGGACGCATGGCAGTGCCGATAGAGGCAAAAATGGACTTAAGAGAAAGTTCCAATTTCTTATCCGTCCAATCATGCAGGGCAGAGGCATCAGAGACAGCCAAAGCGGTAGACTTGGATAGCCTGGAAACAGGGGCATCCACCTTAGGAGGATGTACCCATTTCGCCAGCTCAGTCTCAGGAAAGGGGTAAAGTTTAGCAAACTTTTTGGAAACAGAGGAAGACCTAACAGGATTCTTCCACGCCTCAGAGACTAGACGGGCAAGAGTAGTATTAGTTGGAAAACAGACAACAGGCTTAGATGGCTTTTTCTGAAAAACATCAGAAGGATCATAAGTGGATGCTTGAGTCAGAGGAAGATTGAGCGTATTCAAAACCGCTCTGATCAGACCCTCAGCCGAAACTTCAGGGTCACATTCATAGGGGTCCCCAATGGACCTGTTAGATTCAATAACAGTACGTTCCTCAGCATCAGAATCCTGCAAGAGTTCTTCCTCAGAAGAATCAGTGACATCAGGAGCCCCCTGTGGCTTAGGCAGGGAGGTCTTGATGGTAGAGGGGGTCTGCCAGACCTGGAGAGCCCCCTGTACCTGAGAGGGAAAGAGTTGAAGGGTGGATCTGAGATCCCAAGATGGCTCAATAGCATAGCTGGGAAGCCCAGGGTTGCTATCCTGACTAGTACAATTAGGGCATAGATCCCCCACATTATCGCTAGACAGCCCAATGTGGCAAGAGGAGCAAAACGCCATGCGGGTAGCAGACCCCCCATCCTCTTTAGACTTGGGTCTAGCCCCTAGCTCCAGTGAAGTAGACATGCTCACAGCGTCAATATACCTCACTAATAACTCTATCACCCAGAAAAGGTGTAAAGGATTAAAGTTTCACCCCAGAAATGTCTAAAATTGGACTTATCTGGCCAGCGAAGGGTTAATCAGTTGAGGAGAGAGAAGGCTCGGTCCCTGCGTAGTGTACTCGCATAAGAAAAGTGCAACAAAATGGCGGCCGTCATGACAGCCAATCAGAAACGAGCGCGAACCAAGCGCTCATGGGAAATGTAGTTTTCCCTATACAAGGACCCCAAACAGTGCCCGAAGCCCCCCTGAACCCCTCACATTAATAAAACACCATCCGGATGATAGAGCAGGAGCCTAGCATTAAAATGAGCCCTCTCTGAAGTTGCTGTGACAAGCGGTTCCAGAGATATGTCCCACACTGTGATTTCCCATAGAGAGTAAAGGAGCCATGCTTCTGAGCGGGAAACGCCGTGCTTAAAGGCGCAGAACACAATTTTTAATAAAGTTTAAGAAAACTTTCAAAAGTGCCCAAACAAGCATAAAACACATAAGAAACATAAGTAAACAAATATACTAAGCTCCAAAACCCAGAGAATACCACAGAAATTGCATAAATCTAAAATAATGCAATAAAAACACCCTATGAGTGCTGGAGTGAATTGAAAACTCCCAAATACAAGCCCATCAAAGGGACACTGTGGGGACAAGTGGACCTTCAGCACTCAAAGGATGACTCACCTTTCCTGCAGGACTTCTGTCTTCAGGTGACCATGATAAGGGAGGAATAACCCAGAGGCAATTCCTCAGCAAGGGAGCTGCTCCACACAAGCTGTCCCCTCATCAGGGTTTAAGGTCCACAGAAAATCCCTGGAAGCTGCACCAGCCACTTTAAAGAGGGCAATTCACAGCCATGGTCACCCTCCTAATGGTGGTATTCCATATTTGAATAAAAATAATAAAACTCTAAGAAGCATAGATGTTCTCTGCCTGGTGTGCAAGCACACCAGGAACAAATCAATATGAGTGGCTCTGGCCAGAAGGTGGCTTAAGTAAGAGGGGAGGCTCCGCCCCCTGCAAATTATTTGCATAATTGTTCCTGCCTATTAAAGGGGACTTACGCCTCCCCAGAGTACCAGTGACCTGTATTGGACGACAGTGAAATCACATTACACACCTGGCTAGGGGTACTATAAACTTTGTATGTGCAACACGTAACCCTCTGGGACTCAAAGGGGTTAAAGACATTTAACTTTCAACACAGTGCAGGCAGAAAATAAAAAGGTTTTTACATTATGGAAATGGTATGTATTCAGACAATACCATACCTCCCACTCACTAATCAAACTATACTCCTTCTCCACCCCTTAAACCGAGCAGATGCCAGGGCGCTTCCCATGAACGGACTTAATGCCTTGGATAATACAAGAGGTAATATAACTTCAAAAATGCAACAAAGCTTCCAGTATTTTAACTCTTGCCCTCACACATTCCCTCTAATTTTCTCATCCACACTCTCAAGTAACTCTGGTAATTTTGGAAGGGAGGATTAAGCACCCAAAGATTTACTGTTGACCAACATCCTTCCAATACTTTTCCATTTTATTTGAATCAGCAAATCCACTCAGTATTTCTTTTCTAAGTACACCTTAATCCGAGTACTTGTGTCATTAAACCGTAACCACTGCCAAGGTATAAAATGAGACCGATGGACAGTGTCTTCAGTGCCAGCACAAATAAATATTCTAATTCATTTGCAAATATCACAAATGAAATAATATTGCAATTAATAAGAAGCAACACATATTATATGACTTAAAAGGGATTGAAAAGTCATGTATTAAGTAATAGCTATATTGTAGATATCAAAAAAAGATTACTTGAGCTTAGTCCTATCTCTCAGACCTTTATGGTTTGAGAGCTATACAAAGATAAAGTTCTCCCCCCCCATAAAGTTCTCCCCCCCTCCCCCTTTCCCTGACATGAGCTGTAAAGCTGTCAGAAGGAGATTAGGCACACTTTGTAGACCGTTCCAATGAAGTATTTATTTTTAGACATCGCTATTTCGGCTCTGCTGACGAGCCGCCAGCTGGTCCCGGGACCAGAATATCCTTCTGACAGTTTTACAGCTCCTGTCAGGGAAAGGGGGAGGGAGCGAAGAACTTTATCTTCGTATATCTCTCAAACCATAAAGGTTTGAGAGATAGGACTAACCTTAAGCAATAACTATATTGTAGATATAAAAAAAGATTACTTAAGGTTAATAAAATATAGTTATTACTTAAGGTTAGTCCCATAAAGGTTTGAGAGATATACGAAGATAAAAGTTCTCCCTTCCCTCCCCCTTTCCCTGACATGAGCTGTAAAACTGTCAGAAGGATATTCTGGTCGCGCGACCAGATGGCGGCTCGTCAACAGAGGCAAAATATCAATATCTAAAAATAAATCCTTCATTGGAACGCTCTACAAAGTGTGCCTGGTTTGCAAGCACACTTTGTAGACCGTTCAGATGAAGTATTTGTTTTTAGATATCGCTATTTCGGCTCTGCTGAAGAGCTGCTGGCAGGTCGCGTGACCAGGGTCTCCTTCTAACAGCTTTACAGCTCATGTCTGGGAAAGGGGAGAACTGTATCTTTGTATATCTTTCAAACCATAAAGGTTTGAAAGATAGGCATAACCTCAAGTAATCTCTTTTTATTATATCTACAATACAGCTATTACTTAATACACAACTTTAATATCCTTTTAACTTTGATTCAGTTCTTCAAGCCACTACATTACCGATTCTGGTGACCTTCTCCACACTAGCTTCAGAGTCCACGTACACGTGGCATATCCCTTCACTATGTCCCATCACTGGAATTCCTTTAGCTGCTTTCTGTATGTCCCTGACCAGCTGTGATGAGCCACGTGGAATGATCAGATCAATCAGTTTATTTAGACGGCACAGATCCTCCACTTCCTCTCTGGTGTTTACCTGTAAACAGTTTGCAAGAAATCACATGCCTGGACATCACTTTAAACTCATACGGCCACAGTCACCTAGACACAATCCTACAGCAAACCAGCTGCACCATAGTGAACAAATAAACAGTCTGGAAAATCTCACTGAATTACGTGTGACTTAATCCCTTAAAGCTGGGGCCTCCCCAACACATTGCTTCACACTGTGATGGGGACCTCTCTAGCATTAAAAACCCCATTTAAATGTTTGTCCCCCATGGTGGCGTTTGCTTGCTCCATAATTGCTCCACTTTTGACTTTGCTTACATGGCCCAGACAGTTAATAGTGGCAATGATGGAATATCTTCATTCACACGATAACCAGTGAATCTCCAACTATCATTGGGCTCCATTTCAAATCATGCACAGATGGGCACCGGTTGGCAAAGAGTTATTTTAAGGTCTCCTGCAGCTGGATAGCCACATGTTGGTAATTTCTGCATTAAACTGTACATTGACAATACAACAGATGTCAGTTTTTTACTTCATTAAATGAAAACCTTAAACTACAAGTTGCTCTTGTAGGAAACACCAACATTGTCAGAAATATAGGATTTTCTCTTACACAGGGATTGGCAACCATTGGTACTTCAGTTGTTGTGGACTACAAACACCCATCACCAGCAACCAACCACTGGGTCATTAGAGATGAGCGAAGTCCTACTCTTGCACTAGTATCTAATACAGGGATGCAACAGAAATGGTAGGAGGTGCCTGAAGCACTAAACTACATCCATTTTCTTTTTTCAACTTTACTGCCTGCACTTAAATGGTCAAATCATTATTTGCCCCAATGTGTTGAAAACGCGTTTGCTCCACTTTTAACTCTGTGCGCTTAGCTAATATACATGGACGCTCCTCTGACCACCAAACTGTTAACACACTGTGTGCCTTTATTCGTTCAGCTACAGAGGTGCAGTTCTTGAGCACATCAACTGCACCATAAATCTGAAATTTAAAGTCTACAAATTTCCATTTAAATGGGGATTTTAACCCCTTGAATGCCAGAGGTATCCACATATCATTTTACAATGCAACCAGAAACCTCAGTAGCATTCAAAAGATTAAAAGCACCATTTAAGTCAATGAGAAATTCCATCCTCTCTCCCATGGTGCAGTTGATTTGATCCAGAAGTGCACCTATTTAGTTGATGAAAAGAGGCCATATGGGGGGGGGGGGGTCAAATCTCAGGTAAAGCAACAGACAGTCAGACAACACATGATCAGAGCTCTTACAAGCTGCACAGCATCTTTAACTCCATGAAGAGACAGCGCTTCTTGAGCCAGACGATAGAGCGTCTGATTGGTATTCAAAGCTTCCTTGCCTCCTTTCAGCAGCAAGCCGTTCCCACTAGCAATAGCCAGTGCAGAAACCTGCAGGGAAATTAGAAAATATAGTATGGAGGACACAAACATTTCTAATGAAGGTAAAGATGCAAAGAAGAAATGTGAACCAGATTCTGTCTTTCAAAAGTATTGTCTGATGTATCAGAACTTCAGTGCGAATAAACTACAGGGAAATGTACTACCGATTTAAAAGGGACTTTCAAACCCTTGAATCTTAGAGATGTCTCCGGAGCATGCCACCCCTCCCCCCAAACCATCTGGACCACAGGCAAAAAAGACACTTCACACTGATAGCAGTTGGACTTTTAAAAGGAGAGTAATACCTATAATAAAGTGCAGCTCGGAGTCTACTTTATTGTATATTTAGCATGTACTGCCATATTTCAATACTAACAGGCCTGTAGTTCAACAGCAATTGAATCCGAAAGAATCCCCTCCCGCCCCTTTCCCCTGCATAACTCATACCTCAGTCTGGTACAGATGGCGCACGGTGAGGGACAATCTTCAGTAAGCAAAAGGAAAATCTTGTCCCCTTTGTCAAGGGTGGAGGGTTTTTCTTCTACTTACGGACTGAAGATTGTCCCCTCACTGCGATCTGTCCGGTCCCATGACCGGATTCAACAAACAAAAAGGTATAAAGTTATTTGACCTGGCACAATTTAACCCTTTAAGTGCAAGCGGGGTGTGCAACGCATCGATTCTGGCATTTAAAGGGTTAAAGAGTGTCCAAGTTCAATCCTCAAGTGCCACCCACAGGCCAGGTTTAAAGATTTCTGTAATTAGGCACAGGTGAGTTAACCCTTTGGTTGCCAGAGAGGTATCCAACGCAATGCGCTGGATAACTCTCTGACACTCATAGGATTAATCAGTAGGTCATTCATTTTGATTGGTCCACCTAAGCTCAGATGGGGAAATGGTTAAATCCTGCACTGTTTATAGCTTTTGAGGACAGAACTTGGACGTCCCTTGGTTAAATCAACTGGGATTTTGGGAATGTTCATTTCCCCTATGTGATGCAGTTGGTTTGTTCCCATATTGCTCCAGGGTGCTTTAATACAAAAGGGCCAATGAACTAAAGACAGTGGTAAGAGAGCAGGTTTCTGTTATCATACCTGGGGAAGGCAGTCTGGCCGGGATTCAAAAATAACTAGCAGAACTCCAATCGGTACGGTCACCTGCTCCAATTCCAACTCTTTGGCAATTCGTGTTCTCCGGATGACACGCCCTACACTGTCCTGGGAGGAGGCTGCGATCTGTCGGAGTCCAATGGCTAGGCTGTTCAGCTTTGCAGTTGACAAGCTTAAGCGCTTCATCAAAGGAGGAGCCAACCTTCCTAAAGGACAAGAACCAAATTCCACTTACCTGACATAACACACTTTTTAACCCCTCGGAGAGTAAAGCAGTCTCCAAAGTATTGCTTCTCTAGCATCCAAGGGGTTATACAGCAGCGCTGCGAGTAAAAAGTACGTGATGTGCCGGGGTTAAACAATGATTTGATAAATGTAAACTTGTAAGTTTATGCAGATTAGAGTGTAAGGACTGGCATACCAGCCAGATACAAGTATTCCATATTGCCCTCAAACCCGCCCCCCCCAGCCAGATACTAGCATTCCACACTGCTCTACTCCCACTTCACACCAACCAGATTTCAACCTTGTACATTGCTTTCCCTTGTGCTTGTCTGTCACTCTAAGCCAGGCAGATACTAACATTACACTTTACTTGCCTTTTGCTAATGCACCATAATTAGCGCATTTGAATAGATTAAAAAAAAAAATATATATATATATTTGTCAAATACTACTCAGACTATTGGATTTAAATAAAAAAACAGCTCATATACCAGATTTGTAAAGGTTTTTTTTATCATCCAAGTTATAAAGGTGTTCGTTACACTTTGGGCGGTATGTTCAAAGGGAAATAAAGAACAAGTCACTAAATCCATGAACAACAAATTTGCTATAGAGTATACAACAAAACACTAGCAATGTCCATTGTGTACGACAACTCCAGAACTGACGGGCAAAGGGGTGGATCTAGGGCGTGGCTAAATTATTCTCCAGTGTCATATAGAGGAAAAAAATATTTGTCATAACTAACGACAAAAAATGTGCTTCAAAACATAAAATTTGTACTTTAAGAAAAAAAAAAAAAAAAAAGTGGAGGGAATGTGTTCTGAATGTGAGAATTTTTGTCTTTAGTTAAGACATTTTTTAAGACATTTTTTATCATTACATACGACAATTTCAGTCAGGACAAACGACATATTTCTAATCACAACCGACACTCTGAAAATATTAATGATCCCAACGACACTGTACTTTGAAAAGTCGTTACAAATGACAAAAGCTATTTCACTACTTCTTGAACATATGGCCCTTTACATTATTTGCTGAATTGATAAACCTTTATACACACACATGGTGTAAAGGGGAACAAACCAAAATTTAAACATCTAACTTCCCTTTATTGGAATTTAAAAGCAAACATATAACAAATTATATTATTTTTTCAAAGAGGGTAAGAAGAAATCAAAGACTATATCCACAGAACAGAAAGAGAGCAGTTCTATGGGAACAAACTACACATTAGGAGACAAAACCGCACAATATTCTTACTGAATAAAATGGGTCTAATAAACCCCATGAAATCTAGAGATGTCTCCTATGCACTGCAAAACACTCTAGGAGTTAAAAGTTCCATTTAAAATCAATGAGAATTTACATTTTATCACGGTGCAATATGGACCATATGCATTGACAGAAGTGGAGTAATACTGGGTTAAACATTTAACTGGCTAATATACTGTAACGAAGAATTGTATTTACGTTATGGGATTTAATAAGTTATCAAAGATGGAAAAAAAATTCAGGGTAGAATACAGAATTATATATTAATTAAAATAAAATCCAAAAGAAACTAAGGAAATCTTCCCCTTAACCCGTTGAGTGCCCCTCTGGCACTCAAAGGGTTAATACATTTTAGTCACACAAGCACATTGGCGCAAAAGACTGCACCATATGCATTAAGAAAGGGAAGAAAAGGTGAAATTTACTCACAGTGTGCTGTGACCCATCATTTAAAGGGGAACGATCATATTAATGTTGAGCCCCAAATCATAATTAAAATAGCGATATGCATAGACTTGTATTTTCAAGAATAATTGCTGCAATAGGGAGAAATAGAACTTTGTTAGGCAGAGGAAGGGATCTTGCTGTAGGCGATCTCTGCACCTGTGCGGTCAGTCCCTTCTGGTGCCTTAAGTCACAAAGGCATTCAACTCACCAATCGTAGTGTTGAAGGTCACAGAGATGTCTGCTCTGCAAGATGACTGCGTTGTTCCCTGCTGCCTAAAAAGTTATATATTCACTAATGCTGCAATTCTACTTGAAAATACAAGCAAGTCTATACATATCGCTATTGTTCTTATATTTTGGGGTTCAATATTAATGTGATAAAAGTTTAGCTTTAATGGGCTACATTTTTAATTATTCGCTATGGTGCGGTATGTTTGCCCTAGAACTGCTATACAACAAAAGTGTACCTTTACCCTCTGCATCTTCCATATCTTTCTTGTTAGCAGACAGAATCTCCTCTCTGTGATCAGTCAGCAAGTCGGCAAGGTGAAAAATTATCTCAGCTCGCTGATCGGATACAAAGACATAGAAAAAGGGATGCACTAAGATCCAGTAATTAAACCAAATACCCACAAACTGTATCTCAGCAGCAGAGGAAAATTTTTACAGCCTCCCTGCTTCTGGGGAAATTAAAAAACTGTCTCCACTCAGCAAAAATCTGTATCAAGTGATCACAAAAGAAACAAAAAGAGAGAAGGGAGCTTATAGTGCCCAAAATATCACATCAGCAATGATGTTCGCTTCCGATTCACACCTGGACAGGTACTTACATACTATCCAGATGGGTCACACAGTTAGAGAATCTGAACCAGTTTTCCTTCAAGTATCTATCCCATGCTTTCTTGAAGGCTGCATTGAAACTGATACTTGAACAGAGACTGGTAACAATTCTTTGCGACTGTCTTGATATTTTGGGAACTAGGAGTGCTCTTCTTGCTTTACGTTTCCTCTGATGGAAGAGGTAATCCATGAGATATAACAGGTTTATGACTGTTTTAAAATGGACATTAAATAATTCATGTTTATAATGAATAAACACTTCAAGCACTTGGGCAACATTTCCTGCCATCCTCAACCAAACATGGACAGTGTTGTCCAAAAGCTGGAGAGGTACAGGTTGCCTAACCTTGTGCTACACTATAATATAAACAAGAAAACCATAGCAGCCCAACTGCTCATTGGGACTGAAAGTTTAAAGAGAAATCCAAACAGTAGTGCTTAACCCTAATGAGTGGCAGAGGGGTATGCAAAGCATTGCTTTCCAATGTGTTACGTAGACCTCTGAAATGCAAAGGATTAAATGGAAGGTTTCAGATTTATTGTGATGGGGTTAATATTTTGGCATTTTTGTAAAACGTGGATATTTAAGTGTGCTGGCAGAGCAAATGAAGAAAGACAGAACTAGATTTCTCACACTAAAACAAGTAGATCTTATCTATCATGTCTCACTTCAAGAAGCCAGGGCACCAATAGGTTTTCATTATGAAAAACACTCCTTATATTTATAGAACAAGGACCAAAGAAGGTTTGAGGTTTTTACAGCAGGAAAATGGCCAGACTAGATGGGCCAAAAGGTTCTTATCTGCAGTCAAATTCTATGTTTCTATGACAAAACAAGTGGTGGCTACATGGGCAACCAATCCCACCTGGCATTTCCCTTTGCAAATGGTCGCTAATTACTAAGGGGTAAGATAGCCTTTATCCCACTGCAGAGGAAGTGAACAATTAAATTCTCACTCCTTTCCTCTCTATCAGGACACACTTATATTGGGCCTTATGTATAAAAGAGAAGTGAAATTCTGGGACAAACCAACCTTAGTTGGGAAACATTCCCCAAACTCTCTAGTGTAAACAAGGAATCCTATGTAAACAAGGCAAAACAAAAACAGTGAAACAACTGCACCATAGCAGACAACTCTCCATTGAGTTAAATGTTGCTTTTAAACCCTTGAATACTAGAGGTCGCCAAAGCATTGCATACAGCTGGTTTGCCCCAGAATTGTTCCAGTTTTTGTAGTGCATCAAACTCATTGTTTTCAATGGAGACACAAATGTATCCACCTGTGCTCGTCTCCTCACACCCTGGAGTTAGGTTTTATTCAGGGTGCTACACCTCCAAGAGTGCCGGTCGTTGCAATGAAGGCAACCATACATTCATCTTTATCCATTCCTCCTGACACATTGAAAGTCTTGTTCAATATTTCATAAATAATAGATTTCTCCACCACTGTTTATGTCTATTTTTGCCACATAATGATTTTTAGCCAATACACACAATTTCACAATGAGATGCTGTAATAACCTGGCATCTGAATACACCAAAATTTTATACAAGCATAAAGACCTTTTTGTTGACCTACCTGCTGTGGCAACAGTGCTGCCAAGTTCCTGCCACCTGATCGAGCCATTTCTGCCTGTTGTTCAACCGTTGGGCCTAGGACACACCAGGGAGAAATAAATCACTATAAACATCTGACACTCAAAGAGTTAAAAGTATTCAGCCAGACAGCAAACAAAGTGTATACATTATAAAGCTGCACAAGCCCTGCTCCATACAACTCCGTTCTTCACTGCCCTCAGTGAACTAGCAGACGTATTGTGTACATTGTAATCTAAATTGGCTGATAAGGTATCAATGCACACATAGTGAAACAAAGCAGCAAACAGATCAGAACCGTTATGTCTCTGACTATGCAAGACTTCACATTTCATTATAAAATCTGTGTCCCTAGGTACCAACCTGCTGGTTTCACTTCTGAAAAGAATGTGCCAACTTTCTTCCCCTCTACAATATCTGTGATCACATGTCCTGAAATCTTAGGGTGAGTTCCATTTGCAATTACAACAGATGTGCCACCTTGCAGGGCCCACAAAGCAGCTTTCACCTGCAGAGATGGAAAAGTTTACTAATTTACTGCTCAGTCAGAACAATCCACAGTGATTTACACTGGTGATAACTGCCAACAGAATGACATAAAAGCACAACACACTACAAATGATGTTAAGCTTCCTGCTCACTAAACATACTGCAAGCAGTCAGTCAAAGGGCTAGGCTACACTGGCAAATTTTGAAGGCAGAGTGCCCCCCCCAGGCCAGAGTAGGGCAACCTGAGGCTTTGCAGCAGTTGAGAACTAAAATTCCCAAGGTTCTTTGTCAGCCAAAGGCTGGTTGGGTATGGTGGGAATTGTCATCCTTAACAGCTGAAGGGATCCTGGCTTGTTACCCATTCAAATGGCTGCTGAAAGCAAACAGTTTGACTGTTGCCATGGGAGAGTGGGTACAGGCTGGCACAGCCCAAAATGATTATCGGACATTCCATGCAGCCCTCCAGACGTAAGTTGTAAATACACAATCTTAACTACCCTTGCCCATCACAGTGCTGATGCAGCTGCAGTTTGTGTGTCTTGCCCCATAGAAGGCAAAAGAAACAAATTCCCAGTGACTTTGTCACCATGTAGCCTAGCCCTAAGATGTAGCAAGCTATGACATGCACCAGGAATAGAAGGGTTTGATTTCGGGTAAAGTTTAGCCAAGTTCAAACCTAGTCTCACGAAAGATTTAGGGCAGTGTTTCTCAACTCCAGTCCTCATGACCACTAACAGGCCAGGACTTGGGGATTTCTCTGCTAGAGCACAGGTGTGGTGATCAGAGGATCATTCACACTGATTAACTCACCTGTGCTCTAACAAGGAAATCATCAAATCCTGGCCTGTTAGTGGGTCCTGAGAACCACTGATTTAGAATTTTTTTAAAGAGATGGAAGGAGAGTCTGATGTAATGAAGTACAACAATAAGTCTTGAAGGAGTGAGGAGTTTATTATATGAGCGAGAGGGAGTGGGGAGTTTATTATATGAGAGAGAGGGAGAAGAGAGAGTGTGTGAGTATATATACATATTATATTTACAGTAATATTTGGAGTCAAGGGCAGAAAGCAGAAATAAAACCCAGAAGAAACTTGTAAAAGGTTTTGTAGCTTAGTGCCAGGATTTATATTGGATTCAAAAAGACCTGAGGGGCAAAATGGGAGAGATCAGTAAATGAGGAGCAGCGAGTGAGGTAAATGAGCCTAGCATAATTTTGGCTAGGGCAGGTGGGTTAGGGGAAGACTCCAACAGCTGAGTAATGAAAGGATTAGGGAGTAAACCAGAGTTTTTGGTATCCTTTGTGAAAAAATTGAGTGATATGTTTTGGGTGCAGAAGTAAGGATACTGTGAGGCCCAAGTAAAAAGAAAATCAGATTTAAAAGATGGCTTAAAGAGGGCAGTGTCACTTAAAATGATTTCCTTTGTATTATGTTAATGTACATCAGCACCTTACTATCTATCCAGCCATATGTTTTTATTTTTCGTCAGTGGTTCTTCAAATAATATTTTTATAGTTATACCAAGTATACCAAAGTGAATTCTTTATTAATTTTGAAATGTGCCTACCGGAACTGGCAGTGTTTCTTGGCCATCATGATCCAGATAGGGCAATGAGGGCAGGACGTTTTAGAGAGGGCAATACACCGTTTTCAGAAACATAAAGGTGATGCCCCCCCTTAACCCTTCGAGTGCCAGAGGGGTATGCAACACATTCTCTGGCAATGAAAGGGTTAACGGAGATTATTTAATAACAATAACTAAACAGTTGCATGTAATAGGATGCCTGAATTTATGGATAGAAATCCCTGCTTCCTGCCATTACTTGGCCAGTTAACAAGGAAATATTACCTATGCAGGCCACCACTTCTAAAGTGGCTCTTTAAAAAAAAACCTAGTGATATACAATAATGTGGTCTGGGGCAGGAAACATTGTAAATGTGTGTCATTAACTAGAAAGATGATTTACTGGTGATCCTGTCAATTTATGAAACAAATGTATAGATGCACTGGAGACCTCGCTAGCATGCAAGGGGTTAATTATCCCTTTAAATTTGTTTGCCCCACAAAATCTCCACTTAACACCTTAGTCTTGGTAGATGATATAAATGAGGGATTGGTTTGTATAGAAGTTATACTGGAAGGACTGGTCATGGTGGTGGTGGTTGGGGGGGTTAAATGTTAGCTTTTAAAAAGGCCACATATCAGGTGGCGATGGGAGAAAGCAGACAGTGACCTGACACATAAGAGGAAGAGAGATCAGAGCAACCGAGCTAAACTTAGGTGTCCCCAAAGCAGGGGTGGTGCTAGGCACTGTCTGAGAGGGCTAAAGCCAAAGGTCTCATGATTAAGGCCCTGGGACTTGCTGCCAGTTTCTTAATAGTGCAATTAATTAGGCTGCACAGCTATTAATGCATTAGACTGGCCAAAGCCCCGGAACACTGAGAACCTAGCAACTCCCCTGGAGCAGTACATAGATGGTAATAAAAACCAAAGGAGTTTATTAGTTTACCGAGAAAGGAGGTGTAGAGAGAGAAGAGCAGAGAGCCGGGGGCCGAGTCTTGTGGGACTGCAATGGAAAGTGGGAAGGGAGAGGGAGATTTACCAGACCCGACAGAGAAGGAATCAGTTTAGTTCTACTAAAAAGATCAGTATTCAGACTAGGATATAGAGGCACAAGTATATAAAAGCTTACATTTGTAGCAGGATGCACCAAATCCAAGAGATTTAAAATTCTGCATCAATTACCATGGTTTTTGAAGGTTGTTTTAGGAAAGCAAACCCCACTCTGGGCAGGGGAGGACAACCTGTGGATCACCAGCTATTGTTGGACTACAGCTCTCACCTTCCTCAGCTGGCAAATAGACAAAATGGACAAAAGTGCCACTGGTTGTCCACTTTAGATAGCACAGTCATTCCTATACTCCTTAGCAAAATAATCAACATGGGAAAGTGACTCCACAGCTAGGGTCCAACGGTCACCAGCTGATACCCTATAAAAGTGGTTCTCAAACCATATCTTCAGGGCCCACCAACAGGCCAGGACTTGACAATTTCCCTTCTTGAGCCCAAGTGAGTTAATCAGATACTTAATTATTATGATTAACTCCTCTGTGGTCAAGCAGGGAAATAATGAAGTCCTGGCCTGTTAAAAGGCCCTGAGGACAGGTTTTGAGATCCATTGCCATATAGACATAACTCTCAATGAGTATTTTAGAAAGCTTTACAACTTTTAAAAGTACCAGTATTCAGACAAATTCTAAATGAATAGGTTTGGTGCATCCATCATTTTTGAAAGTGGCATTCTGATGACAAAAGTAGGCACTAAACAATGTGTCTTCAATAGGAATTACGATAAACGTACCTTCGCCTCCATACCTCCCATACCAACTCTTGACTTGGTTCCAAAGGTCACCGACTGCTGATCTCCAGGATAAAAAATGTCTATGAGTTTTGCATCATCTGACCCTGGTGGACTGTCAAAAAGTCCTGAAACACAAGAGTGACAAGGCTAGGTGATAATACACTATATATATATTCCTATTGCATTTCATAGAAATATTACAGAGTTTACAAAGATCAAATGTAACTCACCAAGATGTTTACAAATATGTGGTGCAGCACTAAACAAATCTGTAGCAGAATGGTGCCACAGTAACTAAAGGCTTCTGGCACAGCACTAACGTATTGTAAAAAACACACAACACCCTACTGCTGTGAACTGAATTTCTAAGTTATATGTTGCCCACCTCATCACATGGCAGATACTGGAGAGGCACATTTTGTGGATTGAAGTGAAACAAGGGCAGTAGTTTCATAAAGGGATAGTAGTATTTCAAAATAAACTCAGCTTCAATTGTTCCTTATAGTTTTTGGGCCATGTAGAGTTGTATTATCATTCTTTACGATATGTGGTTCAAGAGTAATTGGATTATAAAGTATCCCCCTCCTGCCACCTTTTCCTACTGTAAGCCCCCTCCCCTCAAATGTGGAATCTGGTTGCTTGACCGGACAGGTCACAGCAAGGGACAATCTTCTGGCTGAGAGCATAAGGAAACCCCCCCCCCCCTTGAAGGAGGAGGGCAGGGTTTTCCTTATGCTAACAGAAGATTGTTCCTTGCTGCGATTCATTTGGATAGCCTTGCTGTGCAGCATTGCATAGGTAAGAGAGGCAGAATGGGGATACTTTACGATTCAATTACTCTTGAACTACTCATCGTAGAGAATGATTATGCTCTACGTGGTCCAAAAACTATAAAGAGCAAATAGAGCAGCATTTATTTTGAAACACTACTATCCCTTTAAGGAATATTAACATTTTAATTCAAGACACTAAATGAACATAAAACAGAACAAAACCACATTACAATCCAATAATCATTATAAACCCAGCAAAGAAAAAGTCAAAGGAGGTTCAATTCTGTGGAAAACTAACTGCATCATAAAAATTCAATAACACTTCTCATGGATTTAAATTAATCTTAACCCCAAGAATGTTAGCGGTGTCCAATGCATTGCTAATCATACTGACTATAACCCTTACAAGTGCAATATTATATACCTTCTACATCGGACAGAACAATGATTAGGTCGGCTTTCATTTCCACAGCCAGTCGAGCAGCCAGGCTGTCATTGTCCTTGATACTGATCACCTGTGAAAAATTCAAGGTCAATGTACACAATGCCTCTCAGGTCACCACAGAGTAGAGGGATCTTTATAATCATTATTTCAGGTGACTTAAGAGTGCTAAGTAATATGAAGGAAAAAAAAACTGAAAAGCCTGCAGTACAACTGGTTGTATAGCAAGGGTGGTCAATCTGTGTAACTGTTGTTTGTCTAGAACCCCCACAACTCTCAGTCTGGCTGAGGATGGTAAGAGCTGCTGGCCAACAACAGCTAGATAGTCACAGGCTTTTCACTGCTATTGTATAGAAAACAGACAACACTAAGAGTTAACCACTTCAGATCACAGACATATGCATAAAGTGAAAGAAGAATATTTCTGGTGCAAACAAACCGCACCATAGTGAACAAATAAAAATTCCCCATTGATTTCAAAGGTGTTTTTAAGTCATTGAATGCTGCAGGCTATGCAGAGTTCTTCAACGCACTCAAAATCAATGAGTTGGATGGAGACAGCATTCAATGGATTTAAAAGGCCTGTTGAAATAAAAGGGAATTTATTTGTGCCCTATTGGTTTGTTCCAGAACTGCTCATCTTTTGCTTTCTGCAAAAGACCCCACAAGACCATTCACAGAGGTGGTTGTGCGTCACCATGCCCTACATAAAAAAGGGTAAATGACCTTAGTGCGTGGAGCCTGGAGAAGAGAAGTAAAGCAAATGTACGGATTGAACTTGAGATTCACAGTGCAGGAGAAAAGCAGCAACAGGAAGCCATGCTATAAGAATAATTTACAGATAGGGTGGTGGATGCATGGACAAGCTGCCCAGCAAAGGAGGTAAAACCATAATATGACCCGCAGGCCAGACTTCTCAGCCCCTGTATGTTTTATATGGAGGAGGTAACCCCCACCCACCCAACACCCATAACTTGTAAAAGAAAAAATAAATAAATATCTGGTGACCGAGTAGAGGAATTGTGTTACTGTCTATAGTTAACACTGGGTGGATGAGTAACTCTCTCTGACTGGTGAGCCGCATACTTTTCCAGCCCTGGTTAAAAATAAATGCATCTTATTTAAATACTAATGTCTTTTTAAATAGGATAATCAGGATGCCATACATTGCTGAAGCATTACTATGCCAAGCCATGCCAAACCTATAAACAGCCCACTGTGAACATCATCACTGTTACCAAGCAGACATGCAAGCTACATGAAGCCATGCACTATTGCCGCGGCCGCTCTGCATGCAGCGAGGGCCCACAGGAATACTTCACCCACATTTACCCCCTGCAGATCACTGTTGGGCTCAGGAGGAGGGACCACAGCATCATTTGTGTTAATGATAGGAACAATGTTCATCCTCAGGAGCTCATGCAAAGTGCCATTTAAGTTACGCCTTTTCTGCTCATCGTGGAAATCCAGGTTTGTGACCAGAATCTGAAGAAAAAGGAGAGGTTACAGTACTTTCCAATTATTTAAGTTTGATTTGATTTTTGCTTACGATAACCATATAGGACTGTAAAAGTATGTTACTTTAAGTGACAGTCAATCTTCTTTTTGGATTTTACATATTCTTCAAGTACAGTGCAGAATATATAAAGTCAAATTGCCCATATTTTATTATATATTTATTTTAATCTTCACCTATATTTTTTTAGTTTATTTATATACACTTTTCTATCCCTGGCAGGGAACTATTTTAACCCCTTAAGGACCATTGCCGTGCCAGGACCGTCAGGGCGGTCCAGCACTTAAGGTCCTGGCACGGCATGGAGTTCAGGGCTCCCAGCGCAGCTGCACGCCGCTCCGGAAGCAATAATTTAAAAAAAAAAATAAATGCCCCGTGGTCCGCAAGTGCCCGCCGCGTGTGTGCGCTCCGGTCCTTAAGGGGTTAATGTGTTTTCACAAAATGTTCTTTCTGGGACTGTGAAAACAGAGTGCAATAATGTAAAAAGACAGTGAAACAATGCAGTAACGTTTGCCTGACTAGGCCAATGTATAAATCTCTCAGCTTTCACAGCTGTCAACTGAAAGCTCTCTGGAAAAACAGATTCAGGAAGTTCAACATCAGGGGAATAGAAGTGTAAGATATATCCATTCGAGTGCCAGAGGGGTACACAACGCATTGCGTACCCCTCTGGCACTCAAAGGGTTAAATCAAACTATAAATTAATAATGGTATTAAAATTATAGGCAGTAACGTTATACATTCTGCCAGTTCGGGCCAACCACCTGTACTAAAAAGTGCCACTGATTTAAGTGGGCTTTTAACATCTCAAATAGTAGAAAGGTCTGCATCAGGTCTCAAAACAATGCGTTGACCTCCCTAGCATTCAAAGACCAATTTAACTCAGCAGGAACTTTAAGAATTTTTATTTGTCTCCTATGGTGTAGTTAATGTGCCCCACTTGTGGTTATTACATCATCAAGTCTAGCATTCAAGAGGTTAAGATGGGTTGATGCACCGAAGTGAGCCAAATAAATAAACATTTTTGCATGTAAAGGATTTTGTATACGTAGACCAGTGTGCCATTTTATCTAGAGGCCAACCATTGTGTCTAATAAACTGGGGCTCTAGAAGAGGACTGCCTTTAACCACTTCACTGCCATTTCACCCTATGTGCCAAGAATATTGTTTTCACTCTATATACACACACATTAAATGTTTAAAGAGGAGCTATCACAAAAAATAAAAAAACTGTCCCACAGGTTTTAACCTTTGCAACAACATTTACGCTGTGTTGATGGGTAAATACCTCCACTACTAGGGGATTTGTTAAAGAATAAAAAAAAAAAAAAAAAAAAAAAAGACACAGCATTAAAGGGATAGTAATGTTTCAGAATAAAAGCAGCTCTAATTAATCATCACAGTATTTCAGTTCTGTCAGAGTTGTAGCTCAAGACTAATTCAATGACAAAGTATCCCCCTCCCACCCCTTTTACTGATGTAACACTGCTCAGCCAGAGCAGAAGGGAGGTGTCCAGGTAGATTGCAGAGGAACAATCTTCAATTAAGATACGGGAAAAACCTGAAAAATTTTTCAAGGGGGGCAGGGCTTTCATTGTTCTCACAGGAAGAAGATTATCCCCTTCTGTTATCTGTCTGGTTTATGGACTGCATTCCACATCTGAGAAGAGATGGCTTACACTAGGTAAAAGGGGCGGGAATGGAAACTTTGCTTGTGAATATCTCTCAAACCATAAAGGTTTGAGAGATAAGACTTATATCATTCTTCAAGTTTTTTTAATGCCTACAAAATAAAATGAAGATAAAACAAAGTATTAATATCCCTTTAATGTTGTTGTAAAGGTTAAAACCCAGGGGACAATTTTTATTTTTGGTGATTGTTCCGCTTTAACTATCCTTTCTAAAACAATTTGTTTTTCTGTGTAGTTCTACCTATGATAATTAGCAATATATAGAAAAAGTACAATGGTCTTATCTCCATATTTTGAACCATTCTGCATTACTGGCATAAAACAAAAATTAAGCCATGTAATCCTACAGATTTAAAAAATTCCAATTTTATGGAATGGATCTTTACATTTCTACCCCAAGTCTGCTTTGCTATGAAGTCTCCAAAAAAGTTACAAAAAATATACAAATCACAAAAAAACATAGGATGCCACTCTAGTTTAAGTAGCTTGAGGTCATCAGAAAAAAAGTGGTACCCCACTGCTATGAGCCGACATACAGCAGGAGGTGTTAGATGTTAGTAACAACTACACAGAAGAAGAAAAGGTAGACAAGGCATACCATTTTGGAAATACGACAACCAATTGCATCTAATGAGGACAGATTTGCCTTTGAACCCCTAGCTAAGTATGTAATAATGTTTCCAGAAGTTAGTGCTATAGAAATAAAAAAAAAATAAATAAAAAAGTTTTCACCATTTCTACCCCTTAAAAAAATAAATAAATAAGTATAAATAAAAAGATCCTTTTTGGTATACTTTTTGATGTCCTATTGTTGCACTGAATACAGCATTTTTGTATTTGCTACATTTTCATTCTAAATTACCAGACTGATTCATTGCATTTCCTAGTGCTGTATTTAGTCTTCTGGTGCCAATTCTATGTGAAGTCATGCAGTGTACTGCTGATCTGCTCTCCGGTGCATGAGTTTATTTTCATTGGCTCGCTACCAAAACTGGATGGTTATGAAGGTCACTGCCCTTCTGTAAGGTGACGAGGTTGGCCAAGGTGAATGGCAACAAGCGTATCATAATTTAGATACCATGTGACATTTACCTGCTTTTGAATCTAGTAATATAATGAAGCCAACACTTTTATTGCACTTGAAATTTGCTGAATTCTAAAAAGGTTTATTTAACCCCTTAGGTTAGGAGAGTACTCCAGCACATTAGTGTACCTTTAATTGGTTGGCAATATCACATAAAAAAATTATTCTTGTTTTGTAGAGTAGAGTATTAAAAAAAAAAAAAAAAAAAAAAAGAAAATATGTGGCACAAATCCCCTCTCTCAAACCTTTACGGTTTGAGAGATATTTTGCATCTAAAGTTTCCCTTTTTCTGATGTCAGCAGCTGACAGGAGGAGATTTGAGTAGACCGACTTGAGGCAGCTCTTCAGCAGAGCCGAAATCTCGTTATCTAAAAATAACTACTTCCTTGGAACGGTCTACAAAGTGTGCTTGCAAACCAGGCATACTTTGTAGACCATTCAAACGAGGTAATTATTTTCCAATAACGTGATTTCAGCTCTGCTGCAGAGCCACCGTCTGGTCCCAGGACCTCTTGCTGTCAGTGGAGCGCTGACGTCAGGAGAAAGGGAGGGAGGGGGGAACTTTCAATGCTTGTATCTCTCAAACCATAAATCTAATCTGACTTTAGGGTAAAAGGGGCCTTTCATGAATAGGTACAATTCTGGAGCAAACCAACATACCAAAAGGGAAGAAAAGAATTCTGAAATTCCCAATGATAGAAATTTGTATTTTAAACCATTTGAGCGCCCGCGGGGTACACAATGCATTTCAGAGCAATGTGCTGTGCACCTTTTTGGCACTCAAAGGGTTAACCTCTTGAAAGCAATGCAATGGAGACTTCTCCAGTATTCAAGGGGTTATAAGCCTCATTTAAATCGATTAGAATCCCCCAAGACACCAGTACAGTTGGTTTGCTTCAGAATTGCACCCGTTTAGCTTGTTGACCTTTACATAAATAATATTACAATATGCGCTCTTAGAAGAGCAACTTTAGTGTTTTTGATCTGATAAATTCAGCATAATATAGCACAAATGCAAGACATGTACTTTTTATCTGCAATTCCCTTTTGACCTCCAGTATAAATTCCTAAAGGTCTTACCTGAGCAGCACAAATACTGTACTGAGTAAACATAGCCTCATAGAGAGCCATAAGTCCACTCTGACCCGCAGCTGCACAGGCTCTTGCTTCCAACACTGGAACTTGCTGGGAAGATTAAACAAGATGGGAATACAGCCAATTAATTACAGAACCAAGCTTTGCAAAAATATTTCCTACCATCATTAAGTATAATTACCATATCCTTCAGCTGATTTTGGCCAGAATGCAAAGCTTGCCGCACACTCTGTGATAAAAGAATTTCATGACGGAGACGCTGTTTTCCAAAAGCTACAGCCCCACTAGTGACAATCATCATCTCCCGTCCTTGGTTCTGCAGCATGGACACCTAATGGAAAACACAAAAATTCATTATTTTTTATTAACATAATAAGAGTTACAGATTCCCCAGCATCAAAGCATTTATGAAAAAAAAAAAAAAAAAAAAAAAAAAAAAAAAAAAAAAGAACAGTACAAAATATTGTGAGATACAGGGAAGTGACAAGATCCCTTACCATAGCAATTACTGATAGGGCAATTTTACGTGAATCCTTGGGACTTGGGGGGGGAAGAAAAAAAAAAAAACAAAAAAAAAACAAACAGGAGCAGCAGACTATCTTGGAAGCTAGGAAAAATAGTCTCCGATACATTACTTACCCTTATTGAAGCTTTAAAGGGATAGTAATCTTTCACAAAGAAAGTAGTTCCAATTAATCTTCATAGTATCTGGGCCACAGAGAGATTTATTGAAATATTGCCAGAGTTGTAGTTCAAGAGTAATTGAATGATAAAGTATCCCCCTCCAAGCCCTTTTACCGAGTGTAAGCCGCCTCCCCGCAGATGTAGAATCTGGTCCTGGGACCAGACAGATCACAGCAAGGGACAATCTTCTTACTGTGATCATAAGGAAAACCCTGCCCCCCTCCGACAGGTTTTCCCCTTATGCTCACTGAAGATTGTCCCTCTCTGCGATCCATCTGGATAGTCTTGCTGCTCTGAGGTGAGCAGTGTTACATCAGTAAAAAGGGGGGGGGAATCCTTTATAATTCAATTACTCGAACTATAACTCTGATAGTATTGAAATAATACTTTCCAAGGCCCAAGTACTACGAATATTAATTGGAGCTGCTTTTATTGTGAAACATTACTACCCCTTTAAACAACTTTGTGTTTACAGTAACCCCTTGAATGTCTCCCCTAGTAGCCAAGGAGTTAAGGTGGAGCAGTGTAAAGTAATGTAAACTTTGAGGCAAAAGAAAAAGGATGTGCACTTCTGGGGTTAAAAATAGGGTGTTTGTGATGTGGGAGGATGAAATTATCTCCTCACTGTACCAAAAAACAGACAAGATACCAAACGATAAACTCAGAGGACATCGCTTGGCCCCAAGGACACCTGTTACCCACCACTGGTCTATGTGACAGACAAACAGTTCAGTGTGTACAAAGAAATGATTGGCAACCTGAGGCCCTCCAGCTGTTGAAGACTGCAATTCCCATTATACCCAGTTAATCCACAGCAGTTAGAGGTCCTCAGATCCCCCATCATCTAGAGAGAGCTACAGAACAGCCTTATGTATACCAGTTTTCTGCTAATGCCATCATCTCAGACTGTAGTCAGTTACATGCTCCAGAACTTTTCAGCTTTTATTTTAATTTTTTTTTACCCAGAAAACACAAACCAACAACAGTAGGAAGAGTGTCAACATTTCTTCAGGTGCAGATTCCATGGTTGGTCCTACAAAAGATGTAGTGCAACAGTAATTGGTTTGTCCTCAAAAGATGCAGCAGAGGAAAGAACATAACTACTAGGACAGAATGAACTAGCAGAGATAGTACCCAGCATCTTAGGGGACACAGACATGATGCTTGAACTCAGTGTACTGATCACTTTTAAAGTATATCCAAGGTCATGTACTTTCTTGTCTTTGCTCATTCCTCCCCACCTACCACCAATTCTGATCTCAGCAGCCCCAAATATCAGCTGGTTTGGGCAAAGTCAGGAGCTACTTGCAATTTTTTTTTATTTTACTGACCCAACCAAGTGCATGAGCAGGTCTAAGCAGAGTAATATAGAAGCATTACAGTCTTCAGTCAGCAATTTTCCTATTGGTAAACTGGTTACACGTTAACTATATTACAATGATGAATAAGAATATTCTGACTTGTAACCTTTATTTAGCATTCCAGTTTACAGGAGATACAAAAGGTTTACCTAGTAATACAGAGTTAATGGGCCTTCTGTTTTAAAGCAGAGTGGAGCAATTCTAGGGTAAAACCAGCTGCACTGTAAGGAACAAATAATTGCAGTAATTCCCATGGACTTAAAAGGAGTACTAAACATTTTTTAGGACTTTTCCTGCAAAGTAAAAACAACATACTCCCATAGAGCTGGGAAATGCATATTCAGCATTATTACAGTTAACACAAAAAAAAAAATTAGTGCCCTCTAGATTTCACAAAGGTTTTTCTTTTACTTTCTATGGGACAGGAGTCACTGACAACAGCCTGACTCTTCAGGATAAAACTATCTGTAACTCAACAGCTTACATGAAAGTGCCCTTGTTCTACTCAGCAGGAAAAGCCTTGTATCGTTTGGCTTTACACACACACACACACACACACACACACACACACACACACACACACACACACACACACACACACTTTACTGCTCCTTTAAATTTTTATTTGTTCTCTATGGTGTAGTTGGTTTAGCCCAAAATTACTCCATTTTGCTTTATAAAAAACACTCCGTATACTCTCCCAAGCGGTGGTAAAAATATTCAGAACTAGTGTAAAAGCCAGTGGACACGGGCCTGCATTCTATGCGTTCAGGCAGTCTCTACTGCTCATGACTGCATCGGACAAACATACATCTGGCCTTTTATATTATAGGATAGTGCATGTGACAGTGATCATCATCACTCAAGAACACCTCTACAACATGCAGAGAAGTAATAGCACAAGAGACAACCTGCATGCAGCATAGCGTACAAAAAAAAAATCCTATTTAAATTGAGCTTTTAACACCTTCAATGCTAGCAAGATCTCCAACACAATGAAAAGTAATGCAAGTGAGACCTTTCCATCATTCAGGAAGTTAAAAGCCCCAGATCACTCCACTTTCATATGTGTGTTTATGGCCCCAAAAATGTCAACTTCACACACCTGCTCTACAATAGATGCCAGTCTCCCAAGGGCTAACCCGCACTCATCTCCTCGTGTCACTACAGCACTCCCCAGCTTCACGACAATGCGCTTGGCATGTTTCAGCTCACTACGATGGGCAAACGGCTTCCCATGGGAGCGAATGAGAGGCATAGTGATGAAAGGGATATTGCTCCAGTGGCGGGCATTTTGATGAAGAGCACCAGAAGGAAAATCTAGGAATTAAAAGCAAAGGTCCACACATTATTACAGGGGTAGCCCACCCTGGTCCACAAGAAGTACCAACAATACATGTTCTCAGGATATCCCTGAATACACACAGGGGACTAAAGTGACAGCCATATTGAGGCATTTAAAAAGGAGACATTCTGGTACAAAATCAACTGTCTCATGGAGACAAAAGAAAGCTACTGTTGATTAAATTACATTTTAAATCCCTTGATGTATAGAGGCCTCAGAATTGCTCCTCTTTAGATTCCTAAATATGGTCTCACAGGTCCAGAGAGGGACAGAAACATTTTCATTAAACCGTTGTGTGCTCTGCAATGCGTTGCGTATCCCTCTGGCGCTCAGAGGGTTAAATAAGAGTATCTATTTCTTTGCACAGTAAAATATTTTAGTGAAGTATAGACTCTGTGTAGCACACTAACAATACGGTTTTAGCATTCAAAATGTGTGTTCCCTCTATAAAAAGTATCAGTAACCCTTAAGTACAGAAGAAACATAGGAATGAACAATTTTTCTTCACACTTTCTCTCTTAAGAAAGGAATATTTACTCCACCAGTTTTGCCATCTTAGAAGACAATTATCAGTCAAACTGTTTCTGGCAGACTGGATTTTCCTATGGTTTCAGTAACAGCAGTGTTTAGACTACTGTGAAATGAATAGCAGGCACTTTTTCACCACATAACAAAAAGTAACAACTCTCTAGTTATTAGCACCTTGGATTTTAGAGGTCTCCAACAAGTTAAAGCCTTTATAGAATCCGAAGATTTTTTTATACCTGTCACCAATCTCCCAGCCCTTTTTTTTCCCCATTTACAACAGGAGAAATGTTTTCGTACATATACTTACATTGTGGATATGAGGACGCAGTTGTTCGAACACGTGAAAGAAGACATCTTGCATTCGTAGCCACACAGGAGCTCAGAGCAGCTCGGCTCAACATTTTCCTACAGAAGTAACAATTAACAGTGATCACGAACTGGGAAAAAGGCAAGCATAATTACACATCATAATTATGAACACACCTTCAAATAGAACACAGGCCTGATAAAACTATAAACAGCCACCACCTATGTCAATTCACAGTGAACTTTGTGCAACACAGACAATGCGTGTCCACCCCGAGTGCAGACATAACAGCAAGCTGTTATCACAAAACTTTGAGAACAAGTGAGTGGGAATACACAGATATGATGACCATGTTAAGGTCATCAGGTGTAGATACTGATATTTTTAAACAACCGAGTATCAGAGGGGTATCCAATGCATTGCAAAGTAAAGTGTTGGACACCACTCTGACAGAGTTTTAATGGGGAACAATCACAAAATCCATTGCTCCACATACGCTTGAATATAGAATCAGGCTTACAGATGTGAATGGTGCTGCACTGGTGAGCCCTACTCTAGATCAAAGCATACTGTTTAATTGAAGGCAGAAATTAAGTCTTGGAGAAATTAACTTGTCATGAACAGCCTCTCTGTCAATCATAAGCACCTTTCAAAGAGGCAACACAAAGGCAGCAATGCTGTGTTGGTTATGTTGCCCTTGGTGAAGGGAAAGATGCTGGACTATGGCAACAAAGTCCAGCACTGTGCATCTTTACTGCGTTCATAGAAGAAGGCGGGGGGGGGGAAGAGGACAATCAACCAACGCGGTTTTCAGTCAGTAGTATTCAGATGGTGCTCATGTAAGCCAAACATCTGCCACAACATTCCCATCACAACTGAATCCATGTATGAATGCAGGAGAAAGACGAGTTCATAAAACTTGTAGCAGGGGACTGCTACAGATCTGATGTCCATGAAAAAAAACCCTTCTCAGTCATTTAAAGGCCACAGGATTGTGTAATGCACACCCCCTGGTCATTAAAGGGTTAATGATTAATCTTCTGACAGCCAAAACAGCTGATAGGAGTCTAATTGTAGCTGCAAAGTGGAGACCCTGGCACTTCATTAAGGGTGCAATAACCTCAAAACACTATCTGGGATTGTATACAGTTAAATACCTTGTAAGTAATATTAGAATGTTGTAACAATTCTCTGTATGTTTCCTGAGGCCTAAAATCTAGTTTTGCATGTACACTCTATGGGAGAAACCATTTTCTCCTTTTGCAGGGCTCCCTGACTTCCAATGACATAGTAATAGCTGTAAATGGGTTTAGATAAGACATAAGCCTTTCAAATTGCAAATGCTGTGGATACGTACCTCAATGAATTTAACCACCTTAGATCTTGTCTCTCATACAGAGAGAACAAACAAACCAAATTTTGTCTAAATAAGACAACTTGCTCGTTAGCTTTAATATGATACTGTAATATAATTCAATTATTGGGGATGATGGGAGATGTGGTATCCAACAGCTTAACATCGAAAGACTGATTTCCACTGCATTATAATACTGCATAAGTGAGGAGCACATCCCCACCAGGAATATGTGAGAAACCAACACTATTAACCCTTCACAATGCATTGGATATCCCTAAGGCACTCAAAGGGCTAAATATGCATCTGTAAAAAAATTCCCACTTTCTTCCACTACATTACAAGCTGCATTGGCATGTTTTCTCTCTAAAGTAAGACATTACATATAGCCTGCATTAATTTACTTATAAAATAAATAGAAAAAAAAGTTTGAATTAAATGGCATTTTCAATCCAATTTTAAGCCCTTCAAAGTGAATGCTAGTGGTTGAAATTCAGGAGGCTAAAAGTCACATTTAAATCTAAGGGAATTTTTGTTTCTTGTAGTGAAGTTTGTTTGTCGCAGATTAGCACCTCTATGGCTAACCCTTTGAGTGCCAGAGGAGTATGGAATAATTTGCTTTGCAATGCATTCTGTACCCCCTTTCACTCAAAGGGTTAAATGAATAAGGAACTTGGTATCTACTTCTGAGAATCCTAACACACATAGGACCTTTTGTATCAATATAAAGGTGAGTGATGCTGGGGATACTTACTGCAGTGTAGGGGACAAATAAAAAATCCCACTGATTTAAATGGTTATTTTAACCCTTTGAGTGTCAGTGGGATTCCCAAGATACCCATCTGGCACACAAAGGTTTAACCTCATGAATGCTAGAGGTCTCTGAAAATCAATGCCTTAGACAACTATTTATCACTCTAGGCATTGTTAATATGTTTCACCAATGGTAAACTTTTATCCCAAAATTGCTCCAGTTTGTCTTAATAGACAAGCCCCTGCGATTCTCCCATTGGGACAAAAAGAGACTAAAATCTCTGTTCCCCACTGATGCCTCTAGCACAGCAGAGATTACCCAGAATATTTTAAGTGCAACGTCTCTTGCTGCTGACTGTGTGCACTTATAGAATAAGCAGCCAATGAGAGAGCTGAAGCTGGCTAGACGTGACCAACACACAAGCTGATGAAACCAGGAGAAGAATTACAGCACACCATGAAGAGGCCAGATTCTCAGAGCTGAACACAGTGGACGAAAGCAACAAACTGACTCACAAAAATGACAACAGACTTATAAAAAAATGCATTAGTGCCCTACCATTTATAGTTAACAATTTAACCCTCTGAATGCCATAGGGGTATGCAAGCAATGTGTTGTACACCCTCTGGCACTCAAATGACCAGAGGGGGTGTGCTACACATTGCAAAGCCATAAACAGCACACAGCCTCTGGCCCTAAAAGGATTAAAGGGACACAAATGCCAAAACTTAAAATCCAAATGGAAGAAAAGTGGAGTAACTGATGCAAACAAGCTTCATCATACAGATTACATAAAAATTATCACTCATTTAAATAAGGGTTTTTAACTACTGGAATGGTTAACCACTGGAGGTCTAACTGCAAAGAATAGCACTGCAGACTCCTCTCGCATTCAAAGTTTAAACCAATGGGAACTGAACTCCTAACGACCCTTTAATGGACCAGTGGTGTGAACAACTCATTGCAAAACAATGCACTGCATATCCCATTTGTTACCAATTATGATGTTGGTTTTCCCTGTAATTACTTCACATACATATCACCCACTGCATTTTAAACAATCTAGTAAATTAATGAGAAGAATAAATATCGTATTTCAGGCCTTATAGGATATATACATAACTATCAAAAAAATTAGAAGACAGAAAAGCAGAGGAGAGGTGATATCCAATCACATTACTTAGAATAGACCTGTTTAATACCAACAGTTGTACAAAAGGACACAATCCACTCACCTCTCAGATAATGAGGATTTTTTTATGATTACTTTACCATACCTAATAGATAATTGTTTGGGTTTTTAACATATAGCTTTTACTAGGTACTAATAAATGTTGGCGTTTTATTGATTCATATATGAAACCTTTGTAGATGTGTAGTTAGACAGTATTAAATGGGTCGGGTCTGAGTAAGCCGATTGGATATCACCTCTTTTTTCTATTTTCTAATTTGTCTTAATAGTTACACATTTTAACAATCAAAAATTGTACACTTGTGTGTGCATGTATTTTTATAAATCAACATGGATGTAAAAACATCCCAGGAGCTCAGACTCCTAAGTCTTTACTTCTGATCCCTACATTTTGGAGCTGCTTTCTATACATCTATATAGCCCCCACTCCTAAATCAGCGCCAAAAAATTCTGCTTGACTATCCCCCATAACCATCACATACCCCTTCGCCTACCTCCAACCATACTTGTAACCTGTCCCCAACTGCCTCAGCCATCATGTGCCCTCTCCATCCCACAACACAGCCTTCACCTGTCCCCCTACATCCCAACTCAACAACTCCCACTTCAACCATCATCTGGCCGACACTCCATCATAACCTTTCACCTGCATCCTCACACCACTCACGTGACCCCATCACTGACCCTCTCTCCCCTCACCCCGATATTTCCCCTCTCACCTATCCTATCAAGCTCCACAATCCACGTCCTCTCAATATTATCAGATCCCAGCCGAGCTGCTCCGGTTATTCCTAGAGCTCCAGTAAGAACTTGGCACAGCTCTTCCGCACACACACCGTGACGTATCAGAGCATGGCCGTGCACATTTACGTTATGTTCGGGACCAACCAACAGCGCCGCAATATATTCTGCGTAGCCTGGTTCTTAGAATAACCGTAAGACTCCACGTGGCGAGTGTCATCTACGTGATCCTGGGTGGGGCTTGACTAGTCTCTGTCTGTGATGGGAGGAGATATATTTCAATCAAGAGCAAGTGCATCTGTTCAGAGATTATGCTGCTGCTTGATGATACGCATACACTTAGAGGGTTGATTTATTTACATACGTTTCTATGTAAACCTTTAAGTGCCAACTGCTCTCCCATGTTGCATTCAAGCATCAAGTGAGAATAAACATAGTTAATCTGACATACCTACTAGAAATTTGCATTTGCAGATTATTCATATGTAACAAAGTATCTCTCCTGAGTGCCTCTTTTTAGGAGGGACAGCGCCTCTTTGCGACCAAATCCCTCTTTCCAATGCTCTGCATTACTGAGAACCACGCCGCAGCGTGTAGGAGATGGACACGGGGCAATGTGAAGAATGGGGGGGGGGGCATGGCAACTTCTGCACAAGGGCCCGGTGGCTTCTAGTTACGCAACTGATAATGTCTATTCCCAGGGTGGGCAATCTGCACTTTGTCATCTGTTATTGCACTACAAGTTCCATTTTCCTCCGTTTAGGATGATCAGAATTGTATTCCAAATACAAATGACTGATTGCAGGTTGCCCATTCTTGGTCTGTGCAGAGGAAACTGCTATAGATTTTGACTGTGGAATTAAGCAAGACAAATTATTTGTATTGTTGTATATAATTTTTGGAAATCCCTCTCTGGAAATTTTGGATTTGTCTCTGGATGTGGCAAGGCAACTCTATTACAGATGGTATACATACCTACCAAGTGTCCCTCTTTAGGAGGGACTGTCCCTCTTTTAGACCCAAATCCCTCTGTCCCTCTTTCCCACCCTGATGTCCCTCTTTTTAGGAGATCAGATTGTGTGATGTGTATATAAGTGTATTAAATTGTTCTACAGCAATAAAACTCACATTATTGTTTGTTTAAACGTCAGTATAGGTGTTTATAAATTAGTCTGTGTAAATAAAACACTTTGGTCTTGTTATAAGTCAATTTTTAGGTTACACAAGGAGGTGTCAATAAGTCATGAAATAGCCTAAAAATTCTCGGTAATGCCCCACCCACCAGCCACGCCCCCAGCAACACCCCCTAGAACACAAGTGTCCCTCTTTGGCAGTTTGAAATGTTGGGAGGTATGGGTATATATGCCCCTATGCATGTATAGCATTCTACTTAAGATAGCAGAAAGCCAGTGTGTAACAAGAGCCTACTGGACCCTGGGGTCAAATTTGAGGTTATTCCCTCTTCCTCATATGGTTTGGTGTTCAAAGGGTTAATGAAAAAAAGGGAAGGGATTTAAATGATTCTCTTCTTAAAGGGATAGTATTACTTCAAAATTACTATCCCTCATATTGTAGCCCTTAATAAACTGAGTTAAATGACACCAGCAGCATCTCTCAAACCTTTATGGTTCAAGAGATAGACGCTTTCAAAGTTTCCTCACCCTTGCTGTCAGCGTTCTGCTGCCAGCAGGGGAATCCGGTCCCGGGACAGGCGGAGGCTCTTAAACAGAGCTGATATCTCGTTGTGGAAGGAAAAATGATTAATTGAAACAGTCTTCTACGTGTGCTTGGTTACCAAGCACACGTAGAAGACTGTTTCAATTAATCATTTCTCCTTCCATAACGAGATATCGGCTCTGCTGAAGAGCCTCTGCTTGATTCAGAGACCGGATTCTCCTGCTGGCAGCAGAACGCTGACAGCAGGGGAGAGGAAACTTTGAAAGCGGCTATCTCTTAAACCATAAAGGTTTGAGAGATGCCGCTGGTGTCATTTAACTCAGTTTATTAAGGGCTACAATATTAGGGATAGTAATTTTGAAGTAATACTATCCCTTTAACTCACTGGCTGGTAATAGCTGTGTGTGACAATGTTTGTGGCTACCAGCCAATGAAGGGTACTAGTCTGCTAGGAAGGGGTTGTAGTATAGTGCAGAACTGATGGGCCTACTTTGATTCTGGGCCATGTTGCAACAGCATTCCCCTGTAGTTACACTCCTGTGACTCCCCCCCCCCCAGCCCTTCAGTCGGGGAGTACAAAGATCTCCTCAGTTGGGGGCAGAGGAGAAAGAAGAAGCTGGGGTGGTTCTCTTCAGTGGCGGGATAAATAGGGGTGGAGTTTCAAGTTCAAAAAAAGTCCACACAGTAATTGCAGCAATTACTTACACTTGTTTTCTTTCTTTCTTGGAGGTCTCCAATGAAAGATGTCTCCTCACTGCAGAATTTAGGACCCTTGGTGCTTTAGAGAGGAGGATGAGGCCTCTCCGTATCCATTAGCCACAAAAAAGATTTCATTACCCTACGCAACCTGGCTACACTGTTTCCCTCTTGCCACCTCCTCTTCTCCTGTTAACCATGTAAAGATTTGCCCCCTTCACCTTTACTGCAACTCCTTCCCTCAGCTCCCTTGCTCACTCTCTATCTGTTGCTGCTTCTGGGCACTATCCAATTCTATTTCCTTTTCTTCTGTCTCTTCTGCTCCTTTGTCTTTCCCTATGAAGCTGGCGGCTTTCTCTCCATTGCTGCCACCCTTGTCAGTTTCCCTGTCTTCTCTGCCACCACCTCTGCTGAGACATCGCCGTCGTCTTGCCATCCTTTGTTCCTACTGCTCTTGCACTCTTTCTGTAACTTCAATCCTCTTCCTTGTTAACTCATGATCTCCATGGCTTCTCCCCCTCCACCGCTCCCCCCTATCTCCCCCCAACCTGGCTATCACCTCTGTTTCCTTCCCCACTTCCCAAGCATCCTCTAGCATTGCTTTGATTTTCAAAGCTGAGGTTCCCTGCTCTTTGATCATGCTAATCTTTCTGTCCTTGGCCTCTTAATCTATTGTCTGCAGGAGCAGCCAGAGGTGGAGGCTAATGGTGTAGCCTTTGTTTCTGGTGTGGAACTTGGGAGTGTGGTGGAATCCTGCTGGATTTAATAGAAATATTTAGAGATTTTGCTGGCTGACTGTACAGGGATGGGGACTGCGGACGGGCCTATGTCAGGTACAGCAGAGGCAAATGCAGGGAGCCTCCTCTTGCAGAACTTTTCACAGCCAAGTATGGGGGCTGGGTTGCGGGGGTTGGGAACCAGGCAGCTGATGTCTGATATCTATTAATGTGGGGCATTAGGTACCAGAGAGGATGCCCTGCAAACCATAGTTAGGGGGACACACAGCAGCTGGCTGTTAATACATAGAGCAACTGGCCCAGCTTAGTGGGTGGTGCCAGTGTCCAGCGGCATTTGTTTGGGAACTTGCAATATTGTGATCATTTTTTGCACCAGTGCCATGCAAGTTGATTCATCATCAAGACGACTGCAATAGAGGAACTGGGAGGACACACTGGGGACCAGGCAGGCACCACATCTCCACAAGCTAGTGCTAGATTCCCTCAAGCATTTGAAACAGTAAGGGACTTCCAGGGCCTGGGTGGATGAGTTTGCCATGTCTTTCTTCTTCCACGTTAGGGAATTGGAGGAATTGACAGCTGAGTTCTCAGTTAGTGGGACATGAAAAGTTAGGGGTGACGAGAAGTGCATAGGAGAAATGTGCACAGACTAGTAGATGACGAATGGTTAATAGGAATAGTGGAAGCACTCCCAAGCCAGTGAAAAAGTTTCTATGATGTTTTGATGCTTACTGCAATGTTTGTAATGGCATTGAAAGGGGATTTTAGGGTCAATGAATTGGTAACCACAGCCAAGAAGGCATGGGACGCTGGTTACAAGCCAGTGGGGTGGAATGATCCATCCAGTTTGGGATGTTCCTTATAACACGGCACAAGACTGACCAGGATGGTAAAGGTCAGTGGATAGTGCTTTACTCTAAGGTGGAGCCAGTTTGCCCAGTGCACATGGTAGGCTGATACATGAGGAAAAGGTCTCCTGGGGGGTCATTTGTAGGAAGGTTCCACTGCAATTTTGGGTCATGGGGCATTCTTTTTTGCACTGGGCAGAGAATAATGCTGCATCAAGCCTTAGGGTAGGACAGCTAGGATTCCATATGAATAAATGAGTATTAAATGCCTGGGTAAGAGTTGGAAGGGTTTATGGGATATATATCAACAGGGACTGTTTTATGGGGGGAGGGGTTGAATGGACAAGCGGTAATATTGCATGCAAGTGGGAATTAAGTTACATCTGCTAAGCCCATGCAGCTTATTCTGGACATTCAGGATACCTGCATAAGTATTCTGGCTTTATGCCCTGATGTCAAACTGACATGGCCCTATATATTATCTAAGAAGTTCTGGTGGGGGGTAGCTTCCGTGGCAGGTGTGTGGAAACGTAGGAAGAAGGTTAATTGAGCCATGGATAAATGTATATGTATCTGCTGAGGGTCCGACATCCAGCATAGGAGATCGGGTATGTAGGTAGGTAACAGCTAGGATCATTGTGACGGATTGTGCTTGTCAGGAAAGGAGATGGATGTCTTCCTCAGGGCCATCAGTTCTGACCAAGGTAAAGGGGTCAGAGTGGACCTAAAAAAGAGGTCCTCTGCTAGGTCCCTCTTTATGTCAGCAGTGGTAATGTGGTGCTCCTTGGCATTTTGTTGGCTGGGCAGCTCAGATGACTAGTGGAATACAGGGCATGGGCTCACTGCAGACAGGTCTGCCCTTCAGGGTGGGCTTTGCCAGTAATACCACCAACAGGCACAAAGTGATGGGACCCTGATGAAGGTGAGGAGCTGGGCAGGGCCTGCTTTAGCTCAGTGGTGTGGCGTGGGTGGTGGGGCTCACGTTAAGACAACATGGCCTATGGAGAGGCACATAATGGTGTTTTTTCCAAATGGATCTAAATAGGCTACTAAAATTTGACCTCTTTTTTTGCCATCTTAAAATTGTGTGTTGTGTTTTTACTTAATAATAATATTTTACCCACTGGGTTTAAGGTGAGTCCAAGTATGTATGGTTTGGTGATGCTCTGTAACAGAGCTGGGGTTAAGAAGTTTTAAGCACTAGGGAAAGGGGAGGTAGTGCATGTATGCCTTCAAATGGCAGAAAGTGACAGGGACACTAGACAGGGCTAGCCACTCTCCCCCCTTTACTTATCAGTCTGGCCCTAGATGTTCTTCTTAGACACTTAAAGACCCTGAAAACCTTCAAAGGGATCACTGTGGGAGATATAGAGTGTATGATTTCAGCATTTGCTTATGGCCTGTTGCTTTATATAAGCAACCCACAATTAACGCTTCCTGCCATACTCAACAAACTTTAATCCCTGGGTTTAAAATTAACCTGGAAAAATCGAAAGCAAGATGGTTGGCTGACCATCTTCCTTTGCTTGACAAGGCCAGCTTTCTGTTTAAATGGTCAACAGACTCCATTAAAGAGGAAATATCACCTGTATTAAAGTTGGCTTGGTTTGAATGCTGCTTTGCACTGCACCTGTGATCCTTTTAATTTTTTAAAATATAATGCAATATTCTCTGAGAAACTGGCTTTTAGAGTTAAGCCATGATGTCACTTCCAGGCAGGCTGGGTGTCAACTATGCCCCGCAGCCTGTCAATCTTTGTCTGCTTCCCTCACCAAGTAGCACCTCGTTCCAACCTCCTCTGATGATGGAGCATTCCTCCATGTGGGCTAGAGCGGTTTATTGCCAATGGGAGTGCTCCAGCTTACATGGAGGAATCCTCCATCATCAGATGAGGTTGGAACGAGATGCTACTTGGGGAGGGGAACAGACAAAGTTTGACAGTCTGTGGGGCAGAGTTGACCCGCAGCCTGTCCTGAAATGGCGTCACCCGCTTAACTCTAAAAGCCAGTATTTCAGAGTATACCGCATGATATTTTAAAAAGTAAAAGGATCCCAGATGCAGTGCAAAGGAGCATTCAAAGCAAGCCAACTTTGATACAGGTGATAGTTCGGATTTAAATTTCTTGGTATTTGGATACCTAAATCACCAGATCAATATACTCTCAAAAGATCTCCCTCTCTATAGGACACTTAACAGCAGAACTGCTGGGCTGGAAACATCTTCCATTCATCTATAAAGCACCTATTAACCTCATTAAAATGGCCAGCTTTCCTTGTCTTTTATATAAAATCCAGATGCAACCCTTATATTTTTCTGCCCAGGATGTTAAATGATTACATTGTAAATTCCAGGGTTGTGTCTGGAACGGCAAATGCCCCAAAACCAGAATTTCCAAATTGCATCAGCCTAAGTGTATTGATGGCCTTAACTTCCAAAAAATACAGCTTTTCAAAATAGCTAGCGTCACCAGATAATCAAAAGACTGGTTCCATGACACTAACACATTCACTGACTTCTACAGAGACCAAAGCTTCATCCCCCATATTAGCCTTTCATTCCTCCTCCATGCTACCCATTCCCAAATCTCCTTATGCTGCAATTCCAACCCCTTGATCATGAGCACTATTCTGGCTTGGCAGCAGGCCAGACATCGCTTGTTTAGCTCCAAACACGTCTCTGTTTTTCTTCCACTTACTAGTAACTTACCTTTTCAGCAGGGCTGTGCAGATGCCAGGTTTCACTATTGGACATCTAAAGGACTTGTCAATGTGGGGCATTTGATTGACCCCAAGACCCTGTCCATCTACTCCTTTGTGGAGCCTAACACCAAATATCACCTTCCTTCTAGGCACTCATTTGCCTACTTACAAGCCAATCAGACCTGCACTTTTTTCTTCCAGTGTTGCAGTCCCAGCTGGGTTGCAACCCATTCAATAGCCTTTTAAAAGGAACATAAGTCTATATATAACACGGCCTCTCTCTATATATATATATAAATACCTGACAGACCCTATCGATTACTGTAATTCAAATCAAGGCCTGGGTAATTGGGTAGCAGGCATCCCCTCTGCAACAACTGACAATATACTGACCTGCTTTTCATGGAGATTGTTCAGCTCTCCAGAATCATACTTTCACAATCTGTCATACCGATTTCTACATAGATCGTACCTCCCTCCTCACCTGGCTAAACTTGTAGGTATCTCTGCATCTTACCAATGCCCTAAATGTAACTCCCCAGACTCCCCTCTAGTACACATGCTCTACTCATGCCATCATATCTCCAACTTCTGAGAGGATATGCTGCACTACAGCAACACCTCCTAGGCATTCTGCTACACACCCCTTGATGCATCTTCTGTCCTTTGCAAAACAAACTAATAAACTTACCATCCAGTTGCTTGATATAGTTCTCATGACATCGATCAAGGTAATTTTATCCCTGTGGACTAGCTCATAGCAACCCACACTTATGTTGCTCAAGGGCAAATGCCATCACTTCCCAGGATTCATTATAGTATTGCACTACAGAACAAAGAGCTAGATGGCAGGACATTTTTTCTTTATAGAGAGTCTTTTATCCTAACTCTGTCTAATTCAGAACAGAAAGCCTTCACACATGAATTTTGTTACACTAGTTGGCTGGCAGCTAGGGAACTCACAGCATCTACACACCTAGACACTCCATCCTGCTCACTGACGCCCACCGTTGGATGATGTTCATCTACTTTTTGTGCTGCGGTTGGAGTATGGGAGGCCGGTGAGGTTTGTCTGTCTTCTTCCTCTAACTCCTTTCTTTTCTTCATTTTTAAATCTCCAAGTTACATTCTTTGCTCTTTTCCATTGCCCTTGCCTCCCCCTCAGCTTTTTAGCCCACTCCCTTCCTCTGTATCACACCTTTCCCTCTTCTCCTTTTTCTTTCTGCTGCTCTCTCCCCATTTTTATCTATATTTTCTGTTTATTTCTTCTCATTGTCAAACTCTTGAAGAGTTATTCTTCTTACATGGTTTACAGCATTGCTCTTGTCGGTGGTCTTTACTTTTGTTGTGGCATGTGTAAGTGGTAACAGAAAATAAATGGTGACGGTTCCATAGGGAGAAAAACCATAAGGACATATACCCCTGGACTTGATCTGGCCCAAGTGACGTAACTGTTCAACTCCATTTTAGGAATGTTTGTTACATTTTCACAGTTTTTAACCATGAGTTCAGATTATTTGCCCATGCTGTGGTATGTAGGTTATGGATAAGCTTTATTATTCAGTAAGGATTGTGAAAACTTTTTTTACCTGAGGTTTAATATTTAATAAAAGTTGTGCCCTGTTCTGACCCAATATCTTATTGTATTGTATTGTATTGTATTGTGTTGTATATTTTTATTTATATAGCGCCAACACGTGTACTTGGCACTTTACAGTTCACATTAAATATAGAAGGGGTACAATAAGTGCAGTGATTAAGTGGTTATATAGATATTCATAATGGGAACACCAGGTGAGTATACATTAGGATAAAAGGGTCCCTGTCCCGTAGAGTTTAATATAGGAAGGGTGACATACAGATACAAGCAGGTAGAGGAGGAAGTGCAGTGTTTGACATATGATATAATGTTTCCCTATTACGGTAGTGCTACATTTAAGAGGTGTTCTTTTAGCTTTGATTTTAAGTTGTTGAGGGTTGTTGAGGGTTGAGGCTTGGTGAATGGTGGGTGGTAGGGAGTTCCAGTGGTAGGGAGCAGTGAGGGAGAAAGCCTTCACCTGTGAAACTGCGGTAGTGGTAAAAGGAGCAAACAGTCATCCACCATACGTGGTGCATAGTGAACGTGCAGGTATTGTCACGGTTTGTAAGAACACTCAGACAAGTTAGTAAGGTAAAATCAGCTTTATTAAGAATAATAAAGTGCACAAGGTCACCCTTCACAGGTCCATATCCGGACAGTACCGTGGCACTTCCCAAATCTGACACAGGTCAGGGTGCAGAAGAATAGCAAAACAAAACAGTAATACAGCAGGTTGGATCAGACGACAGGAACCAGGAACAGAAACTCGGCAGTACCAAACTTAGGAAGCGTACCCAAATAGCGAGACGGTAGGTGACTGCAGGGCAGAATCCCTAGAAGGCTAGGGATAGAACGACAGCAAGCTAGGACACTGGAGAGTGACCTGGCCTAGAAAACCAGGGGTAACAGAGGAATGAAAATGGTCACCACAAGTGCCCAAATCTCAGAGGACTGGATGGAAGGAGGCTACAATACTGGACACAGAAAGTGACCAGATCCCTATCAAGCTAGGGTAACCGGAGGCAACGCTGACAGGCACTGACAAGACACTAGTCCCAGGAGGCTAGGGTAACCGGAGGCAACACTGACAGGCACTGACAAGACAATAGTCCCAGGAGACTAAAGTAACTGGAGGCAACACTGACAGGCATTGGCAAGGCACTAGTTCCAGGACACTAGAGTAACCGGAGGCAACACACTGACAGTCACTGGCAAGGCACTAGTCAGCAATGGATCGGGTAGTCAGCCGCAGCCAGGATCGGTATACAGATCGGTAGTCAGCCAGTCCTAGTCAGCAACGGATCAGGTATTCAGCCGCAGCCAGGATTGGTACACAGAGCGGTAGTCAGCCAGTCCTAGTCAGCAATGGATCGGGTAGTCAGCCACAGCCAGGATCGGTACACAGAGTGGTAGTCAGCCAGTCCTGGTCAGCAATGGATCGGGTAGTCAGCCACAGCCAGGATCGGTACACAGAGCGATAGTCAGCCAGTCCTAGTCAGCAACGGATCGGGTAGTCAGCCACAGCCAGGATCGGTACACAGAGCGGTAGTCAGCCCGTCCTAGTCAGCAATGGAATCACGGAGCGGAAGACACAGGAGCAAGGTCAGGCAAAACTGGGTCATACATGGAGCAGGAACCAACAGCAGTACAAACGCCAGGTACAGGAGCACCACGAAAGGGCGCCAAAATAATGACAGGACTGAGGTTAAAAAGGCTAACGCTGGGAGGGGCAGAACCCAGAGGCCAAAAAGAGCCCAGCAGGAATAGAACAGGAAGTAGCAATGTCGCTGGCAAAGACGATCATGGGCACCGTGATAAGTATATGGCGGGATATCAAAGATAAAGTATAGGAGAGGACAAGTGATGGAAAGCCTTGAAGGTAATGAGGAGGATTTTGAATGTAATACACTGCTTTATGGGAAGCCATGACAGTGATTTTAAAAGTGGTGAGGTGAGTAGTGTTCTGGAGGAGAAGAAGAATATTCTCGTGACAAATTCAGAATTGATTGGAGAGGAGTGATATGGTTAGCAGGCAGACCACTATGTAAAGAGTCGCAGTAGTCCAGGCAAGAAAGGATAAGAGCATGCATGAGAGTTTCTGTTGTAGAGTGACAGAGGAATGGCCACATTTTTGCTATATTCCGAAGAAAGAAGCAACAGGTTTTGGTTACTTCATTAATGTGGGTGGTGAAGGAGAGAGAAGAGTCCAAAGTTACTCCAAGGCAGTGTGCTTTGTCTACAGGGCAAATTGTGGAGCCCCCGACAGTTATAGAAAATGGAGGTGTTGTACAGGATTTAGGAGGAAAGATAAGGAGCTCATTCTTAGACATGTTAAATTTTAATCAACAATGTGCCATCCAGTAAGAGATAGCAGTAAGACAATCTGAGACCCGCTGCTGTATTTCAGATGATATTGAGGGTGTGGAGAGATATGTTTGGTATTGTCTGCACAGAGATGGTAGTTAAAGCCAAAGGATTTTATCAGTTGCACCAGGGAGAGGGTATACAGAGAAAAGAGAAAAGGTCCCAGGACAGAGTCTTGGTGTAAGCCCACTGAGAGGGGGATTGGAGGTGTTAGCCTATGTCATGGTGAAAGAGAGAGACAGAATAGAAACCATGAATGTGCCAGGGCACAGATGCCAAGTGATTGGAGAACCTGGGAGAGAAGGGTATGGTCGACTGTGTCGAATGCTGCTGATAGGTCTAGAAATATAAGAAGAGAGAAAAGGTTATTGGTTTTTGCAATGTGGAGATCGTTTGTTACTTTTATAAGGGCAGGTTCTGTAGAGAAAGTGGGCCGAAAGTCAGACTGCAGACAGGGAGGCCTCTGATTCTGTGACCAAAGTAAAGGAATCAAATAAGTAGGGTGGAGGATCAGGAATTGTGGCGATTGAAAGGGTGGGGTTGTTTGATGTATTGTTTGAAGAATTCTGCAAAGAGTAGAGGGGTTAGGGAGGGAAGGGGGAAAGATGGAAGGGAAGGGCAAAGGAGAGAATTGAAGATGCAGAAGAGGCAGTGTGGGTTAGATTTGTGAGTACTCATTAGTGAGGAGTAGTAGTGTTGTTTGGCAGAAGATAGAGCAGTGTAAAAGTAGGACAGGAGGAATTTGCAGTGGATAAAGTCTTCATGAGATCGGGACTTCCTCCAAAAGCATTCAGCAGTGCGGGTACAGGAGAAAAGAAAGCATGTTTGTGAGTTGAGCCAAGGGCGTGGGAATGAGGGGTGTTTGTGACTGTTCTGGAGAAGGGCATACAGATTAAGTGATGAGGAGAGGAGGTTGTTGTAGGATACTAGTTCAGGTTCAGAAAGAGTGTTGAAGGTGGAGAGGTTGGAGCGCAATGCAGAAGATAAGGTAGAGATGTCTAGAGAGTGAAGGTTGTGGGTGTAGTGTGGGGTCATAGTTAGTGGGGAAAGGTTATGAGATGGTGGTTGGAGAGTGGGAAAGGAGATATGGGGAAATCTAGTAAGGAACAGTTCTATGTGAATACCAAGTCGAGGGAGTGACCGTATTTATGTGTGCTAGAGTCAGTCCATTGTCGAAGAGTGAAGGATGAGGTTAGCTGAAGCATGCGTGAGGCCCAAGAAAGGGAAGGATCATCAATGTGACAGTTGAAGTATGAGAGAAGGAGTGTCAGAGGATAGATAGATAGAATGCAAGCTAGCACTCAGAAAATAAATGATGGTTGTTCCTTAGGGAGAAAAATCCTATGGCGCTGGGTTTAGGTTGTGGGTGATAACATTACCCATTTGGAGCTGGCTTGATCTGGGCCAAGTGGGGTAATTGTTCAACTCCATTTTAGAAATGCTGGCTGTCTTGGGCTTTCCTATGTCCACTTTTGAATCTGACATGGCACAAAACCCACAAATAAACTGACTCTGGGGGACAAAAAAAGCAGAAGAATAAAAGGAAAACATATATACACCATGGAAGGGATGTCTAGTAACACCAAGAGTCAGTCTGGCCACCTGAGTTGAGAACCTTTTGCAGAGGTGCCTCCTGGGTATGCTGCATGAAGGAAAAAGACCCTCGCTCTTTCTTGACCCATATCCTTGTAAACTGGGCTCTAATAAGAAAGCAACAGTATTTATGCTATGGCTCTCTAGCCAGTTTGGGGATCAGTAGTGAGCAAATGGAAGCCCAGAACTGATTGTGCTATCCCTGTGGCCTCAAGACTACCCAGAGATCCAGCAGGAATGAGAAAGAAACAGCTGGAGCTGCATAACAAAAATGGTGACCTTGAGTGTCACACCCAAAAGACTTTGTGGCCCAATTATTTTTAAAGAGCCCTCAGTCAGAGAAACTTGTGCCTAATACATAGGAACAAGCAACTATGAGAAAAATAATGAGTAAAGATAAGAGTAACAACAATTAAAAATAAAGTGAAACTAAAGGAAAAAAATAAAGAAAATAAGTCATTTATCACAAACAGAGATCAGATTATGGCCAGCAGACAGACAAACTAACAGAGGGACAGGGCATATTCACAAAACCTGGACCTACATTTTTTGGCTCCTCTGAAACTCGGGCAGGAGAGTGACCTCACAATGGTTTGGACATCAGCTTTGCAGACATAGAATACAGGTCCAGGGAAATATTCTGGGTCCAGTCCCGCTCTGCATGCAAGATAAATTCACAACTATAATGAGATAGTCATACAGAGGAGATCAAAACCCCATAAGTTAGAAAATGAGAAAATAAATATAAAAGAGAAGAAGATAAGAATCAGCGCTGTTGCTCTCCCGCTGCTGGTCTGGGCTTAAGTGGAGCTGGGAAAGGAGTCTCCTCCTCCAGTGAGCTTTAGATTCCAAGTCTCCTACCTCCTAGTGGTATCTGCTTACAACCTATGGTTCCTGTGTTTCAAAATGAACAATGGATTCAAATAACTGTAAAAATAAATTTTGCATAGCAATATCATTTTGTATTATATGCTACATGTACTTCCACCACTAGGTGGCAATCTAAGAAAACATTTGCAAACCACCAGTTTCGCTGTTACTCTCAAACAACTCTTTACTTTTCCACCACAAGTAAGTAGTCTGGTATGGTGCCCTGTTTTTTTAACAAAAGAAAAAGCCAGCGCACACTCTTCCTATTAGTCCAGTCATATATGTTCATTGCAACGAAAGTCTACATAACCTGGTGGTGCTACAGGGAAGGATATTGATTCACAAAATAAAAAAAGAAAACCCTACCAAACTAGAACTCTGTCACGGTTCCCAGGAATAAACCAGGAGTCAGTAAGGAAAAGTAAAACAATCTTTTATTGGAATAATCACAGTAATGCATGTAAACAGATAACACACAAAGGGTGATCAAAGAGGCAAGCATTGTATCAGAAACAGAAGTCCACCAATAGATCCACCACACTGTCCAAGACTGGGCCTCAGCCCACTGGAGCCTCGAGGTAACTTGGAATGCCCAAAAGACTAGCACTGACTGAGCCTGCAGTCAGTCTAGCAGTCTGATAGAGTCCCAGGTCCGCACTAGGATGGGTGTCTGTGGAGCGGGGACCCACACACGGAGGAAACAGACACAGCCCCCTAGTCAGCAGCAGAAAGGATAGTCAGACAAGCCACGTCATACACAGAGAGGGTAGTCAGCCAGAGCCACAGGTTTGCACCAGATAGGATATCCACTGAAGCGTAAGTTGGTATGCTGGAAGCGCAGTGGACAGAGCCCCAAATCAACACTAGAGTGGGTAGTCAGACAAGCCAGGTCATACACGGAGCGGGTAGTCAGCCAGAGCCACAGGTTTGCACCAGAAAGGATGCCTAAGCCAAATCGGAACGCACAAGGAGAATGGTCAGACAGAGCCACAGGTCAGCACCAGAATGGATGGACAGACAAGCCAAGTCATACACAGAGCCCAAGGGAAACAGAACTGTATTATACAACAATGCAAAGGCATCTGAGTCAGGACTCAGTCTGCCCTTTAACCCTTTGAGTGCCAGATGGGTAAGCAACGCATTGCAAAGCAATGCATTGTGTACCCCTCTGGCACTCAAAGGGTTAAACCCATCCTCAGGAAGTAGGTAGGAGGAGCAGCTCAGAGGGAGGAAGTAGGTAGGAGGAGACAACAAAACAGAGGTCTGCTGCATGCTTGAAGCCTCACGCCTGCAAATGATGCTGAAACCAAGGTAAGCTGTAACAAACTCATCCAAGAAGTTATCTTAGGCATAGTTACAAACGTAAATTTTATTTATTAGTGAGAGAATAAAAATAAAAGTAGAGAAAGCTAATGAAAATAAGAATGTGTAGTGTACTACTGGGGTAAGGAATACCTGGCTTGCTACGGGGTAAATCAATTAAAAGGGCAAAAATTAAAGACTGCCTGAGATTAATAATTACCCTAAATTAAATAATCTGCTTGCCATAGACAACAGCTGCTAAGGGAAATCAAGTAGCAAGGCAAGATAATCAGTAGTACGCCCTTAAGCTGATGATTGCCTTAATGATTGAAATTAATCAGCTTTACAGATTGCCAAAAACAAAAATATTTATGAAGCTCAAAAAAAGAGCTAGGTGGTTAAATTCAAGCATAACACTGGGTGAAAATCATAGGCATGTGGCAAAGATTCATAATCCAAAAATGACCCCTATTACCAGTCCTGAAAAGGGCCATTATTACAGCATCATCATCATAAAAACCTAAGCAAAAGCCTCACTCGAGATGGATAGGATGTTCAAAACAAAATCGAGTGAAAAGAAAGGATGAAAATAAAATTAAGGGGAGTATTTTGTATCCTGGAAGCAGAATGCTAAATGTGTGTTAGGCAGACTGGTGTGAGTTTGCTCCCCTTAATTCTATTTTCATTCTTTCTTTTCACTCAATTTTGTTTTGAGCATCCACTCCATCTCAAATTAGACTTTTTGCTTAAGTTTTTATGATGATACTGTAATAATATCCATTCTCAGGGACGGTAATAAGGGTAATTTTTGGATTATTTATCAATGCCGCATACTTATGATTGTTACCCAGTGATATGCTTAAACGTGCAATAGCCACAAATCATTGCACATTTTCTTGCATGAATTTAACCATCTAGCTCTTTTTTTTTTAGCTAATATAATTATTTTTGTTTGTGGTGATTTTGCTATCTGTACACCTGATTCATTTTGATAATCAGGACAATCATTAGTTTAAGGGCTTACTACTGGTTACCTTGTTAACTGATTTCCCTCAGCTACTGGTGTCTATGGCAAGCAGATTATTTCATTTAGGGTAATTATTAATCTAATGGGCTCATCATTTTTACCTTGCTAACTGATTTACTCTATGGCAAGCCGGGTATTCCTTGCCCCGGCAGTACACTTCACATTTTTTGCTTGCTTCTTCCACTTTTATTCTTATTCTCTCTAATTAATAAAAGTTACGTTTTATTCTAATATCACTTTGTTCCCATGCCTAGCGCCAGTAGGTTGTTTAGGCTTTCACTGCAATGAACATATGTGATTGAACTAATTGGAAAAGTGTGCACTGGGTTTTCTTCTGTTAATAAAACAGGGTACCATACCAAACTCACTACTTGTGGTGTAAAAGTAGAGTTGTTTGAGAGTAAAAGAGAAAACTGTGGTTTTCAAATGTTTTCTTAGACTGCCACCTAGTGGTGCAAGTACGTGTTGGGCAGGGTTTTCCCTTGGCATGTTATTAACCCTGTTTTATTAACCCAGTATCAATGAAAACAGTGGGGTATGTATATATGCATCAAATAAACACTATAAGTGGCTTAATAGGAGTTAATGCACAGTTGCTCTTGTATATGAAGTGCATAAAGCAGGAAAATGCATGTTCTATTTAGTAAGAGTAGTCTACCACCATATGTTGAAAACCATAATTAGGAACTCTGATCTAAAGGTGAAGGCAATTTTAGCATCACATTTTTTAATACAGGACTGTTTGCAATGAATAACATAAAAGTGTTGGACATATTGCAAAGCAATATGTTGAAAGCCCATCTGGAACTCAAGTGGTTAATACATTTATATTTAATTAGCCACACCTAATATGGAATATAAATATATACTGCAGTTTTTATCCTGCTGACTCTGAGTAAAACTTCTAAGAGATGTTTTATTCAAAACTTACTGCTACTCAAACTTGGGTGCAGTTCTTCCATGGCCTGAAATGTTATGATGGAGCTGTGGCAGAAGTCTATGGAGAGCCATGGTGATTGATATATATATATATATATATATATATATATATATATATATATATATGCAATGTTATATTTGCACTGTAGCAACAGTGCAAATATAACATTTTAGACCTTGGAGTTATTGCACTCAAAAAATTCATATTTAAGCTGCAATAACTTTTTAATAAAGCATCTCTCAGCTGTGGCATTATCTTTGTTTTGCTCAGCAGGACAAACCCTGCAATATGTAGGTTTACCATATTAAGTGTTACTATCCCTTTAAGTAAATACGACTTGATTAACTCAGTTTGATTGAGGCTTCATATTTACATGCAAAAAAAAAAAAAGAAACAATGTATAGGTGCTGGTGCTATCTACATTATAATCTGAATGGAGATGATTGGCATTAATATCTCTGCAAGCTCTAGACTGGTGATAGATTTAGACACTGTCTATTGGTTTGTAAGTACCACATATATCTATTGAATGAATTTATGAGTTGATAGATGCCTGGGCACCACTATATTGTTTCTTTTTTGTTTGTTTCTTTGTTTGAGTGACAGGGATGAAATTGGGTCTGAAGGGAGCAGTTGTCAGAAATGAAGAAGAATCATTCCTCATACGGTCAGCTTGCCACTATACACCTGGGTAGCGATTCAGATGTGAATACCCGTTTGGGAGAGAGAGATATAGTAATGCAGATGATTGGTAACAGTGTTGCTCTATGAAGCAATACCCCTCTTGCTTATCTCTTCTATGTATATTTAGTTGTGAACACCATGGAGAGAGAGCTCATGTTAATGGGATAGTAATACATAATATGTAGACTGGTGATAGATTTAGACACTGTCTATTGGTTTGTAAGTACCACATATATCTATTGAATGAATTTATGAGTTGATAGATGCCTGGGCACCACTATATTGTTTCTTTTTTGTTTGTTTCTTTGTTTGAGTGACAGGGATGAAATTGGGTCTGAAGGGAGCAGTTGTCAGAAATGAAGAAGAATCATTCCTCATACGGTCAGCTTGCCACTATACACCTGGGTAGCGATTCAGATGTGAATACCCGTTTGGGAGAGAGAGATATAGTAATGCAGATGATTGGTAACAGTGTTGCTCTATGAAGCAATACCCCTCTTGCTTATCTCTTCTATGTATATTTAGTTGTGAACACCATGGAGAGAGAGCTCATGTTAATGGGATAGTAATACATAATATGTAAAATAAGATATATTGTAGTGTTTATCCCCCTGAGTAAAACAACGGTACTCCCACTGCTGAAAGGTGTTTTCGAGTATCGCCAAACCAGGCTTTGTCATATCCCCTGACGAAGCCTGTTTTGGCGATACATGTTGGGTTGAAGAGTCTCTTTTGAGGGGTGACTCGCTGTGCAATCTCCTACTGGACATTCATTCTACCTTTTGTCCTCGTAAGTATATGGTTTGACATTGTGATATTGTGTTATTTTTTGCACTGATTTATTCACATTGTTTGGTGTTTGCTTCACACCTTGCACTTTATTATACTTATGATTTATTTCACTATGTTCTTTCCCACAAGGGGGAGCGTACTTAGAAACATAGAATTTGACAGCAGATAAGAACCATTCGGGCCATCTAGTCTGCCCATTTTCCTTCCTACAAACCTCAAAACTTATTTGGTCCTTGGTTTTGTCTTATGTTCAGGACAGCCTTATGCTGTTATCTTTTGAAAATGTTGCAACATGGTGCATTAACCTTGTCGTTGTGATTAAAATGGCGACATGAGAATCTCGCACTGCATGAAAGCACAAGATTTGCAAGTTGCACCATGAAACATCATCCCGCAAGAATGTGCAAAGAAGCCTTACTTGGAAACTGATAAATTACCTCTTCCCCATACAACAGTTGTTGTGGGCTGATAAATTACCTCTTCCCCATACAACAGTTGTTGTGGGCTGAAGTGGACACATCAGCAAGTCCTGATAGCCACAAACTGTCTGTCCTCTTTCATCCGCTACTGTTAGCTGGTAGTATAGATTTCTTTGACTCCGGGCTCTCTCTCTCCCCTTCTCTGCATGCTCCGCTCTGCACTTTCATTCTGCACAAAGAGAAGGGGAGAGGACAGTACCAAATGAGAGAGGGCAGTTTGTGGCTATCAGGACTTGCTGATGTGTCCACTTCAGCCCACAGCAACTGTAGTATGGGGAAGAGTTAATGTGCCAGTCTCCAAGTAAGGCTGCTTTGTACATTCATGCCTGGTGACATTTCATACCGAGACTTGAGAATCTCACGCTTTCATGCATTCTGATCACGGTGACATGGTTAATTTGCCATGTAGTTGCACGCTCTTTTGCGTGCAACATTTTTAAAGTAAACCCCTTATGCCTATCCCATGCATGCTTAAATTCTGTCACTACATGAACTTCTATCACTTCTGCTGGTAGGCTATTCCACTTATCTACTACCTTCTCAGTGAAGTTTTAGACTATGACCTCTTGTCCTAACATTTTTACTTCTTTGAAATATACTTCCATCCTGCACTTTGTTGAATCCCTTCATGTATTTGAATGTTTCGATCATATCCCCCCTCTCTGTTCTCTCCTCCAAGCTATATATGTTCAGACCCTTTAGTCTATCCTGACATTTGTTTTCCTGTAAACCAGTCACCATTTTAGTAGCCCTTCTCTGAAAGTTGTGATATTATATGTACAGATTACTATTACATATTATTGATTATCCTATTATATCATTGTGTCTGGCCTGGATTGTCCTCCACAATATGTTTTTAAGTATGTTTTAATTTATTGAGTCACTTTATATTTATCTTTTGGTATCAATAAGTATATTTGTTTATATTTATTGTATCTCTATTGGGTTGAGTGCCTTATTTATGGGTCTTTGATTTTTGGCATCTCTATTTTCCCACTTTTGTTAGTTATTTATATATTTTAGACCCTGAGTGCACCCGGCTACTGCAGTCATCATTACCATAACTCATTATTATGCTGGTACTGGCCATATCTGTATTACAGTGAAACTGTACTGTGGTCTTATTTGAACACTGTCCTATGGAGAGCTCTGGTCAGTTAACCATAAATCTCCATCGGAAGGAATAGCAAAAGCACCACTGTACAATTTCAGGCCAATGTGATACTGCACCTAAAATATTCAAGTTTGAGAAGTAATAACTTTTGAATAAAACACCTTTCAGCAGTGGGAGTACCCTTGTTTATCTTAGGAGGATAAACCCTACACATATTTTCTTAAATAATTTAAATATTACTATCCCTTTAAATAAAAATGGGATAGAGGGTTTACAGTTGATTTTCAATAGGATCAACCACGATTTACAACATCACTAGATCTAACAGTCACAGACATATAGCTGAGAAGCACTGGCTGATCCTGCTACAGGATTCAGTGCTAATAGAGAATTCCAGATAAACTTAAGATCAGGAATGGGCGAAAATTTCTGCCTCAAACTGAAATCGGAGAAAAATGGCACTTTCCGCTTGGCGAAAAATTTCCCGCAAAAAGTGTTGATTTTCCGTTTTTTCCTCCTAGCTCATTCCATTGAAATCAATGGGAACATTGAAGTTACATACAACATAAAATAAATATTATTTAATTTCCCAAAGGCATAGTATAAAAGGGACATGAGGGTGCCTGTGTTGGAAGGGTGTGGGGAAAGAATCAGTTGAACAGGGGATGATTTTTGGGGGGGTTGTTTACTGGGATTGGGGGGCACTTAAAAAAAAAATCCTAAATAAAATAAAAACCATAAGACATGGTATAACGGGGTCTGAGGAGGGTACCTGTGTTGGTAAATAAATGAATTATTTGAACAGGGAATTTGTTTTTGGGGGGTTTCTTGACTGCTTTTGGGAGGACAATTAAAAAAATAAATAAATAAGAAATTTGTATGAAAAGTGACAGAGACAGGAACCCCTTGATATAAGATGCCACTGGAGTGGACTGATACTTGACTTGATAGAGTTTTTTGTAGAGGATGACATATTAGATTTCTTGTTAGAGGATCAAGTCCTGAAGAAACATTGATTTGTAGCACTTAAGCTTGTTTGGCACAAGCCCTAAGGAAACATTGATTTGTAGGGCTTAGGCTGGTTAGAAACAACCCCCCAAAAAAATTAAAGACCACCTGAGATTAATAATTACCCTAAATTAAATAATCTGCTTGCCATAGACAACAGCTGCTAAGGGAAATCAAGTAGCAAGGCAAGATAGTCAGTAGTACGCCCTTAAGCTGATGATTGCCTTAATGATCGAAATTAATCAGCTTTACAGATTGCCAAAAACAAAAATATTTATGAAGCTCAAAAAAAGAGCTAGGTGGTTAAATTCAAGCATAACACTGGGTGAAAATCATAGGCATATGGCAAAGATTCATAATCCAAAAATGACCCCTATTACCAGTCCTGAAAAGGGCCATTATTACAGCATCATCATCATAAAAACCTAAGCAAAAGCCTCACTCAAGATGGATAGGATGTTCAAAACAAAATCGAGTGAAAAGTAAGGATGAAAATAAAATTAAGGGGAGTAAACTCTCTCCAGTTTGCTTAACGCAGGTTTCACATCCTGGAAGCAGGATGTGAAATGTGCATTAGGCAGAGTGGTGAGAATTTTGTATCCTGGAAGCAAAATGCTAAATGTGTGTTAGGCAGACTGGTGAGAGTTTGCTCCCCTTAATTCTATTTTCATTCTTTCTTTTCACTCAATTTTGTTTTGAGCATCCAATCTATCTCAAATTAGACTTTTTGCTTAAGTTTTTATGATGATACTGTAATAATACCCATTCTCAGGGACGGTAATAGGGGTAATTTTTGGATTATTTATCAATGCCTCATACTTATGATTGTTACCCAGTGATATGCTTAAACGTGCAATAGCCACAAATCATTGCACATTTTCTTGCATGAATTTAACCACCTAGCTCTTTTTTTTTTTTTTTGAGCTAATATAATTATTTTTGTTTGTGGTGATTTTGCTATCTGTACACCTGATTCATTTTGATAATCAGGACAATCATTAGTTTAAGGGCTTACTACTGGCAACCTTGCTAACTGATTTCCCTCAGCTACTGGTGTCTATAGCAAGCAGATTATTTCATTTAGGGTAATTATTAATCTAATGGGCTCATCATTTTTACCTTGCTAACTGATTTACTCTATGGCAAGCCGGGTATTCCTTGCCCCAGCAGTACACTTCACATGTTTTGCTTGCTTCTTCCACTTTTATTCTTATTCTCTCTAATTAATAAAAGTTACATTTTATTCTAATATCACTTTGTTCCTATGCCTAGCGCCAGTATGTTGTTTAGGCTTTCACTGCAATGAACATATGTGATTGAACTAACAGGAAAAGTGTGCACTGGGTTTTCTTCTGTTAATAAAACAGGGTACCATACCAGACTCAGTACTTGTGGTTTAAAAGTAGAGTTGTTTGAGAGTAAAAGAGAAAACTGTGGTTTTCAAATGTTTTCTTGCCACCTAGTGGTGCAAGAACGTGTAGGGCAGGGTTTTCCTTTGGCATGTTTTTAACCCTGTTTTATTAACCCAGTATCAATGAAAACAATGGGGTATGTATATATGCATCAACTAAACTTTAGTATAAGTGGCTTAATAGGAGTTAATGCACAGTTGCTCTTGTATATGAAGTGCATACATCAGGAAAATGCATGTTCTATTTAGCAAGTGCAGTCTACCACCATATGTTGAAAACAATAATTAGTTAGGAACTCTGATCTAAAGGTGAAGGCAATTTTAGCATCACATTTTTTAAGACAGGACTGTTTGCAATGAATAACATAAAAGTGTTGGACACATTGCAAAGCAATATGTTGAAAGCCCATCTGGAAGTCAAGCGGTTAATACATTTATATTTAATTAGCCAAAAAATTCATTTTTAAGCTGCAATAACTTTTTAATAAAGCATCTCTCATCTGTGGCATTATCTTTGTTTTGCTCAGCAGGACAAACCCTGCAATATGTAGGTTTACCATATTAAGTGTTACTATCCCTTTAAGTAAATACGACTTGATTAACTCAGTTTGATTGAGGCTTCATATTTACACGCAAAAAAAAAAAGAAACAATGTATAGGTGCTGGTGCTATCTACATTATAATCTGAATGGAATGGATTGGCATTAATATCTCTGCAAGCTCTAGACTCGTGATAGATTTAGACACTGTCTATTGGTTTGTAAGTACCACATATATCTATTGAATGAATTTATGAGTTGATAGATGCCTGGGCACCACTATATTGTTTCTTTTTTGTTTGTTTGTTTGAGTGACAGGGATGAAATTGGGTCTGAAGGGAGCAGTTGTCAGAAATGAAGAAGAATCATTCCTCATGCGCTCAGCTTGCCACTATACACCTGGGTAGCGAGTCAGATGTGAATACCCGTTTGGGAGAGAGAGATATAGCAATGCAGATGATTGGTAACAGTGTTGCTCTATGAAGCAACACCCCTCTTGCTTATCTCTTCTATGTATATTTAGTTGTGAACACCATGGAGAGAGAGCTCATGTTAATGGGATAGTAATACATAATATGTAAAATAAGATATATTGTAGTGTTTATCCCCCTGAGTAAAACAACGGTACTCCCACTGCTGAAAGGTATTTTCAAGTATTGCCAAACCAGGCTTTGTCATATCCCCTGACGAAGCCTGTTTTGGCGATACATGTTGGGTTGAAGAGTCTCTTTTGAGGGGTGACTCGTTGTGCAATCTCCTACTGGACATTCATTCTACCTTTTGTCCTCGTAAGTATATGGTTTGACATTGTGATATTGTGTTATTTTTTGCACTGATTTATTCACATTGTTTGGTGTTTGCTTCACACCTTGCACTTTATTATACTTATGATTTATTTCACTATGTTCTTTCCCACAAGGGGGAGCGTACTTAGAAACATAGAATTTGACAGCAGATAAGAACCATTCGGCCCATCTAGTCTGCCCATTTTCCTTCCTACAAACCTCAAACCTTATTTGGTCCTTGGTTTTGTCTTATGTTCAGGACAGCCTTATGCCGGTATTCTTTGAAAATGTTGCAACATGGTGCATTAACCTTGTCGTTGTGATTAAAATGGCGACATGAGAATCTCGCACTGCATGAAAGCACAAGATGTGCAAGTTGCACCATGAAACATCATCCCGCATGAATGTGCAAAGAAGGGGAGAGGACAGTACCAAATGAGAGAGGGCAGACAGTTTGTGGCTATCAGGACTTGCTGATGTGTCCACTTCAGCCCACAGTAACTGTAGTATGGGGAAGAGGTAATGTGCCAGTTTCCAAGTAAGGCTGCTTTGTACATTCATGCCTGGTGACATTTCATACCGACACTTGAGAATCTCACGCTTTCATGCATTCTGATCACGGTGACATGGTTAATTTGCCATGTAGTTGCACGCTCTTTTGCATGCAACATCTTTAAAGTAAACCTCTTATGCCTATCCCATGCATGCTTAAATTCTGTCACTACATGAACTTCTATCACTTCTGCTGGTAGGCTATTCCACTTATCTACTACCTTCTCAGTGAAGTTTTAGACTATGACCTCTTGTCCTAACATTTTTACTTCTTTGAAATGTACTCCCTCCTGCACTTTGTTGAATCCCTTCATGTATTTGAATGTTTCTATCATATCCCCTCTCTCTCTTCTCTCCTCCAAGCTATACATGTTCAGATCCTTTAGTGTATCCTGTAAACCAGTCACCATTTTAGTAGCCCTTCTCTGAAAGTTGTGATATTATATGTACAGATTACTATTACATATTGATTATCCTATTATATCATTGTGTCTGGCCTGGATTGTCCTCCTCAATATGTTTTTAAGTATGTTTTAATTTATTGAGTCACTTTATATTTATCTTTTGGTATCAATAAGTATATTTGTTTATATTTATTGTATCTCTGTTGGGTTGAGTGCCTTATTTATGGGTCTTTGATTTTTGGCATCTCTATTTTCCCACTTTTGTTAGTTATTTATATATTTTAGACCCTGAGTGCACCCGGCTACTGCAGTCATCATTACCATAACTCATTATTATGCTGGTACTGGCCATATTTGTATTACAGTGAAACTGTACTGTGGCCTTATTTGAACACTGTCCTATGGAGAGCTCTGGTCAGTTACCATAAATCTCCATCGGAAGGAATAGCAAAAGCACCACTGTACAATTTCAGGCCAATGTGATACTGCACCTAAAATATTCAAGTTTGAGAAGTAATAACTTTTCAATAAAACACCTTTCAGCAGTGGGAGTACCCTTGTTTTACTTAGGATAATAAACCCTATACATGTTTTCTTAAAGAATTTAAATGTTACTATCCCTTTAAATAAAAAAGGGATGGAAGGTTTACACTTGATTTTCAATAGGATCAACCATGATTTACAGCATCACTAGATCTAACAGTCACAGACATATAGCTGAGAAGCACTGGCTGATCCTGCTACAGGATTCAGTGCTAACAGAGAATTCCAGATAAACTTAAGATTAGGGATGGGTGAAAATTTCTGCCTCAAACTGAAATCGGAGAAAAATGGCACTTTCTACTTGGTGAAAAATTTCCAGCGAAAAGTGTCGATTTTCCGTTTTTTCCTCCTAGCTCATTCCATTGAAATCAATGGGAACATTGAAGTTACACACAACATAAAATAAATATTATTTCATTTCCCAAAGGCATAGTATAAAAGGGACATGAGGGTGCCTGTGTTGGAGGGGTACGGGGAAAGAATCAGTTGAACAGGGGATGATTTTTGGGGGGGTTGTTTACTGGGATTGGGGGGCACTTAAAAAAAAATCCTAAATAAAATAAAAACCATAAGACATGGTATAACGGGGTCTGAGGAGGGTACCTGTGTTGGTAAATAAATGAATTATTTGAACAGGGAATTTGTTTTGGGGGGGTTTCTTGACTGCTATTGGGGGGACAGTTAAAAAAAATAAATAAATAAGAAATTTGTATGAAAAGTGACAAAGACAGGAACCCCTTGACATAAGATGCCACTGGAGTGGACTGATACTTGACTTGATAGAGTTTTTTGTAGAGGATGATTAGTTAGATTTGTTGTTAGAGGACCAAGTCCTGAGGAAACATTGATTTGTAGCACTTAAGCTTGTCTGGCAGAAGCCCTAAGGAAACATTGATTTGTAGGACTTAGGCTGGTTAGAAACAACCCCCCCAAAAAATGTTTATTTTTTTATAGGACTATGTTTTTTTACATTTATTTTTAATTTTTCAAAGCACAAGCCCTAAGAAAAAATAAAAATGCCCCTTTGGCCTAGTGCCAGCAGGTCATGCTGGCCAGTAGCCACTGGCCATTGTCAAATGTCCTCCTGAGTCCTGAGTTGCAACTGCTGTTCGTACTGCTGCTACTGAGTTGTTTAAGCAGCAGGATGATTAGGCAGCTGAAAAGGAATGGGATCAACAATAGCAGTAACTTGGAAGATGGATGATGAAGGTTCCACTTGCCATGACTGGCTCCAGTGATGTGCCTGAGGCAGTAGCAGCAGAATAAGTAGTCCCCAGTATATGTGGAGAAAAGAACAAGGTGGTCATTAAATCTTCTCCACCTGCCCCTCCTCCAAAATCATCATGGGTGTGTTGTTATTAGAATATATATTTTCCCCTTGAGAACAGGAACTGTGGCTTCCATCAGCAACTGCAATGTGCACAGTGTGTGTGGTAAATAACATCTTGGGGCACAACTGTATCCAAACACCATGACACCCAAAACCAAGTACTGCTGCTGTCACTGTACCCCTTGTCCAGACCCCGGTAAGGACACATGACAACTTGCTGACAGTTTAATAGTAATGATGAACCCTCTCTTCCAGAATCCTAGCATATTCTGCGGGATGGAATCTCCTAAGGGTGCCACCTGATGACCTTGTATCGATTCTCCTCCACCACACTGGCATGTGTGGTCAGTGCACCACACAGTTTGCAATGGGTAGAGATGAACTGCCATATCCTAACATGAAAAGAGTGGCTACCATTTGGCGAGGGAGGTAATGATGAACAAGGTGGATTGGCAGGAGATGTACTTGTTACCCTAGAGGAAGAAGGTGATGTTGATGGCAAGCTAGTTGCTAGATTTCTGTAATGGGTGTTTGTCTTTAACATGTTTGACATAAATGTCATGGTGTCTGTGTTTCATGTGTGCTAACAGGCAGCTTGTGCCAAGGTGTGTTTCCTCCTTTCCCCTTCTCACTAACTTGTCACAAATTTTGCACTGTACCATTGTTGATGATGACTGCACTGTGCCTGCCGGAAGAGAATAATAGTCCCACCCCCATTACTTCTGGGGGGAGGAATAGGGAACAGGTGGAGAAGAATGGTCTCTTTCTTCTTCTTCTCCACATTCCCCATCACTATTTGTGGCAGCAGATAATGTTGCTGCTCCCTCAGATTTAGCACTGCAATTAGGACCAGAAGTATTGGTGGCGCTGGCAAGTGGAACCTGTCCTAGTCCCGCATTACTTGTTGACCCCATTCCCGCTGTGTCCATGGTGTTCTGTGGCACACTAGCCTTATCCTCAGCACCCTGCTACCTTTTCATCTCAGCAGCAGCAAGAATTAAACCAGTTGCAATTTCCGCAAATTCCAAAAGCCGATTGCTAGTGGTGGTGATGCCCATCCTCATCCCTGTCTCCCATTCCTTCTCACTTTCTGATAAAAATGCCATCAATTTCTCTTCCACCCCAGCTTCTCCAACACCACCACCACCACTAGTCCCTACATGATGCTGCTCTATTCCAGACATCTCACTGCTGCTTGGAGGAGGTGACGAGCAATGTGACAGAGGGTCCCCTGCTGTCACACTTGGCATCATTTCCTCCTTCCCCCCCGAGTACTACAAGAAACACTAGCAGCAGGCAAAGTATTGGTGGCAGCAGGTTCAGCACTGGCAGCAGGTACAACACTAGCAGCAGCACATCTGGCAGCAGTTACAACACTAGTGGCTGCAGGTACAGCAATGGTAGCACTGGCAGCAGGGACAGCACGTCTTGCAGCAGGCACAGGCAGCTGACCTGTCCTGCTCTCACTAGTACTACCCTTTTATCCCTCCTTTCCCATTCCCTTTTCTTCCTTCCTTCCCATTCCCTTTTCTCCCTCCCTTCCCATTAGATACCCCAAGATCCTTTGGGGTGATTTAGGAGGACTGGACAGCATTGGTTCAGTACTGCTAGTCACTTCCTCCTCCTCCTCCTCAGACTCAGTGGACACATAAGGGTCCTTCCAGCTCCTCCCTTGATTATTTTTCACCCTGCCAATAGTGATATCAGTCACTATGAGCCTTTCCTGCCTCAGTTTTTGCAAAATATCACAGCAGAACAGCAGGGCACATCTATCTCACTCTGTAGCTGCGTCTATTGTGTTTGCCTTCAGTGAAAATGTCACCTTTTTATAGCGGAAGTGTGAAAACAACGTAAATCAAAGGGGCGGAAAGTTTATAGCCATTGAAAAAATGGCAAAAAATGTTGGCCAATGGGCAAAAGATGCAAAAATTTTAACTGCTAGTTTTAAAGCAGATTTTCCCGCGAAAAAGCAGATAACAACATGGTTTTTGCAAAATTTTCCGCGGGAACATGGCGACAAGTTTTGCCCAACCCTACTTAAGACTATTTACAAGAGAAACAACAATGTCAAAAAATATTTAAAAAAAAAAAAATAAAAATGCCCTTTCTAAATCACTACCACAGGTTTTAGAAATTCCCATTTTAGTAACTGCAAGGGGAATTTTTCGATATGGGTCAAATATATATACCATTTTAAAATATAAGGCACACAGGGAGGTGTCCTTCCAGGGACAGGAAGGATGGATGTTTCAAATAAATAGCTGTATTAGTTGTAGCACCACTTTTGTAGTGTATTGGATAACCGGCACTTTAGGCCTTAGCTATATTGGACAGACCACTAGGAGGCTTAGGAATCACTTCATGGAGTGTATGTAGAGAAGGGCTAAGTGAAGTATCCCATAGTCAGACATAATACATTTGATTCTTACAATCCTTTGAATATTATAGTGATGGAAATTTAATATATTCCCCTGGGGTGGACACAATATAGAAGAAAGAGTCAAGAAGCTGTGTATGTAGGTGTTCTTTTGGATTTAGCTTAAAAGAGAAAATGTAATACATCATTTTACATTGAACTGTCCAGTATGGCAAACAACCTTTACTGGGGTTGGATCACAGAAGCGCTCTGAACTCCAGCAGTGTCAGTCATATCTCCTTTTTTGTCTAGACAACCAGCTGACTTCTGGGGAAAGCATCACTGAGAGTCTATTTCGGAGACCCAGAGCAAGAGAACCTGGAGGCAGGTCAGAAATGCTTCAGCTACATGTGAGTGAGATACCTGGGCCTAGATGCATTAAAGGTCGAAGAGGGCTACGAATGTCGATGTTCTGTCAGATCAGTGTCATAGGCACATCCTCAGTATTCACAAAGTGTCTACGACATCACTTCACCAGAACTCCGGAAAAAATATACCCACATCAACATCAATCAGGGGTGTGTTGACATTATAATGTGACACTTCGACTCATTCAGGAAACTCCGATAGCAGCCTCTGCTTTCGGAGTTCACTGTCTACACTTCACCTAACTCAGGCAGTCGTAGTTGGGATCTCCCCTGTACTTTCCTATGGAGTAACAGCAGGGAGAGCTATGGCAGTCTAAACAGCATTCTCTGTGTTTCCCTACCCAGCCAGTAGGGGAACACAGAGAAGACTTTCAGCACCATGGACAGCACTGAATGTCATAGGGATGTGCATTGCTCACCCCTGTGGCATTCAAAGGGTTATCACTTTACAAAAAATGAATTGTGCTTTGGAGATGTGCACTTGCATCCACGGAGTTAAATTATGAATCAAGAAAAAAATCTAATTATCTTCTTAACCCATTGAGGACCAGAGGGATGGGCAAGGCATTGCTGTTTCACACCCTTGGTCGCCAAGAGGTTAAAAAGTAAGAATGTACAGATGATTGCTGCAGTAACAAGCTGGCCCTAAGCCCAGGTAGCAAGACAGCTAACAAATATGATCAGCACCCATCTGAAACTGAACGGGTTAATATAATTCACTAAGAGCCACTTAGTGAAACTGACAAACATGTATTCTATTAAGAGCTAAAGGGGTTCCCAAAATGTACCTAAAGTGGATTAACCCTTTGAATGTAAGAGGAGTATCCAAGGCATTTTGTGTTGGATAACTCTCTGTCTTTCAGCAGGTTAAGTCACATTAACCCTATTTAGTGTCAGAGGTCTGGACATCCCCTTGGCACTCAGCGTTATTGCTATAGTCAGTACAGATGTTAAACCAGTGGTTCTCCAGAAGCTGTTGAACTACAACTACATTCATCCAGGGAATTATGGCCATTGTAATCCAACAGCAAAGGCACATGTCTATCACTCCTTTTGCACAGTTATATTCAGTCACATTAATTTCTTTTTGTATAAGTCCTATTCCTTTATGCTCAATTTCTGTGACTGATGTTTTCTCCAAACCATAGCAAGTAATAAAAATTGATTTTGGGGTTGCCGGATCATGTGCAGAACCCATGATGCACAGAATGCTTCTGCACCCATCAAATGTAAACTCCCCTAATGGTGGGAAGATGGAGTAGTAGGCTGAGGTCTTAGCTAGGGGAGATCGACCTGAGCTGAACTGCTGTTTGTCCTGACTCCACTCTGAACTCTGTCTGGCTGATTGACGTGATCTGGTGCAGGAGTCTCTCTGAGTAGTCCTACCCCACCCCCTGCTGTCTCAGCAATTCACTGCAACACACTGAACTCGGTAAAGTTAATTTTAATTAGTACCACTATGGGATAGCTCCTGTTACCGCTCGACTGTTCAAAGCTAGTCTCACATCCACGAAGTAACAGCATGGCACGTGTGGTCAACTTCCAATCCCACCCCCCCCCCCCAACTAAAGTGGCACCGCTGTCAGAGATGCTCAGTTAACTGTACCTGGTCAGAGACAAGAGGATCAGGATGGGAATTGTTTACATCCCTCTCCTCACTTCCTCCAATACCCCCTCTCCCCGCTTCCTCCAATACCTCCCTCTCCCCGCTTGCTCCGATACCTCCCTCTCCCCACTTCCTCCAATACCTCCCTCTCCCACTTGCTCTGATACCCCCCTCTCCCCGCTTCCTCCAATACCTCCCTCTCCCCTCCAAGATCATAGATGCCCTGCATGAAGTCGCACATGCCATGCTGTGTGAGACTGGCCTTGAATAGTCGAGCGATAACAGGAGTTATCCCATAGAGGTACTAATAAAAATTAACTTCGAGTTCAGTGTGTTGCAGTGAATTGCTGAGACAGCAGGGGGTGGGGTAGGACTGCTCAGAGAGACTCCTGCACCAAATCACGTCGATCAGCCAGACAGAGTTCAGAGTGGAATTAGGACAAACAGTAGTTCAGCTCAGGTCGATCTCCCCTAGCTAAGTCCTCAACCTACTATTCCATCTTCTCCACATGATCCGGCAACCCCAAAATCAATTTTTATTACTTGCTATGGTTTGAAGAAAATGTCAGTCACAGAAATTGAGCATAAAGGAATAGGTCTTCTACAAAAAGAAATTCATGTGGCTGAATATTACTGTGCAAAAGGAGTGATAGACCTGTGCATTTGCTGTTGGATTACAATGGCCATAATTCCCTGGATGAATTTAGTTGTGGTTCAACAGCTTCTGGAGAACCACAGGTTTAACATCTGTACTGACTATAGCAATAATGCTGAGTGCCAAGGGGGTGTCCAGACCTCTGACACTAAATAGGGTTAAAGTGACTTAACCTGTTGAATGACAGAGAGTTATCCAACACAAAATGCCTTGGACACTCCTCTTACATTCAAAGGGTTAATCCACTTTAGTTACATTTTGGGAACCCCTTTAACTAATATAGAATACATGTTTGTCAGTTTCACTAAGTGGCTCATAGTGAATTATATTAACCCGTTCAGTTTCAGATGGGTGCTGATCATATTTGTTAGCAGTCTTGCTACCTGGGCTTAGGGCCAGCTTGTTACTGCAGCAATCATCTGTACATTCTTACTTTTTAACCTCTTGGCGACCAAGGGTGTGAAACAGCAATGCTTTGCCCACCCCTCTGGTCCTCAATGGGTTAAGAACATAATTAGTTTTTTTCTTGATTCATAATTTAACTCCGTAGATGCAAGTACATATCTCTAAAGCACAATTCATTTGAGTAATTTTTTGTAAAGTGATAATCCTTTGAATGCCACAGGGGTGAGCAATGCACATCCCTATGGCATTCAATGCTGTCCATGGCGCTGAAAGCTTTCTCTGTGTTCCCCTAATGGCTGGGTAGGGAAGCACAGAGAATGCTGTTCAGAATTGTCCTAGTGTTGGTGATGTGTGAGGGTCGGGGATCTCTTTCACACCGACAGAACTTTGAAAATCCTGTATGCTAATAGGGACATCCTCCAACCTTTCCCTTACCATCCAACAATTTTTGTGAACATGTCAATATGTTGAATTGTCGGAGTGATTCAAACACATCGACTCGATCATACCGACACCATATCGACCTTTAGTGCATTTAGGCCCAGTTGTTACAGTTTTTTTTTATCTTTTGTTTTTTTTGATGTTATTAAATGTACAACACTATATAGCATATGCACGCTCTCATTTTCCTTTTCTTTTTTTATATTTAAGATCTTTCGCATTAACTACATTGGTGGTTACAATCTCCAGTGAATCGCTGACCCACCCATTAATATTTAGATAATTCTCACATGTGCCGACTTTCAGCCACACAACAGGATTGCAGGTGGAACACAGGAGAACGTGAGACAAAGAACACGGAAGATGAGCACTTAGCCTATAACAAACACTACAAATTTCTTAACCCCTTTGATGAAAGTGTAACATGAGACATAGAGGGTGATTCACAAAGCGGCGATAAAGGGATGATAAAGTGGAGATAACTTCTCCAGTTTATCACTTCTCCAATCCCTATGCTATTCTATGGAGACTATGTACTAAGATTTCTTTCATCTTTGGAGATCTTAGTGAATAGGCTCCATAGAATAACATAGGAACTGGAGAAGTGATATCACTGGAGAAGTTATCTCTTCCTTATCACCTCTTTATCATCTCTTTATCACCTCTTAGTGAATCTCCCCCATCATATGTGCACATTGATCTGCGGACTTTGCCACAAGATGGTGGCTCCAAGATGAATCAGAGAGGGACATAACCCCCAAGGAAATCAATCCTCCCTAGTCAAACGGGAAACCCCTGCTACACTAGCAACATTTTGGAGACACTGGAGCAATGTATTGGATACCTATCTAATATCCAAAGGGATAAAATAGTTTCTTTTTTAGTAGTAAAACTTTACACTGCATACAACTGTTTTGTTTCCCTTTGTGGAAATTCGCACAAACAAAAAAAAATCCTTGTAAATATAAGAGCACGTGGTATAATATTTACAGAAATATATGTATAAATTGCCATACTATGAAAGAACTTAAAATCTAAGCTGACCAGATATCACTTTTATCGAGGAACACATAGGAAATCAAAGAAGGCCTTAAAAGGATAGTAAAGTCGTGTATTAAGTAATTGGGTTTTTTTAGATATTAAAAAGAGATTACTTGAGGTTAGTCCTGAAGGTTTGAGAGATATAGGAAGATAAAGTTTTCCCCTCCTTCCCCTTTCCCTGACATGAGCTGTAAAGCTGTCAGAAGGAGATTCTGGTTACGCGACCAGATGGTGGCTCTTCAGCAGAGCTGAAATAGCGATATCCAAAAAATAAATACTTCATTGGAACCGTCTACAAAGTGTGCCTGGTTTGCAAGCACACTTTGTAAAGAGTTCCAGTGAAGTATTTATTTTTAGATATTGCTATTTCGGCTCTGCTGTAGAGCCGCCGGACAGTCCCGGGACCAGGATCTCATGCTGTCAGCTATACAGCTGACGTATGAGAAAGGGGAGGGAGGGGGAAGTTTATCATCGTATATTTCTCAAACTATTAAGGTTTGAGAGATTGGACTAACCTCATGTAATCTCTTTTTTAATATCTACAATATAGCAATTACTTAATACACAACATTACTATCCCTTTAATTAGGATTGCCACCCGGCCGGTATTTTAGGCTCACTGGAGCTGGTGCCGGTATTACTACTATACCGGCAACTGAAAAGCTGGTATTTGTATGTGTCCTGAGAGGGGAGTGAGGTGACTGAGCGGGGAGAGGGCGCCACGGCTGTGTGGTGATGTTGCAAGTTCTATTGGCTTGATACACAGCGGGCAGCATTGAATATGGTTTGATTCTAATGCCTGTCTCTCACCGGTAGTCTCCAAGAGGCATTGTAGCTTCCGATCCTTGCTTCCTGTCATGTGATGTGACATTGTCGCTAGTTGAATGTCCCACTCGCACATCCAAAACAGCACTCTGCCAGGTGAGTTTGACGCTGACTATTAATGGTTTATTTACTTTATTATGGTCCTATCCGTTTATGTGGGTGTGATACAGTTGTACCAGTATAGTTCTTACAGCTTTTAATTGCCTGGCTTACTTCCTTTACTTTTACTATGTTCCTCACAGTAGCGTATTATTATTGCTTTTGCTGTGAGTTGAGTATCAATCACGAACATGTCATGTTTTCCAGTAGCACCTTGATCGATTAAATTTACGTATTTTCTACTGCAAACATATATTTTTTTTTTAATAATGCAATTCAAAGACGCCCCTAACATATTCACTTTCACGTTGAGCAATGTGTTTTTGGTCCATCTGTCAGTGTAATGGTTAACCATTTTATTGTCGCTATAACGCTATTCCACTCAGATGGTCAGATGTATCCATTTTAATTTCATGTAAAACATCAAACCCTAAACTATTCAGACTTGTTTTATTCATTGACCTTACATTTTTGTCCATTTTAAATGATGCTACCTGTCCTTGAACCCCTGGAAGACAGAGATGCTTCCAGCTCATTGGTAAGCAATGTGTTGGAAGGTTGGAAGCATCTCTTAGCACACAAGGGCATACCCCTTTGAGTGCCAGAGATTGAGTTGGATACCTCCTTGGCACTCAGAGGGTTAAAATACTATGTCTCTCCTTAAATCAATGTGTATAGTAAAGAGTAGGGTGGGTACCAGTGTGTGTGTGTGAGATAGATAGAGAGAGAGAGAGAGAGAGTGAGAGAGAGAGAGAGTGTGTTTGTGTAGGTGTGTGTGTATATATACGTGTGTGTGTGTGTGTTTGTCTTTATATGTGTATGTGTGCATCTATATGTGTGTCTGTACGTGTGTTTCTGACTGTGTGTATATGTGTGCCTATATGTGTGTGTCTGTGTGTATATGTTTGTATGTGTGTGTCTATGTGCATGTATATGTGGTTGTGTGTCTTTCTGTGAGTGTATGTGTGCACCTGTGTGTATGTGTATTTGTGTGTTGTGTGTACATGCATGCACATGTGTTTGTATGTGCCTGTATGTGAGTTTATGTCTGTGTTTTTGTGCATGTGTGCTGGGTGTGTGTACATGTATAATGTGGAAATATATGTTTGTGCTTATGTGTGTGTGTGTGTGTATGTGTGTATATCATGTATGTCTTTTTAAAGAAATCAGCATTTTAAATGTTTATATTGGAAGTGGACATGGCACTCTAAGGTAAACTTAGTTATATTTAAAGAAAATAAAAAACTGCCTAAATCTTGTATTAGGCATTATATATATATATATATATATATATATATATATATATATATATATATATATATAATATATATATATATATATATATATATATATACTATATATATATATATATATATATATATATATATATATATATATATAATATAGTCTTTGAGAGATTAACCTTTATTTGTTGGTGGCATAGTGTGCAGATAGCTTGGTTGCTGTCACTGTCAACTGCCCTGCACATGCTATGGGGCAGGCACACTGGGCTTGCTGGCATTAAAATCTAATGCTGGGGGAGTGTGTCCACTGGTATACACTACAGTGATCATACCCTGCAGTGCATACCCTTAGAATGCAGATTTTGATTTTAGAGGCTAATGCCATACGACTCCACACTTTCATACCTGTGAATTTCATTTTCATGTCTTGAGACCCTGGAGAGTGCTCATGTGCTATGACCGGGGAGATTTATTATACAATTAGCATCACAAGGTGGGGCTTAATTGGTCGAGAGTGCAGGGTTTATTGGTTTTGTACTTGTGAAGTGGGAGGAACAGGGTGGAAAGGAGGAGGAGTAGAAGGAATAGGGTGGGAAGGAGGAAGAGTATAAGGAATAGGGTTGGAAAGAGGAGAAGTAGGTGCGAAGTGGGAGGAACAGTCTGGAAAGGAGGAGAAGTGAGAGTAACAGGGTGGAAAGGAGGAGTGAGCAGAGTTTCACCAGAGTGCTTTATGAGAACTGAGCTCCTGGCACCTGGAATGAGGAGCGTGAAGCTCAGTTTTGTAGGGTCATGCAACATTAAGTGGTTCTGCCACTTTTGTGGCCCCTCCCTTTTGTGGCTCCTCCCTTCTGTGGCTCCTCCCTCACCGACCCAGAACTATGGCCGGTATTTTTTTTTAGGAAAAGGTGGCAACCCTACCTTTAAGTATGCTTCTTTCATATGTGTCCCCAGTTAAAGGTGAGGTCTGGTCAGCCTATTTAAAGCTATCAGACTGTATGTACTGCATTATATGCAAGGAATCCTGGGGAAAGCGGTTTTCTTTCTACTCCAGACTTCCTGTTGTGTCTGACAATAGATTCACCTTCCTGGCCAGGATTCAGGAAGTGAGGGCTGCTAATGAAAAGAGCTTCTTCAAGAGTGTTGAAAAACAGTACTTGAAATAACAAAATAAGCTATTTTGCATACAATGCCAAGAATAGGGAAGTGATATCACCAACAAAAAATGTGTGGAATTAAAAATAAAACTAGACATGTCTTTAACCAGTTGGATGCTAGAGAGACCTCCAATTGATTGGTTTGCTAATGACTAACATATTGTATGTACTATTTTTAGTGTTGATTTAACCCCTTAAAGGGATAGTAATACTTCATTTTAACTTTATTTTATTTTGTAGGCATTAAAAAAAACATGAAGAATGATATAAGTCTTATCTCTGAAACCTTTATGGTTTAAGAGATATTCACAAACAAAGTATCCCCCCCTGTTCAACCAGATCAGAAGGGAGATGCCCAGGTAGACTGCAGAGAGGGACAATCTTCAATTAAGATAATGGAAAAAGCTGAAAAACTTGTCAAGGGGGAAAGGGCTTTCATTGTTTTCATACAAAGAAAATTGTCCCCTTCTGTTTTCTGTACTGTCATACAACCTGATCCACATCTGAGAAGAGATGGCTTACACTAGGTAAAAGGGGCGGGGAGGGGAACTTTACTTGTGAATATCTCATAAACCATAAAGGTTTGAGAGCTAAGACTTATATCATTCTTCATGTTTTTTTAATGCCTACAAAACAAAATAAAGATAAAACGAAGTATTACTATCCCTTTAAGGACTATTGCCATGCCAGGACCATCATGGCGGTCCAGCACTTAAGGACCAATGACGGTCCTGGCACGGCATGGCGTTCAGGGCTCCCATCGCGGCTGCACGCCGCTCTGGAAGTGCTAATTAAAAAAAAATGCCCCGTGGTCCGCAAGTGCCGGCCGCGCGTGCGCGCGCCGGTCCTTAAGGGGTTAAATACAGTATATATATATATATATATATATATATATATATATATATATATATATATATACACACACACACTTTCTTGTGAGGCAACTGCCTGCAAAGCCAGCTACAGGTGTCTCCATAATGTTACTGCTCATAGTGTCCAGAGTGCAAACCAAATGGTTGAATTTCATGCTTAAATAGGTCCTGGAATTGATTTTGTGTGCTGCACCTGCCTATCCTCAATGTAATAAACTATCTGCTCTGATAATTGTAAGTTCCAGGGTATTACAGTCCTCTACGTCTTGTGAATCACTCTGCACTAACAAGGCACAGATGAAATTGCCAACCTTCACTTAACAAGTCCTATCCTAATAAACCAAGATGAGCCTGCAACAAATAAAAAAAAATACACAGAAATAAACACACAGACACAGATGTAGGTGGCAAATAAAGAAATCACAATTTTTATTATGGGATTTGGACCTATTTAAGGAACCACTGTAGTGAATCCTCCCAAACGCCATAATGCTGCATCCTAGGCTCATAGCTACAAAGTAGGCCATAACTTACACCCAGCCACACACCACTCCCTAAAGGATACCTGACTGCACCTGAACCTTTTGCTAAGTCACACTGGTTTGGTCCAATAGTGTTACATTACTGATAGAGGGGGACTCCTAATGGGGAACCTTCTAAGGCCACCCTTTTTCACTATGGCTCTGTGCTACCCCCTAGGTTTGTGCTTCAATGATGGGAGGGGTGACCTTGTATCACGGTGCCCGTGCTCCCTTGTTTTTGTTTTCATGTCAGTTATCCTTGTAGTGCTCCCACTGGCTGTCCTGTGTTGATCCCGCCCAGTATGGCCTTTATATACTGGGCTCCTGCACCCACACGGTGCCCTTTCGTGGTGTTCCTGTACCAGTGTTAGCTTACTGCTCAGAGTTTCCCAGGGTACCGACTTGGCCTGCCTGACTACTCTTCAAGTCCCTGCTCCTGTGTACCGACCCGGATTGCCTGACTTCTCCTCAGTGCCTGCTCCTGTGTATCGACCCGGCCTGGCTGACGTTCCTGCTCCTGTGTACCGACCCGGACTGGCTGATGTTCCTGCTCCTGTGTACCGACCCGGCCTGGCTGACGTTCCTGCTCCCGTGTACCGACCCGGCTTGATTGACGTTCCTGCTTCTTCTGCGGTTGTCGCCTCGGCGTTCTTACTCTGCAGGCGATCCGGTTACACTTGCTTACTAGCACCTGAGTCTATTCCGTTACTGCTCCTGCAGGTTGCCTCCGTTACTGCTCCGGCAGTGTGCCTTTGGCCTAGTCCTCCGTTACTGCTCATACAGGTTGCAAGTGTCTGCCTCCGTTATTGCTCCGGTAGTCGCCATTGGCTTGTCCTCCGTTACTGCTCCTGCAGGTTGCTAGTGTCTGCCTCCGTTACTGCTCCGGCAGTGTGCCTTTGGCCTAGTCCTCCGTTACTGCTCATACCGGTTGCAAGTGTCTGCCTCCATTATTGCACCGGTAGTCGCCATTGGCTTGTCCTCCGTTACTGCTCCTGCAGGTTGCTAGTGTGTGCCTCCGTTACTGCTCCGGCAGTGTGCCTTTGACCTAGTCCTCCGTTACTGATCATACCGGTTGCAAGTGTCTGCCCCCGTTATTGCTCCGGTAATCGCCATTGGCTTGTCCTCCGTTACAGCTCCTGCAGGTCGCTAGTGTGTGCCTCCATTACTGCTCCGGCAGTGTGCCTTTGGCCTAGTCCTCCATTTCTGCTCATAGCGGTTGCAAGTGTCTGCCTCTGTTATTACTCCGGTAGTCGCCATTGGCTTGCTCTCCGTTACAGCTCCTGCAGGTTGCCAGTGTCTGCCTCTGTTACTGCTCCGGCAGTGCTCATTACACAATATCTGTTGTACTCCGGCAGTTCACCTTGTTCTGCTAACCCTGGGCGATCTGAAGCTCTCTATAAGTGCTATCTCAGTACTTTAACACATGGGACTGTTTACACTCATTGATGAACTTTAACTCCTGCAGTACCAGAGTCCTGGGAAACTTACTCCTCTTGCCTGACCTGTGTCAGTATATGTTACTTGTACCTTTATAGTGTACTGGACCTGTGTAGGCAATTGTATGTTTAACCTGTCGTGTGTCTGTATTATACTGCCTGTATACTACAGGACCTGTGAAGGTTCTGAATTCAATAAAACTGTGTTTTTATCCTAAACCACTGTGTCTGTGAGTCAAACAAACCGTTACAGTACGAAAGGGCCATGACCTCAGACAGTAAGGGTGAAGGTAATACATAGAACATCCACTGGCCATACAAACTATTCTTGAGCACACCGTGCACCTTGATAAGCCTGTTCCAAACCCGGTGGTCCCCCCAGTTTCGACACCGGAGAATCTGCCCGTGACTATTGTTGCCTCAGTCAAAGGGTTAACCGCCTCTGCTCCGTTACCACTCAGATACGATGGTGAACCCACCCTGTGCAGAGGGTTTATTAACCAACTAGAAATATTTTTGAAGTTAACCCCTCATGCCTTTCCTAATGACCGTAGTAAGGTCGGTTTTATGATATCATTATTGATGGGCAGAGCCCTGGCATGGGCCAATCCCTTGTGGGAGAATGCTAAACCTTGCACCAGGAACTTCATGGAGTTTGTGCAGACATTTTGGAGAGTGTTTGAAGTTCCTGGTAGAGATGCCTCTGCTGCTAAACAATTGATGGAGATACAACAGGGCAATTGTACTGTGGGCAACTACGCCATAGAATTCCGTACATTAGCAGCACAGGTAGGTTGGAATAACGAAGCATTAGTGGCCACATTTGCCCAAGGTCTGGCTGACCATATTAAAGATGAGACTGCGGCTAGAGAATTGCCGAGTGATTTGGATGAATATATTGATTACGCTATTCTGATTGATTCTCGGATCCGTGAGAGAATTGTGGCTAAAGACCGTAGGCTAGGGCCTAGAAGCAGCGGGCATAGCAGTCTTTTGAGCCCACCCACCCCTCCCTCTTTGTCCAAGCCTCTTGATCTTAAACAGGAATCCTGTGAACCTATGCAACTAGGATTCACCAGACTAACCAAGGAGGAACAGGCACACCGCAAGAGGCAGGGGTTATGTTTGTACTGTGGTAAAGCTGGGCATATGTTAAGTACCTGCCCCGTACATCCGGGAAACAAACGCACCTAGGGTACCTTGGGGGACAGGCCCTAGGTGGTGTTCAGCAGTCCCTAGACCCGATCATGCATAAACCCATGATCCAGGTGGTATTTTCTTGGGCAGAACACTCCGTGGAGGTTCTGGCCCTGATTGATTCCGGCGCAGCCGGTTACTTCATGGATAGTTCCTTTGCTGCGCTACATAAAATTCCTCTGATTAGAAGGGAATCTCCCTTAGCCATTGAGGCCATTGATGGCAGACCATTAGAACCAGCTCAGATTACTATGGAAACTATTCCACTGTCTATGACGATTGGGGCCCTCCACATGGAGGAACAGTAGTTCCAGATAATTCATTCCCCTCATCAATCAGTCATTCTGGGGTTCCCTTGGTTGCATCTGCATAATCCACAGTTTAACTGGCAGAGTTGTGAAATTATTTCCTGGTCCCAGTACTGCATGAAACATTGTGTGACACATCCTGTTAAGATCTTGTGTACCTCTCCCTCCGTGCCAGCCGAATAACATCAATTCAGTGACATTTTTAGTAAGGGAGAGGCTAGCACTTTGCCCCAGCACAGGGCATGCGATTGTGCCATTGATTTGCCCCCGGGGGTGGTGCCCCCTAGGGGACGCACGTATCCACTGTCGTGCGAGGAAAATCGTGCTATGGAGGAATACATTGAGGATGCCCTACAAAGAGGGATCATTAGAAAGTCAACCTCGCCTGCTGGTGCTGGGTTTTTCTTTGTGAAAAAGAAGAGTGGCGAGCTAAGGCCGTGTATTGATTATCGTGGACTAAATAAACTGATGTCCAAAAATGCCTACCCCATACCACTCATCACCGAACTATTTGACAGGTTAAAAGGTTCTTCCATCTTTACGAAATTAGATCTACGTGCTGCCTATAACCTGATCAGGATAAAAGCTGGGGATAAGTGGAAAACGGCATTTAATACCAGATCCGGGCATTATGAATATCTAGTTATGCCATTTGGTCTCTGTAACGCACCTGCGGTTTCAAGAATTTATTAACGGTATCCTCCGTGATATGCTATAGTCCTGTGTAGTAGTCTACCTTGATGATATACTCATATACTTGGCTAATTTGTCCCAACACATCAAGGATGTGTCTGAGGTGTTGCTTTCCTTACGCAAAAAAAATTCTGCAAAATGGAAAAGTGCGAGTTTCACGGGTCCAAAGTGCCTTTTTTGGGTTTTGTAATCTCTAAGGATGGTATTGCCATGGACCAGGAGAAACTCGCAGCCGTATTACAATGGCCACGTCCCAAAGGGTTAAAGGCGATCCAGCGCTTTTTGGGGTTCGCCAATTATTACAGAAAGTTTATCAAAAATGTTTCCACTATTGTGAAGCCTCTGTCTTGCCTCACGCACAAGGGTGCTAATCCTTCCCAATGGTCTGAGGCAGCTGATCATGCCTTTGAGACACTGAAATCCGCCTTTGCATCTGCTCCTGTACTGTCCTTCCCCAACCCGTCCCATTTACGTTGGAGGTCGATGCCTCTGAGATTGGGGTAGGGGCAATACTATCACAGCGCCCGGTGGCAGGGGGCACTCTCAGATCATGTGGATTTTTCTCAAAAAAGTTGTCTAGTGCTCAGAGTCATTATGAAATTGGCGACAGAGAACTTCTGGCTATCATTCTTGCCTTGAAGGAATGGCGCCACCTACTGGAGGGTACCAGAAATCCTGTGCTAATCCTAACTGACCACAAAAACCTGACCTATCTCTCTGAGGCTAAGAGATTGTCCTCTCGTCAGGCCAGATGGGCTCTGTTTCTATCCCGCTTCAACTTCATAGTATCTTACTTGCCGGGTTCCAAGAACGTTAGGGCTAATGCCCTGTCTAGACAATGAGGTTCCGATACCCGTTATTCAGCCTGACCGCATCCTGGCTACCCTACGTACAAGTATCACTTCACCACTGGGGGAAGAGATTCTGGCTACCCAGGCTACGGCTCCCCCGGAAACCCCAGTGGGCAAGTGCTTTGTTGTTGAGCCATTCCGTACCCGTTTACTTGAGACGTATCATTCATCTAAGGCTGCTGGGCATATTGGGAGGGATCAATTAATATATTCTCTCTAACAGGTTTTCTGGTGGCCCTCCCTAAGGGCTGATTGTTCAGCATTTACCGTAGCCTGTGCCACCTGTGCCCGTGCCAAGACCCCTAGACACCTCCCTTTGGGCATACTCCAGCCAGTGCCTAAGGATGAACGTCCCTGGTCCCACGTATCCATTGATTTCCTGGGAGAACTGCCAGTGTCTAGGGGTTACTCGTTCATCCTGATGGTGGTTGATAGATTCTCGAAACTGGCTCATTTTGTGCCCCTTCCTGGCCTTCCCTCTACCCAGGAGTTGGCTGTTGTTTTCGCTAGGGAAGTGTTCCAGTTACATGGGATACCTAGAGTTCTGGTGTCCGACTGCGGGAGCCAATTCGTATCCAGATTTTGGAGAGCATTCTGTGAACAGATGGGCATTCAACTGTCCTTTTCTTCTACCTACCATCCCCAGACCAATGGGGCCGCTGAGCGCGCCAATCAGGGACTGGAGCAGTTCCTGCGCTGTTTTGTCACAGATCATCATGATAATTGGGCAGACCTGTTGCCGTGGGCAGAGTTTGCCAGGAAATGTGCAGTCAATTCATCGTCCCTGTTTCTCATCAACTACGGGTTCCAGCCATGTTTGCTCCCGGACTCATTCCAGTCGCAACAGATTTCAGCTCTGGACGAGCACATTGAGCAACTCCACTCCACTTGGGCACAGGTTCAGAGGGGCCCTCAGTCAGTCCTTCCAGCGTCATCAGCGCCACGCTAACCATAGACAGCTGCCAGCAGTCTCCTTTCAGGTTGGGGACAGGGTATGGCTCTCCTCCAGAAACCTCATGTTGCAAGTTCCGTCTAACAAGTTGGCTCCCCGGTTTATTGGTCCATTCAGGGTGATCTGTAAAATTAACCCTGTCTCATATGCCTTGGATCTCCCTGCGTCTATGCTCATTCATAATGTGTTCCATGTACCTCTATTGAAACCTTTGGTATGCAACCGCTACACTACCACTCCTGTGGTTCCTGGTCCAGTGGAGGTTCAGGGTCAGGAAGAGTACGAGGTTCAAAGCATTATTGATTCACGCAGATTTAGAGGAAAATTGCAGTACTTGGTCCATTGGAAAGGCTATAGCCCTGAGGAACGTTCCTGGGTTGATCAGAAGGACCTTCATGCTCCTAGACTACTGCGTATTTTTCACTCTAAATATCCTCAGAAGCCAGGTCCCTCTTCCAGGAGAGGGGGTCTTTGAGAGGGGGGTACTATCACGGTGCCCGTTCTCCCTTGTTTTTGTTTTCATATCAGTTATCCTATGTAGTGCTTCCAGTGGCTGTCCTGTGTTGATCCCGTCCAGTATGGCCTTTATATACTGGGCTCTTGCACCCACACGATGCCCTTTCGTGATGTTCCTGTACCAGTGCTAGCTTACTGCTCTGAGTTTCCCAGTGTACCGACTTGGCCTGCCTGACTACTCTTCAAGTTCCTGCTCCTGTGTACCGACCCGGATTGCCTGACTTCTCCTCAGTGCCTGCTCCTGTGTATCGACCCGGCCTGGCTGACGTTCCTGCTCCTGTGTACTGACCAGGCCTGGCTGACGTTCCTGCTCCCGTGTACCAACCCGGTTTGATTGACATTCCTGCGTCTTCTGTGGTTGTTGCCTCGGCGACATTCTTACTCTGGAGGCGATCCGGTTGCACTTGCTTACTAGCACCTGAGTCTATTCCGTTACTGCTCCTGCAGGCTGCCAGTGTTTGCCTCCATTACTGCTCCGGCAGTGTGCCTTTGGCCTAGTCCTCCGTTACTGCTCATACCGGTTGCAAGTGTCTGCCTCCGTTATTGCTCCTGTAGTCTCCATTGCCTTGTCCTCTGTTACTGCTCCTGCAGGTTGCTAGTGTGTGCCTCCATTACTGCTCCGGCAGTGTGCCTTTGGCCTAGTCATCTGTTACTGATCATACCGGTTGCAAGTGTCTGCCCAAGTTATTGCTCCGGTAGTCACCATTGGCTTGTCCTCCGTTACAGCTCCTGCAGGTCGCTAGTGTGTGCCTCCATTACTGCTCCGGCAGTGTGCCTTTGGCCTAGTCCTCCGTTTCTGCTCATATCGGTTGCAAGTGTCTGCCTCCGTTATTGCTCCGGTAGTCACCATTGGCTTGCTCTCCGTTACTGCTCCTGAAGGTTGCCAGTGTCTGCCTCTGTTACTGCTCCGGCAGTGCTCATTACGCAATATCTGTTGTACTCTAGCAGTTCACCTTGTTCTGCTAACCCTGGGCGATCTGAAGCTCTGTATAAGTGCTATCTCAGTACTTTAACACATGGGACTGTTTACACTCATTGATGAACTTTAACTCCTGCAGTACCAGAGTCCTGGGAAACTTACTCCTCTTGCCTGACCTGTGTTAGTATATGCTACTTGTACCTTTATATTGTACTGGACCTGTGTAGGCAATTGTATGTTTAACCTGTCGTGTGTTTGTATTATACTGCCTGTATACTACAGGACCTGTGAGGGTTCTTATTGTATTGAGAATTCAATAAAACTGTGTTTTTATCCTAAACCACTGTGTCTGTGAGTCAAATAAACCATTACACCTTGCCTCTCCTCTGTTCAAGTCTAGGTACAATCTCTGACCATAATAGAGCAGATGGACTGTATTACCAGGCATGTGTTTTTGATTTGTTTGATGAGGCTCACAGGATCCATGGAAATGAGGTAACATAGCAACATAGTTGATGAGGCTGGAAAAACCTATGCCTCCATCGAGTACAACCTTTTCCATTGTTGATCCAAAGGATTGAGGAAAAAATCCTACTGAAGCCATTGCTAGTAAAGCCTCAAGTGGGAAAAAATTCTACTTGACTTCAAAAGGCATTTGGATCTCTCCCTGGATCAACATCTCATCATCATCCAGAGGGATATCAGGAATGCCCCACTTCCTTCAGGATTCCTTGAACATTTTAAACATCTGCTCCTACTGTAAATCTTGCTTACCAAGCCAGTTGCTCTTTATATGCTTCCTGTCTAGCTCAAGTGCCCTGCCACCACAGCACTGTGCTGGGTGCCCAGTACATGAGTGAGTGTACCAATATTAACACTTGCAGCAACAGTCCTATGGAATGTTGAATTCCATCCTTGATTTTCTGGATGCAAAGTCCTTGCTGGCAGACAAATCTACGTGGCTTGGATAATTGCACTCTATTCTCGAGCTCTACACCCCTCACCCTCCACCTTTCTACCTGCCCCCTGCTTTCTTGCCTCCCAGGGGGGGCTAACCCATTTTGATTATTTGTCAGGTGTGTTCTGCCTTCCTGCAGACAGAGGGCAAGAGGAAGGCTTGGACTATAACATCACTGTGTCCTCTGGCTTATTGTTGAGCAATTGGCCATTTTTTTCCTGCGTGCTATAGTGTAGGGTTCGGGCCTTATTCATATTAAAGTATTCACTATGATGGAATGTGTACTCTGGTATGCATGAAACAGTAATATTTTTATTTTTTAGAAAATGTATTACCAGGAACAATACATTTAATTTTCTCTCAGTTACAAGTATGTACTTGAGAGCTTTGACAGTAAGAAGTTACATATTTACACAAAACAGAGAAACAATATATACAGAAATGCATATACACATAAACAGGCACACAAAAATGTATAATTACATGTTTTTAGATATGTATGCTTTCGTCCATACCAAGATGTGCAGACACAAATGTTTAAGGCTAACATGACAATGCAAAAAATGAGCACTGCTGGTGGGTTTATACATCCCCAAAAAGGTCTAAACCAATAGGAGAACTAACAATACTTCAAATAAGAACTTCTTTGCAATTTTCTCATAGCATGAGACTGTCATACACACTTTGCACTGTTATTGTAATAATGTTATGTGTTCATTGTAGCCCCTACATCTCCATGCAGAGAAATCATGCCCCCATGCATGGACCAATGGGACAGGCAGTATAGAGGAGATTTGAATAACTGCTCCTTACTGCCGCCCCTAGGTGTGTGTGCAAGACAGGCAGAATTTTGGCCACATGACGTGTTCCTCTTTTATATATAGCAATACCTATAATTGCACATATAGCATAACACAGTTGTCCTATAATGTTCAGAAGTCTGTGGTGAAAGCACAACAAGTACAATGTTTGGCACTCCATCTGTTCTCAGCTGCCATGATCCCCAACCAGCCATTGCCAAAGTGCCTATCCTTGAGTTAACCCTTTGAGTGCCAGAGTGGTATGGAACGCATTGCAAAGCAATGCGTTCCATACCACTCTGGCACTCAAAGGGTTAAGCTCTCTCTCTCTCTCTCTCTATGTAACAGTGTAATGTATAATTTACTTCACTAAGTTATTCATACAGTGATCACTAGAAAACTGCTCTATTGATATTAATATAACTCTTTTCAGTCTCCTCCTACAGACCACATTGCCTGCTGCTCTCTGATGTGAACAATACATCTGTGATCACTAAAAAACGTAAAGAAAAAGCAAAAGTGGTCAACAATTTAGAAAACATAACAATAATAAATATAAAATAATATACAGTCCCAAAAAATGAAATGCCTCAAGAGAATGGTGCTGCTCTTCTCTGTGGGTACTCTTCCCCTCCAAAATCTCCTATAGTGAAACACAAGAAAAACATGTAAAAGTTTCAAAATGTTTGTGTTGATGTGCCACCTTCATGCCAACTCCTACCCAGCACTAGGTAGAATGGAAGTAGGGGTGCTCTTTTGCTTCCCTGCATCACCTCTATTGATCTGCCTGCCTAATAAGCTGGGAGATCAATAGCTGTGTGGCATCAGGAGGGGTCCTGATGTCCCACCACCTGGTCTGACTTTTAATACAATTAAAGAAAAACAACAAGGTCCTCCTCATGTGCAAAAGTCTTAGGCAGGTCTGAAAAAATGCTGTAAAGTAAGTATGCTTTCAAAAATATGCATATTAATTGTTTATTTTTATCAATTATCAAAATTATAGTGAGAGAAGAGAAGAAAAATGTAAATCAAATCAATGTTTGGTGTGACCACCCATTGCCTTCAAAACAGCATCAGTTCTTCTAGGTACACTTGCACACAGTTTGTTAAGGAACTTGGCAGGTAGGTTGTTCCAAACATCTTGGAGAACTAGCCACAGTTCTTCTGTGGATTTAGGCAGCCTCAGCTGCTTCTCTCTCTTCATGTAACCCCAGACAGACTTGATGATGTTGAGATCATGGCTGTGTGGGGTCCATACCATCATTTCAAAGACTTCTTCTTCTGAAGATAGTTCTTAATGATTTTGGGGCCAATCAGATGCCTACCTATTGGTATTGCATGATGGATAATTATCTGCCTGTACTTCTCAGCATTGAGGAGACCATTAATTCTAACCAAATCCCCAACTCCATTTGCAGAAACGCAGCCCCCAACTTGCAAGGCTGAAAATAAGCAAACCAAAAGCTGGCCACGCCTACAAGTCAAATGTTTGCATTGAAGCTTGAAGATGGCACAACAGCAAAAACTCCACAACAGATAGTAAAATGAGTAGAAGAATTGCATTCACATTTTTATAAGGATGAAGGACAGTAACTGAATGCAGTGCCAGAGGCAATAAAACCAAAGAAAATGGCAAAGCAGCTGGGCTTGATAAAGTTACTACTGACATGTTGAAAGCCACATGTCAACCCTTATTCAAAGACCGAGCTAAACTTTTTTCAAAATACCTATTAATCAGCAAAGTGCCTGAAAAATGGAGAAGTCATCCTACTGCACAAAAAGGGTGAAAAGGTGGATCTAGAAATTACTGAAAAGCTAACTCAGAAATGCAACTAATGTCAACCTAGTAATATAGGACAGTGTTTGCAGGCTCCAACTTAAAGGGATAGTAATACTTCATTTTAACTTTATTTTATTTTGTAGGCATTAAAAAAACATGACGAACGATATAAGTCTTATCTCTCAAACCTTTATGGTTTATGAGATATTCACAAGCAAAGTTTCCCCCTCCCGCCCCTTTTACCTAGTGTAAGCCATCTCTTCTCAGATGTGGAATACAGTCTATAGACCAGACAGATAACAGCAGGGGACACTCTTCTTCCTATGAGAACAATGAAGGCCCTGCCCCCTTGACAAGCTTTTCAGGTTTTTGCCTTATCTTAATTGAAGATTGTCCCCCTCTGCAATCTACCTGGGCACCTCCCTTCTGCTGTGGCTGAGCAGTGTTACATCAGTAAAAGGGGAGGGAGGGGGACACTTTGTCATTGAATTACTCTGGAACTACAACTCTGACAGAATTGAAATAACACTCTCCAAAGTCCAAATACTATGATGATTAATTAGAGCTGCTTTTATTATGAAACATTACTATCCCTTTAAATATTTAACCCTTTGAGTGCCAGAGAGGTATCGGATGCATTACATTGCAATGTGTTGGGTATCTCTCTGGCATTCAAAGGGTTAAAGTTTTCACAATATGGAAAATGCTAAATTATTGCTAAAAAAATTGAAGTTCCCCTTTTCTTATTTCCTGCAGAGCTCTCACTCTGTGCACTGTTTTCCTATTGGCATGGAAACGTACTAAGCAAAGAGCCCAGTAAGATAAATAAATATAGAGAATACATTTGTTATAGAATTTCAGGTCTCCCTGGGAAATAGTCGGAGTGGAATATGGTAGTTTAATTTAAGACTAGAGGCAAAGGATTTTCTTTAGCTATCTGAGTGCTACTGGGCGTACAAAGCATCACTTTGCAATGTGTTGGACTTACACTAGCACTTAAATGGTTAGTCATGTTCATGTAGCAGAAATAGGTTGATGGGAGTTTGTGGAAAGGGTGCAAAATTAAAATGGGTTACAGATGGCAAAATAAAGCTAAATAAAAATAGGACACACTGCGCTTTGAAATGAACATGTTTATATTCCCTCAAGGCTATAAAAATTCTTCGACCTTGATCTCAGAATTGTACTGTGTAATGTTATTTATACCGCTGTCATCCTTGTTAAGAACACCAAGCAAGGTTACACTACAAGGACCACATAACACTGTAAAACTACATAAAAATAAAAATGTTAGGAGATATCTCATATATACTTTTATTACAGTGCCACATGACTGCTCAGTAAGGTACATACTCCATACAGATCCACCCAAGAAAAATAGACTGTCAACCTGATCAGGAAGGAAAAAGGCCGCAGCAACTGTTAATCAGTTAACAACTGAAAAACCCACCAAATAACGGTATGCCAGCATCCATCCAGGTATATGCTTGGAGGCATGATACTGTACATCAACATCTAGTTCTCTGCTAAAGTCAAGACATTAGCCAAGGAGTGACAGACTCCCCAAACATTTTAGGGCAAATTAACAGTCCATCTTCACTGTTCAGAACCCACTTCTGCAAGGAACGCTTCCAAAACCTGTGCTGTGACAAAAAAAAAAAGCAAAGAAGGGGAGTAAAGACGAGAAAAATTCAAGTCTACAGTCCATGTGGGTCAGCAACTTCCACTGAATAACAAAAATAAATAGTATAGGGGCTCTAGTACCCCAGTAAAAGAGTCAAAAAATTATATGGTTTGAGAGATATGCCTCGCTAAAGTTACCTCTTCTTGCCTGTTTGCACAAAGTCAGCACGCTAGCTGACAGCTGCAGAATCCAGGCATTTGGTCGGATGGAGGCTCTTCAGCAAAGGAGAAAACTTGCGATACTTTGTAGACCATTCCAATGAAGTATTAATGTTGAGACTGCACATTTCCCACTCTGCTGAAGAGCCTCCATCTGGTCAAATGACCGGATTCTGCATCTGTCAGTTACATCACTGACTTCGTTCAAACAGGCAAGAAGTTCAAACTTTAACGAGGTGTATATCTCAAACCATAACGGTCTGAGAGATAAGCCTTAATTTGTTTTTTATATTTTTTATGCCTACAATATTAGATAAATGTAAATTTAAGTATTACTATCCCTTTAAAAAAAAATCTGCCTTCTCATACAAAGTTCCACAAACTTGAAATAACTTACCTGAAAAAAAAATCAAATCTTCTACCAGTTTACAATTACTAAAATAACTTATTATTTGTATTTAAAAAAAACATGCAAAAGAAATCTCAATGTATTCTTCCTGGTAAGACACTTTCTAAATAATTAAATGTTATATCTATAAGAACAAGTGATCTGTCTGCAGCACCTACTGAAAATGATTTTTATCTTCTAAATCAGTGGTTCTCAAGCTTTCTAGTGCCACGACCCTTTGATAAAATTTCCCAAGTTGTGGCGACCCCTAACAGTAAAATTATTTTCGTTGCTCCTTCATTGCTGTAATTTTGCTACTGTTATGAATCAAAATATAAATATCTGATGGTTTTAGGCGACCCCTGGCAAATCGTCATTCGACCCCCTAAGGGGTCCCGACCCACAGGTTGAGAACCACTGTTCTAAATGGACCTGATTCCTTGAATTCAAATTTGTATATTTGAAAATTGAATTGAAAGCAGAACTATCACCCTATGTAAAGTCACTCCCCAATAATTAGGTATATAGACATATGTTTCTTAACACTGCTATTATTGGGCACAGGTACCAAGTTCTGAAGTAAACCTTCTTCTTCGGATTTCGGTGGCCAGGCATGCATGCAGACATCTTGGCTTTAGAGACATCTGCTCACCTGCACTGTCCGTCCCAGTCTCCTCTAGGAGGAGTTGCATTGAACTTAAGGTACCATTAGGGACTGATAGTGCAGGTGCAAAGACGGCTCTAATACAAGAAGCCTGGCAGGCAGTCTCATAAAAAGAAGGATTACTTCAGAACTTGGTACTTGTGGCCGGTAATAGCACTGTTAAGATACATATCACTATATACCTAATTATTGGGGACTGACTTTATATAGGGTGATAGTTCTGCTTTAAAACTGCCTATATGTTACATTAGCTTACGGACCAGCAGATGTATAGTTTAGGAGATAATAATAAATGTATTTCTGAAAATAATAAGTGCAGCACTAAATGCTAATTAAGTGTGGTGCTGATAGCTTAATTAGCATATGATGATGCCCTCAGTGAGGTCACCATATAGTATCTCCGCCTTACCTATGTATACAGGCACTATTATTATTAAACTATTTTATTTATGTGACTGTGTGTGTGTTGTCAGGAGCTCTGCAATGGTGTCAGCAGACAAGGATGTGTCTCCTTTGGTATTCAGGAACAAGCCAAAAGATGTGAGAGGCTCTGAACGTAAACAAAAGCAAAGTTGCCTGTTTTATGGCTACTTACCGCTCAAGAGCATCACATTTTAACTCTCTAGTGCCATTACAGTAAAATGTGGATCCCTTGCTCTCAGTGCCTAGGGAAACCTGCTGCACCTCACTGACAAGGCCCGAATATGGCCGAAATGTATGTCTGAGATTAGCTGGTATTTACTGTGCAGAGGAGACTTGCTCATCATTTTGGAGCTTGACCACCCTTATTGGCAGGATTAGTCTAATATGTGTGTGGAAATTTCTCCTCTGTAATGGCACTAGTGAGCTAAAATGTGATGCTCTTGAGCGGTAAGTAGCCGTAGGACAATCAACATTGCTTTTGTTCATACTCAGAGCCTCTCTCATCTTCTGGCTTATTTTTCAAACACTCTTAGGGTCTCTCCCTAAGAGTGAGGGGTAATCCAGACACGGACTCCTTGCTCTCAGTGCCTAGGGAAACCAGCTGCACCTCACTGATGAGGCCCAAACAAGCCAGATAGAACATGTATAATTTAAACCTTCAAATATATTAAGATTTAACTGTTTGGGTTCAGAGAGTGGGGGTCTAACGCATTGCAAAGCAATTGTTTGGAACTTCAAAAGCATGTAAAAGGTTAATAATTATCAGAAGGGAACCATTTATCAGAATAAAAAGGAATACTAGTGAACTAAAGCTAGAGAGTGAAAACGAGGAAATGTAAGAAAACATAATTTACAGAAAGGGTGTTAGATACATGGCATAGCCTCCCAGAGGAATTGGTACGGCTAAAACAGTAAATGATTTTAATAATTCTTGGGATGGATATATGGTTTTTCTAAGGGTCAAATAAACATGAGCTTTGAAATATACAGAGAAATGGTCAGAGAAGATAGACCAATGGGTTCTTGTCTGTTGTCAAAGGCTATGTTTATTGTTATGTGTTTATGTACTGGAGCTGTCCCTAGCAGCCAATGAGATAAGAAATAAGAGACTGTGAAGAATAGAGAAAGTGTGCCGCGTTTCACTAGTATAATGCAGCATGATAAACTGACAACTGGCTGCACACACATCATTGTACTTCTTCAGAGAACCCATTAGCTCTTATAACATATTTCAAATATAAACACTCTGGAACATATTTCTAAACAAATCTGATTAATGTTTCCCCTCTAATGGATTTCCAGTGTTTTACATGCTAAGTTTACAGCCCAAACCACACCTTTTTTGGCGAGGTGACATTTCTAAAGTGAGCCTTATTGTGTTCTACCAGTTCATAACCAGCTGTATCTATTGGTGAGTGTATAAGGCTTCTTCTAACATTGAATGGGGTTTTACCTATTCCATAAAGACTTAGGGGGTAGATTTAAAGGCAGGCATTAAAATAGCCAGTAGGGCCAAAGTGAATATCAGCTGAAATGTATAACGTGGTATTCAAAGGCCATACCAGCTAAAACCAGTCTTGTGGTTGAACGTCTGTTTTGTGAGTTAAGTTCCCAAAACGCCGCTAATAGCAGCGATATTGGGAACTTAACATTAAAAAACAATTAACTATCGGTGCCTGACGTACTGACAAGCACTGATCGTTAACTGATCCATGTTACACTCACCTGTCATCCACTGTCCTTCTGTCATCTATTCTTTCTTCTCTCTTTTGCATTCTCTTCAGTCTTCTTTCTTCTATCGTCCATCTTCTCTTCAGTCTTCTTTCTTCTCTTTCTTCTGTCTGTAAAATAAAATAATAGATTAAATACCAAGCATGAATGAAGGCATTGTTTAATCCTTTGAGTGGCAGAGGGGTACGCAACGTATTGCAAAGCAATGTGTTGCATACCTCACTGGCACTCAAAGGGTTAAATAGTATTGCGCCATGAATATTCCCACATTAACTGCCTCTATTTAATACCCAAAAGTATAATCATGCCAAGAAAAAATAGTATCCATATACACATAAATAAATGTCATGCATTAATGCTAAGTAAATACACTTAGCTAAATTCTTCATGTCTCCGCTGCTTGGAGCGGCCGCGAGGGAGGCGGCAGCGGAGACACAGATGTCCAACACGGGTCCCTCTTCACTGCTGTAAAGGGTGATGCCCGTAACACACTGAGGGCAATGGAAGTGAGCCTGCCTTTATATATGGGCAGGCTCACTTCCATTTTCCTCACAGCCATTGGCTGGGATGTTCTTCACATCCCAGCCAGTCAGATTCGAGCAGCTGTTCTTTAATCTGATTGGCTGTGGTTTAGCCCAGAATTATAATGCTTTTAAAACAGGACTGTAAAAAGTTTGTAATTTAACCCTTTGAGAGCCAAAAAGGTTTCCTACGCATTGCAAGTGTTAAATAGCTCTTTGGCACTCAGAGAGTTAACTCTTTGAGTGCCAGAGGGGTATGCAACACATTGCAAGCATTGAATAGCTCTTTGGCACTCAAAGGATTAACACTTTGAGTGCCAGAGGGGTACGCAATGCATCGCGTTGCATACCCCTCAGTCACTCAAAGGGTTAAAGAATCCCTAACAGCATCATTCAATGTGTTCATAACAAATTGTTGCCTGTATAGCCAGACTTTTCCCTTTGGCTGCATAACAAAGACTCTGACTTCTTGCCGACTCTAAATGAATGTTTGGCCTGCCTTTTCAGCTGTTTGTTATTCAACTCTTCAATTTTCCATTTTCCACTTTCCAAAAGTACCGTTGCTGGAAGAGCCCTTTGTACTGAAATCACCTCAAGAAAGAAACATTTAGACTTGAATTGCACTTTTAACCTTATTTCTCCAAAGAATTAAATAACATATTTTTTACATGCCAGGGTTGCTAACTCTAGAAAAAATTTTTTTTACTGACAGAACTGGACAAATTTCCTAACACATGTTTTTACTGACACATTTCTATAAAATGTCATATTATACCACCCACAGTCCCTTTGATTATGCTGCTATTTACGAAGTGAATAAAAGTGGAAACATTTACTTTTTAACTGACACTTCCAAGTTTTGCAACTCTTATGTGGATATCAGTAAATGAAATGACAGTTGGCAACCCTGCTGTGTGCCTTACATTAATACATTGCAGGAAAATAGTTTACTTGGAATAAGAAAAGCAAAAAATAATACCCAAAAGGATAATAATGTGCCTAATGCACTGTTGGGTAAAATGATGAAAAAGGTTATGTAAATAATATTGTAATTTAAGATTTTTTTCAGGGGGAGAAAGATATATTTAATTTACTGTATAAGTTGTGTATATTTTAATTATTTTACACAATAGTGCATTAAACCCATTGGGTTCCTTTTGGATATTATCTGTTGAGTTTGCAAATGTTTTGGTATACACCTTAAAACAGCAAATATGAGCAAAATTGTGTATATTAATCTCACGTTAGTATTAATAATCCTTAGAGAGTTGAAGCAGCTGTTATGTGTTGTAATATGATCTAAATTATGAGGTCATAGTCTTTAAGCTAGCTCCCCCAAGGGTTTAACCTTAATCATTTACTATTCATTTTACTATAAATGTCATTATTTCATTGTCTTCATACAAATCTAGTGATTTGATGGACAACAGTGAAAAAAATCTGCATTAAAAAAATCCATGTGTTGGCATATTGTATATTTGGGTAAATATATGTAAAAAAGATGGTGCCACAAGGTCTAAGGTTGCACATTTTTCCATATTTTAATGAAGTGAGGGAAGAATTCATAAAGCAACAACAAGAGATTCTAATGGAGTTCTCACTTAAAGGGATAGTAATAATTCATATTTAAAAATCTGCATCTTTTAGCCATTAAAAAATAAACAAAATGCCCCCAGTACCATAAAGGTTTGAGAGATAATCATATTTAAAGTTCCCCCCAACCTCCCCTTTCCCTGACATCAGCGATCTAGCTGACTGCAGGGGAATCTGGTCCTGGGACCAGCCGGCGGTTCTGCAGCAGAACCGCGATTGCATTATTGGAAAATAAATCCTTCACTGGAACAGTCTGCAAGCACGCTTAGAAGACCTTCCAACTTGCAACCTCAGTATAATGCTAACCGGAGCTTTATGTAACGATAGAAGCCAGTCACACCACATTAAAGGGAAACGTGAACTCTCTCCCCGGGGCAGCTGGGAGGAAGGTGGGAGGAGAATTAGGAAGTGAAGAAGATCTGTGCTGAAGATTCAGCGTGCAGCATTATGCTGACTGGCACAGCCTGAAGATGAAATATCTTTTAAGTATGTACATTTAGGAAAAAAAACACCTTTCCTAATACTACTTTATTAACTAAACCTGTGGTAAAAAATGTTATGAGGTGAATGTTCCCCTTGAAGCTGATGATCATGATTAATAATTATTATAATTAATGACTACATACAATTAAGGGAGAGTTGGAGGAATTAGTAGAAAATTTAAAAACACACACACACACAGTTTTTCATGGGGAGTTACACAGATAAAAGTTTGGTAGAAATAATTCAGTAGAAATTGTATGGACTACTCACGTAACAAAAAAATAAAGATGAATAAAAGAAGTGTTAAAATATGAAATATTTACAAAGTAAAACAAAACAAAAAACATATTTCAGCAATATTGACAGTCCAGTTTTTTGCAAACATCCAAATCACAGCGCACAAGTGTTCAGTTTGCATAACACAATCAACTGAAGGGGGACTGATTAAATAAAATAAAACAATTAAAACATTCTGGTGTCTTCTCTAGTTTCCCCACTTTATTAAAAATGGAATATTACAGAAAGAAAAATCTATGACTTTATCCTCTGTTTGGATAAACATTTTTTGAAAATTTGTACTGAGCACTATTAAAGGGATAGTAATACTTAAAATGTAAAAAAATATGTTGTAGGTCTTATCCCCCTGAGTAAAACAAGAGTACTCCCACTGCTGAAAGGTGTTTCATTCAAAAGTTATTAATTTTCAAAGTTGAATATTTTAGGTGCAATATCACAGTGGCCTGAAATTGTACAGTGGCGCTGTCGCTACACCATCCTATGGAGATTTATGATCCCGGGACCAGAGCTGTCCATAAGATCGTGTAGCAATAGCGCCACTGTATAATTTCAGGCCACTGTGATATTGCACCTAAAAAATTCAACTTTGAAAATTAATAACTTTTGAATGAAACACCTTTCAGCAGTGGGAGTACTCTTGTTTTACTCAGGGGGATAAACCCTACAACATATTTTTTTTTTAAAATTTTAAGAATTACTATCCCTTTAATGCAGGGTTTTCTGTTCTTTTTATGTTAAAAGGGAATGGAAGAGTAATGGTCAGTATGGACCTTAAAGGGATAGTAATACTTAATAATTACTAAACTCTATAATGCAGTCATATTAAAAAGAAATGTATCGCCCCCAATGTCATCTCTCAAACCTTTAATCGCTCCTAAAGTTCTCCTCTCCCTCCCCTTTCCCTGAAGTCACAGCAGGCACGCAGGAGGCTGATGACAGGAGAAGTCACCAGATGGGAGACAAACTCTTTGTCCCGGTGTGTGGGGGGTGACGTCAGACACAGACCTGGTGGCTGGCTGGCGCTCAAATTGCCGCCCCTGTCAAAGTGCCGCCTGGGTCCATGGACCCACCGGCACCCATGTTAGGGCCGGCCCTGACGGCACCAGTTTAAAGATTAAATAACTTTAAACTTGGTTCAGATCATGTAGTAGATAGCACTGGACTCTCTCAGCCTTAGAATTTACCCTTTACCCTAAGATCTGGGTCAGAAATCTGAGCCGCAGGATCAAACTCAGAGGGGGAGATTTATAAATATTCATATTTGTTCTTGTGAATGGATACTTAAAATGTCCTTATTCTTTAATATGAGATTTGATATTTATAAAGTATTCTAGTTACATTTATAAATGTTAGGACCTTAAGGAATAAGAACAGGTCAGACATAGCCTTAAATATGTTATCAGATGGGTTATTGCTTGTGTAACCCATAAAAATCTCAGCTACTGTGAACATTTTAACCAGCTCTTTTGCCTACATGAGTATTTTGCAGTATCTCCATAACAATGAGAACCATCACCCCCAGCAGGAACAACAATGCTTAGTGGGTAAACCTTCAGAAAAGGTAAGAGAACTCATTTTCTTGTTACCTGATAACCCACAGGGGAGCCCTACTCTTAATCTGCGGAAAAATGAAACCCCCAAACCCTGTATTGCCAGCAATTGCCATTTTCTCCACTGAAATAGGCACTGCCATTTATGTAACAATGTCCATTACACTGTCAGTACCCCACAATGTGCCCAAAGAGGGGGAGGGTTCCTGTATAATGGGTAAACCTGTGTGGCATAATTCCTATGTAAGGGATGAATTTGCCCAAAGATGAGCCCTAAAATTTGTCCCTATAGACAATAACTGGACAGATTAAAATGAAATGTACATATTAGGTTAGATTAGTTATGTTTGTGTTTCTTTCCTTTAGGATATCTTCTCTATTGGTCTATGTGAAAATCTGTCCTGTCACCAGAAAACTGTCACTTTACAGAATTTGATATATAGAGATCATGAGATGATTTTACACTAAAATGCCACAAAACCAAACAAGACTATGATAAATAGGACTGTAATACTTGTGGAATTACAATCATGTCACTCACATGAACTCTGATAAACTCTTCTTTTAACATATATATTATTTCACTTAATATACATGTATTCCTTGTACCTACATAATGATTTTGTTATCCACCTGAATACTTCCTTATAAGGCATACAGATTAACTAGAGCTCAGTGTCTATAAGCAGGATGGAACACCCCATATTTCAGTGGTAGCTTCATCACATTCTTTCTAGACTTCCTTGGTCTGGATAGAAAATAGATGATGTGATAGTTCTTTTCTATAAAGCCATTGGTTTGCATCCTTAGTATCATCACTTGGTGGCTTATTTTTATTAATGATTAATTGGGGAAAGTATTTGATAACCATCCATGTAAGATACTGAGACTCTTAAAGGGATAGTAATGTTTCACAAAAACAGAAGCTCCAATTAATCTTCATAGTATTTGAGCCATAGAGAGTGTTATTTCAATACTGTCAAATATAAACACATAAATTAAAGCAAATAGAAAATAAGATGAAGAGGTATAAAACAAATATATTTGAAATGAAATAATGATGAACCATAAACCAGAAACAGGATATATAGCAGATGAAAAAAGCAATGAGAATTAAAATGGGGGGAGGGATAAAAGGAGAATGTGTGGTGATCTGATGCGCGGGTATGTTATTGGCTTTCAATATTTACAATTATGGAATCAAGTTTTCAACAATTTGCTTATTGGATAAAGATTCCATATTGTGTCTTTGGCAGCAAAAATCAGTGTGGAAGTAAAACACAGTCGTAATGGCATATAGACCTGAGTTAGAAACTGGAGTAACAATTTTAATCTTCATCGTACATCACAACAACATACCTCCCAAGTGTACCTCTTTAGGAAGGACAGTCTCTCTGTGAGCCCAAAATCCCTCTGTCCCTGTTTTCTACCCCGGCATCTGTCTTTTTAGAAGATCAAACTGTGTGGCGTGTATATAAGTGTATCACAATGCTCCACTAATAAAATTCTCATTAATGTTTGTTTGAATTTCAGTATATGTGTTTATAAATTAGTTTGTATAAATAAAATACTTTGGTTTTGTATAAAATAATGTGTTTGATTATATGAAGAGCTTTCAGTAGGTCATGAAGGAACCTAAAAATTGTAGGTATTTCCCCATCTACCAGTCTCACCCCAAACACACCTAAAACATAAGTGTCCCTCTTTGGCCATATGAAATGTTGGAAAGGGTACAAAGATGATGAAACAACAAGCGCTAACATAAAAAAGAATTAATAACATTACTAATCCCAGTTTTTTTAAATAAAAGTTTTAACAAAATACAAGTTTACTATTTACAAGTAATATATAAAGAAAACAAAAAGGAATGAAAGGAAGCTAAATAGGAAGATAGCTAACAATACACAGAGATACTGTACAGAGGCAGAAGGAGAGTAGAGGAGACATACTGTGTTGAGATTAACATGGCTGGAGGCAGAGAAATGGTGCTCAGAATGTAACGCCGTTGTTTTGTTCATCTCTATTCCCTTTGGTTTAATCAGTTTGATCCAGAATTACATCACTTTTCTTTTATGCATAAAGGCCTAAAAATCTTCAAAACAAAATATTTTGCTTCTAATGTAGATTACATTTTAGATTTGGTCTCCATGGTTTTCTTTCCAGAACACTTCGGGGGGTAGGTCATACTCATGATGAGAGGCAGTTGAACAACTTTTTTTACACCACCCTTGGCATTTGTCCCGGCACTTAGTTGTTACACATCTAAGCCTACCCATTTACTTAATTACTTTGTCACTCCCACTCCCACTCATCCATTTCTTGTTACCCCTTGTTACCAGTATTCCTGTCTTTACCTCTCTCATATTGTTTCCGTCACTCATCTTGCATCTATACTTCTATGGTTCCTCCAGTTTCACAGAGGGGGCAACTCCCTGGTTCACTTTTAAAGGGATATTAATGTCCCAAAACAACGATAAGCTAAATGGTAGATGGAATTAAAAAAGACTTAATGCGCTACTTCCTATCTCTCAAACCTTTATGGTTTGAGAGATATATGAAAATAAAGGTCTCCTCTCCCTCCCCCTTCTCATGTGTCAGCTGTATAGCTGATGGCATGAGATCCTGCTTCCAGGATCACAAGGCGGCTGGCATCGAGATATCTAACTATAAGTACTTCATCGGTATGGTCTACAATTTGTGCCTGGTTTGCAAGCACACATTGTAGACCATGCCGATGAAGTATTTATAGTTAGATATCTAGATGACAGCACTCCTGAAGAGCCTCGTCTGGTCGCCCGACCAGATTCTGCCTCTGACAGCTTTACAGCTCGTCAGGCAGAAAGAGGAGGGAGCAGAGACCTTATATTTTCATATATCTCTCAAACCATAGAGGTCTGAGAGATATGAAGAAGCACATTAAGTATTTTTAAATTGCACCTACCATTTACTTTATAATTTTTTGGGACATTACTATCCCTTTAAAAGGTCGCACTCAAAAGAGCGTGTGATCATATCTCACATTAACAATGTCGCAATGATAAAAATGGTACTGCATGAAAGCGCGAGATTCTCAGGTTGCGCTATGAAATATCACAAGCTAGTGCAGAGGACCGCAGAGCATAAATGACATCTAGTATAGGTCAGGTCACGCTATGAAACATCCCTTGAATAATAATTACTTCACTGTGAAAATCATCATTTCATACAGGTGTCAGACGCTTTTTTCCACAGAAATCTCAGATCTGTATTTACTCCCCACTCTACAGGCTGTCTCAGTACTGCGGGGATGACTGGCAGTGTGGTTACCCAGTGCGGTGACAAGTCAGTGAAGGAACCTCCACCTTCTCTGCTGTCCCACTGTGCGTCGTTTCATAGAGCGACATGGTCTAGATTACTGGGGAACAGACAGCAGAGCGGAAGTTATTCTACACATACTGCTGTTGGATTACTCATTTTGTATGTTTAATTAATTTCTATTGAATTGTATTACATCCACTCCCTTGGGATTTCCCTTGTGCTTTGTACTAGTCTATTTCTTTAACCCTTTGAGTGCCAGAGGGGCACGCAATGCATTGCGAAGCAATGCTTTGCGTACCCCTCTGGCACTCAAAGGGTTAAAGCAAGTAAGTCTATTTTTGTGTGATTAGCCTACTTTGAATGTGTCACATTTTATAAACAATACATCTGATTTATAATTTTAATTGGACATTATAATTGCAACAATATTTTGTTCTAATTATATTTTCTTACTCCAGGAATATGCCTTTGTGCAACACAATAGCATCCCTTTAGGAAGTGATGAGATGAACCCTTTGAGTGCCAGAGGCAATGTGTTGCATGCCCCTCTGGCACTCAAAGGGTTAATACACGATGTTGTTTTTCTATACAGCACATTGTTTTAATAACCTCTTAAGGGAACTTTTGCAATAGGAATAACACTGTGTCATCATTATGCTAAAAATAACATGGAGAGAGAGAGAAGGACTGATCAAACAAACAGGAAGGGCCGTATGTTCACAAGAAACAGGAGGAATTCTGGGACTAACCAATTGCACCATGGAGCAAAATAAACATTCCAAAAACTCCCATTGATTTACGTGGACATTTTAACCCCTTGAGTGCTAGAGAGTGTGCATTGTAAATGAATGCATTGCTATCAGCTTAAGCTGACCAGAATTTATAAATTAAATACAAGGGCATTTTTTATGGTCAAATGAAGGAGTAAAAGCAGCTGCTTTTAGTGTATGTTATCCATAACTTAGCTCTTTAAGTGCCATAGAGGTGTCCAATGTACTGAGTTGCAGTGGGTTCTCTGGCTCTCAAAAGGTTTGAATAAATGAACGTTAATAAAGTCTTCAGCTCATTGGAGAGCTGTGCTTTGAAGACCGTTCTAGCCTTTGGGGGGATGAAATACCTCCTATTTATCATATTCACTTCATAAACACATTAAAAATACTAATATTATCTATACAGCTGACATCAGACTGTGAAGTTTGCATTGATTGAAGTATCTGTGCTGCCATTCACCCTCACAGCTTGCAGTCTATATAAATGACCCACACAGTTTACAGTGCGGATTTCTAATGGCAGTAACTGCTCTTTCACACTGGTGACTTCTGTAGCCTGAATATTTTATAGCACAATTTTTTGTAGCAACTGAAAATATTGGTGGGTTTTTAGTTTTTCGGTTTACCATGGTGTCCCAGCATCCCATTCTCTTAAAGGCATAGTAATGACAGAATAAAAATGCAGCTCCGATTGATCCTCATATAATGATGGTCATGTAGCGCTTATTTCAATAGTTTATGTTTTGTAGTTCAAGAGTAAATCAATTCTAAAGGATCCCTCTCCCTCACCTTTCACTCACGTCATGCTGCCTCTCTGAGCCGCCTGGATGGAGCTCAGCAAGGGACAGTCTTCATTGAGCATAATGATAATTCTGCCCTCCTTCATCAAGGGCACCAAGGTTTTTCCATATACTCAGTGCATGAAGACTGTCCCTCGCTGTGCTCTGTCCAGTCCCACAACCTGATTCTACATCTGAGTGGTGGCAGCTAAGTATAGGTAAAAGGGTCAAGAGGGGGATAGGATAGGTGGGATAGTAGGATAGGTGATCACTGTGGGTGACAAGGAAGGCAATTGCTGCCTTCCTTTTCCCCTGCTCAAGCCGGCCATTAAGCGGGCTCGATTAGGACTCCCAATATCGCTGTGCTTTTCATGATTATATCAATCACCCGGTCATTCACAAACCGGGTGATGATTAGAATGATTGGTAGTTAGTACTGGTAGGCAGGGAGTGGCAAGAAGGAGGAAGAGCAGTGTGGAATGTTAACCCTTTGAGTGCCAGGGGGTATGCAACGCAATGCAGAGCAATGTGTTGCTTACCCCTCTGCCACTCTGAGGGTTAATGTATGGATGCCATGAAATCCAACATTGTTTAATTTGCATAAACTGTCAAATAAATATACATTTACATTTTATAAAATGGCTAACATAAATATAGATGATTTTAAGATCTTTTTCAAAATCACCTATTTGTTACAAAGAAACAGTTTCACTTTAAGTTTTAATGATGGAGTGTATTATCTGGGCTAGCTGATATGTGTGCTTATTCATCTTAATCTGGTAACAATCCACTTTACAGATATGAACCCTGTCTCACATATGTAGATAATACAAAACAGGCCACTCCACCCAAGCATTCTTTTCCAAGAAGAAAAAATGGAATATCTACTGAAGACCACATTTAAACACATGTAAAAAGTACATTTTTAGTTGATTAGTCTATTTACCAATATTCAGACATATTATATAGGAAAAGCAACAGGGTACAGAACTAAAAGTGGGGTTTTTATATCTACAAGTATTTACCACATCATGTAGTTCCTATATTCTCAGATTTTTATCATATGATATGGCTCTATATTCATACATATTTACCATACCCTGTGTCTCTTATTCCCAAACTAGTTGAACAGCCCGTGTACAGGGGCCGCAGTGCCAGGCAGCAATGGCCGCGGTGCAGTCATGCACAGTAGAGACTGCCTGCGTTGCAGCTGATACAGAGTGGAGCGCTCCGAATTCAGACCGTAGTCCTCTCTGCACACAGAACTACGTTCTGAATTCAGAGCTCGCTCCGTTATCAGCCGCGGCGTGGGCAGTCTGTACTGAGCATGACTGCAGCACGCACAGCCATCTCTATTGTGCATGACAGCTTCTGACAAACATACATTAGCAAATTATTATATAGGAGGATATTCACCACAGCAACTAGTGTCTTATAGCTCCAGGTATTTACTACATCATGTGTCTCTACACTGCCACAGATTTACCACATATTTGGCTGTTATTTGACCTGAACTTTACCATGTCATGTCTTTATTGTACAAAATATTTAGAACATCATGTAATACCAGTTACTTACCACATCTTTTTCCCATATTGTCAGATATTTACCACATCATGGGCTTACATCCCCAGATTTTTCCACATCCTGTACCTTAACCCCTAAAGGACTAATGAGTTTGACGTGCCAGGACCATCATGGCGGTCCGTCATTTAACCCTTTGAGCGCCAGAGTGGTACGCAACACATTGCAAAGCAATACATTGTGTACCACTCTGGCACTCAAAGGGTTCAGGCCTGGGGACGGCCCTGGCATGTCATGGATTTCTGGGGTCGCTGCATGGCTGCATGGTGCTCGGCAATCCCAGAATCCATTGCAATATTTTTTAATTTTTTTAAAAGTGCCTCGGGTGGTCGTTAAGGTGTTAAAGTACCAGTTATTTAACACAGCGTGACTACAAATTGCAATTTATTTACCATATTATGCATCAGTTGCATCCACAAATATTTACATAGTCACTAGATTGAAAGTTTTTTTACCACACAATGTGTGTGTGTCATATTCACAGTTATTGGCTCTGTAATCCCAGATATTAACAAGATTAGATGGCTTTATATTTCCAGTTTTTACCATATCATGTGTCTCTAGTCTCATATATTTACCACATTCACAGTTATTTAACACATCATATGTCTCTATATTCATAGTTATTTACTGTACAATATGGATCTTATAATTATTCACAGCATTATACAGCACGTGCCTAGGGTCCGGTGAACTCGGGGGGCCCAGCCGACCGTGCTTTCAGTGTTCTTGGTAGGGAGCAGCTTAAACCTTTGAGCCCTAGAAGGTTGAGAACTGCATATGCATTGCAAAGCAATGCTTTGCACACCGCATTGTCAGTCAGAGGTTTAAAAAGTCCCAACTTTCCTTTGTTACTTCCTATTCCTGATTGCACGCAAGTACATTGACAACTGTGCAGGAGGAACGGCGTGACGTGATGATCCAATTCAATCGACACAAAATGCGAATAGCAAGCACAGTGTGGAGGTGGGATGACTTGCTGCTGCTGAACTGGCCCTCTGGTAGGCAACAAGCACATTTATTATATGTATAAAACAGTTATTGCATGTGCGTATGAGTGAGTATGTATATGTATGTGTGCATGTGTAAGAATTTGTGTCCATGAATAAATGGTAATATGTTTTGCTTACATTATTTAATTGTTCATGACTATTTTTTCTCAATTGGCATTGTCTATTAGCAGATTTATCTCGTTAGCAGTTTATGATAGGCATTCATATTATTATGGTTGTTTTAACAGCACCAAGTGAGTTATGAGCTTAAGCAATGCCTTCAGTCAGCATAAGTTTGCAATGGGTGGACAAGAACTGCCACATCCTGACATTTACACAATGCTATCAGCTGGTGGGGGAGATACGATAAACGAGGTAGATTGCCAGAAGATGCAGCTATCTCTTCCAGTGGCTGGACCCTGGATCAAGAAGATGATGGTGAGCCAGGTGTTTTTCTCGCCATCAAACTTTCAGGGTCTGGCTGGGTTTCTCTATTCTTCCTCCTCTTTGATTTACGCTTTGTCTCTTGTTGCCTTTTGGTGAGAGTCAAGGCGTACAGCAATGGTGGTGCCCTATTTCTATGGTGGGGGTTTGGCTTTAACATGCTTCACATAAATGTCATGGTGTCTGTGTTTCATATGTGTTATGAGGGTGGTTGTACCAAGGTGCGTTCCTTCCTTTCCTCTTTTCACTGATTTATCACAAATTGTGCACAGTGCCGTCACTGATGGCTGCGCTGTGCCTGCTTCTCCACAATACTGTTCCCTGGCAGAGGATGATGTTACACTGTTGCTGCTGCTGCCTCAGAAACAGCACTACAACTAGGATGAGGAGGATTACTGTTGTCCTAGTCCAGCATCACTACTGCTGGACCCCATTCCCTCTGTGACCACAGTGATTTTTGGCATACTATCCTGCTCGTCATCATCCTGCTGCCTTTGCAGCTCAGCAGCAGTAGGAATTACAGAAGCAGCAAATTCTGCAAATTCTACAATCTCACTGCTGTTGGTGTTGGTGATGTTCATCCTCATTTGAATCTTGGTGTCCCATTCCTTCTCAATTTGGGCTAAAAAGGCCATTAATGTCTCTTCCACCCCAGCTGCTCCACCATCACTCTCATCATTATCATCACCAGTCCCTCCTTGCTGCTGCTCTATTAGAGTCTCACCAGTTGGAGGTCATGATAAATGTGACAGAGGATCCCCTACTGTCAAACTTGGCATCTCTTGAGGTGAAGAAGGCAGACTGACAGCACTATCAGCAGACACAGGGAGCTGATCTGCGCTCATGGTGGTATTACTACTGCTAGCCACCAGTTTTGCCTTCCTCAGTATCATGTCCCAGAGGCATAATGCCGGGGGAAGGGAAAGTCCACCTCAGCAGCAACAGGAGGATCTACTGCGTTCACGCTGTCCCCACCAGCTGCTTCACTATCACTAACAGCAACCAGATCAATTCCAGTCTCTGATTGTTCATAGCTAGTATCACTCCCAACATTCTGAGTCTGTAGATGCTGGATCTTAGTAGTAGTAGTAGTAGTAGTGGGACTGCTTGGGGATGGCAAGTGTGACTTAGGATCCCATGCTGTCACAGTCATTTGTCCTTTCGTTGTGTTCCAGTGCAGTCCTTACTTTTGCTTCAGTGATCCATCCTTGGCTTGGCCTCCATTGCTCCCAGTGTACCAGTTGTTGTGGCTCTGTCTGACTACCTGCTTGGTTGTGACCTGTGGCTCTGGCTGACTACCCGCTCTGGTATTGACCCATGGCTTGTCTGACTACCCACTTGGTATTGACCTGTGGCTCTGTTCTCTGTTTACATGTGTCTTATGTAGTAAAGGTGGTGTTCCATTACTGTACTTGCTACTTGTTCATTATTTGTTACCGTGACAGTACGAAAGGGCAATTATGAGTACTGAAGGTACAGGGAACCCACCTGCTCAGAGCATCCTGGCTAGGATGGACATGCAGGATCAGCGTATTGATCAATTGTCCCTTGCCATGCTGACACTGCTTAACCGTACGACTCATCTTGACCATCTTATTAGACAACCAGTGGCCTCTGCCGATCCTTTTCTGGAACCGGGTGCTATGGCTGCTACAGAAACTACTGCTGCCAGGGGATTGTCGTGTTCCGCTTCGCTTCCTCAACGTTACGAGGGTAACTTGGTACTTTGCCATGGTTTCCTCAATCAAGTAGGCATATTCCTTGATATGGTTCTTCATGCATTCCCTACTGAGTGGAGTAAAGTAGGGTTCATGATTTTGATCCTGTCGGATAAAGCTTTGGCATGGGCTAATCCATTATAGGAGATGGACAAACCCATCATTTATAATTTTGAGGAATTTGTAGCCTCACTTAAGCAGGTTTTTGATGTCCCTTCTCATTCTGCCACTGCTGCCAAACACCTCATGACCATCAGCCAGGATAACCGTATGGTGGCCAAGTACGCTATCAGGTTCCGTAAGTTGGCAGCGGATGTAGGCTGGAACAATGAAGCACTGGTAGCTGCCTTTTCACAGGGGCTATGAGACACTATTAAGGACGAGATTGCAGCCCGTGAGCTGCCTAATGATTTGGAAGACCTGGTATCATTTAACATCCTAATTGACACTCGGATCAGGGAGAGACCCTCCTTTAGGGAGCACCTGAGGAGGTGTCTCTCGCGTCTGGCTCCTTTAATCACCCCCCCATTCCTCCCTCACCTCCCATGCCTCCTAGTTCGGACATGGGTGGGGGGAGCCTATGCAGTAAGGCTTTACTCATCTCTCGTGGAGTACAGGGCGTTCTGCCGGTGGGAAGGACTCTGTCTGTACTGCGGTAAACCAGGACACTGGTTGCATTCTTGTCCCATCCGCCCAGGAAACGCTCGATCCTAGGGTAATGTTGTGGACAAACCCCAGATGGTGTCTCACAGTCCCCAGAGGTGCTTCAGAATAGACCCACCCTTGAGGTAATTCTATCATGGGCCAATTAATCTGTGGTAGCACGGCTTTGATTGATTTGGGGACGGCGGGGTATTTCATTGATGCCGACTTTGCAGCCAAACACTCCATTCCACTGCAGCTCCACGCCTCTCTGCTGGGGATTGAGGCAATTGATGGTAGACCTCTACAACTTCCTCATGACACATGAGACCCTTTCGATTTCCCTTCTGGTAGGGCCACTTCACTATGAGTCACTCCAATTTCAGGTCATCCAATCTCCGCATTATGCAATCATTCTTGGGTTTCCATGGCTTCAGAAACATAACCCTAGGTTTGATTGGTGAACTTGTGACATTTTGTCATGGTCTCCTCAATGTGCCAAGTCTTGTCGCCACAGTCCTACCAGAGTGTTGGGCATGGCTGCCTCCTTCTCCGCCTCCTCCTTCTTACCTGAGGAGTATCGTTCCTTCAGTGATGTGTTCAACAAGGTACAAGCCAATACCTTACCCCCTCACAGGCCCTACGATTGTATTATTGACTTGGTACCGGGGGCCGTTCCTCCTAAGGGTCGAGTTTACCCTCTATTGGTGGCTAAAAACAAGGCCTTTGAGAATGATGTGGTGGATGCACTTTCCAGAGGTATCATTCGGAAATCCGCCTCTCCGGCCGGGACAGAGTTCTTTTTAGTGAAAAAGGAGGATGGGGAACTGTGGCCAAGCATTGATTTCCAAAGCCTCAATAAATTAATGATCAAGAAAGCCTACCCCATTCCATTGATCACGGAATTGTTTGACCGACTGAGGGGCTCGTAAGTATTCACCAGGCTTGATCTTCGGACAGATTATAACCTGGTACGAATCAAAGAGGGCGATGAATGGAAGACAGCGTTTAACACCAGGAGCAGGCATTACGAATATCTGATAATGCCCTTCAGGCTTTGCAACGCTTCCGCTGTCTTCAAGGAGTTCATTAACGAGGTTTTAAGAGACTTATTACAGAGTTGTACTGCTCCGACCAACAAGCCTAGTGGCAGATGCTTTGTTCCTTGAACCTTTATGGGTTAAACTACTGAAGACTTATCACTCTTCCAAAGCAGCTGGTCATATTGGGAGAGATCAGCTCCTATTGTCCATTTCTCGGCTCTTTTGGTGGCCTAGTATCAGACCCGATGTTTCTGCATTCGTAGCAGCTTGTCCTAAGTGAACACAAACTAAGACTCCACAACATCTTGCGGTGGGCCTCCTTCAGGCAGCTCCTAATGGGAAGTGCCCTTGGTCTCATCTATCTATTGACTTTATGGTGGAATTACCGGTCTCTGAAGGTTACACTGTTATCCTTATGATTGTGGATCGATTTTCCAAAAAGGGCACACTTTGTAACCCTTAAGGGACTGCCTTCAGCTCAGCAACTGGCCATCATTTTCGCTAGAGAGATCTTTTGTCTCCAAGGGGTACCTAAGGTGATTGTGTCAGATCGAGGTAGCCAGTTCGTGTCATGCTTTTGGAGGGCTTTCTGTGCTCAGATGGGTATCCAGCTCTCTTTTTCCTCCTCCTACCACCCTCAGTCTAATGGTGTGGCAGAAAGATTGAATAAAGCCTTGGAACAGTTCCTCCATTGCTATATCTCGGACCATCACGATAACTGGGCAAACCCACATGGTTACGGGTCCAGAGAACCCTACAACTGTCCATGCAATGACAAAAAAAGTAGGCCGATCGTAGACGGTTGCCGGCACCAGTGTTTCAGGTAGGGGAGAGAGTCTGGTTATCTGCACAAAATTTGAACCTCCAGGTACCCTACAGCAAACTGGCTCCTTGTTTCGTTGGTCCATTCTGTGTCCTTCGAAGAGTCAACCCTGTCCCTTACATATTAGAGTTTCCGAACAGTATGCATATTTCAAATGTGTTTCATGTCGCTCTACTAAAACCCATTGATTTGCAATCGATACACCTCTGGATCCGTCCGACCTGGTCCTATCCGGGTTGAGGGTAATGATGAGTACGAGGTTCAAACATTCTGGATTCACAGAGAGTCAGAGGTACATTGCAATATTTGGTGCATTGGAAAGGTTATGGGCCTGAGGAGCGTTCCTGGATTCCTGCTGGGGATGTGCATGCTCCTGCACTCACCCGTAACTTTCATTCACACTTTCCTTTAAAACCGCGGCCCCTTCAGCGGAGGAGGGGTTGTTGAGGGGAAGTTACTGTCACGGTCGCTTACTTGTAGCAGCCAGTATCTGAGAAGCCGGCCACTTCTGTCCTCCTCGCCGCGGTTCTCGGCTGCGTCTGCTATGCAGTCTGCTTCCACATCCCCGGATGTCCTCTTTTTTAAATACAGGAGGCTAGTTTAGTGCTTCTCCTCCAGTCTACCATATATAAACTGCCTGAACACCACAGACATTTGCCCTTTTATGGTGTTCCAGTGCAATCCTTACTTTTGCTTCAGTGATCCGTGTATGACCCTTGGCTTGGTCGCCGTTGATCCCAGTGTACCAGTTGTTGTGGCTCTGTCTGACTACCCGCTTGGTTGTGACCTGTGGCTCTGGCTGACTGCCTGCTCTGGTATTGACCCCTGGCTTGTCTGACTACCCACTTGGTATTGACCTGTGGCTGACTACCCGCTTTGACTGATCACCTGGAATTACCTGTGGCTCTGGCCCAGTACCCTCTAGGAGACTGACTGAAGGCCTAGTTTGTCTGCTACACTATTTGTTGCGACCTGTTCCGGTTAAGGGTTTGACTGGGTCCTAACCCTGGTTCTGGTGCTATTGCACAGTTACCTCCATATTGAGACATTTCCTGAGCAGTCTCCTATTTCTGGTAGGAAACTCTTGCTGTGGGTTAGTATTTCCTCTCACTCTGAGGGTATTGCCTGGCATTGTTCTCTGTTTACGTGTGTCTTACTTAATAAAGGTGGTTTTCCATTACTGTACTTGCTCCTTGTACATTATTTGTTACCATGACATGTCAGTGTTCACTTCCTCAGATTCACTGCATGCATAACAGTCCTTCCAGCTCCTCCTTTTATTTGTATTACAGGTGCTCATACTAATAGCAGTCACTATGAGCCTCTCCTGCCTCAGTGTTGCTAAATACCTCACAGCACATCAGCCTAGCACCCTATATCTCTAGATGCTTGTATTGTGCTTCACTTCCTGGAAACATAAAGATTTTGGCAAGAAAATGTGAAGTACATATAAATAAAGGGGTGAAAAATTTGCAGCCATTGAAAAAAAAAAAGCAAAAAAATGTTGGCAATGAGCAAAGACGTTAAGGGCTTTATTTATAGTGGATTTGCCTGTGAAAAAACAGACAACCACATGGTATTATAGGATTCTTTTTAGGGAACACAATGGGAATTTTCTCCCCACCCCTATCTAACATAATTTGCTGCAATTGGTTCACAGCTACTCTAGAGCTATGACTGCTGAAAGAACAAACTCCTACCTTCTGCCAGGGGAGGGCTGGCCTGGGGGGCAGGGAGGCAATTGCCCCCTGGGCTGGTCATGTGTCTGGGCTGGTGGGCCACTGCCTCACTCAATCTCCAACTTGTAAATGAAGCTAAACTAGTGATACAGTAGAACTTACATATGAAATTAATCTAAATACAAATGATAACGCAGAGCTACAATCCAAATAGAGCTACACTAGTAGTATAGCCCTTTTCCCTTGTAAGATCTATGGCATCAATAGTGTAGCTTTACTTAAATTGTGAGCACTGTAATATCACTAATGTAGCCCCATTTCAACTGTAAGCTCTGTGGTATCACTTGCCTTACTTCACAACATTAAGAACAATTTTAAAATGAACGAAACAGGGGTGGGCTGGGACAGTCGGCTCGCACTATAGTAGAAATGGGCCACTTGATTGTATTTGCCCTCTGGGCCGTATGTTGCCAGCCCTCCCCTGCCTTCTGCAGCAAAATACCAGCTAAAGCAGTGAGTGAGCTTAGGTGGGATGCATGGCTGGGTAATGAGGTAGTCAAGTAAAGCTGAGGTCATGAGCTGGCAGCAGTTAGAGGCAAGATCATAAATGTAGTTAAGGTTGTAGGCAGGAGGCAGACAGAGACAGTGCTTACTTACACTAGCAGAGGTGATACACGTTTTTTTATATTCCTAGCTATTCACTACAAGTATCTCTATATTTTCAGTTATACACCAGAGCATGTGCCTCTAGAATCCCATTTATGTGTCACTGTAAGGGGGATACAAAAGTATAAATCTGCTCTAAAATAGACATTGTGTTTTTGTTTTTTTCTTGATTTTTGATACTGTGATTGCTAGTGCCTATGTACTTAGTTATCCATTCTGAAAATGCTTCTATACACATCACGTGAGCCAAAAGGTGGGCAGTGGAGAGTTGTAGAGAGTTGTAAGGCATTTTGGGTGCTCAGTTCTTCCACATTCTTGCTTCTTGCTATGTTCAAACAAGGAGCAGGAGAAATTACTGTAAAGTAGTACATGTTCATACCCTCACTAAAGTGGTTTATTTTGGAATTTGCTTCAATTAAAGCTTTAATGATGGTGGAATGTGTGCACTGGTATGCGATAATTTGATCATACATGCTTGTACATACCCTGAAGTACAAGCACATAATTTTTATGCTAATATATAAGCACAGAAAATGAGCTGCACTGGAAAATTCCCCCATTCCCCCACTGGCTATATATCCCAGATATTTACCATGTAATTTCTATATATATTTTTCAGATAATTACCACTAATCTCTTTAACTATAGTCTGATTAAAACCCCTTGAGGGCCAGAGAGGTATCCAACGCATTTTGTTTGGCACTCAAAGGATTAAACAGAAAGGATACTTATTTTATTAAACTTCCTATATAATCCTATATAATTCCTTCCCCTTGGATGAAGCAATGTGTTGGATACCCCTCTAGCATCCAAGGAGTAAAGAAATACTAAAGTGTCCTAATAATAAACCCTGAAAAATATAACCCATATTACTGTTATTATTTTATTCTCTAGTGAAAAGTGAAGGAGGAACAAAAGGATAACTGTCTTAGAAAAGTTACATTTTACATTAACCGTTTGAGTGTCTGAGAGGTATTCAATAAATTGTGTTTCAATGGCAAAGGGTTAATAACGGGTCTCTAGAGACCCCTTATCGATTTTTTTTAATCAGTTTGGAATGGAGAGAGGTGGGAGATTATGAGATCCCTTATTATTATTTACTAGTGCAAAAGCCAGTGTACCCAGGCCAAAGTGCGTAAAGAAATCCCAGCATTCTGTGCATTCGGGCAGTGTCTACTGCTCATGACTGCATCGGACAAACATATATCTGACCTTTTATATTATAGGATGGACACTCTGACTTTATTTTATTTCTGATCAGTATCATTAATCCCTCTGCGGGCTGGCTCACTCCTGCATGTTGTACTTTTACAATACAATAATATGTTGTTGTTTGTAGAACAAATATACATATATATATATATATATATATATATAGAGAGAGAGAGAGAGAGAGAGAGAGAGAAGCATAAGCAGTGGCACACACTAGAGCTAATACCAAAATTCAAAATATATCATATAAATGGTGCACGTCCTATAGAAAAATGATAATAGGTATTCAAATATACTCAGCCTGGGTTGCTCCTGGCTTCGTAAGAGACAGCACTCATGAAGCAGATATAGCAAAAAAAATGGTCATTTTATTGCATTCATGCCTAACGTTTTCGGTCCTCTAGGAACCTTTCTCAGGGCAAATGCGCTCCCGTCCCTTTTATCTACGTCACCACTCAAGCTGACAGACTTGGATTCTGATCTGCGGACCAGACGGAGAGTCTAGAGAGCCAAAGTAGCAGTGAATACCAAGGAAATTGTCATGATGACGGTCTACAAACTGGGCCTGGTTTGAGGCAGTAGGCCATCGTCATGAAGATTTCCTTCATATCCACTCCCTCCCTAGCAATCAAGGGTTTAAAATTCAGATTTATATCAATAGGAATTTTTTGTTCCCTACTATAGTGCAAATGGTTTTCCCCACAACTCCCCCAATTTTCTTTTGACCATACAGTCCTAATAGATATTCTATACCTACAGGAATAAGAGACTCTTAACTCACATTGTGAAGTAATGCATTGAAGACGCCCCTAGCATTCACTGGGTTATTTTGTTTAATAAAAGGATTTTGCTATGTACACGTTAATTTTTTTTTCCTTTGAAACCTGTTAATAGCTGGTCACTTTCATTCCTGATAAAACATTCTTTAGAATCATGTATGAAAGGGGGGGTTCAATACAGAATTTTTCCATTCAGATTCTGTTGTGAGGAAATGTAAACTGAAGTTGACCAAATACAAGGAAATGAGGATACGATGCAAAAAAAAAAAAAGAGATAAGTATAATGATAGTGAGAGGAGTTTAACTCCTTAACGACGCATGACGTACATGTACGTCATGAGGTTGCGGTCCCTAAAGGACCAGGGATGTACATGTATGTTATGGAATTAAGGGCTCCTAGCGCGGCTGCACGCCGTTTGGGGAGTCAGGAATTGATTGGTTAAAAAAAAATGCTGCAAGGTCCTTAAGTGACTGCACCGTGCGCGGCCGGTCCTTAAGGGGTTAAGGTCCTGGAGTCCAGTAATAAATAAGCATGTTCACCTCTGTTATTCAGTACTGATTAACCCTTTGAGTGCCAGAGGAGTACACAACGCATTGCGAAGCAATGCGTTGAACACCTCTCTGGCACTCAAAGGGTTAAAGATTCATTCTGGGGACCCATCCACCCAGAATTTATTCATAGTGGCCCTGTAATTCCTCTCTTGATATTATTGTATTTCAAGATATTTTTATATTTATTTACTTATATGTTATATCAAATTGTTTCCCATTTTGGGGCTGTATGGAGAAAGAAAGAGGAGCAATTCTGGAGCAAACCACATGCACCATAGGAAATACATAAAAATTACCAAATTACAATCGACTTAACAGGGCTTCCCACCTTTGGAAAGTGCCCCTTGCTTGTCTTGGACTTTGCCATGGGTTCTTTCATTATTACACCATTATAATCAAGACTGAGCTACAATTGCATCCAAAATTCTTTATTTTCAAAAGTCAACATTGGAGCACAACTAAGGTCTGTCGCAAACACCCAAAACCTGAAACTGGTATCACAAACACTGTGAAAATATCCAGTATTAATGCACCAAGCTCCCAGAGTCCTCCATGCTCCACAGGCCTGGGATTGCCCTGCTCATACTCTTGTGGTGTGAATGACCCATCAGGAAGTGAGCCTAACCTTAGAAGATCCGAACCAACCAATCAGGAGACTGATGTGAAGTTACAATTTTTAACTTCAATCAATAGGAACCCCACTGATTGATTCAGTATCCTTTTGAAATTTTGCCCACTATTGGATGATTAACAAAACAGAGCATTAAACATGTCGCCGGCATGAAAAGTACGACATGAGAGTCTTGCCTGCAGCAAAAAGGAGAGATTTTTATGTCTTGGGCTTAAGCGTCGCTCATTTGAGCGCCTGACTGACTCACGCCCTTGCTCATTTGAGCACTTGGCTGACTCACATTGCAGACTCACAGTATAACTAAGAATAGCCAAACCAATCTTCTCTGCAAAATAACTAACTCAAGGAAAGTCTTGTGGTAAATACTGGTTCCAGTTAATTTTTCTGTGCCAGAAGACAAAGGCAGAACAGTGGGTGAAAACAGCCCACAGTGACCCATTATACTGTGTTAGCCACATGGCCCAATGATGTAATAGCATGGAGGGAACCAGTTGTCCGAGGATATTACACCCCTACAATATGTGTACGTATGTATATACACCCAACCAGCTTATGCTGTATTTAACTTTAGCTTCAGGCATCATTTTTAAAGCAATGGATTATTACACATATATACTTCCATACTGTAGGGATGAATTGCACACCTGTGTCTTTGCAGATGGTGATATGTTCAATGCTTCTCAAAATTATTTATTTATTTTTTTACTAGTTGAACAGCCCGTTACACGGGCCACAGTGCCTCAGGCAGCCGGTCGCGGGGCAGTCACACAGTGGAGACTGCCCGCGCCTCGGCTGATACAGAGCCTCTGGCAGCCGGTCGCGGGCAGTCACACGCGGTGGAGACTGCCCGCGCCTCGGCTGATACAGAGCTGGACGCTCCTTCGGAGCGCCCAGCTCTGTATCAGCCGTGGCGCGAGCAGTCTCCACTGCGTGTGACTGCTGCACGCGCAGCAGTGTCTACTGCGCATGTCGGGCGTTACACACAACTTGGCGAATTATTATATAGGATTATGAGCCGTGGACACTGAGGGGAAGAGAGCAGGAGTACAAACAGATGGTCTAATGTTCTGTGATACACATTATAGGCAGGTAACATAGTAACATAGTTGATGAGGCTGAAAAAAGATGTGTCCATCAAGTCCAGCCCATGCCAAAATGCCCCTGTTGATCAGAGGAAGGGGAAAAAAAGCCCTCTGAAGCCATTTCCAATTTAGCCCTAAGTGGGTAAAATAATTCTTCCTGACTGCAAATGGCAGTCAGGGAGATCCCTGGATCAGCATCCTATCTGCATTGAAGCTATCTGTCTGGAATTATTTTTCAGAGAAGAAATAGATGCTGACATTTCTATAGTGAACCTATGTTCATTGCTTACATTGCTTGCCCTTGTGCTCAAGTAAGCTATGCTTAAGCCCGTTATATGAGAATATCTGCCTTTTGATGTGGGTGAGATTCTCATGTCGCCCTTTTCATTCCAGCGACTTGTTTAATGCACAGTTTAGTTGGTTGCGCAATAGTGGGAGACATTTTGATAGTGAACTGGTTAATTCCATCCCTTCTCCTTTGTCTGTTCCCAGGTAGTTCCCTCAGGCTTGATGATTGTTCTGAGAGTGGATGTACACACTTAAACTTAGACACAATGCTTCCTCTGAGAAAGTGAAGCATATCAGACACCCAGGATCGGAGATTCAAGGCTGGTTCCCTGCCCTAGATAGTTCTTATCCCAGCACTGGTGACGAGCTCTAATCTTCTGTGACCAGGGCTCCTTGGGAGATGTTTAAGTGACACAAGGGGGGGTCAAGACATGGAGGACACATAACAGTGGAAAGCAGAGTGCTGTGCCTCTGACTCTCAGCTGAAGTTAACATTATATACATCACAAGCATAAATACTAGAGAGCTCTCCCCATGGGTTATTTTGTTTGCAACACAATATAACAGTCTATACAGTCTAATCCAATAATTGCTACGTTTTGTTTGTCTGCCAGCTTTTTTTAAACTACAACACCCATCTGAGGATGAAGTTAACTGTAGTACAGAAAATACTGGAGGGTGACAGGGGTCCCACCCTTTACATGTATTATGAGCTATATCTCAGTGACACAAATTTATTACAGAAAACAGACCAGGGCAGTGTGGTTGTGTAGCCATAGTTAAAGGGGACCTACTACTTTGTTGAGCCTCATGTTTTGCCTTCAGTTCCCTTAAACAGCTGAAAACACACTTAACTCCCTTCTTAGTTTGGTAACCTGTTGTTTGGAAGCTATTTCCATGCCTCTATTGTGTTCACAAAGGAAGCCAATTTTCTGCTCCTACATAATAACCACTGCCTCCAGGCCGACCATTTGACATCTAACAGAAAAAAAATTCCCTTCTTCTGCACTGATCTTGCAGGAAAGCAATGCAGGGAGCATTGTACCCATCAGGGAAGGAGTCCTCAGCCCAACAGCTGGGCTGTCCAATATATCACTATACTGAGGTCACAAAGAGGCTGCTCATTCTAACATAATGTCCTTCAAATGACTGAGAAGACAACAGCAAGTAATAAATAAACAACACAAATGAGCAGCTGATTTAGTCTGACATAAATTTTGTTGATAGATTTGCTTGTTTGAACAGGAGAGCCGTATTAAATACCACATTGGACATGCTTATAACTTTTGATTGGAATGATGAATTTTGTTGAGATTTTAGATTCCAGGGTGCACAAGACCATGGAAAATACATAGAAATACATTCAGGATTGTTTCAGATCAAATTACTGAAATAAAGTTTCCTGTTTTGTTTCAAAATGTCGCTGGTCCTTATGCATAAAGGAAAAGAGAGAGCAATTCTGGAGCAAACCAACTGCTCCCTAGGAGATAAATACACAAAACTTTCAGCTCATATAAATGTGACTTTTTGCTCCATGAATGCTAGAGAGGTCTCCAGAATGAGAACGGTCATTTGTTCCCCTATGGCACGGTTGGTTTGCTCCAGAATTTCTCCTCTTCTTTTTGTGTATAAGGTCCACTGGTATCTCATCAGATCTACAGCAAAATCTACTGAATGGATAGACACCAGTTGGAACACATATATATTTCTAATCTCCCCATTATTGGTGCTGCTCCGGCCTACCCTCTTCTTATTAAAGTATCTACACTGAAAATTCTCCATTTGCCTCTTGCCCAAAGAGAAGGGCATTGTGGGAGTGCTTGGGCATTTTGTTCCATTTGTTATTTCTTCCCTATGATGCAGTTGGTTTGTTCCTGAATTGTTACATAAACCTCATTCAGCATTATACGCACAGAAAAACAGGAGCAAACCAATTTCCCTGTAGGAGACATATAACAAATCACATATATTTAAACTGGGGTTTTAAACACTTGAATGCTAGAAGGGTCTCCAAAGCATTTATTCGAAATGTGAGCACCCCCCTGGTGCTCAAAGGAATAATCTGTCCACTATGGTAGAGTTAGTTTGCTACAGAATTGCTCCTCTTTCTATGTGTGCATAAGGCCCACTATGTTTAATTTCTTGAATGCCAGAGCCATTTCCAAAGCACTGGACAGCAATGTCCTTGGAAAAGTTGACACTTGTACCATTGTTAACCTGGAAGATACACTCCTGAGACATACCTCCCAACATTTCATATAGCCAAACAGGGACACTTGTGATTTAGATGGCGTTTCTGAGGCATGTGGCTGGTGGGCAGGACATTACCAAAAATTTTTAGATTATTTCATGATCTATTTACACCATTTTGTGTAACTTATTAAATGATTTAGAGCAAGACCAAAGTATTTTATTTACATAGACCAATTTATAAACACATATACTGACATTTAAACAAACATTAATGTGGGTTTTATTGCAGTGGATCAATGTGATACACTTATATACACACCACACAGTCTGATCTCCTAAACATGGGGACACTAGGGTGTGAAAGAGGGACAGATAGATTTTGGTATCAAAGAGGTACTGTCCCTCCTAAAGAGGGACACTTGGGAGATATGCTAAGATGTACTAAAATTAAGGGAGATCAGAATCTTTCCTATCCATCTGTGTGTAACTGTCCAGTAAAATATATGGAAGACTCTGTCACTTCAATTATTCCAGGCTAATTGTCGTTATGCAATCACAACCAATATCACCATTGCACAAGAGAGATTATTACTAATAATTATTACTTTGTATGTTATTACTGGAATGAGTAATTGGGAGAACCACCTCTTTACGAAATGCTTCTTCCGTGTGTCTCCTATTATGTTTGTCTTTAGAGCACCCAAGAGTGCTGAGATGAACAAGTGGAATTATTATCTTTCATGATCCAAAACATCAGGGCTGCCAGTTTAGTAACTAGATAACATTGAAGAGGAAACAGGTACTAGTACTTGGCTTTTATTATATCAAAGAGCTATGTGATAGCCTGAGTTTAACTCCTTCAGTGCCTGAGGTCCTTCAAGTGTATGCTTTGCAATGCATTGGAAACATCCCTAGCATTCAAGCTGAATAAAACCTGTTATTCCTACAATTAGATTACTTAAAAGGCTAGTAATGTTTTGTTGTTAAAGTACAATAAAGTCTTCTTCCTACATTTTTATAATGATGTGTAGCAGTAAAACCTTCTAAAAATTCTCTAATAAAGTTTCCCCCTCCCGCCCCTTTTACTACCTCAAGCAGTCTTCCCTCAGATCTGGAATCCAGTCCCAGGACTGAACAGATCACAGTGAGGGACAATCTTCCCTCTTTCAGTGTAAGGAAAAGCCTGCCCCCTTGATGAAGGAGGGCAGGTTTTTCCCTATGATGGAAGAACATTGTCCCTTGTCGCGTTCTGTCTGGACCGGCTTGCTGAGGTAAATAAAAGGGGCAGAAGGGGGAACTTTATTAATTTATTTTACTGCCACACATTGTTATAAAAATGTAGGAAGAAGTCTCAGTTGTATTGTTATTAAACATTCCTATCCTTTTAATTACTCAGTGCTTCTTCAAACAAAACTGAGAGAAGTGCATACATGCCAAAATTTAAAATACATTTGCAGGGATACTTTTCCTCAATCACATTACCAAGTTACACTAGTGACCTGTAGAACTGTGTAGTGTAACACCAGCAGAAAACATTACAACAGACTTAAAACTGTACTTCTCCAGTAAAACATACATTATCCATGACTAAGTACTGCATTCAGTTTCACAAATAAGCAATACTAACATGTGGGGATCCTAATATCCTATTAACCTTTTAATAAAAATCATATCAAATATTGTGCTGAAGTTCAATTCTAAAACCAGGGACCAAGTCAGGGTATATAAAAATCAGGAACTTACCCTGGAAAACTGCGACAGTTGGCAGGTACGTAAAGTGCAGAAGCATATTAGGGGAGATATGAGATTATTAAAAGCAGATAGCAAGCTTCTGGTATTGCAATAACTGGGGGCGGGGCTTGTTCTCTGGCCATGTCAACTGCATCTGACCAACCCCACTCAGCTCATGCTTCTCCTGAGAATCAGAGCGTTTAGCTAAACTTCTGGGTAAAGGGAAAAATTCTCTGGGTTTAAGAGTAGCGGGTCACCTATTGCATACTTTGAATTGACTAGCTGCTGCAAAAGCCTCCGGGCTGCTGGTTCTACCAGTGAGGAAGAGAGGAAATGCACTGAGTTAGAGGAGAGCCAGGCTGTATTTCCCAGGAGGCAGAGTAGGTAACCGTCTAGCACACCAAAGTAGGAGGCAAGCCTCAGCCGTGCTGCCAACACACATATCCTGTGTTGTTGTTCTGGCCAGTGCAATCTCTTTGTCCTTGCACCAGTTTATGTACCAGGGGTTATAAGCTTGTTTTGTGCTTGTATATTATAGGCCAAAGGTATTTTCTATGACAGGAAACAGTGGATGGGATTGTGAGTGGGGTTGTGTGATGAATGAGGGTGTGGCCACGGTCAGACCTAAGGTCACTTAGGGTGCCTTGCCTAGGGGTGCCTGGGTGTAAATCCAGCCCTGAGAAGAGCTCTCTCCAGCATTCAAGGAGTTATAAGCCCCAATGAAATCACTTGAAATTTGTGAAATATTTTATTTGTCTGTTACGGTGTCGTTGATTTTCTCCAGAATTGTTCCAGCTCTTCCTAGTATATAAACCTCCATCTGTGGAGTTAACCTGTCAGCTTTGTAGTGTTAAATTCTCTAGTTTACATTGACCAGTATTTCACCATTTACTCATGAAATAATTCTGATTTGTCACATATTTTGCTGTATTTACAGGATTATGTAAGAAGCCAGAGATGTTTTTACCCCTTTTCTGTCAGTGTAATCCCATTCCAGAACAGGGAAAATATGGGCAAAATGCTACTTTCACATGCAAGGTACAATTCAGTAAGCTACAAGGTGCAGTTCTAGAGCACACCAAGAAATTAAAATTTGCTCCTGCGTTGCCCCTCTTTAGCTAATTGAATACAATCTGTTTTGTAAGAAAGAAGAAACAAAACTCACAGCACTAACTTACCTTAACATTTACATATAATTTACAGATATAAATTGAGAACCCAAATGAATACATATAGATAGCAGCAAGAAATTAGGGAGCTCTCCAAGCTCCAGAACATTAGGCCAAAGCCTAAACAAAAACCCAAATCAAAACAAATCTGCACTCCTCCATACAGATTATCCAAATGTGAAAATTGTGTAAAGCATATATTATGGCACTTTTAATAAATTAAGATGTTTAAGCTCACCACATCAAGGTACCCCCACAAGTGACATGGGGTTTGCACATTGCCTTAATTGAAAAAAAGACATAGATTCCTAAAACTCTGTTCTGGACCTATTATCTGCAAATGTCCTTTGTTTTAGGGAAATAAGTTTAGCCACTTAGCGACAGCTAATGGGTAGGTTACCGCCTACAGATAAAACTGCCAGGACATAGGCTCGCAGGAATACCTGTTGTGACATCACCAACTGATGGTGTCTCGATAGTTACCATGAGAAACCGGTTTAAAACACTTTTTCAGAAGACTGCAGATGACTTACCACCCAAAACTGAGGTAAAATTAGCAACAGTTATTAATAAAACATGGTAACAATAAAAGGAAAACAAGGTTTATATGTAAACATGTTCCAAAAATATTTGATTATGCATATATTTATTTTCATATCTTAAAACAACCCAAAACCCTCAGAATATGGTTAATAGGCATAACTGAAGTTAAAGTATAACAAATCTCCTGGCAATGACACTGCTTTAGTAACAATATATGCAATCTCTTCTCTTCTTTAATTTGTTTTCTTTTATAACATGGGATACTTCAGAATTAACAACTAGCTCCAACTAAGTCATGGAAATTAATTTAGAAGCCTGAACTCTTTTTTGCAACAACAAATAGAAAATGTTCTTGAATTAATAAAAGCAATTCTGAACTCAGTAGACGCTAAGCTCGTAGTGTAGATGTTAGTTGCATCCTTAGCAAAATTGTCCTGCTTAGATGGCTTGTTTGATCCCGAAAGAAGAGAAGAAAATACCTGAATAAGTATATCAAATCCACAATGAACAGAGTAAATCACAAAACAGTAGTACCACTAAAATACCACCAGGGAGACAAGAACAAACATGGAGGCAGACTGGGAGCTGTCATAAGGTAGCTTACCTTAATTCTCTAAAACAAAGGAATTTTGCAAAGGTCCTGCTCAAGGACCATCTTGCTGCTTCATAATTACGGTTAGCGAAATAGCTTTAGCCAAAGCTTTTGAAGCGGATGCTCCCCTAACAGAACATCCCTTAAACATAGAGCTGTCAATTTTTGCCTTTCACATGGTCTTTGCAGGGAAGAATGGTTTTATAGATGTTATAAAGTGTTGTGAAATATTCCCTCAAAAGGAGGGTGTAATCTCTAAATAGGAGGATAGAGCAGAAACCAAACATAGAGCTGAGTCCTGCTGATCTCTAATAATAACTAACTCCACAGGAATAGGGTCTATAGAAAAAGTTTTATTATGACCCTTGAAAATCAGATTATAGCCTTGTGGTGTGATAGTCATCCATCCTATGCTAAAAAGAGTAAGCTCTAGTGCTAATGCTAATTGAGAAGCCAACCTAATTGTGGAGAAGTAACGCATACAGGTAAGACAAAAAAGGATCAATGTCCCCAGCAGTGGCATACAGTATCTAGGCACAACTGGTTTAGATAATACGACTTTAAATAATATTAAGTACCACTTGTCATGTATGAAATCTGGGATAATGAGGTTAAAAGATGAACCACGGGCTTTGATAGTATTAGTTGCCACACCAGACTTCAATTTAACACTTACAAATTCTTGGCAAAGTAGCATCTATATTAGCAGAAGTAGACCAATATGAAACTCCTGAATCAATTTAATTTACTGATTACTTGTCCTATGACAAAGTGATGAATTAATTAAGTAATCGTATTGTTAGAAAGAGCTGAATCATTTAACAACCAAATAGAGCCACCATCTCAATTAGGGATGAAAACAATTAGGTGTGAAACCTAGAGGTATCTTGGGTCCTCTGATCAGTGTGTTACGGTTTTCTGACACCCAGACCAAGGTTAGAAATAAAACACAGTTTTATTAAAATGAAATAAGGAACAGCGTCCCTGAGGGCCAGAATTGGTATTACAGTAATGAATAATATACAGGCTCAATATAGCTGGAGCAGATTGCATATAGCATAACACAGGTAAGGGTTAATACTCAAGCTGGTAGTCAGGTCTCTGCGGTGGTGATTAGCCAACGCCCGGTGCATAAACAGTCCCAGTAGTAGTAGTGCAGCTAGCAAAGTCAAGCAGTGCGACTGAACTGAATCACAACCAGATATCAGTATGGAAATGTCCAAGAGTATCGAATGACCAACTGTAGCTAGAGCCAATACCCCTACTGGGGTGTAGCAACGGAGGAGAGATACCACCAGAGCCAATGGAGCCAGATAAGGAAGCACCCCTGGTGCTGTAGAGGAGAAACTCTGCGTGTACCAATGGGACCTGAGCCAAGCACCCCTTAGGTGCTGTAACAGAGGAGACACTGCCTAAGCGAGATACTAGAGCCAACGCACTACCAAGTGCGGAGGGATGGAACAACACCGTGAGCGAGAATGGAGCGGAGTCAGGACACCTTTCCGGTGCCGAAACAGAGCACACACTGCCAGAGTATCGGAATGCCCTTAGCACCACGCGGTGCAACAACTCCTGGAAAACGAGCACCTAACCAGAGGTACAGCTCTGCAGTGGTAACAGCTAGGCTCGGTAAAGTAGGCAACAGCTCAACGAGTGTAAATGTGGCTCAGTATGGGAGGCAACAAGCTTGGCAGGCTTATGCAATGGCTCGGTAACGGAGGCAATCGGCACAGCAGGTGTCCTAGACAGACTCTGGAACAAGGGCTACAGCTCGGCAGTATTCTCTCACAGGCTCAGTAACGGAGGCAACCAACAGGCTCAGTAACAGAGGCCACAGAACATAGGAGGCGTGATCAGACAGTGCAAGCTGCGAGCAGGCTCAGAATGTCGCCAGGCAGAAACGAGAGCAGGAACAGGATGAATGACGGAGCAGGAACGTCAGACAGAATCGGTCAATCACGGAGCAGGAATCCTCAGCTGGAACCAGGTCAATCACAGAGCAGGAACGTCAGCCAGAACCGGGTCAATCACAGAGCAGGAATGTCAACCAGAACCGGGTCAATCACAGAGCAGGAACGTCAGCCATAACCGGGTCAATCACGGAGCAGGAACGTCAGCCAGAACCGGGTCAATCACGGAGCAAGAAGTCAGCCAGAACCGGGTCAATCACGGAGCAGGAACAGCAGAGTAGTCAGACGAGCCGAGTCGGTACACAGGAATACTGGATCACAGCAACAATAGCACAGGAACGGGAACACCATGAAAGGACACCTGACAGGTGCCACAGGCCCAGCATATAAAGGGACAACCTGGGCGGGCCAATCAACCTCCTTCAATGGGCAAGCACCAACACAGAGAGTGACAGGAAATCACGGGGACCGTGATACAGTGGTTGGATGAGTGGGAACCATAGCTTGGCTTTGCAGACCAGATAAACCAGGACAATCTCATGCACCCTGTCTGTACAAATCTTCTGTAAGACTCTCAAGAGGAGGAATGGGGGAGGAAATGCATTCAGAACGTGTAGCTCTGTCAGTGGAGAGGACATTGAATCCATGATGTGACCCACGCAGCAACCAAGTTCTTTCCACAAAAGTTTTGGTCTGAGCTGAGGTCTGTGACAAGAATAAACCTATCTGCCTGCTGCCCAATTTTTCCTCCATCTTCAGATAAGAGGGACATTTTTAGGGACAATAGAAAGAAGGTCATCTTCTGATGTGATAGAGTTGTTCAGTTTCCCCAGGATATATGAAGCTATTGATATCTGATTTTAATTCACCCATTACCATAAATCTAGAGCTTCTAAGCATTAAGCTCTGGACTGTGTGCCCCCTCTGTGACTGATATAAGCTACTGCATTGAAAATGTCTGCAGGTTGACGCAGGGAGTAGGACGGTGTATAGGTATAATCAGTCTGAGTTCTTGAATCACCTCTGTGGGGAGATGAAATGTGAAATTCAAAGGAGCTCCCCTGTAAATCTGTTTTGCTAACCCCAACACTGACAAAGCAGTAGTGCCTGATTGTAACCTGGATTGATGGTCAAAAAGTTCCCTACTAACATGCATATTATTCCTAATGACTACACATTTCCCTTATGCTAATTGAAGATTGTCCCTCTCTGCGATCCACCTGGACATCACCTTGCTGTTCTGAGTTGAGCAGTGTTACATCAGGAAAAGGAGCGGGAGGAGGATACTTTATCAATTACTCTTGAACTACAACTCTGACAGTATTGAAATAACACTCTCCATGGCCCAAATTCTAAGAAGATTAATTGGAGTTGCTTTTATTGTGAAACATTACTATCCCTTTCAAACCCACCTGTCTGTCGTGACAGGCCCCCACACTCTCCTTGGCCCTGCACTTGACTGAAGGCCATCTGGATGTGAACCCTTTGGGACCATTTGTAACTGTGTTTGAATTGTTTCTTCTGGTAGGCTGAATAGTAAGATTTATGGGACTATCCCCTGGGCCCTGTATGTACATCCCTCCTAATGAAAGAGGTTTTTAAAAGTTGATAAATCTTTTTTCAGTTCAGAAAAGGATCTTTTGGCTTTGTATCTTCCTTTGACTTCCTTAATGAACTTAGGACTGAATAAATATGAGTTTTCAAAAAATGTGAACTCATGGGCATTTGGAGCTAATTCAACCATACCTGCTGCATGCAACCATCTGGCACTTCAGATGTTAGTAATGAAATTGAAGGACTGACCAATCCTGAGAACTGCCCTAATAGATGTTATTAATAAGGCAATTTTAGAAGCCAGAAGATTCTTAGGATGTTTCACGGTCACTGATCCTTCCCACTCAGCTTTATTAAACATTAACAGTAATGGACTTTCTACATCTGCAATTTTAAATTGAAAATTTTGCAACCTTTGATCCATACTGTCTGTGCTGACTGTGCCGCAGAACCAGGTCTACCTCTGGGGCCAATAAGGCTTGAATGTCAGGAACACTAACATGACTGCAAGGGAGAAGCTCATCCTCTTTAACAATGGGGAACCTGAGGGCCAACTTGGTAAAGTCTGTGACTTACAAAGTGTCTTGAATTACCCATCTCGCATTATATAATTTTTAAGGAGGCAACTATAGGACCATCATTGGAGGAAAATGCCTCAATACATGAAAGAGGAGATGTATGGGTTCTCAAGTGAGTGATTTTAATTAGTGAGCGTGACGAATATAGCATAACCCCAAACAGGGTGAGATCACAGTTTTTTGAAAAAACACTTTTCTGTCTCCCATGTGGGTGACGCTCACAAGGCACTGGAGGCAGTAGAGGAAATTCCTGAACAGATGAAGAGGAAGATATGACTTGTCTTTTTCTTCTTTTTGGTTGAACTGCTTCCTCAACTTCTAGTAGAGGGCATTTAATATGCAATGTTGGTAATAGGGGATGATGCCTGGATGTAATATTCATTAATGCAGAAACAGCAAAGGATATTTTGTCCTCCATAGCCACTACCGAAAAAAAAATCAGTTTTTTTAAACCGGTTTCTTATGCTATCACAGTATTGGACACTTGTGAAATCACATGCACATGCGGTGGGTGTTGCCTCGATTGCACTTGTCCAGGCAGTTCTATTGGGAGGTGACCACCTATCCACAAGTGTTTACTAGGTGGATTGCCTCTCGACAAACAAATATTAGGAGTCTTTGCTTTCAATTTATTCTAATCTGATTATGCAATTTGCTCAAATCTCCAACCCTGTCCTCTCGGCTCATGGTGTTCCTTCAGATTGCCTTCAGTTGCATGACTTTAGTCTGGAGTTGGAGGTTTATAGGGAAAAAGGCAGAATAAAGAGGAAACCATCTGAATCTAAATGCACCAGAGAAATTCAGGTATGAATGAATGAACTCCACACGAAAATATCAAAAGCTAAATTTACATTTTTTTGAAGTTTTTGCAGTTACTTAGGAGTGTTAGAAATATGCTTCTCAATGATGCATTTATTAAGAAAAAAGGTAACTCTAAAGGGTTAATATTTTTAAGGTGAATAAGACATAAACACAATGATATAAACACAGATCTGGTTTTCTCCCCTTTAAATGCTGCTGTGCCTAGCTCAGTGTTACGGTTCAGTACACTCAGACACGTTGGGTTTAGGAAAAACACAGCTTTATTGAAGCACACAAGGAATAATGTAACCCTCACAGGTCCAGTAAGTACCATCAACTGACACAAGACAGGTTACAAGTGGTTACCCACACGGGTCCAGTAAAGTGCACAGCACAATACTGACACAGGTCAGGTAAATCGTGATACAGTGTATGAGTATGATATACAGTGGAGCCACTGGTAGAGTGGCTAGCAATGGCTGCGGTACAATGTCGCTAACGCCACAGGCGGTGACAATGACCTGAGTAATGGAGCCAAAGCTTACTAGCACAGTTCCATACGGTGGATGCCCACCGTGGACTACAAAGGCAAATCAGAGCTCGTGACAAACGGAGGCCCAACGGAGAGATCGACACCAGTGCTGTTGCTATGACCCAAAGGGTTAATGTGCTCACATAAATGGCAGACAACCGGAAGCGCCCAACTGATCTACTAACCGGTACGCCCTAGGTATAGGTAGCAAGCACACAATATAGCAAGTGGATACGAGGCAGTGCCCCTGAAGGGGTTAATAATCGCTATGGTCTGGATAGCGGCAACCATGGAATGCGCCCAACTGAACCTAAGGCGACCAACAAAGCAATGTAGCACGGTGTAGTAGGATACCGGCACACTTAGACTCTGAGCCAACTGGAATGATAAGACAGGGTACCGGAGTACCGGAGACGTGAGACACACTTAGAGGGAACCGTGCACTGTAAGCAGACGGAACTGCCAGATAAAGTCCAATGAACAAGTTGAGAGCAGGAACCAATGCCAACCGGTTCAGTAGCCATCACAGGAACGTAGCCAAGCTGAGTCGGAACAGGAAGCAGGAACGTCAATCTCGCCGGGTCGGTACACGGAGCAGGAACATCAATCTCACTGGGTCGGTACACGGAGTAGGAATGTCAGCCAGGCCGGGTCAGAACAGGAAGCAGGAACGTCAGCCAATCCGAGTTGGTACACAGAATCAGGAGCAATGACAAATGACGTGGTCAGGCAGTCCGGGGTCATACACTAAATCAGAATCACAGAACTATTGCTAGGCATCAGGTGCACCACGAAAGGGCATCAGCCAAGTGACAGCCTAGGGTATAAAAAGGCTGTCACTAGGAGGAGCAATACAGCGCAGCCAATAGGAGAGCGGCAAATGAGAGATGGACAGAATGTCACTCAGATCACGGACGCCGTGATAGTACCCTCCTCTCAAAGACCCCCCTCCGAGAAGAGGGCCCAGGATTACTGGGGTACTTGGTATGAAAAATACGCTGCAATCTGGGAGCATGCAGGTCCTTGGAGTCCACCCATGAGCGCTCCTCTGGGCCGTAGCCTTTCCAATCGACCAAATACTGCAATTTGCCTCTGAATCTGCGTGAGTCAATGATATTTTGCACCTCATACTCCTCCTGGCCTTGGATCTGAATAGGGCCTGGTGCCACGAGGTTGGTAGTATAGCGATTACAGACCAGAGGCTTCAGCAGTGATACGTGGAATACATTATGAATACGCATGGATGGTGGGAGGTCCAGAGCATAAGACACAGGATTAATTTTGCGAATAACTTTGAAAGGACCAATGAACCGGGGAGCCAACTTATTGCAAAGAGTCTGAAGGTTCAGATTCTTGGAGGAGAGCCAGACCCTGTCCCCAACCTGGAAAGAGACTGCTGGCAGCCATCTGCGATTAGCATGGCGCTGATACCGCTGGAACGAAGCATTCAGGGTCCTTTGTACCTATGCCCAAGTGGAACGGAGTTGCTCCAAATGCTCATCCAGAGCTGGAATCTGGTGTGACTGAAATGAGTCTGGAAGCAGACAAGGTTGAAACCCGTAATTGATGAGAAACGGGGAACTTCCAGATGATGAATTAACCACACAATTCCTGGCAAACTCCTCCCAAGGCAACAGGTCAGCCCAGTTATCATGATGGTCAGACACAAAACAGCGGAAAAATTGTTTCAAGCCCTGGTTGGCACGCTCAGCGTCTCCGTTGGTCTGGGGATGATAAGCAGAGGAAAACCTTGACACAAATTGGCTCCCACGGTCAGATACCAATACTCTGGGTACAGCGTGTAATCGAAACACCTCCCTGGCAAATACCCTTGCTAACTCCTGGGCGAAGAGAAGACCGGGCAAAGGCACAAAGTGTGCCATTTTTCGAAAATCTATCAACAATCATCAGAATAAACGAATGTCACCTAGACACAGGTAACGCTCCCAATAAGTCAATAGAAACATGAGACCACGGACGTTCACCATTGGGTACTGGTTGCAGCAATCCCAGAGGACGGTGTCTAGGGGATTTGGCATGGGCACAGGTAGAGCAGACTGCGGTAAATGCCGTCCAATCAGCACGCAGGGAAGGCCACCAAAATAACTGCGAGAGTGACCAAATTAATTGATTCCTGCCAACATGCCCAGCGGCCTTAGAAGCATGATAAGTCTCGAAGAGACGGGTGCGGAGAGGCTTGGCTAAGAAACCTTTACCCACTGAGGTCTCCGGAGGTGCATCAGACTGATTAGCAAGAATCTCAGACCCCAGAGGTGAAGTAATGCTGGTTCGCAATGTGGCCAGAATGCGATCTGGCTGGATAATCGGTACCGGAACTTCCTCCCTTTCCATGTCAGGGTTAAACTGCCTGGACAACGCATCTGCCCTGACATTCTTGGACCCAGGCAGATAAGACACAATGAAGTTAAATCGTGACAAGAATAAGGTCCACCTAGCCTGACGTGAGGACAAGCTCTTAGCCTCCGAGAGATATATAAGATTTTTGTGATCAGTCAGGATCAGTACTGGGGTACGGGTACCCTCTAACAGATGCCGCCATTTCTTGAGGGCCAAGATGATAGCCAACAACTCTCTGTCCCCAATCTCGTAGTGGCTTTGTGCAGTAGTTAATTTCTTAGAAAAAAAAACACAGGGCCTTAGCACACTCCCAGGGTCCAGGCGTTGAGATAGTACTGCCCCTACCCCATATTCTGAGGCATCAACCTCCAAAGTAAACGGCAGGGAGGGGTTAGGGTGGGACAGTACCGGAGCAGAAGCGAACGCAGACTTCAGAGACATAAAGGCTTGTTCAGCCTCCTGGGACCACTAAGAAGGATCAGCACCCTTGTGAGTTAAGACAGACAGAGGTTTCACTATGGTCGAGAATTTTTTTATAAATTTCCTATAATAATTGACAAAACCGAGAAAGCGTTGGATAGCCTTAAGCCCTTTGGGACGTGGCCACTGGAGGACTGCTGCTAACTTGTCCCTTTCCATAGCTATGCCATCCTTAGAGATAATAAAGCCCAGAAAAGGTACCATGGGCTTGTGGAACTCGCATTTCTCGGTTTTGCAATAGAGTTTATTCTCACAGAGTCTACGCAACACCGCTGTGACATCCTTAATGTGTTGTGACAAGCTGGCAGAATGGATAAGAATGTCGTCAAGGTAAACAACCACACAAAACTGTAACGTCACGTAAGATGTCGTTTATAAATTCTTGGAATACTGCAGGTGCATTACATAGCCCAAATGGCATTACCAAGTATTCATAGTGACCGGACCTGGTATTAAATGCCGTTTTCCACTCATCACCGGCTCTTATCCTGACCAAATTATAGGCGGCACGTAGGTCAAGCTTAGTAAAGATGGAGGAGCCCTTTAAACGATCAAATAGCTCGGTGACGAGTGGTATGGGGTATACATTTTTAGGCATAAGTTTATTCAAGCCCCTATAATCAATACAAGGGCGCAACTCCCCACTTTTCTTTTTTACAAAAAAGAATCCTGCCCCCGCGGGCGAGAACCCATTTCTATCACGCTTTGTTTGTGGTCTTTGGTTGCCATCTGTTCCCTGATACGGGAATCCATTAGTATAGTAAAATCGGTAAGATCATCAAGGTCAGTTGGCAATTCTCGTGCGGCCGTCTCATCCTTTAATCGATCACAGAGACCATGTGCGAATGCCACTACCAACGCCTCATTGTTCCAGCCCACCTCTGCTGCTAGGGTACGGCATTCTATCGCATAATCAGCAACTGTGCGAGACCCTTGTTGGATTTCCATCAATTTTTTTGCAGCAGAGGCGGCTTTTCCAGGAACCTCAAATACTCTATGAAACGCCCTTACAAACTCAGAGAAGTTTTGAGTACATGGTCTAGCGGACTCCCATAACGGATTTGCCCATGCCAGGGCTCTCCCCGTGAGCAGGGAGATCATAAACCCCACTTTACTGTGATCAGTGGGAAAAGCATGAGGGGTTAATTCAAGGGAGATTTCCAGCTGGTTAATAAACCCCCTACACAGGTTAAGTTTGCCATCGTACCTGAGAGGTAATGGAGCGGTAGCCGTCAGCCCTTTATTAGCGTTAGTTAGAGTACAAGACTGTGCTTCCGGTGTCAAAGCAGGGGGGACCACTGGAGCCGGTACTGGTTTATTCATGTGTGCCATGTGCTCAAGAATCATTTGAACAGCCAAAGCCAACTGGTCTAATCTTTGTTCCTGGAGTTCCATCCTCCAATGGATACTCTGTGCATCACCTTTACCGTTACCATCTGAGGTCATGGCCCTTTTGTACTGTTACGGTTCAGTACACTCAGACAAGTTGGGTTTAGGTAAAAACACAGCTTTATTGAAGCACACAAGCAATAATGTTACCCTCACGGGTCCAGTAAGTACCATCAACTGACACAAGACAGGTTACAAGTGGTTACCCACACGGGTCCAGTAAAGTGCACAACACAATATTGACACAAGTCAGGTAAATCGTGATACAGTGTATGAGTACGATAAACAGTGGAGCCACTGTATGTTAATGTGCTCACATAATGTGCTCATATAAATGGCAGACAACCAGAAGCGCCCAACTGATCTACTAACCGGTACGCCCTAGGTATAGGTAGCAAGCACACAATATAGCAAGTGGATATGAGGCAGCTCCCCCGAAGGGGTTAATAATCGCTATGGTCTGGATAACAGCAACCACAGAATGCACCCAACTGAACCTAAGGCGACCAAGCGATGTAGCACGGTGTAGTAGGATACAGGCACACTGAGACTCTGAGCCAACTGGAATGATAAGACAGGGTACAGGAGTACCGGAGACGTGAGACACACTTAGAGGGAACCGTGCACTGTAAGCAACCGGGACTGCCAGGTAAAGTCCAATGAACAAGTTGAGAGCAGGAACCAACGCCAACCAGTTCAGTAGCCAGCACAGGAACGTAGCCAAGCTGAGTTGGAAGAGGAAGCAGGAACGTCAATCTCGCCGGGTCGGTACACGGAGCAGGAACGTCGATCTAGCTGGGTCGGTACACGGAGCAGGAACGTCGATCTAGCCGGGTCGGTACATGGAGCAGGAACGTCAGCCAGGCCGGGTCAGAACAGGAAGCAGGAACGTCAGCCAATCTGAGTCGGCACACAGAATCAGGAGCAATGACAAATGGCGTGGTTAGGCAGTCCGGGGTCATACACTAAATCAGAATCACAGAACTATCGCTAGGCATCAGGTACACCACGAAAGGGCATCAGCCAAGTGACAGCCTAGGGTATAAAAAGGCTGTCACTAGGAGGAGCAATACAGTGCAGCCAATAGGAGGAGCGGCAAATGAGAGATGGACAGAATGTTGCTCAGATCACGGACGCCGTGATACTCAGATTTATTCTAGGAGACACTACCCCTTTAAACATCTTCTTTTTTAAATATCATATAAAAAGAAGATAGTGGAAAAAAGTCACCCCTTTAGTCAATTAATGGCTTTGTTATGTCATATCCATCATCAGCCATCCAATGGAGAGCCATAGGTTCCATACCTCTGTGCTAAGTGCACTTCGTCCATTTATGTTTGTCACCTTTCCTACAAAATATTCCAGCCATTCCATTAGTTGGGTATATTTCTTCAAGTCTAATTTGTATTGAACAAGAACAATAGCAAGTGGGGGTGCTAATAAAAACATAAGCCGTAGATATATAATAATATTTAATGAAATGACTTATGTGTAAGCCAACACCGGCTCAGGACTAGTACTGGCTTTTAGCACATTTCAGAACTTAGCGTTCTTTCATCAGGAGCCAATCCAACAAAGCACTTTGTCGGATTGGCTCCTGATGAAAGAACACTAAGTTCTGAAAAGCACTGTGCTGTCATTTTTAATAGTTGTTTGTTATTTCTATAATTAAACTTTTCATTAACCATCAACCACCATCTTTTTGTACATTTCCTTTACAAGAGGTCCAAAGTGAAATGTATTTGAGCAAGGAAGGTCGCTATCCCTGTGAGTATTATACTGGTTAGGAGTTCTCTTGAACTTGTGTTGGCTTACATGTAAGTCATTCCATTAAATATAATTATATGTTCACAGTTTATGCTTTTATTAGTGCCCCCACTTGCTGTTGTACTTGAAATCTTTTGAGGGATTTGGTGCATATCCTTCACGTTTTTACGGAGTAGCTGAGCTTGCCAATGTTGACTGAGTGGTTGCAGTGAGAATCAACCAACTGTCCTTTTTTCCGAGTTTAAAATTGTGAGCATCCTGGTGCTTTGGTGGAGGTTTCCATACGAGTGATACAGTTTACACTATGAGAGCTCTTCTCTTTTTTTTATACAGACATATGAAAAAAATAAAAAAACACATGGTGCCCAGTAGTGTGAATCCATGATGGAGAAAACATATAAAATTGATAATATGGTACTCACAAATTTGATGGTCAGGAATAATTCTGACACAACCAGCAGGTAGAGATTATCACCTGTCTCCACTCGGGTAGCTTCATGTGTTCAGTTGTATCCAGATCAACTTCTCAGCACTCTCATTGAAGGCTATTGCTCTCCAAATCGGCAAATAGTTGTAAAAAAAAATAAAAATGAATGGTGGATAAAATAAAATACAATCAAAGGAGCTAAAAAAAGAAACGGCACCGGATTGAAATATAATGTAATAATAAATATATGCTAATAAAATAAACACAAGTCTAATGCATTTCGCAGTGCTAACTCACTGATTTATCAAAGACTAGTGTAAAAGCCCGTGTACACGGGCCAAGATCCGGGTGATGTTAACCCTTTGAGTGCCAGAGGGGTAAGCAATGCATTTCTTTGCAATGCATTGCATACCTCCTCTGGCACTCAAAGGGTTAAGAGGCCGGTCCTACTCTGGTACTGCCGCCAATGCAGTCATGCACTGTAGCGCCTGCCCGAAAGCACAGAATGCTCCCAGCACAGAACTCCCAGCATTCTGTGCGTTTGGGCAGTCTCTACTGCACATGATGGCTTCTGACAAACATCCTAGCGAATTATTATATAGGATATTTCACTGGAATGTGATGGTATCAAATGCTCCTAAACATAAAACATTTTCTAAATAAATAAAAATTTACAAGAGTCATGAAGATCATCATTTCCCACATAAGACAAAAAGGACTCCTTAGATCTTGATACAGCAGAAGACATGAAGCTGCCCAGGTGGAGACGGGTGATTATCTCCACCTGTTGGGTGTCATATTTATTTCTTACCATCATAATTGTCAGTACCATATTATCAATTTCATATGTTTTCTCCATCATGGATTCACACTATTGGGCACCCTGTGTTTTTTTTATATATATTTTTGCATTGCTTGGCCCGTTTTTGTAGAGCGAGCCTTTCCAGGATAAGCCCATTTGGAGTGTCTCATGATCAGCTGCATCTGGGACAGTTAGATTTCCCAGGAAGCTCTTTTAGCTGTGCACTACATAAGAAGGCTCACATCCATTCATCTTGTGAGTTTACACCTACTGGGGTTTTTGCGGTGGAGGATTGTGTACATTAACAATTACACAAGGAGGAGCCTCTTTTCTCTCTATTTCTCTGTACTTCGCTTTTTATGTTCTAACTAGTGTAAAAGCCTGTGTACACAGGGCAAGGGTCGGATGATGTTAACCCTTTGAGTGCCAGAGGGGTACGCAACGCATTGCTTTGCAATGCGTTGCGTATCTCTCTGGCACTCAAAGGGTTAAGAGGCCGGTCCTGCTCCGGTACTGCCGCCGACGCAGTCATGCACTGTAGAGACTGCCAGAAAGCACAGAATGCTCCCAGCACATAACTCCCAGCATTCTGTGCGTTTGGGCAGTCTCTACTGCGCATGATGGCTTCTGACAAACATCCTAGAGAATTATTATATAGGATTTGGACTAGCCTATTGGTAAAATACCAGTTAGGTGCCTAACTTAATCTGACATCATGATGTCAGAGCTCATCATGTTGCAAAATGATTCAATTAGCGTACACTTTTTTTTTTCCAGGAAAAATATATGTTATGGGGGTCTATTTAATAAAATTGCACTTTAACCTCTTTGAGTGTCAGAGGGGTGTGCAACACATTGCTCTGCAATGCATTGCATGCCCTTCTGGCACTCAAAGGGTTAAAAATCACAAATAGTTATGATTGTGTTTGTCATATTCATTAATGATTAAAGTAATTTTGCACCTAAAGAAATTACATCCTATATAATAATTCGCTAGGATGTTTGTCAGAAGCCGTCATGTGCAGTAGACACTGCCAGAATGCACAGAATGCTGGGAGCACGGAATTCTGGGAGCACGGAATTCTGGGAGTTCTCTGCTGGGAGCATTCTGTGCTTTCGGGCAGTCTCTACAGTGCATGACTGCGTTGACGGCAGGATGCAGAGCAGGACTGGCCTCTTAACCCTTTGAATGCCAGAGGGGTACACAACGCATTGCAAACAGTAAACCTTTTAATGCTAACGAGATGGGGACATTGCAAGCATCAAATATGTTGACCCTTTCAGTGCCAGTGGGGTACGGATTGCATAGCAATGCATTGTGTACCTTCTGGCACTGAAAAGGTTAAAAAGCAAAGGCAAATTTATTAGCAAAGCAAATTTTTTGTAGAAGCTATGCACTTTTTTTTATAATAAACTAGTGTACAAAGAGCAAAGCAATGCGTTGTGTACCCCTCTGGCACTCAAAGGGTTAACATCACCCAGACCTTGGCCCGTGTGCACGGGCTTTTACACTAGCTTCTTATAAAAAAAGTGCTTCTACAAAAAATTTGCTTTGCTAATAAATTTGTCATTGCTATTTAACCCTTTCAGTGCCAGGGGGTACACAACGCATTGCTATGCAATCCGTACCCCACTGGCACTGAAAGGGTCAACATATTTGATGCTAGCAATGTCCCCAACTCATTAGCATTAAAAGGTTTACTGTTTATGCTACCAATTTCACAGTGCCGATATCATAATTTTGGCATTGCCAAGGGGCAAGCCAAAACAAATAAAAAAAATGTTTTTGGTGATATATGTAGAAACATCCACTCATCTTCCCTCCATCATTTTTTTCTTTCAATCTTATTACCCCAATTGGTTGCTATGAATATCTCCAATGCATTGTAGTAACTGTAGGCTTCAAGTTACCGGGTCATTGCTAGACATTGTCTGAGGGGTCTAAAACCTTTGGTCTCATGCTTAAAGTTCTGGGTCTCGGCGCCAGCTAGGGAGGGACACGATATGATCCTTTATTATCAATTAGGTTGGCGGCCTGAACCCCGAGGGGGAGATCCACTAAGGTGTGATAATACGAAGATAACATCTGCAGTAATATAATTTTTCCAATTCCTATTTTATTCCAATTCCTATTTTATTCTATCGGGCCTATGCAATAATATTTTCGAAGTGGGAGAGATCTTAGTGCATAGGCTTCACATAATAACATAGGAACTGGAGAAGTTATCTCCACTTTATCACCTCCTTATACCTGCGTGCAGAAACCCCTAGAGGGAGAGATACACTAATATGTGATAAAGAGGTGATAAAAAAGGTGATAAAGTGGAGATGCCTTCTCCAGTGATTTTACTTCTCCAGTTCCTATGTTATTCTATGGAGCTTATGCATAAAGATCTCTCCAACTTGAGAAATCTTATTGCATAGAATCCATAGACTAACATAGTAAAAGGAGAAGTTATCTCACCAGAGAAGATGTTTTCTCTTTACCACCTATTTATCACACCTTAGTGCATACCATCCCCCCCCCGCATTCTTTTATTTTGGCAATTGTTGGAGCATTATACAAATGTGACAAAGTGATGAACTGCTATCCAGTCTACAGTCAATACACTGGGCAGTGCTGTGGTGATTCTCTATAAAGAAATGTACCAGTAGCTGTATTCAGGAAGCTTAAAGGGATAGTAATGGTTCACAAAAACATCAGCTCCAATTAATCTTCATAGTATTTGAGCCATAGAGAGTGTTATTTCAATACTGTCATTGTTGTGGTTCAAGAGTAATTGAAAGATAAAGTTTCCCCTCCCGTCCCTTTTACCTAGTGTAAGCCACCTCCCCTCAGATGTGGAATGCAGTCCATAGACCAGACAGATAACAGAAGGGGACAATATTCTTCCTATGAGAACAATGAAAGCCCTGCCCCCTTGACAAGTTTTTCAGGTTTTTCCCTTATCTTAACTGAAGATTGTCCCTCTCTGCAGTCTACCTGGGCACCTCCCTTCTGATCTGGATGAGCAGTGTTACATCAGTAAAAGGGGCGGGAGGGGGATACTTTATCATTCAATTACTCTTGAGCTAAAACTCTGACAAAATTGAAATAACACTCTCCAAGGTCCAAATACTATGATGATTAATTAGAGCTGCTTTTATTATGAAACATTACTATCCCTTTAAGACGAACCATTTTGGATCATACCAAACTGCCCCACAGCAGACAAACATAAATTCCCCCAAAGTCCCATTTGATTTTAGTGGGCTTTTTAACCCCTTAGATGCTAGAGAGGTCTCCATCGTATTGCAGAGCAATGCACCAAAGACCTCTCTAGTATTCAAGAGGGTTGAAAGCCCTATTTAAATTAATAGGAATGTTTAATTCTCCCCTCTGGAGATGGTGTGCTTCAGAACTGCAATGTTTCCCCCAAAAAAACTCACCTTATTCTGGTGACATGTCATTTTGTATTACTCTGTTGGTTTCCTCTATTACCAGGTAAAAGGTCATCTGCCTGGCATTCCTCCCAAGTGTCCCTGCTTTAGGACTGACAGTACCTCATTGAGACCCAAATGAATCTGTACCTCTTTTCCACCCTAGTGCCCCTTCTTTTCGGAGATCAGACTATCTGGTATGTGTGTATAAGAGCATCACATTACTCCACAGCAATAGCTCACATTTGTTTAAACTTCAGTGTTTGTGTTTATACATTAGTCTGTGTAAATGAAATACTTTGGTCTTGCTCTATATAATTTATTCTGTTAAACAAAGAGGAGTCAGTACTCAGTCATGAAATAACCTAAAACTTATCTGTGATGATCCTCCTACCAGTCTCGCCCCCCAGCAACACCACCTAAAATGTCCCTCTTTGGACATTTAAAATGTTGGGAGTTATGAAGGCAACCCTGGAACAGTGCTGCTTCAGAGTATCATCAGCTTGCACTGTCATAAGGAAATGTAAACTGCATCACTTAAAATCCCATTCAATTTTCCAACTAGTGTCCTCGCCTTCTGCTTGTATCCCCCATGTAGACTCCTACGTAAGGGAACAGATTAAGTTTATCTCCATAACACCGGGAGCTCCGTCTTCTCTTCCTACATGCTGCACAAAGGAGGGGGACCCAATGACGATACTAAAATCACACAGATGGTTTTGTTGGCTGGCTCACTGCCTCCATTCTCCTCCAGAAATATGATAATGTAAATTCCTTTAATGGAGTTGTCACTAGCTCTCTCATATCATCATTAAGCAAAATTGCTTTTTGGGTGCCTGAAAGATGAATGAATTGCATAAACAATAGTCTTTATTAATAGCTGTATTAAGCAGAGTTAACACTAATGCTAAGGCCTAGCTCACATAGGAAACTTTCTAGAACACATGCATATCATTGTTTTCTATGGGACAGTTTATTTGTTGATGCACAACTTGCCCTTGCATGAAAGCGTAAGATGTTACATTAACAGACATATTTGAAAAGTGCCCATCCTATATTATAATTCGCTAAAGATGTTTGTCAGAAGCCGTCCTGCACAGTAGAGATGGCTATGCTTGCTGCAGTCATGCACAGTGCAGACTGCCTGCGCCGCGGCTGATACGGAGAGGGGCACTCCGAATTCAAACTGGAGTCCTCTCTGCACACCTGCGGTCCCAGGAACGGGCGCAGAGAGGACTATGGTCTGAATTTGAAGCTCCCCGCTCCGTATCAGCTGTGGTGCGGGCAGTCAGTACTGAGCATGACTGCAGCACCGCCAGTGTTGGCCCGTGTACATGGGCTTTAAAACTAGGATGTTGACAAAAAAATATAATTTAATTTAAATTCTAATGGAATGTGGCAATTTTCCCTGCTCACTTCTTGTTCAGAATGCTGTACAGTAAAAGGCACAACAAAAACTAAAGTGTGCAGCTTGTTTACCCAAGGTTACTAAAATGATCAAATGCAAGATCATATACATTACAATCGATCAACAATGGGAACCTTTGCATTATAGTTAACCCCTTAAGGACCAGAGGAGTGTATAATGTATTGGTTTGCAATGTGTTCAGCACCCATCATGCCCTCAAACAGTAGTTACATGAACAATATGTTCTTTGTAATGCTAGCAAGCTGTATTTGAGAATTTGAGCTCTTTTAACACAGGTATCTCAAATTAAGTATAGTCAAGGGTAACATCATCAACATTTATATATAAGGAGCTGCATCCATTTTGTTTAAAACATTTGACAATTCAAATCAGAAAATATGGCAAACTATATAATTAAATAAAAATTTAATTTAATTTGAGCCTCACTATCACGGTGCCCGTGCTTTGTGCAGCAGGCGGCGACATTCTGACTGCTAGTTTGCATTACTGGTTACTGATTGGCTAGCACCTTTTGTCTCTGCCCAGTGATGGCCTTTATATACCCTGTCATTTCCACAGTATGTTGCCCTTTAGTGGTGTATTTGTTCCTGCATTCTGTTCCGTTATTGTTGACCGTGTATGACCTGGCCTGTCTGACGACGTTCCTGAGTTTGCTGTTCTTCGACTACTCCGTTGCAGACCATATCCGACTGAGGACCCACTCCGCTGCTGACCGTATCTAGTTGAGGACCCGTTTCCGTTACCAACTGTATCCAGCTGAGAACCTGCTCCATTGCTAACCTGGCCTGGCTGTGAACTTGCTTCCGTTACTGACTCTATCTGGCTGAGAACCCAATTGCTGACCTGGTCTGGTTGAGAACCCGCTTCCGTTACCAAGTGTATCTGGCTGAGAACCCGCTTCCGTTTACTCTGTGCTGGGCAGAGTATCCATTCCGTGTCTGACTTTCCTGGCTACCAGTTACTCTGTGGGCTGCCTTGTCTCAAAGTGCCGTGCGTTTCCAGCATACCACTTGTGGCTTCCGTTTTGCTCTCGCTTTACCTGGTGGTTGCGCCACGTGGCGCTATATCTCTGTCGACCGTTAGCTAGGCATTCGTGCTATAGCTTCTCTCCATACCGCCATTGCTGGAGTGTACAAGCGAAGTACTGGTACAATGTTCTATCACTGACTGTGTTACTCTGATCTCTCTGTGTCCACCTCTCATACCTCGCTGGGCTCACTCCCTTTGGGAGTTGCAGTATAGCTGAATGTTACCTATTGACCCTTTGCGTACCTGGACGTTCCAGGTAGAGTGTTGCATATTTCCCTCTGCAGGAGCCTCGGGTTCAAGAGCCAGTGTTGTGTGGTACCATCCTCATTAGAGGGGACACTGGTTGCCTACATCTCTATACTTTCTTTGCTGCGATCCACCCCTGGTGTTCTAGGGTTTTCCTGGAAGAGTTATCTCGGTCTGTTGCCATCTGGTGCCAGGGTCAGTGTTGCCTCGATCCTTGGGTTCTGTACCGCCCAGGCGTCTGGGTTGTGCCAGTAGTGTTGCCTCGCTCCTTGGGTTCTGTGCCTCCCAGGTGTCTGGGTTGTGCCAGCAGAGTTGCCTCGCTCCTCTGGGTTGTGCCAGTCACCTTCATCTGGACCATCTACCATCTAGGTCCTGTGGTCAGCCCACTGTCTACTTATCCTGCTGCCTGTCCTGGTCCAAGCCAGGACCTACACTGTCAGAGATTGTCATTATTGTCACATAAATCTCCACTACTGGCCTGATACTGTTGTATATACTTGTATATCTACTCTGTTGTGTGGGCCCATAGGCCTATCTATGTATTTGAACTTTGTTCTAATAAAGTTATTTTAACCTTTCCAAACTGCTCTGAGTGTTCATCAAAAACTGTGACACTCACTCAATGTAGGGGTCAGGCAATGATATCTGTAATCTCTCCCACCAGCTACAAATTATTTGTTCATATTCAGAAATACAGGTTGGCACATACATGAGAGTACATGTGCTGTTTGTATATACGCCAATATATTCCTGTTTGTACTGACAGCACATTTCTATCTCTCTATGCTTATCAATATTTTCCTCTTTATACGGAGAGGTAGGAGGTGCAGAAGTATGAACCGCCTCACACTGATCTATTCCTCACTCCCACCTCCCCTCAGACAGACGTATTAATGATTTACAGTCATGTTATAGCATAACTGATTTGGCTCCTTTTTTAACATGTTAATTGACAGGAAGAGCAGAGTATTATACCATCTTATGCCAGCAGTAGGTAAATACACAATTACAGAATGAGCACAATTGTGGAATGGCTGATACATTTCTTTTTAGGAAAGGTATTGTAAACTAAAATGTATATATTCTATGTATGTGTGTGTATATAGATTGTGATACTACTTTGAGTTCCAGAAAAGACCTGGATGCTTGAAATATTGTATATTTACACATGCCAATACTTACATTCACATAAGTAGCAGAAGGTAGACAGAGGAACAGCCACATCAAAGTTTATGAATCTGTGCAACCTATATGTTCCAGCCATGGAAATGAGGATACTTCACTGCACTAGGAAGAGTCCATATTTCTTCACCACCACTACTGAACACTATGCTGGTTCTAGTCCTCATAAATTTGATAACACATAATTTAATTCCCTGTTATAGTATTATGCTATTCCCAATGGATGGATTTCTCATTCAAAAAATACATACGTAGCAGGAGTAGGGGCAGGCTGGTGCTCACTGCATGTCCACAGCTGCACCAATGATGCAAACGGGTGGTGCAATATGGACTCTACTTACCAGTGCAGTGTATGCAGTTACTGCTCTGTCCTCCTGGGAAACACACAGTGTGGCATATCTTGCATTGTCATTTATACATTCCTCCTTTAGGCTAAAATTGATAGATGGGGGTTATGAACTAAGAAGTGATAAAGAGGTGATGAAGTGGAGACGGCTTGTCCAGTTCCTATGTTGTTCTATGCAGCCAATACACTAAGATCTCCAAAACATTAGAAATGTTAGTGAATTGGCTCCACAGAATAACATAGGAATTGGAGAAGTGACATCACTGGGAAAGTCATCTCCATTTTATTACTTCTTTTTCACGCTTTAGTGAATAACCCCCTTGTGTTTCGGAGATCCCACTTTTTTTACAGGTGATACTTTCAACTTCTGCTTTTAAAGGACCAGAAGGGTGTGCATTGTTTTGTACACCCCTTTGGTTCTTAAAGAGTTAATCCTTTAAGTGCCAGAGCGGTACGCAATGCATTGCTTTTCAATGTGTTGTGTACCCCTCTGGCACTCAAAGGGCTAAGGCTTTTTAAACCATAACGCACTTTGTTAAATCAAGGCTGCAGAGTTTTTCACTCAGTGGACAAATGGTGTGTTTTGATTGACTGCAAATTTAGGACTTTACTTCGACATTCAGTATGTTGGCAGCTCAAGGAGAAAAGCACAATTAGCTTCTCATACTTTTGAAAATGGAGGTGGCTGAACGGAATTAGATTCACATCAGCCTCAAATTACAGCAATGTTAATACACAACTAGTCTTGCCTTGCACAGCAGTATTTCCAAAGGAAAACCAGATGTTTCAGTTTATTACATAAGTGTGGAGTATTACATAATGGACGGTAGAGACAAAGAGGAAGAGACATAAAAGGGAACAAAGACAGAGAGCATAAAGAGCACAACAGATGAGAGGTGCACAACCTGTGGTCCTGCAGCTGTTATTGGAATAAAATCCCATCATCCTTAGGAAATCCAATCAGTCTCACATTAAATAAAATACATATGGAAGGAACAAAAGAAAGCATTCTCCTGGGTGAATGGAGGCACTATCTAAGAGGAGATATTATGTGTTTCATCCCTGAAATGATTTGGAATCATAATGTAGACCAGGGTTAATCGACTGTGGGTCCTCCAGCTGTTGGGGACTATAACTCCCATCTTCCTCAATCAGCCGACTGGTTGGGTGTGATGGGAGTTGCACTCTCCAACAACTGGAGGTACAACAAATGACTAAATCTGGAGTTTGAGAGGCCTTCAGGACCTTTTTAGGATTCAAGGGGTAAAATCCCCCTTTAAGTGGATGGTAATTTTTAAAAATGTTATTTGTCCCCTATGATGAGGATGTTGTGTTCCAGAACTGCACCACTTTCTCACTGCCTTTTCATTGAAGTGCAAGTCAGACCTCAGTGATGCAGGGAAGGACTATGTATAACCCTTTGAGTGCCAGGGCTACGCAACGCATTGGCTCATGATTTATGGAAGTAAATACCATAAAATTAAAGTCTCCACTTTATTCTCTTAGACACTGATTCATGTCAAATTCTATGTGTTGGAGTACGGAGCCAAAACAATAAAACTTGTGTCACTGTCCAAATATTTATGGACTGCACTGTGATTCATTCATTTTGAATGACTCACCTGGCCTGTTGCTAGCCCATGAGGACTAAACTTAGGTACCCTCTGATGCACCCTGTAGGAGGGCTGAGCAAACTAAATGAATGTCTGGAGTAGACTGGCCAGACTTGCCCTTTAAAGAGGAACTTCACCTCCTGCATAGTTTAGCCTAGTTGATTCCTCTATTAGCGATGAGAGTTAATATGTAATTTCTGTTTGTTTGTTTTTTAAACTTATCATATAATAAATAATTGGATTTGAGTGTTGTTGCAATCTCCCTTTGAGGGGTACAAGCTGTACCACACCGCTTGTAACTACCTCCCTCCTGTGTTTTCAATATCTTCTTTATTCATGCATCATAACTTCACAGCCAACAATGAAGTGCACATGGAAGGGGAGTGCTGCCAGCCAAACACCACATACTGAACATGGTAGTGCTCTCCCTGTACTTCTCTGGAAAGAACATCATGGCAAAATCGTTAATTGGTAATAATAGATTATGTTTTATTAATTAAACACAGTTTGTCTCAGAGTATAGGAAAAACCCTGTCCCCCTTGAAAAAGGAGGGCAGGTTTTTCCTTATGCTCACCAAAGATTATCCAGTGCTGCTGTCATGCTTCCCACCTTTTTTCTCCTTGGTCTGGCCCATTGGTTTCTGTTGGACCTGGGTTCTTTAAATATGTAGGAGACCTGTTGGGCCTTGCCTGATTATTTGAGTTCTGTCTTTGTGCCTGGTGTTTGATCCCATTCTAGTGATTCCTGATTAACCCTGAGTTTGCCTTCTCCTTACTTGTACTGTGCATCAGATCTCTGTCTTCCTGATATTTGACATGGACTGGCCCTGACTTGTGATCTGCTTATTCCTTCGGTACTGCACTTGATTCCCCTGTTGACAACTGGACTGGCTGACTATTTTTGCCTCCTGGCAGGCCTTAGCAGCGGAGGCTTACGGCCTTCGAGGCCTCAAAGTTTGTTCTACTGCAGACTCTGATACTAGACAGCTCCCACTGACCTGGGCCCAAATAGCGGCCGCTCGTGGGGAGCAGTGCTGTGTGGATCTGGAACAGATCCTTCTAATAGCAACGGTACTACTCACTCCGGCGTTCCGGGTGAGTAAGGGAGGTCCACTGGCTGAGAAGGCACTGATGAGTGTCAGCATCTGTGGGGCCTAGTCTAGGGTTGCCACCTTTTCTTCAAAAAAATACCGGCCAAGACATTCCCTTCATAGACTTAACACTGGAAAGAAGCCAATTTTTTACCGGCCTGCCGGTAAAATACCAGCTGGGTGGCAACCCTAGCCTAGGCTGGTCATCTGTAGAGGCAGTTGCTCTCCACTGTCTTCCTTCATATCAGTGGTTGATACCAGAGTTCTGTGTCATTGTGGCATTGCGGTTTATTCCTTGACAGTGATTGCCTTTTTATTCAACCAGTGTGCTGCCTGGGTTGAGTAACCTCTGAGGGAGTGGGTTACAGGCATCACAGTTCTCTTACCAGTGCACTAGCATCTCTCCTCTGTGGCGGTCTAGCCACCTTGATACTCCATTGTAGCGGTTGTGCACCACTGGGCCCTCTTAGCCCACTTTGTTGCACCCTTCCTTGTGGTGCCAGATAGAATGATAGTGGTTCCAGCCCGTTTGAAAGCATAGCGGTTCCAGCCCGCTAGAAGCATCGCGGTTTCTGCCTGCTTGAAAGCATAGCGTTTCCAGCCTGCTTGAAGTATAGTGGTCCCAACCCGCTTGAAGTATAGCGGTCCCAGCCCATTTGAAGGCATAGCGGTCCCAGCCCACTTGAAAGTATAGCGGCTCCAGCATGTTAGAAGTATAGCGGTTGCAGCCCTCTTGAAGTACAGTGGTTCCAGCCAGCTTGTAGCATAGCAGTTCCAGCCAGCTTGAAGCACAGCGGTTCCAACCCGCTAGACGTATAGAGGTTTCAGCCCCCTTGAAAGTATAGCGGTTCCAGCCCGCTTGAAGGCGTAATGGTTCGACACAGCCCGCTTGAAGGCATAGCGGACCCAGCCCGCTTGAAGGCATAGCGGTTCCAGCCCTCTTGAAGGCATAGCAGTTGCAGCCCGCTTGAAGGCATAGCGGACCCAACCCGCTTGAAGGCATAGCAGACCCAACCCGCTTGAAGGCATAGCAGACCCAACCTGCTTGAAGGCATAGCGGTCCCAGCCCGCTTAGAAGTATATCGGTTCCAGCCCACTTTAAAGTATAGCAGTTCCAGCCTGCTTGAAGTACAACAGCTCCAGCCCGCTTGAAGTTTAGCGGTTCAAGCCTGCTCCGGGTTGGTGCACTGATAGTGCAGTGGTCTGAACAGGCACTATAGAGGCTGTGGACAGTCAGCCAGTTATTATTTCTGCATTGAGGATCTTTAGTTAGATAGGCCTGGGTCTTCTAACAGTATTGCGGGATATCCTATCCTGGTCAGGGCCCTGGGTCAACTGGGGTCGGGCATCTGGATTCGCGGTCAGCCCCTTTAATTCAGCTTCGGCTGCAGCAAAGGATCCGCGCAACTGGCATCGAGCTCAAGCTGCACTCTCCAGCATCGATCTCTAGCTGCTACCCAGGTTTATCCTATCTGTTATAGCTGTGCTCCATCTGGACCTGCTTGGAAAGCAGCATTACGCCAGTAAAAGAGGACGGAGGGGTATACTTTATCATTCAAATACTGTTGAACTACAACAGTATAGTTGTACTGAATATACACTCTCCATGTCTCAGATACTATAAGATTAATTAGAGGTGCCTTTAAACAGGGACACATTTGGTGGAAAAAAAGACCCTGCAGGTCTTCTTTGATTTAATTGCAATCCTGAAACATGCATATTTCATTTGTATCTTCAATTAAAGGAGAGGTCCTGTCAGCATAGTCTAGGGGGTTTGTAATATGTCATATCCTACATACTGCCCTAAAGAGAATGTAAGTATGGTGCATGTATGTCAGTGACCAATCTCCATTTTAATAAAGGAGTCATAGAAAAAGCCCATACTACAGGTTTGCACTGGCTCCTGTATAGACCCACAGAATTACATTTTCATAAGCATTTTGCATCCAAATGGAGATCAGGTCACCTCACCTTACAGTGTAACTATATTAACTTTCCCAGATTGTTCTAACATGGGACTAGTGTTGAGCGAGCATGCTCGGCCGATGCTCGGATCGGCTCGAGCATCGCTCTGCTCGGCACATGGCGGTACTCGTACGAGTACCGCATGTGCTCGCCCGCCATGTTCGGGTCTCCTCCCCGCACGTTTTGCGGCTGCTGCGCAGCCAATAAACGTGCAGGGAGGCTCTGACATCGGTGTAATGCCAGCAGCCATGTTGGCTGCTGGCATTACACTGATTGGCTGGCCAGAACCCATGGTCAGGTGCTGTATAGCACCTGACCATCGAGTTCGGCTCAGTCTGAGCCAGGGAGAGCTGAGGATAGGAAGGGAAAGGCAGTGTAGGGAGGAAAAAAACAAAAATTGTGAAAAAAAAAGAACCAAAAGTCCTTTTTAGGACTACTGTGTGTGGGGGCAGCAGGTTATTTGGTGTGGGGGGAAAAAAACAAAAAAAAAAAAAAAAAAATATATATATTCTGTTTAGTGTGCAAAGTTGCAGATTAGAGCACATTCTGTTTAGTGTGCACAGTTGCAGATTAGAGCACATTCTGTTTAGTGTGCAAAGTTGCAGATTAGAGCACATTCTGTTTAGTGTGCAAAGTTGCAGATTAGAGCACATTCTGTTTAGTGTGCAAAGTTGCAGATTAGAGCACATTCTGTTAAGTCTTCAAACTAAAATATCAAAGTCACGTATTCCATTCAGTGTGCGTCGCCGCAGTTTAGCAGCACATTCTGAGTACTGTGCAGAGTTGCAGAATAGGAAGAAATACTGTTAAGTCTTCAAACTAAAATATCAAAGTCACATATTCCATTCAGTGTGCTTCGCCGCAGTTTAGCAGCACATTCTGTGTACTGTGCAGAGTTGCAGAATAGGAAGAAATACTGTTAAGTCTTCAAACTCAAATATCAAAGTCACATATTCCATTCAGTGTGCTTCGCCGCAGTTTAGCAGCACATTCTGTGTACTGTGCAGAGTTGCAGAATAGGAAGAAATACTGTTAAGTCTTCAAACTAAAATATCAAAGTCACATATTCCATTCAGTGTGCTTCGCCGCAGTGTAGCAGCACATTCTGTGTACTGTGCAGAGTTGCAGAATAGGAAGAAATACTGTTAAGTCTTCAAACTCAAATATCAAAGTCACATATTCCATTCAGTGTGCTTCGCCGCAGTGTAGCAGCACATTCTGTGTACTGTGCAGAGTTGCAGAATAGGAAGAAATACTGTTAAGTCTTCAAACTAAAATATCAAAGTCACATATTCCATTCAGTGTGCTTCGCCGCAGTTTAGCAGCACATTCTGTGTACTGTGCAGAGTTGCAGAATAGGAAGAAATACTGTTAAGTCTTCAAACTAAAATATCAAAGTCACATATTCCATTCAGTGTGCTTCGCCGCAGTGTAGCAGCACATTCTGTGTACTGTGCAGAGTTGCAGAATAGGAAGAAATACTGTTAAGTCTTCAAACTAAAATATCAAAGTCACATATTCCATTCAGTGTCTTTCACCGCCGTTTAACAGCCTATTCTGTGTACTCTGCAGAGTTGCAGAATTATAAGAAATACTGTTAAGTTTTCAAACTCAAATATTAAAGTCACATATTCCATTCAGTGTCTTTCACCGCCGTTTAACAGCCTATTCTGTGTACTCTGTACAGTTGCAGAATTATAAGAAATACTGTTAAGTTTTCAAACTCAAATATTAAAGTCACATATTCCATTCAGTGTCTTTCACCGCCGTTTAACAGCCTATTCTGTGTACTCTGTACAGTTCCAGAATTATAAGAAATACTGTTAAGTTTTCAAACTCAAATATTAAAGTCACATATTCCATTCAGTGTCTTTCACCGCCGTTTAACAGCCTATTCTGTGTACTCTGTACAGTTCCAGAATTATAAGAAATACTGTTAATTTTTCAAACTCAAATATTAAAGTCACATATTCCATTCAGTGTCTTTCACCGCCGTTTAACAGCCTATTCTGTGTACTCTGTACAGTTCCAGAATTATAAGAAATACTGTTAAGTTTTCAAACTCAAATATTAAAGTCACATATTCCATTCAGTGTCTTTCACCGCCGTTTAACAGCCTATTCTGTGTACTCTGTACAGTTCCAGAATTATAAGAAATACTGTTAATTTTTCAAACTCAAATATTAAAGTCACATATTCCATTCAGTGTCTTTCACCGCCGTTTAACAGCCTATTCTGTGTACTCTGTACAGTTCCAGAATTATAAGAAATACTGTTAAGTTTTCAAACTCAAATATTAAAGTCACATATTCCATTCAGTGTCTTTCACCGCCGTTTAACAGCCTATTCTGTGTACTCTGTACAGTTCCAGAATTATAAGAAATACTGTTAAGTTTTCAAACTCAAATATTAAAGTCACATATTCCATTCAGTGTGTTTCAACGCCGTTTAACAGCCTATTCTGTGTACTCTGCAGAGTTGCAGAATTATAAGAAATACTGTTAAGTTTTCAAACTCAAATATTAAAGTCACATATTCCATTCAGTGTCTTTCACCGCCGTTTAACAGCCTATTCTGTGTACTCTGTACAGTTCCAGAATTATAAGAAATACTGTTAAGTTTTCAAACTCAAATATTAAAGTCACATATTCCATTCAGTGTCTTTCACCGCCGTTTAACAGCCTATTCTGTGTACTCTGTACAGTTGCAGAATTATAAGAAATACTGTTAAGTTTTCAAACTCAAATATTAAAGTCACATATTCCATTCAGTGTCTTTCACCGCCGTTTAACAGCCTATTCTGTGTACTCTGTACAGTTCCAGAATTATAAGAAATACTGTTAAGTTTTCAAACTCAAATATTAAAGTCACATATTCCATTCAGTGTCTTTCACCGCCGTTTAACAGCCTATTCTGTGTACTCTGTACAGTTCCAGAATTATAAGAAATACTGTTAATTTTTCAAACTCAAATATTAAAGTCACATATTCCATTCAGTGTCTTTCACCGCCGTTTAACAGCCTATTCTGTGTACTCTGTACAGTTCCAGAATTATAAGAAATACTGTTAAGTTTTCAAACTCAAATATTAAAGTCACATATTCCATTCAGTGTCTTTCACCGCCGTTTAACAGCCTATTCTGTGTACTCTGTACAGTTCCAGAATTATAAGAAATACTGTTAATTTTTCAAACTCAAATATTAAAGTCACATATTCCATTCAGTGTCTTTCACCGCCGTTTAACAGCCTATTCTGTGTACTCTGTACAGTTCCAGAATTATAAGAAATACTGTTAAGTTTTCAAACTCAAATATTAAAGTCACATATTCCATTCAGTGTCTTTCACCGCCGTTTAACAGCCTATTCTGTGTACTCTGTACAGTTCCAGAATTATAAGAAATACTGTTAAGTTTTCAAACTCAAATATTAAAGTCACATATTCCATTCAGTGTCTTTCACCGCCGTTTAACAGCCTATTCTGTGTACTCTGTACAGTTCCAGAATTATAAGAAATACTGTTAAGTTTTCAAACTCAAATATTAAAGTCACATATTCCATTCAGTGTGTTTCAACGCCGTTTAACAGCCTATTCTGTGTACTCTGCAGAGTTGCAGAATAGTAAGAAATACTGTTAAGTTTTCAAACTCAAATATTAAAGTCACATATTCCATTCAGTGTGTGTCACCGCAGTTTAGCAGCCTATTCTGTGTACTCTGCAGAGTTGCAGAATAGTAAGAAATACTGTTAATTTTTCAAACTCAAATATTAAAGTCACTTATTCCATTCAGTGTGTGTCACCGCAGTTTAGCAGCCTATTCTGTGTACTCTGCAGAGTTGCAGAATAGTAAGAAATACTGTTAAGTTTTCAAACTCATATATATTAAAGTCATATATATCGTGTAAGATGAAGAAGGCGGGTAAAAAGGGACGGGGAAGTGGACGTGATCCTGAAAGTTCAGGGCGCGGGTCAGGACGCGGAGAAACTGTGCCTGGTGCCAGAGCACAAGAAAGAAAGACATCCACCATACCTAGCTTCATGTCTGATTTCACAGGGCGTCGCAGGACATCACTCTCGAGGTCCGACCAGTGCGAACAGGTGGTCGGTTGGATGACAGCTGATACTGCTTCCAGTCGGTTAAGCACCACCCTGTCTTCCACCAAGTCCACTCTCAGTAGCCAAGAGTCTGGTCAACATAATCCTCACTCTGATCATCCTTCCTCCCACCATAGACGGTCTGGTCAAAGAAGTGATCCCACACTGGGATATAGTGATGAGCTCGTCTCATCACCAATCCTTCATTTGACCCTCTCTCCAAGCACGCTTGCAGAGGAACATGACATCTTGTGCCCTGATTCACAACCTCTAGAGGCTACCCAATCACAAGAAGATGACAGATGTGAACGGCATTTAAGGTCAAAGGAAGTAGTGGATGATGATGATGATGATGATGAGACACAGTTGCCATTAAATCAACCACTATTTCCGTCTCAAGACCTTGTTGAGGAGAATGTTATACAGTTGTCAATGACTGAGTATGTGGTGGGATCAAGACTTGAGGAGGATGATCAGAGTGAGGAAGTGGAGGAGGACTTGGTGGACGATGAGGTGACTGACCCCACCTGGGAAGGTGTAGAGCCGAGCAATGACAGCAGTCCTGAGGGTGAGCCATCTGCAGCACCGCAACAGGCTGGAAGAGGCAGTGGTGTGGCTACAGAAAGAAGGCGGACCGCACCAAACCGGCCCGCAAATGTTCCACGGAGCACCCCCTTGCGTAAATCTACCTTGCCAAGGGGTAGGTGTTCCGCGGTATGGCGTTTTTTTAAGGAAAGTGCGGACGACAAAAGAATTGTAGTTTGCAACCTGTGCCACACCAGAATGAGCCGAGGCATGAACACTAGAAACCTCACCACCACCAGCATGATCCGACACATGGCATCCAAGCACCGTAGTAAGTGGGAGGAACGCCTGGATCGCCCATCTGTGTCTGCAGGCCACACCACTGCCTCCTCTTCCCCTGTTTTCGGTGCCGGCCAATCGCCTGTCGAAGGCGCAGGCCCGCATACCTCCCGCCCTGCACCTGTACCATCTGAAGCACCATCAGCGACCACATCCACTTCCCTGTCCCAGCACAGCGTCCAAATGTCGTTACCCCAGGCATTTGAGCGCAAGAGAAAGTACCCAGCCACCCACCCACAGGCCATAGCACTAACCTCACACCTTTCAAAATTACTGGCCATCGAAATGCTGCCATTTAGGCTTGTGGACACTGAGTCCTTCCGCAGCCTGATGGCAGCAGCTGTCCCTCGGTACGCGGTCCCCAGCCGCCACTACTTTTCCCGGTGTGCCATCCCCGCATTACACCACCATGTGTCCCGTAACATCACCCGTGCCCTGACCAACGCAGTTACTGGGAAGGTCCACTTAACGACTGACACATGGACAAGTGCTTGTGGCCAGGGACGCTACATTTCCCTGACGGCACACTGGGTGAATGTCGTGGAGGCTGGGAGCGACTCGGACCCTGGGATGGCACGGGTGCTACCCACGCCGAGGATTGCGGGCCCTACCTCCATCAGGGTTTCCACCAGCACCTACGTTATTGGCTCCTCCTCCTCCGTTTCCACCTCCGAATTCTCTACACACACCGCCACTCCCCCATCAGCCAGTAGCTGGAAGCAGTGTAGCACTGCAGTGGGGAAGCGTCAACAGGCCGTGCTGAAGCTGATCTGCCTTGGGGACAAACAGCACACGGCCTCAGAGCTGTTGCAGGGGATTAGTCACCAGACCGAGCAGTGGCTCTCGCCACTCAACCTGCAACCAGGCATGGTTGTGTGTGATAATGGGCGTAACTTGGTGGCGGCTTTGGAGCTCGGCAAGCTCACACACGTACCATGCCTAGCGCATGTATTTAATTTAGTGGTGCAGTGATTTCTAAAAACCTACCCCAATGTGCATGATCTCTTGACCAAGGTGCGCCGCGTGTGTGCACATTTCCGTAAGTCATCTACAGCTTCGGCCGGCCTGTTGAAGCTGCAGCAGCGCTTACAATTGCCAGCTCACCGGCTGCTGTGTGACGTGAGCACGCGCTGGAACTCCACCTTCCACATGTTGGCCCGGCTTTGTGAGCAGCAGAGGGCAGTAGTGGAGTACCAGCTGTTACACGGTCGTCGCCTCTCCGTTCAACTTCCTGTAATCAGAAGTGAGGAGTGGGAATGGATGTCAGACCTCTGCGAGGTTTTACGCAATTTTGAGGAATCGACACAGATGGTGAGCGGCGATAACGCTATTATCAGTGTAACCATCCCACTTCTGTGTCTACTGAAACGCTCGCTGCTCACAATTAAAACCGACGCTTTGCATGTGGAAGAGGTGGAAATGGGGGAGGAAGAGCTTACACAAGGTGATAGCCAGAGCACCCTCACTTCGTCTTCTCAGCGACAATTGGAGGAGGCGGAGGAGGAGGAGGAGGAGGAAGACACGGTTGCCTCCGCTACAGAGGGTAGCCATGGAACTTTAGTTCCATCTCTTCAGCGTGGGTGGGCAGAAGAGGAGGAAGAGGATGAGGATATTGAGAGTCAGCCTCCTGGTGAGGACAGCGAAATCTTGACTGTTGGTACTCTGGCACACATGGCTGACTTTATGTTAGGCTGCCTTTCCCGTGACCCACGCGTTGTACGCATTTTAGACAACACGGATTACTGGGTGTTCACCCTTCTGGACCCCCGCTACAAAGAGAATTTCTCATCTCTCATTCCTCCGGTGGAGAGGACAAGCAAAATGGTGCAATACCAGAAGGTTCTTGTTGAAAAATTGCTCCAAAATTTTCCATCTGACAACGCTGGCGGCAGAGTACGTGCTACCTTGGCCAACCGAGAAGGGGAGAAAAGGGGAGCACACAGCAGTTCCGAGAAAGGCAGGGCAACACTCTCCAAGGCGTGGGACACCTTCATGACACCCCGCCAGCACCCTCACCCTGATGCGCAGCCTAGTGTCACAAGGAGGGAAAAGTTTTGGAAGATGGTGAAGGAGTACGTAGCAGACCGTGTCAGCGTCCTCAATGATCCCTCTGTGCCTTACAACTACTGGGTGTCCAAGCTGGACACGTGGTATGAACTGGCACTCTACGCCTTGGAGGTGCTGGCCTGCCCTGCCGCCAGCGTTCTGTCTGAGCGGGTATTTAGTGCTGCTGGTGGCATCATAACAGATAAGCGTATCCGCCTTTCCACCGACAATGCTGATAGGTTGACACTTATAAAAATGAACAAGGCCTGGATTTCCCCTGACTTCTCCACTCCACTGGAGGAAAGCCCCGGGGGAACATAAACTCACTTTATATATGTTATTTACAATGATGGGAATACTCTGTATTCCCATTCACCCCTTCCACCCCAAAAACGGGTATATGGTTGACTCTTAATGTTCTCATCCTCCTCCTCCTCTTCCATATGCCCTGGGATATAATTTTTATATAGGGCCAGCTCACCAGCGTGCCCTGGGATATAATTTTTATATAGGGCCAGCTCACCAGCGGGCCCTGTGATATAATTTTTATATAGGGCCAGCTCACCAGCGGGCCCTGTTTGCCAATTTTTATATAGGTCAGCTCACCAGCGGGCCTTCTCATATAATGTTTTATTGGGTCAGCTCTCTAGCGGGCCCTCTCATATAATGTTTTATAGCGTCAGCTCACTAGCGGGCCTTCGCATATAATGTTTAGGATGGTCAGCTCTGCAGCAGACCCTCACCCATAATGTTTTAGATGGTCAGCTCAGCGCACGTTTCCCTCTTAATCATGGCCTCAGTTCTGAAAATCAAGGAAATTTTTGGGAGAATTTGCCTCTGCGCACGTTTCCCTCTTAATCATGGCCTCAGTTCTGAAAATCAAGGAAATTTTTGGGAGAATTTGCCTCTGCGCACGTTTCCCTCTTAATCATGGCCTCAGTTCTGAAAATCAAGGAAATTTTTGGGAGAATTTGCCTCTGCGCACGTTTCCCTCTTAATCATGGCCTCAGTTCTGAAAATCAAGGAAATTTTTGGGAGAATTTGCCTCTGCGCACGTTTCCCTCTTAATCATGGCCTCAGTTCTGAAAATCAAGGAAATTTTTGGGATAATTTGCCTCTGCGCACGTTTCCCTCTTAATCATGGCCTCACTTCAGAAAATCGATGAAATTTTTGGGAGAATTTGCAGATGATATACAAGTAAATATACAGCAAATACTGTTTGGTAACAATTTTTCGCCTAAAGTCGTTTTTATTTTCCTTTTTGTGTGTTTTACGGTCAGTCTGTAAAAATGGCGTACTACGGGCGAAAGATCGTTCCCAGCAGCGATGTTGGAGTCCAAGGTGCATCCAGACATCCTCCCTATGCTGTCCCTGAACCATTTCTGTAGTGTTTCCATCTTTTTCTGCCCTTTTCCTATGGACCAGGCACCCTCCCCTCATCAGAGCAGGGGGTGCCTGGTGTAATGCTCGAGTCCTCCCATTGACTTCAATGGGGCTCGGGTGCTCGGCCGAGCACTCGAGCCTCAGGGGGTGCTCGGTCAGAGCACCCGAACATCCGAGCATTGGGGTGCTCGCTCATCACTACATGGGACGCCTTACATTTTCATACAGGAACCAGTGCAATCCTGCAGAGAAATCTGGTCACATAAGTATATGCCATGGGCCCCAAAAGATTTTAAGAATAAAAGGGGATCTCAGACTTCACATTTTAACCACCCAACTCTGTTGCAGAGTTTCTTGACACCAGTCCTCATGTTCCACTAAAAGAGCAGGTTTTCTGGATTTCCCTCCCTGTTTGAGTAGAGGAGAACTAATCAGAATGACTGATACACTAATTAAATAACTGTGCTCAGGCAGAAAATCCTTGTACTCGTGTTTACATCGGCAACTATGTTACATCAACAAATGTGAACCAGTATATCATATTTCCTAATTCTGGAAACAAAGTTGCTCACGTGATTTGTGCCTAAAACTGGCACTGTTAGGCTGGGTTCACACAGCGAGGTTTCTGTTGCTGCGATAACATCCCAAAATGAAAACAACTTGCTTCTTATGAGGCTGTTCACATGGGGGACTATTGCTTCGTGTGTCAGACCCCAATGCACCTTGCTACATCTATTCTGAACACCCATCAGAATGCAGTTAGGGGTGCTAGATCATCCTTTTAAAACTAGATAAATACTGGGTTTCAATGATCCCCATGTGTCCATGAAGCAGGTATATTTCAGATTTCTAGTAACAATCTGGAAACTCGAGATGCAGCAGACATAATCTGCATAGTGGACTATGGGGCCACTATGTAACTTTTTCACATAGACAGTTAACTCTTTGAGTGCCAGAGGGGTATGCAACGCACTGCAGAGCAGTCAAAGGGTTAAAGTAGTGTGGTGCTCACAGCCAGAATCCATTCAACAGAGGCCAAGGTGGGAATCAGCCAAATATGTTTAGGTGATGCCTGCCGGTCCATCAGCCACACCTCCAGAATGCTCCTCGCATGGGCAAACACAATTTCAATTATTATGTTGTGTTGCTGCAACATCTTGCTGCAAAAGCCACAGGTGTGAACTGTGCATTAACCCTTTGGGTGCCGGTGAGATAAGCAACATATGGCAGAACAGCATTTCTCACCCATCTGGTATTCAAAGGGTTAAGGGTACTTGAGGACTGTGGCTGAGAAATTCTGCTCTAAAGTAAACATACAGAAGTGTGTCCTGATGAGCACAAAAAATGCTTTATACCTATCACTTCCCTTTCCTTCAGCTCTCTTTTGGTAGTATGCCTGAGGAAGGCCCCGCCCTACGTAAAAAGGACAGGAAACTTTAAATAGGACCTCCCATCCCATCCCACCATACCCAATGTTTGAATAGAGATGGACTAGGCAACAAAAGTGATTCAGCAAAGGTATTTATTGGCCACAAACACAAGGGTGGGAAGCCCGTGTCTTAACACAGGAGATCTGAAGGAAAACGAGTTGGCAGGATAATAAGTTATTTCTTTATTTCTGGGTCTCCATGTAGCACTCCTGGGAGCAAAGCAAAATCAAGGGAAAGGAAAGAAGGCTGCCATTGTTTGCAGGACTTTTAGACCAAAAATAGCTCCCCTGCTTTGTGAATATTTAACCTGTCTTCCATGTGATGGCTACAAATCTCCTCATTGGAGACATTTGCTTTTTTTGGCCCATGAGGTAGCAAATGCTCCGGTAGAAATATTTTTTTACAGTTTTTGGTGGAGTCTTCCCTTGAGATGTGAATGCTTCAGTCAGGGCTCAAAATTTCCACTCACCACTAGTCAATGGCAAGTGAAAATTTAGCCCTGGCAAGTAGAAATTCAGCCCTGGTGGGTATGTTATGGCTTGCAGTGGCGAGTAACTTTTCAGATCTGGCTAGCAGCAAAGGACTTAAAATTTTAAGCCCTGCTTCAGTTATGGCTGATTGCATCCATCTAACGATCAAAGCTGTGGAGGCTCTAATGCATTTGGATGGACTAAAGAGATTCACGAACAGGAAAGGCACCTGCCCAAATACCACTGAAGACACCTATTCACAGCAAGTTTATGCAGTTCTACAAGTTCAGCATTATTAGGATTCTGGTAGAATGATGGAAAAGTGATTTGTTGGCCATGTAGAAGAGAGAATACACCTTAGGGGAGAAGTCTGAATCAAGATGAAGAAAGAATGAATCTTGAAAAAGCAAATGTAGAGGGATACTTTGGAGTGGGTGAACTTCACTGACTCGGTTCTCAAATTAAAACAACTAAAAACAATTTTCAATTACAGCAATTAAAGTACAGCTATGGATAGGTTTGAAGGGGTCCAGTGGGCTAGTTTAACATCCAACTGAGGAAAAGAAGATGGAATTCTAGGCCTCAGGCACTGAATAGATCAATGACCATAAGAGAAAGGTCCTCATCCTACAAGATCGGAAACTCAGAAGTGAGCTAGTTCGATTCAAATTGGAAGTTTGCGGGTGCAGCATTGGCTGATGACCCTTCATATTATAACTGGTAGCCATATAATTGATTTGAGTGAGATCCCACATATCCGCTAGGAGATTGAAGACTTCCTGCTTCTGGGACCACTCATCCACTAGAATTGTTCTGTGACTCAAGTGGTTTGCCCAGACTGTTAGGACCAGGCACCAGACAGGAGACCAAAAGGTAAAAATGCAAAACACCTTTATTAAAGAAAGAAACATATAGAAATTGTGATCCAGGAGCATAAATCAATAGACAAGCCAGGGTCAGGAACCAGGACAAGTATTCAGCCAAGCCGGAGTCAGAAGCACAGAAGTCAGCGATGTCAGGAACAAGCCAAGGATCAGATGCACAGAAGTCAGTGAAGTCTAGAACAAACCAAGGGTCTGGAACACAGCAAACAGGAATGCAGGAAAATCCACAGCAACAGGTCAGCAAACAAACACAAGGACAATGGGGAAGTGAGCCAAGCTGCTTTAAATACCCTGGGAGGGTAGGCTGATAACAGTCAGGTGAGTAATCACAGAGGTCAGCTGAATGAGCCTGAGTCAGGAACTCAGAAGACAGCAGCAGTGGATAGCAGAGCCCTAGATTAGCTCAGACATCAGAATCAATAGGCAGAGTTGAGTTTCTAAGCAAAACCTTGACAGTACCCCCCCTCAACAACCCCCCACGGGGAAGGACCAGGTTTATGGGGAAAGCGTACATGAAAGCATGGAGGAGGGTGGGGGCACGCGGCTGGAACCCATGAGTGCTCTTCTGGACCTTAACCCTTCCAATGGCCCAAATATTGAAGGCTACTCTTGGAACCTACAAGAGTCAACTATGGATCGGACCTCATACTCCTCATGGCCATCAACGGGCACTGAATGAGGTCGAGGAGTGACCGTAGTAAAACTATTACATACCAAATGTTTCAGCAGAAAGAAATGGAACACATTGTGTATCCGCATATTGGGAAGAAGGTCTAGGGTATAGGCCACAGGGTTCACACGTTGGAGGATAAGGAAAGGCCCAACAAAATGGGAAGCCAGTTTCTGAGAGGGTACTCAGGGGTGGAGATTTTTGGAGGACAACCAGGCCCTCTCCCCAACCTGGTAGTAGGACGCGGGTAGGTGTTTACTATTGGTCTGGAGCTCCTGGGATTGTTGTGAGCGTTGCATCAGCTCTTGGACCTGCACCCATGTGGAACAGATTCGCTGGAGATGATCCTCCAATCCTCCAATCCCCTGGGGGGCGAACAAATCTGGAATCATGGAGGGTTGATACCCATAATTCACCATGAAAGGGGAGAGCCAGGTAGAAGCTGAGACAGCATTGATATGAGCAAACTCCACCCAAGGTAGCAGGCCCGACCAGTTGTTCTGATGGTCTGAGATGTAACACCGCAGGAATTGCTCCAAGGCCTGATTATCCCTTTCCGCTGCCCCATTCGACTGCGGGTGATGGGCCGTGGAGAAGGAGAGTTGGATACCTAGCTGCACACAGAATGCCCTCCAGAATCTCGAGACAAACTGGCTATCCCGGTCGGAAACTATGACTTTGGGAACCCCGTGTAGCCAATAAACCTCTTTGACAAAGACTGTAGGCAATTCTTTAGCGGATGGAAGTTTTTTGGTATGCAATGAATCATCTTTAAAAAAAAAACAAAATAAAAAAAAAAAAATCGATCAATGACCACGAGGATGACAGTGTTACCATTAGACAAAGAGAGGTCGATTATAAAGTCCATGGCAAGGTGTGACCATGGCGTCTCCCCATTGGGAATAGGTTGGAGAAGGCCCACCGGAAGGTGACGGGGTGACTTAGTCTGCGCACAGACTGGACAGGCAGCAAGAAAGGCAGCAATATCTTTGCTAAGTTCTGGCCACCAGAAGAGACAGGAAACAGACCAGAGAAGCTGGTTCTTTCCAGGATGACCTGCTGACTTAGTATTATGGTAGGTAGAAAGTAACTTAGTGCGGAGGTTAATAGGTACAAAGCAGAGCCCAGAGGGAGTCTCAGCAGGTGCATCTACTTGGGCGGCCCGTATTTTCTCCCCAAGGGGATATGTTATGCTGGAATGTATGGTGGTCAGTACTTTGTCCTATTATTCCTCAGGACAAGGAGATTTCTCCTCTTTAGTGCCCAAGAACTGTCTTGATAGGGCATCAGCCTGGACATTTTTAGTACCTGGCAGGTAGGAGACCACATAATTAAAACGAGACAGAGATAAGGCCCATCTGGCCTGTCTTGGAGACAAGCTCTTAGCTTCAGACAAGTAGGTAAGGTTTTTATGATCCGTGAGGATTAGAACTGGCATGGAAGTTCCCCCGAGCAAATGCCTCCATTCTTTGAGAGCCAGTATTATCGCCAGAAGCTCACGGTCACCAGTTTCATAATTACACTCCGCAGGACTTAGCTTCTTCGAGAAATACCCACAAAAGTGCAACTGGCTCTCAGGAGTAGAACGTTGAAACAGGAGGGTGCCTACTCCTGTCTCAGATGCATCGACTTCAAGTATGAATGGAAGCTCGGGTTTTGGGTGTGCCAAAATGGGTGCTACGGCAAAAGCAGCCTTTAGTGACTGAAATGCCCTGATGGCTTACGGGGACCAGTGAATGGAGTTACCGTCTTTTTTGGTCATGTAGGTAAGGGGTTTTACAATAGAGGAAAAATTGCAGATAAATTCCCTATAGTAGTTCGCAAACCCGAGGAAACGTTGAAGGGATCGGAGGGCTACGGGTTTCGGCCACTAAAAAACAGCCAAAAGTTTTTTAGGGTCCATAGCACAATAGACCTCTGAAATTACGTACTCCAAGAAGGTGACCTGTTTGCGGTGGAACTCACACTTCTCTAATTTGCAGAATAGGTTATTTTCTCTTAATCTTTGCAGGACTCGATTTACATTCACGTGGTGGCTTTCCAAGGAGGAGGAATGGATCAGAATGTCGTCTAAGTATACCACACACTGTTGGTGCATGTCCCAGAGGACATCATTCAAGAATTCTTGGAAAACTGCAGGAGCATTGCAGAGACTGAAGGGCATTACGATGTATTAGTAAGGCCCGGTCCTGGTGTTAAATGTGGTTTTCCATTCATGGCCCTCGTTTATCCGTACCAAATTATACGCCCCTCGCAGGTCGAGCTTAGTGAATGCCTTAGACCCTTTTAAATCGATCGAATAGCTCAGTAACCAGTGGAATAGGGTAAGCGTTCTTAACCGTGACATGATTGAGCCCCATGTAGTCAATACAGGGTCTCAGTTCACCACTCTTTCTTCACAAAGAAGAATCCGGCCCTGGCAGGAAAGGAGGACTTACAGATGAACCCCTAGGACAGCTCATCTGCAACATACTCCTCCATGGCCTTATTCTCCGCGACAGAAAGAGGGTAGACTCGACCTCGAGGAGGTTTGGCACCCGGTTGTAGTTCAATGGTACAATCATATTGGTACTCCTCCGGAAGCAAAGAGACCGAGGATGTGGTAAGCACTCTCCCCACTTTTACTAGGCATGTCTTGGAACACTTGGGTGACCATGCCATGACTTCAGCCCTTGCCAAATCGACCGTGGGATTGTGTTTGCACAACCATGGATAACCCAGGATCACAGGATAGTGAGGAGAGTGGATCACTTGGAATTGTAAGGTTTTGTGATGGAGAGCCCCTATAGCCATAGACAAAAGAGTGGTTTTGTGGGTGACCTGCAGTGGCTATAGGGGTCTACCATCAATCGCCTCGAGGGCAAGTGGAGTGATACGGAGCTGCAATGGAATGGAGTGCTTCTGGGCAAAGACACTGTTAACAAAGAGGCCCACTGCACCAAAGTCTATAAGTGGCTCTGAAGTAATGGAACTTTTGCCCCAAGAAAGGCCAACAGAAACTAGTGGTTTATCAGTATGAATGTCCGGGGAAGCTGAAACGCCACTTAAGGTCTGTCCCCTATGAGACCTTAGGTGCGGTCGTCCCGGACGTGTGGGACAATTTTGCAGTAGATGCCCTGCCTTACCGCAGTAAAGGCACAGTCCCTCCCTCCTCCTCAAGGCCCTTTCCGCAACTCAAAGACGAGTGAACCCAATCTGCATGGGCTCCACATAACCTGCGGTTTCGAGACTAGGAGGTGCGGGAGGAGAGGGAGGTATGGGTGGGGATGAAAGGCTCAGAGTTAAACGGATGGGATGCCTCTGCAGCAGCTCCATAAAGGAAGGTCTCTCATGGATTCTGGAGTCAATCAGAATATGATATGAGACCAGTTCCTCTAAATCACTGGGAAGGTCCCAGGCTGCAATCTCATCTTTAACCGTATCCGAAAGCCCATTAGAAAGAGCAGACATGAGAGCCTCATTATTCCAACCAACCTCGGCTGCCAGGGTAAGAAACTCTATGGCATAATTGGAAACCGTCCTAGTACACTGCTGAATGGACATTAGGTGCTTGGCAGCTGAGATGGAGCGGCCCAGTATATCAAATACCCTTTTAAAGGATGCCACAAACTCAGGGTAATAGTAATAAGTTTTTGCATCTCCTAAAGGGGAGTAGCCCAAGCCAAGGCCCTGTCAGAGAGTAAGGAAATCACAAGGCCCACCTTACTCCTATCAGACGGGAAGGACTGTGGTACCATCTCCAAACAGATGCCAACCTGGTTAAGAATTGGTTAGGGTCGCCCCCATAATGCTGGGGAAGCGGGGGGCAGACCCTGTCATACCTCTCGCAACATTGGAATCACCATTGGCAGCCAGAGAGGGAGCAGCAGCAGCTATAGGGTAAGCCTGCGCCGAGGACTGCTGAGGCTGTGGAACCAGATGCTCAGTATGAGCAACAAAACCTGGAGGACTACAGCAAACTGGTCCATGCACTGGTCTACCTGTTCCAGCCTGAAAAATAATATTCGGTGGATTGCCTGCGTGTCCTGAGTTCATGGTCCTTGTGTACTGTTAGGACCAGGAACCAGACAGGACACAAAAAGGTAAAAATGCAAAACACCTTTATTAAAGAAATAAAACAGAAATGTGATCCAGGAGCAAAATCAATAGACAAGCCAGGGTCAGGAACCAGGACAGGTATTCAGCCAAGCTGGAGTCAGGAGTACAGAAGTCTGCAATGTCAGGAACAAGCCAAGGGCCAGAAGCACAGAAGTCAGCGAGTTAGGAGCACAGAAGTCTGCAACGTCAGGAACAAGCCAAGGGTTTGGAACACAGCAAACAGGAACGCAGGGAAATCCACAGCAACAGGTCAGCAAACAAAAACAAGGACAATGGGGAAGTGAGCCAAGCTGCTTTAACCCCTTAAGGACCGGGAAAATCTGAGTTAGATTTGACTTAAGGACCGGAGCAATTTTGACTTTTTTGACTATGTCTTTGTTCAACCATATTTTCTCTTTAATTCCTTTTGTGCACCCACATAAATTATATACTGTTTTTTTAAGCACAAGTAGGGCTTTCTTTTGATACCACAATTATATGAATACCTCATCATTTAATTTGATTAAAATAGAAAAAAAGAGCAAAAAAATAAAAAAAAAAAAACATTTTGCTTATATTTTCGTGTCAGGATTTGCATACAATTAGTTTATGACAAAAAAATACCCCTAAATATATTCATTTGCTTCTCCTGAATATAAGAATACCACATATGCCTAGTATTTCAATCCCTTCCTCACATTTACAAGGTAAATATTACAAGATGGATGCCATTATTTCCAACTTGTAATTTCTCAACAATTGGCATGTGAGCATCATAGCTTAGTTGATGGTGCCAGAACCAAAAATGTCCCACAAAGGTATATCTTTCTGAAAACTAGACAACATAAGGTAAATAGTCAGGAGAATTTTGAAGTTTTTTATGCAGCTATTTTTCCATAAAAAAATTTAAAAATTGTGGACAAATTTTGTTTTTTTGCAGCTTTCACACTTACATTTCAATATTACTGTTGATTTCAAGCACGAGATAGTTGGAAATTTAAAAATATCCATTGTTTAGTGTTCAACTCCTTCTTCTGAGTACGGCAATACCCCATATTCATAGGTTTCTCAAGATTTGGGGGAGCTACGGGGCCCAAATTGGAACATGCGCGTTTCCAGTTTCACACTTTGAATTTTCACAGCTTGCATCACTGGTGCCATGTCTCATTTGGGGCTGTGTAACAGTGCTCCACTCTAAGATTTCCCCCCAAAAGTGTATATTTTTGGAAAGTAGACACCCCAGGCTTTCATTTTATGTATGTTTTTAAATTTTTTACGCAGCCATTTTACCACCAATCACTCGTAAATCTTGACGTAAGTTAAAAAAACAGCGTTTTTCACACTTTCACTTCAATATTGATGTGAATTTCAAGCACATGATAGGTGAAGATTTTTAAAAATGCATTGTTTAGTGTTCAGCTCCTTCTTCTGAGTACGGCAATACCCCATATGCATAGGTTATTCAAGGTTTGCGGGAGCTATGGGGCCCAAATTGGAACATGCGCGTTTCCAGTTTCACACTTTGAATTTTCACAGCTTGCATCACTGGTGCCATGTCTCATTTGGGGCTGTGTAACAGTGCTCCACTCTAAGATTTCCCCCCAAAAGTGTATATTTTTGGAAAGTAGACACCTCAGGCTTTCATTTTATGTATGTTTTCAAATTTTTTACGCAGCCATTTTACCACGAATCCTTCGTAAATCTTGATGTAAGTAAAAAATTCAGCGTTTTTCACACTTAGGTTTCAATGTTGGTGTGAATTTCAAGCACAGGATAGGTGAAGATTTTTAAAAATGCATTGTTTAGTGTTCAGCTCCTTCTTCTGAGTACGGCAATACCCCATATGCATAGGTTATTCAAGGTTTGCGGGAGCTATGGGGCCCAAATTGGAACATGCGCGTTTCCAGTTTCACACTTTGAATTTTCACAGCTTGCATCACTGGTGCCATGTCTCATTTAGGGCTGTGTAACAGTGCTCCACTCTAAGATTTCCCCCCAAAAGTGTATATTTTTGGAAAGTAGACACCCCAGGCTTTCATTTTATGTATGTTTTCAAATTTTTTACGCAGACATTTTACCACAAATCCTTTGTAAATCTTGATGTAAGTAAAAAATTCAGCGTTTTTCACACTTAGGTTTCAATGTTGGTGTGAATTTCAAGCACAGGATAGGTGAAGATTTTTAAAAATGCATTGTTTAGTGTTCAGCTCCTTCTTCTGAGTACGGCAATACCCCATATGCATAGGTTATTCAAGGTTTGCGGGAGCTATGGGGCCCAAATTGGAACATGCGCGTTTCCAGTTTCACACTTTGAATTTTCACAGCTTGCATCACTGGTGCCATGTCTCATTTAGGGCTGTGTAACAGTGCTCCACTGTAAGATTTCCCCCCAAAAGTGTATATTTTTGGAAGTAGACACCCCAGGCTTTCATTTTATGTATGTTTTCAAATTTTTTACGCAGCCATTTTACCATCAATCGCTCGTAAATCTTGATGTAAGTAAAAAATTCAGCGTTTTTCACACTTTGCCTTCAATGTTGGTGTGAATTTCAAGCACAGGATAGGTGAAGATTTTTAAAAATGCATTGTTTAGTGTTCAGCTCCTTCTTCTGAGTACAGCAATACCCTATATGCATAGCTTTCTCATGGTTTGGGGGAGCTACAGGGCCCAATTTTGAACAAATATTGAATTTTCAAGTCCTGCTTAACTGGTGCCATTACTCATTTTGGGCTATGTTCCAGTGCTCCACTTTAGGATTTCCCCCCAAAAGTGTATATTTTTGGAAAGCAGACACCTCCAGCTTTCATTTTAGGTGTGTTTTCAAATTTTTTACGCAGCCATTTTACCACCAATCACTCGTAAATCTTGACGTAAGTTAAAAAAACAGCTTTTTTCACACTTTCACTTCAATGTTGATGTGAATTTCAAGCACATGATAGGTGATTTTTAAAAATGCATTGTTTAGTGTTCAGCTCCTTCTTCTGAGTACAGCAATACCCCATATGCATAGGTTTCTCAAGGTTTGAGGGAGCTACAGGGCCCAATTTTGAACAAATATTGAATTTTCAAGTCCTGCTTAACTGGTGCCATTACTCATTTTGGGCTATGTTCCAGTGCTCCACTTTAGGATTTCCCCCCAAAAGTGTATATTTTTGGAAAGTAGACACCTCCAGCTTTCATTTTAGGTGTGTTTTTGAAATTTTTTACACAGCCATTTTACCACCACTTTCTCGTAAACTTGACATAAGTAAAAAAACAGTGTTTTTTACACTTTGCCTTCAATGTTGATGTGAATTTCAAGCACAGAACAGGTGAAGATTTTATAAACTGCATTGATTAGTGTTCGGCTCCTTCTTCTGAGTACGGAAATACCCCATATGGATAGCTTTTTCATGGTTTGTGGGATCTACGGGTCCCAAATTGGAACATGCGCGTTTCCAGGTTCACACTTTGAATCTTCACAGCTTGCGTTACTGGTGCCATTTCTCATTTGGGCTGTGTAACACTGCTCTTTTTTAAGATTTCCCCCCAAAAGTGTATATTTTTTGAAAGTAGACACCCCAGGCTTTCATTTTAGGTGTGTTTTCAAATCTTGCAAACAGCCATTTTACCACCAAGCCTGTGAAAACTTGACGTAAGTAAAAAAATTCAGCATTTTTCACGCTTTGCCTTCAATGTTGATGTGAATTTCAAGCACAGAACAGGCGAAGATTTTATAAACTGCATTGATTAGTGTTCGGCTCCTTCATCTAATTACGGCAATACCCCATATACATAGGTTTGTCGGGGTTTTGGGGGAGCTACTGGGCCCAGTTGGAACATGTTAGTTTCCTTTTACAGACATGCTATTTTTACAGCTGGTGCCTTGTCTCATTTCGGTCTGTTTGGCAATGCTGCAATTAATTTTACCCCCAAAAGTATATTTTGTAGAAGAGTAGACAACCCTGGCTTTCATTCTATTTGCATCTTATCAATTTTTTCGCTGCCACTGTATCACCAATCCCTCCAAAAATCTGCAGTAAGGCAGAGAAACACCATTTTTCACATTTCTATTTTAGTGTTGCTCTGGATTTCAATCAGATGATATTTGCAGATTTTTTAAATGCTTTACATTAGTGTTGAGTTACATTGTCTGAGTACGGCAATGCCCCATATGCATAGGTTTGTCAGGGTTTGGGGGAGCTACTAGGCCCAGAAGGGAACATGTGTGTTTCCATTATCAGAGATAAATTTTGATAGTGTTAGATCTAAGGAGGGATGTGTTTTGAAAAATAAAAAACAGGATATTTCAGGGGGAAAAAGTGGCCAAATAATAAAAGAACCTTTACAGCACTACTGCATTGTGCCTGAATGGTATTCCTTGAAACAGTCACCAATGCAGAGGCCAGGTTTGGAAGGGCAATCAGGACAGTAAGTGGTGGTGTCTGTCCGTATTCCCTTTCTGTAGCAAACCCTGCAGCGCTTCTGTGGTTTGTTCTTTTGGGGAGTTGGGGGGATTTTATAAATAAAATGTACTAACCCGGGTCTTGGTGGAATTATTTCAGACGCACCTTGAAATAAAAATATGGAAATAAGTTGTAGCTGGTACTGTAAAAAGCTACATGTTTGATTGGGGTTTGCCAGCTTGAAAAGTAAAAAGGAATTATGTACAGCAGTGTGCATCATATAGATGGCAACTTTTTTATACCATGCCCTACACTTCCTCATTGCGAGGTATGGCTGCATTAGTTAATCACTCAGATCAACTCCCCCCATGTTTTTATTATAGTCCCTGATGCAGACTGGCTTTCTCATTACCACTGTCCTGCCACGAACAGTGACTGCCACAGATCTGTCCTCATGCATTGTGGTCAGCATGTAGACATCTTTTTTGTCCCTAAACTTCACTGCCAGCAGCTCCTGTTGGGACAAAGATAAGGACATCCCAGGTTTTAGTTTGCTATCTACTAGTGTTTTGGGCAACTCCCTGCAATTGCGCCTGACAGTGCCACAGGCCACGGTGTCAAAATAAAACAGAGACTTAAATAAAAGGGGGCTGGTGTAATAATTATCAACAAATAATTGATAGCCTTTATTTAATAAGGGGTAAATTAAATCCCAAACTATTTTCCCACTTGTTCCCATAAATTCGGGGCACCCAGGAGGATCAAGTTTGCTGTCCTTGCCCTCATAAATTCTAAAAGCCTGGGTGTAGCCTGTGGCACTTTCGCACAATTTATAAAATTTTACACCAAATTTGGAACTCTTTGAGGGGATGTACTGCTTGAACCCTAACCTGCCTTTGTATTTCATTAGGGATTCATCTACACTAATTTCTTTTTGGGGCATATACACTTGGGCAAACTTTTTCTGTAAATGGCTTATTAGGGGACGAATTTTGTACAGTCTATCATACTGGGGGTGTTCTTTTGGGGGGCACAGGGTATTATCGCTAAAATGCATAAAGTGCAAAATGATTTCATATCTGGACCTGTTCATAGTCTTGGGGAATATAGGGGTATCACATATGGGGTATTTGCGCCAGTAGGATCGAATACTTGGCTTTTTTATTATACCCATTGCCATTATTAAGGCCCAGAATTGTTAAAATTCTATGATGTCTATGGGTTTCCATCTTTCTTCCTTAACTACAAAAGCTGTAGGGTTGGCGGCAGTATACTGGGCTGCATACAAGTTGGTTTGGGACACAATTTCACCTAAAATGTCTTCCCCCAAAAACAAATCAAAAAAATTATCATAGTTAAATCCCTCAACATCAATTTGAATCCCTGGGGTGCCTGTAAATTCTGGTATTTGTGGGGAAAAATTGATTGGGGATACCCATTCATTAAGATCAGGAGTGGCAGGTGTTGGGGCATTTCTTTGGCCAGATCTTTTTGCAGGTGCTGGGGCAATTGCCAGGGCAGCTCTTGGGGCAGCACTTGGGGCATTCCTTTTGGCAGGTATTTTGCAAAGTCTTTTGGCAGATCTTGTGACAGGATTTTTGGCAGATCTTGTGGCAGGATTTGTGGCAGGTGCTGGGGCAGGATTTTTGGCAGGTGCTGGGGCAGTTGCCAGGGCAGCTCTTGGGGCAGTGCGTCTTTTCTTCACAGAAGGCCCAGCGTCGTCAGTAGAGCTGCTCTCAGTTTCTGAAAACTGCTCTATATCAAAATCTGACGCAGTATCTGTTGCCTCTGAGTCAGATGCCAAAAAGGCATCTGCCTCTTCAACACTATAACTGCGCTGCATTTTGCCCACTAAAATTTTTTTTTTCCTTACTCTAACGCTATCCCTAAACCTAACTCTAACCCTAAAACTTACCCTAACCTACGTATATCTAGAACCTACCTAACCCAAGTACACTACCTATCTAAACTATACTTATTGTATATATATATATTTTTTTTTATTATTATTTTATTTATTTATTTTTTGGGGGGGTTTTTTTTTTGTTTTTTTTCCCCTAAACCTAGATCTGTCCCTAAACCTTTCCCTAACACAAGTCTACACTAAACCTACCCACCTACCTACCTACCTAAACTACCTAAATTATATTTTAAATAAATTTTTAATAAAAAAAGAATACATTTAAAAAAAAAAAAAAATAAAAAAAAAATTCAGAGAATACAAGGGGGATGGGGGGTATCCCACAGATCAGCAGACGCTGATCTGTAGTTTATTGATCACTCTAAAAGTGATCAGATGGGGGGGAACTTGGTGATCACTGTAAAACAGTGATCAAAGGGTTAATTTTAAGGTTTAAATACAGTTTTTTTTTTGCAGGAACTCTGGAACACACTATCACACGAAGTCTCTCTGTCTCTCTCCACCTCAGCAGTGTGCAAGATGGAGGGAGACAGAGATATATGACAGGGACAGTATTTACAAATACTGTCCCTGTCAATCAGCATTTGCAACATGTGATTCGCTCATCAAGCGAATCGCATGTTGCAACAAACTTTCTACTGGTTGTTACTAAGTGTCCCGGTATCGGGACACAGTAACAAGCAGCCCGCGCTCTCCCATCGCTCCGTGCGGCCGCGATGGGAGAGTTTAACCCTTGACGTACCGGGACCGTCAAGGGTCGTTGGATCACATTTACCCTTGACGGTCCTGGTACGTCAAGGGTCGCTAAGGGGTTAAATACCCTGAGAGGGTAGGCTGATAAGTCAGGTGAGTAATCAGAGAGGTCAGCTGATTCAGCCTGAGCCAGAAACTCAGAAGACAGCAGCAGTGGATAGCAGAGCACTAGATTAGCGCAGACATCAGAATCACTAATTAATATTTTTATTAGTGATATTGCAAAAGGTCTTCAAGGAAAGGTATGCCTTTTTGCAGATGATGCAAAGATCTGCAATAGGGTAGACATTCCAGGGGGAAAAAGCCAAATGGCGAATGATTTAGGTAAATTAGAAGAATGGTCAAGAGTGTGGCAGATGCACTTTAAAGTTGATAAATGTAAAATAATGCACTTGGGACATAAAAATCCAAAGGAAAAATATACCATTAAGGGTACTGTGCTGTCAGAGACAACAGAGGAAAGGGATTTGGGAGTAATTATTTCTAATGACTTAAAGGTAAGCAGGCAATGTAATAAAGCGATGGGGAATGCAAGCAGGGCACTGGGTTGTATAGCTAGGGGCATTAGTAGCAGAAAAAGGGAAGTAGTCATACAACTGTACAGATCTCTAGTTAGACCTCACCTAGAATATTGTGTACAGTACTGGAGACCCCATCTCCAGAAGGATATTGATACTCTAGAGAAAATTCAAAGAAGGGCTACTAAAATGGTGACTGGTCTACAGGAAAAGAAATATCAGGATAGACTAAAGGATCTGAATATGTATAGCTTGGAGGAGAGAAGAGAGAGAGGGGATATGATAGAAACATTCAAATACATGAAGGGATTCAACAAAGTACAGGATGGAAGTATATTTCAAAAGAGTAAAAACGTTAGGACAAGAGGCCATAGTCTAAAACTAGAGGGACGCAGGTTTAGATGTAATGTAAGAAAGTTTTACTTCACTGAGAGGGTAGTAGACAAGTGGAATAGCCTACCAGCAGAAGTGATAGATGTCAATACAGTGACAGAATTTAAGCATGCATGGGATAGGCATAAGGCGGTCCTTAACATAAGAAAAGACCAAGGACCAAAAAAGGTTTGAGGTTGTGTGTGTTTTTTTTTTACACAGTAGGAAATTGGGCAGACTAGATGGGCCGAATGGTTCTTATCTGCCGTCAAATTCTATGTTTCTATGTTAATAGGCAGAGTTGAGCTGCTCAACAAAATCTTGACACCAGACATTGCCCTTACCTTTGGCATGGATTGCATAATCATCTCCAGATTGCATTCTGCCCAGTTCAGAATCATGGAGGAAAGTAAACAAAACAGATTCTTTTCCATCCCTGCTTGGACAGGTAGGCTACTACTGTTGTGAGAAGAAGGGGAATATTCACCAGAAAGTGTAGCTGAATGAGTATGACAGGAAAACACTGGTGATAGTGGGGTGGAAAGTACTATTTAAAGTTTCCTGTTCTATTGGGGGGTACTCTGAAGGGAATCTGAACCCCCCCATCTTGCTGAAAAACAGCATTAATATCATATAACGCAGGGTAAAGACATTACAAAGCAGGAAATGAAGAGTGCAAGGAAATTAATTACCTATCCTACCATGTGAGGAGTGGGGATATGGCCTTAGGTGATGTTAAAGGCATCTACAGTACGTTGCTTAGGGGTCCCGAAGATAGCATTGCCTAATATGGAAAAAAAATTATATCTTACAGTATTTATTCTACTGAGTAAAAAAAGGTAATCCCATCCCACTGCTGATAGATATTATATTCAAACATTATTGGGCAGGACTGGATATACATCCCAGGCACCCCCATGCAAGAAATTCTAGATACCATTAGCTCCACCCACAAACAAACCCCTATTCCTCACATGGCCCCACCCCCAACCACTATATCCTGGCACAGAAAATACCTTGGCCTATATAAAGCAAAGATAAACAAAAGCTTTAACCCTATGATTCCTAGAGAGAAGCAATGCATTGGAGAGATCTCTAGCATTCAAGGGGTTATATAATATCCTGTAAAGGGGAATAAAACTGGTGCATGCACATTGAGATTGCCCTGGCCACACCCACATTAAGTGGGTGTGACCAGCACAGTTCATGGGCTCCCTGAAAGGTTGGAGCTCTAGGCAGTTGCCTACTCTGCTGATTGGGAAACCTGTCATTGCGGGTCTGAATAGCATTTAAGGAGTGCAGACTCTCCATGTCCTGCAATTGTACCAACCCTGGACACCATAGAATGTCAGGCCATGGAACCTCTGTGCCCGAAAATATGTATTACAGGGTTTACCCTGTTGAGTAAAACAAGCCTCTATAAGTGCTTTAAAAGATGTTTTATTCAAAGGTTTTAGCAGCTCAAACTAGCATTTTCCATATTAATTGATACTATCCCTTTAACACTCGTGACTCTTTAATTCACAGCAAAGCCAAACGTATGCTGTGTTCCTCTGTGAGCTCATCAGCTGCTTCCAACAGCAGTGCTTTCCTTATGAGCATTCCCACCAGCTCTCCCCTGTGCTACTGTTATGACAGCCAGCTGTACGATTAGCCTAGGAAAAAACACCGAAAGGTGAGCCGATTTAATGAATGCCTTTGCAAACATGACAGAGGCGGTACTGTGACTATGTAGGACAGGACTGGCTCTTTAAGAGCACGTTTTCTCTCTCTCTCTCTTCCTTTCCTCATAAGCATTCTTTTCCAGTGTCGAGCTGCTTCAAAAGGATGAATAATGACCGCCTCTGTCTGCTGCCTAGGATTGTTATTTCATGTGAACCAGTGTACAGGAATCAGATCTGCTTTCTGCAGCACTGACTGCTTGTGTTTGGAGGCTGGTGGTGACATGGACTGTTTACAAGGGTGCCTCAATACAGACCGATAGACAGCTTTCAGAATTAGTCCACCCTGCTGGAGATCTTAATAGGGGAGCAGGAGCATCTGCAGGCCCCCTGCGCCTGCACCCTACCAGGAGACAGCGATACTGACCTGTTGTCACCAGGCTCTGCTATGTTAGTAGCAAAAAAAAAATTGAATCCACCCACCAGCATGGACAGTTAAATAGACAAGCCCCATGTGTGCATCTCTCAGTGAGACCACGGCAGGCAGAGGCTGAGCAGGGAAGCACGATCTGAACTGATGGAAGGACCTAAAGGTAAGTGGCAATCACACTGCACACTTATCCTGGTGGACAGTATTCTGAACGCTTTTGGGGTGTTAATCATGTTTGTCATCGTTTTGCCCACACTGCATTGTGGTACAAGCCAGCATCTTCAGCAAAGAACTGGGCAGCCAGAAAGACTTTAAAGAAAGTTTGAGGCTGATTTCAGAAGCAGAACTGGACCGATTTTAGGGACAAATAAAAATGCCCATTGAATTAAATGGGCCTTTTAACCTCTTGAATGCTTGAGAGTTCGCCAATGCAATGCAAAGCAATGTTTTGGAGACCTCTCTAGCATTCAAGGGGTTAAAAATTCCATTCAGTTTAATAAGTATTTTTTGTATAGAATTTTATGTCTCTTATGGTGCAGTTGGTTTGAGCCAGAATTGTTCCAGTTCCTTGTAACCCTTTGAGTGCCACAAGCATACCTCCCAACATTTCAAATTGCCAAAGAGGGACACTTGTGTTTTAGGGGGAGTGGCTGGTGGGTGGGGCATTACCGCTAATTTTCAGGCTAATTCATGACCTATTGACACCTACTTGTGTAACCTAATTAATGACTTATAACAAGACCAAAGTATTTTATTTACACACTAATTTATAAACACATATACTGATGTTTAAACAAACAATAATGTGAGTTTTATTGCTGTGGAGCAATGTGATACACTTATATACACATCACACAATCTGGTTTCCTAAAAAGAGGGACATCTGGGTGGGAAAGAGGGACAGAGGTATTTGGGTCAAAATGAGGGACTGTCCCTCCTAAAAAAGAGACACTTGGGAGGTATGCACAAGTCTAAGCAACGCATTGTTATGCAATGCATTGCATACCCCTCTGGCACTCAAATGGTTTATATGAGCGCCTATGCATATTTTGTCCTCATTTAAAGGGGAACTTTCACCCCACAATAACTTAACGTTGACTTATTGCTCACCTGGCGACTAGCTGCTTAGTAGCGCTAGTCGCCAGTAATATTACCCGGTTCTTCAGATATCGGCTTGCAACAGGAGCAGGAAGCATGGACGTCTCTTCACAGTGACGTCCGTGCGCCTGCGCTGTCAGTCCCTTTTGCACCACACGGTGCAAAAGGGACTGACAGCGCAGGCGCACGGACGTCACTGTGAAGAGACGTCCATGCTTCCTGCTCCTGTCACCATCGGCAAAAAGCCGATATCTGAAGAACCGGGTAATATTGCTGGCGACTAGCGCTACTAAGCAGCTAGTCGCCAGGTGAGCAATAAGTCAACGTTAAGTTATTGCGGGGTGAAAGTTCCCCTTTAATATGTGCTTAACCTTGGTGGCAGAAGGGGTATGCAATTCCTTATGGTTTGGTACCTTCTCTGGCACTCAAAGGGTTAACCATTTAAGGACCAGAGGGTTGGGCAATACATTTCATCCCTCTACTCCTTAAATGGTTAATTAAGAGAAGTGAACATGAAGGTGTGCAACCCAGCACTGAGAAAGTTCAGAGTAATTACAGCTGGGTAGGGCAGAGTGGTGCAGCTGTTATTCGAATGCAGTCCTCTTTGACCCTTTGAGTGCCAGAAAGCCAATGCAATGTAATTATTGGATCATTTTGGCACTTAATGGGTTAACTTCAGTCCTGGGTCACTCACCTCTGCTCACACTAGAGGGAACACTTTAAGATGTAAAGCTAAACTGCTACTATGAAAAATGTATCAGGGACTCTAGTCTGTATTGTTCATAATGTCCATTGTCCAATGAATTTGAGAAGCAGTAGGTGGATACCTAGGAAAGGTGTGGTGTTTTTTTTTTTTTTTTTTTTAAAGCTTAAGTCTGAGGCGTGATTAAAAAAAAATATTTCATCATGATGATTACACTGTGTTATTTTATTACTAATTATAACTCATCATACAGGTACCAGAGTCCTGTTTTAATGAGTAGTAATTTGCAGCTTGCCAACATGTTTCACAGTGCATTGAGGAATGGAATCCAATCACGATACACTCTAATGAATATGCAGTCTGGGTGAATCACAAGGATTTGTTGATCACTGTCAGTTACTGACGTTTGTCCCTTGTACCAGTGATTTAACAGCAGGGTGGGTAGCAATTGGATTTTGATCGTGGCTCTAATTGATGATAGAATAATATATCATCTCTAGGAGAGGTGGAAACCCTATTTGTGTTCCATGTATGTTAATGCCATCTAATACTTTAACTGGAAACAAACAATTGTACGTGACTGGAACTGTTTTATTTAACTCTGTTCTACCTAAATTTCCACCCACTTGTTTAACTTCTCTGCAGAAAAAACAAATGCACAACAATTATAGATGTTGCACCAATCCAGGGGCATTGGTAGTACTGTCTTCTGGAGCTAAAAAGTCCCAAATCTCATAATTAAACCATGGGTCTTTGTGCCATGCTGGAAACATCTAACTTTAGGTAATGATGAAATTGGTTATACTGTGAGAGAGAGTTGCAGGTAAAGTTCCCCCCTTTCCCTGACGTCAGTGCTGTTGCTGACTGCAGGGGAATCCGGTCCCGGGATACTGAAAAAGAAATGCTTCACTGGAACGGTCTACAAAGTGTGCTTGCAAACCAAACACACTGTAGACCGTTCCATTATAGTAGTTCTTTTTCAATATCGCAATTTTGGCTCTGCTGAAGAGCCTTCACCGGTCCCCGGACCAGATTCCCGTGCAGTCAGCTAGAGAGCTGACCTCAGGGAAAGAGGGAGGGGGTAACTTTACTGCCAAATATCTCTCAAACCATAAAGGTTTGAGATATGGGACTGGGGTCATTTAATTTAATTTTTCAATAGCAACAATATTATATATCCTAAAACATAAAGTGATAGAATGCGTCCCTCCCTGTGAGCATAACCGCACATGCGCAGTAGAGACTGCTGTTCCAGTAGTCTCTACAGTGCATGTGTGGTTTCACACACAGGGAGCTTCGAGCGGGGAGCTCTGGACGGCTCCCCGCCTGTCTCTGCTCTGGGCCAGCAGCCGGGGCCGCTGGGTGCACTTTAGCCTGTGTATATGGGCTTTGATACTAGTGTGTGTGTGTGTGTATATATATATATGTATATATATGTATATATATATATATATATATATAATATATAATATATAATTTTTTTTTTTTTTTTTTTTCTTTAATTTGACATTACTATTCTTTTAAATCCAGGCCTGTTGGCGGCAATGTAGGACTGAACTTGGACAGCCCTGTAATGAGGAATTAGGTTGACTGAAGCACCTTGTGTTTTAGGAACCTAGCAACTCACCTGCCCAGTTTGGGTCATATTCAGGAGATTACAGAGGAGCAATCTAATTTCATCCTAAAGGACACATTTATATTCCAGTTTTAACACCCTGAATGCTGGAGATGTCTCTAACACCTTGAGATCTTGTAAATATTAACCCTTAAAGTTCCCATAATATAGATTGCCCCCTATTTGTCCCAGATCACAGTAATCGAGAGGCTCTCCTCTCAATTCTCAATGGACCATTAGTTGATGATTAAAGAAATCCCAGCATCATCAAACACGCAGGACAAGCAGTATGTCTCCCTCCTGCCATGTGGTATTGAGTTAGGGATTAAAGAAGCAATTAACCCTTGGAGTGCCAGCAAGATGCTCAACGCATTGCTCTGCAATGCATTGCGTACCCCTCTGGTAGTCAAAGGGCTAACTAGAAAATAATATATAGACGGTAACACTGGACGCCACCCTGAGAATTGGCCCTTCACTAGGCTGACCAGATCTCACCTTTAACCGGGGACACATAGGAAAAATGCATACTGCAGGACTGCTTTGATTTCAGTGAAGTACTGAAAAAATGGCTATTTCCTATGTGTCCCCGGTTAAAGGTGAGATCTGGTCAGCCTACCCTTCACCCAGAGACACTGAAATTTGGTTCAAGACCCTGAGAGTTCCCTGGTATGGTCATGCAGCCTGGGAGGGCCACATGAGGCAGAGAATTTACCTCCACCATATCACACATGCCCTAGTTTTAAGGTGTTCAGGCATCCCTTTAAAAACTCACACTGCAGGGTTACACTGAGTCTTGCTCAGTCCTGCAGAATTACATTTTCGTAAGTGTCCTGCATTTAAAGGGCCGTCTGGTCCCCTTTTTTCTTACCGTATAAGCAAACATAATTTTTATTTTGCCTTTAAGTTTACTTCCCTCCACAATGCTTCATTTTAACCCCTTGAGTGCTTGAGGTCTTCAGCATACTGCAGTGCAATGAAGACTTGTTTAGCAACCAAGTGGTTAATCGACTTTTCTCTCACCCCTATCTAGAATTTTTAGACCCTGTTTTGTGACCCTTGTGAGCTTGAGGGACACTTAAGTGGTTCTTGGGGTTTCTCATGTTGAGTTTCACTGTCATAACCACTGCTAGATCCATTCTGGGCAACTGAGCCTATTAACTTTCTACGAACAGCTTTACAGAAATCATCCAGCAATTGGAAATTCGGTCCATGTGCATCTCTTAATCTGTTTCTCAAAACGGGATGCCCAAGTCCCATTCAATTAAAGTTAATTGAAACATTTAAAAACTGCTAGTCCAAATTTGTCTAAAATCTGATATTGAAATTGGCAGACTAGCAGATAGAAGGTCTATGAACTGGTTTGCCAGGTGTGATACAGCCTAGTTCAGTGCAATTCCTATTGCTAACCGGTTCTCTAGTGTCAAAGCCTTATTTACGTGTCATATAGTCAGGATTTAAAAAGACTGTTCTAGGAAATGAGTTCCATATCTAAGACTTGGTTCACATGGTCACTACTATGGTTTAGCACATTTTAAGCAGTTTGTTCACTCACTGCAATCATTAAATCCTATTGGTTGAGGTGTGACAGGGGCTAGCCCACATGAGCATCAGTTGGAAATGATTGGCCATCACACATGTATATTCACCACTGGAGGTGAAGTGAGCGATTTTGTAACCTTGATTATTGCCTGTGTGAACAATTTGCACAAAGGATCATAGACTTCCATGGAAAACAGTCATAGGGCATCTTTGGATGTGATCTGTTCTGAACTCTCCAAAAACTGCAACATGCAGCTTTCAATGTCTACATAATCTCCTGTATGAACAGTGTCATGAGGATAATTGGTACAGTATCCTTTACAACAAAACTTTACATTACATTACATTTTTTCAGTTGAATAAAACAAGGGTCACTCCTGTTGGTTTTCAGTGGCTTCATTCAAAAGTTATTAAAGTTCAAACTGGTGGATAGGGTGACCACATTTCCCTTCTGCCATTCCGGGACGTGGTCACCCTAGAACTTGCCTTACCTTGAGTCCCTGGTGGTCTAGCGGCGTGGAAAGTGCTCTGTGCCTCCTCCGGCACAGAGCTGAAGCTCCCGCGCGCTGTGCTCAGTAATGCAGAGCGCTGGGAGATGATGTCATCTCCCAGCGCTCTGTATTACTAGAGCGCTTACCTCCAGGAGATCAGGTAAGCTGCATTGCCGCCCTGGATGTCAGCCTGCAAGCGGCGTCCATGATGTGACACACCGCTTGCAGGCTGACATCCAGGGCGGCTTGGCTTCATTCCGGGACACTTCATTGTCCCGGTTGAAGATGACCCGGGACGCGGGACATAGCCCTGAAATAAGGGACAGTCCCGGACGTTCCGGGACCCGTGGTCACCCTACTGGTGGAGCTGTTTCTATTACATTCTATTGAGAACTGTAGCCACTGACTCACCTCTCTCATAGAATGACTAGAACCAAGGGTTGCTAGGCAACCTTTGGCACTCCTTTTGTTGGGGACTATTACTCTCATGGTGATGAGGTTTATGAGAGTTGTAATATTAAACAACTACAGTTCCTATGCTTGCCTATCCCAGGCATCCACTATAACTGTCTTGGTCTCCACACAGTTCACCTGGTGCCAGTGGTGCTGTAACTAACAGTTTAATACAAAAATATCAGTTTGAGATATAACATTTCAACAAACCATCCCTTAGCAGTTAGTACACATTTTTGCCATAATGTCATTGTTCTCTTGTTGCTGCTGTTAGACTACTTTTCCCATCATCCTTAGCCTGCCAATGGCCTGATGAGAATGATAGAAATTGTAGCCCAACAACATCTGAAGGACTGCAAGTTATCAATCAATGGTGTTAGAAGTGGTCTGTGCAATAGCAGTCATTTTCATGTGTTTTACAGAATATTGTCTCCAGTAGCAAACCATTGTGTAGTTTTCAATGCCATCAACCCATGCGTGTATTTTTGACACAGGTATGATAATCCCCAAAAACATTGCTGCTTTTCAAAACGGTGCCTTACCCTGGAACTTGTCTGAGTCCCTAGCACGAACAGAGAGGGGGAAGGGCTCTGGCGTCATTCCTTAAGTGTTGCTTTAAGTAACATTTATCATTTTTAGAGGAACAAAATGACCTTGTGAGACTGTGCTGGGAGTTTCACTCAGCTCTTCTTCATCCTAGTGACAAATTCCATTAACCCTGTTAATCTATCGAATCTAACCCTTTCAAGAGCTGGGTTTTATAGACTGTGACTGGCAAAGTGCAAATTCTCTGTAGCATTTGACTAAACTCATATGTTCGTAACAACAATACAAATATGTTGATATTTCCTACAAAATGCTTTTTTGATGAGTTTGCAAATAGACTGTGTGTCCCGTGAATAGGCTATATAAACAGGCTCATGTAGACTGAAGGGCACACTGCATTTAGTTGTAATGCAGCACTTTCTGGTAGTAATGCATTAAGATTTTACCCAACTCTGTGGATGCTAGAGACGTCTCCCGTTAACTGCATTTTGATTTGCAATGCGCTGAAGACCTCTCTAGCATCCAGGGGGTTAGTGGACCACTTAATGCTGAAATCCAAGTGTCTTTAAGAGCATGATTAGTCCTCAACAGAAGACTTTAAATTGGGGGTGTCTAAGTTCCTTCTTTAAGGACCTAATTTAACCCTTTGAGTGCCAGATAGGTATCGCAATGTGTTGGATACCTCTCTGGCACTCAAAGGGTTAAGAATTTTGCTGACTCAACCACCTATGCTTAACCCCTTAACAACCAGCAGTCCAGGGAAGTGACCTTCCTTTAAAGACAGCTTTGATGTGACAGGTACCTGTGTGAAGAACAGTGGTCCGAGAGAGAGAGGTCAATTTAAACCCTGTTTGTGCGGGAGCGCTATAAGCACCAAGTATGTGATGTGCCAGAACCATCACTGTTCCTTAAGGGTAAACAAAACTATGACAATCCTGGAAAGTCACCTGTCATTAAGGGGTTAATCAGTTGCTCATTCATTTTGATTGGCCCACATGTTCTCAAATAGGGAAGCCCTTAAATCAGTGTTTCTCAACCAGTGTGCAGTGCCACTTTGGTGTGCCACGGACATCCACTTAGGGTGCCCCATTTTATCTATAAGTCTTTGACAGAAATGTGAATGTAGTCTTGCAGCTGAATATTTTAGGATATTAATATGCACAACATGTTTATTTTAGTTGTGAGGCCTAACAATAACGCTATAGTTATGTATTTGTAACCTTCACTATACCCTTGACAAATGATATAAAATGATAGGGGTGCCCTGAAAATGCCAGACTGCATTTTACGGGTGCCTTAAACAAAAAAAGCTTGAGAACCACTGCCTTAAATCCTGGGCTGTTGGTAGCTCTTCAGGACTGAATTTGGACACCCCTGTGTTAAATGGTATGTCTTGTTTTCAGCAGACTGTGGGAATCAAATTTTCTTTGCACTTCTCACTTCCTGGTCAGGAAGCTGTACTCTCCTGTATAAAGCACAACAGGAAGTAAGGAGTGTGGAAGGGAACTTCTTCCTCCCCAGCCTGATTCAAAACAGCAGTAGATTAGCTTTCAAGCATGAAAACAGAGAGCCAATTGCAGTGTTTCACTGTGTAAAGTACTTGGGTTGTCCTGCAATGTCTGAATAACAGGAGCTTCGCTAGGTTCTGATTGTAAGCCCCAGGTCTTGTCCACGGGGGGGGGGGGGATTTAATGGTGTCAATCAGCTGAACAGTGTACTAAAATGCATTAGGTTAAGGGTCTCTTGGGAACCTAGCAACTTCCCTGCTAAACCCTATCATTGTAAAGCTGAGTACATTTGTGGCGGTATATAAATAAGCTCATTCATTCAAACAAGCAATATCAGATTTCTTACATTCTACCAGGGTTTGTGAACTTCTATATATAAACTCAAGTTGCATTTTTAGGTATGTGTTTTAAAACAATGAGTTCCAAAGAGTTCTTAGACATCATTCTGACACCCAAGGATTAAACTGTCATCAGGATGTTAGAAGAGGAAGCTGCAATAGGCTTAAATGGAGCAATATAAATTAGGCTAGCAATCAAGTGTCTTGGTCTGAAAGTTGCTTTTAAAGGAGAACTACCCTAAGTGGGTTAACCCTTTCAGTGCCAGAGGGCTATGCAACGCATTGCATACCCATCTGGCACTCAAAGGTTTAAACACTTTTTTTCTTGGTACGTTTATTTCATACAGCAGTTATTTTATAGCTATATCTTTTTATTTTACATTTGATATCTGTATTCCTTGCTTATTTTTTGTTTATAGTATGATAGACTAGTGGCCCTTATGCTGATTGTTTTCTGGGTAGCGGTGTATACAATATATAATGCAAAAATATATTGATGAATGAAGGGCATCTACATAGGCAAGTCAAATCAAGAAATGCTGTTTTCTAGGGTATAATTCCCCTTTAACTGTAAAGAAGAATGAGCATTGGATAGTTCAAGGCAATCTGGGCACCCTTAGCTCCACCCATGGCCACACCCCACTCCTCACACCACCAGTCTCATCCACTGTTTCCTGGTACAGAATATACCTTTGACCTACAACAAGCAAGGACATAAAGCTGTAACCCCTCGGTTGCTAGAGAGATCTCCAACGCATTGCGGAGAGATCTCACTAGCATCCAAGGGGTTAAATAATAGCCTGTAAAGGGGTGTATAAACTACTGCATGAATGCAGATTGCTCTGGCCCTGAATTGTGGGTGGGGCCAGAGCCCAAAATTCTGGTCCTCGAGGGGGTTAAACTAACTGGCACAGGAAAATGTAAATTGGTCACTTATAGGGTATATAAACTGTCAAATAAACAAAAGGTTGCTTACCGCTGACTTATGGAAACTGCAGTTTAGCATGTGCAGCTCCACTCCCCCAGCCAGCTGCATAGCTTCATTTTCTGACCTATAACACCTGTTAGGAGCTGTTTTGCAAAGTGCAGCTGAGCTTGTTACTTAACCATTTGAGTGCCAGAGGGGGTGCGTAACGCATTGCAATGCATTGTGTTCCCCTCTGGCACTCAAACAATGAATCCTCTTTCATAGCTTTCCATGGGATATTAAAGATATAGTAATGTTTCACAAAAACAGCAGCTCAAATTAATCACCATAGTATATGAGCCATAGAGTGTTATTTCAATACTGTCATAGTTGTGGTTCAAGAGTAACTGAATGATAAAGTTTTCGCCCTCCCTCCCCTTTTACCTAGTGTAACACTGCTCATCTCAAATGTGGAATCTGGTTTTGAGACCAGAAAGCTCACAGCAAGGGACAATCTTCTTACTGTGAACATAAGGAAAACCCTGCCCCCATTGACTGTTTTTTCCCTTATCTTAATTGAAGATTGTCCCTCTCTGCAATCCACTTGGCCACACCCTGTTGCTCTGAGGTGAGCAGTGTTACTTCCATAAAAGTGGCAGTAGGGGGTACTTTATCATTCAATTACTCTTGAACTACAACTCTGACAGAATTGAAATAACACTCTCCAAAGTACAAATACTATGATGATTAGTTAGAGCTGTTTTTATTATGAAACATTACTATCCCTTTAGCAGTAAGGGGTAATATAAGAACCATGTAATGTGTTTCATTCTTTACCAAAGTGCCCTGCAAAGATTTGCATATAAGATGCCCAAAGAATTTATTTGAAATTTGACATTTATTGGACAAGGTTAAAATGAACAATGCATATTTTAATAATTGCAAAGTGATGTGTCCAAGATTTATATAATAAGCAGATCTGGAACGGAACATTTATTTAACTCCTTGGAGCCTGGAGATGTCTCTTGCATCCATAGGATTGATATTCTGCAATTTCAGCTTGCTGTGCAGAGGGTCTACATAGATCTAGAGTATTTATAATGTAGTTGACGTGTCTTGGCCTAGATTTGCTAAGCAGATAAGTACTGTATACATGCCTAGTCAAACTAGTATGTACATGCAGCACACGTAGATACGGCAGTTCTCTGCGTATGGTCTGAACAGATAAGGTCTGGTCTGCCCTCATTCGAAGTTATCTGTCAAGTGCATCCCAGTTTACCATGAATTTAACCTCCACCCTGCTTGAGTTCTACTTTATCCCCATAACCTCTCCCTTATCGAACATGTGCCTAACCACATTGCTTCTTAATCATCTAGATTCCTTGTTATATTATCTCTTGGATGCTAAAGAGGAGTACAGCACTATGAATTGGAGACCTCTCTAGCATCCAAGGGGTAAACAGTCTTGATTAAACTCTTTAATACAAGAGGTCTGTAACCCATTGCGATGGAATACATTGGAGACTTCTATCAGAGGTTCAGGCATGCTGAAACTGTAGGTCAGTGGCTCTCAACCAGGGTGCGGTGACATGTCTGTCTGCCATGGACATCCACTTAGGGTGCCCCCTTCTTTTCTATAAAGACTCTGACAAAAATGTGAATGCTGAGTTTGTTGTGTATTTGTAGAAATTTTTATGCACAATATATTTTTGTTTATTGTGATTCTGATAGAGACCTCCAACAACTACATGTATGTGTTTGTATATTCCACTACTCCTGTCCTAGCTGTTAGAGATTACAGGTTTGATTTCTCAAGACAATCTTTTTCGTTAAAGAAACTTAGTCCTTACAACTAAACACAGGAATAATATGACATTAAAATGTATATTTTAATTTTTTTACATGAATATACCATACAAGTCTGTGTGGAGATGTGGGGAAAATACATATGCATTTAAAACCCTTGAGTGCCAGAGGCATACCCAGCACATTGCAAACCAATGTGTTGGATACCCCTCTGGTACTGAATGGGTTAAGCCATAGGGCTATAATGTCTACATCTTCTATATCCATTCAGATATCCTGATGCATCACCAAGCAGTCAGGAGTGCAGTCTGAATCATTATAATTGCCATATTTAGACCTAGAACGATTTCTGCATTGTAGTTGAATTTGGTGACTGGTCCTCAACAGTCAGTCTCCCATTTATCTCCTTTTTAACCTCTAAAAAATGTCTCTTTCAAACTTCCTTTCATATTGCTATAACATCAGCAGAGGAAACTGTCAACTTCAAGCTCTGTCTTTTAAGAAACTCTTATTCTTTACTTTGTGACCTTCTCAGGTCCTAACAAAGGGAAGGGAGACTCCAGAAGGATTTCCGAACTCCACCAAGTGGCAGGAACAGACCCTCTGGCTATTCTGGAAGCCCAATCTACCAGAGCTATGTCAGCATCTTCGGTAGGGTGACCACGGGTCCCGGAACGTCCGGGACTGTCCCTTATTTCAGGGACATGTCCCGCGTCCCGGGTCCCCTTCAACCGGGACAATGAAGTGTCCCGGAATGAAGGCAAGCCGCCCTGGATATCAGCCTGCAAGCGGTGTGTCACATCATGGACGCCGCTCGCGGCGTCCATGATATGACACACCGCTTGCAGGCTGACATCCAGGGCGGCAATGAGGCTTACCTGGAGGCAAGCGCTCTAGTAATACAGAGCGCTGGGAGATGACATCACTCCCAGCGCTCTGCATTACTGGCCATACCGCGCGGGAGCTTCAGCTCTGTGCCGGAGGAGGCACAGAGCACATTGTACGCCGCTAGACCACCAGGGACTTAAGGTATGACGGCTAGGGTGACCACGTCCCGGAATGGCAGAAGGGAAATGTGGTCACCTTAATCTTCGGTCTGGGGTAGCCATAGCTACTTGCCTTCTGTGACATTACAGACTGGATAGCCAGTCTTTAAAGGAGGCAACCTTTGGCAGTAAAGTTCTACTGGCTACTTATCACTCGCTTTTGATACCTTTCTATATCTCCTGCTTAAATTGCCAGGATGGCAGGGAAAGGGTGAATTCTACTTATTTGGAATTCTTTTAACCTGAAAATCCATGGCAGCATGGGGAGTCCCCCTAATGCTATTTGCTTGCAATGAGCACAGAATCTGGAGTATTTTGTATTAACCATGTCAGATGGGGGTAGAGTTTTTACTATACTCCCTACTGAGGTCAATAGAGAGAATGGTAAACTCCATTCTATGTTGCGGTGGATTTAAGAATGAATGATTTTTAGTAAGTAGCGTTCACTCTCTCCTGTATGGGGCAATTTATTTCTCCAACATTACTCCTTTTTCTCTTGCACATAAGAGCAGTACACTGTTTTTAACTCTCCCGGATATAAGGGATTAACTTCTTGGCTGGATTTACATCTCGGGTGCCCTAGTCAAGGCACTCTAGGAGCCCATGGCCACAGGCCCATTCAGTATTTTCTGGCATAGAAAATACCCTTGGCTGATAACAAGCAAGAACAAAAAAAAGTGTTAACCCCTTGTTTGCAGGAGATCTCCAAGCATTTCTCTGCAATGTGTTGGCGATCTCTTTAAAATCCATTGAGTTCAATAATGGCCTGTAAAGGGGTATATAAACTGATACAGGGACGTTGAATCTGCTCTGGCCACAATTAAAAATGTGGATGTGGCCAGCACAGCGAGGCTTTCCTGAATGAGTGAGCGAATATGTTTATATAGCGCCAGAAGTGTATGAAGTGCTTTACAATTTAAGGGTTTAGACAATGCAGGGTTATGAGTGCTTTGCAAAGTAAAACACTGGAAGGGAGATCACTGACATGTAATTTTTATTTAGAAAATATTTTGCCAGGAAGAATACATTGAGATTTCTCTCGATTTCAAGCATGTCCTGGAGACTTGAGCACTATGCTACTGTCTATTAGAAAGTCCAGCCACAGTTTTTATCATTGATACTCCAGCTTGACCAAGTTTAAAAACAAAAAATCCAAATCATTGGGAGTCTCTAAACTTTTAGATAAACCTTACTACTTTTTTTTTTTTTTTTTTTTCTCTTAATTTTATACAGACTTGAAAACTGCCTATACTTATGCAAATCAATCTTTTTTTGTGGTGATTGGTTTCTTCATTGGAGCCATATTACCATAAACTGTGCTATGAATGAATCACACTGGGGTTAGTAAGTGCAGGTACAGTTAGTTTTGCTAAAGGGAATGCTGTGTAAGCATGCCTGGGAGCTTTTTCTTCTTGAGCAGCCAGAGGGGGCTCTTGAGGTTTGCCTGTGGGATATAAACAATATGATTTGCAAAAAATTATAATGGATGGGGCTTAATTGTGGGGCGTGGCTTACAAACTCTACCATGATGTGGGTAAGCGGGTGGGAAATGGGCAAAACCGGTTAGGAAGGAGGAGAAGTAACCTATATTCGGGTTGAAACAATGTTCAACCAACTAAGTTTAGGCTGACTGGTCTACTTTAAAGGGTTAGTAATGCCCGAAATAATTTTTATTTTTGTAAAATCTACCAAACAGAATAAACTATTTGGAGAAAGTCCTATGGTCTGAGAGATATTCACATCTAAAGTTCCCCCGTCTCTTGACATCAGTGCTCTGCTGACACCATGAGATCCCGGTCCTGGGACCAGCTGGCACCTCTTCAGTAGAGCTGAAATAGTGATCTTTAAAAATAATTACTTAATTGGAATGGTCTACAAAGTGTGCCTGGTTTGCAAGTACACATTGTAGACCATTTCAATTAAGTAAATCTTTTTATAGATTGCTATTTCAGCTCTACTGAAGAGCCTCCTTGAGTCGCATGCCTCGAATCTCCTTCTGTCAACTTCACAGCTGAAATGAGGGAGGGGGGAACCTGAGCGGCGAATATCTCTCAAACTGTAAAGGTTTGAGAGAGAGTACTTTCTCAAAATTTATTTTTGTAAAATCTACCATACTGAATAAACTTTTTCAGGCATTACTAACCCTTTAACTGCATGCTTATTTCATACAACATAATATTTTTAGTAATTTATTCTTTGGGTGGTAAAATTACCTAGAAACCCTTACACCAGTGAATATAATACTTCTCAACACTTTGAATGCCAGAGGTACCCAACGCATTGCAGTGCAATGCACTGGTACCTCTCTGGTATTCAAAGTTTTTTAAAGGGATAGTAATTACTTTGTTTTATCTTTATTTTATTTTGTACACAAACCTTTATGGTTTTAGAGATATTCACAAGCAAAGTTTCCCCTCCCGCCCCTTTTACCTAGTGTAAGCCATCTCTTCTCACATGTGGAATGCAGTCCATAGACCAGACAGATAACAGCCGGGGACAATCTTCTTCCTATGAAAACAATGAAATCCCTGTCCCCCTTGACACGTTTTTCCCTTATCTTAATTGAAGATTGTCACTCTCTGCAGTCTACCTGGGCACCTCCCTTCTGATCTGGCTGAGCATTGTTACATCAGTAAAAGGGGTGGGAATTACTCTTGAACTACAACTCTGACAGAATTGAAATAACACTCTCCAAAGTCCAAATACTATGATGATTGATTAGAACTGCTTTTATTATGAAACATTACTATCCCTTTAAGCTTTATTTAACATATGGTCATTGTGATCTGATGCTTGTGTTCATTCTCTGTGCAGACATGAACAATGTGCTAAAGTCATTATCTTGGTTAATGGAGCAGTGTGTCTGTCAGGGGGCATTAAATGGATGTAGGACAGGTGTGTGTGTAAGCAACATGGTAATTCTCATTGGCTAAACGTGAGGCAATTATTGGAGCTAATAAGATGCACCAGAGGGAGCAAATAAACCTTCCCCAAATACCTATCCATTTAAATTGGGCTTTTTACCCTCTGAATACGTTTGAGAACTCGCTAGTATTTGAATGGTTAAAAATATCCAGTTAAACCCTGAGTGCTAGAGAGGCATCCAACAGGTTGCATTGAATACCTCTGTTAAATCAGTGGCAATTTCCCCCGAGGTTCAGTTGGTTTGCTCCAAGTAAGGTCATATAGGAAATTATTGAGTACACAAACTTAACTCTTTGAGTGCCAGAGGGGTACGCAATGCATTGCTCTGTTCTTGGCTGAAGTCTTTTGTCGAGACTGCTGGGAGTTGCCCCAGACCCACAACGGCCTAAGATCCTGGGGCAGTGTGTTTTTGAATTTGCTTTTATTTTCAATTGTAGCAACACTTGGATGGATTTTAATTTTGTCTTTGCCTCTGCGTTAAAATATCCCCAGTACAGCCACCTCTAGTGACACATGACTGCTTTCAGCCAGTTTGCATCTAAGAAAATTTTGATTTGAGGAGAAGAAAAATCTATATAGAGTGACATATTCTGTTTAGAAATAAAAATCCTTCATAAAGGCGAATTTGTAGAGCACTCTCTCCCAGTGTTGTCTTATCTTAACTCCTAGGCATACCTACTCATTGCCGGGGGGCCTGACTTTAGACTGCCATGAATACCAATCCTACTGTTGATGGGGTGAGTATGGTGTACTAAGACCTGCTATAATCCTGGAGCAAACCAACTGCCTCCCAACATGTCTTATGGCCAAAGAGGGCACTTGTTGTAAGTGCTGTTACTGGTTTGACTGATAGGAGGGGCATTACCAAGAATTTCTAGGTTATTTCATAGCAAGGAAGAAGGGAAAGAAGAGGAGAGACTTATAACGTAGTATATTTTTAGGTAATTTTAGAACAATATATTCCACAATTTTTTATACACTCACATTTGAGGTATGTCGCTGGTCTCCCAAGTGACAGGATTGGCCTGTGGAGGATATTGACTCTGCCCCCCCATGCAGATAACCTGGATCATGCTCGATCCCCGATTCACCACAATCCACAGATTGAGCTTTAAAGAAACAAACACAAAACAGGATGTAAGGAGAACTGCACTGCTATTAAACATGCAAGTATAATATATTGTTCAGTATAATACTGATATACTCACAATAAAAATCAGACCGGTCCCAAAGCCTTGGACACCAGTCAAATAGCCAGCAGGGAAGGTTAGCACTGGTTCATCCCGCAACAGACTCTTACGAATGTGCAAACACCAATTGGATCCATTATGACACCAATCAAATGGAAAAAACTTTCACAAAGCAGACCAAAGGAAATAATGAAAAAATTTAAATATTTAATTAAAATTCTTAAAATCCCTCAACACGTTTCATGGCGTGACCACCACTTCTTCAGGAGGACAAAAAATAAAACAAGAATTTCATGACCTACTGACACCTCTTGTGTAAATGATTTAGAGCAAGACAAAAGTATTTTATTTACATAGACTAATTTACTAGCATTTAAACAAACCTTAATGTGAGATTTATGGCTGTGAAGTAATGTGATACTTATAAACACACCACACAGTCTGATCTCCTAAATAGGGGGACACCAGGGTGGGAAAGTGGGACAGAAGGATTTGGCTCTCCTAAAGAGACACTTGGGAGGTCTGCAACTGTACCACAGTGAAACATGAAAATCCCCCACATTTCCATGGAGTTAACTGAAACTTTTAATGTTGCTTTTGAATTCTGTATGTCACCATTGTATTGCTTTGCAATGCATTGAAGACCTGACTAGTATGCAAGGGGTGACAAGCCCCATTAAAATAAAATACATGGTAATTTTGGGGATTTTATATTTGGCCCGCAATGGAGAAGTTTGTTTATCTCAGAATTGCCCAACCTCTGCTCTAACCCCTTAAGGACTGGCACTTGAGGACCACAGGGCTTTTTTTTTTTTTTTTTTTTTATTTCCAGTTCATGGCTTCCACAGCGGCGTGCATCCTCTCCGGGAGCCCTGAACTCCATGATGTGCCAGGACCGTCACTGGTCCTTATGTGCCGGACCTGGCATGTCAGTGGTCGTTAAGGGGTTAAACCCTTAGCCCTTTGAGTGCTAGAGGGGACTGTAACACATTATGACGTGTGGACCCTCCAGTCATCTACACTCCTCCCGAACTTAAGTTTCAAAAAACAGAGTACCAAAAAATTGTGCATTTGAATGAAAATAGGTCTGTAATCTACCATGAGCGAACAACGCATTTTGCAACTTAACGTCTGCTTCTTTTGTCAAGATCAAAAAGAATGAATGGTGCAAAAAAAAGACGTATGAGACTAACCTGTTTGCAGAGCATCAAGAGGACTTCTTTCCCTGAAACAGCCAGCTAAGAAATGCTACCAGAGAGACTGATGTACCAGTGATATTCTGGTCTGGACCATTTGCCCCATAGGAAATAAATGTTAAAAATTCCCATTATTTTAAATGTAGAGTTCAAACCTATAAATGCTTGCTCTTCAATGCATTTAAAAGCAAAGCATTGGAAACCTCTAGCATTCGATGGATTAAAAGCCTGTTTAAATCAATAGGAATATTTGTTCCCTATAATGCAGTTTGTTTGCCTCACTGACTATTATGGGAGTGGTTGAGAGGAATAACTAAAAAAAATATATATATATATATATATATGGGACTCCTTTCACTATTACATTAGAGGCCTTGCAAGTCCTTAAAATGGCCCTGGGCAGTAACAAATGAAAAGGGGTGGGTTCACAGATGACAATGGCCAGATGTGACTGGCTGCCTTCCCAGAAACTGGTCATAGCGATGTGAATAACCATGTCGTAGTCTATTTTGTGGCTGTCTGCACTGGAATCCTACATCCACATTCATATGTAATTGGATATCTGGCTTTATTCACTTATATTTGATGGAATATTTAAAGCAAAAACACTGCATCACTGTGCATAAAGGGATTCTATTTTAACCGTTTGAGTAACAGACTGCAATGAATTGGATTCCCCTCTGGCACTCAAAGGGTTAAAGTGCCTACAATTGTTAACCAATTAAGGACCAAAAGTGTGTGTGTGTGTGCATTGCTTTGTTCTGCAATGTATACCAACCCTCTTTGGTCCTTTTAGAGTGTTAAGCAGGGCAGCCCAAGATAACCTGTTCAAGCCATATTCCTTAAGTCCTGACACTTTGTGTCCATATATCAACATTTTATCTGGAGTAATCACGTGATTAGGTATTCTGTCTGTGTTTTTACATATGAAGGCTGCACTCCCACTGTGGGTAGCTGCTTTCTTCAATGTTACAGTTTAAACTGTACAGATCTTCATAGAATGTGATAATAATAACTCCATTACTTTATGGAAGGTTGAACCGCTATAACTTTTTGAATAAATATCAGTGAGTGCGTTTTGTTTTTACTCAGTTGGACAAACCCTTCAATAAACTGTTTTTCCCAATAAAAAACATTACTGATTGCTTGAAATCTAAAGATGGGTGATGTGTTGCAAAAAACATGTTTTATCATTCAGATATATATAACATTGTTATCGCATGATGATCTGATACTGCATACTCTGCTCAGCAGTCTGGGGAAGCATTTTGGTTTTGCACATTAGTATAGCACAGGAGGAGCGCAAAAGAGCATTTCTTCCTCTAGAAAGCTGGGGGAAAAATCCATACAATCAAACACAAGAGACAATCCACCTCCTTTTGGAACATATGCATAGAATATATTGGGTTTCTCATACTCTCTAATATCCCTGACTTAGCGCTCCTTGGATCTGTGTTTCCAGGGAGCTTTCTGTCAAGGACTGAGAAAGCAGAGCTATTTATGCAATGTTGCAATCTCTCACTACAGCTTTGAGTAAGCTATAGAGGAAGGCTTTTCTGCATGGCTTCACTTTGCTGCTTTCACAATGTCTGGGCAGAAAGCTCTCGGGGGAAACAAACTCTGAGATCCCTGTAAAGGACAATGTGAAGAGGAAGAAAAGTGTACAGGCGATTATGCCCTTGTAGAATCAAAAAGACTGTTACTTTAAGTTCTGGAAAACATGACATATCTGAATGTTTTAATTTTTTTTTTTTTCCATGTAAGGATAACTTTTTTGTGTTTTTTAGCTTTAGCGACCACTTAATTTGGGGTTTTGAATATCCTGTAAATAATGCATCCCTCACTCGGCTCTCCCTTCCAGCACACAGTTCTACCTGCCCTTTCTCCTCATTGCCACCCTCCAACCTGCCCTCTCCCCTCACTGCCAGACACTCTCACTCTCCCTTTTTGACTCATTGCAATACCCTCCCTTTTGCCTCATCACTACCCCTCCCTTATGCCTCCCCTCCAACCCCCCACTCTCCTTTTTGCATCATCTCAGCCTTCTCCCTCCATCTTGCCCCATTGCTAGCTCCTCCCAATTCATTCACCACTTTGTTCTCTTTGCCCTGCCTCTTCCGTTTTATTGACCAGACACTGAAGTTGTGGCAGTGTGTGGGGAAGGGGGTATTCAATGCATTACCATGCAGTTGTTGGATATGTCTTTGGTTCAAAACAAAAAAAAGAGAGAATTTGACACATGGGTAACCAGTTCCACTATTGTTAATTGACACATCCCAATGGCACACACAGGATTAACATTTTATTTTTTTTGGTTGGAGCTGATTGGAGTTTTATTATTCAAGAACTGGAGAGCAAAAGGTTGTCTTCCCCTGCTTTACAGATTCTCCTTATTCCCTTGAGGTATGAAGGGTTAAATTGGCAAGCACGGGGGGGGGGGGTTATAAACTAGCCAGTACTCGTGTATATAAACTGTTAAATCCAGGGGTGTATAAACTAGCCTCCATGAACCATTAGCTGATGTCCGGTGCAGAGGGATTGGGATTGTGTTATCTACACCCGTAATTCAGTGGGCAACGCCAGTGCTGCTAACATTTAGGTGTCCCCTTGCAACTGTAGTTCTGTCTCATGGGAATACTCTGCTCTTGGCAGTTTTTCTTCAACTTCAGCAGAGGAAGGGGTTTGTTGTTTGTTTGTTTTTTCTGTAAGATCTGTTAAATTGTGGAATTCCTTGCCCAATTATGTGGTAATGGCAGATACATTTTTTTCAAAAGGAACATACAGAGTTATGCTGTGTATTAGTAGGCAAAACAAGAAGTTCTGACTAAATTATTTGGCAGCAGGAAAGCTATATAATTCTAATTTCTCTGGATTAGCAAAGGTTGAAATTGAGTTTGGGGAGCAGTACATAACCATAGATACAATTCAAGAAGCTAAAGAGATGCAGTTCTGGAGAAAGCCAACTGCACCCCATGAAGAATGAAATTTCCCATTGCTTTTAAATAAAGCTCTTTATTTTTTTTTTCCTCTCTCCCCCTTTGAATACTTTGCAGTGCATTGGGGACCTGTCTAGCACTAAGAGGTTAAAAACCCCATAAAGCAGAACTAGAATCTGGGGAACCTGTGTTTTGTACTCGTATGGTGTAGATTCCTCCCAAATTGAACCTCCCTTTTAGCTTTGCTGAATTGCACCTTTTTTAAAAGTTGAGTATCACAAGTCATATGTTCTGTATTGGTTTTCTAACCATCGTATTTACTGTAAGGAGTATGATGCCTTTCATGACTAAGATGTCCTGTGTTTAACCACCCCAGTGCACCACACACATTGCTGACTTCGTACTATCTGCATGTTTGTTTGTGAGAATTATGTCACGGATGGTCTTAATCTGTGGTCTTTCAGATGTGCAGTGTTGTTTCACGGTTCTATTTTTAGACAGTTCTTATAAAAAAATGTAGAACTGGGAGAAAAAAAGATGGTACCATACCTCCCAACATGTCACATGGTCAAAGAGGGACATTTGTGTTTTTAGGTGGTGGTGCTGGGGATGTTGCTGGAGGGCAGAGCATTACCAAGAATTTTAGGTTATTTCATGACCGACTGACACCTCTTTGTCACTGAATAAATTATTTAGAACAAGACTAAAGTATTTTATTTGCACAGATTACTTTATAAATACATATACTGTCGTTTATACAAATATTAATGTGATATTTATTGCTGTGGAGCAATGTGATACTTCTGCAACCCCCACAGTCTGATCTCTCTAAAAAAGAGGGACACCAGGGTGGGAAAGAGGGACAGAGGGATTTGGGTCTCAAAGAGGGACACTTGGGAAGGTATGAGGTACATTTTGCATATTTGCTATATTAAAAACTTTTTAGACAGTATGTATATTTTATTTTAACTTGCCTGTGTTAAATGGGTCAATATAAGACCCTTGTAAACTATAAATAGTGTGGTCACAGATATGGGTATCTAGCTCCCATTGTTTAAAATTCATCTGTTCCCTCTCTGATTGGCCTGCAGGGCTATGTGATGTTGGTGCTCCACTTGGACCTTTGTGAGTGAGGAAGCAACATTGTCAGCCCAGTGCCACTGAATCTAGTCACGAGGCTTCTATAGAGAAATCTCCCTTAAGTGCAGTGAGGCACAACTGGCTGTCAGCATGTAGTTTTGATCTGCAGGGGTAAAGGGATGGGGGGATGGGGGAGTTTATGGGAATTTGAATTCCATGGTTGCCTTTAAAAGTTGTGTATTGACCCGTTCAAAGCGCTGTAAATGTTTTCTTAAGTTAACGAAAAGATGCTATAGGGCTTTTCCTGTTGAATGACACTCAATTAAACTGAATTTTTCTGTTCTGAACACTGTTGGTGCTGTTCTTGTCTCTTACAATGGAGATCATAGCCTATGACTTAATAAGCTCTCCCTTTAGAGTGCTTTATTATTATTTAAAAAAAAAAAAAAAAAAGCCTTTTCGACACCAGTTTATTCTGTTACTAACAATTTGATTGACAAAATGTGTGAAGGATTTCTGTTTCTATAACGCGATCTCAGCACTGCTGCAGAGCCGCCACCGATCCCTGGACCAGATTCCCCTTCTCTCCGCTAGAACGCTGACGTCAGGGGAATTTATTTATTTATTTAGAAAATGTTTTACCAGGAAGAATACATTGAGATTTCTCTCGTTTTCAAGTATGTCCTGGATAAAGACAGGGGAAAGACAAAAAGAGGGAACTTTGAAAGCAGATATCTCTCAGACCATAAAGGTTTGAGAGATGCCGCTGGTCTCATTTAATTCAGAATTTTAAGGGCTACAACATGGGGGATAATAATGAAGTTTTACTATCCCTTTAACCACTTCCTGTAACTGTTTCTGTATCTTGCTAGAACTAATATTTGTTCCTGACTTGTTTAATGTATTTGAAGATCTGCTGGTTTGGTGAAGAAGAAAAAGCTTTAAACCCCCTCCCCCCCGCCTTTAGGACCAAATGCCTTGAGCACCCTTTTGGTTCTCAAGGGGGTTTAGTGAATATACCCTGGAACATGCTGCTATCTTTGGGCAATGAACACTGTTTTATCTCTCTGTTCCATTGTTTTCTGAACCCAGGGTTAGTGCTTGCTGGGCTACATTTTGGTTTCTCAGAAGTGGTTATGCCTCCTCCTTCATCCAAACTCCACATTAACCCTTTAAGTAACAGGGCTATTTTTCAAATTAAAGATTGGGGGAAGGGGCTAAAATGTGGCACTATGTTGATTTATACCCCCTTTTTAAGTGAAAAAAATTATATATTCAATGATTTAGAACAGAGTTTATAATTATGCAGTCACTTTATTTTTAAACCTTTTATTTCCAAGAGGAGTGTAGGCTGTCTGCAACAACCTGTACCCCCTCAGTCTAGATCCTGGACAAGCAGATGTCCTGGTCCCCCCCTTTTTTTTTTATTTTTATATAGTGATAAGTATCATGAATGATGTCAGTCATTGGGCGGGGGGGGTGTTATGTACTAAGGTGTGATATCACTTCTCCAGTTCCTATGTTATTCTAAGGAGCCAAAGCAAAAAAGATCTCCAAAGTTTGAGAGATCTTAGTGCATTGGCTCTATATAATAACATAGGAACAGGAGAATTGATATTGCTGGAGAAGTCATCTCCACTTTATCACCTCTTTATCACTCCTTAGTGGATCTCCTCCATTGTCTTTAATACTTACTAGTTTGTGCTGTGAGATCACACTAGCAGTCAGGGGGTTAAAATATCAATTTTTAATTAATGAGAATTTTTTCCACTATGACACAGTTGGTTTGCTCCAGAATTGCACCAATTTTCCTGGTACCTCAGTCTCTCAGTATTGAAATGTCTATATATTCAGCCATCAGGCACCTGAGTGATGGAAATTGTAATCTGTCAATAATCATCAGTTGGCCTATGCCGTATCACTAAGTGGTGATAAAGTGGAGATGACTTCTCCAGTGATATCACTTTGTCCAATTCCTATGTTATTCTATGGAGTCAATTAACTAACATGTCTTAGGTTTTGGAGACCTTCATGCATTGTCTCTATATAGAATAACATAGGAAACTGAGAAATTATATGACCGGAAAAGTCTTCTCCACTTTATCACCTCTTTTTCATGTCTTAGTGAATAACACCCCTGGTCATCTGTAGATCTCTACAGAAAGTAATAGCAACAGCGCCATCTAGTACTGAATTTTGTGTTGTAATAACATTTGAATTATGCAATTCCCAGCACTGCAATATATTCTTCATAGTAAAACATTACTACGCTTTTTAAGAATTTTAGTTTTTTGTTTTTTTTTTAGACCAGACACACATGAAGCTGATATTTACAGTTTGGAAACCATTTGGATTGCATAACGTCCATCTGATTCCAAGAACCAGTTTACAGAAAGTCTATCAACCTGACATCAAGCGCTCACTTCAAGTATACAAGATGATAAATACCAGCATATCGTCAATATTTTTCAAGAAGAATGAGAAATGTGATTTTAGTTTTCATATACAACGTTGTGTGTATATAAAAAAAAAAAAAAAAAAACCTGAGAGGAATATGCACTATGATGATATAAATCTAATTATTCTCTTATTGCATGGAATCTTTATCAAGCTGCAGTGCTCTTGCACACTTTAGTTAACCCCTTGGAGTCAGACATCTTGGAGAGATTTATATCTCCTAAGTACAGGGGTGAGAACAGTGACAACAGTTGTTGAACTAGATCTTCTTTTATGCCCAGGCAAGTGAATATTTACTTCTACATTATGCACATCTCTATAGCTGTGTATTTACCAATCTGAATATTGATTACATAGTCTCACTGGATACATGTGCTACATTTGTATTTGATAATACTTTGGTTAGAAATACAAAAAAGCAACAATGTTATAACATGTTAAAGCTAGTAACTTTATGTAGTTGTATAGTCCCTCCTCTGAATAGGACGGATTCCCTAACTTCAGAGTTGCTGGCCATTTAGGATGTTAAAAGCAAACTGAAAGAATCAGCACTTGAACCCTTTTTGGGAAATGGGACCAAGTGGAATAAAGTGAAATATATACAAAACCGTAAGATTCATAACATCCTATATAATAATTTGCTAAAACGTGTGTAACAACGCAGTCATGTGCAGTAGACACTGCTGTGCATGCTCCAGTCATGCTCAGTAGAGACTGCCCTCACCACAGCTGATATGCTTTGTGCATGACTACCCCGCGACCGGCTGGCAGTGGCACTGTGGCCCGTGTAACGGGCTGTTCAACTAGTACACAATAAAATAAATTGGAACAGAAGTTGGCCTTTTATTGACACTCCGCTGTACTTATGAGTTGTCTCCAGAGTATATTTCCATAACTGCAGCTATTTCCAAATGCTCATATCTGTTTGAGCCAGAAGAAACGTAATAAAAGGAGTGGGAAGCCGTGCAACAATATATTTGTCTTTTTATATTTGCGCTGCTTCCCACTACATTTAATACATTTAGGGTGTTACCTGGAAAAAGTAGAAAAATATGGGATCTTAATTTTCTCAACAAATTTGTAAGCGTAATCTTAGGACCTATGACAATGGTCCTTAAACTGTGTTCCATGGGACCCCAGTGTTTGCTGAAAAAAATAAGGGGTTCTCCAGAGCAAATGTAAAACATATGGTGGGCAGTGGAACAAGACTAGGGTGGCAGTTAGTGCAAGTGGTCTTTGTGACCACCCTGTAGAGGTATGGAAGATCGAAACCCTTCAGAGTTTACCATCTTGTAATAAGTACTGCAATGTAGCTTCCTCTAAAAAAAAAAATTAATTAGATACTGTACAATTACCAGAATGTTTCCCTAAAAAAGGATTGTTACTAGACTGACTGGCTTTCAAAAATGTTAACCCCTTTGATGCTAGAGCTTTTTGAGGTCCCATGCGGATTTAAATTTTGAAACTACGTCTACAGCAAAAAGATTGATAACAACTGACGTGTGATACCATCAATAGTTCTCAAGTACTTCCATTCATTCTTAGACTTGGGGTCTTATGGTGTAATTCTGGAGAAATTTTGGAGCAAACCAATTACATCATAGGGGACCAATGACATTTCCACAATATGCATTGATGTAAATTTTTTTTTTTACCTCTTTAAATGTGTTTTATATTGAAGCAATATGTTGGAGAGATCTCTAGTATTTTATATCAAGTGGCATTTTATTTCTCCCCTGTGGTGCAGCTGGTGTGTTCCAGAATGATCCTACTAACAGGTCCTTATTAGCCATCTGTTTAATAACTCAGACGCAAAGCTATGATGTCATGACAACGTTGGATGAATTTGCATTCCTAAATGTCCCATTGTGGGTGTCCTTTTTCAGTATGTGTTAAAAGAAAAGTAACACTTCCTAATAACACCCCAATTAACTAACTGTGGCCAGAAAATCCTAATGGTGCCTATGAATTTTACCCTTGTGCCTGTGTTCGAGATGAGAACCCCTTCAATCACTCCTAGATGTCATGTTGCTAGCTGGTTCACAGGACACAAACTTGCCTACTGCACATGGTGATTATGACTAGAGGAAAGGCTCTTTTGACTAAAATATATATATATATATATATATATATATATATATATAATTATAATTTTTTTTTTTCCCCTTTTCAGTAAAGTTATGGGATTCTTTACCATCGGATGCTGTGCTTGTAGATACTTCTTTTGAAATAAACTAAAAAACAGAAATTGATACCTCTCTAGCGCAAAACAATATTGAGAATTATGACAGTTGGTTTCACAACAGATAGGATGTTGATTCAGGGAACTGTCTGACTGCCATTTGGAGTCATGAAGGATTTTTTTTTCTTTTTATACCTGCTTGGGTCTTAATTGAACATGGCTTCAATGTGTTTGTTTAGCCTCATCAACTGCTATTCTGTATATAGTATGTCTTTAAGGACAAGAATGCATTGCATCACAATACATTGCAGACCCATCTGGTCCTTTAAAGGGTTAAGCAGGCTCATATACTCTGACTTGTCCAGTTTGGAACAACTAGCAGCTGACATACCTACCTCCATGGACATGACATCCAGGACTGACTGAAGATGTTTTCTCTTTAACAAAGGCACAAGGTGAGAATTCATAGTGGCGTTTAGGATTTTTCTTACCGTAGTAAAGTAAAAGGGGCGGGGGTTATTCTTAGGTGTTACTTCTCTTTTAAAGTGTGAGTGGGAAATATGTGCAAAGTAGTGCACTGAAGACCTAGCATTCAAGAGTTTAGTCCCATTGAAAGGGGACAGTCAATCACTTTGCAGCAATGCCATCTAGTGGCCACAACACTGGTTTTATACTCCTGTGCAAAAGTTTGAGTCATAGACTGCAGCTCTCAATAGACTTGTGCACTACAAAAAATATCGGTAAAATTAGATTTTGGACAAAATTTTTCATTCGTCAACTCTGCATTTCCGATCCGACCTGTTTGACTCGGATGAAATTCAGCGGCACTCCGAATTATTTGTTGAATTTAAAATACTTTTGAAAATACAATAAAAAATTAAGTAAATGAACCATTTCCAGGGTCTAAATGAAGATGGTGGCTCTTTAGCCTTCTGGTACTATGGATGTAGCTAAATTTGAAGGAAGGCCTGCCTGCCTACACAACTGTGAGACTGGCTAATGTGTCCCTCTGAAAATTATTCAAATTCCTACTATTAATTTTAATATTTTACACAGGAACAAAGGTGACTTTCCCTTGCGGACGCAGCAAGGCACTAATGCTGGCTGCCTGCCTATACCTAATGCTACCTGCCTGCCTACACAACAACTGGACACTCTATCTCCTGCTTCTTCTCTCATTGAGCTCCAGCAAAGCACTAAGAGGAAATGCCAGCTGTCTGGGTGTCTGTGTCATATTGTCACGGTTTTTTAGGACTCTCAGACCAAATAAGTGAAAATAAAACACACTTTATTAAAGTGAATAAGGCACAAGTACGCCCTCTAGAGGCGGTAGGTAATACACAGATAAGTAAACTGACATATTTACAATGGTAATAGCACAAAAGACATAAATGCAAAACAGTGTGCACTAGGATGATATTGACCCCCAAGGGGTTAATGTCCATATAACAGTCTGTCTCAGATGTGGAGGTTTGACACGCCCTGGATGTTAAAAGGGCTGTGCTGTATAGACAAAGTTCATCAAGTGCTGAGGATAGAGCTGCCTTGCCAAGGTGTTGGATAGTAAGCAGAAAGGGAATCAACTTAGCCCCCACGGGCGTAGTTACAGGAACTGCTTTTGTTTGTGCAAGTGCCAATAGCCCCCACGGGCGTAACGGAAACCGGCCGGCGGTGCAAGAGCTAACAGCCTCCTTAAGTGTAATCGAATGCTGGAATAAGAGCAAGAGCCACTAGCCCCCTCGGGCGTAGTACCGGATAAGCCAACACTGAAGCCTTTCTGCCAACACTCTGTGTCAAATGATATCGTCGGTATCCAATACCGGAGAGCCTTAAGCGCCCAAACGGCCCAACTATGTGAACACTCTGCAATGGTGGACTAGAGTTGCCGACGGAGAGCGGCCAACTCAGCAGCAGTATCACGGGTAACGAGGCTCGTACAGGAGATAGCGAGAGTGAATTCGAGGCAGCACTGCAAGAGTTAAAATGCACGTTTACTCGAGGCTTCAGCGCTACTGCAAGGCTCTGCACAGAGAGGAAGGCCCACAGCATACACACAACTCTGCACAAGGAACGAGGCACAGCACTAAATCGAGGGAAGCACCAAGCAAGGCAGTCACTCTGACGCGGGCAGCAGAGACTGGAAATGTCGCGGCGGCGACAACTGAAATGCAGGTCACTGGAACAAGCTGGAAGTCGATCTTCGGAGCAGGAAGTCAGCCGGGCCGGGTCGGAGCACGTAGGAGGCAGTCATACAAGCCGGGTCATACACGAGCAGGAACGTCAGTCTAGCCGGGTCAGGATCCAAGGGTGGTACGCAGACGAGCCGGGTCATACACAAGCAGGTACACTGGAGAATGGTCAGGACAAGCCGAATCGGTACACAGGAACTCAGAATACAGGAACACAGCAACAGCACTACTGGCTCAGGAACACCACGAAAGGGCATCTGACAGATGTGATAGCCGGGTATAAAAAGGTCATCAGGAGGCGGGTCAAACTCAGTTAGCAAATCAGTGACAGCCACAACTGAGAGTGACAGGAATCACAGGCACTGTGATACATATTAGTCCAACCCCCATCATGAAACAAAGAAACTAATTGGAATAGAGACAAAGCGGGAAAGTAGTGGATGAAATGGAGAAGCTAGTTGGACTAGAAGAAGGGAAAGTAATCACGCGTGGGTAGTGGTTGCCGAATTTTCGACATTCGGACCAGGGCTGGTCGGATTTCGATATTTATTTATTTTTGCGGATGGCCCTAATGACCCCATTTTCGCTGAATTCCAAATGTTGACGAACCAAATCGCACAAGCCTAGCTCTCAATAGTAAGTGATCCGACATAGTGCTGTGTGTAGAGTAAGGCTGCAAAATGCTAGATCCACAAGTCAGGAACAGACCTGCCAATAGAGAATTATCCTTTTACCATCTGAGTGCCAGACATGTATCCAATGCATGGATAACTGTCTAGCACTCAAAGGGTTAACCTTCTTTGGAGACCTTTCCATAGCATTGAAAAGCAAAGTGGTAATGACCTATCTAGCATCCGAGGAGGTCAATAAAACAGGATTTGGAACACAAGGGAAAAAAACTGAGACATTTAATCCATCTTGGGCTTGAGAGGTCTCTCCTGTGCATTGCTTCAGTGTGTTGGAGATGCCTCTACCATGTAAAAGATTAAAATGTCAATGTGCCCTTTAGGCCATTAAGAAATAGCACTTGGCATTCTCGGCTGCTATATCCGGTATGTGAGATAAATAATCATGGTGGTAGAGAAGGGGTGCTGAGACTTTTGTGATCTGGAATGTTCTTTTGTGTAGTCATCCTAACATGATCTAGTCCCTTGCATCACAAGCAGACTTCTTGTGCATGTGTAGTTTACACTGGATCAAAACCACATTCATAAGGTTGTTAAAAAGTATCTCTGGGGCAAAACAACGATCTAAGAGTGAAAATAAAACCTTTTCTAAACTGTTTTATCCTTTTGAGTGCCAGAGAGGTACCCGGTCTATTGTGTTGGAAACCTCTAATCAAAGAGGTAAATGTGGCTTTTAACCCTTTGAGTGCCAGAGAGGCATACCTGGGAACTTCGTCCTCTTAAATTAGAAGTCTGAGATGCTCCGCTAGGCTCATGAGCTTGCAAGGGTATGCAAAAGCTCACTGGGACTGTGTCCTTGCGCCCAGGGTGCAACCTCTCTTAGCTCACAAATGCCTTACGCAGAGAATAAATATTCTGAAGCATATCCTACAGGTCCTGCCAAAATGACAGCCCGTCGATTTCATTGGAGGCTTTTAACCCCTGAATGCTGGAGAGCTCTCTAAAGCCAGCCCCATTTAACTTAACAGGATTTTTCTTATTTGTCCCCTGTTGTGCAGGTCTTTGCTCCAAAATTAATCTGGTTTTTAGTAAATCCGCCTCACTGGGGTGCATGTAAGATTACTATTCCATGCAAATCAAGTTTAATTATAAAATGATCCCCTTAAAGGTACAATTAAAACTTTATTTTCACCAAAACATTATGCACTTGCAGTCTGTTTATTATTATTTTATTTTATTTTATAATAAAATATTTTCACTTTTGCATTTCTGAATGTGTTTCCAGAAAGCTTTCTGTTTGGGACTGTGAAAGCAGAGGAAATTCAACAATGTAAAAAAGATGGCGAAACTGTGTAGAAACAGCGTGACACTACAGCACGCATCAATCAGAGCTGCAGAAAAACTGCAACATCTATAAATATATCTGCTTTCACAGACCCTGACTGAAAACTGTCTGGGAACAGAAACTGCCTGACCTCCCTGTAAGGGACATAAGTCTGTGTGTGGGGGGGGGGCAGAACTGGTGACGACTTGAACAGAAAAAATAAAATAAAAATAGTCAGTTTGATGATATATGTTATAAGCACTTGCAGAATATAGAAAGTCAAATAAAATGTCACTGTCCTTTTTAATGTCTATCTCACCAACGTTTTTAAGGCTGTTCCTTTACTCTAAGCATGTTTTAAAGCAATGCACTCAACAAGACATAGAGGAAGTGGTTTGATTTTCGCCATTCTCATGCATCAGCTGTGGGTTGGGTAAAATGAGACTGTTGGCATTAACCCTGCGAATACCAGCGGAGTATCCAATAAATTGCAGTGCTTTGGCTATCCCCCCTGGCTTTCAAAGGGTTAAAGTATTACCCCCCCACCACCCCAACCTCACACATTCTCACTGAGTACCACTTTATGTAGGTAGTGATTCACAGCATCCTAACCGTGTGATTATGCACACAAACCTAACAATTATGTCTGTTAGATTTAAAGCTCTTCTGACTTTACGTGTTCACAAGATAGTCTGTTTCAACATCCACTGCTAATTCTTGATTCATCCTTCTCTTAGACACGATACTGCATTGTAGATCTAATGTAGCCATGCTTAACCCTTTGAGTGCTGAGGGGGTACATAATGCATTGCAAAGCCATGAATTCCATACCCCTCTGGCACTCAAAGGGGTTAAGGTCTATTTGCATAGCTCCTTTCCTGTATAGCAAGTCAAGTTAGATTCAGTGTGTTGCTGAGTATTGTTTTCATTCTCATGCTCATTCAGACTGATGTCTGAGTCCTCAGCCTTTATAATGTCCCTTGGTGTTTTATATTTTGCACTGCACTTTATTACGTTGTATTTAGCACCCACACTTTACTGTATTCTGTTACCCAGTAAGAGACTAGATTTGTATCTTGACATTATTATAGCAGCGATTTACTTGTTTAATTTAACCCCTTGGCGGTCATGGCACGTCATAGGTTGTTTTGCGTTAACGACCCATGATGTGCCAGGACCGTCATGGAATTCTAGGCTCCCCGCGCAGCTGCATGCTGTTCAGGGACCCCGGAACCGGATTAAAAAAAAAAGGTCCGTGGTCCTTTTAAGTGCCGGCCGCGTGTTAATGCTATGCATAGTTTTCTATGTATGTATTTACTTAATGCCTCGCTTGTGTATTTTTTTTTTTTTTATCCTTTGGTGATTTGTGAATAGTGTTATACCAAATAAAACCTTTTTCTTTGTAGGGGCTTTGTCCCTTCGCTTGCTCTGTATGGCTTTGTTTAGTTCCTGAGTTCAGACCTTTTGGGTATTACTGTTCATGTGCATTTCCTAACTTGTACTAACCAGGGGCTAGATTCTGTTACATGTGCTAATGTTATCTCTGCTTTTATCTCCAGTTTTCCCCATAGACTTCAATAGGAGAATATGTTTGATAAAACGGGAGTTAACATTTAGCCCCAGCTTTTTTTGTTTTCAGTTAGACAATGGGACACTTTTAATGCAACAAGTGGACTTGCTGTACTATGTAAGAACATTGTAACATTTACATGTGTACGTGAGTCACATGATCAGTTTCTGGATCTGTGCTGGTCATATCCCTGTGCTTTACTCCACCCATTACCAGAGGGAGATGATAATCCTTCAAATTATACTTTGCATGAAGAATGCATAACAGGAGTTTATCAAGTCTTTGTGACCTGTTGGTCTCAACCTCTCTCAGATTTACACTGAAAGTGCTCACAAGGTTCCTGCTCCCCCCCCCCTTCCCCATCCTGGAGCACCATGATGAGACTTCCCCCACTTTGAACACCAGGGCAGTACTTCTCTGGACGCTCCCCTGGACATGGATCACGTGCAGCTATCTCTTTTTGACCACGGGTAAAGGGGAACAATCACCTGTGCAGTTCTTGCTTCCAAATAAAAATGGTAGCAAAAACACTATTAAAAATTTATGTACCTTTTTTTTTTTTTTTTTTTTTTTTTTTAAGAAAAGCCACTCAAAAAAAATCCACTGTTCATCTTGCCTGCATCACAAGCTGTGCCACAGTCATGTAGTTGTACTACCGTCAGTCCCCCTGTAGCATTATATGCCCACCCACCACTTTCCCCTTTTCCTACAGTAGTGTGTCTACAGAGCTGCCTGCAGATGTTTAGACGTACTACTGGAGGAAAAAGGGGAAGGCAAATGACTGGGAGTGCTCTGTCGATCATCTTTAATGGAGGAAAGATGTCTGTGCTCTCCTGAACATGTGGGGTATGGTTTCACCTGTGGTGAAATGGGCCGCTTTGATATATTGAATACATATGTAATTGATTCTCGGAGGGTTCATGTTTGGTGACTGTTACACTTTAAGGCCTGGATGTACTTGTCTCTGAATGCTACAAATGCTGCTTTGAGGTATTATCCCCTCACTTGTTAACTGTGTTTAATACATCCTATACTGTAGCCATTCTGCCTTTCTTCCATGAGAGAAGCTGTGATCATAGTTCTTCCAAAACCATAGCAACATAGTAAATTAGGTTGAAAAAAAGACATAAGACCACCAAGTTCAACCTTCGCCTCATAATGCAGAAAAATGACAACTGAATAAGCCACCTTGCCACCAAAATGAGTATTAGTCTCCCATGTGTGACTCGTGTTCTATTTTGCCCCTTGAGTAGATGTTAGTCTCAGCAAAGATATTGGCAACCAGGCTCCATAAGATCATAACCCAGTTAATATCTCTAGATCAGACTTTGTTTATTCTGGAGCGCTCCAACTATTAACCTTCGCAAGGTACTTGCCCATCTAAAAGTATTACATTCCAACAGTGGATGCAGAGTTATAACTTCCTTTGATGCTACTAGATCTTTTGACGGAGTTGAGTGGCACTACTTATGGGAAGTTCTCAAAACATTACAATATTGGCCCACAAATTATTAAATGGGCCCATCTAAATCTGTATAATCTCCTCTTCCTTAACACTGGAGAGAGGTACCTGTCAGGACTGCTCACTTTCACAAGTACTATTTGACCTGGCAATTGAGCCTTTAGCAAATTTTATATTTGATCTTGCCCCCATATTAAGGGTTTTTTTTTTAAATATAATGAATTGCAGGAGAGGGTGACACTATATACTAACGATATATTACTATTCCTATATCTGGGTAGACTTTAAGCACTCCCTCTCCTCCATCAACCACTTTCGTAATGTCTTGAGAGTATCCATCAGTCCGGTTAAGTCTGTTCTGCTTGGATGCCAGTTCTCCACACAAAGTCTCTCTCAGAGCCTCATTCTCTCTAGACTCGACTACTGCAGTATTTTAGTCTCTGGTCTTCCTGCCTTTCATCTTTCTCCACTTCAGTCTGTTCTCAATTCAGTAACTATTAAAAAAATATATATATATTATTTATTATTATTATTTTTTTAAAACTATATTTGCTCCCACTCATCTGTTCCTGAAATTCCTGTATTGGCTACCTATAAGGTCTCCTATTTCTTACAAGATTCTTCTCCTCTCCTTTTAAGTCCCTTTCTTCTTCTTTAGCACCCTCTTACATTTCTACTGTTATCTCCTGCTACACCCTTTACTGTCACTTGGATTCTTTCTGTCCTCTCCCTAAACAACTTGAGCCATCTCAGCTGCAGTCATTTTCACTGTCTTCCCCTCAACTTTGGAATGTCCTCCCTATCACCATTTGCCAGTTGACACTCCTTACTGTCAAGCATCTCCTGAAAACCCACCTGCTCAAGGAGGCATCTCATTAACAATATCATCCTTGTGCACACTGACAGTCACATTAGAATCACTCTGTACTTCCTTCACTAAGCCTCGTGCTTGCACTTATGCTCCTCCTGTCTCTAAAGTTCTCATTATTTCTAATTGGATTATAAGCTCCTTGGGATAGGGTCCCTTTCCCTGCACCACACCACTCCTGCTAATAATGCAATGATTGCCCTTTAGTCTGATGCTCTGAAATTGGTTCTGTATTTCTGTACTGTACTATTACAACTTCTGTAAAGCACTGTGTACATGTATGATGTTATATTAACTAAAGAAACATACATACAAGGTTTACTCTGAGTAGTTGTCTCTGCTGGGCCTCTAAATATGTAGGAGTTCAAATCTCTTCTACCTAGGGGATTGCATTTCCTTAAATTGAGTTTACATACTTGATTTAGTTTAAACATACGGCCTTCATGTGGTACCAGATTCCACTGTCTGTAATGGATAGAGTTGTGCTTCTTTAGATGTTAGTATATATCCTCCAATATGCTTCTAGCTCTTTTAAACTTGGTGTACTCTAAGGAGGGCTATGATTAGGTATGGGGTTAGAGGTCCAGGGACTCTGTGGGGTTGTGCTTCCTGACTTCCAGTCTTATTTTAAAGCCTCGCAGTTGCAGCACCTCAGTCTGCTTAACTCTCAATGTTACTGAATCTGCTGACTTACTAGCATCCTCCTTGCTGAAATCTGGCTATGGAGTACATGAAGATATATATTATAATATAATTTTTTAATTATTATTTTTTTTGTTTATTGCACCACTTCATTGTCACCTCACAAATTAAAATTCTGTCTCTGTTATGGAAATTGTATGTCCCCCTAATTCGCAGCAGAAGGCATTTCCTTATACTCCATTGTGTCATAATAAGAGTCCCTCATTTACAACACCTGGATTTTGTGTAGCAATGAAAAACAAAAGGGATTTGGGTTTTTCATTATGTTTTGAAGGATGGACTCTGGATACATTTACTAATCTGGCAGTCGGGTATAATTTGCCGAACTGCAACTTTTCCAGGTACCTACAATTAAGTCTGCTTGCCATTCACAATGGGACCTAAAGTCCATACCCATCTCTTCATCCAGACTGGAGGACTTTCTTTCCCGTGGTACTCTTAAAGGGTCATATGTAACATTTTATCTAATCTAAATTGCCAGCAATGAACCTGCCTTTTTATTACACACATATATAGCATGGGAGAATGACACTGGCACTCTGGATGATGTGTGGCTGGAAGCGCAGGGAAATAAACAGTTTTTGCCATCTAGCAGACAAACCCATAAGTGGCATATTGTCAGCTGAGTTTATATAACCCCACAGATCCTTATTTGAACTCTCCTCAGGAGTAATGATCTATGTCACAGATGTTGTGTTCCCTGGGTTCCTTTTTTCATCTACCCTGGTAACCTCTTATAGGAAAATGCTCCTTCATCCTAGCCTTGACAGTTCCTAGTGATCTAGAACTCTGTCTGCTAGGTATTGATATTGTGATAGTTGGGACATGTATACCTCCCTCTTCCATTTTTTGTTTTATGCTCTCAGTCATCTGCTATAGATGGATGGCCAATGAGGCACCTACCGGATCTGCTGGGATATAAATGATCAACAGGGTCTTGCCACTCTTAAAGGCTGTATACTTCCATAGGAAATGTCCAGAAAAATTCTATAAAATCTGGACCTGATGGTTTGTGCACTTCTATACCTAGTATAAATTAACATTCCCAAAGTGCAAACCTATCCTTTTTGGTTTTTATTTTGCCTGACTGTGGTCTGGGGTTTGAAAGGAAATTCATTTTGTAGTTATTGCCTATACTCTGTATTAACGCAGTACTGCTGCTTGTATACTTTATCTTTGAACATTGTCCTGAGGCTGTGTCCCCCCCTTCACTACCCCCCTTTTTTTGTTGGTCTAATTATAAACATCTGAAAAAAGAATACAGAGATTTTTAAGGTGCAGCTCGACTCTATGGATGTCCTATAAATGATTGCGTATCCTCAACCACAGGATCATGTCACATATATAAATATCTTCAAGCCACCATACTCCCTTTCTGGACTGAGCGAGATCCCCCTTCTGTTTCACGATCCGGTATGCATGAAAAGATCCATATTCAAGTAGGGGCTTGCTTTAAAACCATAATTTTGTTCATGACAACACACAACACTTGGGCTCATTGGGTGTAGCAAAACTTATTGTGATTGGTGACCAGGTGAGTCCATGTGTTTTTTGTTTGTGTTGTCATGGATAAAGTTGTTTTGAAACCAAGCCTGTACTTGTATGTAGTTTGTTACATGCATACCTGATACTTCACACCCACCTGCGTGGCCAGTAGTAATGCTACCAGCTGTATACTTGTGAATTTATTTTTACATTCTTCTATTCTCACTACATTAAATATGCAATTCTGGAGGAAAGTACCTGCATTAAAATGAATAAACATTCCTAAACAAAGTTGTCATTTGATCTGAACTCAAGATCTGACTTAATTTTGGAACATTTTGCTATTGGCACTATTGTTGCACCTAGTTAACAATCTATACTGTTAACACTTTCGGGACTTTGTCACAGGTCACACTGTGTTGTGTTTTTCTTCTCTGATTAAACACAAACGGTGTTACATACGTACATGGGTTGTAAGGATAATACTATGAGTGCACAACTGTCAGTTACTTTCACACATTGTTTCTATTTGTATTGATACACTGATTTTGCATGGAGTATTCTATATATATTTTGACATGTTTATTGAATTTAAATATATATTTAATAACCGGCATTAATATTTTATGATCCAAATGATGCTTATTGAATTTTTTTTTTTTTTTTTTTTTTTTAAACATCTGATCTTTCACTTTTGCAAGTAATTCCTTATATCCAGCTTGAATATTGAAACTGATAATAGAGATAAGTGCTCACCTAATTTTTGTTTTACAAGAAACCTTCCTAAAACTCCTTTAAATTAGGATTTTAACCCCTTGAATGCTGACCGGCCTGGATATCTCTTGCAATCAAGGGGTTAAAAGCCATCTTTTAAATTAATGAGGATGTTCATTTGTCACCTGTGATGTGGGTGGTTTGCTCCAGAATTGCTCTTCTTTATCTTCTAGAATGTTGTCTTTAATTTTGATATTTTTTTTTTTCTTTCTAGGTATAATATCAGACAGACACTACTAAAGTACCTGTAATGCTAAAATACAAGTTGCCCTTACACAAAAAAATAATTTCTTCTATTTACAGATATGGGGATGGAGAAGACAGCGCAAAAAAATTCCCTTTAAGTGTAGTATACTTGTAATTAATAGAAAGCACATGGATCAACAAATATAGAAAAATAAAATAAAAAAATGCATATAAAGAATGTATATACACTTATTATCAACGGGGCAAAAGGAATAGTCAAAGGACAGTTTGTACCCTAGTAATCAAATACATATCAACAGTAATCTCTTACTTTCATAAAAGGAACTTTATGTATATAGCTAGTGATCTGAATAGATTCAGATATCTAGGGAGTAGTACACAGGTTGGGGAGGTATGAGTGGTGATTTTAAGCAGAGAGAGAACACACAATCTTCCCAAAACGTCTGCTCTATACTAGGCAACCCACATAATCCTATATTAGTCGTGCCCTTACTAGAAGAAAGCGATATATATAGGTGTGCACAATCCTTAATCAATGTGGGTGGCTGCTTACTAGAAATACGAAGTGAATGTGCCCATCGAGATGAATCCAAGATGTTCTGTCTCTCGCCATTGCCTTTGTCCTCCCAAGTCCCTGGACTTGAATGATTTACTTTCTGCTGTAACTTACACTGTAATGATGGCCATCTAACTAGGGACACTGCAGCAATGACAGCAGCAGAGCACTTGTCCTCAGCTCTAGCCCAGCTGTGCGGTAGGAGTCACTAGTCATTATTGGACATCAGTGTGCAAACTTCTATTGCTTGTGCACTACAGAGCTCTGAATACTAGAGGGAGAACTGCGCATTGACTGCTGTGACCGAAAGCGATGCCTGTGGCTGGCTACAATATAACGTACGTCCCGACCAAAGCCTTAGACTAACCTTACACTACAACAAAATGCACTGCAGCTCCAGGTTGATGTCCGGATCAAGGCTCTGTTCTTTCTAGTGTTTTCTGTCTGGAAGCCATTTTTTGTAGCCCAGCAGAGGTGTCACTTTCTGTTACAGTAAACAATGGGCAGTTATCCTAGAAGGAGGCTGTCATGGACATGGGACACACTATTAAAACCTGGGACTGTCTTGAGCGATCCAGGGCACATGGTTCTACCTCTAACACACACAGCAAGGACTCCTAAGGGTGAGAATGTATGTGTTCTATGTCATGCGGCACACCTTACTCCAGGATGTGGACATGTGAGGTTTCTAAACAATCAATCAAAATCCCTTAAAAATGTAAACAAGTTGGCTAGAATATATTAAATAACATACCCGTAGGGCCTAACCACCTCCTCGCCTCTGTTCTTGTGTAATTGACAAGTGTACTGACGATCCCTGAGAACAGTTCACTGTTAAATGCCATCATTCTCATTGAACTGACCAGTACTGTATGTTTTAACCCTTTGAGTGCCAGAGGGGTACGCAACTCATTGGCACTCAAAGGCTTAATCAAACTTACAGTACTTGTACATAAGGGCAGTTATAAGCCAATTGCTAGCCCAATGCATTGCGTACCCCTCTGGCACTCAGAAGGTTAAACTTTTTTTTTTGTGTACTGCTTTTTATATTACTTATGTTAAAATCTATGTTTTGGAATAACTAACATGTTATAACTTACCATTGTTAGCAATAAAAAAAAGATGCCTTGGACACACCTGTCTTATATCTTACATCCTAGCGTGTATGGGCATTTTTATGTCTATAGTTCAGGTGGAAGGGGCTCAGTCTTGTGTGACACAAACTGTGTGTTGTGAGTGTGGCCAGCACAGTCTCTCTGGTCCTGCACCACACACACTCACCTGATTGCTGGCTAGTTTATGTACCTGTTTTTATATATGGCTGTAATGTCCAGGTACAGCACTGTTCATTCCCATTTATGTTACAGATGAACCGTTTTATTACCAAAGTGTTATGCAATGCATGTCTTTGAGTGCCATGTTTGCATACCACTCTGGCACTCAAAGGGTTAAAGATATATTCTGAGCAAGCAATGGCAGATGAAGCTGGTGGCGGGGGTCTTCATCTGAACGTGAGGTTGTAGGTGGAGGTAGTAGCACCTAAGGTACCTTGTAGCATATGAACTTTTAATCTACCCTACGAACTACAATCAGTGAGTCTGTCTCTAAATAAATATATGGCACTAGCTGAAGCTCTGTCAGTTGGAGCTCTGTTCCCATTGACTAACCTTGCTTTTGGCAAGGAAGGCAGCTGCAGGCACGTTACTGAATGGTTTCAGCCCCTGGTGAAACCCATATTAGTAAAGATGAGATGAGTGAGAGTTTCTGCTCTCATTTCCTCTGTTGTAGTCTTTTAGTAAATGCCATCTTAAGGGCCTATTGTTCAACCTAAAAAAGGTGCAGTTTTGGAAGTAACCAACTGCACCATGGGGGGAGTGATGAAAATCTCCACTGATTTTAACACTTTGAGTGACAGAGGGGTACGTTATGCTTTGTGTGACCCTCTGGCACTCAAAAGACCAATTTAACCCTTTAACACCTTGAAGTTGTTTCACAATGTGTTTAAGACCTCTCTAACATTCAAAGAGTTAAAAGCCCCATTTAAATCAATTTGTAGAATATTCATTTTTAACACTATGTATTAAGTGAAAATTGTTTATAAATACCACCTGAGTGCCAGAAGGGTGTGCAATGAGTGGCGAATCCATGCATTGCTCACGCCCCTGGCATTCAAAGGGTTAAGAGTTTACTTAAGTACACTGGAGTAATTCAGAGGCAAACCAACTATAGTATAGTGGACAAACATTTCCATCGCTTTAAATGGAACTTTTAACCCTTTAATGTCAGATTGGTCTAGCTATGTGTTAGAAATCTCTTGCATTCATGGAAATGTAAAAAGCCTATTTAGATCAGTTCAATTTTGAGGATTTTTAACTTATTCGGCATGGTTCCGCTGGTTTGTCCCAGAATTACTCCTATTCTTAGTTCATCTGCCTCATTGTCTTTGTGTTTAATGTTTATTCCAATTTTTGCTAACACTTTGAATGGTAGAAAGGCCTCGAGAATTCTCAGTCACCCAAGAGGGAATGCAGAATGAGTATTTCAAGCTCTGACTCCACTGAACAAGATGGCTGCCCCCTTCCATATTTGAGTCTATAAAAACCTGAAAAGCTGACGATTTCTTAGGACAGAAGTAAAGACCTTAGGCTAATACAATTCCCAGCTTAACATTACCAAAGCTTTTAAAATTTTGTATTACTCTTTTACTTTCAACTTGTTTTACAGTAACTGTGTGAAAGAGGTTTTGTTCATTCTTTTTTGTGTTTTGGAAGCTGAGTGAACTTGTTTAGTGTTGATGGTCCTATAGTAATTTCTACAAAAGAGGAAGTGACAGTGGAATCCAGACTCTACTGGCACTTATTTTGGGCACTGTGTACTGACAAAAAAGTATTGTTCATTAATTTCCACATGTGCAGGACTTCCCTAATTGGGCCGGATATTGATTCATGTCTCATTTAACCCCAGTAATAGTGAAGAAGGGACAATACTAGGGTTGCCATTAGTATATGTGTGATTCTGTGGGTAAAGCTTGTATTTTAGACCTACTCAGAAAAAAATAATTTACATGATTTCCTGATAAGAATAAAATTTTAAGCCAAAAGTTTCTGGCGCCAACTAGATTACAAATATATTTGATTTAGAACAAAAAGAAAAAAGGTGAACCCTTTGGGTGCCAGAGGGGTACGCAACGCATTGCTTTGCAATGAGTTGCGTACCCCCTGGCACTGAAAAGGTTTAAAGAGTTTAATTGTTAGTAATGGGATTCACTTTGAAAGTAACGTGTTCCACCACAACAAAACTCTTTGAGAATTGTATCCTATTGATGTTTATATTGACCCCTTTGAGTGCCAGAGGGGTATGCAACTCTGGCACTCAAAGGGTTACACTCAGGCATACTTTGATTTATTTATATATTTGTGTTTTTGTTTTTTGTTTTTTTGTATCTGTGTGTGTGTGTGTGTGTGTGTGTGTGTGTGTGTGTGTGTGTGTGTGTCTTGAAGGCCTGTGTACCCCAGTTATACAAAGGTAGACACATCTAGTCTATCGTTGTGAACTTCTGGAACAATGGAGTCACAACGATATCTCCAGGCGGTCTCCCTCTGACAAAAAAGCCAAAATCTCTCTCCCTCGTTGAGATGGCCAGAGATATGTTCCAAAGGGAGTGAAACAGTGCCATCTATTTTGTCCTGATGAGCCTCTATAAAGGAGGTCACAACGATAGACTAGATGTGTCTACCTTTGTATAATTGGGGTATTCGCATTACTTTGTCATATATTCAATATTCATTTTATTTCTTTTTATTATTTTACACTTCTTTCACAAACTCCTCACAGGCACATCTTCACTTGTATTTTTATATTCATTCTTTAGGCTTTTCTATGGATTATTCAATCACTGTATGTAACTTCTTACACCTGGACTTGTGTCACTGTTCTTGACCATTGATTGGTCTGAAAATAATGGCGCTGTTATAAATTTGCAAACCTTTTGCCAAAGTTTATATCCCTGAGGAAGTATCCACTGATACGAAACGTGTAGGATTGTGTAGTCCCCAGTGTGTAATTTTACCCCCTTATCTTGCAGTGCTATATAGAAGTTTAGAGACGGGAGGTGCTGTGTTCCATATTAATTTGAACACCTGTGTTTGCCTAGAAGCCACAGCCCTTGTTTGCTACACAAGGCTTTTCACTGTCGGGACCGAGATCCCTGGGAATATAGTTCTGCAGTTGACCATCTGTGATCGTGTTTGTTTGAAAGTCCAAGCCTCTGCCCGCTATTTCCAACATAAGGAGGTTCACTGTTGGGACCGAGATCCCTGGGGACATAGCTCCGTAGTCGGGAGGGAAGATGTGGAATCAAGCTCAAGATTTATGAACTTGTTATTGAAGGCACCTGCCTGCTTGACAATCATATACAGCTACATACCGGTATCTTTTCTGCATAGGGGATATTTTCCATCTGATCTTTTACACATGGGTTTTACTACTTCATTATTATATTTTTTTTTCTATATTTTAGTGAATTCACTGTTTTTCATTAATGTCTATAGCCCTCTGATGCATTAGGACTGCTTCAAGTATTTTATTATTGTATGTTGTTCTGTATCCATATCTTTATATGTGTATTAAATTGTATATTGGTGATTTTATTCTAGCACTCTCCTCTTACTATATTTTCTTTTATTTATTTTCTGTGCACCTCCAGATACAAGGATTGTAGTGATAGCCACTTATTACTCGTTTGGCAGGGGTTCTGTCGGATTTACATAGGCGCCTTTACCAATATATTTTTCTATCACATTGTTAGTGAATTATACAATATGCTAGCGTAGCTAATTTTCATCACTTAAATGATAGCCTAAAACACTGGTACACATTAAAAAGAAAAGATCCTATAGACTAGTACACAGCCAGAAGTTCAAGCACATGTTTTTTAGGCTAACATTTATCCAATATAACATTTATGTGCAGAAAATTGGCTATACTAGCATATTGTATAACGGTTAGCCTAAAAACCATGTCCTTGATCTTCTAGGGTTTTTTGTTTTTTTTTAAGTGTGTACCAGCATCACTGGTACAGCACAGGTAAGGTAATTAGAATACATTAGCATATGGTAACAAGTTTGACTCTCTCCTTAACTGTACATTTGCTAATCTTTTGGCTAACATGACACAGAGGCAGTTTTTCAAATACGTAAACTTGAATTAAGGTGAAAGGTTCCACTTTAAAAGATACAGTCCAGAAAAGAAGTAAACCCCTTGGATACTAGACAGATCACTATTGCGTTATGAAACAGTGTGTTGGAGATATCTCCTAGCAGCATATACATTAATGTAAACACCTTGTTCCAGATTCCAGGGGAAATCTGTTGCCGCAATGCAGGATTCAAATACTGCATTCCATAGAAGTTTTTATATCTGTATATATCTATCTTGACTGCAATATAGTTCAGAATGTTCCTGAACAATATAACAGTATATATATATATATATATATATATATATAAAGTTAAAGATAACTTTCTTTCTACCGAATATTACATTGTTACCCCATACTTTCTGTGTTCAGAATTCCTCTGTAGCAGGATTTTTTTTTTTTGTGTGTTTTTATATTTATTTAGAAAGATTTCTTTACAGGAAGAATACACTGAGATTTCTCTTGCTATCAAGTATGTCCTGGAGTGTTTACAGCAACGAGTTGCATATTTACACAAATAGAGCAACATTATAAACACAAACAAACATACGCACTAAAAATCTATGTATTTATATAAAGTTACATATTGTTGTTGGATATAAAGAAACTTATTTTTAATGATTTTAGACTGGGAGAGGATAGCATTTTATTTGAGATATATCTATCTCTAATTTTTTGGGGGGCCAGGTTACTCCAGGCTTTCAGAGCTCTGATCGACTGGCTTCTGCCTTGTATTGTGGTATACTCAGTGAGTTGTTTGCAGTGGAGCAGAGGTTATAGTTAGTATGGAGAGCAGGAGTGACCATACTGCTCAAGTAGCCTGATAGCTTTCTAGAGAAGTGGTTCTAAACCAGGCAAGGGGTGAAGGGTAAATATAGGTTTGAGTGTTCGCTAATTTAATTCTTCATACATATCACAATGATGGGTTGTGTAATTGTAGTAGAGTATAAAGCGGCATAATGAATTATACAGAGTGTCAAGTTTAGCAATGGATTTGTGACACGGGAGCATATACTACGTTCCCATAGTCTACGACTGGCATTAACACCCGTTGTACAATGTTTTCTTACCAGGGGACTTAAATAGGTGATCTGTTTAGAAACAAATCCTATCTTGGGATAGTTTGGATTTTGAGTTATCAATATGAAGACCAAATGGTGAGGTTGAGGTCAAGCCACATACCAAGGTATTTGTAGGAGTCCACCAGGGCAATGGTTACAATGAGTAGGTGGGGTAGTGCAGAGATTATGCTATTTTGTCCTTAGTACCAAATCCCATTGTTTGGTCGGTGTTTAACAGTTTGTTTGCTATCAATCTTTCAGCTTCCAAGAAATCGTTGTAATAACTGCTTCTAATTGAGATAAGTTTAAATTTTAGCATATATTATGCTCTTATCTGCATACATGTGCACAGAAGATGCTTTGCAAACCATGGACACATCTATAAATGGTGAAAATAAAAAAGGGCCAAGAATGGAGCCTTGGGGAAACCTACTTGTTACTTTGAGCGGAAGGGAAATATTATCGGTAACAGACACACACATTGCATTCTATCTGATAAATTGGATTGAAACCAGTTTAGAGAATGATTACCCAATCTTGAATGCTATGCTGTACTGTATCCAAGGCCTCTGCAAAATCTAGGAAAATGGCTCCAGGGAGTTCACCATTTCCATGTTCGTCTGGCCATCATTGTATAGTTTTTATGAGGACAGTGACTGAGTGATTTGAACTAAAGCTTATTTGAAGCGGGGTGAAAAAACTGGTCAGCTGGGAATACATATTTTGTTGCATGTGGACACATTTCTCTAGGATTTTAGCTAATGTGGGGAGTAGGGATATTGATTTGTAATACTACATTTGTATCCACACTTTTGTGGATTGGCACAGCTCTAGCCACTTTCAAGTCTTTGGACATATACCAGGATGACATGGTGGTATTTATTAGGGATACAATAGTATGGGCAGTGCCCAAGGCACTAAGCTGTAATAATATCATTGCTGGTAGCTGGTCAGGGCCAAATTTAAGATTTCATTTTTGGGTTAAGGACGTGGTCCTATATTTCACTATCATTTACTGGCATAAAATTGAATCCATTGGACCAGCTTGTGGGTGTCACAGTGCCTTACCTCGGCCTGCGCAATTTTGCTGGGAGCAGGGTTCTGGACTGATGCTCCGGCATTCACAAGCCACGTCCCTCTCTGCCTGCAGCCTAGTCTGGTTCCTTGTTACTGGCAGCATTGAATCAGGCTCTTGTCTGGACTCCTGTTATAGGCCCAGTCTGGGGGACCTAATTGGTCCCGCCTTCTCCTACTCCTTTATAAACCTCTATGGGCCTGTGTATCAGTTACCCTTACGTTGTTCTGAGCAGTTCATTGATTTGTATTCCTGATTCCTGTGTATGACCCGGCTTGTCTGTCCATCCAACCTGGTGTTAACCTGTGGCTCTGTCTGACCATTCTCTGTGAGCGCTCCAATTTGGCTTAAATATCCTTTCTGGTGCAAACCTGTGGCTCTGGCTCACTACCTGCTACGTATATGACCTGTCTGACTACCCACTCTGGTGTTGACCTGGGGCTCTGTCCACTGCGCATCCAGCATACCAATGCTTCAGCGGATATCCTATCTGGTGCAAATCTTCGGCTCTGGCTGACTACTCGTTCCGTGTATGACCTGGCCTGTCTGACTATCCTAGCTGGTGCTGACTAGTGGCTCTGTCTTTTTCCTATGTGTGTTGGCTCCCTCTCCACTAACATCCATCCTAGTGCAGACCTGGGGCTCTATCAGACTCCTATCTGAGTCAGTAGTCTCCTTGGTTGCGTTCATTATTGGAGACATCTCTCCTACACTGACTGCAGACTGAGTCAGTGCTAGTCCGTTGGGCGCTTCTCCATATACAGAGACTACAGTGGGCTGAGGCCTAGTCTCGAGCAGTAGTGGTGGATCTTTTGGCAGACTCCTACTTCTTAGAGTCGTAGTCTCTTCGGTCACCCTCTTCCTGTTAATCTTTTTGCATTACTATTATTATTCTAATAAAGGTGATCTAAACTATACCGTCTGACTCCTTGTCTTGCTTGCCAGCCGTAACCGTGGGTGACACTGGATAGATGGAGGGGGGGGCTTACCCTGATCTTCCTTAGTGGGGGACATGGGTATTACAGACTTGTAAGAATACTGAATTATAAACAGTCAAGATCAGGTATTAGGTGAACTCTATACCACGGGCAATTTCTTAAATCACTTAGGAAAGACTGGAGACTACTTTTTCTAAATGATCTAGGAATTATGACTTTGGGACATGATTTGACTTTCATTTTGTGAACACAGACTATGGAGTGATCACTAAACACATTTGCTAGTACACATGACTGTTGCATTCTTCTTGAGCAGGATGAAAGGATTCAGTCTAGTAGAGTATGGTGGGATGTTTCAGTGTTTTGGACAGAATCTCTCACTCCTGGAGTCCAGCCAATTAATATTAAAGTCTCCAAGAACCAACAGCTCACTTTTCTTATTTTGAGTGGCACTCCTTGGGTTATGTCTGAAAGGGACTGTGCTGTCATATCTGGCAGTCCGTAGAAGAATTTTGAGAAGGGAAGAAGGAATTTTGTGTTGCATAACCCTCTGGCACTCAAAGGGTTAATGAGGCCTTCATATACGCTAACTTGAATTCAAGGTGACACATCTGCTCCCCAATGCATAGTTATGTATTTGTAAAGTATACAGACATGTATATCATCAGGGGTGAGCGAGAAAAATTAACAGATTTTCAAACTTTTTCGAACGGTCTGAAGTCAATGGTGGAAGACTTTTGAACTTGGTCCAGGTCTGGGGCGTACAGTTTACTTATTTTTCTTCCATTGTGGGCCACATGAATAGAAAGCTATAAGTGTGAGGGCCATGTTTTTTGTTAGGCTATAATCCTACCTGGGAACTTCTTCCCTTTGAGCCCGTGGAGGGGGGTAATGTGCTGCCACTCAGAGGATGTCAATGACGCTATTAGCATAAAATGGGTGGGGCTTAATCTGGTGGGCAGTGCTTGTCCATTGTGTGTGAAAGTGGGTGGGAAGTTGGCAGAACAGGGAGGGAAGGAGAAAACTCACCACTGTCGGAGAATCTGCCTCTGACCCTGGGGACCCGATAATTTAGTCTGAAAACCGGAGTCTCCAGGGCAGATCCAGAGAGTTCCCAGGAATGGCTATAACTTACCATTAATATCCATATCCTGGACAAAAAAAATTAGATGTATTTATTGACCAAGTCAATGACTGTACTTGCATGTAACAGAACTTTATTCTTGAACTGTACAGTACTGGCAGGCAGGGGGTTAGGTTCATGTAGGCTAGTTGGGTAAAAATATTTAAATTTTTTTTTTTTTTTTTTTTAAATCCAATGTGGGCCACACCCTGGGTCCAGGAGGGCCACATCTGGCCCAAGGGATAGACGTTAAACACCCATGTTCTAGGTAGATAATCTGCTTGCTTATAATCTTTCAGGGTGTGTGAACCATTACATTTGATCAGGTGTTTTCTGTTTTTTTTCTAGATAGTGATGTGGGTGGAAAAGATAATGGTGACAGTTCAAGGATAGAGAAATTATCACTGTGGGTAATCCACAGATACTTACAGCTGGCACTGTATTCTGCAATACGGGCACCAGTTAACAGGTGAATTAACTCCTTCTGTGCTATACATGTCTCCAGTGCCTTGTTTCACAATGCAGTGGAGACATATCTAGCATCCAAAGGGTTAAGACAGAAATGTTCTAAGAGTATGGTGATAGGATTTGTTTTTTTTTTTTGTTTTTTTTTGGCCAACAAGTTTTTAAGTCATCCAGGGTCCTTGTTTAATTTGTAAGGACTGGGGTCATTCCCAAATTCACCTTATTTATTACAACTGTCCATATACATATAAATTTGTAATGGCCCAGTATGGACCAGATCTCCCTTTTTAAAGGAACACTAACACCTAAAATTGAACCAGGGTTGTATATACTTAAATACTGTGTACATTGACCCTTTGAGTGCCATAGGGTTATGCAATGCATAGGGTAAGTGCTAGCATCTGTAAAACTTCTGTTTTCTGAGGCCTAAAACTTAATCTTACATTTGCTCTGAATGCAGCGATTCCTGCCTTTATCAGGGCTCCAAGTACCATAACAGCCATTGTGTGATTGTCCAGGATTGTCTTTAACTGGGCTAATATAAGATTGTGGTCTTTCTAAATAAAAGAGCAGTTGGGAGGGGACTAACCACAATAAATTGACGGCTGTTATCCCTCATTACAAACAGCACAAACATTCCATAAATGCTCTCTTAATAGGACATTTTACACATTAATTAATTAAAAAGTTTGATTATATTTTAGGGATACAATTTTACATACTCCTCTAGCTGTAAGTACATGTTAGTTAAAAATGAAATTGGATGATATTAATTTATCTGTTGGTATTATATTCATGCTGGACACACAGTAGGATTGTACTGATTATTATGCAGCCCTGTAGAGTGACCTATTCAAAACGCTCCTGCATTAACCCGTTAACGATCGGTGATGGCCCTGGCACGTCACGACTTTTTTATCACAGTGCGTTTACAAGGCTTGTGATCACTGGGACAGCTTAAAATGGACTGCTCACAGATCTGTACTGTTTATTTGCAAGTTCATGGTTAAAGTGATATAGTAATGTTTCACAAAAAACAGCAGCTCCAATTAATCTTCATAGTATTTAGGCCATGGAGAGTGTTATTTTAATACTGTCAGAGTTGTAGCTCAAGAGTCATGGAATGATAAAGTATCCCCCTCCCGCCCCTAGTGTGTTAGCGTCATCTAATGCAGATGTGCGGAGGTTCTTGGTATTTCTAGGTAGAGAGGCTAGGGAGCAAAGTTTGGAGAGCGAAGCTGGTGGTCGTAGGAGCCCTATTGGAATGTCCTTGCTGCGGCCTTCACTGTAGTAAAGGTGCTGGCCGCAAAGCCAGATGTCTGACCCCAGTTGAGCCGGGGCCAGGACTTGGATGGACACTCCTCAGACCTGTAAACAGGGAAAGACTGAACCACAGAGGACCCCACAATAGCAGTTACAGTAACGAGGTGGAAACTGCGATTGGGGAAGCAGAGTCCTAAGGCAGAGAGAATGCAACAACAGAGGAAGGCTACTAAAAATGTAAGGCTCCCTAGTGACCCAGCCAAAAAAGGAGCAGATGGGCCCTGAGGATAAGTAGGTACAAACAACCAGCCAATAGGAGTGGAAGAAGCGAGGGCTCTGACAAGGTGGTGTAGAACCCCTGACCAGGGCAGATAGGCACAGTGCCAAATAGAAAGAGAGGGATCCATTGGCAGCAGAAACTCCCAAGCAGCCAGGCCATCTAACTATGGCAGAATCAGAAGAGAAGGACACTGAAGGCAAGACGAAGAATGGTCAGGAGGGTAGCCTAGATCGTAGATCGTAACACAGTATTGCAGTACAGAGGGGAGATCCAGAAGAGTCATCGGATACAAGCATCGGTCAGACAGCAAACAGAACTCAGCAAACAGGTACAGATACTAGCTTGATAAACATATCCTCAGGTAAGGGAATGACACACCTATAAGCGCACCTCATCCAGTCCCTGAAGGGGAGTAGTCAGGTGTGCAGGTCAGAGGTGAAACAAGGTGTAACAGTAAGCCCCCTCAGATGTGGAATCTGGTCCTGGGATCAGACCGATCACAGCAAATAACAATCTTTTTACTGTGAGCATAAAGAAAACCCTGCCCCCCTTGACAGGTTTTTCCTTATGCTTACTGAAGGTTGTCCCTCTCTGTGATCCATCCAGACAGTCTTGCTGCTCAGAGGTGAGCAGTGTTACATCAGTAAAAGGGGTGGGAGGGGGATACTTTATCATTCAACTACTCCTAAACTACAACTGACAGTATTGAAATAACACTCTCCATGGCCCAAATTCTATGAAGATTATTTGGAGCTGCTTTTATTGCTTTAAATATATCTACTTCCTAAAGTGAAAAGGGTCTACTCCTCGAGTGCAACCAATCTCAAGCACGGTCATGTCTTCTTTAGAGTGGGATCAGGTTCTGATTACTGTGGTAGTATAACCAAATGTTAGTTTTGCCAGTAGCACAGAGGTAGTGATGTGATTATGAAAATAAAAGGTAAACAGGCAATTTTCAACTTGTAATTTAGTACTGTATGTAAGTGTTTTCATAAATTTATAGTGGCTTGACAGTGTCCCTTCCAAAGGAAAATGTAATCTATAACTGAGGGCCTGCTGTAGAATACAAAATATTAGCAATACTGAAGCAAACCATCTACACCAGACCTCCACAAAGACTGGGGGCGCTAGGTTGCCATGGCAACCAGAAAATGTGACCGGACACCCACACTTTGGCTTAACATATGCAAGCGGCAGTGGCCCTCTGAGTGGCCTGAAAAAAATTAAAAAGGGGACCCACCAGGAGATCTTAGAATTCCAGTGGGGCCTCCTTTTTTATTATTTTCTTCCACAGAAGAGAACTGCTGTGAAAAGTGCTGTCCTCCGCTCCTCCATTTGAAACCAGATACTTCTGGTTTGCACTGAGGTGACCTCAACGCAAGCGGATGATGCGAGGCAATGTGTGCTACACTGCTCTGCACCACTGTTGGAGATAGGCCATAGTCAATGATATGAGTGATGCCTATGAACCAATGCAAAAAAAGGGCAGGCGGGAGAGAGAATGGGTAGATAAAAGCCTCTGGCCAGTGAAGAGTGAAGCTTTTCTGAATGCAAATATGGTTACTTTTTACACAAATAGGAAGGGTTAAAAGGAAGACTACAACTAAAGAGGATTCTAAATGTTTCTCTACTTTGGGACCTTCATTCAAAATTTCACCAGGGGTCTCCAGAGGTTCTTAACTACCCTGTTTAAAACTATGGAAAATATTCAGATATGTGAAATATTGAATTCTCCTGACTTTACCGAAGATGATCTTCTCCTCCTCCTCCTCCTCCTCCTCCAGAATTGCTTCTATGAATCATCCTCAGTGATGCTACTTTCCAAACTGAAGTGCTGCACATGTCACATACTCCTCCCAGTGCACCTGTATGAGTCCGTACACTTCCAACCTAGCCGGCCTTTGGTACACTTGGAGAAAAGAAGCTGTTTCCATGTACAAAGGGCCTGCTTTATGCCCGATAATGACCTTTTTAACCCTTTGAGTGCGAGAGGGGTATGCAGCGCATGGCAGCGCCGTGCTTCCCATACACCTCTGGTACTCAAATGGCTAATCAAAATAGGATGTGCTTCTCCTATCTAGTACATGCTCCTCTGTACACTGCAATGGGCATCCCCTTTTGGAGCCCTCATACTAACCCCAGTGCCTTTATCCTTTGGTTCTCAGTTGGTGTTGTGCTTAAGAGTTGTGGTATCAGGATTTGGCTATGGCAGCACAGTGTGTCCTATACGTAATAGATGTTCCTGACTGCTGTGCGCTGGAGTCTATGGAACACATCTGTGTGTGAAACACACTGGGGATCTTGTTCACCAGGCTAAAGAGATTCAATTCTGGGGCAAGCCAACTGCACCATGTGGCTGAACTTAAAAATCTTGTTGTTTTTAAATGATGCTGTTAACCCCTTGAATTCTATAGAGGTCTCCACCCCTATTTATATCATGAGCATTTTCACTTCAACCGTATGGTGCAGTTGCTTTGCTGCAGAATTGCACATATTTAGCTTGAGGAATCGGGTCCGGCAAGTCTTGGGCTCACTCTTTATGGAGGTTGCCAGGTGACAGTTGCTGGAGGGAGCATGTTGAACCCTAAAACAGTACGTGACAGGGCAAACCAGCTGCATTATAGGGGAAATAAACTCCCAATATTAAATGGGACTTTAACCCCTTGAATTCCAGAGGTATCTGGCATATTGCTTTTTTAGAATCCCCCCCCCCCCATGGTTCTCTGGAAGTACTCTACTGCTCTATATCTGCTTTAATTCAAGAAGAATATATTGTATAAATACTTCCCATTTTAAAGTACAGCTGTAAACTCCAAAAACTTCCCTGGTGTGTAATATACTAATAATTGTAAGTATTTATTGAAGAAGTGCCAAAGCTTCACCTTTTAGGTTTCATATGACAAAAATCCCAGATAACGTCTTGAATTCAACATGATTTAACACTTTATTTCTCAATCTGGTGCCAGATCACAGTATGAACTAACTCTGCTTGGATTACCTGCTACACACATCAGTTACATGTCTACCAGGTAGCGGACACAAATGTTCCACTGGTGAACACAATGGGGGTTATGCACTATGGTATGATATAGTGGAGATGACTTCTCCAGTGATATCACCTCTCCAGTTCCTATGTTATTCTATGGAGCCTATGCACTAAGATCTCCAAAGTTGAAGAAATCTTAGTGCATTTGCTAAATAGAATAACACAGGAATTGGGGAAGTGCTAAACTGGAGAAGAGGTCTTCACATTATCCCAAAGGTCATATAAAACTAAAAACAAGAAAAGAGCTCCGAATAGTGTAATAATTTCACTTCACATAAAACATAGGTTTAAACTGAATTGCACTCATGTTTCCAAATGGTCAGATAATGGTTATCAGCCAATCTGACAATAGAGCATATGGAGAAATTTACACCCGTCTCCACTCTGGGACAGGACAGTCCAAACCTCAGGACTCAGAGTCACGACAAAACGGCTGCTTCCAGGTAGTAAAAAATCCAATATACAAATTATGCAGCTGCTTTCTCAAAGCAAAAAATGCCAACAAACAGAAGCCATTCATATTATCACCTGTTTATCACCCCTTAGTGCATCTTGCCTAATGTTCTCATCCGTTTCATTTAGTGTTTTGTTAAATTAAAGGGGAACTACCACCTCAACATTAGTCTGTATTAATGTCTCTTCCCTTGTTTAAAAGCTCTATGTAGTTATTTTTCTAAAAAAAACGCATTGTAATGGCATACACATTACAATACTTTTGTACCTGATGAAGTCCGTCCCATTGGAAACCTTACCATCACTGACAATTCCCATCACCCAAATGTGGATAGCTCAGTTTACCAGGTGCTTTTGTGGACCTAAGCCCTGGGGGAAAATCTTGGCTGCAAGTTCTTTCCTCAGGAGTTGCCCACTGAGGCTTCTTCGTGATATATGGTAATCTGAAGATAGAAGATCTGCTGAAAAAGGTGAGCACCCTTTGAGTGCTGAGGTCCACGTGTCCCATGCTTCCCCTCCGTACAGGGGTCTCATTTGGAGTTCCTATTACATACTCCTGCACTCATTGGGTTTATCTGTATGTCTGTGAGGTGTTTAGAGCAAGTTTCTGTGGTAACTTAACCCTTTTGTTGCTGGTTAGCACGTTTTGGGGGGCGGTTTTGGGCACTTTCACTACTGGGACCAGTTTTTATTGGGTCTACTGTTTTATTTAGTGCGGCCTTTGTGTTTTACGTGTTGGTATTCACCTTGTTAACTTTATGTTTGCGCGTTTACCGCATAGACGCTATTGCTCCATTCACTTCTATGGGACTTTATAGTTTGGGACATATCTCTGCAACAGGTCCACATAGAGTGGTCAGAGATGGCTCATTGTGTTGGTTTTCCCTTGCTCTGTCTTCTGGTCAATCTTCTGGGGATGCTGGGGGCTTCAGGCACTGTTGGGGGTACTCTGTCAGCAAAACTATATTTCACATGAACATGTTTCCATTGCGGCAGCCATTTTGTGTATTTGCAGATCGAGTATCCTACGCAGGGCTTGGGCTCTCCTTCAGCTTAACCCTTTGCCTACCAGATAAGTCTTAATTTAGTGTTTCTGGAGTGCATTAATTATCGTACACGCTTTATTGTGGGTGTTTTGATACTTTGACCATTTTGCCTCTGAGAATGTCTACTCTGTTAGACCTTGGGGCTAAACCTAAGACCAAGGATACTGGGGTGTCTGTGTCCCTCATTGCTTCTCATGTCAATCAGGGATACCTAGAGAATACTCAGGTCATATTTGCCCAGCATGCGCTGCTGCTCCTGAATCCCCTGCTGGGGCCTCCAGCCATGCACTAAAGCCAATATGGATGCAAGAGTTTAAGGCTACTACCAGGGACCTCCGGTCCACCTTACAGGAGGTGTTCAATTTGTTGCAGACCCCCGCCCCCATCAGTTCTTCCTAAACCGACGGGTGTACCTGATGTGTCTGATTCCTCTGAGGAGGAATTATTGGTGGACTCTGATGATGACTGTTCAGCTGTTCCTTCATCTCAGTTTTTTTGGGGACCCCTTCGAGGCGGACCCCATTCCTTCAGCTGAGGGCCTGATCAGGGCTTTGTTGTCCACCCTGAACATTCCCTTGGTGCATGAGGCATCTTCTGACCCCTCTGTTTTCCAGGAGCCTGTTGGGCCCCATGCCTGCTTTCCACCTAATCCCACCCTTGACTGCTTGGTGTCAGAGGAGTGGAAATTTCTAGACAAAAAACCATCTGAGTCTAAAGTTTGTTAAACTTTATCCATTTTCTGAAACGGCCCTTACTCAGTGGGTTCATCCCCCTAAAGTGGATGCCCCAGTGTCCAGGCTTTCTAAATCAACTGCTGTGCCTGTGGCTGACGCTTCTGCTCTTAAAGACTGGACTGACAATATGCTTGAGACTTCTCAAGGGTATTTTTGCAACTGCGGGCTCTGCTTTTTGCCCTACCTTTGCCACTGCATGGGTAAATAGGGCTGTGGCTGTTTGGATTGAATAGCTCCATTCTGCTGTCCGTCAGGGGGCCACTACTTCCAGAGCATCTACTATGTCTGTGGTGGCCAGACTGGTACTTTGGCTTAAGATCTGGTCCGTTGACACGGCCTCCAAGAAGGCTCTGCTGTCTTTGCCTTTTTAGGGTTCTTCCCTGTTCGGGCCTGAACTTAAGGATCTCATCAATGAGGCCACTGGAGGGAAAAGTTCTCATCTGCCAGTGGTCCTAAGGAAGAAGCCACCTGTTAAAAGGAATTGACTTTTTCATTCCTTTCAAGCAGACTCGTGCCAAGCAACCCAGGCGGTCCCTCAGGCTCCATGCTCCTCATCTAAGCCTAAGCAGCAATGGAGAGCTAACTCCACCACGAAGCCCAAGGCTTCCAAACCTTCTTCTGCATGACTGCCCGAATCTGGGTCCCCACCTGCAGATAGGTGGCCACCTATGCCACTACCTCTCAGTTTGGAGGGCCTCTTTGGTGGACCCTTGGGTTTTACAGGTGGTGAGGATTCCCTTCACCTCCCTTACTCCTCCAAGGACCTTTGTTTCTCGTTCTCCCTTGGGAGCAGAAAAGAGATACCTTTTCGAGGCTGCTATTCAGGCCCTGCTAGACAAGGCAGTCCTGGAGCCATTTCCCCCTGAGGAGAGGGGCTTGGGATTCTACTCCAACCTCTTTGTGGTTTACAAAAAGGATGGGGGCTGTCGTCCCATTTTGGATTTGAAGGACCTGAACTCCATTTTGGTCAGGTCCCTGTACTGCCAGGACTCTCTGCGCACAGCCAGCAGGTGCAGGACTGCATTCATGCTCTCTCCATCACAGGTGGATCATCAACTTGGACAAGTCAGATCTTTGTTACTTCTCAGAAGACTGTCTTTCTGGGCCTCCTCTTCATCACTCAGAGGGAGAGAGTCTTTCTGACAGACGAAGTGGTTCATCAGATAGCACTGAAGGTACAAGCTATCCTGTCTCAGAATCCGGTCCCAGCCAAAAAGTTGTCATCCTTGGTGGGTAAGTTCATTTCCACCACAGAACAAGTTCCGTTTGCCATGGCTCATCCCAGGGAACTTCAGAGGTTTCTGATCCTGGACTGCAAGGGCCGTCCAGATCTACTGGAAAGATCCCTGTCTCTCCCTCTTCACATGGAGCAGAGTCTTGTGGTGGCTCAACCTGAACAATCTCCTGAAAGTCAGACCCTTCCTGGTGCCCTTAAGGACCACAATCACGACGGATGCCAGCCTCTCCAGATGGGGAGCGGTGCTGGGGCACTTGAGTGTTCAGGGCTGGTGGTCTCAGGAAGAATCTCTCCTTCCCATCAAGGTCTTGGCGCTTCGGGCGGCATTTAATGCCCTACATCACTGGACACAGCAATTGGAGGACTGCACTCTGACACTCAGAGGGCTAAAGGTGACACACAGAAGGCTGGGGACGGAGGCACAATGGGAGAAAAAGCAGATGTGGCAGAGTTTCAATAGAAACTCACCACATCCAGAGGAATCTGCCTCTGCCCCGGAGACCCGGTAAAGCTCTGTCAGATCCGGAGTCTCCGGGGCAAATCCGGAGAGTTCCCAGGTATGCTTTTTATGCGATATTCATTATGTTTTATACACTGCATTGTGCCCTGAAATCTTGATAAACATTCATGGGGTCAATACAGACTGTCACAAACTAGGACTATAGGCCCTGCTGAGACAGTGGGGAGAGTGTGGGAGTGAAAGGGTTAACAATACCAGACCCCTGGTTACCTGTTACTATTCCTAGCAACCACCACATTAACCCCTGAAATCCCTCCTACACTATCTCCCCAGTACTACAATTCGCTGCTACCACCAAGACTTTTTATCTGGGCGTCTTAGGTTACCCCAAACACAACAGAATTACAGTATAAAATCACCTTAATAATCAAACATTTAGACTTAACCCTTTAGTAGCTTGTTCTAACTGAGCTTTCTTCCGAGTAGTGAGTTCATATTAGAGAACAGACACAAGAGCTGATTAATTGAACATTTAATCTGAAAAAAGGCTTCACAGTGCTTGTTATAAAAATAGAGAAATAAAGGACATACACAAATACAGATTACACATAAGCAAAACAGTCCATAAAATTAAAATGGGAGAAACACAAGAAATCCTTAAATACAATTACCGGTATTTTAAGAGTCCTTGGGAACTTCAGATGGTATATCCCCCTTCAGTTGTTACAAAGAAATTCCTTGCTTTATCCAAAAAACACATATTAAATAGTTTCCACAGTTCCTTCTAAGAGGCCAACCCCCTTCAGTTGTTACCTGGGAGGGTTAGGGGTTTGGCTTGACCGTTTACAGCCCACTCAATCAAACCTGTCAGATCTTACTAGAGACTTGTATGTTTTGGGAAGCCTTATGACTTTTCAGGTACAACACACAGAACACCTCTATAATGTTATAATAATCATATTCCTCATATCTGTGTGAATATCTGGATACCAAACATGCTGGGTCTAACTGGTTGCAAAGTGGCTATTCTTGTAACTCATAGCAGGAACACCTCCCCCTGGCATGTCTGGTACGCGACAAAAGGGTAGAACCTGGGCATTCTGAATATATATTTGTATTGAACCATTTTATACTGTATATACATGTTCCCCCTATTTCATAATATTTGACTGTCCTCTACGTGAACTCCTATCAGAACAGAAAGTTCAATATAGTTTGACACTCTGTTCTGCTCTGGCGATGCTCATTTAGTTTCTGGTGATGTTATCTACTTAGCTAATTTTATGGCCTAGGACTGGTGCACTTTGAATAACAAACAAACAAATTATACAACCCAGAGGGCCAACTCATGCCTTGGCATGACAGATACATAACTCTGAAGTGTCCCTCTTTAGGAGGGACAGTCCCTCTCTGAGACTCCAATCCCTCTGATCCTCTTTCCCACCCTGTGTCCATCTTTTTAGAAGATCGGACTGTGTAGTGTGTATATGTGTATCATACATTGCTCCACATAAATCAAATTCACGTTAATATAAACTTCAGTATATGTGTTTATAAATTAGTCTGTGTAAATTAAATACTTTATGTAACTGAATACATGATTTAGAGCAAGATCAAAGAGATATGGTCCTGAAATAACCTAAAATTATGGTAATTCTCTTGCCACACCCCCATCAACCCCACCTAAAGCAAAAGTGTCCCTCTTTGACCTTTTGAAATGTTGGGAGTTATGTAAGTTGTGTGAGGCACATTAAGCAGTAATTAAGTGGTTATCTTAGAAAAACTTCTGGGAGGTATGTGTTATATACCCCTCTGGTTCTTAAAGGGTTAAAACCTTTTATTTGGCAAACATTTCAGAAAAAAGTTTCAATCTTCTACACATACCCTGGTTATCCTATATAAACACACATAACACTGGCTGAAACGCCTGCCTAGTTCCACTGTTTGCTATTCTAGAAATCTGCTGTGGGGAACCTTGAATACAGTTCCTAACAATGAAAGACCCACTACCACTAGGACCCTATACCCACAAGCATCCACGTACATACATCTCCTATATGTGCACCAATACATATCCAAGGGGCAGGTGAATCGCATTTCCTCACTGCTCCTGTAACATGGCTGTGGGACCCATAAACACCTGCAACCAGTAACCCTCTGGCACCTTTACACTTGCCAATCTCTTCCAAACAGAACTGCCCTACTTCCTCCAACTCTCTTCCTTCATAGTCCTGTCAGGGCCCCTCCCCCTGAGGTCCACCCGCATTCAGTTGGCATTGTAGAAACCCTTTGACTCAGATGCCAACTCTTCTGTTTTTAATAATTGAATAAGTGAAATGTGAATTTGTTTGTCTCTTGAATAAGGGACTCTTGAAAACCGTATATACTGAAAGCATACGCTTGTTTTAAAATATGTAAATGTTCAATATGATATGACACTGGTAATCAAAAAAATGGAGAAAAAAGAAAATGTCAGAAATCGAGAGGTAGTGTACCCTTTGTCCCAGCAGCCTACAAGAGCTTCTCCCTTGCATGCTCTTGAGCACCACTGCTTGAGCAGCCAAAAGCCACAAACTAGATAGGGTTTCATTATTAAAACAAGTAACTAACTTGTGCGTGTTGGGGAACAATTTTAATAACATCTCTTATGCTAAAGGTAGGAAGGTAGAATTTCTAAGAGGTTAAATCCTCTTTATATTTAAAGCAAATGCAGTGGACCACCCTCTAGAATTTAACAGAAGGATGTGACGGTGGGTATATTTGTCAGTATGCCTAACCCTGACTTGAAAGCCAAATTTCTATCAGTATGGCCTGGATTCTATTGCACATGGTACATATAGTACTGGCTAAATCTCCAAATGATCCCCATGGAGTTCAGTAGGAATCTGTGAGCTAAAGCAATTTATAAAATGCAACAAAATCCATCTACAGGTCTGAATGTGCTATCATTTGATAAAGAGACTCCATCTAATAACATTATATCTACCTCAGAAGGGTGATTGGCTTAGCTGACCTTGCCGGGACCAGAACAGATTCTACAGCTGGTGCATTAACCAACTGAGCTGTCTCACTGGCTAAATTCACTAATTGCACCAAAAATTAAGGCAATTTTAGTGATTTAAGTCTTAACTCGAGGTATAACCTGTTCTTAATGGAAGAACATAGTGACAGCCATGTATGTGAAAAAATATACTCCGGTGTGAATTCTCTGAGGATTTTCTCAGAATATTTTCAGGTATATTTATAAACATGACCTGTTGCAAATTTTAGCTACAATTCTTAAACTTACACAAAGAAACCTTTATACACATCTTCACCCATTTTCCCATAGGGTATATGAAATATGTTGTTGAACCTGCTCAAAATGAAGAAATTATAAAAATAAATAGAATTAATGGAGACTATTTCTTTGTTGGCATTATACTTCAGATGATTTTGCACTGTTATACCTAAACATAACATAAAAAGTACAGTAACTTGGGGTGGGAGAACACTACTTTATTTCTAGTGGGAATTCCCTCAGAACTAGACCTTCTCCTTTCTGTGAAAGTTTCAGCAGGAAGAAAAGTTGGACGAAAATGCATAATTGATTTAAATGGGCTAAGAGCACACTTGCGCCATCATGCAAACAAGAATTAATGTCAAAGTGGAGTGGGGGGAAGGTATATCAAGTAATTAAAGAAATGTATTCAGACCAAAAGTAGTGTGAAAGTAAACATGAAAACAAACTTTCTCCTTCTATAAAGTTGCCCTCCAATAATTAGGCATATGGCGACTAGATTCATAATAGTGCTATTATCTCTCATAAGTACCTGGTTCTGAAGTAATCCTTATTCTTCGGAGACCAGAAGCCAGGCTTGCACGCAGACATCTTGGGTTAGACATCTGCGCGCATGCACTGTCCATGCCAGTCTATTCTGGGAGTTATTGCATGGTGCCTTAAGGCACTGGAAGGGACTGACTGCGCAGCTGAGCAGATGGCTCTAAAGCAAGAAGCCTGGCCATCAGTGTCTGAAGAATAAGGATTACTTCAGAACCAGGTACTTATGAGAGATAATTGCACTATGAAGCTAGTCTCCATATGCTTAATTATTGGAGGGCGACTTTATAGAGTGTGAAAGTCCCATTCTCTTTAACCTGTACATGAATGACCTGGCTATCACCCTGGAGAAATCATTCACACTCAGGTTTATTGCTAGGAAATACAAATATAAACAAATCGTGGTGAGTGAATTCCCTAAGGTCAGTAACACATATTCTGACCTCCAAGACAAATGGTAAAATCACCCAAAATGAATCTCTGTATCGCCAGCCTATAGAAGCTGAACAGCAATACATATTGTACTGGGGAAAATGGCACAAATCAAAATGAAGTGCTACAGCTCACTGAACAGGACATACACTCTAGAGGACTATCTTCTAATAGTCAAAAACACCAAACAGGAAGCCTGAGGAAGACAGGATCTGTAAACAATGCAACATGGACCTAATTGAGGATGACTCACTTCCTCATCCATTGCCCCAAATATGAAGATACAAGGAGACATTACTTTGGAGACTTTGCAATATAAATCAGTCTTCCTAAAACGAAGGGAAAAACAAAAGATGCAAATTCTACTGGGTGAGAGCTGTGAGACGGCATAAAAAGCTGCAGAATAACTGTCCGTTTTTCATAATATAAGACACCCACAAGACCACAGATAATACAGGAGGATTGAATATGATTGGGACTTCAAAACGCTGAGACCAAAAACAAACATACTGTATGAAATGTACATTTAATCTATATTTGGAATGATCCATCTACAGCAGTATCTGGGTGTGGGGGTATATACTAACCAGTTTTACCAGAAATATTAATATCAATTAGTCATTCCAATAAAGCATTATTGTATTGTATCTTATTGTCATCATGCAGACACCTATATTACTAGGCACACTCCCCAAAATATACACACACATACACCTTCCCAATGTCATCGGTTTCCTCTCCTGTCAACTTGGTGATTGGTTCTGATTTTGACAGTCTGGTCTGTATATTCAGACAGACTGTGTGCGCAACAAAAGTATATAATTTTTTCTATGTGGATGATGTCAGTAGGGACAGACACATAGGATTTTTATTTATATTGTTTGTGGGTTTTGTTTTGTTTTTGTTTTTTGTCCCCAGCTTTGTTGCTGCCAATTTTTATATAAATAACGGGCATATATTGTTCATAAATGTACTTTACTTTGCAGAATAAAAAGTAAAATGATTAAAAAGGCAATTTTGTTAGAACAAAACATAGTTAAAAAAGCAACCCCCATTTCCATGGTCTTGTGATGAAAAATGTGATGTGTTTTACATCCCAAGTCAAAAAAATGCTTAAAATCCATCCGCCGTTTCTGGGGCCAAAGGGTGAGATATGCAGTGCATTGCACAACTCTCTGGCATTCAAGGGTTAAACCATTTCCTTTGTGAAATATCGAGTCTGACTCCTGTCTTTTCTTCCTTATGTTTTTACCTAGTCTTTTTTTAAGATGTGAAAGCTTAGCTGGTTCGGGAGTCCTGCAGATACAGAGTTACATGCACATTAGTGAGAATTAGCTGGAGGATTTATAATGGCATCACATTTTTCTTTCCCATGAGTTTTTAAAACTGGAGGGCTTTGCATGGATTCAGAGAACAGATATGAAGTTACTTTACCAGAACACATGACTAACATGGTTAGCCCCTTGGATATTGAAGACTTCTCATTCATTGCTTTGCAAAGCCTTGTAAATGGGTCTAGGGATTAAACTGTCTTAACTTGGATACATCTGCAGCATAGAACAGGTGCAAAAATGTTGTTTTTTTTTTCTCATACTGGAAGAGACCTAATTGTACTGTATATGTAAGAAAACCCCTTTGAACGCTACAGATTGGACCTGGAAACTCTTGGGTCTTATTCATCAAGGTGAAGAGGTCTAGTTTTGGTGGAAACTCACTGTGCCTTTGGTCAAAGACAAATATGTCCTTTGTTTTAAATGGATCTCTAGCATCAAACAAGCCATTTAAATCAATGGGAATTCTCATTCCCTCCTTTATAGTGAACTTCTGCGAAAACTGTTGTGCTTTATAAGTATATGATAATAATAACCGTGTGTTATCAGTTTCTGAAGACACATAGTTGCTAATGATCCAACCAATCCTAAGCCTACACCTGCCTCCTCTTAGCTACTTTCCTGAATATCCTCTCACCCATCCAGCTTACCCCTTTTGAGTGTCAAAGTGGTATCCAACACATTGCAAAGCCCTCTGGCCCTCAAAGGGTTTCCCTATCCATCAGCACTAATCCAGTCATCTAGCAGTGGTGATCCCAACAAGTGAGGAGAACTCTGGGGTCACTGTTTCAATGAGTAAAACTTGGATGTTTAACACCACTCTTTGAAGTCACCTAGTAGTCCTGGGTTTAAGGATATGCCCATTTCGGCAAATATAGGTTAATCAGTGGCTCTGTTCTTTTGACTCGCCCAGTTATACTATTGTAGGCATATTCTTAAAGAAACATCAACGCCTCTAATAATAAAAACCCTAACCCTTTGAGTGCAAGAGAGGTATCCAACACATTGTAATGCAATGTGTTGGATACTTCTCTGGCACTCAAAGGGTTAATGTGGGACTCTCGTCAAGTGTTTAAAAGTCCTATATGTTTAGAAGTGTGTTTTTTGTTTGAAGATGTTAGTATCTTTGAAGTGGTGGAAATGTTGACAAATCCCTATAGCACCACCTGGAAATAATTGTGCACGCCAGCCTAGGGGTAGAAAGGCAAGCACCCCCTTGCTTGATGCGAGTGAATGTCTACATTCCAAAATAGTATGACTCTTGAATAACTTAATTAAATATATCCAATAGTTGTGACCATTTCAGTACAGACAGCCAATTTCCTAAAAGAAAATCGGTAGGTATAATTTTGTGCTTCTGGCACCCCTTACAGTATATCCAGCCATACCAGTAGGGTATCCTTTTTCATGGACAAACAATGAATGCAAAGGGGACGGGGGGGGGGGGGAGTACAGCTTTTAGCTTTAGCACAACCGTCTGGAAACATTTATTGTGTACCAGGTTAGGGATATAAAAAAAAAAAAATTAACCCTCATTTAATGTGTTATCGTTTTTTTCAAAAATGGTATGCTTTGTCTATCTCATCTTCATTTATGTATCTCGTATAGCCATGTAAGTACAGGCATGTCACGTTCGAAAACTTGTAAGGAAGTGGAGAGCTTGTAGTTGGTGTATTTAAAAAAAAAAAAAAAAAAAAATTCTTACAATTTATTTTGAAAATAATTTACTAAGAAGAATATATTGAGATTTCTCTCATTTATAAGTATGTCCTGGAGTGCTTTTACAGTAAGAATTTACATATTTACGCAAAATAGAGAGAAAATATTAAATCACTAGTGTAAAAGCCCGTGTACACTGGCCAAGGTCTGGGTGATGTTAAGAGGCCAGCCCTGCTCTGCGTCCTTCCACCGACGCGGTCATGCACTGTAGAGACTGCCCGAAAGCACAGAATGCTCCCAGCACAGAACTCCCAACATTCTGTGAGTTCGGGCAGTCTCTACTGCTCATGACTGCTTCTGACAAACATCCTAGCGAATTGTTTTATAGGACATACAGTTACATTTTTTTTTTCTTTTTCTTCAAAGCAGTCATTCTTTTGTATCTCTGACAGCTTGTGACACAATGCAACATTTATTCCATGTGAAGCACCATGAGAGAGCTGAATTTGTTCTGAAAACAAAAAAAAAAAAAAAAAAGCCTATATATTTTCCATATGTAACTAGAATGTTTTCTACGGGAATCATACATAAACAGATAGATAGCAAAAATGTTGAAAATGTGTCCAGCCATCAGGGTACACACAATTTCCCAAGCTTCTGGCACTGACTGGGTTAAAAAAAAAAAAAAAAAAAAAAGAGGGGGGGTCACCATAACAGAAACACCTTAGTTGTTGCAAGGTCTTAGGGCAATACTCAGTGGTGTAATTCTGGAGCAAACCAAATGCACAATAAAGGAAAAATACAATTCACTTTTTGGTTTTTTTTTTAATAGTATTTGTAACCCCTTTAATACTATATAGAGGTCTCCAGCTCCCTGTTAAGCCATATGTTGAAGACCTCTCTCTAGTATTCAAGGGTTTAAAATCAACATTTTAATAAGTGGGGATTTTACGAATTTAAATTTGTCCCCTGTGGTGCAGTTGGTTTGCTCTAAAATTGCATCTCTGTATCTAACTGAATATGTTCATCTTTAATATGGTCAGAAATTCCTAATGGCTACTATGAATAAATACTGAGTGGATTGGTTCTCCAAAATGAATAATTTAACTAGTACTGGATATCATGTCCATGAAGACAGACCTCTTTTAATTTAGACTCCAGGGCCACAGATGGGAAGACCTTTTGAAGTTTATATAGGAAATAAAGAAGATTACAGTAGGAGGTGTTTGTGGCTTTAACTCTTAAGGATCAGAGGGGTGTACAATTCATTGTGAACTTAGTCATACCTGGGAACGCTGCAGATCTGCCCCAAAGACTCCAGTTTTCTCACAGGGATAGTAATATCCAAATATAAATGTGCATCTGATTGTTCAATATAATTTTTTTTTTTTTTTAATATATTTTTATTATCAGATCACTCCATACACATTTTAAATACAAAAAAAAGGGAAATACATGTAAATCGTTCAAATACACAAAAGTATGGAAACATTTATAGCAATGAAAGAAACATATGCATAGTAGTAGGGCGTACAGAGTCGACCTGAGGTTTTTTATGTTTATTTCAACCTTCAATAACCCAAACTGCTAAGTTCAATATAATTTTTAATTCTGAATAGTATGTTCTGAAAATCTGTTACCTTCCTATCCGGCTTGAAAAGTCAATTAAGTTTCCCCCTCCCGTCCCTTTTCAGTACGTCACGCAGACTCCCCTCTGATCAGAAAGCCAGTCTGCACAGATCAGTACGAGGGAAAATATTTTGTCAGCATAAAGAAAGCTCTGCTCTTTTGTCAAGTGGGAAGGATTTTCATTACCCTGACAGACACAATATTATCCCTCATTGCAATCCATCCGGTCAAACGACCGGCTTTCGCATTTGAGGGAAGTCAGGATGACATGCTAAAAAGGGGTGGGAGATGGAAACTTTTAATTGGATTTTCAAGCCAACTATGAAGGTAAGGGCTTTTCAGAACATACTATTCCAGATATAAAAAAAAAATTATATTGATCAATCGGATGTACATTTAATTATCAGGACTCTGAGGACAGAGGGTGATTCACCAGGTAAGCAAAGTGTACGGTAACCCCACCCACTTCTCACCTCTTTACATCCATTTTTGGCCAAGCCCCCAACTTTTCTTATCCCAATCCTGCCCACTTCTATCAAACTCCACCCATATTGTGATCCAGATCAAGTAATTTGGACACTCTCACCTATACCCATCCCTCTGGGGGTACTGTCAGCAAAATTTCCAGATATGAACTTAGTACTTTAATAGTAACCCCTCATATGCCTTCAAATCTAGTATAAAGCATCAAATGGTTAAACACTGACCTACCCATGAGTAATAAAAACTGCCTGAGACACTTTTTTTATCAAGATATATACAGGAGGTTTCCTGCAGGTGCCATATTTTTCCTTTATACTATAAGCTTTGTCAGCAAGAAATCTGCCAGACTGTGCTGAGGTTACTGTGAAATTTTGATGCCTTCGCATTCCATTGTGTTGAACAGGACGTCTGCAGTAATTCCTGAGGTTTGTAAGATAATGTGCTGGAGCTGATTACGTTTTTTTTTCTTCTAGACTAAAAAGAATAGAAATCGTGATGATCTCAGTGGAAACTTCAGCAGAGTTTCATTGTTGGTCTGAAAAGTTTTTTGCTAAGAGGCCAATTTAATTACTTGGCTTACAAGATCTCTTAAAGAACCAGAAAACCTATTTTTACATGCAATATATATTTATAGGGCTTTTCCTACTTGATAAGACAAGGGAGCTTATTATTTCAATGTTCATTAACCCTTTGAGTGCCAGATGGGTATGCAAAGGATTAATGCTCAGTTTTTTTTTTTTGTTTTTCTTAATTAAATTAAACTGCAGTATTCTAAGCAGTGCTGTTCTTGTCTGTTCGAAGAGCCGTAGTCCATGACTCGCGCTGTCCCATGGAATGCATTATAAAGAACAATTTGCCTTTTGGGCAATTGTTGGTGTTGCTAACAGTTTGATTAAAAAACTAAGTTTAGTTCTTCTTTAACCCCTTGGATGCAAATGTGTCTCCGCTGCATTGTGTCAGTATACCATGGAGATAACTAGTCATCCAATGGATTAAAGGAATACTAATCCTAAAATACAGCTTTCTTATTAGAAAAAATATGCAGTAATACCCTGCCCCCTAACCACACCCCAAGTAACAGCACCTAAAGCAAAAGGGTCCCTCTTTATGAGTTTGAAATGAGGTACACAGAAATTCTTCATTTTATCTTAATACATGTAGCCCTTTGTACACTGAAAACTGAGGGATTCAAATCTTAAAAATAAATGGTAATTCTAAAACGAACCAAAAAAAAAATGAATTGCAGTACAGATTCCTGTAACAAGCTTAATAACAAATTTAGCAAACTTAGGGGGAGATTCACTGAGTGGTGATAAAGTGGAGATGGCCTCTCCGGTTTGTCACTTCTCCAATGTTGTTCTATGGAGCCAATGCACTGAGATTTCTTCAACTATGGAAATCCTATTGCATAGGCTGTATAGAATAACATAGAAACTGGAGAAGTCATATCCACTTTATCACCTCTTTATCTCATTTAGTGAATCCCCCCCCAAGTGTGCCATTGAGGACCCATTGATGTATTTTTCATCCACTCAAATAGAAGGACAATGAGCAGTCTCTGAGCATTTTGGGCAATACTTTCTTCTTCTCCCTGCTTAGCCCAATTTACCAAGAAGGAAGTAAAGGAAACTATGTTGGTGTTCACAATTTCTGTGCTCCTGGTATGGGGCATTACATTCTAATATTGGCAGAATGTGTCCTCTGACTTGTCCTATATTAATCATACACCGCAGTGCATACCCTTAAGTTCAGTCAATAGTATTAGAAAATAACTTAATTGTTGATCCCCTTGGGAATTCATACATTATCCCTAATGTATCAATAAAAGCAACACAATTCAGCTTGACAGATGTGTTTAGTCTGTGCATAGGCTAAAGTAACTAACTTTGATAAAGGAACTGTGCCATGTGAATTTTGATTTTATGCATTCTGCAAGTATGTAATATGTAAAGACAAAATGCCATTACTTTTTTTATTCATTTTTTTCATCATGTATTTTTTAACATTGTTATGTCTCTTGACAGGGAGCTACCTGGATCTGTTTGTAGAGACCTTTCTGTGTAGGGCTGAATACACAGAGATTCCATGTTTAAAATAAATAAATTGTTATATAATGCAGAAAAGCCACCTCTACATAATACAGAGTCATTTATACTGGAGAAATTTTGCATAGCTCTAGTTACACAATCCACTGAAAGCTCCCAGTAAACAGAAATTCACTCAGCTCTGTCAGGGATATGTGTGTATATTTAAAAAAAAAAAAAAAATCAGAATATGTAAAGTTTAAGTAAGGTGGAATTGTCCCTTTAACAGTTTGAGTGAGTGCCGGAGGGTTACATAGTTGTCTGTGACTGACTTAAAGGGGAACATTCACTTAAAAAAAATAATTTGAGCAAAGGTTGTATGTTAAAAAGTAATATTAGAGATGTTCTTTTTATTTTTAGTAGCCCGACATTGGAGATATAAAGTCTTGTAAACGTGCACTTCTGCAATGTGCGGCACCCTGTATGTGCGGCACGCCTCCTCAGGACTTCCCACCTCCCTCCCAGCAGCCCCAGTGAGTAAGTTTGTGCTTCCCTGCAGAGCTTCATTTTTCTGGGCTAACGTTAAAGGGATAGTAATACTTCGTTTTAACTTTATTTTATTTTGTAGGCATTAAAAAAACATGAAGAATGATATAAGTCTTATCTCTCAAACCTTTATGGTTTAAGAGATATTCACAAGCAAAGTGTCCCCCTCCTGCCCCTTTTACTGATGTAACACTTTTCAGCCTGAGCAGAAGGGAGGTGCCCAGGTAGACTGCAGAGAGGGACAATCTTCAATTAAGATAAGGGAAAAACCTGAAAAGCTTGTCAAGGGGGGCAGGGATTTTATTGTTTTCATAGGAATAAGAGTGTCCCCTTCTGTTATCTGTCCAGTCTATGGACTGCATTCCACATCTGAGAAGAGATTGTTTACAGTAGGTAAAAGGGGCGGGAGGGGGAAACTTTGCTTGTGAATATCTCATAAACCATAAAGGTTTGAGAGATAAGACTTATATCATTCTTCATGTTTTTTTAATGCCTACAAAATAAAATAAAGTTAAAACGAAGTATTACTATCCCTTTAAAGGGATAGTAATGTTTCATAATAAAAACAGCTCTAATCATCATAGTATTTGGACTTTGGAGAGTGTTATTTCAGTTCTGTCAGAGTTGTAGTTCAGGAGTTATTCAATGACAAAGTGTCCCCCTCCCGCCCCTTTTACTGATGTAACACTGCTCAGCCAGAGCAGAAGGGAGGTACCCAGGTAGATTGCACAGAGGGAAAATCTTCAATTAAGATAAGGGAAAAACCTGAAAAGTTTGTCAAGGGGGGCAGGGCTTTCATTGTTTTCATATAAAGAAGATTGTCCCCTGCTGTTATCTGACTGGTCTTACAACCAGATTCACATCTGAGAAGAGATGGCTTACACTAGGTAAAAGGGGCAGGGAGGGGAAACTTTGCTTGTGAATATCTCTTAAATCGTAAAGGTTTGAGACATAAGACTTATATCGTTCTTCGTGTTTTTTTAATGTCTACAAAATAAAGTTAAAACGAAGTATTACTATCCCTTTAAAGCAAGCTCTGTTTACCATGCTACTGAGGTTGCAGCCGACTTTGCACACAGAATAGTTTAGGCAAAGAAGACAAAAAGAAATCATTACTATTTAGGGTTTCGTTAAAGGAATAGTGAAATAACAATGTAGGAAAGAAGTAGGAGACTGATTTCCTATATATTAGGAACCGGAAGATGAAGCATTAAAAAGATACATTGATTGATAGACTGGTTTCCCCAGCGTGCACAGAGAGATCTTGGATAATGCTGAATCCTCGTGCTGAACTTGGCAACGAAGCATTAAAAAGAGATACATTGAATGATAGACTGGTTTCCCCAGCGTGAACAGAGAGATCTTAGATAACGCTGATTATTCGTGCTGAACAATCAAATTGAGATTGATCTCAGCACGGAGAGACTCTCTACTAGTAATTCTTCTATGTGTGTGAATGGTTACGTTTACTTCACTATCTCTCACAAAGACCTAATTAAGGGAACAGAGGACTTTGTTACCTCTCTCCTTCTCGGATACAATCTGGGACCAACTAAATGGTTAATTTAGGCATTTATTGCGTGTATATAATTTCAGCAAACAATAAGGCTTGCTTATAACGAGGTTGGCGTTTTCTGCCGTTACCATAACTGCTATAAGGAGGGTCATCTGTTTGCACATGTAACAGGTGACTTGGCAGCTATACGCGTTTGCAACTACAAGTTGCACTAAGCATATACACTGACTATATCTATTGTAAAGCAATTTTTCATCATGACACAAATAATGATGAATATGGACTGGATGCTTTTATAATTTTAATTCGCTGCTTTTTAATATTCACAAATAAAGGTTGTTTTATTTAATTTTTTGTGAAATTACCTTTCTTGGAATTAATGTAATCCCAATTCCTCAATTAGGGGGTGGGTCTGGTGCTGTTTTGTTGTTGGTTTCTTTCTCTTTCTGTTCTGTGCATATAATTATAACAACAAGCACATTCCCTTTAGTGTCACTTCACACCTCTAAACCCATATAGGTGGTGCACCATCATTTGCAGTCACCTGCAGGGAACTCCAGCCATGCACTAGAGCCAGTATGGATGCAAAAGTTTAAGGCCTACTACCAGGGACCTCCTGTCTACCTTACAACTCCTTCCATTCACTTTGCAGGGGGTCTTCCACTCATGGCAGGCCCCCACCCCTATTAGGTCTTCTCTGCCTAAACCGCTGGGTGTCCCTGATCTATCTGATTCCTCTGAGGAGGAATTATTTGTGGATTCTGATGATGAAGGCTGTCCTGCTGTCCCTTCCGCTCAGTTTTTTGGGGACCCCTTTGAGGCTGATCCTGTTCCCTCAGCCGAGGGCCTGATCAGGCCTGTGCTGAACACCCTGAATATTCCCTTGGTACAGGAGGTTTCCTCTGATCCCTTCGTGTTTCAGGAGCCTGTCCAGCCTTATATTTCCACCTAATCCCACTCTTGATTGACTGCTTGGTGTCTGAAGAGTGGACCTTTCCCGAAAGAAAACCGTCCGTCAATAGGAAATTTGCTAAGCTTTATCCGTTCCCTGAAGCGGCCTTAGCTCATTGAGTTCATCCTCCCAAGGTGGACGCCCCTGTTTCTAAGTCCACTGCCTTGTCTGTGGCTGATGCATCTGCTCTGAAAGACTGGACAAACAAAAAGCTTAAAACTTCTCTCAAGGCTATTTTTGCGAAGGCTGGTTCTGCCCTGCGCCCTGCGTTTGCTGCGGCGTAGGTAAATAGGGCTGTAGCTGTTTGGACTGAGCAGCTCACCTTAGCTGTCCATCAGGGAGCTCCTGCTGCTGACATGTTGCGGCTTCTCGCCAACATCTGAGACCCAGCATTATGTTTCTGCTGCCCTGTTTGACGCCGTTCGTATGGTGGCCAGGGCATCCACCATGTCTGTGGTAGCCAGACGTGTTCTATAGCTCAAGATCTGGTCTGCTTACACTGCCTCCAAGAGGGCTCTCCTGTCATTGCCTCATTGCCCTTTCAGGTCACCTCCCTGTTTGGGCCTGATCTCAAGGATCTGATCAGTGAAGCCACTGGGGGAAGAGCAGTCACATGCCAGTGGTTCCTAGGAAGTAGATGCCTGTTAAATGGAATTGTTTTTTTCATCCCTTCCAGGCTGATTCGCGTCCGGCGACCCAGGCGGTGCCTCCAGCTCTGAACCTCATCCAAGTCTAAGCAGAAATGGAGACCCAAGTCCCCCGCTAAGCCCAAGGCTTCCAAACCTCCTTCTGCATGACTCGCCAAATCCGGGTCCTCACCTGCAGGAGTGTGGACACTTGCGCCACTAATTCTCGACTTGGGAAGCATCTGTGGCAGACCCATGGGTTTTGCAGGTGGTGGCTCTGGAGTACAGGATTCCCTTCACCTCCCTCCCTCCCTCCCTCCCTCCTGGACCTTTTCTTCTCGCTCTCCTCTGGGCGCAGAAAAGTTCCGATCCAGTTCCAGCCAATTAGTGTTAATCCCTGGTGGGGAAATTAATTTCCACCATAGAAGCGGTTCCGTTTGCCATGGCTCATACCAGGGTACTCCAGAGGTTTCTAATCCTGGCCTGCAGAGGTGGACCGGATATCCTGGAGAGGTCCTTATCTCTCCCTCTTCATGTGGAGCTGAGCCTCTCGTAGTGGCTCAACCTTGACAATCTGCTAAAGGGCAGGCCCTTCCTGGTTCCATTCTGGACAACAGTGACAACGGATGCCAGCCTCTCTGAATGGGGAGCGGTCCTGGGGCACTAGAATGCTCAGAGCTGGTGGTCCCAGGATGAATCTCTCCTTCCCATCAATGTCTTGGTGCTTTGGGTGATATTTTATGCCCTGTGTCACTGGACGCGCCAACTGGAGGATTGCCCGGTCAGGGTCCAGTCGGACAATGCCACAGCGATAGCCTACATCAACAAGCAAGGCGGCACAAGCTTGGTTAGAGTTCAAGGCTATCTTGTCCTGCGCAGAGGAGCATGTCCCTGCCACTTCCACAGTTCATATTCCTGGCGTAGACAACGTTCTGGCTGACTTCCTCAGTCTACACACAGTGGACAGAGGAGAGTGGGAACTGCATCAAGAGGTGTTCGACCTCATTGTCCAGAGGTGGGGTCTTCCGTGGATCGACCTGGTGGAGACAAGACACAAAAGCAAGGTCCCGACGTTCTGCTCTCGCTGGGCGAGCCCCCTGGTTCTAGCAGTGGATGCCTTGTCGATCCCATGGATTTGTCCTCTGGCATACCTTTTTCCTCCCATTCCCCTGTTGAACAGGGTGATCTGGAAACTGAGAATGGAGCGCTGCCCAGTCATTCTGATTGATCTGTACTGGCCTCAATAGACTTGGTTCTGCCACAGAGATCCAGAAACCTCTTCGGCTCCCCTCACGTCCGGATCTTATTCTACAGGGTTACCTGTGGAAGGAGGATGTTCATCGTCTGGCTTTAACTGCATGGAGGTTGAATCCTCAATTTGGAAGAAGTGTTTTTCTTCTGGTGTGGTGGCTACCATGCTTAGTGCACGTAAGCATGTTTCCTCTAAGGCCTACCATGGAGTTTGGTCTACCTGTCTCTCTTGTAGTCGTTTTTTTTTGGTCCTTTCCTTCATCCAGGACGGTGAGGATAAGGGTCTGAGTTCTCTTAAGGTTCAGACTTCTGCTCTCTCTGTTTTCTTTCAGAGGCCATTGCTATTCTCCCTGGTGTCAAGGTTTACTTCCAGGGTGTTGCTCATACTCCTGTTTTCAAGACTTCCGCTCCTCAGTGGGACCTTAACTTAGTTTTGGGCGTCCTTCAGTGGAGTCATTGGCCACTATTCCTCTACATCTGCTGACGTGGAAGATGGCTTTTCTCCTGGAGATAGTGTCTGTTCGCCGTGTCGCTGAGCTGCGTGCCCTGTCTTGTAGGCAACACTTTTTGGTGTTTCACAAGGACAAGGCAGTGATTCGTACTTCACAAGAGTTTCTTCCGAAGGTGGTGTCTGAGTTCCACATTAATCTGGAGATTGTGGTTCCTTCTTTCTGCCCTAACACTGTTTCTGACAAGGAGAAGGATCTTCATCTGCTGGATGTTGTGTTGTCTCAAGTTCTATGTGCATCGCACTGAGCCCTTGTGGCAGTCTGACACTCTTTTTGTCATTCCAGGGGGTCCCAGGGAAGGAAGCCTGCTTCCAAGGTAACCATTGCTTCTTGGATGAAGTCCAGTATTCGTAAGGCTTACGAACTGAGGAAGAAGCCTGTTCCCTTTCGAGTCACAGCTCATTCTACAAGGTCTATTGGGGCATCTTGGGCCTACAAAAATCAGGCCTCAGCTGATCAGTTGTGCAAGGCGGCCACTTGGTCATCTGTGCATACCTTTTCTAAGCATTATTGTGTGAAGCCAGTTTTGGGAGGAAGGTCCTGGAGGCAGCCTTGCCTGTCTAGAATCTCCTTCATCTCCTCAGTACTCTTTCACTTTTGAGCCCTGTTGGCTCTAGTTCATTGTGCTGTGTAACCATTCTGGGGTATGTTTTACCCCTGTTCGGTGTCCGTTGACACTTTTTGGTTATTGTTGAGCTATTCATGATCTGTTGCTTCATTGGTGCACTGGTGACTTTGAGGGCCTACGCCTGCTCCTTGCCTTTCTTCCCGCCCTGGGAAACTTAGTGGTTGGAGATCCCAGAGTTACCAGTAACCTGTATTGGACAACAGAGAAAAGAGGATTTTAGTCTTACCTGTTAAATCCTTTTCTCTTAGTCCATACAGGTTACTGGTCTCCCACCCTGTCAAGGGACTGTGCTTGTCTAGCCTGTGGCAGACCATGGGGGTCCTTCGGGGTCATGCTCACAGGAGTCTTCCTTTATCTTCTTACTACCTAGTCAATAGTTTTCAAATCTTATGGGATGGGGATTGGCTAACTGCAAGCAAAGGAGAGGAGGTAGGCGCCACCCAACAGTCACTTGTCAGAATTGTTCCTGCCTACTTAAAGGGGCTGATTGCCTAGCCAAAGTTACCAGTAACCTGTATGGACAAAGAAAAAAGGATTTAACAGGTAAGACTAAAATCCTCTTGGTCTTGTTCTAAATCATTGATTCCGTTACAAAAAGAGGTGTCAGTAGGTCATGAAATAAATATTCTCACTAGTGCCCCACCCACCAGACACACCTCCAGCAACAACTCCTAAAACAAGTGTCCCTCTTTGACCATTTGAAATTTTGGGAGGTATGCTGTCCAACCCTTGACTACCAGTTATTAAAGGGGTTTAAATTGGTGGCTAAACAGAAATCAACAAGAACACTAAACAGTGGTTTAGCAGTCCTTGCATATCCACACTTTCCCAAAATAAGAGTAGCTGTAACTTTAAGAGATCGTTGAAAGCTCCCAGCTACATGTTTCCATGGAAACCTTGCCATACATGGATGCATTGCCTAGCAACATGATGCTAGAACTGGAATCTATCCTATTAACTGTGCATCCATGTGAGTGACACAGTACTTTAGCAAAAGTTTGCTGGTCAAACCAGTTGCGTTTCCAGGAAATATGCAGTGTCACAAGTCTCTCAAAAATGGAAATCTAGAAAAATCTGGTTTACGTGCGTGACTGAAAAAAAACATTGTCTGATTACGTATAAATATGTCTCCAGTGAATAGTAGCAATTAGTGCCTCTCTAAGGAACTGATTGTGTATTGTGTTTTTCTGTGGCAATGATCACATTCAGCTTATCTGCATGAGCTGAGGGTTTCATTCAACATTTTATTTTACGTGGGCTTCAGAGTTTGGTAAAAAGACGTCATCATGTAAAACTCTGTAAATTGTTTACAGGTGCCTTGTACAACATTGTCAATGTGTTCTACAGGGAAGGAATAAATTGTATTTCAACTTTGATCGTTGTATAAAATTTAACCGTGTGGATGCCAGTGAGATCCCCATACTTTGCTTTGCAATGAGTGGGGCAACTCTCTGGTATCCACAAGATAAAAAAAAAAAAAAAATGACATACTTTTTTTTTATTATTATTTTTAAACCCTTTGAGCTCCAGAGTGGTACAGAATGCATTGCAAAGCAATGCATTCCATAACACTCTGGCATTCAAAGGGTTAAAGCCATAAGTGTATGCACCAATTGCAACTGCATGTTTTGATACAAAAACATACGGAGGCCTTGTTGATGTTGAATAGCACATTCTCTGAAATGAACTGCAGTTAGCCAGAGAGATGAAAAGGAGTGCTTATTGCTTTCCTGAATTATGTGCAGTAACTAATCTTTTTCTAACTTTTAAAAACCTGCACAATTCAGTAACATTTTGGCACTACATTATACATAAAAATTACATTGTAAATAGCAAACGAGCCACTTTCTTGCATGCCACCCTAAATGATTTCTTTAATTAGAAATAGACTGTTTAGCCCTTTGAGTGCCAGAGGGGTGCCCAACACAATGCAAAGCAATTCGTTGGGAATCCCTCTGACACTCAAAGGGTTAAAGGAGCACCAACATTTTAAAAATGATCTAGGTTTGTACACCCTTTAAAGTGATAGTAGTAATGTTTCACAAAAAAAGCAGCTCAGATTAATCTTCATAGTATTTGAGCCATAGAGAGTGTTATTTCAGTACTGCCTGAGTTGTAGTTCAAGAGTAATTGAATGATAAAGTATCCCCCTCCCTTCCCTTTTACCTAGTATAAGCCACCTCCCCTCAGATGTGAATCTGGTTTTAAAGGGATACTAATGGCCTATAAAAAATGTTCTTGTTTTGTAGTTTAAAAAAAAAAAAAAAAAATTGTGACACAAATACCATCTCTCAGACCTTTATGGTTTGAGACATATTTGTATCTAAAGTTCCCCTGTCCCTCCCTTTCTCCTGACGTCAGCGCTCTGCTGACAGCAGTGGTAATCCTGGGACCAGCCGGCGGCTCTGCAGCAGAGCCGAAATAGCGATATTGGAAAATTATTACTTTATTGGAAAGGTTAACAAAGTGTGCCTGGTTTGCAAGAACACTTTGTAGACTGTTCCAATGAAGTAGTTGTTTTTAAATAACGCAATTTCTGCTCTGCTGAAGAGCCTCCTCGAGTCAGCAGACTCAAATCTCCTGCTGTCCGCTTTACAGCAGACATCAGGAGAGGGGCAACTTAGATGTGAATATCTCTCAAACCATAAAGGTTTGAGAGAGTATTTGTGCCAAATTTATTTTTTTAAACTCTACAAAACTTTTTTTTTTTTTTTTTTTTTTTTTTTTTATGGGACATTACTGTTACTTTAAGACCAGACAGCTCACAGCAAGGGACAATCTTCTTACTGTGAGCATAAGGAAAATACTGCCCCCTTGACAGGTTTTTCAGATTTTTTCCTTATGCTCACTGAAGATTGTCCCTCTCTGTGATCCATCCGGAAAGTCTTGCTCTGAGGTGAGCAGTGTTACATCAGTAAAAGGGATGGGAGGGGGATACCTTATTGCTCAATGACTCTAGAGCTACAACTCTGACAGTATTGCAATAACACTCTCTATGGCCCAAATACTATGAAGATTAATTGGAGCTACTTTTATTGTGAAACATTACGATCATTTTAAATACCTAGTTCTCTATGCTGGTCTCTTTATAAATTTTCTGTTTATACTCTTATCTGTGTGCTATGGGGCTCCCATCTCTGCTTTTCCCATGGCTCTCATTACCATTGCTATCTTGCTAGAGTGTATAACCAGTGATTGTTATCTCAATCCAGTTAAAGACAATGTAAAACAAACAGCCTTTCTGAATAGAAGAACAGTGGGTGCTAATCTTATTACATTACCTCTGTACAAATACTTATCCAGAGTGTGTCTATATCACACGTTCTACACATACGTTACCCCTTTGAGGGCCAGGTGGTGCCCAAGGCATTGCCATACAATACATATGGTATCCTTCTGGCTCTCAAAGGGTTAAAAATGGAAGTTTAGGAAGAGATTTTGAGCTAAAATAAAATTATTACATTTTACAGACGCTAGCTAGACGTACGGCATATTTACATTTGTATAACCCAATTTCATTTTGTAGTGGTTGGTGTCCCTTTAACTTGATGCTGCATGAAGGGCCAGATGCCCAAAGTAGAGCAATTCTGTGGCAAACCAAGACCTCCATCCTATATAATAATTTGCTAATGTATGTTTGTCAGAAGCTGTCATGTGCAGTACAGGCTCCTCCAGTCAGCACTAACCTGGCGTTGCAGCTAGCATCTCTGACACCACCTAGGCAGCAGCAAGGCACAAAGAGCAGCCACTTCCAGCTAGCTACATACTCTAGTCTTTGCTCCCAAGCATCTGGCCCACTGGGGCCTCCTTTGCAGTATACCTGTATTGTCCATTGCTGGGCTCTTATATTATTTTTATCAAATGGCCTGTCACCTCTTTGTGGGGAATCCACTTCCCATAGTCTACCATGCAGTTTACACTGGGCGCTTAGTCTGTCAGACAGATTTTGAATCCCTTGCACTGGAGATCTCTCTAGCAACCAAGGGATTATTAATAGTATATACTGGATCTCTCTGGTGAGCTATTCATTCCAAGGACTGAGCAAGTAACCAAGGACCAGCACTTGAGATTAGAGGAAAGCAGGTTTCGATTTAAACAGAGGAAAGGTTTTTTTTACAGTGAGGTCTGTTAAATTATGGAATTCCTCACCCAATTATGTGGTTATGGCAGATACAATAGATACATTTAAGAGAAAAGTAGATACATTTCTTTCAAAAGAGAACATACAGGGTTATACTGTATATAACTAGGCAAACCAGGAAGTTCTGATTAAATTATTTGGCAGCAGGAAAATTATATTCTCATGTCTCTAGTTTGAGTGTTTATGAACTTTGTCTTTTTTTTTTTTTTTTTCTTTTTATTAATTGTATATCTGCTAAATACAATCTTCCCTCTATAAGTGATTGTACATAACCTTTCCACAGCAGAACTTTGGAAAGTTGAAATGCAATCTATATTTGAAAGTGAATCACAATGGAATTTAGCAACCACAATTCCTGGTGCAGTTCAAACTTAACACAATAAAACTGTCAAATTGACATCCATCTTATTAAAATGACACAATGACTGCAGACTTCATGAACCTGACCGTTTTTAGTGTGCAGGGTTGAATCTTTGCTGGCGGCTTGTAAAGGCAAGTGAAGGACATGCTCACAGAGAGGCAGATTCTGTCCCTAAGAGACATGGCATGAACATTACTGTCAATTTAACACAATTTCTTTACTGAAAATTACCCCTCTGGCACTCAAAGGGTTATGGAAAATGTCTATTTTGTACTAGCCATTGTTCTGTAAAGTAAAAGTAAATCATTTTTGGGAATTTTTTTTTTTTTTTTTTTTTTAATAAATAAATCTAGGTTATACAGTGATAAAGGCTGAACTTGTCTTTTTTACAGCCTAATTTAGTATATACCTGTACCTATGTTTTGGTGGCACATTATGTGAAATCCCTGCGAGGTTTGCTAATTACTTTTGATTTGAGGTTAGTTACTTCTTGCTTTACTATTAGAAATGCTCTTCCTAGATACATTCATATCTCCGTGTGTGGTAATAATGGTCCAACTGTTTTGGTTCTACTCCAGCTATTTAAAGTGATTAGTAATGTTTCACAATAAAAGCAGCTCCAATTAACCTTCATAGTATTTGGGCCATGGAGAGTGTTATTTCAATACCGTCAGAGTTGTAGTTCAAGAGTAATTGAATGATAAAGTATCCCCCTCCCACCCCTTTTACCTAGTGTAAGCCACCCTCCCCTCAGATGTGGAATCTGGTCCTGGGATCAGACTGTTCACAGCAAGGAAAAATCTTCATACTGTGAGAACAATGAAAAAACACCTGCCCCCCCTTGACAGGTTTTTCTTTATGCTCACTGAAGATTTTGCCTCTCTGTGATCCATCCGGACAGTCTTGCTGTTCTGAGGTGAGCAGTGTTACATCAGTAAAAGGGGTGGGAGGGTGATACTTTATCATTCAATTACTCTTGAACTACAACTCTGACAGTATTGAAATAACACTCTCCATGGCTCCAATATTAATTGGAGCTGCTTTTATTTTGAAACATTAGTATCCCTTTAGCATTTTTGTGTTACCTACACCTGGACTAGATGTATATATTTGGCGGTATGGACAGCTTCCAATGGTTCAAGCACTCCTCCCACCTCCAGGGTGTTTATTGCCTTTAGAACACTCTAAATGCCTGTCAGAGTCTCGATTTATAATGAGTAAAGCACAAGAGATTCCGATTGTAAGACAAAGCAAAATAACATGAGGACTTGCCTATACTGGGGCACCTTGGCATGGTGGAACGTTTACCTTACTATGCCATATCGTCTAACTGAAACTTCAATTTAATTGCATGCAATTGCATTTTCAGTGCCAGGGGGTGCATGGTGTATTGCTTTGTAATGTGTTACTTATCTCACTGGCATTCTAATGGTTAATATTGAGAATTTTTGTTTCTCTGTACCAAGATAAACTGATGTACTAAGAGAAAGGAGTGCAGTTCTGGAGCAAAAAAATAGCAAATAAATTCTCCCCATTCTCAAATGAGATTTTAACCTCTTGACTGCCAGAGAGGTCTTCAACACACTTTGTGGTATTAACCCCTTAGTGACCGGCCGCACGCGGCCGGCACTTAACACCTGCCGGACATTTTATTTTCATTTCGTAAAACTATTTCTGGGATGTACATGTACATCCTCTTTCCACCTGGGACATCCGCTCGGGACGTACTGGTACGTCCTTGGGCGGTAAGGGGTTAAAGGAAAAGTAAACCATAAAAACTTAACCTAACTAAAGACTGTCCATGTGCTCCAGCTACTGCTAAGTTGCTGCAGTAGCCCAGGGGTTAATACATACCCTGTCTCACTGATGATCCTGCAATATATCATGAATATAGGGGAAAGCAGCCTCTAACTTCCTCATATTGGCGACTGGTGCTATGAGAGGTGTGACTGATGCTAAGAGAGGTGTGACTGGTGCTATGAGAGGTGTGACTGGTGCTATGAGAGGTGTGACTGATGCTATGAGAGGTGTGACTGATGCTATGAGAGGTGTGACTGATGCTATGAGAGGTGTGACTGGTGCTATGAGAGGTGTGACTGGTGCTATGAGAGGTGTGACTGATGCTATGAGAGGTGTGACTGGTGCTATGAGAGGTGTGACTGGTGCTATGAGAGGTGTGACTGATGCTATGAGAGGTGTGACTGGTGCTATGAGAGGTGTGACTGGTGCTATGAGAGGTGTGACTGATGCTATGAGAGGTGTGACTGGTGCTATGAGAGGTGTGACTGGTGCTATGAGAGGTGTGACTGATGCTATGAGAGGTGTGACTGATGCTATGAGAGGTGTGACTGGTGCTATGAGAGGTGTGACTGATGCTATGAGAGGTGTGACTGGTGCTATGAGAGGTGTGACTGGTGCTATGAGAGGTGTGACTGGTGCTATGAGAGGTGTGACTGGTGCTATGAGAGGTGTGACTGGTGCTATGAGAGGTGTGACTGGTGCTATGAGAGGTGTGACTGGTGCTATGAGAGGTGTGACTGGTGCTATGAGAGGTGTGACTGATGCTATGAGAGGTGTGACTGGTGCTATGAGAGGTGTGACTGACTTGTCAATCCCTTATAAACTAGTGTATTTGTTCAGAGCAGGGATTTCCTACTGGATTTCAGCAATGACCAAGTGCACTGGTTCTATGGAGGCTTGAGACTGTAGTCTTTTTGTCTAAGGGGTTAAATGTACACTGATAATTAAAATGTAATGAGTCAGTATGCATTTAAAGAAACAGTAACACCACCTGATAACTAACCCTACCAAACTTCATGGCCACAGAAACAGACATGATTCTTTGTAAGTGGGCTCCAGGAACCTAAATTCCACCCACTACAATGTTTCCTCTCTCTCTCTCTCTCAACTGCCAGAGGGGTATCCAGCATGTTGTGAAGTAGTGTGTTGGGCATCACTGTAACGATTTTGGTGCCAAAATGGACCGATCAACTTGAAATGTTTTTATTGTGCTAGCCATTTGTCTGTAATATAGTTTGTGAATGTAACCTTTGTGTCAATGGCACAGTATGGCACTTTATACTAATTAGGTTATTTTCTGGGACATTATTACCACACACCGTGCTATGAATAAATCTAGGCAGAGTCCACACAGTGGGAACATTTCTAATAACCCAGGCCCTGACGGAGTGCATACCCTATAGTAAAAACCACACTAGTTACATGCCAACACTTAAGGCGCTAAACTGGCAGATTTGTACATTCTGATAAATTTTAATCTCCAAAGTGACTAGATAACTGCGCTTATTTTAAGCGTGATCTGTGTATGGAGGGTGTAAGTGTAGGGGGGTGAGTGCGCCCCCCCCCCCCAGAATGCCCATGACTGTGCAAACAACCAATGAAGCTTGTAGATCGAGCCATAGACTTCCTTCACAGTTTAGTCGATCCTCCCTGTCAACTAAGGGTGTCATGGGAATGTACTGATATGATTCCACGCAAAAACAGGTGCTGGAATCAATTTTGAAGCCCTATGTCTATGTAATGCCAGTTTCCTATGCTACTTATACATAAGTCTCTTATTAATACTGATGATGATTGTGCCAAAGGAAGAACAGGCATTTAAAGGCTTTTCTTTTCTCTCTGCCTTGTTTAATGCCATGTATTATAGAAGATGCATAGGAAATTGTGTTACTTGCTATGGGACAAGGAAAAGGATCATGCTGGTATTACAATCTTAATGACATTTGATTGTGAGCTGCATTGTGCACTGAAGCAATACTCTCTAGTGCAGTGTATCTCATTGTTAAAGGGATAGTAATACTTCGTTTTAACTTTATTTTATTTTGTAGGCATTAAAAAAACATGAAGAATGATATAAGTCTTATCTCTCAAACCTTTATGGTTTAAGAGATATTCACAAGCAAAGTTTTCCCCTCCCGCCCCTTTTTCCTAGTGTAAGCCATCTCTTCTCAGATGTGAATCTGGTTGTAAGACCAGACAGATAACAGAAGGAGACAATCTTCTTTGTATTAAAACAATGAAAGCCCTTCCCCCCCCCCTTGACAAGTTTTTCAGCTTTTTCCCTTATCTTAATTGAAGATTGTCCCTCTCTGCAGTCTACCTGAGCACCTCCCTTCTGGTCTGGTTAAACGGGGGGGGGGGGGGGAATATCTCTTAAACCATAAAGGATTGAGAGATAAGACTTATATCATTCTTCATGTTTTTTTAATGCCTACAAAATAAAATAAAGTTAAAACGAAGTATTACTATCCCTTTAACCCTCAGGACACAGTAAAGCACTGTGTACGCTTGTGGCACTATATAAACATTCATTCAATAGGTCAGATTTTTCATTCTATTCTTCCTTTGTAACTGGAACCAGGTGATGCCATCCCTAGATGTCTTTGCCGGGCTTCCCTCTCCGAGATGCTACTGCTAAGAGGCTGGCTGGGCGGGGGGATCTATACTCAATGGGAGTCAAAGGGGACTCTTTAGACCATATCTGGAATAACACACCAGACAGGATAACAGAGATCCAACAATTTTATTTGGGAACATATATAGATCCAAAAGTGGCAAGTGATGCACCAACATGATCAATCAGAAGGCTGCCTACATTTTGAAACTGGGTACCGGAAGGGTTGGAGAGAACACAAGTACAGTCTAATATTGCAGCACCAATCTCCAGCCAATGGGGATTGGATCGACAAGGAATGAACAAGCAGAGAGCAATAAGAGGACCACTGACATTTTGACCTGAGGACTGGGAGGCTTGGAGGGAACTCAATATTGTTACACCAATCTCCAGCCAATGGGAATTGGAGCAACCAAGAATGTACAGGTGGCAACCAGAGGGCCATCAACTTTTTTTAAACTAAGGTTTGGAGGGCTTGAGGATTCTGGTGACCACAGAATACCTATGAAACACTGTAAGACATATACATATCCTATATAATAATTCGCTAGGATGTTTGTCAGAAGCCATCACGCACAGTAGAGACTGAGCGTGCTGCAGTCACGCGCAGTAGAGTCTGCCCGCGCTGCAGTCATGTGTAGTACAGACTTCCTGAATGCGCCGCGGATGATACGGAGAGGGGAGCAACGAATTTGGACTGGAGTCCTCTCTGAGTACCTTCCTGGGACCACTTGGTGAGCAGATAGGCTCCAGGCACCAGCCAAGGCTGCTGGGTGGCACAGTGGCCCGTGTACATGGGCTTTTAAACTAGTGAACATATAATGCACAAAACAATGTATATATCTGTGTATGTGTAAAATAATTGTGTGTGTATATGTCTAAAATAAATATTTCTGTCGTCCAATGCAGGTTACTGGTAACTTTGGGTAGGTGATCCACCCCTTTAATTGTAGGCAGGAACAATTCTAGGATTGTATCCAGGGGGTGGAGCCTACCTTCACTCCTTGGCTGCAGCTAGCCAACCAGCTCCAGAAAGATTTGCTCCTTGGTGAATACACAGGCAAGACAACAGTTCTGCTATGGTTTTAGAAACTTGTTTTAGTTTTCTGTTAGGCGGATTACCATAACTGACAATGCCCTTAGATGTGGCTAGCTCAGTAATAGGTGCTTTTTGTGAACCTTAAGCCCTGGGGGGAAAATCTTGTCTAAAAATTCTTTCTTCAGGAGTTGCCAACCATTGCTTCTTCTTAATACATGGTAGTCTGAAGACAGAGGATCTTCAGGAAAGGTGAGCAACCCTTTGAGTGCTGCAGGTCCACATGTCCCACAGTGCCCCTCCGCACAGGGATTTTCCTTTGGAGTTCTTATTGCACACTCCTGCACTCATTGGGTCTATCTGTATGCCTGTTGGGTGTTTTGGAGCAAGTTTGTGGTACTTTAATCCTTTAGCTGCTGGTTTTGCAACTTTGGGGGGATTTTCTGACCCTTTTCCTACTGGTTCAGTGTTTTTTGGGTATCCTAACATGTTCTAGTGATGTTTCATGCAATTTTATTTTTCTGTGTCACTTTTGTAAAATTTGATTTAAGGCGTGCTTTACCGCACAGGCGCCATTGCTCCATTTACTCCTATGGGACTATACGGTTTGGGACAGATCTCTGCAACCGCTTAACCCAGGGACTTCAGAGATGGCTCATTTTTCTTGTCTGCTCTTGCTCTATCATCAGGTCATGTTTCTAGTGTGTTGGGGGGCTTTGGACACTGTTGGGGTACTTTTACTGGGAAAACTACATTTCCCATGAGTGCTTGCTTGGCGCTCTCCCGCAATGACAGCCATTTTGTGCCATTTCCAGAACGAGTATCCTACGCAGGGCTTGGACTCTCCTTCTTTCCTTTGCTGATTAACCCTTAGCCTGCCAGATAAGTCTAGTTTAGCTTTTTTTTTTTTTTTTTTTTTTTTTGTGGGGTAAATCTTTAATCCACCACACTGTAATTGGGTGATTTCTTTTACTGTAAGATTATTGACACTGTGAGAATGTCTATACCGTTGGAGCTTGGGGCTTGACCTAAGACTAAGGATGCTGGGGTCTCTGTATCCCCCATTGCGCATTGCTCTTCCTGTCATTCAGGGTTACCTAGAGAATTTTCAGGTCATTTATGCCCAGCATGTTCTAATGTCCCTGAGAGTCTCTGAAGGACCTCCAGCCATGCATTAGAGCCAGTTTGGGTGCAAGAGTTCAAGGCTGCTACCAGGGACCTTAGGTCTACATTGCAACTCTTTCCATCCCAGTTAAAGGGGGTCTTCCATTCTTGGCAGACCCCCTCCTCCACCATGTCTTCCCTGCCCAAACCTCAGGGAGTACCTGATGTCAGATTCCTCTGAAGAGGAACTGCTGGTGGATTCAGATGTTGAGGAATGTTCTGCTCTGCTCTCCTTTCAGTTTTTTTGGGGATCCTTTTGAGGCTGATCCTGAGTCCTCCACTGAGGGCCTGATCAGGGCTGTCTTGAATACTATTAACATTCACTTAGTTCAGGCGGTTCCTTCTGATGTATTTCAGGAGCCTAAAAAGCCCCTTACTTGCTTTCCACCTAACCCCACTCTTGACAGCCTTGTGTCTGAGGAGTGGAAATCCCCAGACAGAAAACCTTCTGTGTCCAAGAAATTTGCCAAGCTTTATCCCTTCTCTGAGGCAGTGCTTGAGCAGTGGGTTCATCCTCCCAAAGTGGATGCTCCTATCTCCAGGCTATCTAAGTCTACTGCCTTGCCAGTTTCTGATGCGTCTGCTCTGAAGGACTGGACTTACAAGAAACTTGAGGTCTCCCTCAAGTCCATATTTGCCACTGCTGGTACTGCCATGCATCCAGCTTTTGCTGCATCATGGGTGAACTGGGCCATTGCGGTCTGGACTGAACAGCTCACCTGTCTGTCCATCAGGGTGCTCCTACTTCAGATATGTTACACCTTCTTGCCAACATTTCTGAGGCACAGCACTGTTTCTGCTGTCTTATTTGATGCCATCCGTTTGGTGGCCAGGGTTTACACCATGTCTGTGGTTGTCAGACGAGCTCTTTGGCTCAAGATCTGGTCTGCTTACACTGCTTCCAAGAAAGCATTGCACTCTTTACCTTTTCAAGGTACTTCTTTGTTTGGGCCCGATCTTAAAGATCTGATCAGTGAGGCTACAGGGGGTAAGAGTACCCTTCTACCCTTCCTCCACATTTAAGCTTAACCAGTATTTTCGTTCCTTTTGGACTGAGACATGTTTGGCGAACCAGATGGTTCCCTCAGCTCCTCGTACCTCCTCCAAGCCCAAACAGCAATGAAAGCCCAAGGTCTCCTCCAAGCCTTCTTTGGCATGACTCATTGAACCCGGATCCCCACCCTGCTGTGGGTGGTCGTCTACGTCACTACCACAGCATCTGGGAGTATTCAGTGGCGGACCTGTGGGTTTTACAAGTGGTGACAGAAGGGTACAGGATGCCTTGTCTCTCTTCCTCCCTTTTGCTTCTTTCCTTCTCATACACCTCAGGGCGCTGAGAAATGCTGGCTGTTCAACAGAGCTATTCAGGCTCTTCTGGACAAGGATGTTCTAGAGCCAGTTCCAGTTCAGGACAGAGGTATGACTTTTTACTCAAACCTCTTTGTGGTCTCCAAGAAGGACGGCGGTTGTCGTTCCATTTTGGATTTGAAGGATCTCAATTCCTTTGTGATCCGGACTCATCACCAGGAGTCTCTACGGGCAGTGATTGCTGCTATGTTCCCGGGGGAATTCCTCGCATCTCTGGATCTTCAGGACGCTCGTTTACACATCGTCATTCATCCAGAGAGCCGGCAGTATCTCCGATTTGCCTGCAACCGAGGGCATTTTCAGTTTCCAGCTCTTCCCTTTGGTCTGACTACAGCTCCAAGTTTTCAACCATGTCCTGGGAGCCTTAGTGTCCATCCTTCACCGGGACAGCATCAGAGTTGCTCCATACATGGACAACCTGCTTCTGAAAGCCCCCTCTGTGGAACTTCTTCATCAGCAGGTTCAGCAATGCATTTACGCTGTCACCCATCATGGGTGGATCATCAACATTGGACAAATCAGACCTTGTCCCATCCCAGCGTCTGGTTTTCCTGAGCCTACTCTTCGACACTCAGGGGAGCATGGTGTTTCTCATGGACGAGGTGACTCACCAGATCGTCCACAGGGTTTCTTGCTGTTTTGGCTCACGATCCAGTTCCAGCCAAGAAGCTGTCCTCTCTAGTGGGAAAATTCACCTCCACCATAGAAGAGGTCAAATTTACCATGGCACACACCAGGGAACTCCAGAGGTTTGTGATCCAGGTGTGCAAGGGTCAGCCGGACCTTCTGAAGATGTGGAACTGAGTTTGTCCTGTTGGTTCGACCTCTCCAATATGCTGAAAGGCAAGTCCTTCTGGACCACTGTGACGACGGATGCTAGCCTCTCCGGCTGGGGAGCGGTCCTGGGTCGCCTGAGTGCTCAGGGTCGGTGGAGGAATCTCTTCTTCCATCAATGTGTTGGAGCTTCGGGCAATATTTCATGCCCTTCATCATTGGACATCTCAGCTGGAAGACCGTCCAGTCCGGGTACAGTCCGACAACGCCACAGCGGTGGCTTTCATCAACAAGCAGGGCGGAACAAGAAGTCTCGCCGCTTGGTTAGAGATCAAGGCTATTTTGTCCTGGGCAGAAGAACACGTTCCTGCCATATCCGCAGTGTATATTCCTGGCGTAGACAACGTCATGGCGAACTTCCTCAGTCGACACACAGTAGACAGTGGAGAGTGGGAGCTGCACCCAGAGGTGTTCACCCTCCTCGTTCAGAAGTGGGGTCTTCCTTGCATCGACCTGATGGCGACAAGACACAGCAGGAAGGTTCTGAGGTTCTGCTCTTGGTGGATAGACCCTCTAGCTCTGGCAGTGGATGCAGTGTCCATTCCTTGTTTTTTTCCTCTCGTCTACATCTTTCCTCCCCTCCCAATGTTGCACAGGGTGTTACGGAAATTGTGACAGGAACGCTGTCCAGTAATTCTGATTGCTCCGTACTGGTCTCACCAAGCTTGGTTTCCGGAGCTCCTGGATCTGTCAGTGGTGGAGCCATTCCGGCTCCCTTACCATCCGGATCTTCTTCTACAGGGTTACCTATGGAAGGAGGATGTTCATCGACTAGCTTTGACGGCTTGGAAATTGAATCCTCAATATTGAGGAAGAAAGGGTTTTCTTCTGGTGCGCTGGCTACTATGCTCCGTGCCCGCAGACATGTTTCTTCCAAGATCTACCATCATGTCTAGTCAACTTTTCTGTCTTGGTGTGCTGATAAGGACCTGTCTCAGGAATTTGATCTGCCTACAGTCCTGGCCTTCTTGCAGGACGGTGTGGATAAGGGCCTCAGTTTGAGTTCCCTTAAGGTTCAGACGTCTGCTCTCTTTTCTTTCAGAGGCGCAGCCATCCTTCCTGATGTCAAGGTTTTCTTCCAGGGAGTTGCTCATGCTCGTCCTCCCGCTCCTCCGTGGGATCTTAACTTGGTTTTGGGCGTTCTTCAGCGTCCTCCATTTGAAACCTTGGTTACTATTCCTCTGCGCCTGCTGACGTGGAAAATGGCTTTTCTTCTGGCGATCGTGTCTGTTCGCCATGACGTGGAGTTACATGCTCTGTCCTGTAGACCACCCTATTTGGTGTTTTACAAGGACAAGGCGGTGCTTCGCACTTCTCAGGAGTTTCTCTCGAAGGTGATTTCTGAGTTCCACATCAATCAGGAGATTGTGGTGTCTTCTTTCTGCCCTGAGCCCACCTCTGACAAGGAGAGGGATCTCCACTTACTAGACATGGTGCATTGTCTCAAGTTTTATGTGCATCGCACTGAGTCTATCAGGCAATCTGATGCACTGTTCATCATCCATGAGGGTCCCAGGACAGGAAGACCTGCATCCAAAGTGACTATTGCTTCTTGGATCAAGTCCACTATTCAGAAGGCTTACGAGCTGAGGAAGAAGCCTGCACTTGGTTGTCTGTGCACACCTTTTCGAAGCACTACCGTGTGAATGTGCTGGCATTGGCTGACACCAGCTTTGGGAGGAAGATCCTGCAGGCAGTTGTTCCTGCCTATAATTAAATGGGTGGATCACCTACCCAAAGATACCAGTAACCTGTATAGACTAAGAGAAAAAGATTTAACAGGTAAGACTAAAATCCTCTTATAATACGGCTTGTTCCTTTGATCTATCATGTTCCTGAAGTTGGCACCCAGGCAAATTTTCATTTAATATATATGTATGTGTGTGTGAACATATAATAAACATAATACTGTGTGGGTAACATACAAGTCCGTTACAGACCACATGCTTTATCACAGGTGAGTTAATTAGTGGCTCTGCTTTTGCTTAATTAGGGATACTTCCTACATCCCAACATTTCAAATTACCAAAGAGGGACACTTTTTTGTTTTAGATGACATTGCTGGGGGCGTGGCCGGTGTGCCAGGCACTGCAGAGAACATTTAGGTTATTTCATGACCTATTGACAATTCTTTTTGTAACTGAATAAATGATTTAGAGCAAAACCAAATTATTTCATTTAGTCAGACCAATGTATAAACGCATTTACTGAGGTTTAACTCCTTGATATCTGGTGACATGTCAGGACCGTCATGCCTGTCCGGATGTTAAGTCCTGGCACGTCATGGAATTCTGAGATGGCATCCTAGAATGCATCGGTTTAAAAAACCTCTAGGGCCACGCACCCCCAGACTACTTGGTCCTTAAGGGGTTAAACAAGTCTTAATGTGAGTTTTATTGCTGTGGAGCAATGTGATACACTTATATACACACAACACAGTCTGATCAACTAAAAAGAGGGACATCGTAGGGATATGGGCTTCAAAGAGGGACTGTTCCTCCTAGAGGGACATTTGGGAGGTGTGATACCTAGAACGTTTATGACCAGGACTGCAGCTGAGAATCACTACTGACATTGGAGACTAACAGTAGAGCTGCCCTGGTGGATTCCTACATTCATCCATTTTTTTTCTGGGTTCTCCCCCAATGGTTGACATAATTTTTAATGTCTGCTCTGATATTGAAGGAGAACTGGTAAAACATGATACCCTGAGAAGCAATGCATTGGCGATATCTCTAGCATTCAAGCCGTTAATATTTTCAATACATCTTTAGTAGCATATTAATGTAGTTACCCTATTGAGCATCAGAATTGCAATGCATTGGTTAACACTCTGGCACTCAAAGGGTTAATGCCTTCATTTAAGTCGGATTGCTCATCAGACTGTGCATGCTTAGCCAGCAGGAGCTGGTGATTATGAATTCCTTCAGCACGCCCATATAAGGTAATCAGTCTCCTCTACATCCATATTGTCAAGTACCTAGAACCCCTCCAGCTTTTTGATGCTGTAAGAAAACTAATGTACTATGCTGGTTATCAGATTGTGTTGAGAGCTCTTAAAGATGATGGACGTGGGATTATAACGAAAACCTCCCTGCGTACTGCAGAATATTTTCATTACCTTCTAAGGAAAATGTCTCTTGGAGAGAAGTGATACAGGGGAAAAAAGTTCCCAAGGTGTCCTGAAACATTAGTTCAGTAAGGGTTATGTGCACATAAAAGAGCAATTCTGTGGTAAAGCAGCAGCAGCACCATAGGAAACAAAACTTCCTCACATTCCTGTTCATTTAATTTGGACTTTTAACCCTTTGAATGCTACAAAGGTCTCCAACGCATTTTGTTGCATTGCTTTGGAGAAATCCCTATCAGTCAAGGGTGATAAAGAGGTGATAAACTGGAGAAGTCATCTCTACTTTATCACTTCTCCAATTCCTATGTTATTCTATGGAGCCTGCTCACTAAGATTTCTTCAGCTTTGGTGATCTTTGTGCATAGGCTCCACAGAATAACATAGGAACTGGTGAAGTCATCTCCTCTCTATCGCCGCTTATTTCCCCCAAGGTGTTAAAGAACCGATCAATGGGAATTTTATTTACCCCCCTGGGGTATACTTGTTTTACCTCAGAATTGTTCCTTTCGTGCTCTTTCTCCAGATAGCCAGGGCACTAGCTGGGCATGCTTCACTAACAGCCAGGTAAGAGGAAGAGTGCATGGGGTGAATTTACCTATCAGATTCTGTGCTAAATCTGGTGTTTTAAAATTAAAAAAAAAAAAAAAAATCATTTATTTTTTAAGACTGTTCCTGTCTAACTGTAACAATTTAGTAAGTTACTTATAGCAAAAAGTCCCCCAATAATGCCCCACGTGCCAAAAGGAGGGCTATGGTTGTTACGGAATGTTCTTTTCCTCTGCACCTTGTTTAACACTCAGAGCAGAGTAGGCGACGGTTTAAAGCTCTAAATTTTGAGGGGTGGTGCCCCAGTGGTGCTGGCCACGCCCACATTCTAAATTGTGGGTGTGGCCAGAAAAAATCTCAATGTCCCTGTACCAGTTTTATACATCTTTACAGAGCAATGCATTGGAAATCTCTAGCAACCAAGGGTTTAAACCTTTAATTCTTATTATAGGCCAAGGGTATTTTCTGTGGCCAGCAACAGTGGATGGGAAGGGGGGGTCATTTAAGGAGTGGGATGTGGCCATGGGTAGAGTTAAGGGTGCCTAGGGTTCAGTGCCTGGATGTAAATCCAGCCGTGTTGACACGGGGCAGGACTTTCATTGTTCTCATAGGAAGAAGATTGTCCCCCTGCTGTTATCTGTCTGGTCTATAGACTGCATTCCACATCTGAGAAGAGATGGCTTATACTAGGTAAAAGGGGCAGGAGGGGGAAACTTTGCTTGTGAATATCTCATAAACCATAAAGGTTTGAGAGATAAGACTTATATCATTCTTCATGTTTTTTTAATGCCTACAAAATAAAATAAATGAAGTATTACTATCCCTTTAAGAGGGAAGTAGCAGCATTATCATTAAGTATGAGAAAATTTCTAATATACGTCTCTAGTTGAGAAACAACTTAGGGGGCCTTAAGGAGAGTAGGATCTAATCTCCAAGTATAGGACTGGGGAATCTACAAAGGGAGTGCCAATACTAATTCAATGGAGTATGATCGGACCAAGTAATTGGATGAATGTTTGTGGAGATAATGTGGTGGAAATATGCTTCTTTAATTAAAACAAAATCTATCCTAGTATAAAGCTTGTGGAAATGTGAATAAAATGTGTAATCTCTTTCTGTACCATGTAATAGTCTCCATGGGTCAACCATATTTTGTTGTGAAAGAAGTTTGGCTAATTGAATGAAATGTGTTAAGGATAAACATGATTTACCTGAAGAACAGTCTTAAAAATGGATTAATCAGAGTATTAAAGTCTCCTCCCAGAATCAGTAGTTCTTCCTGAAAGAGAGTTAGCGAGTCAAGGGTGCTAGAAAGGAATGACCATTGATCAGAATTAGGGGAATAAATATTAGCAATTGTTGTTCTCATATCTCCTATGTTACCTTTAACAAAAAACTATCTTCAGGATCAACTAGAACATCTAAGACATGGAATGGAATATGTTTATGAAATGGATGCTCTGTCTCCAGGCTATCTAAGTCCACTGCCTTGCAGTTGCTGATGCTTCCACTCTGAAAGATGTACTGACAAACTTGAGGTCTCCCTCAAGTCCATTTTTGCCACTTCTGGTACTGCCATGCATCCAGCATTTGCTGCGGCATGGGTGAAGTGGGCCATTGCTGTCTAGACTGAACAGCTTACCCTGGCTTGTCTGTCAGGGTGCTCCTACTTCGGATATGTTGCTGCTTCTTGCCAAAATTTCTGAGGCCCAGCATTATGTTTCTGCTGCCTTATTTGATGCCATCCGTTTGGTGGCAGGGGTTTCCACCATGTCTGTGGTTGTCAGAGGAGCTCTTTGGCTCAAGAGCTGGTCTGCTGACACTGCTTCCAATTAAGCTTTGCTCTCATTGCCTCTTCAAGGCACCTCTTTGTTTGGGCCAGATCTTAAGGATCTGATTAGTGAGGCCACAGGGGGAAAGAGTACCCTTCTGCCTCTGGTCCCCAGGAGGAAGACGCTTCTCAAGCGTAATCGGCTTTTTCATCCCTTCCAGACTGAGGCACGTCCAGTGAACCAGGCGGTTCCCTCAGCTCCAAGCCCAAACAGCAATGGAAGCCCAAGGTCTCTTCCAAGCCTAAGGATTCCAAGCCTTCTTCGGCATGACTCGCTGAACTCAGGTCCTCACTCGGCTGTGGGTGGCCGTCTACGTCACTACCACAGCGTCTGGGAGGATTCAGTGGTTGACCCGTGGGTTTTACAGGTGGTGGCGGAAGGGTACAGGATCCCTTTTGCCTCTTCCTCCCTTTCTGTTTTTCCCCTGGTGTTTTTCTCTCATATGCCCCAGTGCTTAGAGAAATGCTGTCTGTTCAATGGCTCTGTCCAGTCCCTTCTGGACAAGGACGTTCGGGACAGAGGTATGGGTTTTTACTCAAACCTCTTTGTGGTCTCCAAGAAGGATGGGAGTCCCTAAGGACTGTGATTGCTGCTATGTCCCAGGGGGAATTCCTTGCCTCTCTGGATCTTCAGGATGCGTATCTACACATCGCCATTCATCCAGAGAGTCAGCAGTATCTCAGATTTGCCTGCGATCAAGGGCGTTTTCAGCTCTTCCCTTTGGCCTGATTACAGCTCCTCCAGTCTTCAACTGTGTCCTGGGACCTTTAGTATCCTTCCTCAATCGGGACGGCATCAGAGTTACTCCATACATGGATGACTTGCTTCTGAAAGCCCCTTCTGCGGAACTTCATCAGCAGGTTCAGGGCTGCATTCATGCTCTCACCCATCACGGGTGGATCATCAACATGGACAAGTCAGACCTTGTCCCATCCCAGCGACTGGTCTTCCTGGGCCTTCTCTTCGACATTCAGCAGAGCATGGTTTTTCTCATGGACGAGGTGGCTCACCAGATCGCCCGCAGGATTTCTTGCTGTTCTGGTTCACGATGCAGTTCCAGCCAAGAAGCTGTCCTCTCTAGTGGGGAAATTCACTCCACCATAGAAGCGGTCCAATTTGCCATGGCTCACACCAGGGAACTCCAGAGGTTTGTGATCCAGGTTTGCAGGGGTCAGCTGGACCTTCTGAAGATGTCAGTATCCCTCCTTCTTTATGTGGAACTGAGTTTGCCATGGTGGCTCGACCTCTCCAATCTGCTGAAGGACAAGTCCTTCCTGGTATCCTTCTGGACCACGGTGACGGCGGATGCCATCCTATCCGGCAAGGGAGTGGTCCTGGGTCGCCTGAGTGCTCTGGGTCAGTGATCTCTGGAGGAATCTCTCCTTGGAGCTTCGGGCGATATTTCATGCTCTTCGTCATTGGACACCCCAGCTGGAAGAATGTCCAGGTCCAGTCCGACAACGCCGTGGCTTACATCAACAAGCAGGGTGGAACAAGAAGTCTCTCCACTTGGTCAAGGCTATTTTTGTCCTGGGCAGAACATGTTCCTGCCATATCCACAGTGCACATTCTTGGCGTAGACCATTTCATGGTAGGCTTCCTCAGTCGACCTCATTGTTCAGAAGTGGGGTCTTCCTTGCATCGACCTGATGGCGACAAGACACAACCGGAAGGTTCCAAGGTTCTGCTCTCGCTGGAGGGATCCTCTAGCTCTAGCGGTGGATGCAATGTGCATTCCTTGGTTATTTCCTCTGGCTTACATCTTTCCTCCCCTTCCCATGTTGCACAGGGTGCTACGGAAATTGAGACTGAAGAGCTGTCCATTCATTCTGATTGCTCCATACTGACCTCAACAGGCTTGGTTTCCAGAGCTTCTGGATCTGTCAGTGGTGGATCCATTCTGGCTCCCTTACATCCGTATCTTCTACAGGGTTACCTGTGGAAGGAGTATGTTTGTTTAGCTTTGATGGCTTGGAAATTGAATCCTCATTACTGAAGAAAGGTTTGTCTTCTGGTGTGGTGGCTACTATGTTTAGTGCCTGCAAACCTGTTTCTTCTAAGACCTACCATCCTGTCTGGTCGACCTTTCTATCTTGGTATGCTGATAGGGACCCTGCTCAGGATTTTGATCTGCCTACGGTCCTGGCTTTCTTGCAGGACGGTGTGCTGATAGGGGCCTCAGTCTGAGTTCCCTTAAGGTTCAGACGTCTGCTCTCTCTGTTTTCTTTCAGAGGCGCATTGCTTTTCTTCCTGATTATCAAGGTTTTTTTCCAGGGCGTTGCTCATACTTGTTCTGTTTTCAAGACTCCCACTCTTCAGATCCCACTGAGCTCTCCCTTTGAGTCCTTGGCTACTATTCCTCTACTCCTGCTGATGTGGAAAATGGCCTTTCTCCTGGCGATCGTGTCTGTTCAACACATCGCAGATTTGCATGCTCTGTCTTGTAGGCAAACCTTTTTGGTGTTTCACAAAGACAAGGCGGTGCTTTGCACTGCGCAGGAGTTTTTCCGGAAGTTTGTCTCTGAGTTCCACATTAAACAGGAGATTGTGGTGCCTTCTTTCTGCCCTGACCCTACCTCTGACAAGAAGGATCTCCACTTGTTAGGTGTGGTTTGTCGTCTCAAGTTTTATGTCCATTAGACAGTCTGACGTGCTGTTCGTCATTCCTGAGGGCCCCAGGGCAGGGAGACCTGCAACCAAAGTGACTATTGCGTCTTGGATCAAGTCCACTATTCGTAAGGTTTACGAGCTCAGGAAGAAGCCTGTTCCCTTTCGGGTCACAGCTCATTCTACTAGATGTGTTGGGGCCTCTTGGGCTTACAAGAATCAGTCCTCTGCTGATCAATTGTGCAAGGCTGCCACTTGGTCATCTTTGCACACCTTTTCAAAGCACTACAGTGTTGATGTGCTGGCACTGGCTGACTGATGCCAGTTTTGGGAGGAAGATCCTGGAGGCAGTCTTGCCTGTCTAGGATCTTCTTCAGTTCTTTGGTGCTTCCTTCACTTTTGAGCCCTGTTGTATCTAGTTCACTGTGCAGTGTAACAGTTCCTGGGGTGGTGTTACCCCCTGTTCAGTGTCCGTTGACACTTCATTTGTTTTGTTGGGCTGTCTCTGATCTGATGGTTCATATCTGCTCTGGTGACTTTGGGGACCTTGCGCCTGGTCCTTGCCTTGCTTCCCGCCGCTGGGAAACTCCATGTTTGGACATCCCGAAGTTACCTGTAACCTGTATTAGACAATAGAGAAAAGAGGATTTTAGTCTTACCTGTTAAATCCTTTTCTCTCAGTCCATTCAGGTTACTGTTATCCCACCTTGTCAAGGGACCATGCTTGGCTCTCCTGTGGCAGACAGTGGGGGTTCTTCAGGGTCATGCTCACAGGAGTCTTCTTTCCCTTCTACTATCTAGTCAATAGTTAGTGTCTCAAATCTTACTGGAGTTGACGGGCTAGCTGCAGCCAAAGAGGGAAGTTAGGCTCCACCCCCTGTATTCACTTCTAGAATTGTTCCTGCCTACTTAATGGGGCAGATCGCCTACCCAAAGTTTACCAGTAACCTGTATGGACTAAGAGAAAAGGATTTAACAGGTAAGACTAAAATCCTCTTATATAGGCATAGGAGAGCTCAAAAGTAGAACAAATATCAGCTAGACAGTTACTTGAAGGTAACAGAAAAAAGTTAAATCCTGGGTGTGAAAGACTACTCAGGTAGCACTTTGAAAGAAAAGGCCATAAGTCGCCAAGTAGTAACATTAGAGATACAACTATTTTATTTGTGCTTATGATATATGTAACTTGGGGGGTGGTTGGTGTTAAAATTAGTCATCACTTCCAGCCTAATGGAAATAACGCAGAACACAAGATAAATAGTACATAAAGTGCAAGTGTATATATCAAATAGATTACCAGAATTTGGAACTGGGCCATGACTAGTAAAAAAAAAAAAAAAAAAAAAAAAAAAATTGGTATTAGGCATCTACCAAGGAGTGGCCAATAGCTTAAAAAAAAAAAAAAAAAAAAAAAAAAGCCAACTACTTGATCATGAAAAAGCATTATTCGGCAGATACAGAAATAAGAGTCTAACTCACTTCGAAAAATATGCAATGGGTCTGAAGGGAATCCAAGTGGGGGAGGGAATGGGTGGGAAAGAAGGAAAAAAACCTCTCATATCAGGGGTTAGAAATCTATAAAATCATAGGTAGACCAAGCAGAGCCTGGACCACTCTCCAATCAAAACTTTGACATGACCCCAGTAAATACGATTAAAACAAATAAAATAATTAAGGAGGCAAGTTTCTCAGTGATAAGAGGTTAGAACCCACCACCTCTATTCATTTACAAAGATGTTGCATGCACCCCCTCTTAATAAAAGTCTCCGGTCATACGGGGAATAATGCTCAATTTGACTGTTAGAAATCATACCCTGCTTCTCTCTCCCTCACTATTTACTCCTCTCTCTATTTACATATAGTGGCTTCCCCCATCTCTGTCACTGCCTCCTTGTTTTCCAATCCCAGCCACTTGCATCAGCTTCTCAGAGATACATGAAACAGGAGTCCATTCAGATTTCCTTGATGCCAATATCCCCTAAACATATGAAGAGTACCCAAATTACACTATCCTCTATTTCTGCAGTGATAAGGATCTCTCATTTTTATTTCAAAAACCATATAGAGGTGGAGTAAATCTGATTTAATTTCTTCCTGTCAGTTGTCTTTGAGTAGCCGAAATTAAGGTATCAGAAGGAACCGCAGTAGGGGTTCTAATCAGTCTCTTCCTTGTCGAAACTGGAGTCCAACGCAATCTCTGGGGAAGTGTGGGCCGCATTGGAGTAGAATTCAATTCTTCAGGTTCTTTTCAGCAAATGTTAGATATGTTCAAAGATTCACACAGGGCATTTATTTCAAATGTGTGACGAATAGTGGTCATTTTGCCCTCATATATCAGTCAAAGAGAAGGGATATCCCCCATTTGTAGTACACAATGCGTTGTTCCCTCAGAACATAAGTGAGTGGTTTAAATTGCCTACGAAGCTGTAACGTGTGTGCTGACAGGTCATTGAAGAGGTGTATATCATGACCCTCAAAAGATATAAAGGACTGTTTTCTTGCTTCTCTCATTATGTTATATTTTAAACTAAATAAGTGTAAGCAGCAAATGACATCCCTTAGTTTGTAGCTTTGTAGAGATTTGGGACGAATGGCTCTATGAGCTCTTTCAATTTTGACATCCTATTTGTTTTCCAGTTGAGCAAATAATCTTTTGAGTGTAGTGTGTATGTCTTTGGAAAGGACTGACTCAGACAGACCCTTCACTCTTATATTGCTTCTCCTGCTCTGATTTTCCAGGTCCTCTATTTGTAGTTTAAGATGATTAATCATATCCTCCTGTGTGATAATTTGTTGATTGAGAGTATATTGATCTGAAAGCTGTGACTCTTGAGCCTCTTCAAGGGAAACAGCCCTATTGCCAAGTTCCTTAATATCCGATTTGAGGTCAGATTTAAGATTAGAGATGTCTTTTCTCATATCTCTCTTTATAGAATCTCCCATGTTGGTTAGGAGAATCTGAAGATCCTCCTTTGTGGGAAGAGATTTTAGGTCTTCTCTGGTAAAGTACTTATCCACATCAGCTTTATTATTTTCTTTATTCCTAGCCATTATATATGGCATGTTCTGTAATCCGAAAGGAGAGCTTGTCTGTGTTGTCGTTCTTGAGTGAAGAAATATCTTTATTGGAAAATTTTCTGGAAGATCAAGTTTTTGTCTTCCTGCTGGACATAACCAATTCCTAAAATAGAAAGACAGGTAATTTCTAAACTAGATTCCTCACCTCTGGATGTGTTAATACTTAAATTATTCACGTATGTTTTGCTTAAAGATTCATCTTGTGTGTATAAATAGCAAACAGAAGGCTGGAGGCTGGTGGCATGAGATTCAAGTAGACATGGCATTGGAAGTCATAAATTATATAGCTAAAAATAATTTTTTTTTTCATCCTCTTTGTTAATTCCTCTTGGAGAGAATTCAATACATAAAATATGCCAAAAACTGCCCTGATGTGTAAAGAGTAAATGGGAAGAATCTAAAGAATTTGCAGGCCTCTTTAATGCAGTAAAGCAACAGACTTCAAGGACACTCTCATGAAAGGCCTACTGGGAGGGGGAGTAACTGGAATAATAAGATGAAGATTTAAAGGGGGAAGATTATTGTGGTTTAGGAGTGTGGGAATCACCAGTTTAGACCCTTTAGAGGGGGACAGCTTACAGAAGGCACTGTGTATCTCTGCCACGCTGGGTGATCTTCAGGTGCATACTGGAGATATGGTGGTGCAAAGAAGATTGTTCGGGAACAGCTATTTAATGAATCTTAGCGTTTGCATCTACAAAGGGGGTAGTTCAGAGTAAGAGGCCTGTTCAAATCTGCCTTGCGGTGTCTGCAAGTCCCCGCACTCAGCAGGTACCGGTATACAGGTCAAATGCAGGCAGCGTCTCAAGTCCCCCTCGATGTCAAAGGAGAGGTGGGACGTAAGGTAGAGCTTGTTCTGTTTAGGCATATGCGTTGTCCGGAACTGCAAAATTGAAGGCCATGGCTGTGTGGCCTAGCCGACTTCGATCTCTTCAATTTCACACAAAATAAAAATAAAGTTATCCGTCGATAGCTAGAAATGTGAGAAGGGCAATGCCTGTATTGTTGGATTCCTAGTCAGAATCGTAGATGGTAGTGGATGGTGTTTGGCATCAATTGGAGAGATGTGGATAAACGTCCTATTGTGATGGCTGCCAGACCACGCCCCCATTTATATTACATTTTAAAACCTTGGACTAAAGCAGGAACAGCGGGATCCAGAAATAGGGAACCAAAACCAAGGACTGCCACCGAAAAATCTACGAAAGCTGCTAGGTTCTTGAGTAGCACTGTCCATCAGTACTCAGAATCACAGACCTCGTAGCATGTTGTCCATTTTTAGAAATAATCTCTTGTTGATGTAATGGATGGCTGTAGAGCAGACACATTGACTTGAATCTGTTTCATTGAGTCATTAAACCTAGAACTAAAGGATTTCCTTAAATGCCCTCACAATGGTTTGCCTTTGTTATCTGTTGCTCCAGGACAGTTTTGTATATAATTCCTTCAACAGATCTTGCTGTTTGCCACAAAAATTCCTACTTTACTGCATTTGCACTCTATAACCAGCAATGCCAAAAGACACTGGCCTCTTCTCTTGCTTATTATGTAAATAGATCTGTACAGGGAAAAAGTGCTTCAGCTGTGAGGGTGATTCTATCTTGGGCATTTATTTTCCTTTTATTAGTGTTTGGCTGAGTGGGAATGTATCCAGATGGAAAGAATGTGCTTTGTGTGTGCTGCAGTGAATGGTACAGATTGTTAATATGTACAATACTGTGCTGCAGGGAATTCCTCCTTTCATCTCCTGTGACATAATTCCGCCAGAAAATAACATATTTCTTCCTCTCCTTAAATCAGAAAGTATCCACTTCCCCAGTTCAAAGACCTGTTTGTATTCAGGGCTACAACTGAGAAAAGGCTTGTCTCTCAAACACTGCCCTCCTTGTGCTTGGTAAATCCCCCCACGTGCATGTGTTGAGGGGGGGAATTATACAATTTAGGGCTTGCTTGTATGTGTGTGCGCGCGCTAGTTTTTTCAAGACCATTTGGGACTCTTCAAGTACTTTAGGATGGAAGTTAGAATGAGATCTTTTGGGATGAGATTTTCCTTTTTGCAGTTGTCAGAAAGAAGGTATCACTGTCCATTTCTGCAGGTTTCATTAGGAGGTTCTTCAGCTTCATTAATGAGCCAATGCCTGGAACACTTCAATTTCCACTTAACCCCCTTTTTCCCCTTCAAGAAAAAACATAAATAACTCGCACAATAAATAATGACATGGCACAGGTGTAGGGGGCAAATTAAAGAGGCCACAGCTTTTATTAAATATCTTTGACCTATTAAATGGACCTGTTGGAGACCCATGTGGCGCCCCGGACCCATAGCCGCATCATGACCTTCTGCATGCCGTCAAATTTTTCTCAGGCATGGAGCCGCCCCATACCCATAAGCCCCCAAGCGGTGGCTACCTCAGAACACAACCAATGGGACAGATAGGTTAAACTGATCCGCCACAGCTTACCTGCCCTTGCCACCCCTTCACCTCAGTGAATACTGGCAATAACCCACCCTAAGAGGCCTGACCTCTGAGCCAAAGTCCCTCACCAGACAACAATTTGCTAGCACCACTGACTGAGCCTGAGAGCGCCACATGGCTGCGGCCCAAGATGGTCTAACTGTCATAAGAACAACAACTAGGCCTAAGAGTGACCTCTTCTGTAGCAGATGCTACTCCTGCCCATATCTAAGCTAAAAGACAGAGAAGAAACAAGAGTGTTAGGGCGGGTGGGAGAAAAAACAAAGCTACAATACCACAACTAGCCCTAACTGCCACCTTTATAGCTCCACCTCTTCCCATTTCCCTCACGTGTCCTTACACTACCTGCCTTTCATCCATTCTCTTTTCCACCACCAGGAAGAGGGAGAGCCCACCACCCATTGTCCCCACTTGGTGGGCACAAACAGAGGGGAAGAGGAAGGCTATGCATGCCCCCTTATGCTGGCTGCAGGCCCTCAGCCATTTTTTGTGTGTAGTACATTGTGGTATCATCTTCCATTGTAATATAGTTAATAGATGGTACTTTATTAGCCATAGAAAAAGCAGGAGACTAGTAGAGTAAAAGTGACACCTTTATTTGACTGAGTAAAGCTACGGTGTTGGCCATCAAGGTATCACTTTTACTGTACCAGTTTCCTGCTATTTCTATGGCTAACACTGTACCACCGGTTACATGTATATGTAGTATGTCTCTTTGTTTTGGTTATACAGATCTCTCAGAAGTTCTTGTGCTTTTCTTTAGACTCTATGGTAACTCTTTGTGCTCCTGTTCAGGCTCATGCTGAGGCTGATGTACTAAATGAGATTGCTAGAGAAGTCTATAGTGTATTGCTTTGCAATGCGTTGGATACCTCTTTAGCATTCACAGGGTTAAATGCCCCATTCACATTAACCCTTTTAGTGACACTAAAAAGGGTTAACGAGAATTTTTATTTGTTCCTCATGGTGCAGTTATTTTGCTTCTGAATATTTTCCCTCTTTCCCTTAGTACATCAGCCTCGAGATTCAGGCACCGTTCTACTGTGTGGGGCATACTATAAATACTACAGACGAGCAAGTCTGGGGCAAATCGGCTGTACTACACAAGATAAAGTCACACTGATGTTAATGGGGATTTTAACCCCTTGAATGCATTACTTTTCAATGCGTTGAAGACCTTTTTAGTATTGGGGGGGGGGGAACTATTCACTAAGAAAGAGGTGATAAAGTGGAGATGTCTTCTCCAGTGATATTACTTCTCCATTTTCTATGTTATTCTGTGGAGGCAATTCACTAAGAGTTCATGAGTTTTGGAGATCTTAGTGCATAGGCTCTATAGAATAACATAGGAACTGGAGAAGTCATTTCCGCTTTATCACCTGTTTATCACTCCTTAGTGCATAGGCCCCAATGGGTTAAAGGCCCCATTTAAAGGAGCAGTAAACTTTTTTTTTTTTATGAAAAAATATATATTGTAGGGTGTTTCCTGTTGAGTAAAATAATGGTCTCTTACTGCTGAGAGATGCAGATTTCCAGAGTTGTTACTGTTTAATAAAAAAAAAAAAAAATTATCAGTGCCCTCTAGTGGTCAAATTCTAATTAGTTACCCTGTTACATTCTAATGGAGATAAGTTAGTGACTTACAGCTCTCCATAGAGTGTGATAGAAAATTATAGAAAACGCTGAGTCACTTCCTGTCAGTTAGAACTATCTGGAAGTAAATACAGATTATTTGAATGGTTATAACATTTGAATAAAAGTGACCTTGTTTTACTCAGACAGAAAAGCGCTATAATACGTAGGATTTCATTAAAAAAAGTTTACTGCTCCTTTAAATCAATGTGCGTTTTTTGAATTGTTGCAAAGCAATGCGTTGCGTACCCCTGTTGCACTCAAAGGGTTAAGGTTGTAAAAAGGTTGCAAAAGGCAGCAATGGAAGCTCCCACAGAGCATATGTAAGACTTGATTTCAGACCTCAGATAACAGAGGATTTTTTACAGATGCTAGCATGTTGTATGGAGTATTTAAGTGTATGTAACCCCAAAACATGTTTAGGGGTTAGAGTTCATATAAGGCTCAAAAGTAAGAATTTGTACATCTGACCTGGAGTAGCAGTTTATGTTGATTGGCTCTCTAAATCTAAATGTTGTTGCTTGGCATCTGTCAGCTGTAAAAATACGACAACACAGCCATGTGAAAAATATACATCTCTGTGTATCGTCAATGAAAAGAGAGCTGCCAATTAATATATTTTTAGTTTTTTCTTGTAGCTGTTAGCAAATGGATTTGTGCCAGTGATTAGGAATGATAATATTACTCTGATATCTGGTCTAGTTAGCGGATTTGAGACTACAAAGCCCTGCCAGAATCTTGTGGGCTTATAACAGTCTTAAAATAGCCTGAATTGAATGCCTAAAAAATATACCTGCTAAAAGCTGGAAAAACAGTACATTAATCTTGCTTCCCAGAGCCGTTTAACCCCTTTGAGTGTCAAAGGTAGTCAACACATTGAAATGCGTTGGATACCCCTCTTGATAAGTGTTAACCCAGAGTTTCTCAACCTTTTCAGAAACGAGTACTGCTGTAGTTGGGAAAACATTCTGCAATTCCTCTGCCTCTTAATTATTACTGACTTTAATATTTACAAATGAATGAAAGCCTGACGAGGTTTGTCTGTCCTACTGCAAACGATAACCTTGCACAGAGACACTTATTAGCACTTGATATTTTCACGTTCTTTATGGTGATATTGCATATTTTGATGATCTTAAAATCAAGAACATGACCTTTTAAAGGAGGGGTTATGAGAGGAAAAAGTATGGATAGCTTCAGGTTTATATGATTAAAATAAGTTATCACTTACTTAGACTCTTGCTTAAACCAATATTTACCCCCTCTTGACACTGCACACAAGTGAACACACACACACGCACGCGCGCGCGCTTGCACATACAAACCAATAATACAATGCATGTGGCCAAACCCAGGATGTGGCTAGTTGCTTAACCCTTTAACAGACCAGAGAGTTACACAATGCATTGAGCATCCCACACTTCTTAACCCTTGAGTGCCAGAGGGGTATGCAATGCAATGCATTGCATACCCCTCTAGCACTCAGAATGTAATCTTTTAACCCTTTATCCAGGGCTTAAAATCTGAGGTCCTTTGCTACTAGTCAGACCTGAAAATTTACTCTCCACTGCAAGCCATAGCATACCCATCAGGGCTGAATTTCTACTCGCCAGGGCTACATTTTCACTCTCCATTGGCTAGTGGCAAGAGGAAATTTTGAGCCCTGACTTTATCAGTTGGGAGTATATTCCCACAGTACATACATACATGCCAGGCTGGTTGTCCTCCACATTACGCTTTCACGGTTTGTATAATCTTGCTGAGGACCAGCCCAGAACATTTTATACTGATGACAAAGTCTTCTCTGTGGCAGGTACCCCCCCCCCCCATTCCATATACTTTCAGATAAACCGGTAATAAAGCTTGAAAAACACTGATTTAACTCATTGGGTATGAATTTGCTATTACATAAATCATGGGTCAAATAGAAATACACATTGGATTGATTTTTACTCCTTGACTGCCAGAAAGTTCTAAAATGCATTGCTTCTCTGTTCAGTAGAGACCCCTTTGACATTTGTGGAGTTAAATGCCCATTTTAAATTAACTGGAATCTGACATTTGAATCTGCCCCCTATGGAGTAGCCGGTTTACTCCAGAATGTATTCTTTTAACAGATCTGGATTATTTTGCTGCTCTTTGATCTTCACATTAATCAAGGCCCGGTAATTGATAAATAACTACCAGAGTCCTGCAGTCTCTTCACAAATGTTCCACTGCTGATCTTCCATTGACGCAAAGGGATAAGAATGAGTGATTACAAATAATGAAACAAATGATACTGAAGGACATGTTGTACTAATTAAAATGATGGACATAATAAAAAGGAAGTTAAAGAAAACTAAGACTGAAGCAGTATAGTAATTGCTGAAAAAAACAACCACTTGAACCACTTTTTGAAGGTGTAACCGCTCCCCATGTCAGAACCTTTTATGATTGAAACGATCAGCTCAACCCATTACAGCGAAGTTCATCAAGTCAGCCGTGTACTACTGGAGCTAAAAATACAGACCTAAAACCCTGCTAAACTAGCACTCACTTGAGAGGTTGTTCAGGGGTTAGACCCACAATGATATAAGGATAAAACTTCAGAAAAAGGAAGAAGCAAGTGAAAAAATCTGTGTATAATGTACACTAACCTCGAACCTGAGTGAGGGGGAAAAAATGAACAGGAATTGGGTGTTTATGGGCAATCCCTATTCAAATTATTTCCTGATCTTTTACTGGCTGGAAGAAGGGGTTCTGCAGGGCACAGAACATGCCCTAGGGAGTAACCTTACCTCCCAGCCAATCCGTATATAGCTGGAAGGGTCATGGATACACTTAACGTCACCCCCTTAATCCATTGATTGGCTAGATGAAGGGCTGATGGTATTTAGCATGAATTTTGTGAACAGAAAGCTAGGACAAGCGTTAGGCTGCAAGCCGGGTTTATGCAGCCTATCAGCTTTAGTGATCCAGCTGCAGAGATATTAGAATACCTCCAGAAATTGAATATGTTTTGTGTTCGGGAATTCTTTTAACCCTAACGGCTTTTTTAATGGTCCTTACAGAATTAGGGCTCAGAAGGGTCATATGATGAAATGCTGAGGCTGATGTACTAAGTAGAACTGGAGTAATTCTGCAGCATATCAAATGCAATATAGGGGACAAATACATCTTCCCATTCATTTAGATTGGGCTTTTCAAAGCATTGGATACCTCTCTAGTATCCAAGAGGTTAAACACTAATTTAAATCAATGGAAATTTGGAGAATTCTTATTTCCTACAATCATACCTGGGAACTCTCCAGATTTGAACCTGAGACTCCAGTTTTGACGCTGCTTTACCGGGTCTCCGGGGCAGAGGCTGATTCCTCCAGATGTGGGGAGTTTCTATTGAAACTCTGCTCACTTCCCGCTCTTTCTCCCAGCTTTCTTTTCAAGTTTGTGTCGCACCTTTAAGCCCTGCCCCCCAATTTGCATCAAGCCCTGCCTCTTTTTGACACAATTCACATAATTTTTCACACCCCCTATCGCAGCATAGGACTCTCCCCCAGGGAGACATCAATTAAATGTTCCCAGGTATGCCTATAATGCAGTTGGTTAAATAGTAGATTTGTTAGAAGATTGACTTTTAAAGGGATAGTAATGTCAAATAATAATGTTATACTGTAGATTAAAAAAAAAAAAAAAAATTATGTGAAGCAAATCCCATCTCTCAAGCTTTTATGATTTGAGAGATATTCACATCTAAAGTTCCCCCTCTCCTGATGTCGGCTGTAAAGCTGACAGCCAGAGATTCAAGTCGGCTTACTCGAGGTGGCTCTTCAGCAGAGCCAAAATCGCATTTTTAAAAATAACTACATCATTGGAACAATCTACAAAGCATGCTTGCAAATCAGGCACACTCTGTAGACCATTCCAATGAAGTAATTCTTTTTAAATTTTGCTATTTCAGGTCTTCCTAAGAGCCGCTGACTGGTCCGAGGACAGATCTCCTGCTGTCTGAGTGCTGTCAGGAGAAGGGGAGGGAGGGGGGAACTTTAGATGCAAATATCTCTCAAACCATAAAGGTTTGAGAGATTTGGATTTGCTGCACATAATTACTTTGCAAATAAAAAAAAAAACATAAAATTATATTAGTATCCCTTTAAGTTTAATGATTTATGAGAAACTAGTTGAACAGGCCGTTACACGGGCCACAGTGCCTCTGGCAGCCGGTCGCGGGGCAGTCACGCGCAGTAGAGACTGCCCGCGCCACTGCTGATACAGAGCCAGCCGCAGCGCGGCCAGCCTGTACTGCGCATGACTGCCGCACGCGCAGCAGTGTCTACTGCGCATGTCGGGCGTTACACACAACTTAGCGAATTATTATATAGGATGTATGGATAAATGTATTCACTTAATGTATGTAAAGGGATAAAATAAATAAAATGTGTTTAGGAAAAAGTGTTTTGATTGGCTCCGTTTGCTTTGTACGTCAGCCTGATTATTTGCCACAGATGTTTTGAGGCCTTGATTATAATTCACTTGATAACTGAATCACTGGTTTTATCAGCATAAATGAATCTGTGACAGTCAATGGTAACATTTTCCACCTGCATTGGTAGGCCTGATTTATCTTCCAAATGTTTCATATTGCATACATCCCAACATTTGAAATGGCCAAAGAGGGACAATTTTTTGTTTTAGGTGGTGTTTTTTTGGGGCATGACTGGTGGTGGGTATTACTGAGACGTTTTAGGTTATTTCATGACTTATTGACAACTGTTTGTGTAATTAAATAGATGATTTAGAACAAGACCAAAGTATTTTATTTACACAGATAATCATGTTATTGCTATGTAGGAATGTGTGTTACACATGCGCGCGCACACACCACACAGTTTAATCTCCTAAAAAGAGGGGCACCAGGGTGGGAAAGAGGGTCTGAGGGATTTGGGTCTCAAAGGGGACTGTCCCTCCTAAAGAGGGACACTTTGGAGGTATGACGGTGTTATCCCTATGATTCCGTAACTTCTGTTTAACCCTTTGAGTGCCAGAGGGCTGAAGCCAATGCAATATGCCCCTGGCACTGAAAGGGTTAATCTACTCTGGCCGTAAGATATTCCTATGTAAACAGCAGGCTCTTATAAAAGGATGAACACCATAGATGTTGCGTATCTTATGCAAACCAGTAGGGTTTCCCCTAAAGCTGTGCATCTGATATGAATTTAGGGCTCCCAGCTGTTTTTATTCTCTGTAGTGAGAACATATAACACAAAACACAGGAGTCTCTAAAATATACTAACCAGAAATTATGGCTTTATCAAGAGGTTGTCACCCCAAACAGGTTTTTTTTTTTTTGGTTTTTTTTTCCCTTCTTCGAAAAGATTCAAAAGTGTGATCGTTTAGGTTATGTTTCCATAACATGACCACTTTTTGTGCAGTAGTATTAAGAATGCACTAACCCCCCACGTAGAACAGCATGCTCCTCAGTTATGTTTTTTCACAATGGTGATTTCCACATCTCAGAATGCACCAGAACAAACCATATTGCAGCTTGGATATGCTCATGCATTAGGCTCATTCAGGTTCTAGCATGCAGATACTTATGGGCAACTATGCAATTAATTTACACAAGTTATTCTCGATATTGCAATGCAGTTCACATCCTCCAGTGATTGGTCCACTTACCTGGGAATCGGCCAATAACATATGGTAGAAGCTTACCCAGGCCAGTCAGGAGAGAAACCTTCACCACTTTCCCCATGTGAGAGAATCATTTGGAAACGCCCATCCCCTTGAGATGCCATGGGGCTTGGGCTTGGTTTTGCAGGTTCCCAAATAAGCTTATAGCAATTAGTTTTTATGCCGACAGTAACTGGCATGTTTAACATACTGAAGCAGGCAATGTGATGAGTCTACTTACCCCTTTAACCCTTAGAGTGCAAACAATGCATTGCACACCCATCAGGTCCTTTTTAAAGAATTAAGATTTCCATGTGTAGTGACTAGAGACTAAAACTCTGTAGTGCCTCTAGCAACTGTCATGGCTGCCTGCATGGAGATGACATCCAGGAGTGGAGTTTTCTCTCTAACAATGGCACAAGGGAAAAATGTATAGGGGTCCTTAGGATATTCTGGCCTTATTAAGGTAAGGGAGGGTTATCATTTGGAGGCTTTAAAGGTAAGCAATATTTGCAATAACAAAATAAAAACAAAGCTAACCACATTCACACTGTTTTTGTTTTTATTTGCAGTTGTAAAACAGAAGAAGACATGGCACAGAAAGGTCATCTACATCCTAGGATTACTGCTCATCTTGGGTGTTATTGCTTTAATTACAATCCCAATACTGCAGAATAAACCTCTTCCAAAGAATATTAAGGTAATTAAAGTGAAATTGTAATGTTTTCTATGTTACACCAAACACAAGTGGAACAATTTGGAAGGAAACCGATGGCACAATATACATACCTGAGATCTCTCAGGGTTTGACCCAGAGACTCTGGTATTTGAATCAAATCTCGGGATGAAGGGTCTAATTCTCAGGGTGAGGTTCCAATGTTACCTACTATCTGATTTACACCAATTAACTGGTTATTTAAAGGGATAGTAATAGTTGAATAAAAATGCAGCTCTGATTGATCCTCCTATAACGAGGGTCGTGTAGAGCTGTATTTAAATAGTTTGTTTTGTAGTTCAAGATTAATTCAATTCTAAGTGATCCCCCTCCCCTTTTACCTCTCCTTTGGTGGCTTCTCTCGGATGCGGAATCCTTTCCTGGTACCGGACTGCATGCAGCAAGGGACAGTCTTCATCCACTGAGTATAAAGAAAGCCCTGCCCCCCTTGACAAAGGATTTTCCTTTATGCTCATTGAAGATTGTACCTCACTGCGCTTCATCTGGCCAGCTCAGAGAGGCAGCATGATGTGAGAGAAAGGGGAGGGAGGGGATCCTTTAGAATTGACTTACTTTTGAACTAGAAAATGTAAACTATTGAAATAGAGCACTACATGACCCTCGTTATATGAGGATCAATGGAAGCTGCATTTTTATTCAACTATAAGTATCCCTTTAATGTCCAAATTGGTGATATTTCTACCAAAAAGGCAGAGGGAGAAGTCCTGCTTGTATTGTGAACAGAGGCAAAACTAGAAGCCACCGGGCCCTGGTGCAAAAATTGCCATGGGCCCCCCCAACCACATTGCCCACCACAATTGCCTCCACATTGCCCCCAATCACCACAATTGCCTCCACATTGCCCCCAATCTCCCCAGTTGCCACAATTGCCTCCACATTGCCCCTATTTACCGCCCCCATGTTAATCTCCTACCTCCCTGGTGGTGTGGCAGGAGAGGTCTGTGCCTCCTGCACAGACCTTAAAAAGCTGGGGCTCCCGCGTGGTCATGTCTTCAGTAATGCAGAGCGCTGGAAGATGATGTAATCTCCCAACGCTATGCATTACTACTAGTGCCGAAGAGGGAGCACTCAGTTGCATGAGGTCTGTACCGAGAAAAGCACAGACCTCAGCTGTTTGCTGCGGGCACCGGACGGGGCGGGGGCAGGGGGCAGCTGGGCCCCTGGTCTGGCATGCCCCGTCGCAGGTGCGACCCCTATTGTTACGCCACTGATTGTGAGTTTGTTAGAAGAACTGTAGCATTTTAAAGGTCCCTATAGGTCTGACTGGATCATCTCTGGGTTAGCACAAACATTTACATCTAGAATCTACTTTCTTGGGAGCAGTAAGGGTTAATAATAAGATCTCAGGCTGAGAGCATTTCAAAAGTTCCCAGGTATGCACATAGGCAACAAACCACTTGAATGCTAGAGAGAGGACACCAGTGCACATGTCGGGCAATCAAGGGGTAAAAGCTCCATTTCAATGTGGGTTTTTTTTTTGTTTTGTTTTGTTTTGTTTTTTTTAATTTTTATTTGCTTCTACAATTAAGTTGGGTTGCCTCAGAATTGCTCTAATATATCTGAGCGTATGGCTGTAATCATACCTGGAGACACAGGGTTTGATCCTGAGTCCCAGGATTTTGACCCAGATCTCAGGGTCTCTGGGTGAGAGTCCATTGTTACCTACTAAATGAACTGCATCAATTAACTGCTTCTTTAATCTCTAAATTGGTGACATTCATACCAGAAGTGTAGAAGGAGAAGTCCTGCTTGTCTTATGTGTGTTCGAGCAATGAAGTCTCTAAATTGTAACAGCATGTTAAACGTTCCCTGAGGACATGCTTATAAGCAAGTTATGGTCTACTGTGTCAAAAGCCTTAGCGAAGTCTAGGAAAATAGCTGCAGTGAGTTCACCATTTTCCATTCCAGTGTGGATATCATAATACTTTTCATTTGATCGTGCTTAATAAATAAATAAGAATCCTCAAAGTGGGCATGCGACCATTAAACAGGCGATCTGACAATCTCGCGCTGTCATGCAGAGCGAGATTGTCATGTCACCATTTTGACCATGGTGACATGGTGAAGTACTTAAAAGGTTGCACTCGCTTAAGCATGCGCCATTTCAAAAGTGAACCTGTGCAACACATTGTTTTGCAACGCATTGCATACCCCTCTGACATTCGAAGGGTTAACCCTCTGGATGCCAAAATGTATTTTTTTTTGTTTGTATGGCTCTCCGTGTGCTAACCAGTTTCCCTATTTGAACTGTGCTATAGCTGGGGTTACGGAGTAGAATCCGCTCAGGTATATAATTGGGAAGAAAGGACATACCCAATCATATACACCGATATACCTTAGTTCATTGTATTGCTGTTCTATTGTACATCAGTATTAGTGTCAACTTCAGGCTGCGTCTGGGAGAGAATCCAAAGCTTAAATTGCTGAGATATCTGTAAAACAATATATCCAATCACACAGCTGGTTACATACCCGGTCTACTAAATGTATCATTAAAGATTTATAAAAGTGGTCACCACAGGGTGGTTGATAAGGAACTATCCCCAAATACTCAATTTTATTTTATTGAAGGTGAGTCTTCACCTTGGTAACTCCACCAATAATAATCCTTTTTACAACCCATCCCCTTTAACCCTTTAAATGTCAGATGAATGTTTTATGCATTTGTCCACAAGTTACATAATTCTGTTACAGACTATAATAGAGTTTAAATACAAAATGGTTCATAGAAGTAATTGCTGTATGAGGCACTCATGCCTAGATGAGGGTGAGTCCTACCATTATCCCTTTAAAGACTAGCTGGTAGTACAATGCATTGCAAAGCACTGTGTTACATGCCCTTCTGGTTCTTAAAGTGTTAAATTTGTAGAGACCCTTATTTCAAGAGAGAGTTCCCCCTTAATAATAAGCTGACCAGACCTCACATTTAACCATATATGTCAAATGTGTTCTGCAGTGCCAGTTTGAATTAATTGCAGACCTAGAATATTTGCATGTTGGTGAAAGGGGAGATCTGGTCATCTTACTGTAAAGGAACCATGTAACACCTAAGAATGATATCTGAGGTGGCATACAAACTTAATACTCTGTATTCAATGGAAAATGGTCAAACTAGATAGCAAATTCCATGTTCGTAGAAGGTGTGTGTGATGATTTATTAGCAGTAGGAAAATGCCAACACTCTTATCTTTGCATCTTATTGGGACTAAAATTCCTAATACAAACTAGTTTTGGATGGCTGGGGATGGTGGGAGTTAAATTCTCTAAGAGTCAAAGTTTACCTGTCCTTGTTCTAGGTTAAATGTATGTTATTTGAAGGGTTGGGGGTGGGGCTATATGGGGCAAAATAAAATCTATAGCATTGAACTTTTCAGAATTTAACTAAGTAATGATTTCTCCCTTGTCAGTATGGCATTGTCCTAGATGCTGGCTCATCTCATACCAGCGTATATATATACGAGTGGCCTGCAGAGAAGGAAAATGACACTGGTGTAGTCCAACAGCTAGAGGATTGCAAAGTGGAAGGTTAGTGTATCACACTGTATATTTTCATTGCTCTTTCCTTAAAGTGGACCTACCACATCAGCTAAAGTCACCCTGCAATACATAGGCAGGTGGTGACTAGTTTAATAATCGTTATTTTACCTCTTAAAAGTGCCCCCGAGTAAAGTTATCAGTAATATTCTGAGACTAACGGCCAGGCTAATGCAGCCTGCTTGCCCAGTGCAATGCCTCTGAAGGGTGATGGGGACTGAAAGCGCAGGAGCACAGATAAGATGTCTGTGCTGATGCCTGGCTTCCGGTATCAGAAGCTTAAGGATTACTTTACTCAGGGGCACTTTTGAGAGGTAAAATAATGATTATTAAGCTAGTCGCCACTTTAGTTGATGTGGTAGTTCCACTTTAAAGGAGCAGGATATTTTATTACCTGAAAAATGTTATACTGTGTTTCCTGCTGAGTATGCTGGGAAATTTTTCATACACAGTTTATTACAGCTCACATTTGTCTCTTATGTACTTTGCTAAATGGTTAGTCTGACTCAAGCTCTGCAATAGAGTGAAATATAAGTGATTTTCAATTTAGACACTAGATGGTGATGTTGATAATTGTTCAATATTAAAAAAAAAAAAAAAAAAAAAAAAGAAAGTTTGAACTGTAATAATATATGAATAATCTTATTTTACTTGGCAGGAAAAGTCCTGTAGCATATAATTTTCATAAAGCTTGCTACTTCATGAAACTCCTTGTTGAAGGTCGCTCTACTTTTAAGCACCTTTCTAACTAGACCAGCGGTAGGTAACCCTCTGCTCTCCAGCTGTTGGAGACTGCAACTCCCTTCATCCCCAACCAGACTGGCTGGAGATGATGGAGCTGTAGTGACCCACAGCTACAGTGCCAAAAGCTGCCTAACCATGAGCTGGAAATATACGGCCTTCTAGATGTTTTTTGGACTACAGTTCCCATCATCCTCCACTAACAAACAGGCTAAGAATGATAGTAGTTGATGTCCAACAATAGCTGGAAAACCACACTTTTTTGAACCCCTGTTATAAAGGATATCAGACATACCATTGGGAGATGTGGTAATGGTGACTGAAATTCCCATGTAAGGTATCATTTTTATGTAATTAACTGTGAAAATCAGTTGGTTGAAACAAGAATCCTGGCAGCTGTCTACTAGTGTACAGTTTGTATTTAAAGGAAAGATCAGCAGATTGCTATGTACCATTCCCTGAAATGTTTATTTTATTTCAGTCTTGCAATGTCCGATCTGTAGATCTCCCTACCATAAAACATGCAGTTTATCAGGAAAATGTAGGGGAGGCAGGAACATCATAAAAGGAAAGCTTTCATTCCTTGTTGATTGCTTATGGAGGAGGCTGGGATGTGTACCATCCACAAAGTTATACAGCCACACACAGGGATGTGTACACACTGGAGTGTGTACCATCCACAAAGTTATACAGCCACACACAGGGATGTGTACACACTGGAGTGTGTACCATCCACAAAGTTATACAGCCACACACAGGGATGTGTACACACTGGAGTGTGTACCATCCACAAAGTTATACAGCCACACACAGGGATGTGTACACACTGGAGTGTGTACCATCCACAAAGTTATACAGCCACACACAGGGATGTGTACACACTGGAGTGTGTACCATCCACAAAGTTATACAGCCACACACAGGGGTGTGTACACACTGGAGTGTGTACCATGCACACGGTTATACAGCCACACACTGAAGTGTGTACCATGCACACGGTTATACAGCCTCACACTGGAGTGTGTACCATCCACACAGTTATACAGCCTCACACTGGAGTGTGTACCATCCACACGGTTATACAGCCACACACTGGAGTGTGTACCATACGCACAGTTATACAGCCACACACAGGGATGTGTACACGCTGGAGTGTGTACCATCCACACAGTTATACAGCCACACACTGGAGTGTGTACCATCCACACAGTTATACAGCCACACACAGGGATGTGTACACACTGGAGTGTGTACCATCCGCACAGTTATACAGCCACACACTGGAGCGTGTACCATCCGCACAGTTATACAGCCACACACTGGAGCGTGTACCATCCGCACAGTTATACAGCCACACACTGGAGTGTATACCATCCACACAGTAATACAGACACACACAGGGATGTGTACACACTGGAGTGTGTACCATCCGCACAGTTCTACAGCCACACACTGGAGTGTGTACCATCCGCACAGTTATACAGCCACACACTGGAATGTGTACCATCCACACAGTTATACAGCCACACACAGGGATGTGTACACACAGGGATGTGTACACACTGGAGTGTGTACCATCCGCACAGTTATACAGCCACACAGTTATACAGCCACACACAGGGATGTGTACACACTGGAGTGTGTACCATCCGCATGTTATACAGCCACACACTGGAGTGTGTACCATCCACACAGTTATACAGCCACACACAGGGATGTGTACACACTGGAGTGTGTACCATCCACATGTTATACAGTCACACACTGGAGTGTGTACCATCCACACAGTTATACAGAGAGACACACTGGGGTGGGTGCTATCCGCCCACTTATACAGCCACACACGCTGAGTAACTAATATAGTAGAGGGAACTGAGGAAATCCAAAGCAAACTACAAGCAATATAGGGGACCAATGCTAGAATTTTCATTTGTCCCTTGTGGTGTAGTTGGTTTACTTCAGTTCTTAGTACATCCTCTTCCGTGTCAGTATGTCTGTCACTCTCTCACTGTTGCTTACTTTCTTGCTTTCGTTATCTCTGTCTCCTGTTTTCTCTCTCTCTCTCTCTCTCTCTCTCTCTCTCTCTCTCTCTCTCTCTCTCTCTCTCTCTCTCGTGTGTGAGAGAGAACAATATGGGAGGTCAAATTAATGATCCAATTTGGAGCTTTGAATTTTGGTTTGAATAAGAGAATTCCTGACACATTATCACATTCTGGATTAACCTTTACGACAGCCCCCTGGGATCGTAAATACCTTGGACCACTCAGAGGAAGACTGCAATTTACAGCACTCTCCTCTACCATTCTGATGAAAGAACCAGAGTCTGAACTAAACTTCCTTATCTGATTTCCATTCTAAACAATGCAATGTGTACTTGTATATAAGAGAGATGTTTTCATATTCATCTGTATAACATGACTGAGGAATAGACCTGAGATGTCTTGAAAGCTTGCATTCTAAATCTGTTTAGTTGGCCAATAAAGGTATCAATGACTATATTTGCCTCCTGTATTTCTACAGGTAACAGGGTACCAACTCTCATCTGTTATCAAATATCTCTTGCTCTGACTCTTACTCTGCGTTGCTCCATCTTTCTTTGTATGTCTTTCATTCTTCTTGCCTTCTGTGTCTCCATCTTGATCTCTCTCTTGCTCTTTCTGTGTGAAAGTCTCTTGATTTCTGTCTCATACTTTTTTGTTCTCTCATTTCTATCTTGTTTGCACTTTGTCTCTCACCCTGTTTGTGTGAGAAAATGACTTTATCTCCGTCTTAAACTCGTTCTAAATCTTACTCACTCTAACTTTCTATTTCTTACACTAATTTCCTACCTGTCTCTCTCTTCATCTCTATTTCACACTGCTTTGCAATCTATTTCCATTGGCCTGTCCCCTCTCTCTTTCTATTTTAACCTCTATTTTAGGGCCAAATTTCCCAAAGCAGGCATCCCCTAAGATGTTAGACTTGGCCAACATTACTGAGGCACCTCTTGCAATTTCTGTGCTGGGTTGTGTGCATAGTCATTCCAATGCCATTATCCCTGCACCAGACACTCACTCCTGGTTTGTGGTATGATTATATTTTAACATCTCTTTGTGTTTATCTAGGTCTGGGGGCAAATTAATGTGTTGAGTTTAAATGTGGCTATGGGCCTGGTTATGGACACCAGAGAGTGCCTAGCCTAGGAAAGACTTTGATGTAAATCTAGCCCTGCTCTTTCTCTCACTTTAATTTTCTCTCACACTCTCACTACTAGAGCAATGTGTTATGGAAAATCAAAATTATAGCCTTCACTTGAATGAGATTTAACACTTTGATTGTCAGAACATATTGGGCATATCTTGGGGGTTGGTGGCTCTAGAGGGCCACGGCATTGCTCTGTGATCCCAGATTTCCATGACGTGCCAGGACAGTCACCGGTTCTTAACATTTGAACAGGCATTACGGCCCTGGCACTCCACTGTTCATTAAAGGGTTAAACTGTTATGTTGTGCTGCAGCATGTTCAATGCTTTGGATAACTTGTATTATGTGAATGCAAGCTGGGCATATGTCAAGCCTGCCCACTTCCTGCGCATTAATGTGGGGAGACAGCGGAAATGATAGACCTGCTCTTCCAGGGGCGTAACTAGACCCTACTGAGCTCAGCTGCAGAATCTGAGGCTTTGTCACCCTGCCAATTTGACACAAACACACAGACACACACACACTTGTACATACATATGCACACACATTGATACACACATATACACACACAGAGACACACAGAAAGACGTGCTTAAGGAGCATAACATCGCATTAGTGTTTTCATGGAGGTCAGTAGGTTGTAATTCAAACAATCTCACTCCTCTACACTAGTGATCCTACAGAGCTTACACTTAAATAGGAACTGCACTAGTAATACTACTGAACTTATAAAAAAATAAGTATTATATGATTTATGTTAGTCGCTTTCTGAAAATACTTGCTTTATTGTAGCAAGCTTTTGGAAGCAATTTATCTTTGCATGCCTGCATCGGTCAGGAGTCTTTACATCCTTGTGCAAGACAACAGGAAGTACAAAGTGCAAGGAAATCTGCTTCCCCCAGTCTTCTGAAAAGCATCACTTGCAATGTAATTTTCAGTTTTGGCAAGGTATGGCAACAAACATGCATGCCATCTTTCATATGATGCCAAGCTATATTTTAACATCAGATATCCTTTAAGCCTATGTGCCAGAGGGATGCCAATGGATTTGTTAAATGAACATTAATATTAACACCCCCTATTAACCCCACACCTCTAAATCTGGGCAGAAAATTGCAGTGACCACTATGAATAAATTCTTTGTGAATTGGTTCCCCAAAATCAGTTTTGTTTTTTTGTTTTGTTTTGTTTTTTTTGTTTTTTTTTATTGGAGAAAAAACAGACAATTACGATATCACCATTAAAATGGTAAGAACAAACTTGAGTACATAGCAAAAATGCAAATGACAATAATGACAGATGTATTTGGCAGAACTACAATATAGCAGCCCGTTTCCCAGTTATCAATTTATACAAAAGTAAATAATCCCAACCAGCCAGGCTGAGACACCGAAAAAACTAAGCCCCCACAGCTAACTCTCTCATTCAACATGTAGCAGCAGGTGGGCCCTCCCAAAGGCCCCACCATGGAACAAGAGCACAGCACCAGAATGACCCGGGCAGGAGTCCCAGGCTCAGACCTATCACAGGATGCCAGCCACTCAGAATGGAACTCAAAATGGAACTCAGCAGGGTAACTGATGTCATGATAAATCAAAATGGTCCAACCAGGGACTCCACACTTGAAGGAAACCAGCAGGGGAACCCCTATGTGCATACACCAGTTTGTAGAATGGGAGGTTGTGACTAAACAACCTATTCAAAGCAACTACCTCAGTAGGGCCTTTCGTGACCCAGGCCATGGCCACCACCTTTCGCACCATCAGCAAAAGATACCTGGGACCCCACAACAGCCCCTCGGCACAATAGATAAAATGCAAAGCTTTTGGATCTACGGGGATAGGGTTTCCCATGGCCTCAGTCATAGTCTTGGTCACCTGAGCCCAAAACAACTTGACTTCTGGACAGTAACATATAAAATGTAGAAATGTTCCCACACAGTCCCCACACCTTCTACAACTATTGTCATCCAAAGTCCCCATTATGAAGAGTTTGAGTGGTGTATAGTAAGATATGTGCAAGATCTTCAGTTGCATTAACTGTTCTCTGGTGTTAGTGGAAACCTCGCCCGGACCTCTCCTCGCCTCCTCTCAGTCCTCCATAGTCCCGAAGTCACACTATCATTTCTTACGGAGGTCCTCCAATTGAGGGGTACGGTTCTTTGCCAGCCACCCATGTTATTTGCATGCTCCGCCTTGGGTACGATCTCCGTGCTGATGATACTAGTGGGAAGACCATGACAGGCATGACACCATCCACACCTTGAGAATGCCCAAACTCCGATTTAATTAGTACTGCATAGTATGCCCATTGAGGCAGACATGATGCTCTTTGCAGGACACAGGACAAAAACTCCTGCTTCTGAAGTCTTCTTATGGAACCTTCAGTAGGAGGAGTTTGGAATCCTTGAGTCCTGCAACACATGATCATGTCTGCTTCTATAGACATGATATCACCACGATTTAAAAATATATTTTGCAGAACCAGTCCGCACAGGGTTGATTCATATTGACCATTAAGATTTTCTGTCCAGATTAAGGTAAGTGGTGGTCATTATTCAGATGTCCTTTTGAAGCATACGTACAAAAAAAAGAAAGCAAATCCTGGTCAAACCAACAGGTACAGATACAATCTAGATTTTGATTAGGCTTTTAATCCCATAAAGGTCAGCTGGCAGAGAAGGAAAATTACATTGCAGACTGGAGAGCATTCCATGGAATTCTCTCGCTCTGCCCCCAAGACTCCAGTTTTCATATTTAAATACCAGGTCTCTGTGGAAAAAGGACAATTCTCCCCATATGCAGTGTTTTTTTGGTAATCCCACCCACTCCCAGTCTGGTCCCTCCTACTTCCTGCCACTTTCAAGGCAAACTCTGTCTTTCTGCCATCCAAACCTGCACACCTTGATTAAGTCCCACCAAGATCAGTATGCAAATGGTGTAATTTGGTCACTTCCATGTCCATACCTCATTGGTACTCTGGTAGAGCTTGAACTTGAATGTTCCTAAGTATCCTAAAGAGTTGTAGACCTCAAAAATTCAATGGGTTAAAAGATCCATTTTAACTCTGTGGTCATTATTTGCCTGCTTGGTGTAGTTTCCCTAGAATTACTCCACGTTTGTCTTTATGCATATGCCCTACCAAAATAGTTTGGAGAAATGCTAAGATTAATTGGTTTTGAGGGATTACTTCCCCAGCATGAAGATGCAAGTTTACAATAAATGGATCAAATCTGTGAATGATCTCCTAACAGAATGTATCTCTTCTCCCTGAAAGGCAATGGTATATCTAGTTATGCCCAAGAACCAGACAAGGCTGGTCTTTCTCTTCAGACTTGCATGGATAAAGCACGGGAAGTGATTCCTGAGAGTCGACAAAAGGAGACTCCAGTTTATTTAGGTGCCACGGCAGGAATGAGGCTTCTCAGGTATGACAAGAGGGGAGCTGGTTATTGTAAGAATAATCTACATTATTTTAGCATTACTTGGACAACTTATCAGAGAACCAAAATAGTTTGTGGTTTTTCTTTGCCTTACATTTTTTGATTTTTCTGGGCAAATTCATACAGAGTTGTTAGTAGTAGTTTGGGCACCAATAGTTATAATGACATTTTAGGATATATAGTTATGAAGCAGTTCTCAACACTTAAGGAGCAAACTGTGTCTGCTCAATTGATTTTATTTTATAAGAAATAATGGGTGGTATTTACTAAGAGGAGTTACACTAAACATTTTGTGGATCTTTTCTCCTCTCCAAGTGAAAACAGACAAACAGAAATCTCCTACTTTCTAAAAAGTAATGGAACATTTCTGCTCACCCTTTGCCTTTAAAAAAAAAAAAAAGTCAGATTCAACTTGAACTAAAAGAGGTGTAGAACCACACTTTTAAAGTAGCTCACACATAAAACTCCTAGACTAAGGGTGTACGCTCATAAGAGTGTAAGAATTCTGGGAAAAACAAATTGAACCATAAGGGAGAGAAACTGAAAAATGCCATTGAGTTAGTTGGGATTTTTATCCCCCAGAATCCTAAAGAAATTGCCAAAGGACTTCTTAAGCATTCAATGGGTCAAAATCCCCATGAAAAGCAATGTGATTTTTTTTTTTTTCTTTAGTTCATTTGGTTTTCCCAAGATCCCCCCCCCCACCCTACATAAGGTTCTAACTATTTTGAATCTAAACAAGGTGCAAAGGAAAATCTGTAAAAACAGGTGTCTGTAAATAGTGTTAAAATGAAAAAAGTCCTCTCCCTTTTTGCATAAAAAGATCCAGTTTGACCTCTGCAAAACCTTACCATGTTACCAAGGTGGGTAAAGGATCTGTAATGTCCCAGAAAAATTGTCTCAGGTTTTCTAGAGGTTAAAATAATAAACAATATGCTCCAAACCCTATCTCTCAAACCACTATGGTTTGAGAGATATTTGCATTCAAAGTCCCCCCCCCTTCCCTCCCCTTCTCCTGACATCCACTGTAATACTGACAGCAGGAGATTTGATTCGTACAACTCGAGGAGGCTCTTCAGCAGAGCCAGGCACACTTTGTAGACCTTTCCAATGAAGTATTTCTTTTGAAATAATGAGATTTCGGGTCTGCTGCAGAGCCACCGGCTGGTCCCCCGACTGGGATCTCCTTCTGTCAGCTAGATGCTGACGTCAGGAGAAGTGGAGGGAGGAAGGAACTTTCAGTGCGTATATCTCTTAAACCATAGCGATTTGAGATAGGGTTTGGAGCATACTGTTTATTATTTTAACCTAATATAATTTTTCTGGGACATTAGTGTCCCTTTAAATAAATGTAAACAACTTTGGAGGCAGACATTTTCAGGAGCCTGTGACGTAGAGATGATTTTCAGCCAGGTCAATGACCCGGTCACTACGTTTTGTTACTGACACGTATTACACGTGTATATAAAATATTCCAAAAATGTAGAAACTAGCAGTCAAATTTAGCTAGCTGCCAGTCCCCCAGTATTTTTCACTTTTTAAAAACAATTAATTGGCCCTATTTGTGATTTAGAGCAGATTTGCAGTATTTAACCCTTTGAAAATCAGAGGGTGCATAACTCAATGTAAGTGTGTTTTTTTTTTGCTCCTATGCCCTCTTATGTAATTACATGACATTCTTCTGGTGATGTTTTATGGTAGATCTTTCCCCATGGAGATCCACTGTCCCTCACTATCAACTGAGAGCGACATGATTAGTTAATTACGTGTGATTACAGCCATTGGAAACCAACAATTCCATGCAAACTGGCACAGTTATGAAGCAGAAAACATCACTACAGTATGGATGGATTTTAATCCTTTTGAATGCCAGAGAAGTACGCAAAACATTGAGGAGCAATGAGTTGCACACGCCACTGGCACTCAAAGGGTTAACATCTTGGATGCCAGAGACGTCTATAATATCTTGCTAACGAATGCGAGATGTATCTAGCATCCAAGGGGTTAATGTACATAGCATTATAAAAACCATATAATGGTAGCTTCCTTTTAACAGGTCCCATATTTTTTCATATTTCCCACACAAGGAATAGTTGTATTTTTTTTTCTCTAGTATTAATAAAATGGGTAATGATGACACATTAAATACATTTCATTTTCTTTATAGGCTAAATAACCCCAAGTTGGCCGATGATGTCCTGTTATCGGTGGAGCGTGCATTGCGCTCCACTCCCTTTGATTTTCAGGGTGCCAGAATAATCACAGGGCAAGAAGAAGGAGCATATGGGTGGATCACTATTAATTATCTGCTAGGAAATTTTGGTCAGGTTAGTTCACGCATCTTGTAACTAGAATATATGGCATTATTAATAACCAGTTGTCTTCTCTATAGTTAAAAAGCAAGAGATGTGACAACACACCATGAAAGCAAAGAACGCTTAGTAGATTATTCTTGGTGATGTTGCCCCACGGGTTCTGCTCAGTCATGTTTTTCACTCTTGTGGCATTGCAGAGGACAAGTGTCCATATTCATGTCAGTCTGGTCCCAACTACAGACAGTCCTGCCCCAAGATTTCAGGCAAATCTTTTCTGCACTAAGAGAAATGGAAAAACCGCAATATATGTTTTGGCCTTTAGTGGGCATTGTCATTGAGGTGCAGCTAAATTTCTCTAGCTACAAGGAGAACAAGGGCACATGCCTGGCATACCCTCCCACTTAGGAAACTAAAAAACAGAGTGGTGAAAACAAGGAGAATTAATACAATTTAGCCATCTATTATTGGGGATGGTGCCCCCTCAGGTGCTGCTTAGTCACATTAATTGATGCACCGTGATGAGATTGGCTTTCTGGCCAGACCTTTAGGTTAATGAACTATAAAAGGAAAGGACCATCTGGAAAAGTGTTTTTGTAAACACTTTACATGTCCTATGTTTCCTGAGACACTAGCGCACTATGCCTCATTATATGCCTTTTCCAGACAGTTATAGTGCCAACTAGTCCTACTGCATTAGGAGGAAGAGTCCATGTTATTCTACCCCTTTACATCACCACTGTATTTGTGGACCCTGTTCCAGGGCTTCTGCAGTTCTTCAGAAATTATTCCTTTTATTGATTGGTATGATATTGCTCCCCAATTGGACTAGAAAAAAGGAAAATCATACACAACGTACACTGAGTAGAAATGGCCTCATTATGGTTTGAGGTTTACTTTGGGCTACTGGTAGTACTCATGCTGTGGGGCCCTTTCCTTTTCTATACATTCCTCACCCATCATTAAGTTCAATGGAATGGTGTTTAGTGCAAGTACACAAATGATTTAGAGTGTTGGAACAACTTAGTAGTCTGTCTCATTCTGTGTAGACCTACAAAATACAGCCCACTGGCAGAACCTGGACCTCTTATTTAATCTATTCCTCAGATCTGTTTCACACACTAAATTTACTGCTGTGTACTGCACAGCATGAATTCCAGGCCGGTGTCTTTCTAGAGCAATCTTCTCAATTTTGTGTCTAAAGAAATGTAAAGAGGTGCAATTCTGGAGCAACCAGACTGCACCCTAGGTTAGAAACGAAAATTCCAATTGATTTAAATGAGCGTTGTAACCAGTTGAATGCTAGAGAGGCAATAGCATTGCTTTGTAAACCTCTCTAACACTGAGTAAAGCCCCATTTAAATCATATGGGATTTTTCTGATGAGCTTAGATTCTTAACTACTAAACCAAAAATTTCATTGAAAAACACAAAGCACAAGGTAAATAGACAATGTAAATGGATGCCTTCAATGAGACAAAAGCTAGCAGGTCCTTATATTTAAGTTAAAAAGGGAAAAGTTAAAGAGATAGTAATACTTTATTATTACTATCTCCCATATTGTACATATTTGCAAAATAATTTAATAGCCCCCAGGTTTATCTCTCAAACCTTTATGGTTTGAGAGATAACCAAAGGCAAAGTTCCCCCCTCCCTCCCTGAAGTCAGCGTTGTATTGACTGCAGGGGAAGTCTGTCATACGACAGGCTTGCGGCTCTGCAGCTGAGCCGAGTTCCCGTTAATGAAAAATAATTATTTCACTGAAACGGTCTTTGACATGTGCTTGCAAACCAAGCACATGTAGAAGACCATTTCAGTGAAATAATTCTTTTTCATTAACGGGATCTCGGCTCAGCTGCAGAGCCGCAAGCCTGTCGTATGACAGACTTCCCCTGCAGTCAATACAACGCTGACTTCAGGGAGGGAGGGGGGAACTTTGCCTTTGGTTATCTCTCAAACCATAAAGGTTTGAGAGATAAACCTGGGGGCTATTAAATTATTTTACAAATATCTACAATATGGGGGATAGTAATAATAAAGTATTAATATCCCTTTAAAAAGAATCTTTCCCTTTGCCATTGTTCAAGAGATGACCATTGATCAGTCCTGGATGTCATGTCTTTGGAAGTGGACATACCAGTTTCTAGAAAAAGCGCAGGACACAGTGCACATGGTAATCTTAACCCTTTAAGGATAAGGGGGGGGGGTCATTGTTGTGCAAAGTGGAGAAAGAATTGATCATCTTACTGTGCAGATCAGAGTGCAATTTTGGAAATCTAGTGGTTTATAATACCATACATATCTAATATGTCCACATTTTTATAAAAGTGTCATCTCTCAGAACTTGGTCTGCTTGACCCTTTCAGTGACAGAGAGGTGTCATTGCACACCCATCTGGCACTGAAAGGGTTAGTAATTGCTGCTCATTTAACTCCTTGGATGCTAGGAAGGGCCCAAACACCTTGCTTCACAGTGCACTGGAGACCTCTCTAGCATCCAGTGGCTTGTTGGTGCAGGTGGATCAGAGCTGTGAGGTAAGCAGTCTAGAAGACCCATAATGCAATAACTAAGCACACTTTAAAGGGATAGTAATGTTTCAAAATAAACGCAGCTCCGATTATTCTTTATAGTTTTTGGGCAATGTAGAGAGTTATCATTCTTTAGTGTGTGTAGTTCCAGAGTAATTGAATCATCAGTGTCCCCCTCCCGCCCCTTTTACCTATTAAAGCTGCAGAGCAAGACCGTCAGAATGGGTCACAGCAAAGGACAACCTTCTCTTAGCATAAAGAAAAACCTGCCCTCCTCCTTCAAGGGTGGCAGGGTTTACCTTATGCTCACAGCCAGAAGATTGTCCCTCACTGCGAGCTGTCCGGTCACGTGAACAGATTCTACATCTGAGGGGAGGTGGCTTACAGTAGGTAAAAGGGGCGGGAGGGGGACATTTTATAATTCAATTACTCTGGAACTACACATTGTAGAGAGTGATAATGCAGCTCTACATGGCCCAAAAACTATAAAGAATAATTGGAGCTGCATTTATTTTGAAATCTTACTATCCCTTTAAAAACAATCCTTTACTAGGGCAAAGTGAATCACAGTAATAGATACTTCTGACTTGATTTTCTGGTGTTATAGGATTCAAGTTTCTTAAAATATTTACCAAATTCAAAAGAGAAGGGAACATCTGGAGCACTGGATCTCGGAGGAGCCTCAACACAGATCACCTTTGTATCAAATGATGAAATTGAATCCCAGGAAAATTCATTGCACTTCCGCCTGTATGGCAAATCCTATAATGTCTATACTCACAGCTACCTGTGCTATGGGAAGGATCAAGCTCTGCGTCTAGAAATAGCCAACAACTTACTGGTATGTCTGTAGGGACCAAAAAGCTGATAAGGGGTGATTTTAAGAAGCTTTGAGGCCCCTGGCTAAACTGAATGGGGGTTCCAAAATATACAAATACATAAATGATTCCTTTAACCCCTTCCCGACAATGGATGTACATGTACGTCCCGCAGAAACTGTCACTTAGTGACAGAGGACGTACATGTACGTCCCGGAAGTCCGAGTCCCCGCGTGGCTGCACGCTGTTCGGGGACAATGGATTACTTTAGCGAAATTAAGAAAAAACAAAACATTCCTAGCCGGCTGTTAAGTAAAGGCCGCGTGTCTGCACGGCCAGTCACTAAGGGGTTAAATTCCACGGTTGCCTTTCTTAAGCCTATTAACACTATAACCCTTTGAGTGCCAAAGGGGTATGCTTCGCAATGCATTGCATAGCCCTCTGGCACTCAAAGGGTTAATGACCAGAGGGGGCACAAAACATTGGTATACAATGTAGTTGCATTAAATGGTTAATATCTATGGAAAAGCAGTCACAGTGGTGTGTTATATACCCAGGGTAGTCTCTTTGCTTTGTGGTGAGTGGATTCATTTGGTTCCTTTGTCACAACCTGAGATCTTTGGAAGCTACAGAGGAAGCCCTCTCAAAATGGATGCCCCCAGTGAACACCGAATATGCCCATGCATTTAATTGCTCATGAGGCTGAAGCACAAAGTAGAAATAGAGCAAGTCAATTGCTTCATACGCGACCATGAAAAATTCCCCAAATTCTCATTGAATTAAATGGGGCTTTTAACTCCCTGAGCTTCAGAATATGTTAGAGAATTGTAGCATTCAAGAGGGATATATTCCCTACTGAAATTTATGGCAATTCTGGGAGTGTATATATGTCCCCTATGGTACAGCTGGCTTGATCCAGCATTACTCCAGTTCTTAGTATTAGCCTGAAAGGCCATAAGATTACAACCATGTTGGATAAAGAGCCATCCCCAGATGGACAGACACACAGACCCATGTGCAAATAGGAAATAATGGTGCAAATCTGGGGCATACCAAGTGCACGATACGGGATGCCTAAAAATACCCACGGATATAAATGGGACTTTTAACCCTTTGTATGCTGCACAGGTCTCCAGTGGAATGTGAATAAATTCTTTGGAGTTAATGCTACATTTAAATATGAGAAATTCAGGAACTGATCTCAATTGAGCTTTTAGCCACTTAAAGGGATTATGTTTTGACTTTACATATCATCCAGGTACATAATATGTAAAGTCAAATTACCTATACCTTTTTATTATTTAATTTTTCCATATGCACCTACTTTTTTTAACAATTTTGCTCCTGACAGTGAGGTCCCTGGATCTGTTTCCAGAGGGCTTTCTATCAGGGATAAAGAAAGCAGGTTTAGTGATACAATATTAGAAAAGATGCAATGTAAAAAAAAGATGGTAATCAAAGTACTCTGTGTTGCAGGGATAGTGTTACATTGTATCATTGTCTTGCTTCCCTAGTCGACTGACCAGAAAACTATCTGGATGAACAGAGTTCCAGTGAGCTTACTGTCGAAGACATAAAAGTTTAAAATAATTGAAGCTTAAAAAACAAACCCTATAGGCAATATGCACTTACAGAATGTGTAGTGTTAAAGTGTTACTAGAGAGGTCTCCCAGTCATTTGCTTTGTAATGTGTTGGAGACCTCTAGCATACTGGGGGTTAACCAATACTGCTAAACTAAGCAAAACTAAAATAATACATTACTTCTGATATATCATCCCAAGATTGATACGTATCGCTGCTACAAGATTATAACAAAAGACTCTGTCTGTTGCTTCTCAGTATTGCTTAAAAGCCAAATGTAATCGCTTCAGAAAACAACATTGATTGAACCTAACTTAGGCAGCTTTTTGCCAGCTCCACAATGCCAATAATTAACTGTTTTTATTGTTCCCTTCTCCTCAGATTCTAAAATCCTAGTTGAGATTTTATGAAAGGTTCTTCAAATAGTCGGTGTATTTTAGTGTCATAATTATTTCAATAAATTGCTGAAGCTCTGCCGATCCCCTATCCATTTTGAGATTTCTGTCTGTGCGAAGCCGAGTTTAGAAATATTAAATTGCCTTTGCATGCCACATAGAAATTATAAAATGGATTGTTATTTGAGTTTTGTTCTTCTTCTAGAAGTGAAAATATTTATTCTAAAGGGCATGTCCTAGTTTAACCCTTTGACTGCCAGAGGGGTATGCAAAGCATGCGTTGTAAATCCCTCTGGTATTCAAAGGGTTAAGTGATGTGAAAAGGAACTTCTTCTGGGAGCCTTATGAAAGGTAAAGTGATGCAATTTTGGGCTGAACCAGCTATATAATTGGGGGACAAATATTGCTGAAGTTGGGATTTTAACAATGTGCTGCGTACACCTCTGGCACTTAAAAGATTAAATGTTCTAGTAGCTTGTCGCCAGGCTGATGAGCATGATACAACTCTACAGGGTCTGAGCAGGGACAATCTTCTCCTTTCTCAAACTGTGCATGCTCACAGGTATTGCAAAAGAGATAATTGGTGGTATGAATGAATCCAACAGCAGTTATGGAAAGTTTTTTGCACTTGAATATTGGTCTTAAAACCATTTGTCTGAAGTTCAGACTATTGGAGAGTGTATCTGATCACTTTCATGCTTACCAGCGCAAACTCTCCCATCATTAAGAATTTAATGTAAGCCCCAAACACCTTTCCTGTATCTTGCACAAGAGCCTGAATAAAGTTATGTCGATTTTCCTCTGTGTCCTGTTAGTAAATAGTGATACACAAGGTTCGGGGGAACAGAGCGCTCAAACACCCACACACTTTTACACTCCCCTCGCTTTGGCACATGCAGCATTAATTGGAGAATTTTCAGGGTAAGTTCCTTAGAGGGGTGCACAATGCATTGCAACAGCAATGTGTTTCGCACCCTTCTGACACTCAAAGGGTTAAGACAATAAGAAGACACATCACATCCCCTCTATCCGTATTAGTACATCCCCTCCAATGTATCTTCAATGCATGGAATGTCCTAATTAGTCTCGGTGATCATGTGATATTTCCATACCTGAGATCTTTGAAATATTAACACTTCCCACAATGTAGATATAACGGTTTACATTTAACATGGAGTGGAGAGGTGGTGCTGCACAGATCTGTATCTGCTTCCACTCGCTGCTTCTCCTGCTGCTCATGTCGTGCGTGACACCAACATCATCACATTTTCATTGCTCATCCTCCCAGTTGGCTGCATCGATGACTCATCAGGTGAGGGGGGTCAAGTGTTGGATAGGGTCACTGTTGTGAAAGATTAGGGCCTGATGCGAAGCAGGCAAGCCGCAACTAAGGCAAGTCACTCAACCTCACCCAGTAGACACTCACTATTGTAGTTATTAGTAGTACAAACACAAATTTTAATAGGCACATGTTAAATGCCGCATGAGTTGATCATTTTGTTTATACATGCACCTACCCGGGTGAAATCCGGCAAGTTTCCAGCTATGGATATTTGTTGTAGTGAGAATAGATCATTTCAGGTGGAAGTAAGCCTTTCCCCACCATTCATAAAAATGCATGTGTATATTTTATTCCAATAGGAGATTCTCTCTCTTTCTCTCTTTTCTACACACCATCCCCAACATACCTACACACTCACCCAGTTTCAGTACTCTAGTCAGTCCTCTCTGCAATATGAGGGACACCCACACACATTCCAACACTGGGCACCCTCTTGGTGGAGGGACTGGGCATTCAGTTACACAGCAGGTCATGTACAGTGGGGCAAAAAAGTATTTAGTCAGCCACCAATTGTGCAAATTCTCCCACTTAAAAAGATGAGAGGCCTGTAATTTTCATTATAGGTACACTTCAACTATGAGAGACAGAATGAGACAAAAAATCCATAAAATCACATTGTCTGATTTCTAAAGAATTTATTTGCAAATTATGGTGGAAAATAAGTATTTGGTCAATAACAAAAGTTCATATCAATACTTTGTTATATACCCTTTGTTGGCAATGACAGAGGTCAAACGTTTTCTGTAAGTCTTCACAAGGTTTTCACACACTGTTGCTGGTATTTTGGACCATTCCTCCATGCAGATCTCCTCTAGAGCAGTGATGTTTTGGGGCTGTCGCTGGGCAACACGGACTTTCAACTCCTCTCCAAAGGTTTTCTATGGGGTTGAGATCTGAAGACTGGCTAGGCCACTCCAGGACCTTGAAATGCTTCTTAGGAAGCCACTCCTTCGTTGCCCGGGCGGTGTGTTTGGGATCATTGTCATGCTGAAAGACCTAGCCACGTTTCATCTTCAATGCCCTTGCTGATGGAAGGAGGTTTTCACTCAAAATCTCACATTACATGGCCCCATTCATTCTTTCCTTTACATGGATCAGTCGTCCTGGTCCCTTTGTAGAAAAACAGCCCCAAAGCATGATGTTTCCACCCCCATGCTTCACCGTAGGTATGGTGTTCTTTGGATGCAACTCAGCATTCTTTCTCCTCCAAACACGACGAGTTGAGTTTTTACCAAAAAGTTCTACTTTGGTTTCATCTGACCATATGACATTCGCCCAGTCCTCTTCTGGATCATCCAAATGCGCTCTAGCAAACTTCAGACGGGCCCGGACATGTACTGGCTTAAGCAGGGGACACGTCTGGCACTGCATGATTTGAGTCCCTGGTGGCGTAGTGTGTTACTGATGGTAGCCTTTGTTACTTTGGTCCCAGCTCTCTGCAGGTCATTCACTAGGTCCCCCGTGTGGTTCTGGGATTTTTGCTCACCGTTCTTGTGATCATTTTGACAACACAGGGTGAGATCTTGCGTGGAGCCCCAGATCGAGGGAGATTATCAGTGGTCTTGTATGTCTTCCATTTTCGAATAATTGCTCCCACAGTTGATTTCTTCACACCAAGCTGCTTGCCTATTGCAGATTCAGTCTTCCCAGCCTGGTGCAGGTCTACAATTTTGTTTCTGGTGTCCTTCGACAGCTGTTTGGTCTTGGTCATAGTGGAGTTTGGAGTGTGACTGTTTGAGGTTGTGGACAGGTGTCTTTTATACTGATAACAAGTTCAAACAGGTGCCATTAATACAGGTAACGAGTGGAGTGCAGAGGAGACTCTTAAAGAAGTTGTTACAGGTCTGTGAGAGCCAGAAATCTTGCATGTTTGCAGGTGACCAAATACTTATTTTTCCGAGGAATTTACCAATGAATTCATTAGAAATCCTGCAATGTGATTTCCTGTATTCTTTCCCCCCATTCTGTCTCTCATAGTTGAAGTGGACCTATGATGAAAATTACAGGCCTCTCTCATCTTTTTAAGTGGGAGAACTTGCACAATTGGTGGCTGACTAAATACTGTTTTGCCCCACTGTATGTCTTAAAGTGTGTGGGTGTGTATGCGTGCATGTCTGAAACTGTATATGTGGGGGAGAGTGCATGTGTCCCAGTGTGTTGCCTACCTCTCTGGCACTGAAAGGGTTAATACTTATATTTTGTTATCTTTCTTCCACTGTTTCCAACGCTGGGGATTTTTCTGATGGCTTAAAATTCAACTTGAAAGGGGTAGCAATACCTGATTTTCATAAAACCGAATATTGTCCATATTAAAATAAGTTCAATGATGCAAGCCCCATTCCTTAACCCCTTAAGGACAATTGCCGTGCCAGGACCGTCACGGCGGTCCGGCACTTAAGGACCAATGACGGTCCTGGCACGGCATGGAGTTTAGGGCTCCCGGTGCGGCTGCACGCCTCTCCGGAAGCCCTGAACCAGAAGCCATAGTAAAAAAAAAAAAAAATGCCCCGTGGTCCACAAGTGCCGGCCACACGGGATCGCGCTGGTCCTTAAGGGGATAAAGTTCTACAGTTTTTGAGTTATAAGTTTATAAAGTTCCCCCCCTTCTGCCCCTTTTCCAGACGTAAGCGATCTAGCTGACAGATTGAGATCCTGGTCCCAGGACCTGACGGCTCTTCAGCAGAGCTGAAATATCATTGTCTGCAAAGAAATACTTCATTAGAACTGTCTACAATTTGTTTCTGGGAGGCAGGCACACTTTGTAGACCGATCTAATGAAGAATTTCTTTGTAGACAACACTACTTCAGCTCTGCTGAAGAATTATCTGGTGCCCTTTAAATTGCTACATACAAGTATGAAAAAAGGCCAATGCCATCCCACACTGTTAGTAAAACGTATAGGAAAATCACAGGGAGTGTTAATGTCACCACTTAGGGAAAAGGGAGAATTTACTTCGTTAGTCAGGCAGAAGAAATGTTCCCCCGCTGCAAATAACGCACAAATTACAGAGCTGTAAATTCTATTACTTCCCACTACAAACAAAACAAGTAAATACATTAATAAAAAGGTGATAGAGATGGTATTAAAGGGGAACATTCACATCTGTCAAACTTGTGCCCATTTTCTTTAATATATAGAATAGCGTAGGGGATTTTTTTTTTTTTAATCTTACTGACATAGGACTGAAGTTATGCAGAGTTAAAAGCTGGCACTTCCTCAATGTGCGGCACGCGGTATGTGCGGCACGCCTCCTCAGGACTTCCCACCTCCCTCCCAGCTGCCCTAGGGAGCGCATTCACGCTTTCCTTCGTAGCTGTCTTTCTGTGGGGTAGGTTACAGCAAGCTCTGTTTACCGTTTTACTGAGCTTGCAGATTTTGACGCTTCATACCTTCAGTCCTAGGTCAGTAAGATTTTTAAAAATCACCTACGCTATTCTAGTGTTACTTATTAATGGGCACAAGTTTGACAGATGTGAATGTTCCCCTTTAAGGATAACTGGCCACAATATTGTACATACATAATAAAATATACACACAAAATATGTGGAACATTCTATATTCAGTACAGAGAAGCATCTCTTATAGATGTAGATAATCTGCTGCAAAAAGTGTCCAATTAACAAATGGTGAGAAATGGTGGCAGTTTATATTACAATACTCAGTAAAACTTGAATCACTGAGTTATACAAAGCTGCTGCAAAAGTGACACCAGTACTATTGTCCGTTTTGGTGCATTACCCAATAGTGTATAGCATATAGAGACAAGCAAGCTTTCAGAGAAGGAAAACCGATGCAATGAGAGGGACATATGCACAAAAGACTGCAGTCGGAGCTAGAGGACAATGGTGTTGGTAGCATAACACATATGAGATGTATTATCAGCACAAGATCTCATCCACTCTTCTTGTTGTTCCTTATATTCACTTCACCCTTGCCTCTCCCACCAAGCATCCAAGCTGTTCATCCAGTGGCAACCCACTGTTCTGCTCACGCCATGGTCCAAAGTTGGCATCACTCTCTTGCATCAGTCATGTGGTATTATCATGCGGTTCCAAAAACAGTGGTGTAACTATAGTGGTCGCACCTGCGACTGGACCTGTGCAATCCAGGGGCCTGGCCGCCCCCTGCGACCCCCTCCACCTGGCGCCCGCAATCTCCCTCCGGCGCTCTAGTAATGCAGAGTGCTGGGAGATGACATCATCTCCCAGCACTCTGCATTACTAAGAGGACCGCGCAGGAGCTACAGGTAGGAAGTAGGAGATGGGGGCATTGTAGAGGGGGCCCAATGTGATCGAGGGGGGCCAGTGTGATGGGGGGGGGGTGGCACTTCTTGCACAAGGGCCTGGAGGCTTGTAGTTTAGCTTCTGTTGGTTTCTGAATATAAATACCACCAATATCTTGACATGAGATCTATAAATGGCCTCCACGTATTTCTTACTCTCCTGGCATAGTAAAATACAAATGACACTAAGTGTCTGAAAGGGACAATCCCGTCCATACCTATTTTATTTATATTTTATGTTTTTGTAAACCTGCAGCATCAAAGTCCATCTACTTTAACCTACATTTTGCCAGAGAACAGCATATGAATATAGATGTTGTGCTGCTTCCCAACAGCACAAGGGGAAAATAATTCATCTGAAGCCCCCACTCCAGGGGGTATGCAATTGCCAAAATGCACATCTGGCATTCAGTGTTCCAAAGAGAATACTTTAGATTTAAACAACCTACATGATCATAGCTGTTTTATAAAGCATGAATCTACTCCTAAATATCAAAATATTAAAATAAAATTCAATATTTTTATCCTCAAATTTACTTAATGTCTTATTACAGTTTATTTACCTGTAACTTCAAAATGACATGGGAGGGGCACAAGACTATTTGGATTACTATCTTGTATCACAAGGATGAGAAAAGAATCACTTAACCGCCCCCGCCTCCCCCCCTTGTATGCTGTGTAGGAAACACCACCATCTTAATTGTGAACTTTATTGCACAGAGTCTCTTGATACACTTCTATGACAGAATGCGTTTTCTCTTTAATTTATTAGTATATTTCCCTTATTGTATGTGTACATTTATCTGATTATGTATGCATGTAATATAGATTTGACAATCCTCCTTAACCGTGTCAGTGCCAAAGATATCCATGCAGTGTTTGCTACCTCTCTGGCACTAAAGGGTTAATGCTTTCTAAATTAAATAAAAAAAAATATATATTTTAGTTGGTTGGTTTGCAGTGGGAATAAAGTAACATAATTTATAAGTATCTGATTTCTGTTTTACTTCTTGATAAATGAGCAAGTACGAATTATGTCACACCAGCTGGCAAATGGTAATTTTACAAGAAAATTCACCTCAAAATAATCCTCATATCTATTGTTCTTGGCTTTTGGTTACTTTGGCTTTACACATTCTGCAACTGCACAGGTAAATCAAATTGCCTATACATTTTTTACACTATTTTATGTCCTTGACAGTAAGCTCCCTGGATCTCTGTTTTCTGTGAGTTTTCTGGTCAGTCTACCATCAAATAATAAACTATAGTCCATGTGGACTCACACATAATGCACTTGCAGAATACATAAAGCCAATATAAAAGGTTACTTTTTCTTAAACTTTTGTGAGTGTTTGTTTAACCCCTTTGAATGCTAGTTCTGCCTACATTGCTTGGGAGATGTCTCCAGGTGCAGTGGTTGTCCAGCTGTGTTCAGTGGAACCCCCTAGGGGTCACTAATGAAGGGCATTGAAACAAAACTGTCAGTGGTTAGCTGTACGCATTCATGTTACCAGTACAAACTAGCACTGATATTGCTATTGTGTTAACCCCTGTGATGCTAAAGAGGTCTCCAGCTCCATTTTGCAGTGCTTTGCAGACCTCGCTAACATCCAAAAGTTAAAATGTTTAGTTGGGGTTCCTTAGAGATTTCATGTGCAACCAAATGGCTCTACCACATCAAAGTTTGAGAGCAACTGGTTAATGCATAGCCTCGTGATTTTAGAAATGTGTAGGACATAAGTTTGTTACTTGAAGTAAATAATGAATTGCCATTTATTACAGACTGCAACAGATTCCACACTTTTGGATCCCTGCTTTAACTCAGGATATACAAGGAACACAAGCACAAATTTCCTCTACAGCAGCCCCTGCATCACTAACCAGAGGATGGCAACAGCACAGAAGGACATTGAGATTAGAGGGACCGGTAATTACCAGCTATGCAAGAAGAACGTTCAGGAAATCTTCAATAAAACCTATTGCACTTATTCACATTGCTCATTCAATGGCGTTTTCCAGCCAGTTCTGAAAGGTGAATTTGGGGTGAGTGCACACTGGCAGTAACTTTATTATCTCAATTACTTTGTAAGACATCTCACATTTTGCATTAAATACAAGCATATACAACGTGTTAATTGTGAATCGGGAGAGGCACTGTAAATATTAACATTTTTAAGGACCAGACTTAGCAGTACATAGCACATCCTTCTTGTGATTAAAGGGTAGAAGACTTCTCCAGGGCAAGACCCCCTCAGCCTAAGAAGCTGAAAATTGATGTAGAAAATCTTATTCACTGCTATAAATATCTTAAGAAAATGTCTTCAATTGTATTTTAACATGCAAAGCAATGAACAGAGCCAGCAACTCTTTTAGCCATTTTGTACTTTGGGACCAGTGGAGCAGAGCATGTCTGCAGTGAAACCTGAAATTGCAAGTGTTGATATGAATCCGTTCCAGAGGGGACAGGCAGTTTTTGAATTCATAGTTGCTGCTCTGTATTATTATTATTATTCTTTATTTATATAGCGCCAACTAATTCCGCAGCGCTGTACAATTGGGGAATAGACATACAGAGGTATTAAATAGTACAATCAGATGTGTAGAACAGGAGGATCAGAGGGCCCTGCTCGTGAGAGCTTACAGTCTAGAGGAAGGTAGGTTTGATACAGAAGGAGTAAGTGCTATTGTGTTTAAGTGCCTCCTGCCACATGAACTGCCAGTCAGTGGGTGGGAGTGAGAAGTGCCATTGAGTGCAGTAGTCCGTGCAAGGGGTGAATCTTGGTGATGATGTTTATGGAGGCAGTTGATAGGCCTCCCTGAAGAGGTGAGTCTTCAGGGAGCGTCTGAAGATTTGAAGGCTGGGGGAGAGTCTGATGTACCATGCTATTAATGGGAAAATCTGTGTTTAACCCTTTGAGTGCCAGAGAAGTATCCAACACATTCTCTGGTGCTCAAGATGTTAACATGACATTTCTTTCTAAAAGGAACACTAATGTTTCCTAATAATCTTTCCATTTACCTTATTTTGGACAGAAACCCCTAATGACCACTCTGGAATTTGCACTTTCATCTTGAGAGTGAACACGTCTCCATTAAGTTCTGGATGTCCTTCTGGACTCCTACATCCCACACTCCATCTGAAACAGACACTATATATATATATATATATATATATATATATATATATATATATATATATATATAAATTATTTAAACTGAAGCATTCAGAATACATTATCTACAGATTCTTATTCTTTATTTAAATGGAACGCCAACTTATTCCACAGCCAGTGGCATCCGTAGAAATTTTTCCAGAGGGGGCAAAGCCATAATACGACCCCCAGCCCAGCCCATTCAGCCCCTTTGTTTATATGGAGGGGGTAATTGTAGGGGGAACAAGTGCCCCCCCTGCAGATGCCCACGGCGCTGTACAATAGGGAATAGACATACAGAGATATTAAACGGTACAAATGGAACATGGAGAACAGAAGGATCAGAGGGCCCTGCCCGTGAGAGCTTACAGTCTAGGGGAAGGTGGCATACCTCCCAACATTTCAAATGGCCAAAGAGGGACACTTTTTTGGTTTTGGTGGTGTTGCTGGGGGAGTGTCCAGTGGGCAGGGCGTTACTGAGAAATTTTAGGTTATTTCATGACCTATTACACACCCTCTTTGTGTAACGGAATAAATGATTTAGTGCAAGACCAAATTATTTTACTTACACTAATTTATAAACATATGCTGACATTTACACAAACATTGTTAGGTTTTTTTGCTGTGGAGCAATGTGATTCAATTACATATACACCACACACTCGGATTTCCTGAGAAAAGGGACACCTATGTTCCAGGCAAGTAGTTCTGTTTGGGAGAAAAAGACTGTGAATAATGAGGTTGTGATGGGTTGTAGGTTGTAGGTCATCGCAGAGTGCTGCATGCAAGGGAAAGAGACCATGAGATGCCTTTATTACAAGATGATATGCATTACCTTAGGGTGTGATATGTTTTGTCATATTATTTTTGATCTTCAATAAATTACTACACTTAGATTTTTTTTCTGCCCTGTTGTCTCTCTTTTTACATTATACATGCATTAGTTTTGTAGCTCTGACCTGCGATTCACTGTTCTCGTTTACTGCAGGCATTCTCTGCCTTCTATTTTGTAATGGACTTTTTAAAACTGACCAATGAAAAACCCTCCCTTGATGTGGTTAAAGACACAGTCAGCAGACACTGTTCTAAGCCTTGGAGTGAGGTAAGTAAAGAGTATGTGACTTTATTTTGTTCTACTCATGGGTTGGTAACCTGTGGCCCTTCAGTTGTTTTGGACCCCAACTCTTATTATCCTCAGCCATGCATTAGCTTGAGCTAGATAATCATAAGTTGCTCACTATTAATGATTGTGTTGCCACCTTACATATAATTCACAAATAGTGAAATCATAACCAATAAATATGTGACATATGATTAGGTATTTATTCCAAAGTCAAAGTTCTTCTTAAAATGGTAGTACAGATGATATTTGAAAATATATTTTGCTGCCCTTTTCTTGCCAAGTAAAAGAAGAGCTGTCCCAACACTTGAAGATTCAGAAATTATTATAACTCAAATCAAATAACAAAATGCATTTTCGTTTCTTGATTTTGGAGAACTTGGCAAAAGCTGTATTTTTCCAATAGGGTTATAACAATAGCACCCCCTAGTGAAGAATTTTCTTAAACGGAATTTTGTAGGAAGAAAATCTATGAAACCTGTGTCATAATATCTTTTTTTCAATCCCCCAGCATTGGATGTACACTTATTTTACTCCTCAGGAACAAGTAAAATAAATATTTACACAAAACAACTTTACACTTTAATTTTTGGAAGACTTTACAAAGTGTTTTTTGCTTTCTTTTAAATCAACAGCAGTACTTTTATAAGTGGTGTGTTCATATTAAAGGACATAGCCGTTCTTTCTGTGGGCCTTATTCATTAAGCATAAGAGAAGCCATTCTGGTGCACATCTGCTGGTTCATATGGGATGAATAAACCATCTCATTGATTTTAGATGGGGCTTTTAATTGTTTCAGTGCTAGAGAAGTCCTCGGCAGATTGCTTTTAAATTCCACCATTCAAAGGATTATAATTTCCATTTATGTCAATGGAAATTTGAAAACCTTTGATTTCAACCCTATAATTCAGTTATTGTGCTCCTGAGGGTAACCTAATTAGACTATGTCTCCTATACAATGCACTGCAGATCGTAGCTCTACCAGACTACCACCCCAACGGTTAACATTTTTAGTGTTCCTCTGTGGTGTAGTTGGTTTTCCCTACAATTGCTCCCCTTTTACTTTTATGCATATGGCCCTATGTATGTCCTTGTTTGGCAAGTCCAGGGAGGAGATTCACTAGAAGAGTGGTCAGATGAAAATATATATAGTTTATAACTGATGCACTTTCCCTTTAATTGCTAACTATCTCTTAACTGGGGAAAATTTTACAATGTCCAGTGTCCTTGCTATATGACTGAAATTTGTCTTTTGTTTTTAGAAGAGATTAAGCCTCTTTAGGCATAGTTCACACTGACTGCTTTATTGCAGCCTCACAGGATTGCTGTTGAGTAGGATTGTACCTGAAAAAGTCATGCATGGTAACTGCCCCACAAAAAATCTATTACATGAAACGCGTGGCTGCAACAAAGATACCCATGTGAACTAGGCTTTATTTTAGAGAGGCCACCAAAGAGTTAAAAAGAGCGACTTTTAAAAAGCACCAGAAATGGTTCCAGTCTGCTCTTTATTATGAATTTGGACGTCACATTTTCAAGAAGCTTATCCTTCTCCTTTTTAAGATGCTTCTCTTTATCCCTTCTTAACGCTTTGAGCACCAGAGAGGTATTAAACGCATTGCAGCGCAATGCGTTGGATACCTCTGGCACACATTAGGTTAAAGTGAAGGAGATACAAGTACTTTAAGTGTGGACCAGTGATGGGTGGTCAGGCTTTTTAACCCTTTGGATGCTACAAAAATTGGAAAAGTCTCTAGTATCCAGTAGGTTAGCAATTGCACTTGTATGGATAGTTGTTATTCAAATAAATCAACATTTTAAGGAACAGTAATAATTTAAAGTGTGCAGCCTAAAGGGCATGTTAATCAGTATGTAGCAATGTTAATTTAACGTAGCAATTTCTAGAGGTCACAAGTGATGATGGCTCATCCTTGTGCTTTAATCCCTGATAGTGATACTGGGCAAGGACAAAGTTCTGCCTAACTGAGCATGCACTAACCTCAAATGTTTGATTTGCCCATAGTAATACTGGGTCTGAGATAGGAGGAATGTTGTCCATGTTCACTAGTCAGAGACCAAGACAAAACCAGAGCTTCTATCACTTGAACCCTCCATACTTCACAGATGGATTTAATAAGCTGCTGGGTATGTTTTGGTTATGTAACAGAGTAGGGTTGCAGTATTCAACACAGCCTCTCCTTTGTGACTCCTCTTTTTACAATTAAAGTGCAGTTATTGTGTTTTACTAATCTGCACCAGTGGTAGCAGACCTAGTTAAAAGCCCAGAGCTCCACTGACCCTCTTGCTGGAATGCAACCCAGAAGTATGAGACTGTCAGCCAGGTTGAACATACAGTGTCTATAGACCCTCTATTTCTGGCTTTCAGGCCTGAAGTAAGATCTATGGAGTGCTGCATTGCTCAGAACAGGAGACCGAACTGCAAGGCTTAGTCTCTAAGTTCAGTCTTTTCTTGTGGGAACAACGAGAGAGCCCTGGGCATCTCTTTACAGACCCTATTCTGCTCCTTCACTCATCTACTGGGGCTCACAATACAGCCTCCAGCTTCAACTACAGGTCAGCAGATCTGCAAGTGAGGCACTATCCTGGTGATTAGATGACCTTTAAGATTTACTAATGGTTATATTATATTGTAATACAATATATTTCTTTTTATTGCTGTTAAGGTAAAGAAAGAGTTTCCAAAACTGAAAGAGAAGTATCTTAGTGAATACTGCTTTTCTGGGACCTACATCCTGACACTTCTTGAACTTGGATATGGCTTTAACGCAGACAACTGGAAAGATATCAGCTTTTTAGGAAAGGTAATAATAACTATGTATTTTCTTCCTGAAGCTGAATATTATTACCTATTTAGTAACATTACTATCATTACCTATTTAGTTCCCTTGCTACCATTACCTATTTAGCAATACACTCACCAACACCAATCACTGCCCAATATCCTCCCTTGTCCTGCTCATTATCCCACCATTCTCCTAAGCTTATCCCAATAAATGGTAAATCACATCATTTGAATGACACGCTGTATATGCTCACTGCTTCATTTGAATGATGCAGTGGACATATCCGTGATGGAGCCAGTATTTAGAATTTATATGATACTCATATAATGTGAGTACAAACCTACTCAGACTTTAAAAAGTAACCCTTTGAGTTCCGGAGAGGTGTCCAGTGCATTGCGCTGCAATGCATTGGATTACTCTCTTGCACTCAATGGGTTGAAGAATGCATTCAGTAAAATACAGTTATGGAAAGCTGCGAGGATGGGCCTGTGTCCAAACTGGTTGAGCCCAGGCCCATTTGTATCTGTGCTGCTGGGTAGTATTCCTTTATATGGAGTAGGAAATGTCCTACAAACAATAGGAAGTGTTTAAATAAACCAATTTGCTTATATCAAAATAAATAAAATACATTTCCGAGGTTGCAGAGAATTTTCCATAAGAAATGTTGTTTGTACTTTGTCACTTTTTGTGGAAAGACCTGCTGACCTATTTTTGTCTCTATAGGTCCAAGGCAGTGATGCTGGATGGACTCTTGGATACATGCTGAACCTGACCAATATGATCCCAGCCGAACTTCCCCCCTCACCTCCATTCTCTCATGGTGGTTACATAGGACTTATGGTGGTCTTCTCTGCTTTCACAGTTGTCATCCTTTTGACTTGTTGGCTTTGTTTCAGGAAACCAAAATGTCTACAGAAAGGCATCATCTAGTCATATTCGAAAAGCCCACCAGAGACTGAAGGAAAGTTATTCTACACGCCACTGGCTGCAGACCAGGTGCCTCTTACACCAAGAAGAACTTTAGTAGTAACTTGTAGGAGCACATTGAGCTTGAACACAAAATAAGCAATCTGAACATTTTGGAACAGTTTGTACTGTACGCGGAACTGAAATGTAGTTCAACGGGTCATTCTATCAACTTCATATTTATGGAGCATGTTTTAACATTCTCTTTCCAGGACTGATACAGAGGAAGTCTGAAAAGGCAACTAAAAAAACCAATGAAAGTACCAAGGAGACTCATGTAAACTACAAAAAAACTGATCTCAGGTTACATCGTACAATTAGTTCTATTATTGTATTTTTATAATCCCGATCATTTATAATAGGTTTTATTCCTTTGTCCTAGTCAAAAAAGCCATAAATCATGGGTGGGCGTCTGCAGTTCATAGGCGTCACTAAAATGCCGTTGTTAACCCTTTCTGTGTATGTTGGTACGCTGCAATGAGTGACACCTCTTCAGACCAAATAGAGCTGCTTGTGTTTAAATGGCAGTGCATCCTAGTTGAAGAAAAAAACTTTTCATAACCCTTTGAGTACCAGAGAGGTATCAAAGGCATTGTGTTACAATGCCTTATATATCTTTCTGGCACTTGAAGAGTTAAAGGGATAGTAATATTTCATGATAAAAGCAGCTCTAATTAATCATCATAGTATCTGGGCCTTGGAGAGTGTTATTTCAATTCTGTCAGAGTTGTAGTTCAAGAGTAATTCAATGACAAAGTATCCCCCTCACACCCCTTTTACTGATGTTACACTGTTCAGCCAGATCAGAAGGGAGGTGCCCAGGTAGACTGCAGAGAGGAACAATCTTCAATTAAGAGAAGGGGAAAAGCTGAAAAACCTGTCAAGGTGGGCAGGGTTTTCATTGTTCTCACAGTAGAATATTGACCCTTGATGTGAGCTGTCTGCTCTATGGACTGGATTCCACATCTGAGGGGAGGAGGCTTACACTAGGTAAAAGGGGTTGGAGGGGGAAACTTTATCATTCAATTAATCTTGAACTACAACTCTGACAGTATTGAAATAACACTCTCCATGGCTCAAATACTATGAAGATTAATTTGAGCTGTTGTTTTTGTGAAGCATTACTATCACTTTAAGAAAAGTCAGCTTATTCCTTACATTACTAAGTGGCCTCACAAATATTAAATGTATATTTTTTTATATTTTCACCATTATCTGAATTTCTTTAGTACCTCTAAATTTGTAACGTTTCTTCTTCTTTCTGCCCATTTCTGGTTTTAACCCTTTGAGTGCAATAGCAGTTTTTGCTTTGGACTCCACTGATGACCAAAAGTTGGCCCAATGGGTGGGACCTGAGCAAGTGACATCACTAGAGTAAAAGTAGTTGAGAAACAGGACTCTCCCCATTGCCACAGAAACTCAAGAAGTTTGGTAATCTGTTTTTGATGTGAGGGCAAAAATAAAAATGCATTTGACTTTATTTTTACTCCTTAAAATGATACCATGATTATCGAAATTTTGTCCTAGGAGGCACTGCCACTTTAAGTAAGAATACCCTTAAAACCTGTCCAGGTATGGCACAGGTCGACTAGATTTGCCTACTCCTGCCATAGCTCATTGTTATTGCTGGTATATTCAGAATCAATTATGTTTATTAAAAAAACAAACCTCTACTGTCACTGTGTTGTGTGTTTACCTGATCAAACCAGATACTGGAGGGTGGGGGATGGAGGGATACGAATTTGCACCACAGCTATGTTGGTTTTGACCTCTAACTCATCCTGCTTCACCATTGTTAAGAGTTTATTTCCAGCAAGCTTTGGATGCCTCCATAGTAGTATGCTAAGGAGCATGAGCCTTGTTACTACATTGTGTAAAACGAGGCAAAAACCAGGAACAACCCGACAACCCCTATACTTCCCCACTCCCTTGCCTTTGGTGTAAGCAGCACAAAGGAGAGGACATTTGCTGTAAGTAGTTTAGTACATTGGCATTAGGTGTGAGTGCGACTATAAAATCATCTGTTCCAGACATTCTTGTTAGAATAGACTGGTTCTGGAACATCCAACTTTACTTTATCTTTGGTTAATGTAAATTTAAATGACACTAATTGTTCTTTACGTCCTGCATACCTGGGAACTTTGGGTTCTGGAGCCCACGGAGGGGACTCCTGTGGTGCTGGTGTGGGATAAAAAATGATGTGGGAGTGTTAAAAAGTGTGCAGGAAGTTGAAGGAACTGGTTGTGAAGTAGAAGAAGTGGGCAGGGTTTCATCAGAAATTCCCCACCCCCAGAGAAGTGCCCTTAAAGGATTATTAATGGGCACTCTTTGACTTCAACTTAGACATTAGAATGGCTCACCATAGGGACTAGTAATATTAGCTTACTGAGGTAAGGGCAAGTATTGATAAGTGTAGCAAATTAAATGTGCTGCTGCTTGCCATATATGGTACAGCAGTTTCAGGTTAACCCTGGGAGTGCTAGAGGGGTATCCCATGTATTGTTTCAATGGGTTGGATAGGTCTCTGGCAACCAAAGGGTTAAAGGGCAATTGTTGTACACATGTCTGGATTTATATATTGTGCACACCTAGGCAAGAAACCCCTCACCACACCCCATTCTTTCCATGATTCGGTGCCCAGTCCTGTCTACTGTTGCTTGGAGTGAACATACTTTCTTTATAACCTGCAAACAGAGGATATATTCTTAAAGGGGAACTACCACCCTGCAATAACTTTACATTAATTAATTCTTCATGTGGCGACTAGCTGCTTAGTAGCGCTAGTCGCCAGAAATATTACCTAGTTTCAAAGATTTTCCAGTTTTTCAGAGGCTCGCAGTAGCAGGAAGCATGGACATCTCGTCATAGTGACGTCCGTGTGCCTGCGCTGTCAGTCCCTAGTCGCCAGATGAAGAATTAATGTAAAGTTATTGCGGGGTGGTAGTTCCCCTTTAAATTTACTGTTCAGTGCATGGGTGTATAAACTGAACAACTAGGAACACATTTAGTGGTTTTAAAACTATGCTGCACAGTCAAGTACTACTTTGTTACTATTTGTTGATGATCTCAAGCTGCTTATTCAGCTATGAATGGTAACTAAGGAGGAAGGTAGTGGGCCTAGGAAGGCTGGAAACGCTACTGGGCTGGCTTTCCCATTAGAAATGCCCCACCTATGGTTCTTCAGAAGACTATAAGCACTGTTGTATGGTGAAATGACATGGTCCTGCTACAGACTATAATAGAGATTCCACTCCATTGAAATGGAAATTTGATCAGGCAGCTTGCAACACATTGTTGTACAATGCAATGCAAATTGACTGGCATCAGAGGGGTTAACTGACAAACTTTACCATACACTACCCCAACGCACCCCACTAGTCTACCGTGAGACCCAATAACCTCTCCATTTCTAGAATGGCTAATAAAGCATTGAAATAAATGTGCTCCAGCTGGCCCTGCCATGGAGAAGTTAAACAGATTAATATTCAATTATTTGTCAAATATACAGCCGAAATGACTGTTAATATCTGGGAGAGAGCATTATGCCCCCATTGCTCCATCCTGACCAGATCAGGATGGAGATTGTACAGAAAATAAAGGAGGTTCCTAGGATCCCCCTTTATTTTCTGTACAATCTCCATCCTGATCTGGTCTTTTTTCTTTAAAAGAGAGAAATTATTGGTAGATCATGAAACATGTTGAACAATATACATTTTGACTTTCATTTATTGGTATACATCTGGTTTTTATTAATAAAGTGTGTAGCTGTGTTTTTATTCTATGGTGGTGGTCCGCTGTGGTGTCTACGTTTACAAGAGTGATCCAGATTGAGTGGTCTCCGTGGGGAAAACCAATATAACTATCCCCACAAGCCTCAAGACTGGTCTGCAAGTATACAGATAACCAGTCAGATAATTTCCAAGTAAGTTCACTTATTAAAGCCATGAAAGGTTATCCATAAGATCATTAATTATTTTCTGTGAGAAGAGCTCCAGAATGAGGATTGAGCATCTTTTGGAATATACCTGTATGGAAGCAGTGTAGTAACCTCCTCAAGCCACTATAGCTACTTCATCCCTATGGCAACATTGCATAAACAGGAGTATAATCTCACTTTCTGGATTCAATTTATCTAAGTTTCACTATGTACTGTACTGTATATTGCACCCCCTTGCTTTTGTGTTTTTATGGGGTCAAGTCATAGCTGAGGTCAGGGCAGATGGAGATAAACAAGAACAACAAAACAAGCAGAGTCCAGGATTACACTTAAAGATGAAAACTCACAAAGGTAATTGACTCATAGAATGAGCAAAGGGTAGCGTCCAGGAGGCACTAAAAACCTAGGTATGACCAATGGGTGCAAGAAGAAATCCAAGGGGAGGTAACATAGTAAATTAGGTTGAATAAAGACACAAGTTCAACCTTCTCCTCATACCCCAGTAACTGAGAATTTTATAGCTTTCTTGCTACCAATTAAATTAGTCTTTATCAGTAGGCTGATCAGGAAGGTCTGATAAACAGTATAACTCTGTATGTTCCCTTTTGAAAGAAATTTATCTAATCTTCTCTTAAATGTATCCATTGTATCTGCCATAACCACCTCCTTGGGCAATGAATTCCACAATTTAACAGACCTTACTGTAAAAAAAAAAACCTTCCTCTGCTGAAGTTTAAACCTCCTTTCCTCTAATCTCAAGGGGTGTCCCCTGGTCACCTGATCAGGCCTTGGATTAAATAGTGCACCACAGAGTTCCTTGTATTGACCTCTTATATACTTGTACAATGTGATAAGGTCTCCTCTTAGTCGTCTTTTCTCTAGAGTAAATAAAGTTTGTTTAGTCATTCCTCATACATCAAGTCCTCCATTCCCTTAATTACTTTTGTTGCTCTCCTCTGTACCCTCTCTAGTTCTAGTATATCCTTTTTCAGAACCGGTGCCCAAAATTGCACTGCATACTCAATGAATTCCACAATTTAACAGACCTTACTGTAAAAAAACCCTTCCTCTGCTGAAGTTTAAACCTCCTTTCCTCTAATCTCAAGGGGTGTCTCCTGGTCACCTGATCAGGTCTTGGAATGAATAGCGCACCACAGAGTTCCTTGTATTGACCTCTTATATACTTGTACAATGTGATAAGATCTCCTTTTAGTCGTCTTCTCTCTAGAGTAAATAAACCAAGTTTGTCTAGTCATTCCTCATACGTCAAATCCTCCATTCCCTTAATTAATTTTGTTGCTCTCCTCTGTACCCTCTCTAGTTCTAGTATTTCCTTTTTAAGAACCGGTGCCCAAAATTGCACTGCATACTCAAGGTGAGGTCTTACCAATGTTTTGTATAATGGCAAAATAATGTTATCCACTCTTGCTTCGATACCTCTTTTTATGCAAGACAGGATTTTGTTTCCCTTTGCTGCTGCTGTTTGACACTGGTCACTGTTTCCAAGTTTCTAGTTGACAAGGATACCCAGGTCTTTCTCTAGCAATCAGTCCCCTAAAATGATTCCATTAAGTTCATAAGTAGCCTTGGGATTGTTTCCTCCCAAATGCATGACTTTACACTTCCCCACATTAAACTTCATATTCCATTTGTTTGCCCAGTCTGACATTGTATGCAAGTCCCTCTGTAGAGAGAAAATATCCTGTTCTGAATTAATGACTTTGCATAATTTAGTATCATCTGCAAATATTGATATTTTGCTTTCTATATCTATATCCAGGTCATTTATAAACATGTTAAAAAGCAGCGGACCCAATACTGAACCCTGAGGTACTCCACTCTCCACTTTAACTGTACTGGAGAATTTTCCATTTACAACCACTCACTGTTCCCTATCCTTCAGCCAGTTTTGTATCCAATTGCAAAGGTTATCTCCTAGCCCCAATTTCCTTATTTTATACACCAGCCTTCTGTGTGGCACTGTATCAAATGCCTTTGCAAAGTCTAGATAAACTACATCTACTGCCTTGCCATTGTCAAGGTTGCTGCTTACCTCCTCATAGAAGCTGAAGGTCTTGAGGAAGTACAAAATGACAGAGCACAGAGTTTGAACACTAACCTATCCCCCTCAAAGGGAGGCCTCAGGCTGACCAGGTTGGTCAGGATAGGAATTGTGGAAGTCGTGGCATAACTTAAGGGTGTGAACAACAGAGACTGTAATCCTGAAGTTCTTATTTGGGCCATGCCCTTTCCAATCTATTAGGCATTGAAGAAAATCCATAATCTGGAGACCATAATCTTATGGATTATGAAATCATGATGCCCATAAAGAAGAACTGGATCTGGGGGTGAGAAGAAGTGGAAAAATCATTCTTGGTTACTGCAAGTGACTATTGGGGAGACTGATGTGTGAGCTGGCTTCTGGGAGTATTCCTGTGCGGCCTGCCCTCCAGTGTGTCTTTAGCTAGCCGAACATGACCTCCCCTTCTTTGCTGGGGCCTACTTCCTGGTGAGAATCTCATTTGCCCATCAAATCTGCTCCGTGGACTTTACTGAGCCTACCTCTCCCCTCCTGCGGCACTACTCTCCATGGGTACCTACTAGCTTACCTACATTGCTTTTTCTTTGTATTAGTTGTGTTTCGAGGGGACCTGACTGGGGAGTGTTGAGGGGGGGGGAATCGTTTGCCCCACTAATATGACTTGATCACCCATCTTCCCTTTGGAGGGCCTGCAGTTTTCTTTTGTCATGTAAAACTTGTTTGCTCGCCTGATGGGCCCATACAATTAATCCCTACGCATTTTATCCTCATTGGGCCTGGCTCCCCCACCTTCACTCCTCAGTCCACATTCATATACAATTTGCAAGAGGAATGTGACTAAGCTACTTTCATCACCCCTGTCACTCCTGTGTACCATCTTTTTATGGGAGAGTTGGATGGCGACTACATAGTCCATACATGCACTGTCTCTAGTAGTGATGGGGAGGGGATTTTTCTTGGTGGGGGCAGGAGGTGGAACCACCTGTCCTCCATCACCCTATACAGTGACATTCTTTACCCCCCCCCCCACTCTGTCAGGATTGCCCTTTTCCACCAGGAAATGGTAATCCGTACAGTGGATTCTTTGCTTTTGATTTTATTTGCTCTTGCTTTTTCTTTGTCTGCCTTCTGCCCCCCCCCCCCATCTCGTCAGCCGCATCCAAGTCCGCATAACTGCTACCCACTTTACACACAGCTCTTTTTCACTTGGTCACTATGCATCAACTAGATCTTAATGTACTCTCCTGTAATATTAAGGGCCTGAAGAGTCTGGAAAAATTCAGTAGTTCACAGGTAACTGGCCCATTTTCAGTATGATACAGTGTTCCTACAGGAGACCCATCTCATTAGGAATGCCCACCTGAAACGTAATTCCCAGAAGTTTGGACGGCATCCTCTCTAGAGAAAAAGAGGAGTGGACATTCTGTTCCAGAGGCACTTACCTTGGATATATCTTGAGTCCCTTGCAGACCCCCAGGGCAGATATCTCTCAATCGATGGAGAATCAGAAAGTTAATCATCATTGCCAGGTTAGTCTAGTCAGTTAGCACTGCGCTACATTGTGACAGAGCAATGTTGACTGGGGCAGACCTGGTGGTTGGTCTTTTCTGCATCCTCTCAGCTTGTTCCTGTCAGTACCTGCAGTTTCATGTGAGTCCATCCCATTCCACAGCATTCGATGTAGCTCTGCTGGTAATTCCACATTTTATAGGTGCAAGCTTAACACTTAATTTGTCCTCCTTCTGGGTCCCAATACCTTGAACTGCCTGAAAAACAATCTGAAATGTCAAAAGGATCTCCACTAAAAATAAACCATAAAACAGAAAATAAAATACCAATATAAATTCATTAGATAGTACAAGACAGAGTTGTAACTTATCAATAGACAAATCTAATATACAGTGTGTGTGTGTGTGTGTGTGTGTGTATATATATATATATGCTATAACAGTGGTTCTCAAAGGATTTTTCCTGGTGGCCACCACAGTGTTCTGGTGGCCGTTACTGCGGCCACACCCATGTCATGGTGGCCACACTAGGATATTACATGCGCAAATGGTATATAACAATAATAGCATTCACAATACCATGGGCACCAGTGTCTAATAGCAATAGGTACAATCAAAAATCATATAATCATGCACTATCTATTTCCATTCATATGCCACATCCACTTATCCTATAGTATATAAGTGCACAGTTCAAAAAAATGTAAAGCAAAATGATGGGGGTCTGTGAGGGCTGTTGGGACTTATATGGCATGTACATGGCGAGCTTTGACCCTTGTGTGATATCCAGTGTTTTATTCTGCATGCCTTTAACATGGAGGTGCTGTATAGTTGTAGCATGATATATCTACATCAAGAAAATGAGGATGGTCTCGTTTTCCTGACGTGTCTGCTCTGAGTAGGGGTTCAATCGCACGTTACTACTGGCTTCCAGGTCTACAGTGAAGTAATTGAAGAGTGGCTCAGTGCAGGCATAGAGAACTAGAGCAGGAGCCATGGAAGAAAATTATAAAGAAGGCTTGGGGAGGCTGTCTCTCACCAAACCTAATTGCCTGAGATGGCAGCCTACTTACCAGCTGGAAGATACTTATGTCTTCATTACCAACGTCTCTCCGACATCCAATGAAAGAGAGTCAGAGACATGAAAAGGAATAATCCAAGCTTTTTTACTGTCTGTGTGAATACTTGCTCTTTGCAGTACTCAAAACCAATCACAAGCAGCAGCAGGCATCAAACAGTGCGTGAAAGGGTGGAACGGAGTGAATTTCATGTGGTCTCTCACTCAGTGAGTAGGAGGCATTTGCTCTTGTCCTTGAGTTCCGGCCACAGCAATGTTCCCACAGCCATCCTAGCCAGCAGGAGGCAGCAGCCAGAGAAGTCAACTAAGCTTCAGTTTTAGTACGGTATGCTGAATGCTATAACCATTTGATTGTCAGGGAGGTGTCCATGACATTGCAATGCAATGTCCTTGACAGCCTCCTTATACGCAAAGGGTTAATAAAATCTGCATAATTTCCACCATGGTACTTTATAAGTAGAAGAGGGAGGAGGGCAGTTAACTCAATGTTAGGGTAAGGCTGAGTGCTGGATCCATGCAGTCTTGAAAGCCACTTTACTCTGTGCAGCAGTGAGTGAGAGAAGGTGAACAGACTGAATTCAACGTGGTGTCTTTTTCAGTCTCATTCATTAGGAGGTTGGGAAAGATCTCCTGTCTGCTCAGAGACCCAGCGACAGCAGTGTCCCCTCAGCCAGCCTGACCAGCAGGAGACATCAGCCAAAGCACAGAAAACTCATATAATGCTGCTTTTCTAATACTTATTATGAGTTAACCATTTAAGTGCCACATGACTGCCCAGTACAAAGGGTAGAAATGTATTAGAGACCCCTCTGTCCATTAAAGGGTTAAAATACTGTACAACAGCATCCATTTGCTCAATCTCTCTTCCATCCCAATGAATCGCTCCCTCACTACAATCATGACTAAGCTCATCTTTCAGATCACTTATGTTAAATGTGGATGATTAATGACAGCTTTAGGACCACACTTGATGTTACTTACTCCAACTGGACTGACTCCGTGCAAAGTCCGGTAACACTGCGCACGCCTCTCTCTCTCTTCCCTTTACAGCAGCCGCTGAGGTACATGCGTCTCAGCTGTGTTCTGGTCTGTTGCCTGCCTGCACCCTAGCCTATAGGTGGTGCCGGCCCTGGTGGGAAGCCTCGGCCAGTCAGAATTGTTTTTTTTTTCAAATCAGTTTTCCTACTGTTAGTTCGTGCACACCATTACCTCCATGCAGGGCTTGTGGCCACCATTACAGCATTTGTCATCGTGGCCGCAAGCAAACCCGCTGGTGGCCACATGCGGCCACAGTGGCCGCATTTGAGAACCACTGTGCTATAATATTGCAATAGTGCTTTTCAGAGAGATACTGCTCATCTCCAATAGATTATTCACTCCATGTACCTCCCAAAAAAGAAAAAAAAATGCATGCAATCTGAGAGTAAAAAGTCTTTCCAATTTTTCAAAAATCTTCACCTTGGCACCCAGAAGAATCCTACTCACAGGATATGGAGGAAAATATAGCCTCTTCTTAACACGTACAAATCAAGACCATCCCCATCAATGGGCATTTAGGAGTTGTGATTCTAAAGAAATATTGGTGTTCAAGAAACCACCAATGAGGTAAATGATTCTCAATATGAAATAGATACAAAGATAAAACCCATCTAAGTGCAGTATATACTACAAGACACCTTGTAGAGTGGACTCTCGTTATACTGAAGTAATACCTGCATCGGCAGAGGTTTCCCCCCAGTTGAAAGCATATACTCTAGTAATGAAATTTGAAATTTTTCAAATTGCATTTTACAACTGTAGCAAAAATGTTCTCATTGTTACTTGATTACTGAGTGATTAAGTATGATGAAGAAGAGCAAGATTTAGACAATTCATCAATATATCTTTAAGGTATACCATGATGTGGAACTTGAGCATTTCCCCAAAAATGTAATTGACAAAAGCCATAATAACAGCCAGGGCATTGCAGAATCTATAAGGTAGAACTTGGTATTTGTAAACCCTATACCTGGTGTTTAAGACTGTCTTTTACTTATTGCCTTGCTTGGTTGTAATCAAATGATATCCCCCTCGCAGATCTAATTTTATGAAGGTGATGGATCCTTTGGGTTCATCAAACCATTCTGAGATGAGTGCCAATGGATAGACATGCTTTATAGTTATTTTGTTCAAGTTGCAGTAATTTATGCAGAGCCATAAAGATCCATCTTCTTCTTTTTTTTTTTTTTTTAAAGCCATAAAGAAAAATCCATGTCTGGCAGGAGGGTCTATAGCTTTATAGCAAGATTCTACTGGATGCATTCTATCCAGGCTTTATTTTTAGGTTTGTATAAGAGATGTCCTACCTCTGGGAGGAGTTATGCCAGATAGAAAAGCTATTTAACAGTTGTGAGACCGGTGTGGCAGGCACTGATTTAAAAAGCCCCTACACTTGGAAGGCATGACTGAGAACCATTCTGAAAGCAGGATATTTGGGGGTTTATAACTCTCAGGAACATTGATGGCAAAGATACCAGCAGGAATAAATGAAGATGACATGATGAAACTGAAGATTTGAAGACGAGAAAGAGAATTAAATACAAATTTCCAGTTTCGTCTTAAGACATGTGAGGCATGAGTAAAAATCACATGTTCTTTGGTGGCCATTGTGGCTTTAAAGCGTAGCCAGAGCTGCAGGATCCATGAGTGACCCAATCTAAGTGGGACAGGGTGCTCCTTGCGAAAGGATCCTACAGTACATATTACTGGTAGAGAGGATTCACCTTGGGAGATGTGATGGAAAGTAGGTCAATCAAGAGATAGTCTGGTGAAAGACTTACTGGAGGGATTGCCAACCATTAGGAACAGGAGTCAGTCTGAACCCTATGAGGACTGCAATAATTGTAGGTAGGCAGCAACTAAATGCTAAGGGAGGAACTTAGAGACGGGAGCAGAAGAAGTGGGAGCTAGGCTAGGGATATGCAGTCTGGGAGGACTGTCACAGAGGTGAGATGGGCTGGAAGGGAACAAGACCTACACAAGTCAGATGTAGAGAGAGCCATGCAAACACAAGAAGCAAATTCAGGAAACCGCAAGAAGAGTCCATCAAACCTAATTGGGAATCAGAGTGGACCCATCACAGCTGAGGGCAGGGCTTGTGGAGAGCAATTAGATGATGAAAACAAGCTAAGTTGAGGATTACACTGACAGGAGGTCATGAAGAAATGGCAGCAAATAGCTCCATGACAAGTAGGTATAATGGTTAAAATACAAGTTAGTTTGATATGAAAATAAACCACATTGAACATTTGCAGATATATCCATATAGAACTTTAAATATATTCATTTGTATGTTCAGTTTGCTAGCAGGCTCAGGGAAGCAATTTTTGCATTTTGCACATTTTAGTCATATAGCTGTGCTCTATAGTACTGGTGACTTCAACAATACTGCATCATAGCACTGCTCAAGCTGCACAAGTCTGCAATATCTTGTGAATTTCCAGAGATCACACGTCAGGGGGGATATGGGAGTGTTGTGATTTATAGGCAGTGCATGTTTGTATCAGCCGTTTTCAGAGGTTGCAGTTCAAGTTGCAATATCATTCTTGTTAAGTATCTGCAAAATGGCCCTTCCATCAACTGGAGATCAGTCAATGCAGAACACCTCCAATTTGAAGCATACTGTATTCCAGTGTGTCATGCATGGTGATGATTGCCATGCAAACAGTACTATTGGAGGCAATGAATTCCATTTTTGGGTGATTGCACAGAGTTCACAAAGCAGTCCTTAAATAACTTGTGAACTTACCCTAAGATTCAGGAGGGTATGAGATGGACAAAGGAGAATTTCTTTTTCCCTGCTTGTTTAGAAGCAAAACATGCACATATCTGGGGTTCTAAAGACATGACCCCATCTACATATGTAAATGGGAATGATATAGCATACTCTTATAATATGAAGCTGTATTTTAGAATGATTGTTCTTTTGACAGTTGTGTGTTTAAATGAAGAGTAACCTTTTATTTTGACTTCACATATTCTGCAAGTGCATAATATGTAAAGTTGAATAGCTGGTTCTATTATTTTTTTTATTTTCACATATTTATGTCCTTGGACCTGGCAATGGTTTTCCTGGATCTGTTTGCAGAGAGGGTTCTTTCAAGGAACATGAAAATAGTTCTAGAGATGCAATGTGAAAATATACAAGTTAATATAGCACACAGAAAACTAAATGCTGCAGGGAGAGTGTAACATTGTATTACATTCTACTTACTTACCAGGAGACTCTCTGGAAACAGAAATTTTGTGAGATTATTGTCAAGGACATGAAAGGGTGAAAAAAATTGGTTAAGATGGGAAAAAAATTGCAACATATAAACAATTTGACTTAACCCTTTGAGTGCCAGTGGGAGTACGCAACGCATTGCAAAGCAATGCGTTGCGTACCCCTCTGGCACTCAAAGGGTTAAACCCTTGAGGATTAGATGGGTTTGCAGAGCATTGCCTCACAATGCTTTGTAAAGCTTCTTGGTCCTTAAATGGTCACATACACGCAGAATATGTAATATCACTGTTTCTTTAACCCTTTGAATGCCAGAGCGGTATCCAACAAATTGCAATTGCTAGTTGTGTCTTTACTGGCTTGGCTATTACATGCAATCTCTTATAATTCTTAAAGAAATATTTAAAAATGACCTTAGTGATTACAGACCATTGTTGTCCTTTAACCTTTTGGTTGACAGAAGGATGCCCATTGTCTTGTGAAGCAATGCACTGAACACACCTCTGGCAGTCAAAGTGTTAAACTCTTTGATGATAGATGTCTATTTGCAATGTGTCAGAGATGTCTTTAACATCCAGTGGGTTAAGTGTAATTGTTGTTCAGCCTTCTGTCTTGCAACAAATGACAGATCCAAGAATTCTGTCCTGTACTTGGAGGAGTTATAATAATTATTTGTAACCCAACAGCTCTGAGTAGTTAGTCCTATAATTATGTGTGCTGCTACACTGCTACAGCTGTGATCACCAAAGATAGCTCTCATTTTGTAGAGGAACCTGACTTTGCAAAAGCCAATAATGTTATTTAACTTCAGAATCAAATTTATATTAATCCCATGGATTCTAGAGATGTCTCAAACGCATTGAGGACCAGCGCATTGGAGACAATAGCATCCAAGTGGGTAAGCCTGCCTTAAAAGAATGGTTTGGAGATTTTTCAGATATAGATGTGTTACACATCTAACAAAAAACGTTATCATGAAATTTTGATCTAAATTTTACACCAGTTTTAGTGTCATTTTTTTGGGGTCAAAAGCATAACATCAGTTTTGAAAATCTGCAGAGTTAGTAATATCACAGTATTTTCCCAGGAAGGAAACACTGAGATTGTCTATCATTTTCAAGTATGTCCTGGATGTATAGATATTATTACCCAATTTAAAGGTACTCATTTTATCTACCCTGCTGGGACTGGAACCTGTGGCCTTGCTCTCTGAACAGATTTTACAGCTAGTGCCTTAACCAACTGGGCCATCTCACCAGTTTAAAGGGATAGTAATACTTCGTTTTAACTTTATTTTATTTTGTAGGCATTAAAAAAACATGAAGAATTATATGTCTTATCTCTCAAACCTTTGTGGTTTAAGAGATATTCACAAGCAAAGTCTCCCATCCTGCCCATTTTTCCTAGTGTAAGCCATCTCTTCTCAGATGGGGAATCTGGTTGTAAGACCAGACAGACAACAGTAGGGGACAATCTTCTTACAATGAAAACAATGAAAGCCCTGCCCCCCTTGACAAGTTTTTCAGCTTTTTCCCTTATCTTAATTGAAGATTGTCCCTCTCTGCAGTCTACCTGGGCACCTCCCTTCTGATCTGGAGGAACGGGGGGGGGGGGGGATACTTTGCTTGTGAATATCTCTTAAACCATAAATGTTTGAGAGATAAGACTTATATCGTTCTTCATGTTTTTTTAATGCCTACAAAATAAAATAAAGATAAAACGAAGTATTACTATCCCTTTAAGATTGAGTTCATAAAATTACTTTTTTGAACATATCAATTGTTGTGATTGACCACACCCACTTTTCAGACCATTTCTCTAAAATTACTTCCTGGTCTAGTGGCTTACTTTGAAGGTAAAGTATTTTGAGGTTAATAAAATGTTATAATCACATTTTTTCTTTTGAATATATGGCCCTGAATATTATTTGCTTATTATACTTTCTAGTACTGTTTCTCAACATTTTTCCTGGGGAAACTAGTTTCAGATGAAATCCTTGTGAAACTCTAATAATCAAGGCTCCAGTGCATCCAAGGGGGCACAGTATGAAAGTTAAAGGAAACGTAACCCTTTATTTTTGCTCTGCATATATACTGCAGTGCACTGTATGTCATAGTCAGTTTGCCTATTCTGTTTTTAATTTTCATGTCCCTTACAGTAAGCTCCCTGGAAATGGAAATCCAGACCGTTTCCTGGTTCATAATCTATCAAAGCAGGAAAGTGATACTAAATGCTCTGCGTGTGTTTTCTTTTTTATATTGTTTATTTTTTACATGGTATCGCTAGCCTTGCTTTCCTATTCCCTGTAAGAAAGCTCCATGTAAACAGATCCAGAAAAAAATATAATAATAAAATGTTTTGCCATGAACGCCTTGTACCTTTTTAGTGGCTCTTTTTTTTTTTTAACTGCTTCCAGTTCATTAATGTCCTTCTAGAAATGTGAATTCCAGAACTACACACTGTGTTCCATGTGAAGTCTTACTAGTGATCTATACAGTGATATTTATACATCTCTCTTCCTGCTTCTAATACCTCTTCATCTATAGCCCAGTACCATGTTAGCTTTTCCCAATGCTTTACTACAATTCTCACCTACTTGCAAGACATCTGAAATACTAACTAATATGAACCTATATATATGTGTATACACACCCGCCAGTGCCACACCAACCTGTGAAATCCAAACAATATGTATTTGACAAAGATACATATGAATAAATCTTGCCCCAGAACTATATATATATATATATATATATGTATATATATATATAATCTCCAAATTCCTCTGTTCATCTGTGTTCTTTAGCTGTTGGTTTCTCACCCAAATGCCTGGGTCAGAAATACAGAGAAAAAAATACAAAGAATAATAGCACAAAGAATGGTCTTAAGTCTAGTCATCACAGTTGCAATTTCCATTGCATGAAATTACATTAAGAAATGAGAGTTCAGAGGTTCTGTTGAAGTCAAGACAAGATCTGGAAGACCAAGACAAATCTCTATACACTGGTCAAGAATGCAAAGCAGATCCCCCATATCACTGAAAAGGACCTGCAGGAAAGTTTAGCTGGTATGAGAGTAGTGGTGCACCAAAGACATGATCTGCATCCAAAAGTCTTCAGAAGGAAACCTTACCTGGAATCTCATCCCAAAAGTCAAGGTCTGTACTATGCAACTCAGAACTTACATAGAGTGGTTTGGGAACCAAATGCTGCAGTCTGATGAAGTTAAAATTCAACTCTTTGACTACAATTATAAATGGTACGTTTGTAGAAAAAAAGAAAACCTATTTTAAGAAAAGAACATCTTGGAGCTTGTACATTAACATATGATAAAGAAGTGATAAAGCGGAGAAGACTTCTCCAGCGATATCACTTCTCCAAATCCTATGTTATTCTATGAAGCCAATGCATTAAAGCGGAACTACCACCACTAAGCAAGTTTGTTTCAAATAATTCCCTATCTGGCAACTAGCTACTTAGTAGCGCTAATCGCCAGAATTATTACCTGGTTATGGAGAAATAAGCATTCATCCTCAGCTGACAGGCAGGACGGAGCGAGGACATCTTGCCCTAGTGACGTCCTCACACCTGCGCTGTCAGTCCCTTCTGGAGCCGAATGTCTCCTAGCAATGCCTCCTACAGCAGTCTGGAACTGACAGAGCAGTCGCAAGGACGTCACTATGGCAAGATGTCCACGCTCAGTCCTGCCTGTCAGCCAAGGATGAATGCATATTTCTCCATAACCAGGTAATAATTCTGGCGACTAACACTACTATTAAGTATGGGGGTATGCTTTGGGGCTATTTGGTAGCCAGTGGCACGGGAAATTATGTGGGTAGTGGGAAGAATGGATTCTACCGTGAACATATCCTGGAGAGTAATTTCCCATGGTCAATGAAAAAAACTGAAGGTGAAAAAGAGGGAAATTGTTATCTGGCTTCAAGAGGCTATGATGTCTACTAAAAGGTGTGTTACTATGTGCTGACTCATAGGGTGCCTAAACTTTTGCACATGCCAATTATATATAATAAATATATAATATACTGTTTCCCTGATTGGCACTATATTTTCTGGGAGGAAGGTGCAGGTCCAGGTCTTTGTTTCTATTTAGATCATTTTAATGAATAAGGCTTATGTTTTATTTATTTCTGTCGTTACTACTCTTTGAGGAATACGTTTTTTGCTCTGTTTTATCTTTACATTTTCTTTGAAATAATTACGGCCAATTCCCTATCTTCTGATACTGTTGTTAGCAAAGCACAATTAAAAGGATAGTAATACTTTGTTTTATCTTTATTTTATTTTGTAGGCATTAAAAAAGCATGAAGAACGATATGTCTTATCTCTCAAACCTTTATGGTTTGAGAGATATTCACAAGCAAAGTTTCCCCTCACTTACCAAAACGGTCAAGTCTGCCATCTAGCTGTCAGATTTGGAATCCGATCCGCGGACCAGCCGCAACTCTACATCAGAGCTGAGATTGCGAAATATAAGAAGAACTACTTCATTCGAATAGTCTACAAAGTGTGCAAGCACACTTTTTAGACCCTTCCAATGAAATAGTTATTTTTATATCTTGTGATCTCGGCTCTGCTGAAAAGCCACCGGTTGATTTGCGGACCGGATTCCAAATCTGACAGCTAGATGGTGAGGGGAAACTTTGCTTGTGAATCTCTCTCAAACCATAAAGGTTTGAGAGATAAGACTTATCGTTCTTCATTTTTTTTAATGCCTACAAAATAAAATAAAGATAAAACTGAGTATTACTATCCCTTTAAGACATTAGCTCCCATACTCTTGTTCATTTCCATAATTTTCTTAAATCGCTTTGCATTTATATTTTTCCCTCTGAAGTGTAAACCCTATTAGAGATCATTGTATTTTTCATGAATACCATTGGCAATATCACAAATGAAGATATTAAAGGGAATAATCCAAGCACCAACCCATTAAAACTAGTAATATATTTTCTCTGAATGTGTTCCATTGACTATGACACACTATTACCTACGCTTTCTTTCCGGTAAACTATCTTTAAGTCCAGTTTTAAACTATGCATCTTAAGAATCAACTTACTTGGTGGGACAGTGTAAAAAGCTTTTCTAATAGCCAAAAACACTTACATCTACTTCCCCACCCTAGTCTATCACTTATGTAACACAGTTGAACAAAATTCATTTGCTAGAAAAGACAATTTCCTGGTGTAAAGCAGTGCTGCCATGGATTTTGTTAGATATGTTATACTTCTCTTTTTTAATAATGTTTCCACTATTTCCCAACTACTGATATCAGACTCAGAGGACTGTAGTTAGCAGATTCTTTTCTAGTTTCTTTTTTGTGAAGTGGCACTCTATTGGCAATTTTCCTTTCATCTGGAACCACTCCTGACTACAGTGATGGATTAAAAAAACTCAACTAAAGGTGGTGCAAGTTCAGAGCTAAGTCCTTTTAATACTGGTGAATGAACTTTATCTGGATTAACTGATTTGTCCATATATGACTTTGATAAAGCCAATAAGATTTCATCCTTATTAAACAGACTTGTGTCCACTGTTTCAATATTAACAATGTATCCATTTATTGGAGGTCCCCCTTCTTCATAGTATTCTGTAAATAGTGAACAGAAATAATTAGTCCTTATCCTTATCGTCATGTACCTATTTATGACTTTATTCATATTATGCCTCCATTAGTTTCCTCTGTTCATTAATATACATACAGAAAGATAAATCATTTTTACAGACTTGGCCATTTTCTTTTCTTCCTCTTTTTAACCTTGTAAACTTATCTGTCTTCCTCCAACTTCTTCTGCCAATTCTTTCATGTATGAACATTATTATATTAAATACAAAACCTGCTACCTCTGTAGAGAACTATATTGGTATTCTTTTTCTTTACCTTTGTTTTTTACAGCTAAGATTGAATGTTAATTGTTCCCATTGTTCCATCACACACACATTCCTCTCTGATAAGGAATGACTTACAACTTTACCCATAAAAATCAGCCTTTGTAAAAAACTAAAACCTTTGTTTTTGTGTGGTGACGTGCAGACAATACCTGTATATTAAACCCCACTGACTTGTCATCCTAGTCCTCAGGTTTCACCTACAGATACACCTGACACTATATCAGGATCAGTGAGTACCAAATCTAATATTGTTTCCTTGTGTGTTGGATCCTTCATAAACTGTGTACTCTTATGCCCTAAAGTCAACAAAAAGAACAGATGGTAATTTATATTGCATGAAAAACTCCACAATTTTACATTTTAAACTCAAAATTCACATTATAAATAAAGTATGTAGGGGTAGATGACTGTGTCAGTAATTTTAGGCATTTATTGACCGTTAACTAGTGCTGACCTCCCTATCCTAATAAGGTGGGTATACCAGTCTTCTTAGTGGGAATACATGGCACTAGAGAAGGGCAAAAGTAGTGTTTTGTTTTTTCAAAGGAATTTTCTTGGGAAAAACACAACTTTCCACTTTTTCTGTTGAAATTCCAGTGCACAGAATATACATTACATTTGCCCTATTTGAATACTGCTAATAAATTTGCCATGGGAACTATTCCATTTCTGCCTTCCCTTTCTATAGCAGTGAGAATTGTCTCTCTAATACTACTGCTGCTATGTGCTGATGTGGAGAAATCCATAGATGAATGTAAAAGTTGTTAGCAGGTTGAGTAATATAGCAACAAAACCTTTAAAGTGGACCTATCACCTTAACATTTTTACATTTTTTAACATTTTTTTTTAAAAACGTCTAGTGTCCTGTTAATCAACGGTCCAGCAGATGTATAATTTAGGAAAGATTCACACTTTTATTTCTTGGAAACTGAAAGTCTCCTGGTGCAGCGTAGAGCTTTATTTCTATGTGAAACATCACTGAAAACCTTAATTAGCATATGAAAATCACTGAAAAGTGTAAATAGCATTTGAAACATCACTGGTACTGTGCAGGGACCTCAATTAGCATATATTAGCATATGATACCAAGTATGAATATCGCCTTAACTGTGCATTATCTGGTCTTTTGACTAATGTGACACATAGGCAGTTTTTAATGATATTTTCAAATATGCAACTAGAATCAAGGCGACAGGTCAACTTTGAAAAAATTGTTAACAGGCTGAGTCCCATTGCCTGTTGCCCATGACACTAATCACCTGAATACATCACCATTCTTGAAAAATAACTGCTGCCAACAAGATTCAAAACATGACGTCAGTTCTTTAAAACTCCTGTTTTCAACAAAAGAATAGGGCAGAATGTCAACCACCAACTTTTGCATTTCACAGATGTACTGTGTATTTTTTTTATATTTTTAGCCATCCTCAAATAACTCCATAACGGTGGGTTGATAGCACATAGAAGAACTGTGTAACTTATTTATTTTAACAGCATGACTAGAGCTGGTGGTGACGGGTCTGATTGTGGCGTGAGGACTATACGACTCTTGCTTTGTCCGACAAATCCATAGTCATCTTGTACTTTGCATTTATACAGCAGTAGGAGACATATGTTACTAAGGAAAATGTTGTTCCACTCCCAATGACATCTACAACACTACCATTATGTGTTGACCTAATGCCTCTGATATGCTGCTAGCGTGTCTCCAAAACAGACTGATGTTATGCTTCAAATGGACCTCATTGAAGATGTGCCTAGATGTGATCCTGCTTTACCTTGCTCACATTTCTTTTTACAGAGGAAAAAAATAACCAAGTTTCGTTTTTGGATCATTAGTATCTCCTTACTGGATACAGAATACAAGTTCTAAGTCTACTGATATGAAGATCCTAAGGGCTCCTGAATTAGTAGAAGAGAAACTGTCCCTTAGGCAGTAAAGAGGAGACACAGTCACTAAAAAGTGGATGCAGGGTTATACTATGTATTAGTAGGCAACATAGGAAGGTCTGATAACGACTAACTTATTTGGTAGCAGGAAAGCTATAGAATCCTCATGTCCCTGGGTTATGAGGCAACGGTTGAACTTTATGGACTTGTGTCTTTTTTCACTCTAATTTACTATGTTACTATGATAGGAGATACTGTTCCTCTAAAGCTGATAAGGCAATGCTGTCTCTTTATATCTGATGAGACAGCGCTGTCCCTTAATGCTGTTGAGGAGATGCTGCCCCTTTAATGCTGATGAGGAGAATGTTTCATTAGTACTGTGAATGCTGTCCCTTAATACAGTATGATTTCAGCAAGCTGAAAACTGAATTACTAACTTGGTGTTGAGGCTGAACAATATAACATAGGGAACAATTAAAAATGGGGCAATAATCCTTAGGCTACAGCTGTTAACCAAAATGATAATGAGGGCTGAGAGGTCCTGTGGAAGCTAAGTCAGAGCTGAGGATTAGCTCTGAGTCTAACATGGCGAAGCTGGAGCTGGCACAAGAGATTCACATCAGTTAAAAGAAAACAGATCAATGAAGCAAGGTAATGCACAGTGTTTAGGCAATACTGACAGCTTGAAAATCAGGCAGCAGTTAAGCAGGTAAAAGGGTATAAGAGCACAGAAATAGGCCTCTAAGTGTAGTAAGGGATTTATTAGACAGAAAAAAAATCAGAGAGATCAGTGGGTGAGAGGAGACCAGGCACCAACCGAGAACATTATCCTGGAGCAGGAATGAAGAACGGAACGCAGAAGGATGGCGTGAATTGAGCACCGAGCACCAGCAGAGTGATAAAGACTTTATTACAGGCTATTGTACAAGCCTGTTTCAAGTAAGCTCAATATGCACAGGAGAGGCTAAAGACATAGCCCCACAATGTATTTTCACTCAGAGCTTGAAACATTTTAACTCTTGTAAGCGCATGGTTATCTATACTGTACATTTGTCATTCAGTTTTGGTGTCTCACACTTCAGTTCTCCTCCACACCTCTTACTCTGCCACCTTGCTCCAACATCCCATATTATAATTCGTTAAGAATGTTTGTCAGAAGTCGTCATGTGCAGTAGAGACGGCTGCACGCACTACAGTCATGCACAGTACAGACTGCCTGCGCCGTGGCTGATAATGGAGCGGGCTGCTCCGAATTCAGACTGGAGTCCTCTCTGCGCACCGTAAGGTGCCCAGAGAGGACTACGGTCTGAATTTGGAGCGCCCTGTTCCGTATCAGCTGCAGCTTGTTCGGGCAGTCAGTACTGCACATGACTGCAGCGCCGCCAGTGTTGGCCTGTGTATACGAGCTTTAAAACTAGCATATTTTTTTTCGTGCCCTTCTGGCCACCACATATCATATACCTTACTCAAGAGGATAGCTCCAGTATTGGGTATATATATTAGACTACACCACATATACCTTTTAAGCACACCATTTTGATAAGAAATTTTACTGTATGTGTTTCTATATGTAAGAGAGGTATATAGTCTTGGATATGTATATTGTGTACGTGTTTTTTGTCTAATAAATCACTTACTACACTTAGAGGTCTATTTTTCCACTTTTTCCCCCCACTACCCCTATTTTGTTTTTTCATGTATGATATTGAGCTTTGTTGGAACCTCTGTACACACACTTGAACTAAAAGAACCAACAGCAACAGGGGCACTGTCATTTATAATCTATACAGACTACAAATAAATTTAATTTCATAGGTATAGTTATTGTTGGAAGCTATTTCTGGAAATTTTCTCCTATCTGTACCAGATTTTATCCATAGTTTATATGTATTCACATTATACCTTGGTGAACACATTATTATTGACATCCCTAAAGGCCAAAGAATTTTCATAACTACTGTTGTCTTCTCAGAGAGCGCTGATCGTACCACTTTTCTTCCCCCTCTAAAAGGGTATAAGAGGCAAGGCTAACCAATGAGATGGAGTTAGGTCAGCTGTTTCAGAGCTGGCCAAATACACAGCTGAGCTAAGACAGATATAAAGTAGCCGATAATGATAGGTGGTGAAGCACCTCCACACATCAGTAATGCTTGTTCCTCTTGTTCTTGAGGGTATAGGCATCAATGTATGTATAAGCAACAAAGTATGTCAAGTTGTACTTGTCTTAAATATATGAAGAATACATGTCTGCCTGTGTTAGTATCTGTTACTCAGTCTCAGTAGAGTCACACGCTCAGGCATTCAGCTCAGTTAGGAAAGATCACATCACTTGCCAGTCTGATTCCTTCACTTATCAGTTTAAAGGGATAGTAATGTTTAATAATAAAAGCAGCTCTAATTAATCATCATAGTATTTGGACTTTGGGCAGTGTTATTTCAATTCTGTCAGAGTTATAGTTCAAGAGTAATTCAATGACAAAGTGTCCCCCTCCCTCCCCTTTTACTAATGTAACACCACTCAGCCAGATCAGAAGGGAGGTGCCAGGTAGATTGCAGAGAGGGACAATCTTCAATTAAGATAAGGGAAAAACCTGAAAAGCTTGTCAAGGGGGGCAGGGATTTCATTGTTTTCATTGTAAGAAGATTGTCCCCTGCTGTTATCTGTCTGGTCTTACAACCAGATTCACATCTGAGAAGAGATGGCTTACACTAGGAAAAATGGGCGGGAGGGGAAACTTTGCTTGTGAATATCTCTTAAACCATAAAGGTTTGAGAGATAAGACTTATATCATTCTTCATATTTTTTTAATGCCTGCAAAATAAAATAAAATTAAAACGAAGTATTACTATAGCTTTAAGGGTCTGTTTTGTTTTCTTTTAATGCTCTTTTCTCCCTTCCCACCCACAACCAGAGAACACCTGGTAATGGCTATCACCAACACTCCTATGAAGCAACTCCGACTCCCTCTCTTTGCCTGTCTACACCATGTAACATAAAAAAACAGCTGCTTTTTCTCTCTGTATTATTATAATTGATTTCAATGCAGTGAAAAAAGTGGAGAAAAGCTGAAAACTGAAGTTTTTTTAGGAATTCCCCTGGAAGGTGGGAAGTGCTGTTTCTTGCATGTTTCACTCTTGAGGTATTCTTTCAACCCTGTGTGGCAAACCAAAATGCAATGACGCCCTGGTTGAGACCAAATGCTCTATAGACTCTGCATTGTTTATTGCATAATAGTGGTGTTACATTTCAATTTCTTGTTAACAAGCAGTTAAAACAGAAATCCTGATGTAAAGGGATTATTGTAAGGATGCCTTCTGCTCTACTGACATTGACATCTTTGCTTAGAAAGGTATGAAGGCAATGCTTGACATATGTTCTTTGTATAAGTGCATTTCTAAATTATTCTGATTTGTAAAATTAAAGTGGCTCTTTCACCTATCAGCTTTTAATATACAAAAATGTACCTTTTTCAACTGCCTAAACCTTATCATTTTTGTTTTTCAGTCTGTGTAATGGTTTTAGAGATTTTGGGTTTAGTAGTTAGGAAATATTTAACTTGACCAGAGCGGAGTACTCTGAACTCTGTAGCACAGACTGTGTTTTAACTCACCTGTACTCTTTCTTGGGACGTATAACATAAATACATGTAGGGCTCGATCCAAATGTTGGAGATGGCTGTATTTTCTGCCGACGGCATTTTTTCCAGCACAGTAAGTTATTCAAATGCCTGTGCTGTGAAAAAATACTGGCAAAAAAAAGAGCCGTCGTGTGATAAGGTTAAGTGGTGTTTTCACCCATTGAAAATTATGAAAACGCCGTAATTGGCAATTCAGATGTCTGCGCTAGCCATGAAAACCTGATAAGGGACTCAAGTTATCACAGGAAAGTTGAAACCTACTTTTTTTAAACTTGAGTCCCTAATCGGCTGTTTAAACAGCCGACGCAGAAACTTGAATGCAACAAAAAACCTAAGTCCTCAGCTAATGTATTGATATGCGTCCCTAAGCCCCATATCAATATATCCAAAGTATAAAAAATGTGTCAGATGTTAGAATTAACCCTATGAGTGCCAGTGGGGTATGATTACCCTGCTGGCATTCAGAGGGTTAATTTGACTAAGTTGAAAAAAACAAAAAACATCGCATTACAAGTAACACTTACCATTAATCCTGATGTCCAACTTCCTGATCATCTTCTGTCCTTCTCTTCACTCCTCTCTTCTTTCTTCTTTCCCAGCTGTCTTCTTCCTGTAAAATAAAACAATATTATTACAAAGCATTAACAATTATATTTTTAACCCTTTGAGTGGCAGAGGGGTACGCAATGCATTGCAAAGCATGACTACAGCATGTGCAGCAGTCTCTACTGAGCATGACTGCGTTGTTTCAAACTATTTAGCGAATTATTATATAGGATGCTTTGTTTTATTTTATAATAAATTTGTAATATTTTATTTTACAGGAAGAAGACAGATGGAAGAGAAGATAGAAAGAAGAGAAGACAGAAAACAGAAGAAGGACAGTGAATGACAGGTAAGTGTAAGATATGCGTTAACAATCGGTGCTTGGCAGTTGGTCAGGCACCGATCGTTGGCTTTTGTACTGTTAAGTTCCCAAAACTGCCGTTATTTAGCAGCGTTTTGGGAACTTAACACTCAAAACAGACATTTGGCCACAAGATCATTTTTGTGTCCTAACGTCCGTTGTGCTTAATGCCGGTAGGACATTTGAATACCGACCACAACATTTTCTTTTGTCGGCCGGTACCCATTTTGCCCTGCTGGCATCTATAACACCAACATTTGGATTGATCCCTTAATTAGGTAGGAATAATCATGCAAATTTCACCAAGATGGATGCTCCCATTAAGGTGAGAATGTGAACAGGAAACATTTGCTCTTTAATAAAACAGTTATTAATTTTCATCTGCCCAGACAAAAATCAGAACAAAATTTTGTATGTGGTCGTTACAATATTTAAATGGGAATTATAGTCTTGGAATAAGTGACTCTTAACAGAAGGACTCACTATAGCAGGTGCCCATCACACAGCAGTTATATCTATTTACTGAATTTTTGCATTTAAAATCTGCTCTGGTCCCTAACTGAATGGGGACATTTAGTTGCCATCAGAATCATAGGCAGGGCTCTCTTGCTCTAGCTAACTCTGCCAGTGATTCTATTGTGCTGTTTCTTCTCAGTAACAGAATACAACAGAATTCAAGTGCAAAAGGAGTAAATAGAAATAACGGGTGATGAAGGACACCTACCTAAATAAGTCAATTGGATAAACAATTTAGGAGCTACCGACTCCAAGAATATATTTCCTCTTCAAAGGATTTCTTTCTCCCAGGTACAAAATGTGAGCAAACATGATACATTTACAGACTGTTTAACTGCATTTCCATACTAAGGTCTATTTTCATTTGTGGTCCACTGGTATGAGCAAACAGGCCCTTCATGCAAATTATATTAATTAATATTAATATCTGCTACATAATATATTAATCTTTGATTTTAATATTCAGGTGAATATTTAATGCTTTATATATAAATTGATACAGCATAATGTAAGGCAGTTTGGTGGCCAAGCTATGTATTGTATATATTAGTCATTATACACTCATTTTTTTTATATTAGTACTAGTTGTAGAGCCTGTGTACAAGGGCCACAGTGCCAGCTGGTCGTGGTGCAGTCATGCACAGTAGAAACTGCCCGCGCCGTGGCTGATATGGAGCGGGGCTCTCCGAATTCAGACTGGGGTCCTCTCTGCGCCCCGCTCTGTATCAGCCACGTCACAGACTGTCTCTACTGCGCATGACTGCAACACTCGCAGCAGTCTCTACTGCGCATGACTGTATAGTGACAAACTTTTTAGCAAATTATAATATAGGATTTAATTGCTGTACATTATTTGGAAATGTGTGGCCCTCAATTTTTTTTTCAGTTGGGCCTTTGAATTTGGACAAGGGTTTAACCCCTTATTTGCTAGAGAGATTTCCAAAGCATTGTTTCTCAATGCATTGGAGACCTCTCTAAATTCTATGGATTTAACACACAAACACGAATATGTCTAGTGATGACATCTGAGTGTTTTTTGCTGACAGGTCTGTTTTTTCTTTTCTTTGTATGTACAAGTGTCTTTATCTCTTCCTGTTTCTGATGCCTATCAGCAGTTGGATCCTCAAAACACTAATCTTGAAGCAATGCATTGCACACCCCTCTGGTACTTAAAGGGTTAAAGAGCACACTATAAAAAAAAAAAAAGACAAATATGTTTAGGGATTTTCCCAGTAAATGAAACCAGGATTCTGTAGCTTAGGGAGAGGATGCACTTTTTTGGCACAGGAATTCCTGCAAAAAAAAAAATGTTTTCCTTTTTTTTTATATTTAATTGAAATTATTGTTAATAATCTCCCTACACCTGAAGAGTTTCTCCCATGTATTCCCACTGTACTAACTTGCTAGTATAAAAAGAGGTGTCGATTTAACACCTGTTATCAGTCTGTGCTTGGGAAAGAGAGAAGGTTTGATACCAGCTAGTGTAGGCAAAGAGAGGGAGCTGGAGTTGCTTGAGTTAAGGAACGTTGGTGGTATCCAGTTGTTTTCTGGATAGGTGGTGTGCAGCCGTGCAGGGAAAGTGAGTTTGAAGGGAGGAAGGTGACAGTCAGACAGGCAGGTGTAAGATAGATTCTGCAACATTGTGTGGTTATGCACTAAAGCATGATAAAGAGGTGATAACGTGGTGATGACTTGTCCAGTGGTATCACCTCCCTAATTCCTATGTTTTTCTGTGGAACCAATGCACTATCCAGCTGTGGATATCTTAGGGTATAGGCTCCATAGAATAACATAGGAATTGGAGAGGTGATACTGGAGAAGTCATCACCACTTTTTCACCTCATTGTCATGCCTTAGTGCATAACCCCCTTATGTTCAGTCAATTCGATGAACATCATAATATCATTGGTGGGGATACCCATTCCCATCTGAAGTTCTCACTCCCACTCATTATTTGTTTGAGCTAAGAAAGCTCTCATTTCTATATCATCATCACCACCACCCTTACTATCATCAGCACCATCATCAGACTCTTCCTTCTCTTTTGGTGTTGATATAGCTGATGTACCTGGTGTTATACTCATAGACCCAGCAGGCTCAGGCAGCTGCACCTGTGTCTTGCTACTGCACATAATCACCTCGGTAAAATCAAATGTTCTGAATTTAAAGGGACACACACACCTAGTTCTGAATGCCCAATAAATTTTAAACAAACCTAGCTTTAGTTTGTGGAAATGGTTGTGTCAGCATCTTTAGTAAGGGAGACAAAAAGAGTTGTGAGGAGCACACATCAAGCACGAACAAGATTAAGTGTCTTGTTCTAAGGCATGGTAGCTATCACGGTGCCCGTGATTTGCTGCAGTTCCTTGTCTGTCACCAGTAGGGGGCTTCTATTAGCTGTCTGCAGATAGCCCGCCTCTTATTGACTATTTAAACCTGGATTGGGCACCCTTTGAGTGCCCTTTCGTGTTGTTTCTGACCTTCTTGCTATCACTATGCTAGTGATAGCTGGGCCTCTGTTCCAGTGTTCCTGAGTTCCTGATCTCATGTGTTCTGAGTTCCTGATCTCTACTGTTCCAGTGTTTCCTGCATGCTGAAGTACTTCCAGTCCTGGTTCCGGCCTAGTCTCTGGTGTTGCAGTTCCTGCTGAACTTCTTCTCTGCTGTTTCCTGACCTTACTGATCGTTGTTGGTTCCTGTCATCGCATCGCCTGTCTCCTGTATCCTGGCGACCTCCTGCCTGGTCGTGTCGGCGACTCGCTTGTTACACCAGTATGCGGATGCTGGTTTGCTCCTAAGCCTTGCGGCTATACAAACTCGCTTGTTACACCAGTGTGCGGTCACTGGTTTGCTCCAAAGCCTATCAGCTATACAATTCTGTGTTAGTCCCAGCGTGCAGACGCTGGTTTGCTCCAAAGCCTTGCGGCTATACAAACTCGCTTGTTACACCAGTGTGCGGTCACTGGTTTGCTCCACAGCCTATCGGCTGTACCATCCTGTGTTGGTCCCAGCGTGCGGACGCTGGTTTGCTCCAAAGCCTTGCGGCTATACAAACTCGCTTGTTACACCAGTGTGCGGTCACTGGTTTGCTCCAAAGCCTATCGGCTATACAATCCTGTGTTAGTCCCAGCGTGCGGCCGCTGGTTTGCTCCAAAGCCTTGCGGCTATACAAACTCGCTTGTTACACCAGTGTGCGGTCACTGGTTTGCTCCAAAGCCTATCGGCTATACAATCCTGTGTTAGTCCCAGTGTGCGGACGCTGGTTTGCTCCAAAGCCTTGCGGCTATACAAACTCGCTTGTTACACCAGTATGCGGATGCTGGTTTGCTCCTAAGCCTTACGGCTATACTAACTCGCTTGTTACACCAGTGTGCGGTCACTGGTTTGCTCCTAAGCCTATCGGCTATACAATTCAGTGTTGGTCCCAGCGTGCGGACGCTGGTTTGCTCCAAAGCCTTGCGGCTTTACGATTCTATTTGCCATTACCATCTGACTGCTGCTACTATCTCAGGGCTGCCCTGCCCGGTATTGGTAAGGCCGGTAGAACCTTTTGCCACATTCCATCTGAGGTTGCCTTACCCGGTATTGGCAGGGCCGGTAGAGCCTACATTATGAATCTATTGAGGCTGACTTGCCCGGTAATTTGGTAAGGCCGGTAGAACCGTTATGCGATTCCATCTGCAGGTTGCCTTACCCAGTATTGGCAAGGCCGGTAGAGCCTAACATTCTATTACTTCAGACTGTCCTGTCCGGTATATTGACAGGACCGGTAGAGTCTGCCTTCTGTCTTTTTATATTCTGTATATATCTGTATGTATGTGATTGCCATCCTACGTTATCAATTTATTATTTCAATAAAATTGATTTTTACCTAGAATTTGTGTCTGAGAGTCATAATAAACCGTGACAGTACGAAAGGGCCATGACCTCAGACAGCAAAGGTGAAGGTAATGCACAGAATATCCATTGGAGGATGGATATGCACAAGCAACGTTTGGATCAGTTGGCAGTTGCAATTCAAACGATCCTTGAACGCACGGTACTTGCTGACAAATCTAGCTCTAGCCCGGCGGTCTCGCCAAGTCAGACACCGGAGAGTGATACCAGACCCCTAGGGGGCACTGTTAAAGGGTTAACGGCTTCTGCACCCTTGCCGCTAAGATACGATGGTGACCCTAGTCTCTGCAGAGGGTTCATCAACCAACTCGAGATTTTTATGGAATTGACGGCACACGCATTTCCCAATGATCGTAGTAAGGTGGGGTTTACAATATCTTTGCTCACTGGTAGAGCTTTGGCTTGGGCTAACCCCTTGTGGGAGAATGCTAAACCTTGTACTAAAAACTTTAGAGAATTTGTGCAATCCTTTCGAAGAGTGTTTGAGCCTCCTGGTAGAACCACCTCTGCTGCCAAACGCCTTATGGAGATACATCAGGGCAGGCGTACAGTAGGCGACTACGCCATCGAATTCCGCACATTGGCAGCAGAGGTAGGTTGGAATAACGAGGCATTATTGGCAGCTTTTTCTCAAGGCCTGAATGACCACATTAAGGACGAAATCGCTGCTAAAGATCTACCTATTGATCTAGATGACTACATTGAATATGTTATGATAATTGACTCCAGAATACGTGAGAGATCAATTGCCAGAGATCGTAAGTTACGGTCAAAGAATAATGAGCCTAGTGGCATGTTTTGCCCACCCATCCCTCCCTTGGCACTGAAGTCTAGTGAACCTGTACGGGAGACAAGTGAACCTATGCAAATAGGCTTCACTAGACTAACCAAGGCTGAGAGGCTTTATCGCAGAAGACAAGGGTTGTGTTTATACTGCGGTAAAAAAGGGCATTTGCTAAATTCCTGTCCGGTACGTCCGGAAAACGCACACACCTAGGGTACCTTGGGGGACAGGCCCTAGGTGGTGTACAATCGTCCCCAGTGTCGGGCACAATGAAACCCACCATACAGGTGGTATTATCTTGGGCACAACGCTCTGTGGAGGTTTTGGCCTTGGTTGACTCTGGTGCAGCAGGGTATTTTATGGATAATACCTTTGCTGAATTGCACGGAGTTCCACGCATTGAAAGAGAAAATCCCTTGACTATTGAAGCGATTGATGGCAGACCCTTAGAACCGCCTCAGGTTATGTTTGAAACTATGCCTCTGTCTATGACTATTGGGCACTTCACAGAGAAGAGCAGCAGTTTCAACTGATTAATTCTCCGCACCATGCGGTAATATTGGGCTTTCCGTGGTTACAGTTACATAACCCACAATTTGATTGGAAAAAGTGTGAAATTGCTGCGTGGTCCCAGTTTTGTATGGACAAATGCGTCATCCAGCCTGTTAAGGTCCTGTGCACCTCCTCGGCTATACCGGATGTGTACCAACAGTTTGGCAATGTTTTTAGCAAAGGAGAGGCCAGTTTGCTACCTCAGCATAGACCTTATGATTGTTGCATCGAATTGCAGCCTGGGGCAGTACCTCCGAAAGGACGCACTTATCCATTATCTTGTGAGGAAAATAAGGCTATGGAGGATAACATTTCTGATGCCCTTGCTAGAGGGATCATACGAAATTACGAAACTAATGGCAAAAAACGCATACCCTATACCACTCATCACCGAGCTTTTTGACAGGCTTAAGGGCGCTTCGATTTTTACCAAATTGGACCTACGGGCCGCTTACAATCTGGTGCGCATTCGAGCAGGTGATGAGTGGAAAACTGCCTTTAATACTCGAGCTGGGCACTACGAGTATCTTGTAATGCCATTTGGGCTATGTAATGCCCCCGCAGTTTTCCAGGAACTGATAAACGATGTTCTGAGAGATATGTTACAGACATGTGTTGTGGTTTATCTGGACGATATATTGATTTACTCTCAAGACATGGCACAGCACATCAAAGATGTATCCGCAGTATTGCTACGACTCCGTGAGAACAAATTATTTTGTAAACTGGAAAAATGTGACTTTCATAGAACCAGTGTGCCATTCTTGGGGTTCATAATTGGCAATGATGGCATTGCCATGGACAAGGATAAGTTGTCAGCTGTCTTACAATGGCCAAAACCCAAGGGGCTTAAAGCCATACAGCGTTTCCTGGGTTTCGCTAATTATTATAGGCGGTTTATTAAGAACTTTTCTTCCATTGTTAAACCTTTGTCCGATCTTACGCACAAGGGCGCTAATCCTTCTTGCTGGCCGGTATCTGCTGAGAATGCCTTTGAGAATTTGAAGCTGGCATTTGCTGGGGCTCCTGTGTTATCCCACCCCAATCCTCTACTTCCATTTACGTTAGAGGTGGATGCCTCAGATATTGGGGTTGGGGCAGTACTTTCGCAACGACACGAGAAAGGTGGTACTCTCAGACCTTGTGGGTTTTTCTCTAAGAAGTTGACTGTCACTCAAGGCCACTATGAGATAGGTGACAAAGAATTATTGGCCATTATCCTCGCTCTTAAGGAGTGGCGTCATTTGCTTGAAGGTACCAAGACTCCCGTATTAATCCTAACAGATCACAAAAATCTGACTTATCTCTCGGAGGTCAAGAGATTGTCCTCCCGTCAGGCCAGGTGGGCACTGTTCCTGTCTCGATTTAATTTCATTGTATCATACTTACCGGGGTCAAAGAATATCAGGGCGGATGCACTGTCAAGACAATTTGAGGCCGAGAGTGACAGAGTGGAAGCACCAGCACCCATCATCCAACCTGATAGAATACTGGCTACTATACGCACGAGTATCACTTCTCCTTTAGGGGAGGAGATCCTGGCCTCTCAGGGGTCCGCTCCCCATGAAACTCCAGTGGGCAAATGTTTTGTCGATGAACCATTTCGTACTAGGCTGCTTGAAACCTACCATTCCTCTAAGGCTGCGGGACATATTGGTAGAGACCAATTGTTATGGTCCCTTTCTCAGTTATTTTGGTGGCCCTCCATGAGAAACGATTGTGCCGAATTTACGAATGCCTGTGCCACCTGTGCCCGTGCTAAGACCCCGAGACATCTCCCTGTGGGCTTGCTTCAACCGGTGCCTAATGGCGAACGCCCCTGGTCTCATGTTTCCATTGATTTTATGGGAGAGTTGCCTATGTCCAAGGGGTACTCCTTTATATTCATGGTGGTGGACAGGTTTTCTAAAATGGCTCATTTCGTGCCCCTCCGTGGTCTTCCTTCAGCGAAGGAATTGGCAATGGTGTTCGCCAGAGAAGTATTCCGGTTGCATGGAGTGCCTAGGGTACTGGTGTCTGACAGGGGGAGCCAGTTTGTGTCTAGATTTTGGAGGGCATTTTGCCAACAGATGGGCATACAGCTGTCCTTCTCCTCTGCCTACCATCCCCAGACCAATGGAGCCGCTGAACGAGCTAATCAGGGCTTGGAACAATTTCTCCGTTGTTTCGTTACTGACCATCATGATAATTGGTCCGACTTGTTGCCTTGGGCAGAGTTCGCCAGGAACTGTGCGGTCAATTCTTCATCTGGGAGCTCTCCATTTCTGATTAATTATGGGTTCCAGCCCTGTTTGCTTCCAGACTCATTTCAGACGCAACAGATTCCAGCTCTGGATGAGCATATCGAGCAACTCCGTTCCACATGGGCACAAGTTCAGAGGGCACTTGGTCAGTCATTTCAGCGTCATCAGCGCCATGCTAATCGCAGAAGGCTTCCAGCGGTTTCCTTTCAGGTTGGGGATAGAGTATGGCTTTCCTCCAGAAATCTCAAGCTGCAGGTTCCGTCTAATAAGTTGGCTCCCCGGTTTATTGGTCCATACAGAGTTATTCGCAAAATTAACCCTGTCTCCTATGCACTAGACCTACCTGCATCCATGCGTATCCATAATGTGTTCCATGTGTCCCTTCTTAAGCCTCTGGTTTGCAATCGCTATACTACCACACCTGTGGTGCCAGGACCTGTTGAGGTCGAGGGCCAGGAGGAGTACGAGGTTCAGAGCATTATTGATTCCCGTAGGCTTAGAGGAAGGGTACAGTACCTGGTACATTGGAAAGGGTATGGTCCTGAAGATCGATCATGGGTGGATAGTACGGACCTTCATGCACCTAGGTTAACTAGGGCCTTTCATGCAAATTACCCGCAGAAACCTAAACCCTATTCTAGGAGAGGGGGTCTTTGAAAGGGGGGTACTATCACGGTGCCCATGATTTGCTGCAGTTCCTTGTCTGTCACCAGTAGGGGGCTTCTATTGGCTGTCTGCAGATAGCCCGCCTCTTATTGACTATTTAAACCTGGATTGGGCACCCTTTGAGTGCCCTTTCGTGTTGTTTCTGACCTTCTTGCTATCACTATGCTAGTGATAGCTGGGCCTCTGTTCCAGTGTTCCTGAGTTCCTGATCTCATGTGTTCTGAGTTCCTGATCTCTACTGTTCCAGTGTTTCCTGCATGCTGAAGTACTTCCAGTCCTGGTTCCGGCCTAGTCTCTGGTGTTGCAGTTCATGCTGAACTTCTTCTCTGCTGTTTCCTGACCTGACTGATCGTTGTTGGTTCCTGTCATCGCATCGCCTGTCTCCTGTATCCTGGCGACCTCCTGCCTGGTCGCGTTGGCGACTCGCTTGTTACACCAGTATGCGGATGCTGGTTTGCTCCTAAGCCTTGCGGCTATACAAACTCGCTTGTTACACCAGTGTGCGGTCACTGGTTTGCTCCAAAGCCTATCAGCTATACAATTCTGTGTTAGTCCCAGCGTGCGGACGCTGGTTTGCTCCAAAGCCTTGCGGCTATACAAACTCGCTTGTTACACCAGTGTGCGGTCACTGGTTTGCTCCAAAGCCTATCGGCTATACAATCCTGTGTTAGTCCCAGCGTGCAGACGCTGGTTTGCTCCAAAGCCTTGCGGCTATACAAACTCGCTTGTTACACCAGTGTGCGGTCACTGGTTTGCTCCAAAGCCTATCGGCTGTACTATCCTGTGTTGGTCCCAGCGTGCGGACGCTGGTTTGCTCCAAAGCCTTGCGGCTATACAAACTCGCTTGTTACACCAGTGTGCAGTCACTGGTTTGCTCCTAAGCCTATCAGCTATACAATTCTGTGTTTGTCCCAGCGTGCGGACGCTGGTTTGCTCCAAAGCCTTGCGGCTATACAAACTCACTTGTTACACCAGTATGCGGATGCTGGTTTGCTCCTAAGCCTTACGGCTATACTAACTCGCTTGTTACACCAGTGTGCGGTCACTGGTTTGCTCCTAAGCCTATCGGCTATACAATTCAGTGTTGGTCCCAGCGTGCGGACGCTGGTTTGCTCCAAAGCCTTGCGGCTTTACGATTCTGTCTATTTGCCATTACCATCTGACTGCTGCTACTATCTCAGGGCTGCCCTGCCCGGTATTGGTAAGGCCGGTAGAACCTTTTGCCACATTCCATCTGAGGTTGCCTTACCCGGTATTGGCAGGGCCGGTAGAGCCTACATTATGAATCTATTGAGGCTGCCTTGCCCGGTAATTTGGTAAGGCCGGTAGAACCGTTATGCGATTCCATCTGCAGGTTGCCTTACCCGGTATTGGCAAGGCCGGTAGAGCCTAACATTCTATTACTTCAGACTGTCCTGTCCGGTATATTGACAGGACCGGTAGAGTCTGCCTTCTGTCTTGTTATATTCTGTATATATCTGTATGTATGTGATTGCCATCCTACGTTATCAATTTATTATTTCAATAAAATTGATTTTTACCTAAAATTTGTGTCTGAGAGTCATAATAAACCGTGACAGTAGCCTCTCAATGGTGCTACAACTCACGTTTTTCACTCCCATGTGCCATTGCAGAGAGAAAATCTCCATGTCCATATCAGACTGGTCCCGCCTACAGACAGTCCAGCTCCGAAATGTCAGGCAAATCCTCTCCGCACGAGGGAAACGGCAAAACCACAGACGTAAGTTTCGGCTTATGTGAGCCTCGTCAGTGTGGTGCAGCCCAATCCCTCTAGGCACATGGAAGCAAGGGCCCATGCCTGGGATGCCCGTAAACTTAGGGAGACAAAAAGAGTTGTGAGGAGCACACATCAAGCACGAACAAGATTAAGTGTCTTGTTCTAAGGCATGGTAGCCTCTCAATGGTGCTACAACTCACGTTTTTCACTCCCATGTGCCATTGCAGAGAGAAAATCTCCATGTCCATATCAGACTGGTCCCACCTACAGACAGTCCAGCTCCGAAATGTCAGGCAAATCCTCTCCGCACGAGGGAAACGGCAAAACCACAGACGTACGTTTCGGCTTATGTGAGCCTCGTCAGTGTGGTGCAGCCGAATCCCTCTAGGCACATGGAAGCAAGGGCCCATGCCTGGGATGCCCTTAAACTTAGGGAGACAAAAAGAGTTGTGAGGAGCATCTTTAGTAAGAGCATGCTGCAAGATGGGAACACTGGGAGGTGTGTGGAAGGCATCAGGGAGGTCTGTACAGAAGAAATCAGATATTGTAATGTATTCTGGCAGTAACGTGAAGCTGGGTCAAGCTGAACCAGCCTAACAATACTTCCAAATATGTTAGAATGGCTGATTTTTTTCTGCACCATTAGTTGGTACAAGCCTGGTGTGCGATACCATCTGATGGCATCTTTGAGGTAGGACCCCCTTCAGAATAGACACCACTGTGGGTAAAGAGGCTGTATCCTCACAGGTGTCAAAGTCTGACACAGAGGTGAGGAAATTAAGATGCCCCATGTACAGGAAATAGGTAGATCTAAAATAGCATTATAAGACAGCTCTGCTGGCAGTCAAACACCGGGGCAGCTGTATTACAGTCCCTATCCTTTAATGGCATCAATTGCAGAATTTGTCATCCACTATTCTGTAACAGCATTAAATGTAAGACTTGTCATCAGGATTCGGAGGACATCTGGAGACCAGTTGAAGCAGTAGAGGGAATGAGCACAGAACATTAGCTAATAGGGGTTGGAATCCCTGACATGCTGCAGGCCCAGGATAGGGAAAATGTGAGTGCATAAAGTGGTTTCTTTTTTCTTTTTTTTCTTTTAATAAACATACTACACTTAGATATATTGTACTGTCCTGTTTTTAGTTTATTGTCCTGCTTGCTCTATGGATCACCAGTTATCTTTTACTACACAGTATAACCCTGTATGTTCCCACTGGAATGAAATGCATCTAATCGCCTCTTAACCCTTTGAGTGCCAGATGGGTTAAATGTATCCATTTTATCTGCCATCACCACAATCCACAAGTTAACAAACTTTACTGTAAAAAACCCTTCCTCTGCTGAAGTTGAAACCTACTTTCCTCTAATCGTAAGAGATGTTTGCCTGACCTTGCATATACTTGTAACAAGATCCCCTTATAGGCATCTAAATTAACCAAGTTTGACTCTTCATTCTTCACATTTTCCATTCCCTTAATTCATTTTGTTGCTTTTTGCTGTACTTTCTCCAGTTCTAGAATATCCTTTTACAGAACTGGTGTCCAAAACTGCACTCCTTTTTGGAAGGTGAAGTCTTATCAACGATTTATACAGTGGTAAAATTATGTTATCTACTCTTGCTTCAATAACCCCTTTTTATGCAACACAGTACTGTGTTTTTGCTGCTGCTGTTTGACACTGATCAATGTTTCCAAGTTTCTCTTGCAACGAGTCTCTTAGAATGATTCCATTAAGTTCGAAAGTAGCGTTACAATTTGTGCATCGCAAATGCATTTACACTTGGTACAGTACGCTAATTTATGCTAATCGCTGTACTGATGCTGAACCAGTATCATTTCATATGTTAATTAAGTCTATTCATTGACGTTTCATATGCTGATGAAGCTCTGTGCTGTACTAAAAAATTTTCTTTCACTTTTCCCCGAATATAGGGACCAGCTTAGTTGATATTTGATTAGTAGGGTTATGTAGGTTTAGTTGTAATTGTGTAAGCAAACTTTCAGCACCATATGCACTGAAATGAAGTCTTCAAATTCTCACTGATTCAAAAGGGCCTTTTAACCTTTGGATACTTTTTAATGCATAGAAGACCTCTCTCACATTCAAGGGGGTAATTGCCCTATTTAAAGGGATAGTAATACTTCATTTTAACTTTATTTTATTTTGTAGGCATTAAAAAAACATGAAGAATGATATAAGTCTTATCTCTCAAACCTTTATGGTTTATGAGATATTCACAAGCAAAGTTTCCCCCTCCCGCCCCTTTTACCTAGTGTAAGCCATCTCTTCTCAGATGTGGAATGCAGTCCATAGACCAGACAGATAACAGAAGGGGACACTCTTATTCCTATGAAAACAATGAAATCCCTGCCCCCCTTGACAAGCTTTTCAGGTTTTTCCCTTATCTTAATTGAAGATTGTCCCTCTCTGCAGTCTACCTGGGCACCTCCCTTCTGCTGTGGCTGAACAGTGTGACATCAGTAAAAGGGGAGGGAGGGGGATACTTTGTCATTGAATTACTCTGGAACTTCAACTCCGACAGAACTGAAATAACACTTTCCAAAGTCGAAATACTATGATGATTAATTAGAGCTGTTTTTATTATGAAACATTACTATCCCTTTAAGTAAATGGGAATTTCCATTTCCCTCTATAGTGCAGTTGGTTTACTCTAGAATTGCACCTGTTGCGCTTAAAGAATATGGTCCAAAATTTTCTCCCATAGAACAGCTAAATGATCTTACAGCAGCTGGATATTGATCTAATTGGCACATAGCTACATTGTTACAACTAATAAGATGTTCCGTTACCAGAGTTTTCTGAAGAAAATCCACTGCTCCTTTGTAGCCTGAAATTAACAACACAGATCTGTGTGGGAGCTGAGAATGTCAAATGTGTCAGGAAATTATGGGTTTTGTTTATGCATTTCTTTTCCTGCTTTATCATTTACCACTCACTTGTTAAGACTCTTTTATGTTTGCCAAACAACACAGAGATGAGATTTTGGAAGAACCTCCTAAAACCAGAGGTCAGTGACACATTACTGGGTTATTTGTTGCAGGTACTCCTCCAGAACAGATAGAATTAAAGGGGACAGTATGAATAGGAATAAATAGTTGTAGGACTAAGCAATCTTAATTTTTTTTAATTAAATAAGTTGCCTAGGTAGGAGTCCTCTCTCTCTCTCTCTCTATATATATATATATATATATATATGCGTTCCCTGCACCCTATTTCCGCCACACACACAGTGACTCAGGGATTGTTATTCAAACAATGTTTAGAATCTGTTCCCGGTATCCACCATATGAACAAGTCCAAAGCGGTATGCAACAAATCAGCAAATATGACCACATTTAGTTATAACTAACGTAGCGTTTATAAGTGGCAACAGTATATACATATATTGCTTAACCTAAGAACAAATAATATAACATATATTGTTTGTACCATGTCCTTATATCAGCATGTGCATCACAGACTCATAAATGTAAGGTGCACAATGTATTGCTGGTAAATTATTCATGTCAAACAAAAAGGACGGGCACTCTGTCTCAATGGGCAGTATAACCTTTTTAACTCCTTAAGGTCCGGGAAAATCTGAGGTGGATTTAACTTAAGGACCGGAGCAATTCTGACCTTTTGGACTATGTCTTTGTTCAACAGTGTTTTCCCTCAAAGTACTTTATTTTACCCTTGAAAATTATACACCATTTATTTACACACAAATAGGGTTTTCTTTTGATACCACGCTTATATGGATAGCCCAGCATTTATTTTAGTAAAATTAAAGAAAACGGTAAAAAAAATGTAAACAAAAAGGCCATTTTTTCTCTCTTGGGATCATTTGGGCGAAATGGGTTAAATTTTTATGGAAACTGCTTGAAAGGTATGACCGGTCAGTCATACCTACAAAATGGGCAGTTTTAAGTGGGTACTGTCCCCCTGGGTGAAAATCCCCATGTCCCTTTTCCCACCCTATTTTCCCACTTTTATTATTGATTAAATGTGGCGGTGTGTATAAATGTATTACATGGCTCCACAACAATCACATTTCCACTTTTGGTAACTGACATATTGTTTTTTTTTTAATATTTTTTTTTTTTTTGCAAAAAAAAAAAAAAACTGTTGTGTCTTTTTTTTTTTTTTTTTTTTTTTTTTTTTTTTTTTTTTTTTTTAAAAGCAAAAGTTGATTTTACCAGGTCAAAAATTTACCTGCTAACAGCCAGCCTCCAGCACAGCAGTGAAGGGGTTAATACCCCCAGCTGCTGATTTTTTTTTTAGACCAGTAGGTGTCTCCTCTCTGCTTCTCTGTCCCTTACTTTGCTGGTAAGGGACAGATGGTTTGAGGAGAGACTCAGAGACAGTGTGTGAATTGCACTCTGTCATTCACTGAAAATGCCGGTACATGTGATCACTGCTTCAACGATCACATGACCCAGCACAACTGAGAAGGGCTGATACTGAGCGCTCCGGTACAGGAGCATTTAGTCTCAGCCTGGAATACATGATAGCAGTGTGCACGTAGGCATGCTGCTATCATTTATCCCATGACGGTCCAGGACCATCATGGGTCCTTAACGGGTTAAAGCAATTCTAAAACACTACCAATAAAATCACTAAATCTAAGATGGAGGAGCCTATCACAGAAAACTTAAACCAGATATTTTCACTGCAGACGAAACAATATCGGTACTACAAAATGTAAAAATGAATGATAAAAATAACACAGACTTAGATTCATCCACTATATGATACCTTATTGCACATGCAAACTGAATACTCATACTTGTTCCAAATAATCTAAAAGGAAACATACTATATCACCTAATTTCAGGCACCCATTGTCTTGCTTTACAAGTCGGAGTGCAGAAACAACGTGGCACTTTTCCTTTAAATTTTGGAACATTCTGTCAGGATTTTGTAAGAACACTCAGACAGTTAGGTAAGGTTAAAAAGCTTTATTGAAAATAACAGGAACAATCACCCTACTCAGGTCCAGATGAGGTCCGTACCTAGTACTTCCCAAATCTGACTCAGGTCAGGGTGTATGGATATCACAGTGGTAATCAACAATAGGACTCTGTAGGCTTGATCCGTGGATAGGCACAGGAACAAGTGGAACCACAACAGCCCCACACCACAACTAGGTGACATAGGGTGATGGGTGACTGCAGGGCAACTCCCTAGTGGCCTAGGGATAACGAAGGCAACACAGGCAGGACACTGGCAGTGGCCTGACCCTAGAACGCTAGGGTTAACTGAGGCAACACAGATAGGGCTCTGGAAATGACAGGACCCTAGAACGCTAGGGCTAAAGGAGGCAGCACAGTCAGGACTCTGGTAGTGACAGGACCCTAGAACGCTAGGGTTAACGGAGGCAGCACAGACAGGACTCTGGCAGTGACAGGAGCCTAGAATGCTAGGGTTAACGGAGGCAACAAAGATAGGATTCTGACAATGACAGGACCCTAGAACGCTAGGGTTAACAGAGGCAGCACAGACAGGACTCTGGCATTGACAGAACCCTAGGACGCTAGGGTTAACGGAGGCAACACAGATAGGACTCTGGCAGTGACAGGACCCTAGAATGCTAGGGTTAACGGAGGCAACACAGATAGGACTCTGGCAGTGACAGGACCCTAGAACGCTAGGGTTAACGGAGGCAGCACAGACAGGACTCTGGCAGTGACAGGACCCTAGAACGCTAGGGTTAACGGAGGCAGCATAGACACTGGCAAGTGATCTGACTCCCACAGACCCCTGGTGACTATGGGGATATAAAGGCCAGGCAGGCACTATTGGTAAAGCAAGTGGGAGTAGGTAGAATGGGAGACAGGGTGCGCACCCTGACAGATCAGAAGCCAGAGTTGCCCCAATCTGTCCACACTGGGATAGTCAGCCAGTCAAATCAGAAACGGAACCGGATACACAGCCAGGTCAATACACACGGAGTAGTCAGCCAGTCCTAGTCGGTAACGGAAACGGATACTCAGCCAAGCCAGGTCGGTACACACGGAGTTAGTTAGCCAGTCCTAGTCGGTAACGGAATCAGATACTCAGCCAAGCCAGGTCGGTACACACGGAGTTAGTCAGACAGTCCTAGTCGGTAACGGAATCAGATACTCAGCCAAGCCAGGTCGGTACACACGGAGTTAGTCAGCCAGTCCTAAGTCAGCAACGGGATCGGTTCACAGAAGTGTCAGGAACCAGGAGCGTAGTCAGGCGAGCCGGGTCATATACGGAACTGGAATAAGCAGTAAACAAGCTCTAGGTACGAGTACACCACGAAAGGGCAATGTAACAATGACAGGAGTGAGTATATAAAGGCAAGCCCTGGGAGGAGCCAGAGTCCCAAAGCCAATAAGAATAAGGCAATGGTAAACCCGGAAGTAACAATGTCGCCCAGCAGCTGGAATCACGGGCACTGTGATACTATCATATAATGGACAAATCTAAGTCCGTGTTATATTTATTTTTCATTTTCTATATTTTGTAGTACCAATATTGTTTCATTTGCAGCGTCTGGATACCGGGAACTGATTCTAATGATTCTAAACACTGTTTGAATAACTCTACCAGGGTCACGGTGTGTGTTTGGTGCAAATAGGGTGCAGGGAACGCATAGATCACACAAGTTAAAGAACGGTAGGAGCACAACCAGTTTCCATTTTACATTTCTTACACTGGATACAATTTTCTAACTATAATATGACTATTGAATGAGATATTAAAGTTTCTTTTTGAGAAATATTGACTTGATTCATATTTATGTTAATGCATAAATCTCCCTGGGGGAGCGGTGATAAAGAGGTGATAAAGTAGAGATGACTTCTCCAGTTTATCACTTCTCCAGTTCCTATGTTATTCTATAGAGCTTATTCACTATGATCTCCAAAGTTGAAGAAATCTTAGTGCATAGGCTCCATAGCATAACATAGGAATCTGAGAAGTGAAAAACTGGAGAAATCCTCTTCACTTTATCACTTCTTTATTACCTCTTTATCACCGCTTAGTGAATCTCCCCCTTGTCTCTGATCCTGTTTGTTATGTATTAGTGCTCAGAGTATCTTTTTTTGCTTTTAGTATTTATTTGGGATCATTATGGTCTTCTCAGAGTGGCACTGTATATTTTTTTTCCCTTGCCCTCTCCCATTTATTGCATATTCTTCACTTTTATACATATATATAAATATGAAACAGACTTGCGCTCCTCCATACAAATAGTGCACACGTGTGCCCTGTATTGGACATATATAATATCACTGTGCTAGTAAATTTGAGGCTTTAGTCCATATTTTGGACAAAAGATGTTAAGCTCAACAACCCAGTCAAGATACCTCAGTAGATGGTGAGTACCTAAACTAATACACTTGTAGAAGCATATCTAAATTAAAAACAAGCCCAGATAAAGTGTCATAATAAACACATTGGACTTGTTAAATATAGTCTCTTTGAATCTATTGTATGCAATTAAAAACAAGTATACAGAAGGACTCGCCTGATGAATAGGAAACTTTGTGGGCCTGCAGTGCAAGACCCTGTCCAAGAGGTCTGTGGAACCCCCAGCCCTCCTATATAGGTAAAATGTTTCCACCCCCACAGGCCATGAGAGGTATAGCTGATTGCAGATAGGCAAGCTGAATTCAAGCTAAAATAGGCCAAAAAAGCCCTGCCTTTAAAGGGATATGGATGTAAAACAAAAATACAGAAAGAGTGTAATATCATAAAAATGTGTATTTGTGGTTGGATAAAAGTGGTGAGAAGCTGATAGAATGAGCAAAGGAGAGAAACAGGAACAAAGCCAAAGAAAAAGAAAGCTCAAAGTGCTAGCTCACCTTAATATATCCATGTGATTAATAAAAGATTCAATTAAATAAAAAAACTAGTGTATAGATAGCTGCAAGGAATAAGAGGGTTCTCCAGCCCCCAAAGTGTTAGACCGAAGTCTGAAGTGCAAACGCAAACAAGACACAGACCTGTGCTCCTCCATACAACTAGTGCACAAGTGTGCCCTGTATTGGCCATTTATAATATCCCTGTGCTAATAAATTTGAGGCTTTAGTCCATATTTTGGCCAAAAGATTTTAAGCTCACCAACCCCTTCAAGGTAACTCAATAGATGGTGAGTGCCTAAACTAATATACTTGTAGAATCCTATCTAAATTAAAAACGAACCCTGATAAAGTGTCACTTTAGAATGGACCTTTTAAATATAGTCTATTTGAATCTGTTGTTTGAGGGTCCTAAGATGTATGCAATTAAAGTGATACTAATGTTTCACAATAAAAGCAGCTCCAATTAATCTTCATAGTATTTGGGCCATGGAGACTGTTATTTCAACACTGTGAGAGTTGTAATTCAAGAGGAATTAAATGATAACTTATCCCCCTCCTGCCCCTTTTACTGATGTAACACTGCTCACCTCAGATCAGCAAGACTGTCCAGGTGGATCACAGAGAGGGACAATCTTCAATTAGTATAAGGGAAAAACCTGAAAAGCCTGTCAAGGGGGCAGGGTTTTCATTATGCTCACAGTAAGAAGATTGTCCATTGCTGACATTTGTCTGGTCAGGAGATCAGATTCCACATCTGAGGGGAAACGGCTTACACTAGGTAAAAGGGGTGCGACAGTATTGAAATAACATTTTCTATGGCCCAAATACTATGAAGATTAATTGGAGCTGCTGTTTTTGTGAAACATTACTATCTCTTAAAGAACAAGTATACAGAAGGACTCACCTGATGAATAGAAACATTCGTGGGCCTTCTGTATAATTGTTTTTAATTGCATACATCTTAGGACCCTCAAACAACAGATTCATAGAGACTAAATTTAAAGGGTCCATTCCAACGTGTTTATTATGACACTTTATCAGGGCTTGTTTTTTAATTTAGATAGGATTCTACAAATATATTAGTTTAGGCACTCACCATCTATTGAGGTATCTTGACTGGGTTGGTGAGCCTAACATCTTTTGGCCAAAATATGGGCTAAAGCCTCAAATTTATTAGCACAGTGATATTATGAATGCCCAATACAGGGCACACTTGTACACTGTTTGTATGGAGGAGAGCAGGTCTGTTTCTTGTGTGTGTTTGCACTGTAGGCTTTGGTCTAACACTTTGGGGGCTGGAAAACCGTCTTATTCCTTGTAGCTATCTATACACTGGTTTTTTAAATTTAATTTTATCCTTTATTAATCACATGGATATATTAAGATGAGCTAGCACTTTGAGCTTTCCTTTTCTTTGGATACATATAAATATATTTGCATTGTATCTGTAGTTACATGTATTCACTGATCCCTGCTGAACTTTACTGTTGGTTTACACATCTTAAGTCCTACTCACAGTCTGAAAGACCTATGTAAATGAATCCAAGTTATGTACCCCAACCCCCAACCCTTTCCTTACAAAAACATTCAAACCCCACCTCAACATTTACACAGTCCTTAGAAAATATCAGAATGTGCTGATCACACCCAGCTTCTTGTTAAAAGGAAACAAGCAGGACCTTCATTGGGATCATGGCACTCAGGGCAACTGTAACTGAATGCAGACTGACTTATTATTCTAAAGAAAACTTTGTCAGTGATTATCAGGCTCAGGGCTGATTTCCATCCATGTAAAATGTTGTCATTGGAAGACTCAGGGCTGATTTCCATCCATGTAAAATTGTGTTACTGGCAGGCTCAGGGCTGATTTCCATCCATGTAAAAACATTTTATTGGTACATTTTTATTCTCATAATACACTACCAGACGACTGCACTCTCACATGATCGCAGCAGTTCAAAACAACACTACATGCTACCTGCAAGGCAATATACAATTACAGGATGAAGTGACCCGGTACTTTTCTTTATAGAAAATCAACCCTGAGTGGGGAAATTTACAGACAACACAGTGTGTGCTGAAGTGCTGCTGCAGGAGGTTCAAATAGACCAGGGATGAATGACTAGCTAAGAGCCTTTAGTTAAAGGTATAGTATTGTCTAATTTTTTTAAAAAGATGAATTTTGTAGCCATTAAAAAAATAAACTAAACAATCCAAGTTCCATCTCTCAAACCTTTTTATGGTTTGAGCGATATTCACAGATAAAGTTCCCTCCTCAATCCCCTTTTCCTGATGTCAGCACTCTAGCTGACTGCAGGAGAATCCGATCCCGGGACCGGTGACGGCTCTTCAGCAGACCCGAGATCGCGAGATATAAAAATAAATACTTAATTGGATTTTCTACAAAGTGTGCCTGGTTTGCAAGCACACTTTGTAGACCGTTCCAATTAAATATTCCATTTTATATCTCGCAATCTCTGCTCTGCTGAAGAGCCTCCGCCGGACCCGGAGTCTCCTGCAGTCAGCTAGAGCTCTGACATCAAGGAAAGGTGGGGGGTTCTTTAGCTGTGAATATCTCTCAAACCATAAAGGATTGAGAGATAGGAATGGGGTCATTTAGTTTATTTTTTTAATGGCTACAAGATTACTTTTTTTAAATTAGACAATACTATCCCTTTAAGCACAGATACAGATTACTAGAATTGTAATGTGTAATTTGACATAATGCTATTATTAATATGTTATATTCAGTGAGAAGGAAGTAGACTGACAGAGGAACTGAGGGAAGCAGGAGACTGATGGAGGAAGAGAAAGAAGGAGACTGATGTATGAAGATAGTGAAGGAGACTGACAGAGGAGAGGAGGAAAGGAGATTGACAAAGGAGAAGAGGCAGAAAGGAAATTGACAGAGGAGGATGGGAGGAATGAAGAATGACAGCGATGGAAAGGAGACGGACAGAGGAGGAAAAGGAAGGAGAATGACAGAGGAGAGGAGGAAAGGAGACTGACAAAGGAGAAGAGGCAGAAAGGAAATTGACAGAGGAGGATAGGAGGAATAAAGAATGACAGCGATGGAAAGGAGACGGACAGAGGAGGAAAAGGAAGGAGGCTGACAAAGGAGGAGAGTAAAAGAAAGGAAACTGGCAGGAGAAGGCAGACAGGAAAGGAGCAGAGCCGGCCCTTATATGGGTCCCGGTGGGTCCATGGGACCCAGGCGGCACTTTGACAGGGGTGGCAATTTGCCGCCCCAAGGCATGTTCTGTCTTGAAAAAAAAAAAACTTGCCGGCAGAGGAGCTGGCTCAACAGTCACTCTGTGGGTGGGCGGGCAGTCAGTTTGCCCACAGACATCCTCCCGTGTTGCCTCTCTCACTCCCCGCGCTGTACTGAGGTCAGAGTCTCAAGGGTCACGTGAGCTGCCGGCGCTCAGACTTCAGACCACTTGGGGAGCGCAAGAGGCAGCATGGGAGGATCAAGCTGCCTGCCACTAGACACCAGGGAGCCTGATAACTGTGGGAGTTGGCTGGGGTAAGTCCTGGGGCATGTCCTGAGGTGCTGGGGTAAGTCCTGGGTCAGCAATATGGCATATGGAGGGAGAAGAGAGACAGACAGAGGTTGGAAGAGGAGAGAGACAAAAGAGGAGAAGATACATGGCAAAGAGAGACATGGGGAGAGGAGAGAGACATGTATGACATGGTGAAGAGAGAGACAGACGGGTGGGATGGAGGGAGAAAGAGACAGTCATGGGTGGGATGGAGGGAGAGACATGGGGGATACAGACATGGAGGGAGAGCAAGACAGAGATAGATGACATGGGGAGAGAGAGACATGGTAGAAAGTGGATGGCATGGGGGGTGGCAAATATGTTAGGTATGCCTATGGGAGGGACATTAATGGGGCAGGGCATAAGGGGCAGCAAAATAAGGTTTTGCCTAGGGTGACAAAAATCCTTGCACCAGCCCTGAGTAGAGGAGCAGACATACCTGGTTATGAAAGGGTTAAAGGGATAGTAATGTTTCATAATAAAAGCAGCTCTAATTAATCATCAAAGTATTTGGACTTTGGAGAGTGTTATTTCAATTCTGTCAGAGTTGTAGTTCAAGAGTAATTCAATGACAAAGTATCCCCCTCCCGCCCCTTTTACTGATGTAACACTGCTCAGCCAGAGCAGAAGGGAGGTGCCCAGGTAGATTGCAGAGAGGGACAATCTTCAATTAAGATAAGGGAAAAACCTGAAAAACTTGTCAAGGGGGGCAGGGCTTTCATTGTATTCATAGAAATAAGATTGTCCCCTGCTGTTATCTGTCTGGTCTTACAACCAGATTCCAAATCTGAGAAGAGATGGCTTACACTACTAGGTAAAAGGGGCGGGAGGGGAAACTGCTTGTGAATATTTTTCAAACCATAAAGGTTTGAGAGATGAGACTTATATTGTTCTTTGTGTCTTTTTAATGCCTACAAAATAAAATAAAGATAAAACAAAATATTACTATCCCTTTAAAGTGGTGTGCTGTGTTAAAGATTTCGATCTAATACTGTTGAAAAGTAAAAAAATGGACATTTATAAAATATAATCTAGAATGTTCAGATGGTATTTTAAAACTGTCCATTTTTTACAATTGCAGCAGAGTTAGATAGCAATCTTTCACATAGGACACCACTTAGATTTTCTAACCCTTTGAGTACAGGAGCAGACATCCCTGGTTATGAAAAGGTTAAAGTGGTGTCCTATGTGAAAGACTGCTATCTAACTCTGCTGCAATTGTAAAAAAATGGACAGTTTTAAAATATATAAAATGTACAATTTTTCCATTTGTCTTTGTTATACTAACCGCACAGGGTATGTAACCAGTGGAGTTGGTTGGCTTTGAAAGACCTGGGGCTTAACCCTTAGTGTGCCAGAGGGGTATGCAACGCATTGCAAAATAATGCATTGCATACCCCTCTGGCACTCAAAGCGTTAAATGTGAATAGAGCATCCATATGGGCATGTTTTGGTGGGAGTGGTTTGGGGGGGGCAGCATTTCATCCGTGGACCCAGGCAGCACAATGTCTTAGTCTCCTTCCCAGGCCCGGCCCGACAGAGGAGGAGAAGGAAAGAGACTGACAGAGGAGGGAAGGAGACTGACATACTGTAGAAGGAGATGGGAAAGAGACTTTAGATGAGGAAAGGAAAGGAGACTGACAGAGGAGGAAAGAAAACTGACAGAGGAGGAGAGAAAGGAGACTGACAAAGGAGGAGAGGGAAGGAGACTGAGAGAAGGCATTTGATACAGTGACACACAGGAGTCTGGTGTATAAAGTAAGGAAATTGGGCCTAGTGGGATAACCTTTGCAACTGGATAGAAAACTGGTTGAAGGATACGGAAGAGTGTGTTGTTGTAAATGGACAATTCTCCAATACAGTTAAAGCTGAGAGTGGATAACCTCAGGGTTCAGTACTTGGGCCACTGCTTTCTAACGTGTTTATTAATGACCTGTAAATAGGTATAGAAAGCAAAATACCAATATTTGCAGATGACACTAAATTATGCAGGGTAATACATTCAGAACATGATATTTGTTCTTTACAGAGGGATTTACATAAAATGGCAGATTTGGCAAACAAATGTAATATGCAGTTTAAAGGGGCACAAATGTCCAATTTTTTTCTTGTTTTTTAGAGTTTAATATAATACATTATGTGGCACAAATCCCATCTCTCAAACTTTTACGGTCTGAGAGAAATTTTTATCTAAAGTTCCCCCCTCCCTCCCCTTCTCATGGCGTAAGTGCTCTGCTGATAGCAGGAGATCCCGGTACTGGGACCATCTGGCGGCTCTACAGCAGAGCCGAAATAGCGATATTGGAAAATAATTACTTCATTGTAACGGTGTACAGTATGTGCCTGGTTTACAAGCACACTTTGTAGACCATTCCAATGAAGTAATTCTTTTCCAATATCGCTATTGCAGCTCTGCTAAAGAGCCGCCTCAAGTTGACCAATATAGATCTCCTTCTGTCAGCTTTACAGCTGACATCAGGAGAGGGGGAACTTTAGATGTGACTGTCTCTCAAACCATAAAGGATTTGTGCCACATAACTTATTTTTTTGTTTAAAGCTACAAAAAAGAGTTATTGGAGATTACGGTTATTTTAATGTGGGAAAGTTATGCATTTGGGAAGAAAACAAACACTATGATACTTAAGAACTTAATGGAATAATTTTAGAGGACTCATTGTTAGAGAAAGACCTGGGCAGTTAGAGAAAGAACTTGGAAGTAGTGACCAATATCGAATATCAGTAGCACAAGCAAATAAGGTTCTGTCTCAGGAACTGAAGCAAGAGTCAAAATCATAATTTTGCCACCATATAAATCATTGGTAGAACCTCCCCTCGAATATACTGTGCAGTTTTGGTGTAACAATCCGATGACCAAGTTCAGTTCCAGAAGCTGGGGAGCAAAGCTAGGATACTGTGCTAGGGAGCGATGACAGTTTACCCTTTTCCCTTGCTGCAGCCAAAGCTAGGCTAGAGGTGCTGGTCTCGAAGCCAGATGCCCGATCTCAGTTGAGCTGAGACCCTGGCCGGGATGAGAGTAAGGGCAAACCGTAATAGGAACCTGAACTGGGTCCACAAGGTGGATTCATAGGCAGAGGAAGGACAGGAAATCCAGGTGCCCAAACACTGGAACCGAGATGAGCACTTACGAAGACAGAGAATATCTAAGAGGCAGTGACCACAGGAACCCTAAAATCCTGACAAGGATTACCCAGTGATCCAAATACTGGCTGGGTAACAGGGGAGGACTGGCAACATTTGGCCTGGGGGGCAAATTTAATCAAGTGGCCCATTTCCACTATTTGTGCCTCTTTCACCCATTTGTGCCTCTTTCACCCCTTGCACCTTTCTTTCTCACCCATGTACTTCTTTCACCCCCTTGTGCCTTCTCCCCCTTGCAATTCTTTCTCCCCTCTGTACCTCTCCCCCCTTGCACCTCTCTTTCTCCCTTATGTACGTCTTTCACCCCATGTACTTATTTCACCCCCTTGTGCCTTCTCCCCCTTGCACCTCTCTTTCTCCACTCTGTACCTCTCCCCCTTGTACCTCTTCCCCCTCCTTGTACCTCTCTTTCTTCCCCCATGTACTTTTCTCCCCCATCTTGTGCCTCTTTCCCCCCTCTGTACCTCTTCCCCCTCCTTGTACCTCTCTTTCTTCCCCCATGTACTTCTTTCTTCCCCCCTTCCCCATTGTGCCTCTTTCTCTCCTCTGTACCTCTCTTTCTTCCCGTTGTATACTTCTTTCTCTCCCATCCCCAGTACCTCCTTATGCCTCGTTCTCTTATTCTCCACACTGCCCGCACTGATGACAGTCAGGACAGAGTCACGCTGAGACGCGCTTGCACCAAGCGGCGTCTCCGCTTGTGACACTGTCCCGGCTGTCATCATTGCGGAGTGGGGAGAAGAGAACATAAAAAAAGTAACAATTCCCCCTCCGCTGCGGCCCTGCACGCTAAGACTGACAGACAGTCAGTCACATGTCTACTGATTTTTTTTTTTTTCTTTTAACATGGCGGCCCGCTACACGCGCTGGCCCTGCGGCCCGGGGGGCAATTGCCCCCCTGCCCCCCGGGCCAGCCCGCCCCTGCTGGGTAAGACCACAGAGATGAACAGTATAAAATCACTCAGTCAGGGACCAAAGCGCCTGGCCAAAAGCCTACACTAAGATAACTACCCTGAAAGCACAGACCTAAAGATGTGTCACCCAGCTTCCCCCAAAAGTGTGGGATAAGACCGCTACGCCGCCCTGCAAATCATGACCACAATCTAAACAGCGAGGTAAGTACACAGAGCCAGATGGAAAATATACGTAGCAGAAACTCAGAACAGAAGATATACATATATACCAGACCCTAAATATTCCTGGAGGAGACCAGAAACTCACCAAAAAGCCAGTACCGCCTCCTACAAAGGCAGTCTGTCAAATGGTAGGGTGGTCTAGTAAACACAATTCAGCTTCCCGCAAACCACCATGGGGGAATAGCCAGCCCCCAAGAGGGGCTAGTACCTAGGTCACAGCGGCCGGGTAATGCTGGGGCTCCAAGGAATACCCAAGGACAGCACAGCACAATACCCCCTGCAGGAAGGAGCGAAGGCCAAATGCACTCTCCTAAGACAGAAGCAGGGACCATCCTGGGAGCAACAGAGGAGGCGGACACTGAGGATCGAGTAGTCTTCCCAGGGGTAATAACATGGGAACAGCTGAGGCGCAGGGTCAGCAAATTCAAGCAAGCCAGAGGTCGCCAGGAGCAAACAAGACACAGGGTCCCTGGACTTGGGAAGAGAGGCTTTTTCCTATTAATATTTTGGAAAAATGAACCAATCTCTTAGCACTTTGCCACTAGTCTGATATCCTGGGGAACACTGGTTTATGTCCCATAGGACAATATGGCCACAGTCACAACCATCAATGGTGAAGAAGGAACCAGAAACAAGTCAGCTTGGACTGAGCATCATGAGCTCCTTCAGTGGGCCGTAGCTCAAGTGACAGCCAACTCGGCAGTTAACATCCCACGTGTAGAAAATGTTGTTGCAGACTTTCTAAGTTTTCAGCATCTAGATCCCAGTAACTGGGAACTCAACCAGAGTGCATTCGACAACATTGTCTGCTGCTGAGGAGTTCCAATACTGGACCTCATAGCTTCCCAAGAGTACTGGAAGCTTCCTTTGACACCAAGCTGAAGGATCTTCTAGCATTCATGATGGATGAGATATCCATTCCATAGAATTTGTCTGGCCTTTATGTTTACTCTGATTACCCTGATTCCCAGAGTATTGAGACACATCAGGATGGAGAGTGCTCATGCCATCCTAATCACTCCTTTTTGGCCCTGTCAGGCCTGGTTCTCAGACCTTCTCAGTCTGTGCATTGTGGAACAATTTGATGGTGTGGCTCTTGAAGCCAACATCTTGGAGACGGGTTTTTCAGATGCTGTCATCTCCACTATGCTATAAGCTAAGAAAATGATTTTGCTTAAGACCTATCGTAGGATTTGATCCCTATACTACCAGTGGTGCACTGATCAAGAGGCTTCCCCATAGCCTTTTCAGTCTTGCTATGGCTCTGGCCTTTCTTCAAGATGGTGTCAGCAAAGGTCTCTGACTGAGTTCTATCAAGGTTCAGATCTCAGTTCTCTTCAGCTTCTATGAATTCCTTACCATCAGATCCAAACTTCAGTTAAAATTCATACTATTCCCATTTGATCACAAAAAGTTACAATATCTCTCAACATGTTTCATAATAACATTTACTTCATAAGTGGCATCACTCGTCTCTCCATTTGATTCAACCTTTTATAACCACTATTAATCCCCTCACAACCTATCCCTATCCTTCTCTCTTGCTCTTTCCTTTCTCTTCTTATTTGCGTACTTCCTGGTAAATATAATCTGGTGCTCATCTGCCCAATATGGCAATTGTCCCACTTTTGTCATCACGTATGCATGTACATATCCTTATTCTATGCATGTGTTCATTCTACTATTCTCTAATATGGCATTCACATACTTGCATTCCAAAGCCTTTGTTTGTGTTTCATCTACTGGGACACCACCTATAAATTATATATCATACTTACATTAATAGTTATGTTTTGTTAATGGAAATACCCTACATAAAGGAAGAGGAACTCAAGGGAACAATAGGAAACCTCACACACAAACACAAAATTAAACATATCCTCCCTATATAAACCTACAAAAACCTTCCCTCCTGAATTTAGAGACCTCTGAGACATTCAGAGAATGATAAATATATCAAAGTGTGACATCACTTAGGATAGTCAGAGATAGACTCCACATGGTATATTTATTAAAAAGTTTTATTTTCTAGGAGGCACTGCCCCTTTAACAGTGTCAGCCATGTAAAAAGTATAGATTTGAGAGGGCTATCACATCAATATTTTAAATGGAAAATATTACCTGGAGATTTGCAGTTGGATACCTATCTAGTTTCCAAAGGGAAAAAAATAAATATGTTCTATGATATCCTGAAGCAACAGCACCAAGTTCCATTGTGTGTAAATTTTCATAACTATCCAAGGCATCAAATGATCATACTACGCTCAGAGGAAGGAAGAGACCATTTCATCATGGATGACATACCTCCCAACATTTCAGATGGCCGAAGAGTGACACATGTTTTAGGTGATGTTGCCGGCTATAGCTAGTAGGTGAGGTATTACCACTAATTTTAAGGTTTCTTTATGAAGTATTGGCAGCTATTTATGGAACTGAATAAATTATTTTGAACATGACCACATGGTATTTTATTAACACAGACAATTTTCTAAGTACATATACTGAAATTTAAACAAACATTAATGTGACCTGTATTGCTATGGAGCAATGAAATACATATGTATACACATCACATAGTCTGATCTCCCAAAAAACAAATGAGCAAATGTAAGAGTGTTGGAAAAAAAACCATGAAAATAAAAACACTTGTATAAGTATGTTGTACAGGATCTGTGAATAAAAATGCACTGAGCTAAGGTCAGACGTGAACATCTCCTTAAACACAAGAGCATCAGGCCCACAGTACATTTAATCCACTGCAGACGTACACTGGTTATTTTGCTAAGAATCTCATATTAATTCATGACACCTCACGTTTTAGGAAAGTTTAAAGGATTTTTTCAATTGTGTGGTCCCACCTCATGTATGTTACTTAATCCTTGAATACTATAGAGATCTCCAAAGCAATGGAAATAATTTACTTGATACCTCTCTAACTTTCAATGAGTTAAATAAGGACAGAAAAAAAAAAAATCTGTTTAGCATTTTTAAGCCCTGATTTGAATGTAAAGAAATCTGCTGTGCTCTGCTGCCTCCTACTGTTTCTTGGCAGTATTTTCCAAACCGAAAAGAAGAAAGATTTAACCCTTCGAGTTCCAGAGGGGTCAGAAATAGAATGCAAAGTCATCAATGGAGACCTTTCAAGGAGTTTAAAGCCCCATTTAAATTAATGGGTATTTGAGGACTTTTAATTTGGTGTCTATGATTCAATTATTTTGACCCAGATTTGCACTACTTTTTTCTGTGCGCATAGACTGGCAGTCATAGTCTTTGCCTGGGTACTGCATGGCACTAAAGGCTCAATTCAATAACCATGGTAGTTTTACAAACACAGTAAGCCATCCAATGACCTGTTCTGTGACAAACTACCAAAGAAAAAAAACATGTTGGGTGCTAAATTTTGCGCCCATTGGAAGCAATAAAAAAAGGATGTTGACTCATATTCAAGTCCATGCATTAGGTGGTGACATGCATTAAGGCACCCCACTTCATCACCAAAAATCTGCACCAAAAAAAGTATGATCAGAGTCCCCTAACACATGTTTTAACCACAGGCGCTGGAATTGAAGTTGAAAAAAGCAAAGTAAAAAAGCTAAGTTACTAGTGTATCCAAAGTACTGAAAAATTGTGTGTAATGTAAAAAAAAATAACCCCATGAGTGCCGGTTTACTTTTAAAATCTTGCACGAAAAAGTGTGACCAACTAAACGGCGCAGTCATCACGTCTCAATTATGAAAAGGGCGACATGAGAATCTCCCCCATCTCAAAAGCATTAGATTTTCATGTCACTGCCTTAAACATCACTGCAACTCGCATCCATAATATCTTTTACTTCCCTGCATACCTTAAACGTTCATTGAACTCACAACGGAGTGGCAACGGAAGGCCCTCCATCTCTTCTCAAGCGTGATAAATAAGGCTGCATGTTTCTGCTCCCCTTAATAGACTGAAGCAGTGTTAGTGAGAATGTAAATCAATGGCACAGCTTTTAAGGTATGCAGGGAAGTAAACAATATTATGGATGCGGATTGCAGCAATGTTTAAGGCAGCAACATGAGAATCTCATGCTTTTGAGGCACCCTTTTCATCACCGCAACATGATGAATGTGCTGTTTAGTTGCTACCACTTTTTTTGTGTGACATTTTAAAAGGATACTTGAGTGCCAGTGGGGTATATAACACATTGCAGAGAGTTGCATACCCCACTGGCACTCACAGTGTAAGTCTGTTGTCCAGCGGGGTCTTCAGCACCCTGGTCATCCACTGTAAGTATTCTTATGTTATCTTCTATCTCCTGTCTTTTCTTTCTTCTCATCTTTAATCTTCATCTTCATCTTCTTATCTCCATCCTTTTCCAATATATAATGCCACTAGAAATTTAAAAAAAAGTTTGAATCAATAACCTGAGCTATACTGATAAAAATTTGAACAGAGACTGGCTTGTATATGTCCATCCTCTGTTTAAAATGGTTCCCACTCTTCCAATGCTGGAATGTGAGGGTTACCCACCTCCCAGCCAATCAGCTTCTTGCCACTTTTGTTATCCCTCCCACTAGAAGCTGATTGGCTGGGAAGTGCATAACCCCACATCCCAGCCAATAGAAGCATGGGAGCCATTTTGAAAAGAGACTGGCCATATAAAAGCCAGTCTCTATTCAAGTTTTCTTCAGTATGGCTCAGACAAAGGCCCAAGAGGTATTTAAGGTTTACTGTTTTAGCTCACGATCAGTGTCAAACACCGAGCATTAGCCATTTTTCCTTTGACGTTCCCACTTCTCACACTATATAGCGTGAGTTTTGGCAACAAAAAACACACAATGAACGTTGGGCCAAAAGTCTGGTTCTGTGTCCCAAAGCTTATCGTGATTCCTGTGTGTGTAACTTCTGGCATCCATTTTTGGTCTACTGACAGTTTTACTGGTGACTATTAAATCAAGCTCTAAGTGGGCACAAAATTTGCACCCGTTCAGCCCCCTTTATTTTCCTACCACTCGTATGCTGTCAACACAGTAGTTGTTACCTTTTTTTATCTATTTATTTTTGTCAATATGGCAATTTTGTGTTCGAAAGTTTTTCATTTTTTTAATACTATTTAGCAGATGCTAATCACAGTTTAAATAAAAAATATTCAGAAACCCATGAAAATTGTCCATATTGCATTACTGAATACAAAACAAAGCAATAAGTGCAATCCAAGTACTATGACTCATATGTGTTTTACATCTCCCACATTAAGCAAAGATGCATTCAGCCTCCCATTATGCATCCGTTAGTACATTTACAATCTAGAGTCTTTATCTCCTGGTGTTACAGGCTTTCCTGCTCTGCAGCCAAAAGAATTCTAGTCATAAATTAACGGTACAAGCATAATAAAGTAGGTGTTTTTAAACCAAGGATACTTAAGGGGAAGCTTGCCCTAAGAATAAGTGGTTCTTAATTTAATTAATGGATTAAATTACCTAGACAAGATGTCCTTCATACACTTGTCACTCATATACAGTAATGTGCAAAAGTTTTATGCAAGTGTAAAAATGCTGTAAAGTAAGAATGCTTTCAAAAATAGACATGTTCATAGTTTATATTAATCAATTAACAAACTGCTTAGTGAGTGAACAGATGAAGAAGCTAAATCAAATCAATATTTGTTGTGACCATCCTTTGCCTTCAAAACAGCATCAGTTCTTCTAGGTGCACTTGCACAAAGTCAGGGATTTTGTAAGCATATAGTCAGGTATATGATTAAGCAATTATACCAAACAGGTGCTAATGATTATAAATTTAAGATGTGGGTTGAAACACAATCATTAACTGAAACAGCTGTGTAGGAGGAATAAAACTGTGTGAGGAACAGCCAAACTCGGCTAACAAGGGGCAGTTGCTGAAGACAGTTTAATGTCAAAATTCATACACCATGGCAAGACTGAGCACAGCAACAAGACACAAGGTAGTTATACTGCATCAGCAAGGTCTCCCTCAGGCAGAAATTTCAAGGAAGACATGGGCTTCAAGATGTGCTGTTCAAGCTCTTTTGAAGAAGTACAAAAAAAACAGGCAACGTTGAGGACTGTGGACACAGTGGTCAGCCAAGGAACTTAGTACAGCAGATGAAAGACACATCATGCTGACTTCTACTCGCCATCAGAAGATATCCAGCAGTGCCATCAGGTCAGAATTGGCAGAAAACAGGGGGACCCTAGTACACCTATCTTCTGTCTGGAGAAGTCTGGTCAGAAGTGGTCTTCATAGAAGAACTGCGGCCAAAAAGCCACATTTCAGCCCTGGAAACAAGGTCAAGTGACTCAGCTATGCACAAAAACACAGGACCTGGGGTGCAGAGAAATGGCTGCAGGTGCTCTGGACTGATGAGTCACAATTTGTAATATCTGGATGTAGCAGAAGGCAGTTTGTTCACTGAAGGGGTGGAGACCAAAAATGAGTGTTTGCAGGCAACACTGAAGAATGGTGGAGCTTTCTTGCAAGTTCGGGCTGCATTTCTGCAAACTGAGTTGGGGATTTTTTCAGAGTTAATGGTATCCTCAATGTTGAGAAGTACAGGCAGGTTCATCATGCAGTACCATCAGGAAGGCATCTGACTGGTCGTAAATTTATTCTGCAGCATGACAAACCCCAAACATGCAGCCAATGTCATTAAGATCTATCTTCAGCGTAAAGAAGAACAAAGAGTCCTGTAGGTGATGGTATGACCTCCACACAGCCCTGATTTCAACATCATCGAGTCTGTCTTGGATTACAAGAAGAGAGAAAGGCAACTGAGGCTGCCTAAATACACAGGATAACTGTGGTTAGTTCTCCAAGATGATTGGAACAACCTACCTGCCAAACTCCATAAAAAACTGTGTGCAAGTGTATCTAGAATAACTGATGCTGTTTTGAAGGTATATGTTGGTGACATCAAATATTGATTTGATTTAGATTTTTCTTCTGTTCACTCACTATGCCTTTTGTTAATTGGTAAATATAAACTATTAACATGTCTATTTTTGAAAGCATTCTTACTTTACAGCATTTTTTCACACCTGCTAAAACTTGTGCACATTACTGTATAAACTCTATATATCTATATATCTTTGACATTATATCTGCAGTTTTCTGTGTATTGTGGTTTCTGTTAAAGTCTTCTTGTAGAGTTTACTTCCTTACAGCACACAATGGGCTTTAACAGTGCTGAACTGAATGTAAGCATCACTAGTCTATATGTGGGTAACAAAGAGATGAAATGCACAAAACAGCAAATAGATAGTAAACAGTAAATATATATTACTGACCTCTGAGAAAGACATCCACCTAGATAAGTCCTATTAAGCAAATTAGGATATAATTCCCATTTAACCTGTTGCATGCGAGAAAAGTGAAAAATTAAGTAAAAGACAGAATTTCCTGTTATTCAAAGTAGAAAATGCTGTGATTGTTTTGCTACATATATATACAAATATATATATTTATAAGAACTTACACTTACCTGTAATCCTGATTTCCAGTGGGGTCATCCACTGTCGATCGTCTTCTTTAATAGTTTATCCTCCGTATTCTTCTTTTTATCTTCATTCTTCTTTTCTTATGACTTCTCATCTTCTTCTTTGTCCCAAATATTATGTCACTGAAAATACAAAAAAAGTCCAAATCAGAGATGCCCTTAACCCTTTGAGGCCTTAACCCTTTGAGTGTCCGAGGCATTCCAAGGGTTAAATATGTGCTGGCATTCCAAAGGTATAAATATGCTGCCAATCCTGGAGTTAAGGGTATGCTGCCTCTGCCACCGCCTCTGCCTCAGACAGCAGCAGGAATGCAGAGAAAAATTTAACAGAGATTAGCTTTTATATGGGCAGTCTCTGTTCAAAATGATTCCCACGCTACAACTGTCTGGGATGTGTGCTTACGCACCTTCCAGCCAATCAGTTTCTAATGGGTTTCATCATCCCCTGCTAGAATCTGATTGGCTGGGAGATGTATAAGCACCTTAACTCTGGCATTCTTGTCACCTCCGGTAGCAGCAGCAACGCACCCTTAACTCTTGGATTGGCAGCATACTTATATCTTTTGGAATGTCAGCAGACATTTAATCTTTTTGAATGCCAGTGGGGTACCCTCTGGCTCTCAAAGGGTTAGGTGTCCTTCATAGAAAAGTCAGGTATATCTATCTATATATTTACCATTATATCTGAAGTTATACTGAAGTTGCAACCTCAGTATAATGCGAACCGGAGCTTGATATAATGATAGAAGACATTCACACACACTGCTTTCTTATAATAATACTTAAGTAACAAAACCTAACTTATGGTACAATTTTTTTAAGGTGATATATCCCCTTTAAGTATCCCCCCCATCTGACTTTTCCACATTTTGTTGTGTTACAACCTGGAATTAAAATTGATTTAATTAGGATTTTAACTTCAATCAAAAATGGTATATGAACAAGACTGTGTATGAAAAAATGAGGAAGCCATGAGGGAGCATGGCAAAAGGCATTGGGCCATAATAATGGGGCAATCACTGAACCAATGTATATATGAATAAATATTCAGTACTTACACAACGTTGCTTATAACACTAAACACTTTCCATTTTTCTATCTATACTTCTTTACTTTCTGTGACTGAGAGATATAGAATTGGTTAATTGGTGCTTTATCTCACATGATAACTCAAGGGTTTCTATTACTATCTTTGTACTGTTTTTATATACTATACTTTTATGGGTTGTAGTTACATTTTATAAGCATCTGACACCTATCCTTGATCTTTGATACATAGAAAGAGGTGATTTGTGGCTCTAATAATTAGACCAGGGGTCTTCAAGAACTTCCAACAATGCATGTTTTCATGATAACCATGCTAGAGCATGGATGGATTCATTCAAGTGACTGAGCCACTGATTTAGTCACTGTGCTTCAGAGATATCTCAAAACATGCACTGTTGTTAGCTCTTGAGTAGGGATGGGCGAAAGATTTTGCCTGCAAAGAGAAACAGGAGAAAAAATGGCACTTTTCGCCAAGCAGGCAATATTTCTCAAAGTGCAGTTTTTTTTACTGTTTTTACCTTGCTCATTGTATTGAAATCAGTGGAAAGACTAATTTCTCCCCACCACATGTAAAGTTTCTCTCCTTTTCTCGCAGGAATATAAAAGGGTGTCAGGTTCTCACAGCTTGCCATTTTGTGTTTTTAGGAGGAAGAGAAAGCAGCACTCTTGAGCTAGAGGGGAAAGGCTAATAAAATTGAGTTGAAGCTTAGTTAAGTGAGTCTTGTAGGTAGAAGATCTGTTATTTCTATTAGGGGAGTCTGGGGGACTCTTTGGTACAGGAAGGGAGAAAGGAGTTTGACCCCAAATACCCCAAAATTCAGCGTGACTTACTGAAAAGACAAAGGCAGCTGTGTTCCAAGTTTCTTCCTGATTTGGCTGTTATCTCTGTGCTACGGGAATCTAGGGGTGTGAGAAGGGAGCAAAGGAATTTACCCGAAATACCCCCAAATTTTGTGTAACTGAGTAGACATAGGCTGCTGACCATCTTATTCTAGCTGTATAGTTGAATATTTCTAATACCACTTTGGCATCTATATTAGGAACTTCTCAAGTGGAATGGATTTTCTCCAGGCTCAGGAGACATTAGTAGACATCTGTATCGCTAAGTCTGAGTGGTGGGATATGTTTAAGATTAGAACCCTCTAGCTCTTCCAAAGTCTATTATTGTCACGGTTTTTTGATGAACACTCAGACAAGACTTGTAGGGTTAAAATATGTTTATTGAAAATAAAGTACGAACAGCATAAACGTTCATACCACACAAGCCCAGAATAAGACGGTACAAGTACTGTCTACAATGCAAAATGGTAGGAAGGTACAGAATGTCCTAGATAGCTAGGGTGAGGAATAGGCAGTGACCTGCTAATGTTACACTGGACTGGAAGCCCGAGACCAACGGACACTGGCAACTTAGCCCCTAGAAGGCTAGGGTAACCAATGGCACACGGACCACGAGTACTGGCACAAGGACCCTAGAACTCTAGGAGTCCCAAGGCTCTCAACTAGCGACACAAACCCTAGAACGCTAGGGTTAAATGGAGGCCCTAATACAGATGCTGGCAGCAAGGACCCTAGAGTACTAGGATATAGGGAGGCCCAAAACACAGCTACTGGTAGCAGAGACCCTAGAATGCTAGGGGTGAAACGGAGGCAACAGACCAGGTACGAGGGTAGAGAGGCAGGTATACCACCCTACAGCTGGTTCTTTAGCCCATAGGCTACAGCAGATGTTAGGCAGGACAAGCAGTGAACCAGGCCTAAGATACCTAGGTACAGCAAGGTGCACGGATGATAATGCGCCCAGAGAACAGCCTGTAACTCCCCACAGGGAGTGAGCCCAGCTTAAGGAAGTGGTAGATGGACACGTATAGAGTAGTGAGTAAAACTCCGTACTCCAGTACTCCGTGCGTGTACACCACCAGAGGCGGGAGATACCAGTATGAAAGGCTGGAGCAGCGAGTACTCAGCCCAACAGTCGGCAATGTAAACGGGTTAGAGCTAGCACAGCCAGCCACAACAGCTGTGTCTTAGCCAGTACAGTCAGCAACGGATGCTGATACTCAGCCAGTCGGGGGGGGGCAACGTAACGGGTACTCAGCCAGAGCAGTCGGCAACGTATCAGGATATCGGCCAGATCAGTCAGCAATGTAACGGGTTCTCAGCCAGATCGGTCAGCAACGTAGTGGGTTCACAGCCAGTCCAGTTTGCAATGTAGCGGGTTCTTAGCCAGTCCAGTCGGCAATGTAGCGGGTTCTCAGCCAGATCAGTCGGCAACGTAGTGGGTTCTCAGCCAGTCCAGTCGGCAACGTAGCGGGTTCTCAGCCAGATCAGTCAGCAACGTAGTGGGTTCTCAGCCAGATCAGTCAGCAAAGGAATCGGAACAGAACAGGATACACAGGAACGTTGTCAGGCATGCCAGGTCATACACAAACAAAGCAGCAGCAGGAACTACCGCGAAGTACAGGTACACCACAAAAGGGTGCTTGTCTACTGACAAGACAGGGTATATAAAGGGTTGGTCCTGGGTGGAGTCAATTACAAGGACCAATAAGAAATGCAGCAGTCAAAACAAGGAAGTGAGAATGTTGCCACCCACAACCAGGAGCACGGGCACCATGATAATTATAAGGAAATTACTTGGTAAATATGGAACCTATCTCCGTCTCAAGTGCAAACTGGAATTACTTGTCTTGGGTAAGGATATTCAGTGGAAATCTCCAGGGCTAAATCTTTCATGAAAGACTGTCAATACAGTCAGTTTGCTTCTCTGGTTCAGGAAAAGGATTATGGGCCTTACCACTCACCAGATCCCTACCTCATTTGCAAAGAGACTGCATCTTGTAAAGCTATTTATTGTCTGCATGATGCCTCTGTGTCCCTTGTTACTTGTTAGGTCTAAGAAGGGGATGCTGCAGTTCATCTGGGGTTTCTTTCCCGTTTTTTTTTGAAGGAGAGGAAGCTCAGCCAAGTCAGAGTTTCTACTTTCCTGGAAAGTATCCCAAAAATTGATCTTCCTTTTGATGATGACAGAGATTTCAGAAGCTATTGATTGTTTAAGTAAAACAAATTTTCCAGATCTAGATGGCCTAACAACTGAACTTTATAAATCGTTCAAGGATATTTTGTCTCCTTGGCTCATGGAGGTCTCAAGAGAGTGCCTGGAAAAGGTTTTTTTTTTTTAACTACCTCCATGTGTCAATAAGCTCTTATTCTGCTGTCAAAAGTGAAAAATTCTACAGTTTTAGAGCAGTTTTAGAGGACAGTTTTAGAGCACTGTCCTTCTTAACACTTAACACAGTTCTGTTCTGTTAAAGGTGGTAGCATATTCTCTGTAGACCTTGTTATCTGGGAGACCTTGGAGCAGAGTAGGGCTGAGGGTTGGGGTCAGTATCTTTTGATGTTGGATCAGTCCAAGGTTTTGGAATAAGTTGGCGCTATATAGAATAATAATAGAGTCAACCACCAGTACCTATGGATAGTTCTTGACAGATATGGTTTATCGGGGAAATGTATTAATTGGTTTATCAACACTGTATAAATGGGCAGTAAGCTTTCCTCTCATGAATGGTCGGCTTGGCAAAAGTTTTGGGGACTGCACAGGTGTAAGACGGGGTTGGTTGCTAAGCTCCCTGATATATTTTTTGCAATCAACCCCGTCTTGAGGGTGATTGACAGGATCCCTCTGGGTCCTCTGCAAGCCTTAAGATGTGTAGTCAGAGCAGACAAGGTCACAATGGTTGTGTCATGTGGGGGGAGGCAGACCTTGTGGCAGTGGAAGTCTGTGAATACACTGAAGTACTTAGGCCTATAGACAACCATGACAAGAGTGAGATTTTCTGGATACTCAAGGTCAGAGAAGAATTGCCTCTCCTGAATGTATTCCCTGACCCACAATCTGAAATTAAGATGTTGGGAATTTATTTTATAGTTTAAGGAATTGGAACCTGAAAGTGTATTTTACCCCTGTCAAAAGAAGTGGAAAAGGTGGAAACTGTCTTTTAAAGAAAGGGTTGACCTTTCTACTTCCTGTTTTTTGCCTTTTGCTAGAATCTCTCTGTATGAGAATCTACAGTCTACTTTTTCAAATGTTGTGGAGAAATAGACTGAATATCATTAGAGGAATATTACATACCTTCCCAGGTAGGCTATGGTTAACCCAATTGTCTTTTTTGTGAATACATTTGTGACGGTACCAGGATTTACCGGACCCTTTTGGGGTTGTCCGTTCCTGAACCGCCGCTGCTACTGCCCCTCTTCCCCGGCTGGCTGGAGCCCTGCTGCTTCCTGGGGGTCCTGGATACTCAGGCAGGAACAACTGGATGCTGCCTCCAAGCAGACTGGCAGGGCTAGTGAATTTAGCTGCAGGATCCTAGGTGGGGTTTCCAGAGGCCCTACGCCAGTAGACCGGCGAGGCAAGTGAATTCGCTCCTGCAGTGGCCAAGGTGAGAATCCCCAGCCCAACCCTCTCCAGAAATACAGCCGAGACTTGTATTAAGGAGGGTAGAACAGAACAGCCTTTATTGATAAAACACACTGCTTATATACACTTCCAGACACTCTTATCAAGATTAGAATGTAAATTAGTGCTTGAAAAAGGGACATTTTAACTGGTCCATAATAACCTCCCCTGACTGGTCAATGAAGCACAGCAGGAGTCAATTCACATTCCTTAGCACATGGAGTATTCTTTAAACAAGCCAGAGTGCTGGACTTAACAGCCCACTCTGCAATCTGATTCCCCAGATTTACCAAATGTCACACAATGTACAAAACAGTGATCAATATTTCAAATGTTATAGTTCTAAATTATTCCATCTGTTCACACTACTCCCCCCCCCCAAGTCTTGGACAGATCAGGTGTGTGATCCCAACGGATCCACTTCTGCACTGTCCACAAAGTCTTTCAGGTATCTTCTTGCCAGGATAGTCTATCAGCCTTTTTGTTATACCTGCTAGGTCTGCACTGAATGGTAAAGGTGGAGGGAAAGCTCCAGCTGTGTAACAACTGTCCATTTTTCCTACAACCATATTCAGAAATGCAGCCCCTTTTGGTGTTGTACAGACATGGAGCTTGCGAAGGCACTGGTAAGATACCCCAAATCATTTGCTAACAGCACCTCAGCTGGGATGCCAGACATCACTCCCACCTCACAGTCTCTTTCACAAGCACCCCAATCCAGTGTGATTCGGGCCAAGGGAATCTGGTGTATGACTCCTCCAGCAACTTGTACACCCACTGTCCGGCCAGTTCTCTGCCTGTGGGGAACCCGGTGGGGTTGTACCATAGTGATTGTGGCCCCAGTGTCTCTCAACCCCTTTGCTGGCTGCCCGTTCACCAGCACTGTCTGACCATGGTGTCCTCGGTTATCTGTGCTGGCGGTTTGGACCAGGCTCACCTCGTGGATCGGTCCCCACACTTCGTCCCTGCCTAAAGGAGCACTATTGTAATCCACTCCCATGGGCATGGATAAATTATACTCCCTAGGTTCAGTGCCAGGGTCCTCTCCTCCACAGTATGCTTGTCTTGGTGCACCCCGGGGTGGGACCTGTAGCGATACCGGCTGCTGGGGCAAGAGCCCAGGCTGTGACTGTCTCTGAGAATAATTGCACCGAATATGCCCAAGCTGTAAACAATCATCACACTGCAGTCCATAGCGATGCCCTCTACTGGGCTGGTTGTGACTGATGGGAAAGGGCCTGAGATGTGGTATCTGGCCCATTCGAGTGTCAGTAGTAATTCCTTTGGATTGTACAGGAGAGCGACAGGGCCCATTCTCTTGAGTCTCCACATATCTTTCCATACAGTAGGCTTGTCTTGGTGTACTCCGGGGTAGGACTGGTGGAGATATTGGCCTCTGGGGCAGGGGTCTAGGTCCGGACCATCTCTGAGGGCAATTGCTCCGAACATGCCCCAGGTGCAAACAATTATAGCACTGCAGTCCAAAACTACGCCTTCTACTGGGCTGGCGGCTAGTGATGGGAATGGGGCAGGACCCTGGTACCGGGATCCCTCGAGGGGTGGCATTAGATCCTGTGGGGGGACATCGGGTTTCCACATATTTGTCAGCTAACTTGGCCGCTTCCCCTACTGTAGCTGGATCACGGTCCCTTACCCAATCCCGAACTTCAGGAGGCGTATGTTGAAAGAATTGCTCCAGTAGTAAAAGCTGCCGACAATCCTCCATAGTCTTTGCATTGCAGCCCAGTAGCCAGTTGGCACAAGCACGGTCCATGCGGTACACCCATTCCACATAAGAGTCCTGTTTCCGCCGTCGGGTATCCCGGAACTTCCTCCTGTAGGCTTCTGGAGTAACTGCATACCGGGCAAGCAGGCACCTTTTCACCTCCGCATAATCGCGGCTGACTTCATCAGATAGGGCTCGATATGCCTCGGCTGCATGTCCAGTCAGCTTGCCCACCAGAATTGTTACCCAGTCTCTCTGATCAATCTCATAAAGGGTGCATTGCCTCTCAAAATCTTGCAGGTACCCGTCTATGTCTTCTGTGCTCTCCTCAAACACCCTGAAGGCTTGATGAGGCAGTTTGCCCTTCCGAGATCCACAGCTCCGTGGAAATCCAGAGTCTCTCGGGCCTCTCTCCAGTTCTGCCATCCTCAGACGTTCCTCCCTTTCTGCTGTCCTCTCCTGAGTCACCATGGCCATGACTCTATCCACCACCTCAGCAGATGGATTGGGCCCATAAAAAGCAAGCCGGATCTTGACATCTCGGGTGAAGGCATCCTCATGCTCTGTAGGGCTCTAACTGGACCCCATGCTGGTCTGCAGTCTTGCAGGGAAAGCGGTTCCAACTGATAGATGGTCCATCTGCATCAAAGCCTCAACCAAATCAGTCTTTCTGGGTCCACATGCTTCTCCACCTCTGGCAGCTAGGATCTCTTTTAACGTGGATCGCTTCAGCTGCTTGTAGAACCCCTCCATTTGCTTGCAATTGGCTCCAGCCAAATCTCCCGTTGGAGATTGTCCCGGTGGTTTGGATACCTTTAGGAAGAGGGCATCCCACCTCACTGCCACCAAATGTGACAGTACCAGGATTTACCGGACCCTTTTGGGGTCATCAGTTCCTGAACCGCCGCTGCTACTGCCCCTCTTCCCCGGCTGGCTGGAGCCCTGCTGCTTCCTGGGGGTCCTGGATACTCAGGCAGGAACAACTGGATGCTGCCTCCAAGCAGACTGGCAGGGCTAGTGAATTTAGCTGCAGGATCCTAGGTGGGGTTTCCAGAGGCCCTACGCCAGTAGACCGGCGAGGCAAGTGAATTCGCTCCTGCAGTGGCCAAGGTGAGAATCCCCAGCCCAACCCCCTCCAGAAATACAGCCGAGACTTGTATTAAGGAGGGTACAACAGAACAGCTTTTATTGATAAAACACACTGCTTATATACACTTCCAGACACTCTTATCAAGATTAGAATGTAAATTAGTGCTTGAAAAAGGGACATTTTAACTGGTCCATAATAACCTCCCCTGACTGGTCAATGAAGCACAGCAGGAGTCAATTCACATTCCTTAGCACATGGAGTATTCTTTAAACAAGCCAGAGTGCTGGACTTAACAGCCCACTCTGCAATCTGATTCCCCAGATTTACCAAATGTCACACAATGTACAAAACAGTGATCAATATTTCAAATGTTATAGTTCTAAATTATTCCATCTGTTCACAACATTTCTTAAGTTTTACTATGGAAACCTCTTTGTGGAGAAGGAGCCTGTGTGGGCATGTATTTTTAGAGAATTGATTTCTCCTTTTCTTGACATTTGGGAAACCAGGTGGTACTGTGAAGAGTAGACTCGTGCCACAGGGCTATCTCCTGGTTTATGTTGCCCCAAGTCTGAAGTGCTTGCGACAATGGAAGGTGTCTATGGAAAAGGTCTCTAGGAAACATATTTATCAGAGAGTTCTGTGCTCTGATTTTTATTCCCCATTGGCTTTAAGAGAGTCCTCAGATGGTACAGGGGTTGCCAGTGCTTTATTGGGTAATGTTCCCCTCAAGTTTAGGGATGTCTGGCACTCTTTCCATGGGAAACTATATGTTAGGGCGAATCTGAAGTGTAGATGGACTGATGATCATGGTTATCCATGGGAAGAGTGTCGGGAAGAGGAGTCTATGGACAACTTCCAATTGAGATGTCCTTTTAAAACAGACATATACAAATCTGATGCTTTATTCCTGCCTTTTTCTTGAGATTTAATTACTTTGAGTGTGTCTATGGAAATTTTCAAAGGTACCACGGTTTTGTTTTGAGGCACCATTTTTGTAATTTGCTGTAGTACGTTGCTACACTTGGACAGCATGGTGTTATGTATCCATTTGGCAAAAAGTCCTCCCATGTCAGGTGTTGGTAAACAATACTCTCGGTGAGATCGAGAAAGTTCAGAATCTTGAAAGAGGCTTCTGCTTGGTAGAAGCAAATTGGTGAGCCTTATAGAGGAACATCAGATTTGAGCACCGATGATTTTCCTACCTGAAATGGCTTGCTTTGTGGTTTTGCTGTCTAATTAGTTTCTCTTTCTCCTTAGATTTTTTCTTTTTTTCTTCTCTTTTACAGAAAGGTTCATACAGTTTTAAATAAGTACTTTTGTATACTCTCTGTGTATGTAATTATGTAAATATGTTTATACGTAAGTTGGTTTATTCAGTATGTTCTTGTTTTGAAATCATGTTTCCATTGTATTTAAGTTATTCAGAAACATGTTATGTATTTTGCTGCTTTTGAAAATAAAAAAAACCTCTTATCGAGGTAAGTTCTGTTACACACAGTAAATATATATACTGTATCTACTTACGTAATTCCTTCTGTTACAGACAGGAATTATATTTATACACCTGACTGCTGTATCTACCTAGCTAAGTCCTTCTGTTACACGCAGTAATTTTATGGCAAGCACGGAGGCTTTGTATCATGCTATAATCCTCCACTGCTCCACTCAGAAGCAAAGATAACAATTGTTGCATACAGAGAAAAAAAAAAGAACGTAACTCATCATACTCCTCCTCCAGTTAACCACTCCCACAATCCCTATAAAACTAGGACGCAGCCTTAAGCTCCTCCTCTTTCTTGCTGCTGCTCCCTCAGAGATAAGCTGGCTTCTTAATGTCTGAAATATTTCTGTATTGTACATGTGTTATACACACTTACATGCTTTAGCTCAGTCTGTTTCATATACATATTTTATCTGTAGATTCTAGTCTGTATTATAGATATACATTATCTGTAGATTCTAGTTTGTATTTCACATATACTTTATCTGTAGTGTTAGTATATATTATACACATACCTTCTCAGTTACACATGCTTCCCCTGTAGTGGTTATTGGAAATTCTTTAAGCTCCACAGACTATAAAGTCAGTCTTATCTGCTGTAAACATAGCTGAGGCCTACCATGCAGTATTTAGTTAAGACAAACAAGAAAATACCATAAAGTGTACAGTGAAAACTAAACAGCACCACCTACTGACTGAACAGTATACAACACAAACATTATACACCATAGTTATTCCACTAGAATACACATACTCCGTATTATACATAGCTGTATTACTGGTATATTATGTATTAATTTATTTATACACGTGTGCTTGTACACTTTTGTCCTGTGTGTTTATTTGCCCACTTTGACTGTGCCTGAATCACTGCTATGGTTTTTGGCTGTCTGGGGCCAGTCGCTATTTTGCTTACGTGCTAGCTCGCGCTCTCATGAGTTTATCCTTAGAGTTATTTTCTGGCCGCTTTCTCCCTCTCCTCTGTGGAATCTCCACAGCAGTTACATTTGAGTAGGCCGCACCACGTCATTGCACAGGCACGGTTTCAGTTTCTGAAGTGCTTTGCTCTCATATCTCCTTTTTCTTCCTCCCAGATGTGCACTAGAGCTCTGGACACCATTGAGGTGGCATCCATTTTGCAGAGCGCTTCATCTTGTGGGTCTCCTGTTTCTGAGTGTAGATTTCTCTGGCAAACATTTTGTTTCCTTTTTGTGCCCTTAGCGCACATCTTTTATATTTCATGTCTCTACCTGACTGGCTTTACAGTTAAAGGAAAACACCTCACGGTGCTTTGATTGTTCTCGTCTGGTGCGGTTTCTCCAGCTTGGCACTAGATTTTTGCGTACCTGCCACTTTTGTGCTTTTGGGTGAATAATATCTATATATTTTAAAGGATAGTACCCCAATCTTATTATGTGGATATTTGTTCAGGGAACCTAAGACTGTGATGGTAGTATTGTTTCTTTTAGGCACTCTACACCTTATGTTAAATGACTACCTAGAGACCCGTGCTGTACCAATATTATTATTGAATGATGGTACAGCTAAGAACTGCCTAATGTGAGAATAGTTATCTATATAATATAGGAATCCTACTTTTCTCCATCACTAGCTCTGCTTGTATTGCATAGTGATAGTTGTTCATGATAGTCTGAAGAGTAGCGCCTTCACATATAATCTGTTTTAAACTCCATCCCCATTTACTATAACACTGAATCTGTGGAATTATACAGCAGTGTATATAAATCACTGCGTCTGTGGAATTATACAGCAGTATATATATAAATTTCACACTGCATCTGTGGAACTGTGCAGCAGTGTATATGAATCACTGCACCTGTGGAATTATACAACAGCTTATATAAATCATTGCATCAGTGGAATTATACAGCAGTGTATATAAATCTAACACTGCATCTTTGGAATTATACAGTAGTATATATAAATCTAACACTGCATCTGTGGCAGTTTACAGCAGTGTATATAAATCACTACATCTGTGGAATTATACAGCAGTGTATATAAATCACTGCACCTGTGGAATTATACAGCAGTATATATATAAATCTAACACTGCATCTGTGGAATTATACAGCAGTATGTATAAATCTAACACTGTATCTGTGGCAGCTTACAGCAGTATATCTAAATCACTACATCTGTGGAATTATACAGCAGTGTATAAAAATATAACATTGCATCTGTGGAATTATACAGCAGTGTATATAAATCACTGCACCTGTAGAATTATACAGCAGTATATATATATAAATCTAACACTGCATCTGTGGAATTATACAGCAGTATGTAAAAATCTAACACTGTATCTGTGGCAGCTTACAGCAGTATATCTAAATCACTACATCTGTGGAATTATACAGCAGTATATAAAAATATAACATTGCATCTGTGGAATTATACAGCAGTGTATATTCCTGTATATTTGCTTTGTATTATGCTTTTTTGATAGCCAAACCCAGTCTTTATAATTTCATTTTCTTTAGGCTGAGTGCCAGTATATTCATGGCATTTTACACTGGACCTGGCCATTTGCTGTGCAGGGGGTTTGCTGTTATTGCTTTGTGGCCCTTGGTCAACAGATATTCCCTTCTGGCTCTGTAGGCCTGGTTTCTTCTACCCTGATACATGTGCACCTGGCCTTGGGCACTTTTTACGGTAGATGTTTATATTGGTCTTTCTACGCTTTTGAGTGGTTGGATTTTTCTACTATCTGTATCTTGGCCAATTATATTGTGGCCTTTTTGCCCATTTTCCTCTAATGTACCTATTGTCTACTTCTGCTCTTCTTCCGGTACTGTGTTGGTGACTACTTACTTGGGGGTCATCCAGGTGGGATTTTGTATCACCCCCTTTTCCTGACCCAGTTTTTGCTACCCATATCTTCCATCTTTAGCCATGGATCTAATTACATATCTCTTTACCCTAGTGTTTTCCTATCTGGGCCTATGTTTCGTAACATGTATACTTATCCCTATTACCTCCTCTCGGGGTGCATATTTCTATATTTTTACATGTCTCCTTATCATTATTACTCCTATCTGAGTGTATAATTATATGTATACTACAATAAAAAGATATATGTTAGAGGTGCACTACCTGTTAAATGTAAATGGAAGTAGTTCTCACTTAAAGGGAATGTGCTAAGTCAAATAACTGAAATGTATACAATAAAGAGAAGAAAAGAGACTAATGACAGCACTATTCCCACCTTCCCAGACGAGATGAAACTGGTTAGGCGATGTATAGGGGATTGGTATCGCACGCAAAAAAAGACAAAATTAAAAAACAAATTTTATTGTGACTAGATTAAAAACCCAAAGGCGAATTGATTAAAAGAAACCCTGTAACTAGTATATTCAAGTCGATACTGATGTTAGTCCGTAATATCGGTCAGAGTATCAATATTAATCTGTCCACCGCTTGCTGTAGTGGCAATTACAAAAATCCACAACGTAACCCCTCTGTTGCTAGAGCATACAAAAGGCTTACAATGTGTCAATATTTATCTAAAGCATAGTGCTTTGGTAAAACACTAAACTAGAATACTATCAGAAGACTTACCCAGTCCTCTATAAGAAAAAGGAATCGGTGTCAAATAGTTAAAATAATACTAGGATATAACAGCAAATATAATCATGCATATAGTTAGATGTTACGCTGATGACTCCAATAGCGTGAACACTGATTCATCAGTGTCACCAATAAATCAAATCGCATATAGCAACACTGAAGTCAAATGACATCTAATATTATCGGCAGACAAGGTTCGTGGTATATGTTCGATCCCAGTGTTACCGTGTCTATAGTCAAATGACATACAGTATTAACCTCAATAAGTGCAAAGTCATAAAATATTGCTTATAAGAAGTATTCACAACACAATATTACCGTGTCTCATAGTACTATATGCTGTTATCTAATCCGTCTCATAATACCTATTGTAAAGACCCTGCCTCCTAAACACCAATCTCAAAAAGTGAACGCACAAAAAGGTGAAGCAAACAAGGTATAGCCTTCAAAAATCATTAGGTAATAGGCACCCTGTTGCGTGCGTTCGTAATGACCAGCGTATCTAAACCTATTCTAAGGTAAACCTAAAGTAACACTAACTCCATCAGTATCTGTAAGTTACAGGGATATAAATGGGGGCAAATGTCAGCTCCCATACACCCGACGTACGTTTCGCCATAAGTTGGCTTTTTCAAAGGGCTAAAAGCCGGCACAAAATCCCGGTTATTTATAATTTGAATGCTCCAATCAAATGAAAATAACAAAAGAAACCTCTCCCTGTTGGATAAGCAAGCTGTCACACATTTTTTGATTGACAGCATCATATAGATCTACAGAGAAATACAAACCCAATATAAAGAAAAGGAGAATAAATTTAAACATTGTCGATAATTATACATCTGACAGTTGATAATCTGTTAATAACAGTTTTTCAAATATTAATGAAGTCGATTCAAATTAACCTAGATAGATCTTGCAATATCAACGATATACCTCAACACATTAATATCGGCATAAATGTGCAAATCGTCACAGACAAAGTCATGACATTACCTTAATATTCCTGCTCAAACACAAGCATATCTCAATCCAAAATTGCCACTAGATGCACATGGGAAATTAAATGAGGATAAATATTGTAATCATCTATACTGAAACTAATATAAAATAATATTAATTACACCTACTTACATATCTTATACAGTCAATAATTACAATGACTACAAATTTATAATTACACCTAGATGATATCCTACTGATGATGAAAAACACCATCAGTGAGCAACTTCCAGTACAACATCGATATTAATAATATCCAGAATTATACCTTATTACTCCAAATGTGCAATCAATCTCATCCCTTCATTCAAACCGTTTGGAGACAATGTGTTTAGTAAGAAAATCCATTGATTCTCCGCCTTAAACAATTTATTATCCATGTCCCCCCCACGTAAATCATTTTTAATATGTTGTATACCTAGAACTTCTATTCCATTTGGACAAGACTGATGTTTCTCTAAGAAATGCCTGCTAAGACTTGTGAGTTTCTTCCCTTTTCTGACATCTTTGTCTGCATTCTTGATGTTATTAACATGCTCTTTAATTCTAATTTTCAATTTTCTCAAAGTTTTTCCAATGTATAATAATCCACATGGACACCGAATTCCATAAATGACATTTTTAGTATTACAGTTTATGAAGTGTTGAAACTTCCTCCATTTACCAAAACGATCCAGTATCCCTTTAAAATTTCTAACATAAGGACATATGCCACATTGTCCACATGCATATGATCCTATCACTAGGGAGCGTTTGGGTCTATTACCCTCAAAAAAACTCCGAACTAGCCTATCTTTGAGATTAGGAGACCGTCTACTACATATCTGAGGTCTATCACCAATCACTTTTTTCAAATCAGAATCTGTTTGTAAGACAGACCAGTTCTTCATTAATATTTGGCGCACTTCATTCCACTGGTTGTGATATGTGCTGATAAATCTGATGGTATTATTATTCTTTTTAACTTTCTTTTGTAATAAAGAATCTCTTGTGGTATGCATCGCACGATTTCTAGCTTTCTTAATCATATTTTTGCTATACCCTCTATCAAGGAGTCTCCCTTCTAATTCTTGTGCTCTTAGCTTAAAGATCATATCATCTGAGCAGTTCCTCCTGATTCTTAAAAATTCTCCTACTGGAACAGATTTTATTACAGATTTCGGATGGAAACTACTGGCATGTAATATGCTATTAGTAGCCGTAATTTTTCTGTACAAATCTGTTTGGAGAAAACCATTCACATCTTTAAAGATGGTGATGTCGAGGAAATTCATACGCTCTGAATGATGTTCCAATGTTAACCTCAAATTCCAATCATTGTTATTGAGATTATCAAAAAACTCTTGAAGTTTATCACTATCACCTTCCCATAGGATAAACACGTCGTCAATGTGTCTGTGCCAAGAAAGTATTGAGCTGTTCCACCTAGACATATAATCATCAAATACAATTGTCTCCTCCCACCATCCAAGATATAAATTGGCATACGTGGGGGCACAGGCTGCTCCCATCGCTGTGCCACGGGTTTGTAGGTAGAAGTGATTATGAAACAGAAAATAATTATGAGTAAGTACGAATCTCAATAAACGCAAAATGAAAACCTTATATGTTTCTGTTAGAGAGATATCCTTGTCTAGATAATACTTGACAGCTTCAATACCTTTTTCGTGGGATATGGAGGTATACAAACTTTCCACATCACAACTAACCAAAAGCATTGAGTCAGTCACTGGAAGTTTGTTAATCTTAGTTAACAAATCAGTAGTATCACGAGTATATGAGGGTAATTGTAATACATATCGTCTTAGTTTCAAATCTAGAAATTGGGATGCTTTCTCACTTAGGCTATTGTTGCTAGAGACAATGGGCCTGCCTGGTGGATTATTTGCATTTTTATGTACTTTAGGAAGTAAGTATAATGTTGGTACCATCGGTTGCTTTATTGTTAGGAATTTGTGATCCTTCTGAGTAATACACCCATTAGTCAAACCATCGTCTAGAATGTTATTATACAGGGATAAAAAATCTTTTGTTGGATCCGAAAGTAATCTCTTATAACAGTCTTTATTATTTAACTGCTTGAATGCTTCAGTTAAATAAAGAGTGTTGGGCCAAATAACAATATTACCCCCCTTATCTGAGGGTTTTATGATCACATCATCCCATTGTGCAATTTCTTTCACAATGAGATTTTGTTCTTTACTAAGATTGTATGGGCCATTTTTTTCGGGTAGATTAATGATCTCTTTAATCACCATTTCCCCAAAGATCTTAACTTGTGGACACACTTGAGTAGTAGGTGTAAAAGTACTTTTGTATGGTAATTTACAAATTGACTCCTGTATATCCTCATCCAACAACACAATGAGGTTCTGTAAACAAGCGTCTGGATTCTCATTACAGTTCACCTGTTTTAAACCAAAATCAGATTGACTGAAGCAATTGGTATCAAAAAGATTAGTGACGTTGTCAATCTCTTCTCTAGATTTGTTAAAGAACTTGTGGAGGAGTAATTTTCGACAAAAGAGAAACAGATCTTTATAAATCTCAAATTTATTTGTTTTTATGATTGGGTGAAAACGATAATCCTTTACTTAATACTTCTGTGTGGGAAGGGGTGAGAACATGTTGACTCAAATTAATAATAGTTAAGGCTGATGTCCTCTCCACATGTTGTTGCTTCTGTAAATTCGTCTCTGTCCATACCCCCAAATTTCTCTGTCTCTTAGCCCTCTTTCCTCCCCTCCTCCTGTTCTTCCTACTACATTTGGATAACGTCTTCTGCTCCTCCCTCTGTATTGACGATGATCTAAAAAATTCCTGCTAGTCCTGCCCTGATCTCCAGTAGACATAGTGTCTACCGAACTTTCGATATCAGATACATCAGACTCCGACATCTCTGTATCAGAATTATCTGGATCTTTAAAATCTGAGCTGGATTTGTTCCAAATATATACTTTCTTTTCTTTAAAATCTTTTAAATCTCTTTGAAATTTATTCCTCTTCTTTTCTATAATTTTTTTCTCCATTATATCAATTTCTCCATTGATCTTATCCAATTTATCTTTTAAATTATCACAATTAAATTCCTTGATTTTATTTTCTATCTCCTGTATTTTAGTCACAAATGTATCACTTCTCACTTGTTCAAACTCAAAAAGAATCTGAATCAGTTCATGTGAACATTTATTGAAAGCTGATTCCCATCTCTTCTCAAGGGCCGCATTGTTAAGATTAACCGCTGGCATTAGCCTAATGCATAAACCCCTGGGAATGATGTCATTACCAAAATATTTCTCATAAGAAGACTTATTCCACCAGGATCTCATCTGTTTAATACTGGTATTTTTGTATTCTTTCAAAATCTCATTGATTGTGACTTTAGTTGTACTAGGAGATGTAGTTTCAGTGGGAGAGAAAACATCGCCCACTTGTAATGCCCATTTCTCTCGTCTGTTTAAGAAAGTAATATTCTCTGAAGTATTCATACTATCTAGTGTATTAGGTGTGCTACTCATCTAGATAACTCTGAAAAACAGAGTAAATATACTACAATAAAAAGATATATGTTAGAGGTGCACTACCTGTTAAATGTAAATGGAAGTAGTTCTCACTTAAAGGGAATGTGCTAAGTCAAATAACTGAAATGTATACAATAAAGAGAAGAAAAGAGACTAATGACAGCACTATTCCCACCTTCCCAGACGAGATGAAACTGGTTAGGCGATGTATAGGGGATTGGTATCACACGCAAAAAAAGACAAAATTAAAAAACAAATAAATTTGAGATTTATAAAGATCTGTTTCTCTTTTGTCGAAAATTACTCCTCCACAAGTTCTTTAACAAATCTAGAGAAGAGATTGACAACGTCACTAATCTTTTTGATACCAATTGCTTCAGTCAATCTGATTTTGGTTTAAAACAGGTGAACTGTAATGAGAATCCAGACGCTTGTTTACAGAACCTCATTGTGTTGTTGGATGAGGATATACAGGAGTCAATTTGTAAATTACCATACAAAAGTACTTTTACACCTACTACTCAAGTGTGTCCACAAGTTAAGATCTTTGGGGAAATGGTGATTAAAGAGATCATTAATCTACCCGAAAAAAATGGCCCATACAATCTTAGTAAAGAACAAAATCTCATTGTGAAAGAAATTGCACAATGGGATGATGTGGTCATAAAACCCTCAGATAAGGGGGGTAATATTGTTATTTGGCCCAACACTCTTTATTTAACTGAAGCATTCAAGCAGTTAAATAATAAAGACTGTTATAAGAGATTACTTTCGGATCCAACAAAAGATTTTTTATCCCTGTATAATAACATTCTAGACGATGGTTTGACTAATGGGTGTATTACTCAGAAGGATCACAAATTCCTAACAATAAAGCAACCGATGGTACCAACATTATACTTACTTCCTAAAGTACATAAAAATGCAAATAATCCACCAGGCAGGCCCATTGTCTCTAGCAACAATAGCCTAAGTGAGAAAGCATCCCAATTTCTAGATTTGAAACTAAGACGATATGTATTACAATTACCCTCATATACTCGTGATACTACTGATTTGTTAACTAAGATTAACAAACTTCCAGTGACTGACTCAATGCTTTTGGTTAGTTGTGATGTGGAAAGTTTGTATACCTCCATATCCCACGAAAAAGGTATTGAAGCTGTCAAGTATTATCTAGACAAGGATATCTCTCTAACAGAAACATATAAGGTTTTCATTTTGCGTTTATTGAGATTCGTACTTACTCATAATTATTTTCTGTTTCATAATCACTTCTACCTACAAACCCGTGGCACAGCGATGGGGGCAGCCTGTGCCCCCACGTATGCCAATTTATATCTTGGATGGTGGGAGGAGACAATTGTATTTGATGATTATATGTCTAGGTGGAACAGCTCAATACTTTCTTGGCACAGACACATTGACGACGTGTTTATCCTATGGGAAGGTGATAGTGATAAACTTCAAGAGTTTTTTGATAATCTCAATAACAATGATTGGAATTTGAGGTTAACATTGGAACATCATTCAGAGCGTATGAATTTCCTCGACATCACCATCTTTAAAGATGTGAATGGTTTTCTCCAAACAGATTTGTACAGAAAAATTACGGCTACTAATAGCATATTACATGCCAGTAGTTTCCATCCGAAATCTGTAATAAAATCTGTTCCAGTAGGAGAATTTTTAAGAATCAGGAGGAACTGCTCAGATGATATGATCTTTAAGCTAAGAGCACAAGAATTAGAAGGGAGACTCCTTGATAGAGGGTATAGCAAAAATATGATTAAGAAAGCTAGAAATCATGCGATGCATACCACAAGAGATTCTTTATTACAAAAGAAAGTTAAAAAGAATAATAATACCATCAGATTTATCAGCACATATCACAACCAGTGGAATGAAGTGCGCCAAATATTAATGAAGAACTGGTCTGTCTTACAAACAGATTCTGATTTGAAAAAAGTGATTGGTGATAGACCTCAGATATGTAGTAGACGGTCTCCTAATCTCAAAGATAGGCTAGTTCGGAGTTTTTTTGAGGGTAATAGACCCAAACGCTCCCTAGTGATAGGATCATATGCATGTGGACAATGTGGCATATGTCCTTATGTTAGAAATTTTAAAGGGATACTGGATCGTTTTGGTAAATGGAAGAAGTTTCAACACTTCATAAACTGTAATACTAAAAATGTCATTTATGGAATTCGGTGTCCATGTGGATTATTATACATTGGAAAAACTTTGAGAAAATTGAAAATTAGAATTAAAGAGCATGTTAATAACATCAAGAATGCAGACAAAGATGTCAGAAAAGGGAAGAAACTCACAAGTCTTAGCAGGCATTTCTTAGAGAAACATCAGTCTTGTCCAAATGGAATAGAAGTTCTAGGTATACAACATATTAAAAATGATTTACGTGGGGGGGACATGGATAATAAATTGTTTAAGGCGGAGAATCAATGGATTTTCTTACTAAACACATTGTCTCCAAACGGTTTGAATGAAGGGATGAGATTGATTGCACATTTGGAGTAATAAGGTATAATTCTGGATATTATTAATATCGATGTTGTACTGGAAGTTGCTCACTGATGGTGTTTTTCATCATCAGTAGGATATCATCTAGGTGTAATTATAAATTTGTAGTCATTGTAATTATTGACTGTATAAGATATGTAAGTAGGTGTAATTAATATTATTTTATATTAGTTTCAGTATAGATGATTACAATATTTATCCTCATTTAATTTCCCATGTGCATCTAGTGGCAATTTTGGATTGAGATATGCTTGTGTTTGAGCAGGAATATTAAGGTAATGTCATGACTTTGTCTGTGACGATTTGCACATTTATGCCGATATTAATGTGTTGAGGTATATCGTTGATATTGCAAGATCTATCTAGGTTAATTTGAATCGACTTCATTAATATTTGAAAAACTGTTATTAACAGATTATCAACTGTCAGATGTATAATTATCGACAATGTTTAAATTTATTCTCCTTTTCTTTATATTGGGTTTGTATTTCTCTGTAGATCTATATGATGCTGTCAATCAAAAAATGTGTGACAGCTTGCTTATCCAACAGGGAGAGGTTTCTTTTGTTATTTTCATTTGATTGGAGCATTCAAATTATAAATAACCGGGATTTTGTGCCGGCTTTTAGCCCTTTGAAAAAGCCAACTTATGGCGAAACGTACGTCGGGTGTATGGGAGCTGACATTTGCCCCCATTTATATCCCTGTAACTTACAGATACTGATGGAGTTAGTGTTACTTTAGGTTTACCTTAGAATAGGTTTAGATACGCTGGTCATTACGAACGCACGCAACAGGGTGCCTATTACCTAATGATTTTTGAAGGCTATACCTTGTTTGCTTCACCTTTTTGTGCGTTCACTTTTTGAGATTGGTGTTTAGGAGGCAGGGTCTTTACAATAGGTATTATGAGACGGATTAGATAACAGCATATAGTACTATGAGACACGGTAATACTGTGTTGTGAATACTTCTTATAAGCAATATTTTATGACTCTGCACTTATTGAGGTTAATACTGTATGTCATTTGACTATAGACACGGTAACACTGGGATCGAACATATACCACGAACCTTGTCTGCCGATAATATTAGATGTCATTTGACTTCAGTGTTGCTATATGCGATTTGATTTATTGGTGACACTGATGAATCAGTGTTCACGCTATTGGAGTCATCAGCGTGACATCTAACTATATGCATGATTATATTTGCTGTTATATCCTAGTATTATTTTAACTATTTGACACCGATTCCTTTTTCTTATAGAGGACTGGGTAAGTCTTCTGATAGTATTCTAGTTTAGTGTTTTACCAAAGCACTATGCTTTAGATAAATATTGACACATTGTAAGCCTTTTGTATGCTCTAGCAACAGAGGGGTTACGTTGTGGATTTTTGTAATTGCCACTACAGCAAGCGGTGGACAGATTAATATTGATACTCTGACCGATATTACGGACTAACATCAGTATCGACTTGAATATACTAGTTACAGGGTTTCTTTTAATCAATTCGCCTTTGGGTTTTTAATCTAGTCACAATAAAATTTGTTTTTTAATTTTGTCTTTTTTTGCGTGCGATACCAATCCCCTATACATCGCCTAACCAGTTTCATCTCGTCTGGGAAGGTGGGAATAGTGCTGTCATTAGTCTCTTTTCTTCTCTTTATTGTATACATTATAATTATATGTATGTTGTGTTGACTGTTTTTGGTATTATTGGAAGACATCTATCTCGTATACTTTCCTCCAGCGATGTAGGGGTTAACCCCAATTTGCCTAGCATCCTTCTACTTGATGCTGGCACTCTGTCTGGTGGGGCTGAGGGGGTTTCCGGTCTGGTGGAGAATGCTGGTCGACTTACCTCCGCTTTCGCCACACAGACTGCACAGTCCTATGACGTCTTAGTGCAGTCCATGCTACATGTTTACAATTTGTCTGTCTTCCCCTTTTGAATCCATGTCTGTGGATGTCTATGACTCACGTGACCCCGGGAGTGGGAAGTACTGCACATGATGCCCCCATCATGTCCGAATAGCCCGTCCCTCAGACGGCTGCTTCTGTCTATCCTGGAGAACTTTTACTCATTGCAAACATTCTGTCCCTGACCCAGATTACTTTACTTTGGCATAAGGCTCATTCTGCTGGTGCAGGTTGTACCCTGCTTTAACACCACAAATTGCAGGCAGTTCTGAATGGTGTGACTCTGTCCCACTACACTGACCCTCACCTCAGAAGGGAATAAGTATGATGAAATGACCCTCACCTCAGGAAGGAATAAATCTTAGGAAATTACCCTCACCTCAGGAGGGAATAAATCTGAGGTAATTGAAGCTTTCAGGTGCTTAACCTGCCTCCTACTGTGCTGCCAGTTATTTTCTGATGGGGATTGAGTCCTGTCATCCCCTCTCAATTCTGTTTTTTGTCTGGGACTGCCTCCCTTTAGCACATACCCACTATGACTTATGGCCAGCTTTGATTTTGTGCAGCTTAGTTCCCACACATGATCTCTTGCTTATGCCAAGTATGGACAACTTTGATTTGAGCAGTTTAGCCCCACACGTGACCCTCTCCTCCAGAGGATGATATTTGGTGGACATGTGATCCAGCGGGCTGACCCCTATCTCTGGTTGTGCTATCTCTTGTTCCCCTTTCTGCAAGGATTGTTTTTGCTGTCGGTGAATCCCGCCTGTTGAGTTTGTTGTTTGACTCCGCCACATATGGATGGCTTTGCTTGGTGCAACTTTGTCCTCATTACATGCTTTCTCTAGGGGAATATTTTAGCAGGGTCTCCTTTTTCTTTTCTTTTGGACATGGGGGGCAGACTCCCCAGCTTCTCCCGCCGCTGGTTTTTGTTTCCTTTCTATTCGTGGGTGTTCCTGTCAGCCTGTAAGTCTTTGTTTCCATCTTGTTTCTGCTTGTCGATCTCGACTGGGGGGTGCCATGCCCAGTTGGCTGGCAGCCTTGGCAGGGTGCCTTGGCGTCTCTACCGGTTTCTGTTGTCCGTTTTGCTGAGGTGAGCCTCTACTGCGAGTCCTCTGTATCTCTCTGACTTTGCTTAGAGTCATGTTCGGTGGATGGTCATCCTGTGGGTTGATGTACTTGTATCTGTCAACTTTCCGCTGCATTTTTGTTTTCCGGCGTCTTTTTATCCTTTTTCTTTTCTCCCTTTGGGTGCATCTGAATTGCGCTTGATTTTCTTGATGATTTGGATTTGGTCTACGGTTTTCCCCTTGTACCATTTTCAACCTATTTCTCTGGGCAGGTTGATCTGTTTATCTTTTCTACGGGTCTACTTCATTCTGTTCGGAACTGGCGTTCCTTTCCCACCTTGGGGGTTCGGTTTTGGGTCTCACGGATCTTTCACGTGCGTTTCCTGGTGTTTCGGTTCAACTTTTGCTGTTTTTGGCTTTTGCCTTGGATGATGGTGGTCAGTGTGGTCTAGGTTGAGACTTTTCTTTTCTGCTCTGGTCTCCCTGCGTCTTCCGCGCCATTGGTCTGTCTCACTTTTGTGGATTGTCCACCTGGCAGGACTCTTGGCCCCTAGTTGGGTCATTTTATTCTGGGGTATGTTGATGTTGGGTCATTCGGATCAGTGATAGCTTGCTTGGCAGCGGCTATTGGTTTTCCTTCCTTGCTGTCACTTTCTTGGGACGTGTTTGACTGGCATGGCTGTGATTATTGGGTTTCTTCCTTTTGGGGTGAGTTTGCGTCCATGCCTTTGCAGCCTTGTGGTTGTTTGGTAGTTTTGCTCTGTGTTGCTGATTGGTCTAGAGTGTATACATTTTGGGTCTTTATTTTAACTTGTTTATCTTATGTCTAGTTAACGTATTTTGTCTAGCTTTGAACTAGCATACTATGAAGCCTCTGTGCTTGCCATAAAATTTGTGGATCTTTCTAACAATTGTGACGGAAAGTCGGAATTTTATTAAAGACACGGAAGCGAATATTATCCCTTCCAGTGTTCCCTCCCCTTTCACTGTTTCTCCTCTCCTTCCAGGTGGATCTCTGCAGTCTTGTTCTGCTTGGTGTGAGGACTGCTGTTGGTTCCAGGTTGCTGTTTCTGAAGGTCGTTTTCCAGTAGATCATGTTCTTCAGGCACTTCCATAAGAAAGAGGAGAAGCTTAAAGCTGCATCCCAGTTTTATAGGGATTGTGGGAGTGGTTAACTGGGGGAGGAGTATGATGGGTTCAGTTCTTTTTTTTTTCTCTGTATGTAACAATAAAGTTATCTTTGCTGCTGAGTGGAGCAGTGGAGAAGGATTATAGCATAATATTTGCCTCCGTGTCTTTAACAAAATTCCAACTTACCGTCACAATTGTTAGGAAGATCCACAAATTATATAGATACACCTGACTGTTGTATGATGGACTACTACCTAGGTAAGTGATTCTGTTGCATGCAGTAATTAGATACACCTGACCGCTGTATGATGGACTCCTACCTAGGTAAGTGATTCTGTTACACACAGTAATTATATAGATACACCTGACTGCTGTATGATGGACTCCTATCTAGGTAACTGCTTATGTTACATACAGTAATTATATATATGCACCTGACTACGGTATGATGCACTTCTACCTAGGTAAGTATAGATACACCTGACTGCTGTATGTTGGACTCCTACCCAGGTAACTGCTTCTGGTAAACACATTAATTATGTAGATACACCTGACTGCTGTATGATGTACTCCTACCTAGGTAAGTCCTTCTGTTACATACAGTTATTATATAGATATGCCTAACTGCTGTATGATTGGCTCCCATCTCCTACCTAAGTAAGTGCTTCTGTCACAGATGGTAATTATATAGATATACCTGACTGTTGTATGATGGACTCCTACCTAGGTGAGTCCTTCTGTTACATGCAGTAATTATATAGATACACCTGACTGCTGTATGATGGACTCTTACCTAGGTAAGTATAGATACACTTGACTGCTGTATGATTATCACGGTGCCCGTGCTATGCTGGCGACATTCTGTCAGTCTCTGTCTACTGCTGATGCTTATTGGCTGTAGTGACTTTGTCCCGCCCAGTATTTGCCTTAAATACTGGGCCTTGTCACTTCTTAGGTGCCCTTTCGTGGTGTTTCCGTTATCAGCGCTTGTTCCAGTTCTTGTGTGATCTCTGTGTACCGACCCGGACTGCCTGACTACTCTGCTGTATCTGTTCCTGCCTGTGTACCGATCCGGACTGCCTGACTACTCTGCTGTATCCGTTCCTTCTCAGTGTACCGACCCGGCCCGGCTGATGTTCCTGCTCTGTGTACCGACTCGGTTTGGCTGACGTTCCTGTTCTGTGTACCGACCCGGCCCGGTTGACGTTCCTGCTCTGTGTACCGACTCGGATTGGCTGACGTTCCTGCTCTGTGTACTGACCCGGCCCGGATGATGTTCCTGCTCTGTGTACCGACTCGGATTGGCTGATGTTCCTGCTCTATGTACCGCCCCGGTAGGGCTACTACTCCAGTATTCGCTGTTGCCTGCGGTTCCATTCCGGTCCTCGGTTTGGGATCCTCCTACAGGCTTCTGTTTCCAGACAGTTCCACTGAGCCTCAGTGCCTCTCCTGCAGTCTAGTCGCTGGTGACAGTCCGGTTTCTATCCCATCTGTGCACAATGGTACGCTTGACCCTCCTTCCTGCCTATAGCTGAGGTTGGTGTTACTTTGGGCGCCTCAGGCTGTGCTTACATCAGGCAGTCGTTATTGGTCTTAGCGTTCGTTTACCTCTTTGGGGAAGGTGCCACTATTTCACCGGTTATTCTACCGTGCAGTCTCCGTTGGGTGCCCTCCCGGGCATACTGTCTCAGTCCTTCGTTACTGCTAAGGCAGTCCTAAAGTTGATCCTGGGCCTCTGTTGTCTCTGGGCATTTCTCTCTATTTAAGCATTCCCTACAGAGTGGGAGTCTTAAAGGGATAGTAATACTTCGTTTTAACTTTATTTTATTTTGTAGGCATTAAAAAAACATGAAGAATGATATAAGTCTTATCTCTCAAACCTTTATGGTTTATGAGATATTCACAAGCAAAGTTTCCCCCTCCCTCCCCTTTTACTGATGTCACACTCTTCAGCCTGAGCAGAAGGGAAGTGCCCAGGTAGACTGCAGAGAAGGACAATCTACAATTAAGATAAGAGAAAAACCTGAAAAGCTTGTCAAGGGGGGCAGGGATTTCATTGTTTTCAAAGGAATAAGAGTGTCCCCTTCTGTTATCTGTCCAGTCTATGGACTGCATTCCACATCTGAGAAGAGATTGTTTACAGTAGGTAAAAGGGGCGGGAGGGGGAAACTTTGCTTGTGAATATCTCATAAACCATAAAGATTTGAGAGATAAGACTTATATCATTCTTCATGTTTTTTTAATGCCTACAAAATAAAATAAAGTTAAAACGAAGTATTACTATCCCTTTAAGGGCCTCGCACTATTAAGGCCTGTCAGCATTCCTGGCTTAATAGTAACCCTTGCTGCCTCGATTTGAGTTTCACACGAATGTTGCCTGACCTGTGTCAGTATATTGTAATTCTGTATTGTACAAATACTGGACCCGTGTGGGTATATATCTTGCTATAACCTGTCTTGTGTCAGTACTGTATTGTGTTTACATTTACTGCTGGTGAGGGTTATCTTTTCTGAGCCTGTTCAATAAAACTGTGTTTTATCTCACCTACTGTGTCTGAGTGTCAATAAAACCGTAACAATGATGGACTCCTACCGAAGTAAGTTCTTCTGTTACACACAGTAATTATATTTATGCACCTGACTACTGTATCTACCTAGGTAAGTCCTTCTGTTACACGCAGTAATTAAATAGATACACCTGACTGCTGTATGATGGACTCCTACCTAGGTAAGTACTTCTGTTACAGACAGTAATTATATATATACATCTGACTGCTGTATCTACCTAGGTAAGTCCTTCTGTTACATACAGTAATTATATAGATACACCTGACTGCTGTATGATGTACTCCTACCTAGGTGAGTCCTTCTGTTACATACAGTAATTATATAGATACACCTGACTCTGTATGATTGACTCCCGTCTCCTACCTAAGTAAGTGCTTCTGTCACAGATGGTAATTATATAGATACACCTGACTGCTGTATGATGGACTCCTTCCTAGGTAAGTACTTCTGTTACAGACAGTAATTATATATATACATCTGACTGCTGTATCTACCTAGGTAAGTCCTTCTGTTACATACAGTAATTATATAGATACACCTGACTGCTGTATGATGTACTCCTACCTAGGTGAGATCTTCTGTTACATACAGTAATTATATAGATACACCTGACTCTGTATGATTGACTCCCGTCTCCTACCTAAGTAAGTGCTTCTGTCACAGATGGTAATTATATAGATACACCTGACTGCTGTATGATGGACTCCTTCCTAGGTAGGTTCTTCTATTTCAACAACTTTTATCCCCTTGAATATTAGAGAGGTCGTCAATGCATTCAAGGTGTTAAGAAGCTCTATTCAAGTGTATGGGATTTTAGGAATTTTTTGTTGTTTTACTCCACAATAACTCCAGTTTACTGTCATAAATATGGGCCTTAACGACTCCAATTAAAGGCAATTGATACATGCCCTTTACAGTGACTTTCTAACTGTGCCTCAGTTTTGCACTTGAGACATTTCATTCTGGAGCAAACTAACTGTACCACAGGGTATAAAAAACAAATTCCTGTTTATTTAAATGGGACTTTTAACCCCTTAAATGCTAGAGAGGTCTCCAACATGTTGATTTGCAATGTGATTGAGACCTTTCCAGCACTCAAGAAGTGAAAAGCCCCATTTAAATCATCAGGAATGTTTAATTTGTCCCCTGGGGTACAGTTGGTTTGCTCCAGTCATTCTCAGTACATCAGCCTCAATGTGTGTGGCCAGTTGGAGAACAATGTAAGCTTGACAAAACACACAGCATGTGGCGATTGTGTGCCTGAGTTGGCCCACAAAGAGCAGATTTTCAATTATCTCTTATGAACAGCTTGGCTTCACAGTGTGCACCAAATTAGGCACACAGAGGGCTCTAGACACATCACTAAATGTGACCTGTAACAAACAAGGGGTTATGCACTAAGGTGTCATAAAGAGGTGATAAACTGGAGATTACTTCTCCAGTTCCTATGGTATTCTATGAAGCCTATGCACTAAAAGAGAGACATCTGTGCATTGGCTCCATAAAATAACATAGGAATTGGAGAAGTGATATCAGAGAAGTTATCCCCACTTTACCACCTCTTTATCACACCTTAGTGCACAACCGCCATAATATTTTAATATCAATAGTGTGTTTCAACACAATAATAGTTGCCATAAAGCTTCTTACATCTTTATATGCTTCTCTATGGAATCTGGGGAAATTAGTTATAGTTTCTAAGACTTTTCTCTCCAATAGGAAGAGAGCACCAAATATTGTCAAACTGAGACCATACAACGTGGAAGACTGCAAATCCTAGCATCCCCAGCCAAAATTGTAATGGGGATTATAACCCTCTAAACCTAGAGGGTCTCAGATTGCCTGCCTCTGCTTTAAAGGGCAACTGTCACATGGTTATTGCACTTTTGGCAGCTCTAGTTAGCTGGAAGCTGCCATGCAGATGAAGATAGTGCTGCATTGTGAGCACCAGTGCACTGGTAGTGGAACAGAACTTGGTCTGGGAAAAAAAAAAAAGTCCTTCCTGGTCCCAGGAGAGGAGACTGAACTGTGAGACTGACGTCTCACAGTTTAGTCTCATTGTCACTGACCTGCAAGATGCTGTCCCCATAGACCCACTGCATCTGCCTGGAAAGTCAGACACACAGGGTCTATGGGGTACAGCATCTTGCAGGTCAGTGTCAATGAGACTAAACTTTTGAGACTTCAGTCTCCTGGTTTTTTTTTTCAGTTTTGGGGTTTCTCAGTTCAGTTTCATACTTTTTCCTGTGCTTGCCCCCAAAGTAGTAGACGTAGTTAAACTGATAATTGCCTTTTAAACTCACAAGAGCCATGGGTATTCAGTACATTATTCAGTACATGCCATTCGGGTCATAGTTATTACATAGGGAGCAATGTAGTGTTTATAAACTTTTTGGAAGGGCAATATTGTTTTACTGCTTGCTCTCATAGGAGAAGAATTAGTAAAAAGGTTGGGGACCATGCAGTCCCAAGGTGGATCCTGTCAACTGTTTTGGGAGGACAGAAATCTGTCTGCACTGCTGGTAGTGAGCTGGAATACCACCCCAAGTCTGTGGATACAGCCACAACTTTACTGAGATGAGCTTACAAACCCATGGACTGCTTGAGTCGGGAAAGAAATGCCATCACTAAGGAGACTGTTGGGTCAGGTACTACGTCAGAGTCCATCACACAATTAACGGGTGAGCACTGCTGGTTTCTTTCCTCATCACAGAGGAGCCACCATCAAGGGGGCATTATCATCATAACAGTTGCCCTTTAATATGTGGCACATGTAAATGAATATGCACATTTTTCACAAGCTTGATGCCCATTACCCACTTAGTAGGGTGAACACATTTCCATTCTGCCATTCAGGGACACTGCAGAAATGAGCGCAGCATAGGCGCTCAGATCGGGGGCAGCTATGCTGGAGGGTCACTATACATCACTGGACATTATTGTGCAATCTGCTATTTCACCAGGACACCTCAGAGTTCTAGGCATTAGAGGGAGAACTACCCACTGACTGTCACATTGACTGCTGTGACAGAAAGAGATGCCTGTGGTGGGCGACAAGATAATGTACATCTTGCCCAAAAGCCTTAGACTAGTATTACACAATAATACAATTGCACTGCAGCTCCTATTTGGATCAAGGTTCATTTCCTTCTCTAGCATTTACAGCTCTGTTTGGAGGCCATTTTCCTGTAGCCCAGCAGAGACATCACTTTCTGTCACAGTAGGCAATGGGCAGTTCTCTTTCTAGCGTTTAAAACTCTGTGCTGGCTGCCTGGGACATGGGACACACATTTAGGGCCGGATCATTGATTATAGCAACTTAGGCCACTACCTAGGGCCCATTGCAATATGAGGGGCCCTGGCTGCAAGTGATGGGTCATAGCCAGAGGCCCTGCTGTTTCTGCTGCTAACGTCTTGTGTCAGATGCCCTTTTAGTTGAAAGAGACCAGTATCATCTCGTTGCTCCCAATTCTGTCAAAGTCATTATACCAGTACCTATTGGTAGCACTATGCATCAGCATGTGATCAAGAGGTGTGGGGCCCCAGACTGGTACCTTACCTAGGACCCTATGGAGCTCTAATCCAGTTCTGCACATATTTAAAATCTAGGACTGCCCTGGGTAATCAGGGATACGTGGTCACCCTACGCGCTTAGAAGACACTTGTTCCCTGGTCATTCACCAAGACTTTATGATAATTAACCTCTTGTGGACAACATAGTCTCCACAAACTATTCAGAAACTTAGAGGAGCAATTCTGGGGCAAACCAACTGCACTATATGGACAAAGGGGAATTCTCCCTATTCCAGGTGATTCAAATGGGAATTTTAACCATTTAAATGCAAGATAGGTCTCCATGACATTGGGAAGCAATATATTGGAGAACACTAGCATTCCACGGGCTTTTAGCCTTACTTAAATCAGTGAGAATGTTGGAAATGTTTATTTGTCCCCTAGGAAGCAGCTGGTCCGTCTCAGAATTGCACATCTTTAACTGGAATATGGCTGTAAGTTGTTGGCTACCTCTAGGAACTGTGAACCTATATACAGGTCTCTGAAGACTGATCTCAGTTCCAGGTTAGTGTTTGATAAACAGAACTGACATTTTAAAAATGCAATTTTATAAACCTTTTCAGAAGAATATTTTGACACTTTTATCCACATGGATGCTAGAGATGTGTCCACCTCATTGTGGTAAAGGTACAAATCCTTCAGTGCAGTCCCACTGGTGCAGTCCTACAGTGTCAGTGGCTGCACCCTAGCAGGTGTAATAGAGAGTATGATAGGTGTAGTGCATACCGGCACCCACACTGCATCATAAACAGAATGAAGCATGTGGTGGCACATTTAAGGTATTAACAATCCTTGTACAATAAAAATAACCAATTAGATTCACAAAGGCTTAAGATCCCTAGCTGTTGATAACACTTCCATTTGCATAAAAAATGAACTCCTGTTGAAAGAACATAGAGTTCTGAAATGCGTTGAGCTGTTTTTCTAATGGTGTATTGCTATTTTATTAAAACGTTTATATTTTGCATCAACCACCTATTTTTATGTTTTCTTCTTCAGGGGATTTGCACAGAGAAGTGTATGCTATCAGGGAGGGATATGGCCCTGTAAGTGTGAATATAAATGTAATATATTTAGATTATTATTATTGTACATGAATTATTGATATGATTTATGTGCCCCCATTTGCTTTTGTTTGTTTTTTCTTTGAGGAAGTTTAAAAAAAGCCCCTTCTTCGTCTTTAGGGAGCAGCTTTACTGCGAATGTTCTCTGAGCGCAGACAGTGTAAATCCTCCGACTGCCCAACTTTCCCATATTAAAGGGATAGTAACAATTAATATATACAGGGTGTATTCTCCCAAGAACAACAAGAGTGCTCCCACTGCTGAGAGGTGTTTTATTCAAAAGTTATTGAAGCTCGAAGTTGATATGTTTAGGAGCAGTATCTCAATGGCCTAATATTTTATAGTAGCTCTGTTGCTACACCATCCTATGGAGGTTTATGGTCAACTGACCAGAGCTGTCCATAGGATGATGTAGCAACAGCTCCACTGTAAAATTTCAGGCCATTGAGATACTGCACTTAAATAATTAAGGTTTGAGCTGCAGTAACTTTTGAATATAATGCCTCTCAGCAGCAGGAGTATCTATGTTTTGCTCAGGAAGATAAACCCAACAATATATATTTTTTTACAGATTGTTACTATGCCTTTAAGGGATCTTAACATTGTTACTACCCTGGTGGAGGCTTTAAAAAAGAACTGTACAATCTGCATTGTGAGCACCTGTCTTTGTTTTATGAAACACACAAAGACTGCCCCACTATCCTCCTTTGGTGCCACTGGCATTAAGGGGACCCTTTTTGCTGTAAGTAGCTTATTAAACTGCTGTTAGGCAGGAATAGGGCTAGAAAATCGACTCCAGCCTCTGTTATGGTACAGCATCATAGTCCTCCATTACTCCCACTGTGATGGAGATGACTCTAGCATTCAAGTGGTTAAAACTAAAATCACCAATGCCTTGCTCTGCAATGTGTGGTGTTGTCTCTAGTTTCTGAGGGGTTAAGTAGACTAGTTAATTAGCTGATGTAGCCTGTTTGCTTGTGAGTTAATAAGTGAACTGAGGTCAGTTTGTATTTCAACATGTGCAGAAATGTGACTGAGTGCGGCACCAGGTAATATGAGGGGGGTAAAGGGGGGTTAGTGACATACACAAGGACAAATCAGGAGCGAGTTTACAGTTCCCCAGAATCCCCACCCCTGGACTCTTTTGCCCCATATTAGGGAAAAACAAAGCTTTAGCAACCTCTGTAATGAAAAATGTTGGCTACTTTTGTTCTTGGACTACAACTCCCACAATCCTCAGGATGATAAGAATTGTAGTTTGACAGCAGCTAGAGCCCCTCGGGTTGTGAAGCAACATGCAAGGGGCCTTTCTAGCATTCATATTGTCATGACTCAATTTCAGTCAATAAGAATGTGTGGCCTTGTTATTTGTCTCCTCTAGTGCAGTTCTTCTTTGCCTCAAAACATATGATGCTGGAGAGAATGTACACCCCAAAACACCCTATGGCACTCAAAGGGTTAACCTTTGTTTAACACCTTGGGGGTTATTCACTAAGTCATGATAAAGAGGTGATAGAGTGGAGATGGCTTCTCCAGTGATATTACTTCCCCAGTTCCTATGTTATTCTATGGAGCCAATTCACTGACATTTCTAGGTGGAGATTCACTAAGCTGTGATAAAGAGATGATAAAGTGGAGATAACTTCTCCAGTTTATCACTTCTCCAGTTCCTATGTTATTCTATGGAGCCTCTGCACTAAGATCTCCAAAGCTGAAGAAATCTTAGTGAATAGGCTCAATAGAATAACACAGGAATGGGAGAAGTGATAAACAGGAGAAGTCATCTCCACTTTATCACCACTTTATCACCGCTTAATGAATCTCCCCCCTTACGTTTTGGAGATCTTAGTGCATAGGCTCCATACTACTCATACCGTGGTGCAGGTGTGCAAGACTTGTTGGCATCAGAGTCCTAATGCTGGGGGAGATTGTTCACTGACACCCTTATACCCTGAACAATAGCCACTGGCATTAGAGTCCAATATCAAAGGAGCTGTGCTGAGAAATTCTAACATGCCCCCCAGTGAGTGTGGTAATATACTGGCACAGCACAGAAACAAGTTAACATAAAGTGCCACTGATAAATAAATATTAATTTATCAAAAACAATGTATGTTACAAACAAATGTCTAATACATCATATGTGGTATTTAATTATATTTCAAATAAATGAAATACATCTCAAGGTGATTGATCCACTTTAACTCTTTGAGTGCCAGAGTGGTATGCAATGCATTGATTTGCAATGCATTGCTTACCACTCTTGCACTCAAAGGGTTAAGCTATATCTCAGGCATGGTTAAAGGGATAGTAATCCTTAAAAGGTAAAAAAACATATGATGTAGGGTTTAACCCTCTGAGTAAAACAAGGGTACGCTACTGCTGAAAGGTGTTTTATTCAAAAGTTATTACAGTTCAAAGTTGTTAAATTTAGGTGCAGTATCTCAATGGCCTGAAATTGTACAGTGGCACTGTTGCTACTCCATCGTATGGCTATTTATGATCCGCTGACTAGAGCTGTCCACAGGTTAGTAGCAACAGCACCACTGTACAATTTCAGGCCATTGAGATATTGCTCCTAAAAAAAAGGGAGTTTGAGCTGTAATACCTTTTGAATATAACAACTCTCAGCAGCAGTGGTACCCTTGGTTTACTTAGGATAATAAACACTACAATATATATATATTTTATCTTAAATATAATGATGATGATGGGAGTTGTAGTCTCCAACAGCTGGAGTGCCAAAGGTTGCTTATGCCTGCTACAAATCCCCCTGCAGCACTGAGGTGCTTTATAAGGAGGAGTCCTGCCAAATTGAGCTTTTGAACATGGTCCACCTCTCTCATCCATCCATCCACTGGGCTGCAGTGGGCAGGCACTCTCCTGTGAAACTGGAGCAGGCTGGTTGCAGTTCACACTTGCAGAGAACAAGAAGAAGGCTGTGTTTACTTTTCATATGGAAACTTAGTTGTGGTGGTAGGCAACTAAGGCTGGGAGAATGGATATAGGTTTGTGGTCTTTCCTGAAACTTTTCCTCCTATGTGAGGTGGCAGCCTCAGTCAGCTTTTTCCACCATCGCTATGATGACCTCGTCCGAGCCCTTTACAACGTGCAAAACCAGTGTCCTTATATCACCAGGATTTACAGTATTGGGAAAAGCACCCAGGGAAGACATCTCTATGTCATTGAGTTCAGTGACAATCCTGGAATCCACGAACTACGTAAGTACTGAGTGTAGCAAGAATTTGGAAGGGGGATGTTCACCTTTATATGAGACATATTAACATTAAAATAAAGACTCAATGCATAACAATTAACAGCAGCAGAAACCATCAGATTCACTTAACTTAAAGGATTATTTTTCGGATTGATGATAATGTATTGTACTTTTGTTTTACATTGCTTGTACATCAAGCAAAACAATAGGCCATATGAAGCAGAACAATTTAGGAGTAAACCAACTTCGCCATAGGTGACAAATAAAAATTCCAGGTGATATAACCTTTTGATTGCCATAAACCCACTGAGTGCCTGGGGGTATGCAACGTATTAATTATATTTTTAACCCCTTGAATGCTTAATAGGTCGTAGTGATGCACTGCATTCAAGGGGTTAAAAAAAAACATTTAAATCTACAGCCATCTGAAGAATGTTTATGCATCCCCCTATGGAGCAGTTGGTATAACCCAGAATTGCACTTCACCACTTATATTCATACAGCCTACCGATGCTGATACACTAAGATGAACTGGCGCAATTCTGGAGCACACCAACTGTGCTATAGGGAATAAATCTAAACTATTGTACCGAAGACCTCTCCAGAATTCAAATGTTTAAAAAGTCCAATTTTAACCAATGGGAATTTGGGGAATTTGTATTTGTCACCTCTGGTGCAGTTGGTTTGCTCCAAAATCGCTTCATTTTTTGTTAGTACTTAGAAAGAAGTTGGAGTAGAGATTGTAGGGATCAATAATTCACTAAAATATGTAAAAAAAAATAACAATACAAAAAAAAATACATTCGCTTTTTTAAAAGTTGTACGCGGTTAATATTTATGAACCCTTTTGGGTGCCAGCGGAATATCGTGTCACAATGCACTGGCTACCCCTCTGGCTCTCAAGGGGTTAAACTCCCAAAACAATGATAAGAAATAGTTGCAAATGTTAACCCTGTGAGTACCCGTGGGGAATGTAACCCAATGCTTTGCAATGTGTTGCGTACCCCTCTGGCACTGAAAGGGTCAATCCGTTCCACTTGTTGACTTTAGTTTGTTTTTGATATTGATAAATCTGTCGTTATTTGCTTTTATTCTCGTTTCGCTAAAATGTTTTTACTAATTTTTTTATAAATAAGCTCTATTAAAAATATGTATTTTGGGAGCTTTCATGCACGTATTGATTAGAAAATCATCGATAGGTGGTACGGCCCAGGGCTATTAACCCTTTGAGTGCCAGAGGGGTACGCAACACATTGCAATGCACTCTGGCACTCAAAGGGTTCATTGTAAACTAAAGACGAAAAGAAAATGAATTAATTGGTCATATATTTTCAATGATTGTCTTATGATTTGCGATTGTTTATTCCTGTTTTATGAGGTGAACTAGTTGAAAAGCCCGTTTACACTGGCCACAGTGCCAGCCGGTCGCGGTGCAGTCATGCGCAGTACTGATATGGAGCAGGGTGATCCAAATACAGACCACGGTCCTGTTTGAGCACCAACTCTGGTCTGACTTCGGAGCGCCCCACTCCATATCTGCTGTGTCCCGGGCAGTCTCTACTGCGCATGACTGCGTCGTTACAAACTGTTTAGTGAATTATTATATAGGATGAGTATTAAATAAGCAAACTGAGGTTGATGTTCTAGGGAGAAGTGAAGCAATTCTTCCACAAACCAAATGCATTGTAGGGGGGACAAATACATATTCCCCAAATTTCCATGGATTCAAATGAGGCTTTTAACTTCTTGAATGGTTAAAATGGTCTGTGACATACTGTGCTGGAGACTTATTTACCAAATAGCTGGAGAACTATTCTGTTTTAATCTCTTCATGACACAGGACACTTTGTACATGATGGATGTGATCACTCTGATTAGCCATCACAGGTATCACATGACTAGCAGCAGACACATTCTCATACCTTCCAAGTGTCCCTCTTTAGGAGGGACAGTCCCTCTTTTAGACCCAAATCCCTCTGTCCCTCTTTCCCACTCTGTTGTCCCTCTTTTTAGGAGATCAGATTGTGTGATGTGTATATAATGTATCACATTGCTCTAGAGCGATAAAACTCACATTAATGTTTGTTTAAACGTCAGTATATGAGTAGGGGTGGGCAAAACTTTCCGCCTCAATCTGAAGTCGGCGAAAAATGGCACTTTCCGCTTGGCGAAAAATTTCACGCGAAAAGTGCTGATTTTCCGCCCATTGAAATCAATGGGAACATAGAAGTTACACACAACACATTACACATAATATTTTATTTCCCAAAGGTATTGTATAAAAGGGGCATGAGGGTGCCTGTGTTTGTGGGGTGTGGGGAAAGAATCAGTTTGAACAAGGAATGTTTTGGGGGGTTGTTTACTGGGATTGGGGGGCACTTAATAAAAAAGAAATCCTAAATAAAATAAAATAAAAAACATAAGACATGGTATAAAGGGGTCTGAGGAGGGTGCCTGTGTTGGTGAATAAATGAATCATTTGAACATGGAATTTGTTTTGGGGGCCTTTCTTGACTGCTATTGGGGGACATTTAATAAAAAAAATAAATCAATAAAATAAGACATTTGTATTTAAAGTGACAGAGACAGGAACTCCCTGACATAAGCTGCCACTGAGGTGGACTGATACTTGACTTGATAGAGTATTTTGTAGAGGATGATTTGTTTGATTTGCTGTTAGAGGCCTTTGTAGAACTTAGACTTATTAGAGGCCCAAGCCCTGAAGAAACATTGATTTGTTGGACTTAAGCTTGTTTGGCACAAGCCCTAAGGAAACATTGATTTGTAGGACTTAAGCTAGTTTGGCACAAGCCCTAAGGAAACATTGATTTGTAGGACTTAAGCTAGTTTGGCGCAAGCCCTAAGGAAACATTGATTTGTAGGACTTAAGCTAGTTTGGCACAAGCCCTAAGGAAACATTGATTTGTAGGACTTAAGCTAGTTTGGCATAAGCCCTAAGGAAACATTGATTTGCATGACTTAGGCTTGTTAGAAACAAACCCCCTAAAAACTGTTTATTTTTTTTGTAGGACTAGTTCTTTTGTTTTGTTTTTTTTTTCAAAAAAAAAAAAATAAAAATGCCCTACTGGCCTAATGCCAGCAGGTCATGTTGGCCAGTGGCCACTGTCAAATGTCCCCCTGAGTTGCAACTGCTGTTCGTACTGCTGCTGTTGAGTTGTTTAAACAGCAGGATGATTAGGCAGCTGAAAGGGAATGGGATCAACAATAGCAGTAACATGGAAGATGGATGATGAAGGTTCCACTTGCCATGACTGGCTCCAGTGATGAGCCTGAGGCACTAGCAGAAGAATAAGTAGCCCCCCAGTATATGTGGAGAAAATAACAAGTTGTCCATTAAATCTTCTCCACCTGCCTCTCCTCCAAAATCATCATGGGTGTGTTGTTATTAGCAGGGCTCAAAATTTACACTCGCCACTAGCCAATGGCGAGTGAAAATTTAGCCCTGGCGAGTAGAAATTCAGCCCTGGTGGGTATGTTTTGGCTTGCAGTGGCGAGTAACTTTTCAGGTCTGGCTAGTAGCAAAGGACTTAAAATTATAAGGCCTGTTATTAGAATATATATTTTTCCCTTGAGAGCAGGAACTGTGGCTTCCATCAGCAACTGCAATGTGCACAGTGTGTGTGTGTGGCAAATAACATCTGGGGGCACAACTATATCCAAACACCATGACACCCGAAACCAAGTACTGCCGCTGTCACTGTACCCCTTGTCTAGACCCCGCTAAGGACACATGACAATTTGCTGACATTTTAATAGTAATGATGAACCCTCGCTGCCAGAATCCTAGCATATTCTGTGGGATGGAATCTCCTCGGGTGCCACCTGATGACCTTGTATCGATTCCCCTCCACCACACTAGCATGTGGGGTCAGTGCACCACACAGTGTGCAATGGGTAGAGATGAACTGCCATATCCTAACATTAACAGAGTGGCTATCATTTGGCGGGGGAGGTAACAATGAATGAGGTGGATTGGCAGGAGATGTACTTGTTACCCTAGAGGAAGAAGGTGATGTTGATGGCGAGCTAGTTGTTTCGCTCATCATGGAACTTCCAGTGTCTGTCTGGGTTTCTTTATTGTTCCTGCTTTTTGATCTCCACCTTTCTGGAGAGTCAGGGGGTACAGTAACAGCAGTGCTAGATTTCTGTAATGGGTGTTTGGCTTTAACATGTTTGGAGTAAAAGTCATGGTGTCTGTGTTTCATGTGTGTTATCAGGGCGGTTGTGCCAAGGTGTGTTTCCTCCTTTCCCCTTCTCACTAACTTGCCACAAATTTTGAACTGTACCGTTGTTGATGATGACTGCACTGTGCCTGCCGGAAGAGAATAATAGTCCCACACCCATGACTTCTAGGGGGAGGAATAGGGAACAGGTGGAGAAGAATGGTCTCTTTCTTCCTCTCCTCCACATTCCCCTTCACTTTTTGTGACAGCGGATAATGTTGCTGCTACTGCCTCACATTTAGCACTGCAACTAGGATTAGGAGGAGTATTGCTACTGCTGGCAAGTGGAACCTGGTCTAGTCCCGCATTAGTTATTGACCCCATTTCCACTGTGTCCACAGTGGTCTGTGACACACTAGCCTGCTCCTCAACACCCTGCTGCCCTTTCATCTCAGCAGCAGCAGAAGTTAGAGAGATTGCAATTTCTGCTAATCTCAAAAGCTGACTGCTAGTGGTCTCAGTTTCTGATAAAAAGACCATCAATGTCTCTTCTACCCCAGCTTCTCCACCACCACCACTAGTCCCTATGTGCTGCTGCTCTGTTCCAGACATCTCACTGCTGCTTGGAAAAAGTGACAAGCAATGTGATAGAGGGCCCCCTGCTGTCACACTTAGCATCATTTTCTCCTTCCCCCCCTGAGTACTACAAGAAAAACTAGCAGCAGGCAAAGTATTGGTGGCAGCAGATTCAGCATTGGTAGCAGGTTCAGCACTGAGAGCAGGTTGAACACTAGTGGCAACACATCTGACAGCAGGTACAACTCTAGTGGCTGCAGGTACAGCAGTGGTGGCACTGGCAGCAGGGGCAGCACATCTTGCAGCAGGCACAGGCAGCTGACCTGTCCTGCTCTCACTAGTACTACCCTTTTCTCCCTCTCTTCCCATTCCCTTTTCTCCCTTCCTTCCCATTCCCTTTTCTCCCTTCCTTCCCATTAAATTCTCTAAGATCCCTTGGGGTGATATAGGGGGACTGGACAGCATTGGTACAGTAGTGGTCCCTTCCTTCTCAGACTCAATGGACACATAATGGTCCTTCCAGCTCCTCCATTGATTATTTTTCACCCTGCTCATAGTAATAGGAGTCACTATGAGCCTTTCCTGCCTCACTTTTTGCAAAATATCACAGCAGAACAGCACAGCACGTCTATCTCACTCTGTAGCTGCTTCTATTGTGTCTGCCTTCAATTAAAACATCACGTTTTTATAATGGAAGTGCGAAAACAACGTAAATCGATGGGCGGAAAATTTCTAGCCATTGAAAAAATGGCAATAAATTTTGGCCAATGGGCAAAAAATGCAAAAATGTTATCCTCTAGTTTTAAAGCAGATTTTCCCTCCAAAAACCGGATAACAATGTAGTTTTTGCGAAATTTCTCGCGGGAACACGGCAACAACTTTCACCCACCCCTATATATATGTGTGTATAAATTAGTCTGTGTAAATAAAATACTTTGATATTGTTATAAGTCATTTATTAGGTTACACAAGGAGGTGTCAATAGGTCATTAAATAGCCTAAAAATTATCGCTAATGCCACACCCCCAGCAGAGCCCCCTAAAACATAAGTGTCCCTCTTTGGCAATGTGAAATGTTGGGAGGTATGCATTCGGTTCCTGGAAGACTATCTTGGTTGTGAGGCATTCTCTGCACCAGTAACCAGTGGGTAGAGGCAGTTATTAGCTCACACAGGAATGCACTGCTATGTTTAATGAAGCAAATTATTAAATAGGATGATTATTTACCCCTCCTCTAGGAAAAAACATCACCAGTGCATTGCTTTGCAATGTGCTGGAAGTGTGTCTAGCATCCAAGGGGTTAAATAATCATTGAAGAGGGCAGCTGAGTGGCAGAAATGCTGTGCTATTCAATCTGCCCATAAAACTCACCTACATTGTCCTGCAGTTTCCTAGTGCATCACTGGTGGGGAATGACTGATATACTTCACCCTTTGAGCGCCAGAGGGGTGCACAATGCATTGCAAAGCAATGCATTGCGTACCCCTCTGGTACTCAAAGGGTTAAAGTGGTAGTAATGTTTCAAAACAAAAGCAGTTCCCATTAATCTTCATAGTATTTGGGCAATGGAGAGTGTTATTTCCATACTGTCAGAGTTGTAGTTCAAGAGTAATTAAATGATAAAGTATCCCCTCCCACCCCTTTTACCTAGTGTAAGCCTCCTCCCCTCAGATGTGGGATTTGGTGACTTGACCAGACAGATCACTGCAAGAGACAATCTTCTTACTGTGAGAACAATGAAAACCCTGCACCCCTTGACAGGTTTTCCTTTATGCTCACTGAACATTGTCCCTCTCTATGATCCATCCGGACAGTCATGCTCTTCTGAGGTACATCAGAAAAAGGGGTGGGAGGTGGATACTTTATCACTTAATTACTCTTGAACTACAACTCTGATAGCATTTAAATGACACTCTCCTAGGCCCAAATACTATGAAGATTAATTGGAGCTGCTTTTATTGTGAAACATTATCCCTTTAATCAAGAACAAGATTTAGATTTAGATTTTGATTATGCTAACATCATGGTGCACAAACATAAAATAAACTCATCAAGTTTGGTCTCTTGAGGTCCTGACTCCTGTGATTCCTATTTCCACTAATCTTTTTATTAAAGGGATTGCAGCTCAGATCATTCATTATATTTAAAGGTACTGACATCTGACTCTTCCTTTTCAAAATGTGCTAGTTAGGCTCTAATGATGACTTTTAACCCTACCGCCCCTTTTCCCAATCTGAAGCAGCCTTCCCTCAGATCTGAAGTCCAGTCACTTGACCAGACAGGGCAGGTTTTCCCTAATACTGTGTGAAGATTGTCCCTCGTTGTGACACACTGTCAGATCTAGGACAGAAATGCTTACATCAGGAAAAGATGTGGAAAGGGTAAAATTCATCCTATCATTACATTCTAATTAGCATGTTGTAAAGAGGAAGAGCATTGGACAGCAGTAATATTAAATGTGATGAACGATCTGAATGCCACATGAAATATTACTATCCCTTTAAACATACAAAATTTTTCACACCATCTCACAATGGTAAAGCATGTGTCAAAGTAAAACTAAGAGCATTTATTATCTCAAGAGTAAAATAGATATTCCAAAGATAGTAGGAGAGAAATGTGAATTCATAAACTGGGAGTTAAAAGAGCTGGACAGTCGCACCGACGTCTGACTAACATGTTTGCATGCATGCACTGCTATGTTTAATGAAGTGTGTTCCCTGCCATCATAATGGTTCTTAACCATTTGAGTGACAGAAAGGTATCCAAAGCACAATTGCATGGAACGTCCATATGCATAAATGGGTTAAAGACTGTGATTGAAATCAGTCACACTATTTAATAATATATACAATATAATATACAATGCAATAAAAACTATTTCAACTGGGGCAGCCACGTTTTTTCAGTTGTGAGCAACATGATCCGAAAGCCGTACATGTAAGGCCCACATAATTTTTTTATTTAATTCTATAACAATGGTGAATATAGCCTGTCAGCTATTCAAAAATATGGATTTATTTATTTATCAAGTCAATGACAATACTGCTTCTTAACAGTAAACTACTCTTAAACTGGCATTCGGTTAGGCCTTACAGGCCTGCTAGTTCATATGTGCTAATTAATTAGGTTTCTGTTAAAAATTTCAGGTGGGCCACACCCTGAGGTTAGGCGGGCCACATTTACACATTGGTCGTCCATGATTTAAACTATTACCTTCAATACATAAAGTTGTATGTTTATGGATAATCTATACATGTGTGCATATATAGGAATTAATTCTATACAGATGTATACAGATACATTCTATAGAGATACAGATGGAATAAGATAACATGTTATTTTAGTTGCCTTTTCATTTACTCTTAAATTATATGTTTGTTGTATATTAAAACCAAACCTGTAATTTACACCAGAAGAGCCCTGGGGACAGTTTATATTTACTGTGCTGATTTATCACTTTTTATCAACACATTTCCCTAAATAGGTAGGCATCCTGCAGCCCTCAGTCTCTTATAGGACTGTAACTACTAACCTTTCATCCTTTTAGGCCAGACTTTGTATGAAAGATACTGAATTGCTACTTAGTAATTATTGGCCCATATGTGAAAAAGGAAAATGGACCAATTCTGGGGCAGACTAACTGCTCCATAGGAGACATTCCCATGTATTTAAATGGTGCTTTTAACTCCTTGAATTCTTAAGAAATATCCAGTGCATTGCAATGAGTTGGAGACTTCACAAGCATTCAAAAATGACATTTAAAAGAATAGTAACCTATTATTTGGACCGTACACATTTTGCAAGTGCATAATACATGAACAAATTTCCTAAACGTTTCATTATTATTTTTTCATCTTCTACACTTTTTTTTAACATTGTAAACAGTGAGCTACCTGAATCTATTTGCACCGAGCTTCCCAACAGGGAACTTAAAAACAGGGGTACAATGTAAAAAAGAAACAATGTAAAATAGAATGTACACAGATAATTCAGTACAATGCAGGAAGAGTGTCACATTTTATTACAACACACAGAGTATTCAGTATGTCAGGGAGAGTGTAACATTGTAAAACATCACACAGGGAATTCAGTGCTGCAGTGGAAGTGTAATATTGTATTACATCACATAGAGTATTCAATGTTGCAGGGAGAGTGTAACATTGTATTACACCACACAGAGTATTAAGTGTTACAGGGAGAGTGTAACATTGTATTACACCACACAGAGCATTCAGTGCTACAGGGAGAGGGTAACATTGTATTACATCACACAGAGCATTCAGTGCTGCAGGAAAGTGTAACATTGTATTACATCACACAGAGCATTCAGTGCTGCAGGAAAGTGTAACAATGTATCACATCACAGGTCTTTCAGAGCTGCAGGGAGAGTGTAACATTGCAGTACATCCTGCTTTGATTGTCTATTGACCAGGTAGCTCTCTGGCAATTGACCATATATAGTATGTACTTATAATACCTGAAATCAAAATAAATGGTTACGATTCCTTTAAATCAATTGAAATGTTGGATTTTTTTATTGGTCCCCTGTGGTGCAATTGGTTTATACTGTAATATGGGATTAGGAGATAAAATCCCATGACATGTTCACAAATAATAGAGTTCAGCCCATGAAAGTAATATACGAATTTACCATCACAGCTAATTTTCTGTGATTATAAATGAGTTTAACTCCTTAAGGACCAACAGAGCAATGTTTTACTCACCAACCCCCCAGGTCCTTAAGGGGTTAAAATCCATGAACGTGCATCAATGGGAGTTTACAAACGCTTTAGTGACTATTAATGCACACATGCCACCAGCATTAACCCTTTGAGTGCCAGAGGGTTACGCAACTAATTGATTTGCAATGCTTTTTATACCTCTCTGGCACTCAATAGGTTAAGATTTTAATGCAAGCAAACCCTGAACACCAGCCCTATAGTGTGTGTTGTGAGGCCATGCACCTTGTTATTACATGAGTTTTACATAAAGCCCCAAAACACCCCTACACTCTCGCACACCCCTTCACTTTGCAATGTGGTCTATAGAAAACAATTTTCATATTAAAATGTAGTCAAAACACCAAACTCCCCTCATTGAAGGCTTCCTAATAAAATGTCAATGGGAAAAGCTTGGATTCCTTGAGTACCACAGCAAATAATCAATTTTGCTTCCATGGACAGGATATCAGGAATGAAATAAAGGTAAATTTTTGAGAATCAATCCAATAAGAATTCATAATCATGGCTGGATTTACATCCTAGGTGCCCTAGGTAAGGCAGTCTAGGTGTCCTTAGCTCTACCCACGGCCACACCCCCAGTTTTCACATAAGCCCCTCTCCCTGTCTCATACAATGTTTCCTGGTCCAGAAAATACCCTTAGCTTATAACAAGCAAGGATACAAAAAAAAAAGCTTTAACCCCTTGGTTGTTATAGAGATCTCTCTTTGAAATTGTTATAGCACCAAAGAGGTTAAATAATATCCTGGCATATAAAACTTATAAAGGACATAGAGATTGCACTGCTGTGGTGTCACCCCCCCCCTAGTCTAACACTTTAGGCAGTTGCCTAGTCTGCCTATTGGGAAATCTGGCCCTGTTGATAGTAGTCATAATTTTTCCCAGATTGAGAGAAATGAAGGGTTATTTGTCTGAGGTTTTCGTGTTTAAAATGCGTTTGTGACCTTTTTAGCATTTTAGCATTTTTATTATTATTTTTTATTTATAAAGCACCTCAGTGCTATATAATAGGGAATAAACATACCGAAACATAAAACAGTACAGACAAAAGCTAGAAAACAAGAAAGCATCAGAGGGCTCTGCTTGTAAGAGCTCACAGTCTAAAGGGGTTAAATGACAGTCTGTCTAAACTGAATCATTTTGACAACACCGTAAACACTGCTAGTAATTTGCATCTGTGCAATAACTTTGCCTTCAAGGATTTCTTTTGAATGACAATTGCTAGTGGGTTGGACACTGACATAAAAAGTAACTTGTTTTTCACTTGTAAGATCTGAATGGATTGTGTTGCACTGTTTGCATGCCGCTAGCTAAGGAACAGTCCTACAAACTGGTCCATTGATTAAATGAGGAGAGGGTCATAGCAGCAATTAGGTTATGACAATTCTTCCTATCCACCCTAATTGTTTTTCTGTGCATCTTAATCGGTCCCTCTCCGTTTTGATTATAGTGTAGATGTCTTTTCTTTATACAAGTCATTTGTTGTAACAAACCTGACCAGCCTAAAGGAATGATTTTAATATCAAAAGCTCTCAAAAAGCTAATGCCATTGTGTGTAGTATTTCAATTAAAAGCAGGGGTTGAATAATGTGGCCTGGGGGCCTGTTTTGTCCTTTCTATGCCTTTTTTTTCTGCCCTGAGGAAACTTTGTAAATCCTCCTCAATAAAACAAGAGTAAATGGATCATTGTTAATATGTGTAACTAGTGTAATAGCCCTTGTACGGGCCAAGGTAAGAGGCCGGTCCTGCTCTGCGTCCTGCTGCCGAAGCAGTAATGCACTGTAGAGTTTGCTCAAAAGCACAGAATGCTCCCAGCACAGAACTCCCAGCATTCTGTCCGTTCGGGCAGTCTCTACTGCGCTTGACGGCTTCTGACAAAGATCCTAGTGAATTATTATATAGGATGATTATTTACCCCCCTCTAGGAAGAAACATCACCACTGCATTGCTTTGCAGTGTGCTGGAAGTGTGTCTAGCATCCAAGGGGTTAAATAATCATTGAAGAGGGCAGCTGAGTGGCAGAAGTGCTGTGCTATTCAATCTGCCCATGATACTCACCTACATTGCCCTGCAGTTTCCTAGTGCATCACTGGTGGGGAATGACTAATATACTTAACCCTTTGAGTGCCATAGGGGTGCACAATGCATTGCAAAGCAATGTGTTGCATACCCCTCTGGTACTCAAAGGGTTAAAGTGATAGTAATGTTTCAAAATAAAAGCCGCTCCAATTAATCTTCATAGTTTTTGGGCCATGGAGAGTGTTATTTCAATACAGTCAGAGTTGTAGTTCAAGAGTACTTGAGTGATAAAGTATCCCCCTCCCACCCCTTTTACTGATGTAACACTGCTCACCTAAGATGTGGAATCTGGTTCACAGACCAGACAGCTCACAGCAAGAAACGATCTTCTTACTGTGAGAACAATGAAAACCCTTCTCCCCTTGACAGGTTCTTCAGGTTTTTCCTTTATGCTAATTGAAGATTGTCCCTCTCTGTGATCCATCTGGACACCACCTTTCTGTTCTGAGGTGAGCAGTGTTCTATCAGTAAAAGGGGCAGGGGGATAGCACTGAAATAACACTCTCCATGGTCTAAAAACTATGAAGATTAATTGGAGCTGCTTTTATTCTGAAACGTTACTATCCCTTTAATTTGGTACTGATTTACCAAGGTAGGAGTTCTTTAGGCATCAGTCGGTTATAAGTATCTATTTTAGCATCACAGTCTCTTTCTTGCATATAGTGATCTCTATTGAAGGCTGCTTTTTGGCCACACCTCCTCACAACAAACAATGGGCTGAAAGACTTAAGTTATCTGATTTTGTTTTACCGAAACAACTAGCAGTGGATTAAAACAAAGATCAAATGCAAATAAACAATATATATATATATATATATATATATATATATATATATATATATATATACACATAATATAAGATAAATGCTATTTGAACCTACGTAAGTAAGATCTGAAAAACAAATTAAGAGCTGCTTATTCTCAGGGCTTAGTTTCCATTGTATATAACCCTATTTCCTTTTTAGGTTTTACTGTTCATTTATGGTGCATTAGGATTAAATGAATATATATGTGAATGTGGGAACATTCTCTTACCTAAAATAAAAGCAACTTGTATTTTACTCTTTAGGTTCCTTTAATGGGACACTAACACGTACATGTAAAGGTATCCCTTTTTACCTTATTAGCAGTATAAATGCATCCTGGAGCCTTTTATCTCATTGAGTGCCAGAAGGGTGTTCAACACATTGTTCTGCAATGTGCTGGACACCCCCTCTACATGCAAAGAGTTAAAGTTCTCTCGGAGGCTGCTTACACCAGAAGGATCCCCCCATTGCTGCCCAAAGGAGTAGCCATCGCAGTTGTTTCATGGGCTCTTGTTCTTCCTATACACATATTGACCTGTGGTAGGCTTCTGCATGATCTGTTGAAGTCTATCACTCTGCTACCAGGAAGTAGCTGTATATCCAAGAGCATGCTGGTCAACCCCCTTTTTTGGGGGGTGAAAGGCAAGAGGCAGCCTTCCATATGGTTGGTTTGTCTCAGAGAGGACCATAGGCAGTGGGGTTGCTGCAAGGGGTTTTGGTATTAGGGAGTAAGCTTTAGTGAATTCTGAGTTTTGGAATATACATGTTCTTGTGCTGAATGAACTAAAGAAATTGCACTGAATCCATGTCATGAAGCACTTTGAAAATGCAAGCCTCATAGCCAGCATAATGTTATATGCAGTTTTAATACAATTATGTTTTTAAGGCTCCATAATGTTAGACGCTCTTATAATAGGATGACGTTTAAACTCACTGTAATGTTAGGAGCTGTTTTAATAAGGAGACATTTTAAATTCAGCCTCGTTCCACATTTAATTCATATGGCTTTTGTTTTCTAGTGGAGCCAGAATTTAAGTATGTTGGAAACATGCATGGTAATGAGGTACTGGGGAGAGAATTACTCATCCAACTGGCTGAGTTCCTATGTGAAGAGTATCGGAATGGCAATGAGAGGATAACTAGACTCATCCAGTCCACGCGGATACACATTATGCCTTCCATGAATCCAGATGGATATGAAGTAGCTGCAAATCAGGTACATAAACATACTTTATATTCCCAAGCACTAATGAAGGAATAGTATTGCTTTATTATTAAAAAATTATTGTAGATATTTCCTGCTGAAGAAAACAAGGATAAGCTGAGAGATGCTTCATTCAAAAGTTATAATGGCTCGGACATACTTTTTGAATACAAATTCAATTAATTGGAAATTGCCACTATATGTCAATGTTGTAACTGTTTTATATGGAGAGATACAGCCAGGGACCAAAAAAAAACAAAAAAATATGCATTTTGTAGCCTAATTTGAGAGAGAACTCTTTTGTAGCCTAATTTGAGAGAGAACTCTTTTGTAACTTCCAGAACTAGGAGTACCCTGAAAATAATAGTAACCCTTATATTCTGACTTTACGAATTCTGCAAATACATAAAATGCACAGTTTCATTTCCTATAATGTGTGTTTATTTTTTTCAACATCATCTTTTTTTACACGTTTATGCTATATTATGTTATGACTATGAGTTACCTCGATCTGTTGGCAGACAGCTTTCTGTCTGGGAACAGGAAAGCAGGTCTAATAATACAATATAAAATAATACAGTGTAAAACGGAAAGCATACAGAACATTGAGACTGTAACATTGTATTACATCACACAGAGCATTCAGTGATTCAGAGACTGTAACATTGCATTGCATTATATAGAGCATTCAGTGTTGCTGACAAACTGTGATATTGTATTACACCACATAGAGCATTCATTGCTGCACAGAGAGTGTAACATTGTATTACATCACACAGAGCATTCAGTGCTGCACAGAGACTGTAACATTGTATTACATAACATAGAGCATTCAGTGCTGTACAGAGACTGTAGCATTGTATTACATCACACAGAGCATCCAGTGCTGCAGATACTGTGACATTTTATTATATCACACAGAGCATCCAGTGCTGCAGATACTTTGATATTTTATTATATCACATAAAGCATTCAGTGCTGCAGAGATTGTAATTTTGTTACACGACACATAGCTTTCAGTGTGCACAGACTATAACATTGTATTACATCACATGGAGCATTCAGAGAAGCACATAGACTGTAACATTGCGTTACATCACATTGATCATTCAGTGCTGCTGAGACTGTAACATTGTATTACATCACACAGAGCATTCAGTGCTTCAGAGAGATTGTAACATTGTATTACTTTGTGCTTTGATGGTCTTTCGACTGTCTGTGGTAATGGAGATCCAAATAGCAGGCACACAAAAGTATAGAAAAATTAGGTGAAGATGAAAAGAAACTGAAAATAATGTAGTCAATTTGACTGTACATATAATGCATTTGCAGAATATGTAACCTATATGTATTAACCCTTTAAGGACCCGCAAAGCACGTGGCAATCACTTAAGAACCAGGGACCATTTTCTTTATTTCTCTGATCTGACTCTGGACTCCCCAAATGGCATGCAGCCATGCGGGGATCCCAGAATTCCATGACGGTCCAGGACCATCATCGGTCCTTAAGGGTATAACAACCCATGACAGTCCAGGACAAAGTGGTTTCTGGTTCTCTGTCCACCCGGCCCAGGCCTGCATGGGGATGGAGACCGGCCGCATGTAGAAAATCAGGGATGGCAGTTTTCACAGGAGTGGGCTACGACCCCTGTCCACTCCTGTGAAAACGGCTACATTGATACTTTCTGCTGCAGCACTCCACCAGGTTTCTGATATGCACGGTGCGCCCAATCACACAGGCAGTGCAGTGTACCATTCGCTAGTGTTAATTATAAAGGGTTATTGTTCCTTGAAGCAAAGAACCCCAGTCAAATGGCTTACTTTTTCTTGAGGTGCCGCTGTTCTCTCTGAACACTTGGGAGCAAGGTGATCACTTTTGGATTCCTCTATAATGCCCAATCCCTTTTAGCTGACAGGTGGCAAACAAGCCTGACCATCTGAGCAATATGAATCTTCATGGCCCCTTGTCAAGTATGTAGGGTCTAGTTCATGAGGTTTTAGAGAGATCTCAAGCATCTAAAGGGTTAAATAGATGTAATTAATTTTTAAACCTTTGAGTGCCAGAGGGGTTGTTCCTCAATTCTTCAGTTACCCCTCTGGCAATCAAAGAGTTAAAGGAGCAAGAAATCCTATAAATTAAATAACTTAAAACTTTATGGGCGAAAGGTTTGTACAACACATTACGAAGCAATGCACAGCGCACCTCTCTGGTACTTAAATGGAACTTTCATCCGATATAAAGTCGCCCTGCTATAATTAAGCAGGTAGCGACTAGCTTCAGAATAAATATTTTATCTTTGAAATATAGGCCATTCTAAAGAAATCCATCATTGTAGGAGACTGACAGCCGGGTTAGCGCAGTCTGCGTGCCTGCGCTGTCAGTCCTTCTAGTTACCATGTGGTACACTGCAATGCTTCTTACAAGAGACCGGGATTGACAGCACAGGCATGCAGACAAGGTGTCTGTGCTGTAGCCTGGGTTCCGGTCTCCTAGGATTACTGATTTCTTTAGAATGGCCAACGTTTCAGAGGTAATAGATGTTTTCTAAAGCTAGACGCTACCTGCTTAATTATAGCAGGTCAACTTTATAGCGGGTGAAAGATCCACTTTAAAAGGTTAAAGGAAAATGAGCATTGAAAAATTTATATTGGGGTATATCATTTTAATAGAGTGCGTTCCGTACCCCTCTGGCAATCAAAGGGTTAAAGTGGAACTACCACCGCTAAACAACTTGATGTCTAATAATTCCCCACCTGGCAACTAGCTGCTTAGTAGCGCTAGTCTCCAGAATTATTACCTTGTTAAAAAGATTTTCCCTTTCTTCCCCAGCTGATAGGCAGGACAGAGAGCAGACATCTTTCAATAGTGATGTCTGCACGCCTGCTCTGTCAGTCCCAGCCTGCTCTAGGAGGCATTGCTAGGAGCCGTTCAGCTCCGGAAGGGACTGACAGAACAGGCGCGCGGACATCACTATGGCAAAATGTCTGCACTCCGTCTTGCCTGTCAACCCGGGAAGAATGGAGAATTCTATTGAATAAGGTAATAATGGGGAATTATTAGCCATCAAGTTGTTTAGCTGTGGTAGTTCCGCTTTAACCTTTTAAATGCCAGAGATGTATCCAGTGCATTGCAAAGCACTTGACACCTCTCTGGAAATCAAAAGGTTAAGTTCAGTCTTTGCCATTTCACCTTTGTTGATCCAGAGGGAAAAGGACTATTGAAGCCATTTCCAACCAAGCTCCAAGCAAGTAAAAATAATTCCTTCCTCACTCACAGGCAAAAAGATATTTAAAAACCACCCAAAACTCTGCGCTAAATACAACACGTACAGTACTGGAAGGCAGAAAAAAATCCTAATACAAAAAACCTGACAGGGGTAATAAAGTCCTTATAACCGTCTTCCCTTTCTTGGTGCTGCTTTGTCTTTATTAATCCTTGGTAGCCGGATCCTCTCACCACATGCAAAAAAATACAAAAAAACAAGCGCACACAAAAAATAAGTGCAGACTGTTTGATTCTTCGTATCGGACACCTTCACCACGTGAGATATTAATATCACCACCTCTTTCACCGTGGGAATCACCTTCTATGGTGAGTATAATAGATATACACTCACCTTTACCAGAGGCGAACCAGCCTCTTGGTTTAAGAGCCTATACTGGATAACCCCCAGTATGGGTATCAAATCTCTGCCTCTTTTCCTCTGCCCGTCGTCACCTCCTTCAGCGTCTCTCCTCCGTCCACTTCTTCCCCTGCTGGGCTACTCCAACTAAAGGTTAACCTCCAATCAGGGCTCACTGGGACCAAATGGGATATAACTAAAGGGGCTCAGGACTCATGAGGCTAATAATAAATCTCTATTTATTAAAAATATATATGTATAGATCCATACACTAAAAGATAAAAAATATATATAAAATATATAAAAAATACAAAGATATACAAATATACTCTGATGATAAAACGCCCTACGCGTTTCACAGCCTCCCGCTGCTTCTTCAGGGGCACTTTCAATATCAATCACTTTTTATCATCATCCCATACCTCTTATATAGTTTGCCTTTTGATTCTCTGGCGCCAAAAAAGCTCGGATCCACCACATCTTGACCCGGAACTTCATCACCACCTTCCCCTCCTGAAACGCTCATGCGTTCCAGTACTTACTTCCGGAATCAATATCCACTTCCGGGGCATGTAAACATCTCCGGAAGATTCTTCCCCAGCTGTATAGGAATCTCTTCTTTCTCCAATGCGCATGCGCGCATGTGGGTGTCAATCGGCAAAATAACGCAAGAACACCCCGAGCACGTCACCAACCAAGATATTTCCCTATTTCCACTGAAACCAACTGTTCTTCCAACAAACATATGTAACATTTAATTATTTTATGTCAGATCCCTGAAATCTAATCTAATCTGGTTTTCAAGCACATGTTTTAGACCATTCCAATGAAGGGATTCCTTGTAAGTAACTAGATCTCGGCACTTCTCAAGCGCCTCAGTGTCGACCAACACTAATCTCCTGCTGACAGCTTTACAGCTGTCAGTAGGAGACAGCGAACTTTAAACGTCTGTATCTCTTAAACCATAGCGGTTTGAGAGATACGGTTTTTTGCATATAGCTCAGCTTTTTAAGCTCTTCTATATGCAAAAAACTTTTTGTTGGACATTACTAACACTTTAACATGTAAAAAAATATATATTGTAGCGTTTATCCCCCCCCGAGTAAAAAAGGGTACTTTCACTGCTGAAAAGTGTTTTATTCAAAAGTTATTATGGCTCAAAGTTGAATTTTTTAGGTGCAATATCACAGTTGCCTGAAATTGTACAGTGGCACTGTTGTTACACCATCCTATAGACAGCTCTGGTCCGTAGACCATAAATCTCCATAGGATGGTGTAGCAACAGCACCACTGTACAATTTCAGGCCACTGTGATATTGCACCTAAAAAATTCAACTTTGAGCTGTAATAACTTTTGAATAAAACACCTTTCAGCAGTGGGAGTTCCCTTGTTTTACTCAGGGTGATAAACCCTACAATACATATTTTTTTTACATTTTAAGTATTACTATCCCTTTAAAGTCGACCTGTTACCTACAAAGATTTTAGTCTCATTAAATGTATTTATTTAAGCTTCCTATAGCTACTGATTTCCATTCTACAGACAGTTTAATAGTTTTACAGATATTGGATTTAGTAGTTTGGAATCTAATCTCAGCAGAACTTGTTTTCTGACTTGGGGCTCGATACTATGTCTACCGGTAAAACAGTCAGTGAGGCAAAAATAAACACTGAACAAGAAACCTACTTGTGTACCATAGCTATCCTGTAGCTGGACTGGTACATTGACCAATCAGAGTTGGTGGTCAAAATCCACATTGTAGCCAAACATTTGTTGCAGATTTTTTTTCCCACAACTCACGCTAAATAGAATGTGTTGTGGGAACATCAAAGGAAAATGGCTAACTCTCATTGTTTGAGAGTGAGCACAAAACACAGTCACCCTCTCCCCACCTCTCAAACACTAACCCCACACTAGCCCTAACATGAACAAGAAAGTGAAACAAAACTAGCCCTAACACTTTCCAAAAAACACCCCTACCCCATAGGTGTAATACTTACCTGTCAGTCTTCTTCTGTAATCTTCTTTCTTCTTCATCTTCTGTCCTCTTCATCTTTAGCTTCAGTCTTCTTAGCTTCTTTTTCACAAATAGCTGCTGGTTCTATAATAAAAATAAAAAGGTTGAAATTAGTCATGTTCCATTAAAGGGTTAGTAATGCCCAAAATAAAGTTTATTTTATATGGTAGTTTTTAGAAAATAAAGTATTTGGAGAAAAGTCCTATCTCTCAAACCTTTATGGTTTGAGAGATATCCTCCTCTAAAGTTCACCCTTCCCTCCCCTTCTCCTGATGCCAGTGCTCTACTGACAGCAGGAGATCCCAGTCCAGGGACCAGCTGGCGGCTCTGCCACAGGGGTGAAAAATCGTTATTGGAAAATAATTACTTTATTGGAAAGGTCTACAAAGTGTGCCTGGTTTGCAAGCACACTTTGTAGACCATTCCAGTGAGGTAGTTCTTTTTAAATAACGCAATTTTGGCTCTGCTGAAGAGCTTCCTCGAGTTGGCCTATTCGAATCTCCTGCTGTCAGCTTTACAGCTGACATCAGGAGAAGGGGAACTTTAGCGAAGGATATCTCTCAAACCATAAAGGCTTGAGAGATAGGGCTTTCTCCAAATACCTTATTTTTGTAAAATCTAACAAATAAAATAAACTTTATTTTGGCCATTACTAACCCTTTAAAAAATCTCAAATGACAGTCTGCCCCCAAGAAATCTCCAAACTCAAGTCCGTGATGTGCAATATAATTGAAATACATATGTGCATGATGCCACCAATAAATAATTCCTGATGCCTCCAGATAAAAAATCAACAACACCCCCCCAATTACCTCCCAGGCCATTGCCTGAGCAATAATGAAAATTGAACAGAGACTGGCTTTTATATGGCCAGTCTCTGTTCAAAATGGCTCCCACTCTACCATTGGCTGGGATGTGTGCTTACGCACCTCTCAGCCAATCAGCTTCTAGTGTAGGTGGGGGGTTGTTAATCTTTTTTCCATTGAGAATTATTTATTGGGGGTATCATGAACATATGTATTTCATATTATATTATGCATCATGGCCTTGTGTTTGGAGATTTCTTGAGGTCATCGTGGACTGTTATTTGGGATTTTTCAGTGGAGCATCACACGTTTTAACTTTTTTATTTTTATTAAAGAACCAGCTGATATTTGTGTAAAAGAAGATAAGAAGACAGAAGATGCAAATGAAGAGGACAGAAGATGTTGAAGATAGAAGATTAAAGAAAAAGACTGACAGTGGATGACCAGGGTGCTGAAGTCACAGCTGGACATTGTGATTAGAAGTAAGCGTTTATTGTGAATGGCTTTTGTTAGTTTTAGTGGAACTAAACCTGTGAGCTCCAGTGAGGTACGAAACACTCTGCAATGCATTGTATACTTCAATGGCATTCGTACTGTTAATCCTCTTTTGGTTTCACTCATGTTTTTATTTACTTGGATGTATTGATATGTGGCTTAGGGCCTCATATCAATACATCCATGTGTGACTAGTGTAGAGATCACAAGCTACGCATGTGTTTGTGTGTGCTAGAAACCACTGTTCTAATGCACGTCAGTGGTTTTTAGCACACGTTAGAGACTCAGTGCCTTCCTCTGATGGTGCAATTTTTTTGACAAAAAAAATTAGTCCCTTAACATGTGTTAGAGCCACCACATGTAATGGAATGCCATATTCAACTACTTTTTCACTGTATCCAAAGAACCTACATTTTGCACCCATTGGACATTTTTATGTGTCGGGAGTTTCTGACAGCAGTTAATAGCATACCAAACTGTGCTTTCAAAACCAACGTAGCCATTTGTAGGCATAGTATTGAGCTCTTGGTCAGAAAAAGATTCCATAATTACTCACAAGTCCAGGAAATCACCTCTATCTACCTTCTTAGGCTGTTAGAATCACCAAATTCCACCAGAGGGCTGGAATAAATGAATGGGGAGGAATGATCATGCAGATACTTTCAAGATGGAGGATCCTGAAAAAGGTGATGGTCCTCAAAGTAAAAGCTTTACAGAGTTAGGATATACATAGTAGTAAAGCACATTTTAGTACACAGTTATTTGGTTTGGGGGATTATGGAGAGGTGTGATTGTGTTTTTAAACTGCTATGAATACATAATAGATTTCTTATTAACTCTTCAGGGCCCAGACTCAAATGGATACCTGACTGGGAGAAACAATTTTCATGATGTAGATCTGAACAGAAGCTTTCCAGATCTTAATATTGTCATGTATTATAATGAAAAACATGGAGGACAAACCCATCACATTCCACTTCCAGACAACTGGGAACATCAGGTATGTGCCAGAATATTTACTTATATAACTGTATACTGTTGCAGAAAGAAATACAAACTGTATTCATAATAAGCATGAATTTCCTTCTTCATATTCAACAAGGCTGGAGCACACCATCTGCTCCCTAGGGGACAGATGCAATTATCCATTGATTTTAATGGGGCCTTTTTAGTGCCTTGAATGCTAGAGAGGTTTTCAACATTACCTTCCCCAGAATTCATAAGCTTGAAAGCCCCATTTAAATAAATGTGAATTTCGGGAGTTTTTAATTGTCCATCATGGTGTACTTGGTTTGCCCCAGAATTGCTCAGATTCTTATTAGTACATCAGTTTAGTTTGCCAGACTCAGTGGGGTCTATTTAATTGATAAGTGCAGACAAAAGGCAAAGAGCGACGAGAGCTGTGCCAATCTTATTTAAAATATTGCCAGGGCTGGATTTCCTAGTAGACAGAGTAGGCACCATTATAGAGCTCCAAATTTTGAGGGGGGCGCCTCAGCTCAGCTGTACTGGCCACATCTACATTCTGATTTGAGGGAGTGGTTAACGTAATCTCAGTGTCCCAGTTTTATACGCCTTATAAGGGGTACGGAGAGACCTACATCACATTGTGGAGATCTCCCTACCAACCAAGTGGATATCCTATATTATAATTTGCTAAGTATGTTTGTCAGAAGCCATCATGTGCAGTAGCAATTGCCAGCGCCGCTGCTGATATGGAGAGGGGTGCTCCAAATTCAGACCGGAGTCCTCTCTGTGCAGAGAGGACTACGGTCTGAATTCGGAGAGCCGCACTCCATATCAGCTGCAGCTCGTTCGGGAAGTCAGTACTGCGCATGACTGCAGTGCCGCCATGTATAAATGTTTTTTTTTTTGTTTGTTTTTTTCCTTGATTGTTATAGGTCAAGGGTATTTTCTGTGCCAGGAAAAAGGGAATAGGGCTGGAGGCAGGATCATGTGAATAGTGGGAATGTGGGTACTCCTGGGATTTAACCCTTTGAGTGCCTAAGAAGTATTCAAAGCATTGCTCTCTGACACTGAAAGGTGTTAAATCCAGCCCTGAAGATTGCAGATAGATAGATTGTAATTAGAGGCTTCTAACAGAGTGGAGCTGCATTTTTGTTAAGGTATAGACTGATAAAGTCTATTATAGAGAACTTACAGATGTTGTAATGTATGTAAAACAGCTATTTATTTTGCAAAGTAAATTTTTAACCCTATGAGTACACTGACACTCAAAGGGTTAATTGTTTTCTAATAACCCAAATGTTATTTATTTATTTTTGTTTTAAATAACCAGTGCATTCTTTTATGTCATTCCAAACATTGTCTCTTACATTTTAATGGAGTTTGAAAAAGCACCCGTATCTGGAAAGAAAAATTTAACCCTTTGAGTGTCAGAGGGGTGCGCAACGCATTGCAAAGCAATGCGTTGCGTACCCCTCTGGCACTCAAAGGGTTAATAAAATGATGAAATGTAAGAGAATAAAATGTAACAGTTAAATTAAAAGCTGCTTTGTAACTTGCCCATGTATTTTAAATGAATGTATTTTTTAAATTTCTTGCTTTTCAAGTATAAAGTTTTTTTGTACTTACCTTGTATAAAATGTGCTTCCCACTCCCAGTAAGGTTAGTGCCTCTGTCTGCCATCTGTAAAAGAAGCCTGTGACTCATCTGTATTTGAGAAAGATCATAAGACCTCTTTCTCAGGAGAATTTTTTTCAGGTTACTAACATCTCATTTTTAACCCTTTGAGTGCCAGAGAGGTATCCAAAGCAATGATTTGGATACGTAGCTGGCAGTCAAAGGGTTAAGAAGAATTTTAAGTTGTTTTTTTGTTAAAGTTTAATAAGCAGCTACAGCGTGTATGCATACAGATGTTTTAATTCTTTATGACCTGCCAAAGAACTCGTAGCCCTGGCGGGTCAACAGTATTGCCAAACAGATCTCAGGTAAGTGACCTCCGGTGCCCACAGATACCAAAATAGTTACTGCAACATTTAATTTTTCACGTTTTAGAGTAACATAGTAACATAGTAGATAAGGCTGAAAAAAGACATGCGTCCATCAAGTCCAGCCCATGCCAATAACGCCCCTGTTGATCCAGAGGAAGGCAACAAAAAGCCCTCTGGAGCAATTTCCAGTGTAGGTGTGTGTGTGTGTGTGTGTGTGTGTCAAATAGTTCCCCGGCTCAATATCCTATTTGCTTTGAAGCCATCTGTCATAACTGTCAATATTGTTCTGTGCTAGATAGGCATCCATTGCTTTTTTGAATGCAGTTACATTATCTGCAAGCACAACATCCCGAGGCAAAGAATTCCATAGCCTTACCGCCCTTACTGTAAAGAATCCCTGCCTGTGTTTTAGTCGAAAGCGCCTTTCCTCAAGTCTTAATGGATGACCTCTTGTTCTTAGCGCAGCTCTTTGTGTAAATAATTCATTGGATCGTTCTTTGTATTGACCTTGAATGTATTTGTAAATGGTAATCATATCACCCCTTAGACGTCTCTTTTCTAATGTAAACAAACCCAGTTTGGCTAGTCTCTCTTTGTAACTCAGATCCTCCAATCCCTTTATCAGTTTTGTTGCACGTCTCTGCACCTTTTCAACAAAACATAGGGCTTTGACTGCAGCTCACTCTTTCCTAAGTCAACCCTAGCAGTCTATGACACTGTAAGCAGAGGACCACAGAGTCCATGACTTTAAATATCTGACTTTTTTGATACAAACATCTCACCTACCAGCCAAGGGGTCACTTTTCCCATCTCTGCGAAATGCTGATTGGAACCAGTTTGGGGCTTCATAGCACAGCCCATGGCTTTGTACTGTCTCATAGTAATACATGTTAGTTGTCCTTTAACAAAATACTAAGGAGATACTATCATTGCAAATTCTATAATCCTGTTTAGCTCTGAACTCTGCTTTTAATTGTGCAGAGTAATGTTGTGTTTCATGTCCTTGTCAGTTTGCATAAAATTCAATTTTTGCTTGTTTTTTTGTTTTTTGTTTTTTTTACTAATCCTAGTTTATTCACATTCCAAATAAATCTCCAAAGCCTTTATCATACTACATAAATATGTGGGTCTTTGCCATGGGCTAATAGAGAAAGTTCAACTATAAATCATCACAAGACTCATTTTAGTGTGATCGGGAGATGTCATCTGATCACCAAAAATAAAGTACCCCAGATACAGAGTGTAACGGATACCCAAGTCCCTGGGTTGGACTCAGGCCGTCGTTCCAGTTTCTCCCTCCAGAGGTCAGCTACAAGCAGGCAGCTCCACCGGTTACTCCAGCAGCATTTCTTCCTAGGATGGGGGACAACAGAAGTCCCTTGATACCATCCAGCGACAGAGAGACAGTTCAAACTGCACACACTTTATTGCACAAACTTCCAGTCTTATATACATGGTGAACCACATCAAGATACAATACTAGACAATGGACAGTGACAGATGGTGTAAACATAACACAAAGGGCCAGACATGATTACATTATTCATACAAAGGGAATGATGAGGGGTAAATACTGTGACAAAAGGATGAGGGACTCGAATACACATCTTTACACAATGGCCAGGGGGTTGAAGCATCTTTGAATATTCCGCTTCAACCCCTGGCCAATCAGGAGCCTGGAATCCGATGGCCAATCCTGGCCAATATCATCATTGCTGTCTCAGCCAATCGGAACCAGTGGGCGGGCAGCTAACTGGCCAATCCAAGGGGCGCCTACTTTTCCCATGCAAAGTCAATGGAGTCCCTTTAACTCAGACTGGCCAATCAGGGAGCCGCCTACTTTCCCATGTAAAGTCTATGGGGTTTTTCTGTACAGGTTGCCCCGCATAGCAGCCAGCCTAGGGCTCCGTTCTACCAGTGAATTCAGTCTTTTGGAGGAGCTGTTCTCCACGTAACCCCAACCAAACAGTCAGACTCTGATCCACTGGCCGCCAAAATGACCCTTAGGCAGCTGGCTGCTGTAGTTTTATAAATCGCGGCCAAGTAACGGCCTAGGGTCCGTTACACAGAGTTGGCTGGGTGAATGTATGACTGTGACTCATCTCTGAATGAGGCACTAGAATTGCTGCTAAGTCCCTATGCCTACTTAATGTCAATTCACTAAGCTACGTATGCCAAAACACCTCCCCTTAATGCCAGTTACGCTAAGAGGAGGGCATTGGGCAGACTGTGGGTGTTTTTGGGGAGTTCCTTTTTTCATCACCAAATATACTCTTGCTGTGATCCTTCAAAATTCAAGGTGAGCAGCATATAAATTACACTGTTCTCTCTTGTCAAAACTCAACAATCATGTATTCATGGCATATATGAAAGATTAGTCATATTGCTATAATGGTGTAAGAAAGACTTGCTCGTATGTTATTTCTACTCTCCCATGCACATACACCTAACAGCTGGGAGACCAACAGTCCTCTGACAAAGCATCTTAGGAAGTGGAAAAGCACAGGGGCCCAGATTCAGCCATGAGGAGAACAAGGAGTTGATCCATAGTAAATCCATCACAGTGGTGTCCTCTTCGACACTGACTGTAAAGGCACAGCGCCCCGTGCCGAGCAGCTTGGAAGCAGATATTGGATGACGTAAATGCCATCAGCAACCACAGGCACATCATCAATGTACTCAAGCATCAGTAGCATGATTACAGGCTGGTGGTAAAGAGGAACATGTGCCTGGAGGACAGGTCCAAGCGTACCACTGAGGGAGAACCACGAGAAGTCATGATATACATCTCCTGGTAGGAAATGCTGAGGTGGTCCATGGCGTTTTAAATCGTGAGCGAATTAACAAAGAGGTTTCAATATGGTGTGTGCCTGGGACCTTCAGGAACATAGCATAATCTCAGTTGTCAAAGTTATCCCATGTTGTTCAATTCCTTGAGGACCAGACTGGTGTGCAGTGTATTGTGAGGCAACGTTTACACACCTCTGCAGTTCTGAAAGGTTGAAATGTGTACTCCTACCCCTGTTTGCATTTCCAAATGATAGTTGAAACCTTCCCCTAATCCTTTGAGTGTCATAGGGTTGTCCAATGGATTGCCAACACAATCTTTTAGACACCCCTTGAGCAATATGAGGACATTAGGTTCATACAAATATTCCCATGTTTAGCCCAATTTTGGACATCCTGTGGCTCTCCATCTGTTGTGGAATACCACTCATATCATCCCTGGCCAACTGTTGGCAAGTTGGGAATGATGAGAGCAGAAATCTACAACAGCTGGAGGGCCTCAGGTTGTTCAATCTTCTTTCAGGTAAACTAACTGTACTATATGGGTCAAATAACCATTTTCGAATATAAACTCTATTGTCTTAACTTTTGTTTTCAACCACTTGAATGCTAGATTGGTCTCTAATGCATTGTTTCACTCTGTATTGCAGACCTCTAGAGTGATCAAGAGATTAAAAACAACTTTAAAGACAATATCCTTTTTTGGATGTGTCCTCAATGGCGATGGTTCTCACTGTGCCCCCAATAAAAGGCTAGGACTTGAGGATCTCTCAGCTTGAGCACAGGTGATTAAATTAGAGGGTCAGTCATTGTAATTGATACATCTGTGCTGAAGCTGTAAAAACATCAAGTCCTGGCATGTTAGTAGGATCTGAGGGTACGGATGAGAACCAGTCTCTTTTGTACAGTTGTTTTGACAAAAGTGCAAAACAAGACAAATTCCTCTCTTTCCTCTCTCACAGCCTTCAGATCTCATCAGGGCCAGCAGAAGTAGTACCTGTGGGCCCCCTCACTGAACAGTTACAAACAAGCAACCTGGAGGAGGCTGAACAAGAGGAAGCGCTTGTCTTCGAATATGGTTAATTCGGAGCCATTCAGACATGGCGGAAATCTCAGAGCCATTCGTTTTAAGAAATCCGAAACATATCTGGGCAGAATTTCAGTACAAGATTCAGATGACGTTCTCCCCACGTGCGTGCTACTTTCCCTCCCTCTCTAGTCCAATTAGCTGCTTCATACTTTTCCTCCCTCTTTACTCCAATTAGCTTCTTCGTTTCATGATGGGGGTTGGACTAATGACATCACAGACACCCAGACAGCTCCTGTATTTCCTGTTAGTGCTTACTGAGTTGTTGGAGCTTGGAGAGAGAAGAAGCAGAGAGAGAGATAGAGAGAGTGACGGTCCAGTTGTTGTGTAGGCAGGCAGATAGGCATAGGTAGGCAGCCAGCATTAGTGCCTATTATTACCACTGCAAGGGAGAGTCACCTATGTTCCAGTGTAAAAGCTGAAAATTCATCTTAGGAGTTTGTTTGAATAATTTGCAGGGACACAATCTCACACTTGTGTAGGGACTGGGAGGCCTAGCAGCTCACTGCTAATGCAAGGGGGAATCATCAGTGTTCCAGTGTTAAGAAATATAAAAATCCAATTTAGGAGTGTATTTGAATAATTTATAGAGTGATACAATCTCAGAGCTGTGTAGGACTGGGGGTCCTTCTGCCTTACTGCCACCGCAATGGAGTCTCATCAATGTTCCACTGTTTAAAAAATTCAAAATCCAACTTAGGAGTGTATTTGAATAATTGATACAATCTCAGAGCTGTGTAGGGACTGGGGGGCTGCTGTCTTACTGCCACTGCAATGGAGACTCATCAGTGTTCCAGTGTTTAAAATATTCAAAATCCAATTTAGGAGTGTATTTGAATAATTTGTAGAGTGATACAATCTCAGAGCTGTGTAGGGACTGGGGGGCTGCTGTCTTACTGCCATCGCAAGGGAGACTCATCAGTGTTCCAGTGTTTAAAAAATTCAAAATTCAACTTAGGAGTGTATTTGAATAATTTGTAGAGTGATACAATCATACAGTTGTCTACGGACTGGGAGGCCTAGCAGCTCACTGCCAATGCAAGGGGGAATCATCATCGTTCCATTGTTAAATTTTAAAATTCAACTTAAGAGTGTATGTGAAACATTTGTAGAGTGATACAGCCAGTCTGACAGTTGAGTGTGTCCAGGTTGTAAAACTGTCAAATTATTATAGTACACTACCTACCTATGTGTAATGGATTTGAGTCCTAGTGAACAACCTGATATTTCTCGTCCTGGTACCAGCTGCCATGACCCAGCAACCACCAACACCACCACAGTGATGTTGCGTTCAAGCAGAGCTAGCAGCAATAGGCAGGCAAAGAAGAGTACTAGTACTAGTCAGACTCAGCAGCAGCACTCCAAACAAAAAAATAAAAATAAGAAGGGAACTACAGGTCTTTTTTCCTCTACTAGCAGGGTAGAGAGGTCCAGCTCCTCCTAAAAGACCACGAAGCAGCCGTCACCTGTGTCTCGTCAGCTCTTTTCATTGTGTAAACCTGGGGACACCTAGCATTGGTAACAGTACTGGTCAGACACTGTGGGCAGTATCAACACGAGGTTTTTATAGCGAACGTCCGTGTAAGCCGCCCAAGCGGAAATTATTGCAGTATTTGGATAACATTTTCCTGCCACCACTGTCACTGCCACTGACAGCATATCCACACCAGAAAATGTTATTGAGGGAGATAGTTTACCATTTCCCAGTAGTCATCAGGCAGAAGAGGGAACTGAGCAGGTTTCCACAAAATCTACTGCTGATGATGATGTTTCTTCCTTTCAAAATCTACAAGAGTTAGAAGAAGCATATGAGGGATCAAAGTCTCCTAAGCTTGATTTGTCCCCTGAGCTTAATTTTCACCTGCTTCACAAAGTACTCCTCCTGTTTCTCCAGTTACACTTGTGTCTTCTATTGAAAACTCAACACCTGCCTCTCCAGTTCCAATTGAGTCTCCCAGCCAGGTAGTAACTGCTAGTGTCTCTGCCACCAGTACCACTGTTACTCCACAATCCCCCTCCAGTGCCAGTCCCAACATCCCTGCTGCCATCTTTAGGTCTACTGGTATCCCTGTAACTGTACGTAGAAAAAAAACGCAAAGTGAGGTTGCTCCAGCATGTGAAGATGAAGAAAGTGTCACCTCAGTTTCTTTTTCTCCACCACCTTCCAGAGTCATCCGTCGTTCCAAAGTGTGGGACCATTTTGTGACAGTTGGAGATGGTCGGATAGCAAAATGTAGGTTGTGTGGCACGGAAGTCAGCCGTGGGCGGGTGTTGGGTCATTTGACAACCTCCGGGATGAACCAACACCTGAACAACTACCACAAGTATGTGCTGCTAGTTTTGCGTATACCAGTGTCACACCCACCACCAGTAGGCAGCAGGAGAAAGGGCAGGGGGATCATGCTGCGTCTGGTCCCAGTAAGAGCAGCAGACAGTCATAGCCCATCCCAAAAACAATACAGGCCACACTTGAAGATTTTGGTGGGTTTCATTCCAAGGGGATGTGCAGAAAGCAGGCCAGGAAAATCACAAGCCTCATTGCACAGCTCATAACAATTGGGAGTGCTACTTTTAATTTGGTGGATGGGAAGCCCTTCCATCAACTTATGGAGGCTGTCACACCCCAATATAAAATTCCATCCCGCACCATATTTAGTAAAAATATAGTGCCCTCACTCTACTGGTCATGCATTGGGCTTTTGAAAGACCTGCTAGGAAAGGCTGCTGGACAGTCAGTGCACTTTACCACTGACTTATGGTGTGCTCCTAGTGGCCAGCATGGCTTCCTGTCGTTGAAGGCGCATTGATGGCAGCATAATGTGTTGCAAGACACACCAACAGCAACAACAAGTTTGGGTGCAGTAGCCAAGCAGGAAGGGCACTGCTCTTTCCTCCTCCATGCTGAGGTAATGGATCAGCAGCACACCTCAGATAACATTCACAAAGCACTGCAGAACATGGAGGCGCAGTGGCTAGGGGAGAGGGGAGCAGGCAGACACACAGGCACAAATGGGGTTTTTGGTTACTGATGGTGCAGCTAACATGATCAAGGCTCTCCGGGATGGCAGATTTGTGGGTGTGCGCTGCTCAGCACATGTCCTGCATCTAGTAGTGAAGGCTGCTCTCGAGGATGGTAGTAACACTGAAAGGTTGCCAGCACTTCTGGATTTGTGCCGATAAATTGCTGGCCACTTCCATCGGAACGTCAAAGATAGCCAGCTCCTCAGGGAGGAGCAGGAAAAGGCAGACCTCCCCGATCACCGCCTAAAACAAGATGTTGGGACCAGGTATCCATGTATTTACTGAGTCCTGCCAGCTTCAGCCTTTTGCATTCCTGGCTACATCTCCAGTGTTGCTGTCATCCTGTGTCTTTCTTGCACCAGTCATCCTCAGTTGCTGTATCCATGTATTTACTGAGTCCTGCCTAGTCCAGTGTACTGCAGTCCTGGCTACATCTCCAGTGTTGCTGTCATCCTGAGTCTGCCTCGCACCAGTCATCCTCAGTTGCTGCTGTATCCATGTATTTACTGAGTCCTGCCTGCTCCAGTGTTCTGTAGTTCTGGCTACATCTCCAGTGTTGCTGTCCTCCTCAGTTTTGTAGTCTAACTCTATTTTAAGAAAAGATGTATGTCTATGAGTCCTTCCTGCTCCAGGCTTCCTCGGTATTGTATTCTAACTCTAATCGAAGAAAAGTCGTATGTCTATCTATCTATTGGGTCCTGCCTGCTCCAGGCTTCCTCAATTTTGTAGTCTAACTATAATCTAAGAAAAGCCATATGTCTATGAGTCCTGCCTGCTCCAGGCTTCCTTGGTTTTGTAGTCTAATTCTAGTCTAAGATAAGTTGTATGTCTATGAGTCCTGCCTGCTCCAGGCTTCCTCAGTTTTGAAGTTGAACTCTAATCTAAGAAAAGTCTTATCTAATCTAAGAAAAGTCTGATGTCTATGAATCCTGCCTGCTCCAGGCTTCCGCAGTTTTGTAGTTTAATTCTAATCTAAGAAAAGTCATATGTCTAATATCTACTGAGTCCTGCCTGCTCCAGTCATCCTAATCTTCCTTCTAATAGCTACATCCACACTTCCTCTACAGTACCATAAGGCTAAACCTCCACCTTACCCTGTTCCACCATCTTCATTTAGACCCTGGAAATGGTTCCACTTATTTTTATTTATCTAATTTTGATTTTATTGTATTTTTAAAAGCATAGTGAATTTGGCCGAATAATTCGGATCCAATCTGAGTTTCGTCCAAGTTGAACAGGTCTGGTCCAATTTTCGGATCAACCAAAAAAAAAAATGTGTTCAAAATTGAATTTTACCAAATGTTTTCCCCATGCACAAGGCTAAATCCTATCTTCCTAGCCCTGTTTGGCTGTAAACAAATGTTCTGCCTGCATGGAGGCCATGATTCCAGGATCTTCTTACTCCTCCATGTAGGGGTGATGAATGAAGGAGATCATGGAGGATGCAATGGATCCAATGGTGGCAAAGAATAGGATGTTTCCAGCCAAGCAGGACCACAATAATCACCAGCATGCCATACCTAGGGCATATAATGGTATAATTTTCCCTTAAAAATGTTTTTGTTTATAAAATAAGGTCATTATCTTTGTAACAGTGGCTAGGACTGTGTATGTCTGTCATTTAATAAGCTAGAGTGTGTTCATGGGAGGGGCTGGGGATTATTAGAGTGCTTTGCCCAGTGGGAATGAGATGTAAATTCAGATTTTATTTTTGTACAAATATTAGGTGGAGCCAGAGACACGGGCTACAATCAAGTGGATGAAAAATTACAATTTTGTCCTCTCTGCAAACTTACACGGTGGAGCTGTGGTTGCTAATTATCCATTTGACAAATCCAAAGAAATGAGGTTAAAGGGCTACCGCCGCACTGGCTATACAGCTACACCTGATGATAGTCTGTTTAAAAAGGTAATATGGTTTCTCTTGAATAGAGTTGTACTCTATCCTAACACAAGCACGTTCTACTGTACGTGTTTTAGTATGTAGGTCTAGATTACATTTGATAAATGTTGTCCACTGTTTTTATTTAGCAGATTCTCATGAAAACTATGGCTAAATTTGTAGCTAAATGCTAAAAGTTATTAACTGTATTGGAATCCAGGCCGCAGTTTGTTATCATTATACAGTTTGTATTTTCATTGTTAAACAATGTTGATTGGGCCCATGCACAAACTAACTGCATCATACTGAACAAACAGAAATCCCTAAACCTCTATTGCTTGAAATTGGACTTTTAATAGCATGAATGCTGCTCTCCAGTGTGCTCAAAAGCAATGTGTTTGAGACCTGTCTGGTATTCAGTGGGTTTGAATACCCATTTAAATCAAAACAAGGTTTTATGTGTCTCTTTTGGTACATATATTTGACACTAGCGTTGCTCCAGTTTTCTTTTGTGCATAAGACCTGAAGAGTATGAAAGTATTAAATATAAATAGTGGAGATGTAAATGATGTGGAAAGACGGTGATCAGTGTAGCCAGGATGTATGTCTGCTATAGAAGTTTGATGGTTTATACCCTTATTAGAAGCAACAAAGTAGGGACACAGCCTTAACCCCTTAAGGTCCATCCGCGCACGAACAGTGCGGTCACTTAAGGACCATGGGGCTTTTTTTTTTTTTAACCATTCGATTCCGGGCTCCCCGAACGGAGTGCAGCCGCGCTGGGAGCCCAGAATTCCATGACGTATATGTACATCCTTGGTCCTTTAGGGACTGCAACCTCATGACATACATGTATGTCATGTGTCATTAAGGGGTTAAAGGAGCAGTAAACTTTTTTTATTGAAAAAATATATATTGTAGAGTGTTTTCTGTTGAGTAAAATAAGTGTACTCCCACTGCTGATAGATGCGTATTTCCAGAGTTATTACCATTTAAACCTGTGTTTTTTTACAATAGCAGTGCCCTCTAGTGGTCAAATTCCAGTTACTTATTCAGTTACATTCTAATGGAGAAGAAAGTCTGTGACTTACAGTTCTCCATAGAATGTGATAGAAACTGCTGAGTCACTTCCTGTCACTTACAACAATAAGGAAGTAAACATAGTACATTCCCTTCCTGGTTATTTGAACTGTTATAAAGTTTGAATGAAAAACTGACAGAGGTTGGAGTGGCCTTGTTTTACTCAGCAGGAAAAGCTCTATAATATATAGTTTTTCATTAAAAAAAGATTACTGCTCCTTTAAAGGTTATCAATACAGCATGTATTCCATTAAATGTGTCTCATTAAACTTCCTCGACCTTGTGCCTTTTGCTTTTCAATAATTTCTCTGACATGTCTGATAAAGGCTGAATAATAATGAGTAATAAATTACTCACATGTTCAGAAAATCACCTTGATCTACTTTATCAATTTATCAGTTTCTGCCAAAGGGGTGGAATAAATTAATGGGGTGGAAAAAATCATATAAATCTTCTAAAGATGGATGCTCCCACTGTGAAGGTGGGTAGATAGATGGCAGGTCTTCTTTAAAAACAAATGTATTTTATATTGAAAATCATATTTTAATAATAACAGAACACTGTATAAAATTATTTCTAGTATCTTGGATTTAATCCCTTGGATTTTTGAAAGATCTCCAATGAGGTTTTTCTTAATGCTTTGGAGACTTCGCTAGTATCAGTATAATTAATACTCGATTTGAAGATTCTCTGTTGTAACAAGACACAAAACCCTGCCATATTCCCATTGGTGCCTTGCCCCACACCTCTATTACACACACTTCTCAAACACCAATCCGGTAACAGACATTTTTTTTTAAGTGTCAGTGGCACATTTTCTGCTTCTTAAAGTTTTTTATAAGCTGCAGATGTAAAAGGAGACTGAAAATGTAAGAAAAATAGAGGATTCTGAAGAGGAAGAAACCTTTACACATATTTGTTTTTTTAACGTAAGCTTTGCCATATGAGTTCAACATAGTTTTCTACAGAGAGTGACTATATTTGGAGGAGACAGGTTTATGAAGGGAAGAAAGGTGTAAGTAAGAATGATGATTGCAGAACATATGCCAAAAATAATATGCTGAAATTAAACTAAGACCTCTGTGAAATATTCTGCAAGACTTGACAGCTAAACTGTATAATCCCAAAAAATGTAGACATTTAACAAAGTTAAAGCACGCAGCACATTTCTCATAATTGTATGTCTCTGATCAATATATATTGTATATTGTATATGTACAGATAAATCTTGAAGGGTAAATAAACCAACAAATTTTGAAAGGGTAATTCCAAAACAATAATATGTAGCCTCTAAACACACCAACAACAGGGAAATATCCTTTCTGTTTTTATTGTTTGGGGAATTTGTGAAACCCGCAATGCTGGGGGCATCCATTTTGTCTTAGCAGATATCTTAGACTAGTTGGAGAAAAACAAAATGGTAAGTGCAGCACTGGAACAAGCAATGCATTGTTAGTCGTTAGTTCTATGGCATGGGAACCTCCAAGGGGCTGCCAGTCATGTTTTTTTTTGTTCTCTTGTGTTATTCAGTGGGGTTTTAATACACGGACATGCCCCAATATTTGCTGGGGGCCTCCAGGTTCAGAGGTCCTCTACTTGGCTTCTCAGCAGTCCCAGGTTTAGGTTAAAGGGACAGTAATGTCCCATAAAAAATATTTAGGTTTAGGTAGATATTGAAAATATAAACTATTTGCAACAATCCCTATCTCTCAAACCGCTACAGTTTGAGAGATATAGGGATTCAAAGTTCCCCCCTCCCCCACTTCTCCTGATGTCAGCTGTAAAGCTGACAGCAGGAGAATCGAGTCGTACGACTCAAGGAGGTTCTGCAGCAGTGCCGAAATTGCGGTACTTAAAAAGAATTAATTCATTGGAACTGTCTACAAGGTGTGCCTGGTATGCAAGCACACTTTGTAGACCTTTCCAATGAATTAATTCTTTTTCAGTACTGCAATTTCGGCTCTGCTGCAGAGCCTCCTGCTGGTCCCCGGACTGAAATCTCCTGCTGTCAGCCAGATGCTGACATCAGGAGAAGGGGAGGGAGGGGGAACTTTGAATCCCTATATCTCTCAAACTGTAGCGGTTTGAGAGATAGGGATTGTTGCAAATAGTTTATTTTTTCAGTATCTACCTAAATCTAAATATTTTTTTGGGGGCATTACTGACCCTTTAAGGAAGCTATGTAATACTTTGGACTGCTGGTCAAGAAAGGAGGGAGGTGGTTGTCAGTACATGATACTTTAATGTGGTTACTTTTACCACAAAAAAAAAAAAAAAAAAAAAAAAGGAAGAAAGGAAGGTTACAACTAAACTTAAGGGTATCCTAAATGTTTACTTATAATTGAGGCCTCCAGTCGCAATTCCGCCCGAAACCTCAGGGGTTCATAAAACTGCCCCGATGTCAATAGAGTACAAATATCCATTTACATATCAGTCTGGTCCTACCCACAGACAGTCCAAGACCAAAATATCAGGCGAATCATCTGCATACAGGGACAAATCTGCAATTTTCAGATAGTGGTTTCCATAATAACTAAAATTTATTTTGCAAGTAAAAGCTATTTTAGCTCCCAGTGTATAGATCAGAGCTAAACGCCCAGAATCCCTCCTGCTGTTGTTGGACTGAAGCTCCCATCATCCTCAGAAGGCAGTTGGTTGGCAGAGGTTGATGGGAGTTCAAGTCCTACAGCAGCTAGAGGCCTCAAGTTGATCACCCCGGCATAGTCTATCATCACTGATTTCTCGTTATTAGCATGAAAAAACTTTGTGACACTGATCTGACTGGTGCAAATAAAAGTACAAATGGGTTAGACCATGGTATATGAGAAAAACAGCAAAACCACAGCCACATGTTTAAGTCCTTACAGAGTGTCATCAGTGTGATGCAGCTGTATCTCTCTAACCACAAGGAGGGCATAGACCCATGCCTTGCATACCCTTCCACTTAAGGGGTTGAACACTAAGGTTAATGTATTGAGAATCTGGTGCCACTCTGGTGGAATCCAACACCACTGTAGGGGGGTAATTAAAACTCCCTGTTGATCTAAATGGGATTGTATACCCTTTAATGCCAGATAGGTCTTCAATGAATTGCAAAGCAGTGTGTTGGAGACCTCTGTATCATCCAAGGGGTAAAAACACAATTTCAGTTAATGCAAATTTGGTATAGTTGGTTTGCTCCTGAACTGTTCCAGTTATTAGCACATCATCCCCACTGAGAACAAATAAAAGTTAATAGTTCATTCTTGAGGATAGTGCCCCATAGGTGCTATTTGATCACTTTTTTGCTCTCCTTTTTGTCATTAGTGAAAAATACTGATGTTCATATCAGTCTGGTGCTACCCACAGACTGACCAGCACTGAAATGTCAAGCAATTCTTTTGTGCTCAAGAGCAGGAAAACCCCAGACCTACATTTCAACCATTGGTGGGTCTGTCAGTGAGGTGCAACTGATCTTCCTAGACACACAGAGCAAGAGGTCCATGCTGGGATTACCTTAATAGATATATATATATATATATATATATATATATATATATATATATATATAAATAATTTGCAGCATCTGGATGGTTACCATGCCATAGACAAGTAATAAATATGAGTTGTATCCCAATGATGCGATTGTCACATCTCTTTTTTTCTCACTAAGTATATGAGGGTTTCCAGACATAGACCCTTCGTTTTCTGTGCCTTGTATAATTAGCTGCATCTCACCAAAGAGACCCATACTAGGCTAACAGGTATGTTTGGGATTGGCTGTTTCTCTCATAAGGAGTAGATCTACTTGCCATTTTGGGGTCTGTGCTTTCTGTTGATGGGACCAAACTGATATGCAACTTTATATTTATCCTCTGAAATGGCATAATAAGAGAGTGACAAAAAGTGATTTCTCTGAATATGGCTTTTACTATACATTCTAACTTCTAGTACAAACTTGTATCATATTAAAAATAAAATCTGGTTAATTAGCAAACTTGCAGCTGCCTCATCTGAGTTAGCTACAAGGACACTCCCCTGCATGGTAGACTTTGAACTTTTCCTACATCATACATAAAGAAGAGGCAAGATCTAGTGAAAAAAATACTTGTTTTAGAGGCTGCCTTATAGTGACAGGTATATAACCTTTTTATGATTATGTTTCCTCTTTAATATGATATGAGAATTCTATCTGGTTACTTACTGATTTGTATAGATATGATCAGGCAATTACCTTTCTGGGCTTGTCAGAGTTACATTGTTCTTATCTCTTATGTTCTTTGGTTATTATCTGGAAATAACATATACAATCATTCCTCTGATAAAACATTATCTGGGAAGATTAACAATGTTTGTCTAGGACATAAAACTTTTAAAGCTTTAATCTATTGAACACCAGAAGGACATGCAATGCAATGCAGGTCATCTGATACTCAGAGGCCTAGTACCATAACCCTTATGGTGGTTACAGGGAGGTAATCCTTTGGGTGCTAAAGAGGTATACTAACACCCAAAATTTAAATTGGGTGATATAATTTTAAATCAAATGCATTTCCATGCATATATAACATTTAGTTAGTTTATGATAGATCCCTAAATCCTGAACTTGCATTTTACAGCATGTGTAACTGTCCTACATAGACATAATTTAGTCACTCTGTTTGTGCAGACCTAATGCTAATTTAAAGAGATTAGTACACACTATTCTACTGTTTAGATAGGCTGATGCATTACCTCAGCCCATCAAAATTGCTATTTAATGGGGGTCCTGAAAATAAAAGGAACGGGACACCCCCAGAGATTACATAAAACTCAATTTTAGGCCTCAGAAAACAAATGCTGATTGTTTTACCAATATTAGCATGGCGTGCAAGGTATTTAATGGGTTAGGAATGTCCGCTTATAAGTTGACCTATATTGTAGATTAAAAAAAATAAAGTATCTCAAGCAAATCCCATAAAAAAAACCATAAAGGTTTGAGAGATATAATGTTTTAAAGTCCCCCACCTCCTTACCCTTGCACTGACGTCAGACAGAAGGCAATCCTGGTCCTGGGACAAGCTGGCGGCTTTTCAGCAGAGCTGAAACAGAGATATTTAAACAGAAATACTTCATTGGAACGATCTACAAAGTGTGCCTGGTTTGGAAGCACACTTTGTAGACTGTTCCAATTAAGTCTTTCTTTTTAACTATCTCTATTTCAGCTCTGTTGAAGAGCCGTCTCGAGTCGGCCAACTCGAATTTCCCTCTGTCAGCTTTACAGCTAACATCAGGGAAAGTGGAGTGAGGGGGGAACTTTAATACCTTATATCTCTCACACCATAAAGGTTTGAAAGATGGGACTTGTTCCAGATATTTTTTTTTTAATCTACAATATAGAATCAATTTATAAGAGGATATTACTATCCCTTTAACCCTTTGAATGTCAGAGAAATATGCAACCCATTGCAATGCAATGCTCTGCACACCGTTATGACACTCAAAGGATTAAGTGTATATAAGAGAAGTTCATTTTTAGATGCTAGTGTTCCTTTAATGAGGCTGATGAACTAGGAAGAACTGGATCAATTCTGGAGCAAACCAACTGCAACACAGGGAACAAATAAAATATGTGTTATTGATTTAAATCAGGCATTTAACCACAAAAATGCGTTCTAGACCACTGCAGCATGCAAGAGGTTAAAAGTCCCATTTAACACATTGGATGCCAGAGAGGTATCCAACGCATTGTGTTGCAATGCGTTGGATACCTATCTGGCATCCAATGTGTTAATACCTCTCAGGCACTTGAAGGGTGAAGTCAAAGACAGTTTGGTACATTTTTATTTGTCCAGTTTGGTGCAGTTGGTTTGCCACGGAATTACTCCATTCCCATACCTCCCAACATTTCAAATTGCCAAAGAGGGACAATTGTGTTTTAGGGGGCGTTGCTGGGGGTGTGGTCAGTGGGCGGGGCATTAACAAGAATTTTTAGGCTGTTTCATGACCTATTGACACCTCCTTGTGTTACCAAATAAATTACTTATAACAAGACCAAAGAATTTTATTTACACAGACTAATTTATAAACACATATACGGATATTTAAACAAACACTAATGTGAGTTTTATTGCTGTGTAGCAATATGATACACTTATATACACACCACACAATCTGATCTCCTAAAAAGAGGGACATTACAGTGGGAAAGAGGGACAGTGGGATTTGGGTCTAAAAGAGGGACTGTCCCTCCTAAAGAGGGACACTTGAGAGGTATGCATTCCCACATAGTACATCAGACTTAGTGACCTGAATGCATCTCTTATGGGCCACTGTACTGCAATATTTCAAAACACATGTACCCTTTCAGATCCTCTATAACTTAGTTACAATTTAGATGGAGCATGAATGCCTTTACTGAAATACCTAGCAGGGTTTTCCATTTTATATACATAAGGGTTATCTAAAGAGAGGAATTAATTGAGGATTTTTGGGTTAAAAGAAACACATGATGCTTTGTGTCCCACCAACCACATGTTTAAAAATATCCCTAAAGGAACTTTAAGTCTGTGCATGAAGAAAAACATTCTTATACTAAACAGGGTTGGGGGAAGGGAAGTCATTCAGTGTCCAAGACAGGTTCACAAAGTAATTCTTAGAAGAACTGCCATTTAGCAGTGAGACGGGAGCCCCTGGAGATTAAATGGATAATTATACTTAGTATGGAAAACAGCAATCAAAGGAAGCCGAGCGTTCATACTTACTGTGTTATTTAAGGAGGTTCGGCACAATCTCAATGCCAGGTATAAAAAGGAGGCTCTCCTGGGTCTTGATGGAAAGTTTAAATAATGTTTAATAAGTGTGATCATTTCAACATATCTGATAGCGTTGCAGACCTTTAGAACCCTTTGGGGGTTATGCAATAAGGTGTTATAATGAGGTGATAAAGTAGAGCTGACTACTATGTCATTCTTTGGAGCCAACTCACTAAGATCTCCATAACTGGAGAAGTCTTAGTGCATTGGCTCCTTTGAATAACATAGTGTAACAGAAGCTGGGAAGGGACCGCGTCGCCTTCCGCCGTCGTTCCTGGGTCTCTCCTTCTCGACGCCGGACTGGCGCCGTCGAGTGCACCGGTCGAGCAAATCAGCGTTCCGGAGGTCGACTCAAAGCGGCGTCGAACCTCGGGAAGACCGATTCTGCTCCGGAGGATGCGGCTACCGGAGGGGTCACGGCACTCGAACACCATCAAACAAACCCAGAACCGAATCAGGCAAAATGTAGCCTGAACCAAAGTGGCTATATCCCCAGCCGTTCGAGCACTCCAGTGCTCGACTCGAAAGTTGAAGCTTAGGCAGGAAACCAAAGGGCAGAGTCCACGTTGCCGCTTGACAGGATACAAAGGTCGGTAGCGGGATCCTGGCAGCAGATGGACAAACGTACAGGAACCTGGTTCGAATGGGCGGCAGAGTGGCCACTTTTACCACAGGAACAGACAGACTCCAGGACTCTGGTTCACTCCAAATGTAACACACTTTATTGAACAAAACACTCAACTTTTATACAGTTTACAACATGGTACCACAATAGGAAGGGGAAGGGCCAGGCATTCTAATGCAGGCTTGGCCCAGGGACCAATCCAACACAATGGGCATATACAACAGGCCAATGGTGACAGTGAACAATGGACCAATGGCAGAGGGTACAAAGGGACCAATAGTAACTAAGGGAAACAGACCAATGGGAGATGGGTTACTGAGCACACTATTGACAATGGTACAATTAACATGATTAATCAACGTCTGGACAAGGACAATGGACTGACTAGAGGGAATACACATCTGAGAACTGGGCCAGGGGTTGAAGCACATACACACTAGTTTGAATATGCGGCTTCAACCCTGGCCAATCAGTGTGCGCAGTGAGTCGTACGTCGGCCAATCCGGCGTCGACTCACTGCCTCCAGTTTCCCGCGTTCGAGATGTCGTGGATACCTCGAACAAAGGAACCGGGGAACCACCGGCTTCGGTGTTCGTGTATCCCCCGTACATTATACCATACAATACATTAGACTTTCGACATTCTACAATATACAAACGTACAATATTCAACATAACAACCTTTTAACATAATGTTAGGGGAACCCCTATCAGAGTTCAAATAAGGCCACAGGGCCATAGTCTTTAAAGAAATTGTTCGTGGTCCAGACAAGGGCCTAAGTAACGGATAACATCCGTTACACTTCTCCCCCTTTTGGTTCCAAGCCAGCGGGTGCGGTAGTAAACGCTGGCTTGCAGCTGTAGGAGGGCATGGAGGTGGTGAGGCACTTGTCTGGACAGTGCACTAGTCCGAAGGCCTTGGTCCTAGGCCAGTTTCAACTGAGGGGCCCCTTGTCCTGGGCCAGAGGTTGAAGTAGTCTTTCTGTCCTGAGCCAGGGGAAAACATGAGCCCTTTGTCTGGGCCTGGTAGTGGTGCACAAGGCCCTTGTCCTGGGCCAGTGAAGAAAATGCAAGCCCCTTGGTCCTTAATCCTGGGCCAGAGGTTGGAATAGTCTTTTTGTCCTGGGCCCGGAGAAAACATGAGCCCCTTGTCCGGGCCAGGGGAACAGCGCACAGTTCTTTTGTCCTTACTTCTGGGCCAGGGAAATTGTTGCTTGGTTGCCCTGACCAACATCAAATTAGGTGGCCTCTCCTGGGCCCCTCTCCAGGCAGTGCTGAGGACAAATCCTTCTGGGTCTGGGGCCAGTGGCTCAGGGTCAAGAGCCAGTCTATAAGGGGGATCTCCCTGGGGCAATTGTGACTCTGGCTTCTGGACGTCAGAGTTTGGGGAGAGAGGCACATCTCCCCCTTTTAGTTGGGCCAGGGCCCCAGAGGGACAGGAGCGGATGCAGTTCCCACGCTCCTGAGTCAAATCAGTTAGGGGCCTGATGGGGAATACATTCCCACCCACCAAGCTGGGGTCAACAGGGGACAGGGCAACACAAATGTCCTTGGTGGGGATCCTGGTCCCACTCACTAAGGTGGGAATCTCCAGTGCAGGGAAAATAGCAGGCTCTTTAATGATGACCGTGGCCCCACGCACTAGGCCAGGGGTCTCAGGGGAAGGCAGAACAGATGCTGGGCTGGGGAGGAGGACGGCTGTCCCACTCATCCCAGCCAGGACTTCACATGACCTGGTGCTCTTGCTCTCCCGCACCAAGTCAGGGGTTACAGGGGGACTGATGGGGCACTCCTTCCCACCCATCAGGTCATACAACATATCCAGGGGAGTTCCAGCAGCCCTACTTTCTCCCAGTCCGCTGGTGTCCTCCTCTGGTAGGCCATCACACACAGGCCTTTCTTTTGCCTTGAGGGAGACTGCAGTCCCATCCCTCAAGGCGGCATTACTTGTACTCCTGGGGAGCCCGCACGGCTCCGCTCCCAGGCCATCTTCCACCCCCACCAGGGGCAACATTTTGTGGCTGCTGCTGGGTTCTCTCCCACCCAGTACAGCAGGGGTCTCAGGGGGACTGATGGGCTTGCTCCCACCCATCAGTTCACAGTCCATATTTGTAGGAGGGCCAGCGGCACTATTTTCTCCCAGCCCACTGGGATCCTCCTCCTGTAGGCCATCATACACAGGCCTTTCTTCTGCCTGGAGGGAGACCGCAGTCCCATCCCTCCAGGCGGCATTACTTGTAATCCTTGGGAGCACGCACGGCTCCGCTCCCAGGGCATCTTCCACCCCCACCAGGGGCAACATCTTGAGGCTGCTGCTGGGTTCTCTCCCACCCATTACAGCAGGGGTCTCAGGGGAACTGATGGGCTCACTCCCACCCATCAGTTGGGGCACACAATTACTGCTGGTGGGGACCTGCGTCTCGTCCACCGCAGCTGGGAAAACAGGGAAAGGGGCAACTGGCCTCTCAGGGGAGACGTCCGTCCCATCCCCTGATGCCGAGGCATCTTCTTCACTGAGGGGGAAAGAATTCCCACCCCCCAGCTCAGGGAAAACATAGTCCAGGGAAAAAAGGGTATCAGGCAGGGCAACAGGGGCACTGGTGAGGCACGCATCCCCCCTCACCAGTGTGGAGTGAACAGGGGCAGCTCCATCCAAGTCCTCAGCTTCACTGAGGTCCTCCTCAGATGAGTGGCCCCCCCAATATTCTTCCTCTCTTCCTGTACAAAGTTCACGCATGTTCCGGTCATGCACCATATCCATCAGCCTATCAATCTTGGCCACCGATGGCTTGTATCCCAGGAGCGGCATAAGGTTCACCATCCTCCGGTACACGGGGTCATCACTTGGTCCGATCCCAAAAATGGTCCACTTTTCCTTCACTAAAAAGTCAATGTACTTCCAGTCGGGCTCTACAGCTCCGAGGCGCTTGTGGAAGTCACTGAGACCCCATGCGGGTCCAACTCATTCGATAAGATCCAGGAAGTCCAGAAAACCCCATTCGGGCAATACTGTTCCGCCGGATCCGCGTGCCACCATTCCTCATTCGATACACTCGATAAAAGAAGGAGAAATCCCACCGCTATGCCACCAATGTAACGGAAGCTGGGAAGGGACCGCGTCGCCTTCCGCCGTCGTCCCTGGGTCTCTCCTTCTCGACGCCGGACTGGCGCCGTCGAATGCACCGGTCCAGCAAATCAGCGTTCCGGAGGTCGACTCAAAGCGGCGTCGAACCTCGGGAAGACCGATTCTGCTCCGGAGGATGCGGCTACCGGAGGGGTCACGGCACTCGAACACCATCAAACAAACCCAGAACCGAATCAGGCAAAATGTAGCCTGAACCAAAGTGGCTATATCCCCAGCCGTTCGAGCACTCCAGTGCTCGACTCGAAGGTTGAAGCTTAGGCAGGAAACCAAAGGGCAGAGTCCACGTTGCCGCTTGACAGGATACAAAGGTCGGTAGCGGGATCCTGGCAGCAGATGGACAAACGTACAGGAACCTGGTTCGAATGGGCGGCAGAGTGGCCACTTTTACCACAGGAACAGACAGACTCCAGGACTCTGGTTCACTCCAAATGTAACACACTTTATTGAACAAAACACTCAACTTTTATACAGTTTACAACATGGTACCACAATAGGAAGAGGAAGGGCCAGGCATTCTAATGCAGGCTTGGCCCAGGGACCAATCCAACACAATGGGCATATACAACAGGCCAATGGTGACAGTGAACAATGGACCAATGGCAGAGGGTACAAAGGGACCAATAGTAACTAAGGGAAACAGACCAATGGGAGATGGGTTACTGAGCACACTATTGACAATGGTACAATTAACATGATTAATCAACGTCTGGACAAGGACAATGGACTGACTAGAGGGAATACACATCTGAGAACTGGGCCAGGGGTTGAAGCACATACACACTAGTTTGAATATGCGGCTTCAACCCTGGCCAATCAGTGTGCGCAGTGAGTCGTACGTCGGCCAATCCGGCGTCGACTCACTGCCTCCGGTTTCCCGCGTTCGAGATGTCGTGGATACCTCGAACAAAGGAACCGGGGAACCACCGGCTTCGGTGTTCGTGTATCCCCCGTACATTATACCATACAATACATTAGACTTTCGACATTCTACAATATACAAACGTACAATATTCGACATAAAAACCTTTTAACATAATGTTAGGGGAACCCCTGTCAGAGTTCAAATAAGGCCACAGGGCCATAGTCTTTAAAGAAATTGTTTGTGGTCCAGACAAGGGCCTAAGTAACGGATAACATCCGTTACACATAGGAATTTGAAAAGTGTTATTGCTGGAGAAATCACCTCTACGTTATCACTTATTTATCACGCCTTAGTACGTAACCCCCAATGATTGAATTTGCCAAGATCGTTCAGTACTCCTGTTTGAAAATATATACATATACAAAGTCTACAAATCTGCACAAATCACTAACTCAGCAATGCAAGGCTTGACTGTTTAGTCGTCAAAATCATCCTATATAATAATTCGCTAGGATGTTTGTCAGAAGCCATCATGTGCAGTAGAGACTGCCCGAATGCACAGAATGCTGGGAGTTCTGTGCTGGGAACATTCTGTGCTTTCGGGCAGTCTCTACAGTGCATGACTGCATTGGCTGCAGGACGCAGAGCAGGACCGGCCTCTTACCCCTTCGAGTGCCAGAGGGGTACGCAATGCATTACAATGTGTTGCGTACCCATCTGGCACTCAAAGGGTTAACATCACCTGGACCTTGGCCCGTGTACATGGGCTTTTACACTAGTTATACATACATTTCCAATAACCACGCTCACCGGGCTTGATTGAAATTGAAGAAATGTCCCTACGTTGATTATGTATATGTATATAAATGCATACACAGTTATGTGCAAATGTTTGTGCACCCCTGTCCAAATTACGTTTTCTTGTTTTTCTAAGTGCAAAGACGTTAACACAAGCTCTGTAACGAACAAACTCAAACTTTACACATTTTTGCAAATTGTAATGAACAGTTACTATTTATTTGCTGAGTTAAAAAAAATAAAACAGAAAATGTGGCAGGTGCAAAAGTTTATGCACCTTTCCACCGTAATCTAAATTAGGTGATGACGGTTTCAGAGCTTTAGAAATTCCCTGAATAGTCGAACCTCTCAGGGTGTTGTGCTTACACTTAACAACCATGGGATGAACTAAACTGCTGACTGAGCATGAGAAAATAAAGATAACTGACTCTTACAAAGCAGGGGAAGGCTATAAAAGATATCTAAACACTTCCTGCATGTAATTTCTACTGTCCGAAATGTCATTCAAGGGGAACTTTCACCTCCTATAAAGTAATCAGTATTTTATTCTATGTCCCCAATACAGCTTGAATCTGTTTTGTTTCTAAAATGTTAATTTCAGTGAGGTATAAACTTAGAAAGTGTTGACGCCTGAAATCATTGCTTGCCTCTCCGTTGTACAGCTCTGTGCATCACGGCTGTCAATCTTTTCCTCTTCTCCTCCCCTGTTGTACCTCATTCCCTCATCCTTGTCTGACACTCAAATCTCCATGTGGTCTGACACTCTCTCTTGCCAATGCAGATCAATGCGCACCAGGCCACATGGAGATTTTTAGCGTCAGACAAGGAGGAGGAAAGAGGCACATCAGGGGAGGAGAAGACTGACAGCCGTGAGGTACAGAGCTGTACCGTGGCAAGGCCAGCAGTGACGTCATGTGGTAACACTTTCTAAGCTTATATCTCACTGAAATTACTGATTTAGAAAAAAAATGGCATTTAAGATGTATTGGGGACACAGAATAAAATATTATTAATTTATAGGAGGTGAACGTTTCCCCTTACGAAATAGAAGTCAAGGGGAACTGTTGAATTCAAGACAAAACCTGGAAGACCAAGAACAATCTCCCCTAGAACTGCTCGTAAACTGGTCAGGAATGCAAAGCAAAACCCCCATATCACTGCAATGGACCTGCAGGAAGGTTAAACCGGCATGGGAGAAGTGTTCGTTGCACAAACATGATTTGTATTAAAGAGTCATCAGAAGGAAACCTTACCTGAGATCTCATCACAAAAGTCAACATCTAAGTAAAGAAAGACTACAATCACCAAAGGTACTTTTAGAGAAAAAATGGAGATGCATATGAAGATAATAGTACCTTCTCAACTGGGGTAGATTTATTACGCTGTGGGGTTTTGTGGCAGCCAGTAGCACAGGAAATATTAAGCAGGTAGCGGGAAGAAGGGCTTTACTAAGTATCAACACTTCTTGGAAGCTAATGTCACATAGTCAGTGAAGAAAGGGAAGTTGAAAAGTGTTTGAATATTACAAGACAATGATCCAAAACATAGCTCAAAATCAACCATGAACTATATAGAGAAACAAGATTAAGGTTTTGGAATGGCCTTCTCAATCCCCATACTTAAATATTATTGAAAATCTGTGAGTAGATCTCAAACATGCAGTGCGTGCAAGACAACCTAAGAATATTCCTGAGCTAGGAGCATTCTTCAAGTAAGAGTGGGAAAAAATTCCTACAGTAGGAATAGAAAGACTGTTAGCTGGCTGCAAGAAACATATGGGGGCTGTGATTTCTGCCCAAGGGCATGTTACTAAGTACTGACAGGGTGGCCAAACTTTTTATATGCCACATTTTTTTTCAATCTGTTAAATTCCTCAAATAAATAGCAACTGTGCATTACAATTTGCAGAAATATGTTGTTTATGTTTGTCCACTGCTGAGGCTGTGTTACTTTCTTTTCACTTGGAAAATCAACAAAGCACGTCATTGGGTATAGACAAATTGAAAGACAGAAATATAGAAATTATAGAACCAGACACAACGTACATATATAGAGAGGCTAGAAGATACCTCCATTGTAATGCACAACATTTATGAAACTTTCAAACTGCAGAGAGAGAGAGAGAGAGAGATATGTGTGTGTATAGTAAGATTCCTGCATTAAAGAAACAGTGCTTTATTTTAAAAAATATATTTTTCTTAATAAATAAAACAATTTAGGGGTTAATCCTGACACTCCTAAGTGGCCATGCAAACTTTAAAATGTACAGTTAGGGGTTAACTGCCCAGTTTAAATCAGTGAGAATTTTGAGAATTATTGTACTTGTCCCCTAAGGTGCAGTTGGTTTGCTCAAAATATTGCCTTGGTTCTTCTTATTAATTCAGCCTCTTGGTTCTTCTGAATCACGTTCCAACCTTGCTTTTTTCCTCAGCTTGCAAAGACCTATTCTTACGCCCATGGCTGGATGCACCATGGATGGAACTGCGGCGATTACTTCCCGGAAGGAATAACTAATGGAGCTTCTTGGTATTCCCTAAGCAAAGGTAAAGGCTAAAACTCAGGCATCCAACATGTGAACAGTGGGCCATTTATGGTCCACATAACCATGGGGTGAGGCCCACCTTTGACTTAGATGCAGTATTTTTTAACCTAATTACTTAGAACACGTAGGGAATTATGCTTTATTCCAGTTCTTCTCCATTGTTTCTCGTTCTCGTTTCCTTTTGTCTCCTTGATGAACTCACGTGCCCCATTTTGCTTCTCTATACCCCCTTGTCCTCCAGGTCCCTCACTTGCTCCTCTGTGCCCATTTTACTTTGATGTACTGCTGCCTAACTCCAGTGTGTCTTTCTCTTGTCCCTTGTTGCTCCACTGTTCACTATCTTTTTCCTTATATCACTTTTAATTCCCTGTCCCCTCTTTTGCTTCCCTCTGTTCCTTTTTTCACCCCATGCCCCCTGTTGCTTCTGTGTCTTCTCTTGTTTTCATGTAGCCATATTGTTGTCTTTCTCCTCCACAAATTATTGCTTCCATGTGCCCCTCTTTTGTTGCCTAGTGGTAACTCTTATTACCCCCCATCCCCTTGTTCGGCACGGTTCACCTCTGTTGCCTTCAACAATCCTCTGCTGCCTTCTCTTGCCCTCTGTTAACTCACTTGTCCCCGTTTTCCTGACAGTTTCTTGAAATGTGTAATGCTTTGTTTGCCCCCTGGCACTCAAAGGGTTAAAAATATTTAGTTTCTGACTACAATAGCTCTATTTAACCCTTTTTGGATGCTAGAAACTCAGAAGGATATGAACAGTGGTATAATTATAACATATGTTTAACCCTTTGAGTGCTAGAGGGGTACCCAATGAATTGTAAGGCAGTGCATTGTGTACCCCCCGGCACTCAAAGGGTTAATCTAGCAAGTATTGGAAAAAACATTATTTGAAGGGAAAAAAATCTAACTGAAAAGGAGATCTCATTATGTCTTATTTTTAATTAATTTGTTTATAAAAATTAGAATATTACAACTGTGCACATCTCAAATAATGATAACAGGCTATTTCTAATGGTAAAAGTCATACTTTTTATTTGAGTATATTTTCCCTTCAACAGCAAGCATTTTATTATATACTATATAATAAAAGGCCAGATGTATGTTTGTCCGATGCAGTCATGCACAGTAGAGACTGCCCAAACACAGGCCGATGCAGTCATGCACAGTAGACACAGCCTGAATGCACAGAATGCTGGGAGGTGTAGTTCTGCGGTAGTACACCTGTCATGTAGTTCTGTGGTGCCCGTGTACATGGGCTTTTACACTAGTTAACCCCTTAATGATCACTGACGTGCCAGGCCCGTCACGGAGGTCCGGCATTTAAGGACCAGTGACGGTCCTGGCACGTCATGGAGTTCAGGGCTCCCGGAAGCCCTGAACTGGAAATGAAAAAAAAAAATCCCCGTGGTCCTCAAGTGCCGGCCGCGCACGCCGGTCCTTAAGGGGTTAAACATAATAATACTAGTGTAAAAGCTCGTGTACACGGGCCAAGGTCTGGATAATGTTAACCCTTTGAGTGCCAGAGGGATACGTAATGCATTGCAAAACAATGCGTTGCGTACCCCTCTGGCACTCAGAGTTAAGAGGCCGCTACCTCACTGCTCCATGCGATGCAGTCTTGCATAGTCTCAATCACGCAATGCAATCATGCACAGTAGAGAGACTGCCTGAACGTGGTTAGCTCTACTGCGCATGACTGTATCGTGACAAACATCCTACAGAATTATTATAAAGGATAGTTAACCCTTTGAGTGCCAGAGGGGTACGCAATGCATTGCTTTGCGATGCATTATGTACCCCACTGGCACTCAAAGGGTTAATGAGGTTGAAAAACGATATCTGTCCATTCAGCTCATGAGAGATGCAGGGTAGAGCTTCCTAAGTGACATAATTTAGATATAAACAAAGACACTAGAACAGCTGGTTATTGGTGGTGAAGGCCGCAGCTGAGATTATTAAAACTAACCCCCTCCCCCCCACACACACACATATAAAAAAAACCATAGTGGAAGGAAGGGTGGGAGCTTGCCAGCAGGGACCTCCTTGGTCAGGTACCTGGAGTGTACTGGTATTTATATCTTAAAACTCTGCTCCCCCCAAATCCCCCAATCCTATACCTGAAGCGAAGATAGCACCAGATAACTAGAGAAACCCATCCAGACAAAGATTTACCTGGATACAGCTTACTTCCAAAACTGAGGTGAAAAAAATGACTTTAGGCAAAATCATACCTCCCAACATTTCAAATGGCCAAAGAGGGACACTGATGTTTTAGGTGGTGTTGCTGGGGGTGGGGCATTACCAATAATTTTTCAGTCATTTCATGACCTATTGACACCTCTTTGTGTAACTGAATAAATTATTTTATTTACACAGGCTAATCTATAAACATATATACTAACATTTAATTACACATTAATGTGAGTTTATTACTGTGGAACAATGTCATACAGTTATATACACACCACACAGTCTGATCTCCTACACACAGGGACACCAGGGTGATACACTTATATACACACCACACAGTCTGATCTCCTACACACAGGGACACCAGGGTGATACACTTATATACACACCACACAGTCTGATCTAAACGCAGGGACATCAGGGTGATACACTTATATACACACACCACACAGTCTGATCTCCTACACACAGGGACACCAGGGTGATACACTTATATACACACCACACAGTCTGATCTCCTACACACAGGGACACCAGGGTGATACACTTATATACACACAACACACAATCTGATCTCCTGTACACAGGGACACCAGGGTGATACATTTATATACACACCGCACAGTCTGATCTCCTAAACACAGGGACACCAGGATGATACACTTATATTCAAACACCACACAGTCTGATCTCCTTAACACAGGTATACCAGTGTGATGATACACTTATATACACACCACACAGTCTGATCTCCTAAACACAGGGACACCAGGGTGATACACTTATAAACACACCACACAATCTGATCTCCTAAACACAGGGACACCAGAGTGATACACTTATATACACACCACACAGTCTGATCTCCTAAACATAGGGACACCAGGGTGGTAAAGAGGGACAGAGGAATTTGGGTGTTAAAGAGGGACTGTCCCTCCTAAAGAGGGACACTTGGGAGGTATGGGAAAAGTAAAAACTTATTTGAGCCCAATATCCCCAGTATCAAAATGTACCGTTAGTTATATTAATCTTACTTATATGAAAGCTAACCCAATTGGTCCATAGAGGATTTCAGTTTTGATGTTGCATGTAGTATTTATGAAACATGTACACTTTATAGATTTTTGAGTAGTATGTAACTAGTGTAGTTTATTATCTATTGTTGTTTACATGTAGGAGGTTACTTTATTTTGTATACTGAACCAGTATTATGCCTTTCATTAAAATATTTTATACATATGGCTTCATTATATTTATACTGGTTGTGCCCAGTATTATCGGGCTCAGTTTGTTTCCCTGTGTGTGTGGTTTTAATTGATTTGAATTGCTATAGAGTTTGGATACAGATTATGAATTGTTCTCTGAGTATTCTGTACACGTATTGCGTTGTGGAGTGCCTCATTTAATAAGTCTGCTTTTTCTGAGCAAACTCCCCACTTCTTTGTGGTATGTGCTTCACAAGTATTAATATTTGTCTGTGTTTAACCTTAGAGTGCACCACGCTCTGTTAGTGTTTACATAATATATTGCTTTTCTTATTAGTGGGATATGAACAGAAGCTCTGCTGCTGAATGGTAGACCCCTTCCCAATGCATATCATCAGGGCACAAATATCGATATCTAATATAGTGTTGTGAGGGCTTAGACAGGGCACGGCCACTGCTGTGCTTATTGCTGTGTAGGAAATTGTGTTATACTATTGGCTGTCATAGCCTTAGAGTGTCATTATTATTTAAAGGACAGTGGGAGACATTTATAAAGGCATTTCTTAATACTTTTTAAAGAATTGTCCTTAAGTCATGTCAACTGGCGATAATGTCAGGTCTGATTTATAAATGAGTAAAGGCATTTTTATAAATCATGCGTTATTATTCTGATATTAACGCCTGCAATGTTTAAGAACAGATTATACCTGGCGTTAAGTTTCTGACAAAAATTCTGTTGCTAAATTGTCATAATTAAAGGCAATTTTTTATAAATTTTCAGTGCCATAGTATTCTAGTTGTACCGTCACTTTTCCAAAAACACAACTATGTGGTGTAACTGCTTCTGTTATCACTGTGTCTCCATTTACATTATGTAGTGACTCAAATATTTCTTTGTTCTGGGTTTTAGACCGACCCAGGCATGATACAACACATTTCCTGGCCTTTCCACAACTCCTTGGGTGTGGGGCAGGGCTCTGTACTTTTAGAATTGAGCCAATGCAACCTTTGTATATCACCTTTCAAAGGCAAAAAAAAAATCTTAGTTGTTTTGAAACAACTTCAGCTTTGATAATTTTATTACATAAATTGTATATTAAAGAAAAAAATATGTTGTAGGGTTTATCCCCCTGAGTAAAACAAGAGTACTCCCACTGCTGAAAGGTGTTTCATTTAAAAGTTATTAATTTTAAAAGTTGAATTTTTTAGGTGCAATATCACAGTGGCCTGAAATTGTACAGTGGCGCTGTTGCTACACGATCCTATGGACAGCTATGGTCCCGGGACCACAAGTCTCCATAGGATGGTGTAGCAACAGCGCCACTGTACAATTTCAGGCCACTGTGAAATTGCACCTAAAAAATTCAACTTTGAAAATTAATAACTTTTGAATGAAACACCTTTCAGCAGTGGGAGTACTCTTGTTTTACTCAGGGGGATAAACCCTACAACATATTTTTTTTTACAAATTAAGCATTACTATCCCTTTAAATACATTGTTACTTGAAGGATGTTACCAAGGAATAGCAGCTTTACCTTCCTCAGTAAGTCCTAAAATCCATCAATTACACATTTTACCCTTTAAGTGCATGTGTTTCATACCCTTCTGGCATACAAAGGGTGACATGGCCATGGGTGAGAAGAACACATACATGGACTTGTGCTAGATAGCTTCTTTCATTCTGTGTCCTATTTCAAGATGTTTTGTTTTTAAATTATCCTAGTGAAAAAGTGGCTGTGAGGCATGAAACAAATAAGCCTAAGTTCATTGTCATTTGGTATAGCCATTATATTATGTACTGGAACACTTCCAATAAATTTATTGGATCATTTCATCACTTGGATATATTTTTGATACACTTGAAAATTTCCTTGCATATTAGAGCTTGGAGAACTTGTAGTGGACTGTAGAGACAAGTCTTTACGACTTTCTGCATGCTGATAATATAAGATTTGTCTGGTGTACCGGTGCACCGGTGTACAGAGGGCTGTGTGTCCATCCAAAGGCGATGAAGTAAAGATATCAGGAATTGATATTGCTAACAGGGGCGGATTGTAGGGGAATACCAGCCCGGGCATTTTTTTTTTTAAAGCAGCCCACTAGCTGCACCGACGTCCCTATCGACGCCCCCTTGTGGTCCCTGTGCGGCATGGGAGAGCAGGCGCCAGGATATTATGTCATATCCTGGCACTCTGCATTAACAAGCAATGTGAAGGCTGTCACAGAGAGTGCCTGTGGCAACACAGACCTCTCCTTCAAAATATTGTGGAACGGTGAGGTGAGATCGTCTGATCTCCCCCACCGGCCCATAATCTAGCAGCCCACCGGGGGATGCCCGATCCCCCGATAGGACAATCCGCCCATGATTGCTAATCTCTTTCTCCCCCCTTTGTGGCCACTAGTTTCATTAGAACTGTATATGAAGGACTATTCATTTCTTGATAATACAGTTCATTTTTGTTTAATGATTTTTCTCTTAAACTAATGGACCTCTCTTCAACAATATTGACCCAATTATTATTGTTATTATTACTATTTTTATTATACAAATATATACACTCTCTCTTTTTTAACACCATTGGTATTGGTGTAGTAGATTATTGTGTCCTATTTCCATGATGTGCCAGTGTTCATAATATATACGAACTTTCTTCAAAACACATAAGGCTTCATCAATATTGTTGTTTCTGAGCAACACAGATTAAAATATTAGAAAAGTTGTATTATGGGAAATACCTACACTGTAAGGCTTTTCATGTGTATTAAAACAAGAGTTCCCCAGCTCTTGACAGGTGATTCATTAAAGAAGTGGTGGAGCTATTACTATCACCTTCCTTGAAGAACTGTAGACTGATGTTCATCGCTCCCACAGAATGCAATAGAAAAACTGTCTGGACACCAGGGGGCAGATACACTAGGATGTGATAAATCAGTGATAAAGAGGATAAAGTGGAGATGACTTCTCCGGCGTTATAAACTCTCCAAGTCATACGATATTTTATGAAGCCAATGCACTAAGATTTCTACAAATTGAGAGATCTTAGTGGACTGACTGTGTGAAATAAAATAGAACTTGGAGCGTTTACAAGTCATCTTCATCACTTCTTAGTGCATATTCCCCCGATGTCACTGTGGCTACCAGTTCAACAGTAAAAAAACTGCAATAACTTTGTAAAGAAGCAGCATCGCCCATATGCTTTCTACTAAGCAGCAAAATACCTACAATAAATGTTTGAGGGTTTTTTCTTGTAATAAAAGCTTATTGGAAATGGCTTCAATATGTTTTTTCTTCTGCATTCCTTGGCATAAAAAATGTTGATATGGCAAGGGCTGATCTTGATGGACTCATGTCCTTTTTGAGCCTCATCATCTCTTTTACTATGTAATATAATGCACTGATGGAGTTTCTTTCATCGTACTCAACCCTGCCATTTGAATGTTCAGCTATTAGAGTCTAGCAGCAGTCGGCAACATTTGGGTGTTTCTAAAAAGTCCAAGGTTTTTTGCAGCCACGAACAGAAAACCAGTTGCAGGCCCAGGGCAAAAATATAAAATTGGCAGGCAGAAATCAAACAATCTAGGAACTCAGGCAGCAATGATTCACAAATGATAAGACACGCCAAGATTTGGGCAGTCAGCAGCCAAAGAGGAATTGAGGTCAGGAGTAGGTAAAGATAACAAAGTCCATAAATAAGCCAAGTCAATAACGAAGAACGCAGATGGGAATATACAATGCAAATTGCAGCAGCCAAGAGCACTTGGCAAAGGTATGAAAACATGGGCAGTCAGAACATATGTCCATGCCAAACATCAGAATGCATATGTGTGCATCCTCAGAATATGCAGGTGCAAACTCAAAAATATGTGCACAAACAAAGGAAAATATGTGTACCAACTGCCACAGATACACAAGAAGCCAGACACATCACCCGGAACCAGGGATAGCACAACCACTGTGTGATTGGCCCATCTATGGATGCAGCTGTGACAACATTATACTGACCCTAAAATTATTAATTTTCTCTGCATTACCCTGAATGCAACTGTTATTTAATTATACAGAGATTACTGTAAGCTAAAGAACGTCAAATACCTAAAATTGTTAGTGAGATTATTACAAAGAACGTAAATGATTTTGACTTTGAAAACACTGAGCTTACATATACAAGCCGTCTTACATATCAATTTATTTTGTTTTAATTCACCAAGATATAAATTATCGCTACAAAAGTGGAGCTGTTATGAGTCTGCAAACTGCAGAACCTTTATCAAAGATGACTGCAGTAGTCAAGTCAATGAGGCTGATATACGAAGATGTACTGGAGCCATTCTAGAGCAATCCAACTGTACAACAGAGGACAAATGACATTTTCTGTTAACCCTTTAAGTGCCAGAGGGGTACGCAATGCATTGCTCTGGCACTCAAAGGGTTCATTTAAATGGGACTTTTAACTTATTGAATGTTAAAGAGTTCACAAGGCATTGCTTTACTTTGTGTTGAAGACCACTTTGGCATTCAATCTTTTAACCCTTTGATACGCAACCCCTGTGGCACTCAAAGGGTTAGTAGTGGATTTAAATCAAAGACAATATTAGGAATGGTTTTTTTGTCCCCCCACAGTGTAGTTGGTCTGCTTCACAATTGCTCATGTTTTGGTTTCTGCATAAGGCTCTACAGTTAGAAGCTTGTTTTATACAATCAAAACAATATCTGTAAATGTATTACTTTTCAATTCACTATATACATTTATTTAATATATTTGTTTTTATTGTAACAGGCATGCAAGACTTTAATTATCTGCATACAAACTGCTTTGAAATTACATTGGAGCTGAGCTGTGACAAATTTCCACGGGAAGAAGAACTGGAACGAGAGTGGTTTGGGAACCGTGAAGCTCTGATCTCATACATTGAAGAGGTAAACCTATTTACCATTCCTATAGGGTAGAACCAGACAAAGTGTCCCCATGGAGAATCAAGCTTGATGTTGTCATGTATGGAAATGATTATATATATAATAATATAAATGGTGCAGTGTTGTCTAGGATGTGTAACTATTAAACAACATCGAAATCTCAGACTTTCTGGCTCTGCCTTTTGACTCTATAGCAGTGTTTCTCAATCCGTGCCCTCAGTGGCCACTAACAGACCAGGACTTGATGATTTCCTTGTTAGAGCACAGGTGAGTTAATCAATGTGAATGAGCCTCTGATCACCACACCTGTGTTCTAACAGGGAAATTCCTAAGTCCTGGCCTGTTAGTGGCCACTGAGGACATGGGTTGAGAACCTCTGCTGTATAGCATTGTCTGTCTTTCTCTTTTGCATTCTCTGGCTCGCTTTGTGATCTTGCTTTGTCTCTTTCTTTCTCTCTCTTGCTCTGACTCTCTTGCCCTCTCTGTCTTTTGCTCGCGCTCTTCCTCTCTCTCGTTCTCTCACGCTCTTTCTCTGTCATTCAATAGCTTCTGTGGCGGAATGCAAGAAACATTCTCAATTGCTATTTACAGTCTATTTTTGATGGCAAAATGTTACTGAATTGCAATTTTTTTTCAGAATTAGCGAACTTTTGCTCTTATTTTTGTGAATATCAAAAAGTGAGTGCGGCTAAAATGCACGCCTTTTTCTATTGCGCCTAATTCAGCAAAGCAATTGGCACACATTTTCATATGTCCCATTAATTTAGGCACACTCCCTAACTTTGCCATTCATTTCCAGGAATTTGCTAACTTTGCCATTAATTTACAGACATTTGCTAACTTTAGTTAATTTAGGAGCATGTGCTATTCAGCATCAAGGCATTAGTATGTTTCTTGCATCAAAACATGAGCAATCGCAAATAGTGAATACATTTATGGCTTTCAAAAAAATAGTGAATGCTCCACTTTCTTGAATTCCGCCCTGTGTGTCTCTCTTTGTGTATGCCTGTTTCTCTGTGTGCCTAACCAGGAGCAGATCATTGGCTCAGACATTGAGGAATGCCCTGGGGGGCTGTTGCTCCATTGGCCGGCAGCGCTGTTATCTGAACATAAAAGGCTAGGCCTTTGGTTGAACAGTTGAACCATCACGATGGGCCACGGCCCAATCCACATAACTCTTTGAGTGCCATAATGGTATGCAACTTTAATTCATGTTGTTGAAATGTGCAGGTTTATTTTTAAAAATCCTGTGAGTGTTGACTCGAGAGTGCAAATTCTCTGTGTAATTATAAATGTATATTTATTAAAAGAGAATAAATAAAATAAATATCAAATACAAAATACCGCCAATGTGTCTCAGGTATATAGCGCTATATAAATATATAGGATGTGAATTCACATAAAAATAGATAGACAATACCGTTATGGTATATACCACCTATAGAAAGATGGATAAAAAGTACATATAGCTGGCAGGTGTGTTGATAATGGTAGCAGCTTTTACCCATCGTGGATCACCTTAGTCGCTGTTTTGATGGTAACTCTGTATTTACTTCAAATAAGCAGGCGGAGACCTCTACTGTATGTAGATACAATGTTGCTTCTTGTTCAGCGTCTCCCCTGTCTCGATGTGGTATGGAGCAGAGTAATGATTCAACAGGGATGGATTTGGATCCTTATGCGGGCAGAAGTTGTAATGCATATTAAACACTAGTAGTGAATATAACATCTCCCATCTTTAAAAATAATTACAAAGGCTTCTTTTATGGTGATATCTGGTATGCCATAAAAGACACTACGCGGTCCAAAAGTCCTACGCGTTTCGTATCTTAGTTTGATACTTCAAACGCATTGGAGACTTCTTTAGAATCCGAGGGGTTACTCTTGTATAAAAAGATCTTAATTTGCGAGACCAAATTGACTTGTGTTTTTTTTTCATTTCGTGTCTGGCCAGAAGTGAATGTGCGGAAGCTTCACCCCCTATGTATTCACTCCCAAGTAAATATGTACTCGTTCATTCATGTTTGCTTTTTGCACATATGGAGGAAGTGTAAGGAACAGGGATTTCCTGATATCTGGGCCAGTTACATTAATTTGCTTCTTACCTCTTTCAAGTAAGTAATGCCTACCAGCTTCCAGTAAATGATCTGCATTCACTGGATTATGTCTCCTTGAGGCTAGGCATGTAAAACATACAGCTGAGAACTGCTGAAAGGAAATTGATAGTGGAAGAATCAACACTGAGCTATACATCAGGCTGCAGGCTTGCTCAGGACACATCACTTTCATACACTGCATGCTTTGTTGGATGTGCTGTTGGTTAGAAAACCTTGAACAGACCAAGATCACCGATACATTTGCTTTAAAAATTTCTAAAGCTCATACTGGTTTTTTTGTGGGGTCTTTCACTTACTGAATGCCAGAGGGTTCCAATACATTGCTTAGCCACTCAAACTTTCCAACTACAACTCCAAGCAAACACAATTGCATAACATCAAATATAATTCTATACACACACCTTCACTCCCTCATGCACACCTCCATGCAACCACTTCAAACAGATTTCTACAAATACACACACAGTTCTAACCCACTCACAAATACACAACACTATTCACCACTCATTCACAGAGCTTCACCGCAAACATCTTTCATCAGGTACACACAAACAGTCATATGCCTATACCTATCACGCAAACAAGCTTCAACACATCGCACACCTCCACCACCGCAAACAGAGCTCTATACACAAACTCACACATCCACCACCCCAAACAGAACTCCACACACACACACACACAGACCTCCACCACAAAAATATTTTTACATGTGCGCACACACGCACACACACACACACACAGATGACTCCACCCATCACACACAAACTTCTAACCATCACACATACCGCAAACAGAACTCTAAACACACACACACCTCCACACCAAACATATTTCTACATGCACACACAACCAACTCCACTACACAAACAGAATTCCACACAGAATTCCACACCCTCCATTAACACCTACAACCCACCAACCCAAACAGAATTGTACAAATACACACACAACTTCGACCTCCTAGCCACACACACTTTTACTCCCACCATGCAAACACACACACACATACACATCATCATCACCACGCCAAGCAGAATTAAACAAATACACACAAACTACTGAAACCGAATTCTACACATCCACACAAACACATCGCCACAGCCTCCAAGCACACCTCCACCCTACCACCCCAAACAGAATTCTACAAACACACACCCCCCTAAAAACATTTGATATGTAAGTATTAGTTTTAGAATGGTTTAAAGTTCCTGCACATTTTTAAAGGAAAACCTATGTTACCGGACTTTTCCTGTTCAGTAAAACATGAACATTAGGGGGATTATTCACTAATGCTTGTTAAAGAGGTGATAAAGTGAAGATGACGTCTCACTTCTCCAATTCCTATGTTATTTTGTGGAGCCATTGCTTATGTTTTGGAGATCTTAGTGCATAGGCTCCACAGAATAACATAGGAATTGGAGAAGTGATACCACTGGAGAAGTCATCTTCACTTTATCACATCTTTATCATGTCTTAGTGAATAACCCCCATTGTGAACTATAGGTTAACTTTATGACCATTAGAGGGAACTGTTAATACAAATAAAAACAGTTTAAACTTTAATAACTATGGAAAGATAGTTTATACTCAGTGGGAAAATCCCTACAACATATTTTTTGTGTGTGTGTGTGTGTTTTTCATGGTGAAGTGAGTGTGTGTGACATTACTGGTGTTGCTAAAAACAATATCCTCCTTTTTCTGTGAATAAGCATACATACTACAGCTGTAATAGAATATCTGTGGCTGGAATTGTGTATAACGTATCACTGTAGAATTTAGAACCACACAGTTTATGTCTAACTCTATACTGCAGTTTGTAGGTTGGGGTGGAGGATTGTGATACTGAAGCTGCTGTTCAAAGATGAATTGGAATAAAGGGGCACATACAGAGTGCTATCCCAGAGACCGATACCAACCAATCTCGTCAAAACTGACCCGATTGACCCAGTTATTGTACTGTGTATGTGCTAAATTAATCAAGTCAGGATGGCCAGATTAATGACAGTGACTTGACCATACCACAGTGATCTTGAATGTGGCTGTGACTTATCGCTCAGTGCTTAGATTGCTGATCAGCTCCAACCAAAAATTACCCTGTTTATGGGCATCTTAATTCCGGGACAAGTAAATGCATGATAGGAGAGAATTAAAAATTCCAATTGAATTAAGGGGGATTTTAACCCCTTGGATGCTAGAGATCTCTAACACAATGAGAAGCAATGTATTAGATACCTCTTTAGCACTGAAGGGATTAAAAAAATGCATCTGAAGTAATGGAAATTGCCAGAATTTTTATTTGTCCCTTATGCTGCAGTTTGTGTGCACGAGAACAACTTCAGAGTCCTTTTACAATGTAACTTGTTTAGGTTATTTTTAAAAAGCATTTGTCACAGACAGAGAAAATAGAATGTTTGTAAAATACCCCATTAAAGCATAATTATTATTATTATTATTATTGTTATTATTATTATTATTATTATTATTTATTTATATAACATTGGAGGGCAACCCCTCATCGCTTTATTCCAAACACATGCTGCTTGCATAGAGAATTCTTTTAAAAAAGAGGCCAACATTAAAAACACATTATCTACAGCAAACTTTTTTTTTAGTAATTTAATTAGAACACAGAAAACAAAGAAAATACTAATTTAGACCAGACACAGGCAGTACCACAATCATTTTCCAAACTGGAACATTTTGACCTTAACCCACTGAGTGCCAGAGGGGCACACAAAACTTTGATTTGCAATGCATTGCATTCCCCTATGGCACTCAAAGGGTTAAACGTTTCATCGGTTATGGTCTTCTGCACTGTTCCTTTAAACCCTTGAGTGCCAGAGGGGTCAGTTAGCACGCAGGGCGAAGCAATGCATTGCACACTCCTCTGGTATTCAAAAAGTTAATATTGTTGTGAGTTTGTGAGTTCCGCACATGTTGCTTTGCAATGCGTTGCGAACCCCTCTGGCACTCAAAGGGTTAACTCACAGTCTGGTTTACCAGGGTAAACAGGACAAGCTCTAAAAATAGTATGGCTTCTCATACAGATTGTCAGGTTAGCCAATTGCTCATGGTAAACTTGAAAAGCAAAGTAATGTCTGTTTCTGTCTTTTTACCACTAACTTCATCTATGGCTTCAGAATATGTGTACACTTTCCATAATCTCAGATTCTATACATTATCTGCCACTAGTCTGTAGATAACATGAAACCTGACCAGCCAAGAAGGTGCCTGCTGGAAGTCATTTTGCTTAATTATCTTCACTGGTGATGTTTCACTCAGTCATGGTAGTTTTAAGAACCCCTGAAGCCCCTGAGAGAAGTTTTGTTTTAGCCTTCCTTTTCTTTCCTTTTTTTGAAAAACCAGTCAATATTTGTGTTGTGTAGTCAGAACAGCCTCCCATCTTGTTGACCACAGGAATAAGTTGGTTATTTTTGGGATAGGTTAGAAACCCAAGGTGAGGCCCCAGTGAATTCCAGGAACTCCCATGCATTAAAATGCCCCTGTATTCAATTAATATAGTTTTATTAACCCCTGCTTGTTTTGTTTTTTGTATGCCAAAGTGTTACATTTGTAATAAATATGTCATTTTAGTCTTATCTATAGACTTTACGCCCTCAGCTGTGTTTCTCCTGATCCTGTTTGACTCCCACTCTTGGGTCTATGAGACACTGAGTGCCCAGTTTCAGGTTATATGAAGTGGGCCCCTGGCATTGCATCGCTTTCCTTTTCTCAATCTACCTCATTATCAGAAAGCCCAGACTTTTTTGTCCAAGAAATGAAGGTTTTAACTCACTGGATTGAGATTCATGTGATGAGTAGATGTGACATTTACTTAGCCCAGATCATGTTGGAAGTGAAATATATTTAGATGCATGTGGGTGTACTCAGAGCCTTTGCAGACACTTCTCATTCATATAGCAGAGAGAGTACCAGGACGTATTTATAAATTATGTGTCTGGATTATTGCATTTGAGCAGTGGACTTCAAATTAAAAGGAGGGTCACAATACTATATAGGAAGAAAACTGGATGGCAGTGCTCTACGGATCCGTCTGATGACTGGCTGTTGTTCGTTTGGCAGATCCGTAGAGCTCTCTCCCTTCCAGCTGTCTTCCTGTCTGTAGAAACCTGAGCCAAGTCTGTGGGCGGCTGCCCCAGATCTGCAAGGCCCTACGGGCCAGGTGAGTGATCTCACTTTATTCATGAGCACCTGACAACTTGTAGCAATTCAGACTATTTCTCTTATCTCACAACCCTAGATACACTGTCCCCCATGTTGAGAAGTCTGAATGAGAATAAGGCATGTGTAGCCTATCTGGCGATCACAATAGTTACTTAGGTCTAAGCATAGATAACACCTGCCCTATGGTTCTAGGAACATGTACCTACGGTATGGTAATACCAGACACACCCACTCCAGTGGCCAATAGCTGAACATGACTAGTTAATACTTAGGGACAAGAATAAAAAATAATATATTTTTTTCCTTTCTTGGGATCAACAAAGGAGATATGGAAAACATTGAACTTGTTGGATATATATCTTTTTAAGGATAATTTGCTCTCCTACTATATTACTATTCTCTAATTTTTCTGATCCATAAAAAATCCTCATTTGTATTTGTTTTTTGCATCTGCTTCAGTCTATCTCATATATAAATCTGACTGTTTACCTTGATAGATGTGAATGTAAGTTTTTTTCTCTTTAATTTGCTTTCTAGGTTCATCAAGGTATAAAAGGGATGGTGACAGATGAAAATAATAATGCAATATCCAATGCGGTGATCTCTGTCAGTGGCATTGACCATGATGTTACCTCTGGTAGGTTCAGGATATGGTTGTGATTCTTGGCAACCCATGAAACATGGTTAATTAATTACATAAAACATATACAAGGGGGTATGACATAACACAGGGTTAGGCAACATTAACTTTAGCTGTTAAGTCCAATAACATCTGAGTAGAGATGCACACAGGTTTGATAAGAACAAGGATAGCAATAGGGTAGTGCATTTGCTTAGCTATTTTGACATATGTACTTAGATTTATGATTTTGCATATACTACTCCCATTATGGCTCATCTGCATAGTGAAACGCAGCTTAATGAACCATTGTTGTATTTTTGTCTGTGTGTTTAAGTGGAGCTTTCATCCCCTTGAATGTTAGCCACCTCGCCAGCATTCAAGAGGTTAAAAGTCCCATTTAAAATAATGGGAATTTGATGAATTTTTGTTTTACTCCTTTAGTGCAGTTTGCTCCAGAATTGCGCTTTTTGGATTACTGAATTTCAGCTTAAATATTATGGATACTGAAATTACAATGAGATAAAGAGTTGTTTTTTTGTTTTGTTTTTTAGGTGATGGTGGTGATTATTTCCGACTGTTGTTGCCTAACACATATTCTGTAACCGCATCTGCAGAAGGCTATTACCCAAAGAGTGTGACTGTCACAGTTAGTGCTGCTGCGCCCTCACTGGTATGTCTTACTGTTGTATTTTGCAGTTATCAGCTTTTTATGAAGTCTACTCCAGTGGCAAAACATGATGATTGCCCTTTAAGTTAAAGGATGATTAACACCTCAGAATAGTTATGGATGTATCTGTTTGTGTTCCTTAACCCCTTAATGATCAGTGACGGTCCTGACACATCACTGGTGTCGGTGCCTTAAGGACCGGTGATGGTCCTGGCACATCATAGGCTTTGTGTTCACAGCATTCCTGCGGGAGTTGTGTGAGCACTATGGGAGACTGAAACTGACTGCCCTAAGATTGGAGTGGTCAGTTTCAGACTCTAGTTCACTGAACTGGTACATGTGATCAGTCACGTGTGCTGGCTCGCTGAATGACGTGTATGCGGTCCTTAAGGTTGATCCAACCTTAGGACTGTTGGTGTTTAAGGGGTTAACTGGTTGCAAAGAAATGCATTGCATACCTTAACCCTTTGAGTGCACTACAACGCGTTGGGTACCTCTCGCACTCACACAGAATTTATTCACAGTACCAATTAGGAATCCATTAGTTGGTGTTAGTGTTCCTTTAAATAAAACTGTATTTTTTGGCAGTTAATGTTCTCTTTTAAGTCCTAAAATGGTTTATAAAATGATGGATTGTGTTTTTTTGTGATTATAACTAATTACAAATGGACATTGACTATTTTGAATTTGAAAAATACTCATCTAGTAATTAGACTGTGATTATACCCTTGAAGTCTAGAGAGGTCTCCACCTATCTAGCCTGAAAGGGGTTAAAGATGCTCGGCATAAGATTCTGCTTACAAAGAAGAAACTAAATGCACAAAAGGCTTTAGGCATAGTGATTGTGGATTCCAGTGCAAGGTAATTTTTGGGTCCCTAGTTTACTGCAAACTACTAAAATCATAAATATGTTCCATTGCTAGTATTTAAAATGGGACCCTAAAGTTGTCTGGGCCGCGGTACTTTACATCTACTGCCTCAATGGTAGTTTCTCATCTGTCTGTAGTTTTTATGTGACTGCATGAATAAACCAAAAAACTACAGTATGGTACACCTGCATCTGTATGCATAAAAATGCGCATACACACACACACACACACACACACACACAGATAAGGGTGTGTATGGGTGTTTGTAGGCTTAAGCAATAATGGGGGGTTTACGATTAGTTATTCCATCTCCTGACTCACACCTAAATGATATGACTTGCCAAGTCATCACATATCTATAGACTTGCTGACTAACTTTTATCCATGTTGAATACATTATGATACGAATTACCCCCATAAACAACTTTTAAAATATCCAGCTCTTGCCATCAACTTTCTTTTTAAAGTTTGCTACTGATTTTTGTAAGATGATATTTCCCAGATAGTAATACCATACCTCCCAACATTTCAAATGGCCAAAGAGGGACATTTTCGTTTTAGGGGGTGTTACTGGGGGAGTGGCTGGTAGGCACGGCATTACCAAGAATTTATAGGTAATTTCATGACCTATTGACACCTCTTTGTGTAACTTAATAAATGATCTAGAGCAACATCAAAGTATTTTATTTACACAGACTAATTTATAAACACACATAATGACATTTAAACAAACATTAATGTGAGTTTTATTGCTGTAGTGCAATGTGATACACTTATATACACACCACATAGTCTGATCTCCTAAAAAGAGGGACACTAGGGTCATAAATGTTTCTGATCTGTTCTTTGTGAATACTCCCTTGACTTGGGATCAGTTTCGAGTAATGTATAATGCCCGTCAGTGTGAATATTTTCGCTTTCTCCAAGTCCGTCATTTCCTTCAATCTTACCTCAAGGAGGGTTCTCCGCCAGGTAAAACTTTGTTTGAACATCTTTGCTCCTCTGCTCTTGGTAGAAGGGGAGCCATTTCCAAAATTTACTCCCATCTATTGACTGTCTCCTTCCTACCGTGCTATTTGGGAGGAGGATTTAGGTGATTCTTTGGAACCCGAGTAGTGGAATGACATTATGAGTAATATTGGGAGTTTGACTCCCTGCACTCTGGTGAAAGAGAATGCCTATAAGGTGTTAACGAGATGGTACTACTGCCCTGTCAGACTTCATAGTATGTTTCCGTCGGCCACTCGGCTGTGCTACCGTGGCTGTGGTCAAGAGGGTACTTATTTTCACATGTGGTGGTCCTGCCCTTGTGTCACTGTCCTATGGCTTCATGTTTTTAGTCTCCTGAGCTCGGCTTTGGGGGGGGGGGGTGACACCAGATCCTTGGACTGCTTTGCTGAATAGGTCCTCCTGTCATCCTCTCTTATCCAGTTCCACTAATAAACTCACTTTTTGAGTTTGTGCCATGGCCCGATGTCACATTGCTTTTCATTGGAGATCTTTGCCACCAGGCCGTGATTCTTTGGATAATCGGATATGGAAGTTGCTGCGTATGGAAAAATTGACCACTTATATCTGCAACTCCTCTTCTTCCTACCTCAGGATCTGGGCCACGAAGATAGGTTTAGTTGCACCTCCCGAATTCCACAGAGACCTACTACTACACTGATTTTAGAGAGGGTTGCCCTGTATTATGTTCATTCCTCTCCCCTCCTCCCACCATGTATCCCCCCTTCCCTCCCCATACCCCCCCCCTTTTTTTTGTTAGGTGACGCTAACCCATGCCTTGTCGTTTATTGACATGCAATATATGTGTACTTGTTTTATTGGATCTTTTGTATTCCTTTTATATTTCTTTCCCCCCCACACACACTTTTTTCTTCTGTACCCACACTTTTAAAACTCAATAAAATTGGAATTAAAAAAAAGAGGGGCACTAGAGTGGGAAAGAGGGACAGAGGAATTTGGGTCTCAAAGTGGGACTGTCCCTCCTAAAGAGGAACACTTGAGAGGTATGTAATTCTCAAAAATCCTTTGCCTCACAGTATTTATGGTATTAAAGTATGTGTGACTGATGTTAGTCACACTCTTCAATAGTCACTAGATCATGAATTATTTAATTGTTAAATACCTTCGACCATACCTTTCTTGGACACAGTTTTCCTTAAAAGTGGCTGAACGGTCAACTGACTTGTTAGTCTGAAACACACACAGCTGATCACACTTGTCTCTGTTTGAGTAGATTTAGTGCCACACACACACGCTTCACAATGTGTTGCAGATGTATTTAGCATCCAAGGGGTTAAGGCAGGGGTAGACAATTGTTGCAACACCTCCCATTATCCTCAACTAGTCAACAGATAGATAGGGATGACTGGAGTTGTAGTCTCCAACAACCCCTGTCTATAACACACATACAACATACTTTGCTCTGTATGTATTTATATTTACCTTACAATTATAGTTCACAGGAAAATTAATAAAGAGTTACGGTATTCAGACCAAAACAATTGTCAACCAGTGAATTACAGCAACTTGTTGTGAGCTGGAACAGGAAAGAGTTATGAAATGTTGATCTAGCGATGGTGCACTGATCAAGTCCCTGTGTGAGCAGTTTGGATCTGGTTGTCAAATAATTCCAGAAAAGTGACCTCAGACTTTGACCAACTGATGTTTAGAGCTCCAAACAGCAGGGCACTGTTAGATGTGTGGGAGGTAACAGGTTATCTATTAACCCTTTGGTTTCTACAGAGGTTTTCAAATAATTGCAAAGCAATGTGTTGCAGACCCTTCTAGCACCTAAGGTTAAGCACTTAAAGGGATAGTAATGTTTCACAAAAACAGCATCTCCAATTAACCTTCATAGTATTTGGGCCACAGAGAGTGTTATTTCAATACTGTCAGAGTTATAGTTCAAGAGTAATTGAATGATAAAGTATCCACCTCTCGCCCCTTTTACCTAGTAAGTCGCCTCCCCTCAGATGTGGCCTCTCGATAGGACAGCTCGCAAGGGACAATCTTCTTACTGTGAACATAAGGAAACCCCTGTGCCCCTTGACAGGTTTTTCCTTATGCTCACTGAAGATTGTCCCTTTCTGCGATCCATCTGGACAGTTTTGCTGCTCTGAGGTGAGCAGTGTTACATAGTAAAAGGGGTGGGAGGGGGATACTTTATCATTCAATCTTGAACTACAACTCTGACAGTATTGAAATAAAACTTTCCATGGCCCATATACTATGAAGATTATTTGGAGCTGCTTTTATTGTGAAACAATACAATGCCTTTAAGGTGGCCATATCACCTAAAAATATCTTTGATTTTTATGAAAGTGCTTTATGTTGTATAAATCAGTTTTTAAAGAAAACTAGTTTTTGGATTATGTAGATTTATAGATCATGCTGACACATACTGAGCTGGCACGTCCTCTCTGAGCACTATTTTACCTCCAGCACACACTGACACCTCCCATAGTAATGAAAGGGTTGATTCAGTAACACACAACAGTGTTTCACTGATTCCTGCGCAGTCTTGCAGATAGGGTTGCCACACAGCCGGTATTTTACAGACAGGCCGGTAAAACATTGGCTTCTGTCCAATGTTAAGTCTATGGAGGGGATGCCATGGGCGGTATTTTTTTGAAGAAAATGTGGCAACCCTGCTTGCAGAATAAAATTTTCATATGTGTCCCTTATGTAAACCTTTGAGTACTAGACAGGTATCCAACGCATTGCACTGGATACCTGCCTGGCATTCAAAGAGTTATTGAAATACATGGTCAACCTTAACATTTTGAATGAGGGGTACATAACATATTGAAAATCAATGCGCTGCACAACCCTGTGGCACACAAAGGGTTCAAAGGATGCAATATAGGGCTAAAGCAGGAATAGCTTATAGCTTGCACATCATTTATTTATTTATTTAGAAAATGTTTTACCAGGAAGAATACATTGAGATTTCTCTTGTTTTCAAGTATGTCCTGGATAGTTTTCAGTAAAGGGTTACATATTTACACAAACTAAGAAACATTATATATTACATGTTATTATATATACATACACATATAAATATACATACATATTGGATATTAAAATTATATACAGTTACACACTGTTTTTAGATATAAAGAAGCATTTACTTTTAAAGGAATAGTAATCTTTCATAATAAAAGCAGCTCCAATTAATCTTCATAGTATTTGGGCCTTGGAGAGTGTTATATCAATACTGCCGGAGTTGTAGTTCAAGAGTAATTGAATGATAAAGTATCCCCCTCCTGCTCCTTTTACCGATATAACACTGCTCACCTCAGAGCAGCGGGAGGTGCCCAGGTAGATTGCAGAGAGGGACAATCTTCAATTAAGAGAAGGGAAAAAGCTGAAAAACCTGTCAAGGGGGCAGGGCTTTCATTGTTCTCTCAGAAGATTGTCCCTTGCTGTTATCTATCTGGTCAAGCAACCAGATTCCACATCTGAGGTGAGCAGTGTTACACTAGGTAAAATGGGCGGGGGGATACTTTATCATTCAATTACCCTTGAACTACAACTCTGACAGAATTGAAATAACATTCTCTATGGCTCAAATACTATGAAGATTAATTGGAGCTGCTGTTTTTGTGAAACTTTACTATCCCTTTAAGGATTTTAGACTGGGAGTAGATTTTATTATTTCAGGCAGATTGTTCCAGGCCTTTGGAGCTAAGGCATCAATTATCATAATCTATACATCTAACTAACTCATACCATAATTGTATAAACAAACCATGGCTAATACAACATACAGCTCTTTGAAAATCACTAGCTGTTTTTAGGTAATAGGGTCCCTTTAAGACTAATGTCAATATATGTAATCTTTATACAGAGAGAAGGAAATATACATTACAAATATTTGCTTATCCTCAGGTTAATTTCCAGCTGATGCAAGAGAAATCAACTGCAAACTCCAAAGAAAGGTTGCCATATAAAAATCTGAATAGTAAAAACCATATACGGAAGATTGTTCCAAGATCAACTGAAAGGAGGACACAGAGATGAACACATTACAAGCTGGTCATTGGTCTGGAATATATTACAGCAGACTTTACCTCTTGTGGACTGAAAGCACGTGTATAAATCATTCCACAATGTGTTGCAAAAATGGATTGATTAGCATCTACGTTAAACGGACTGCAAACAGCCAGTAGATTAAATTGAAAAACATGAGAAAGAGAGAAAAAAAATCCAAAAGAATGTTACACCATGTTAACCCTTTGAGTGCCAGAGGGGAGTACAAAGTATTTCTTCCCAATGCATTGGATACCCCTCTGGCACTCAAAGAGTTAAATGAAATATTTTGTTATGTATTTAAGGCAATATTAAACATTTATATCAACGCTTCTCACCCATTTTTTGTTCACTTCAAACTTTAATTGGCAATTTTCATCCCCCTAAACCTTTTGTCCAATTAAAGTTTGAAGTGAACAGAAAATGGGTATAAGCATTGAAATCTCCATTTCAATGCTGTCTTTTCCTTTACATTAACCCTCTGACTGGTGGAGTGGTACGGAATGCATTGCAATACAATGCATTCCGTACCCTTCTGGCACTCAAAGGGTTAACGGAAATCATAGCAAATGCTTCCTCTTAAAGGGATAGTAATGTTTCATAATAAAAGCAGCTCTAATTAATCATCATAGTATTTGGACCTTGGAGAGTGTTATTTCAATTCTGTCGGAGTTGTAGTTCAAGAGTAACTCAATGACAAAGTATCCCCCTCCCACCCCTTTTACTGATGTAACACTGTTCAGCCAGAGCAGAAGGGTGGTGACCCGGTAGATTGCAGAGAGAGACAATCTTCAATTAAGATAAGGGAAAAACCTGAAAAACTTATCAAAGGGGGTAGGGCTTTCAATGCTCTCAAAGGAAGAAGATTGTCCCCTGCTGTTATCTCTCTGGTCTAGCAACCAGATTCCACATCTGAGAAGAGGAGGCTTACACTAGGTGAAAGGGGTGGGAGGGGAAACTTTATCCTTCAATTACTCTTGAAGTACAACTCTGACAGTATTGAAATAACACTCTCCATGACCCAAATACTATGAAGATTAATTGGAGCTGCTGTTTTTGTGAAACATTACTATCCCTTTAAAGATATTTAACATCACAATTTAATTCTGCACTCCCTTGTACTGCTGTTGCTTCCTATAACTGGTTCACATTGTATGCATATTACCTATTTACATACAATGCCAAGCAGGGAGAGGATGTGATCTCACCAAAAAGAGCTGTGGAATCAAAATGAAAGCTTAAAAATGCTATACAGAATTAAGAAACATATAGTTATGTTAAGAGGAGAAAATAAATCAGATCACAATTCATTTTGTCTTGATATCACATTCATTGAAAAATATAAAAACAAATAGTTTAACGTTCTTCTTGTGTTGCTACGGCAACCGGCAGAATCTTTGCTCTCAATGATCTGAATTTATGTTAATCTAGTGATGTCAGCATTATTGGGAAAGCAATATGCATGTGGATACCATATCAACAGTTTTACTTATCTCTTGTTTCTAATTCTGTTCTCCAAGAAGGGCAGACTTAGCCATCTAACACAGATGCTTGTTTGTAGCCCATCAAGTGAAATCATCACCTTTAGATAAGTCCAAAGAGGCACTGAAACATGAATGCAGGATGACATATGAAATACTTTCCCCTGAGCTGATATAGCCAGACACCAACCGGGTGCACTGAACTTGGATTAAGAAGGATGATGTCTCTCTTCTCCTTCCATCACTGATACAAAGCCTGGAGAAGCTCAGATTGTGACAATGGTGACAATGGGACAAGTCAAAAATAGGAAGTGAGTAGAAGGTTTTAGATAAAATACAAGAGCATGCTCCCAGTGCTCACTCACAACGAATCATTGATGGAATGCAAAGAGAAACATGGACTATTCCTCCTACCTAGTGCAGTACCATTAACCAAGGGAGAGACAGTTGTTGAACCTCCATCTGTTGGGGACCACAACTCCTATAATCCCCAACCAGTCAATGACTGGTTGAGGATAATGGCAGTTATAGTTCCCAACAGCTAGAAGTCCAATAAATGAATACTCCTGGTTGAGTAAGATGTATGCTGCATTTGGTGCAAGGTAAAAGGAAGTGTTCATGTCTCTCTTTCTATTCCATCACCAAGGCAGTATGAGTGAACACTGGGAGCATGTGCCTGTATTGTATCTCACTTCTCTTCGCTCCCTAATTTTACTTTGTCCTTTGGTCCCTTGGTCTTAACCACAAGAACACTAAAGAGGAGATATCATGTGTTGGTGACATTTTTTACACCCAAGGGTTTAATAAAACAACAGTGTAATGCCAGGTCTGTCTGTCTGTCTATCTATCTATCTATCTATCTATCTATCTATCTATCTAATATCATGTTAGGTCTATATACTTAAAAATAATTATATATATATATATATATATATATATATATATATAGAGAGAGAGAGAGAGAGAGAGAGAGAGAGAGAGAGATAAAATCATATTGATATGATCCCAGTCCTCAGTATATTCAGCGAGTCCTGAGTCTTTCTTCATTCTGTTGTATTGTATTCATCAATGTTCTGTTGTGTTTTGTTTCTTCCTATCAGCTTTTCATGAATGGATTCTCTCTTTTTTTCACTGTGCTTCTAGAGACAGAAATAGTGATATTTAAACATTCTTTAATCAGAACACATTCCAAAACTGTACAAATAAAAGCATTTTGTTTTTTTTTATTTATATCATCTGTCTAGATCTGCTGTGGATACTTCTCAATATCTTGTTTGTTAAAAAGATCTGCAGCTCATTGATTTGCAGTGCATTAGCTACGGTACTAAGGGTGAGCAAATGTTTCTGCCAAGGCTACCTATGTCCTATTGTTTTCCATGCCCAGTTTTCAGGGCTGAATTTACATCTCAGATGCCCTAGCCAACGCACATAGGAAAGGCTCACCCATGGCCACACCTACACCGCTCATTTGAGTCCGCCCTTAGCCCCATTCACTGTTGTTGAACACTGAAAATCCCCTTAGCCTGCAACATACAAGAACAATAAAAACTCGGAACCCATTGACTGTTACAGGTGTCTCCAATGCATCTAATGTATTAAATAATGGCCTCTAACGGGATATGTAAACTGGTAAACAAACCAGCTACCATTAACCAGAAGTACCTGATGTGGTGGCATTGTTCTGAACACACCCATAGCTCAGAATGCCCCATGTGAAATCAGACCCAGCGTATTTACCCATTCCCTGCCCAACCCATCTTTGTGCCTCCTCATCCCACAAACATCTAACCCTTTGAGTGCCAGTGAGGTATGAAAAAGGGTTAAATCCTTCATTCTGCCCACACACTTTGCACCATGATGGAGTCAGGTGCAGGAGTGAATATCACCAATGTTCCCAGCTGCAGGTATTCCAGCTCTTGGTAATTCTGAGTAGAAGCTTACATTGATTGTGATTCATAGTGACACAAAGCTGCAATGCGTTGGACACTTCTCTAGAATTCAAAGGGGTAAAAGTTCAGTTTGAAGCAATTGGAATTTGTATTTACCTCTATTCATGTAGATGATTTACTCTTCATCTGCATTAGTCCATTTTTACACATACTGCCCAAAAAAGTCAACACGCCCTCTAGTAAAGAAGAAACTCACAGCGGTAGAGCACCATAGTATTTACATCTAATAGGCAAATATAAAATAAGAACAGAAGTGACTAAAATATGGATAACAGCAAGGAGTGAGGGGTTTTCCAGCCCCCCAAAATTTAGGCCAAAACCTAAAGCAAAATCTATAACAAAAAACAAACCTGACAAAACCTAAATAAAAAATCTAAAGTTAAAAACAAGCCCTCTGGTAAATCCTGATCTATGTGGGCTTAGATGTATAGAAATATTGATGGAGACTTGTGGCTTTGATTCGTTAATGCATTGTGCATGGGCTTCAAATGCATTAGGGACGTCTCTAGCATCTGGGTAAAAAAGTATAAATCTCGCATTTATATAATTTAATATTAATATAATTTCCTTGTTAACCAATGGGCTTTTGCACATAGTCCCAACTGTTTTCACATTTTATTGCTTTTGTCATTTTAAAGTGAAAACAGTTGGGACTATGTGCAAAAGCCCATAGGTTAATAAGGAAATGATAAAACTAACAAATGAAAACAGTATTCATGGACAGATTGGTGCCTGTGTGTAAGAACCACATGAAAAAAACAGTAACACTATCTTCTTAGTATTGTGGACTGTGTGCCCTGTAATGATGTCTGCCTTGGTTATGAATTGGTGACAATTATTGTGCCCCTCAGCAAAATGGAACACCTCATCATTATTTAGCATTTCTCAGATTGCATGCACGTGTGGTTTCACAGTGGTGTTTAACCAGAATAGTGAGCAAAAATTACCCAAGGGGGCTTAGGAAAAGGAAAGGTCTTAAGTTACTTGTTGAAGTGAAAAAATGTTTTTACCCTCTGATCTCCATGTTATTAATTTGTGCCCATCTATAGGTACAATTCAATAAGTTGAAAAGTTGCAACTCTGAAGCAAATCAACTGTTCCATAGGGGTACCAATAAAAATTCCACACATTTTCATGGCTGCCAGAGAGCAGACCACCTGCAGGCTTTCCCCAACAAGGACCCCAACAGAAAGACAATCATAGAGAATTGAAGGTTAAAAGACTCTGCCTTAGGCCAGTCAGTGCTCCTATGTCAGCAATGATATACCCATTAAACACAGCATAAACAGCTGGATGAAAACACTTGCACCAGCCCCCATCCCAGTAGCCTGAAGGTGCTGAACATTCTGAACCTTACATTAGAGGCCAATCGTTCACTGTTGCCCTTCCCAGACCCACATGGAAACAATATTTCTTCTGGTAAGGAATATAAAACAGCCACCATCTGTGACACTGACATACAATCAAACAAGCCCCTTTGTTCTTTTTATTTAAACAAATTATATATCGTCTCCCCAACAAAAAATCTTATTTTACTGTCTACCTGAAAACCACCCTGCACCTAACATACAAAACATTAGAATTTAATTATATACAGATAAAGCTCTCTAAATTATAACGAGAAAATTTGATAACAATTTCTAGGAAGAGAAACAGATTATTACACTCCCACAAACAGGAAAAATGAACCTGCAACAAAAAGCATGAAGTACAAAGGGATGTCTTCCCTACCGCACCTGTGAAAAAAGGGAGCACTATGGAAGCCTCTCCACTATAAATACTTACCCCCACCTACCTATATATGCCTACCCCAGCGGACCTTCACCCTAGCAACCCTCCTGGTTGTATCAGCCCCAACTGATACAACCAGACTATTAATAAAACTAGGATTGACAAAGGGTTATACAATGCATTGCACCTCTCCAATGGTAAAAGATTTGCTGTAACCAGGGGCAAATCTACAGGGGTACAGAGGGTGCAGTTGTGGTCGGGGTCCCACATCCAAGCAGAAACCATTTTAGTAACACAGTTGACGAGTCTGAAAAAAGACATGCGTCCATCAAGTCCAGCCCATGCCAAATCACCCCTATTGATCCAGATGAAGGAAAAAAAACACATTGACACCATTTCAATTAAGCCCCAAATGGGTAAAACAAAAATCCTTCCTGACTCCAAGTGGCAGTCAGATAGTTCCCTTCCTCAGGGTCCAACAGTTTCTAGTTAAGCATATGTGAAAACTTTTTTTGTGGTAGGGTGTCTAAAAATGCTAGCACTGAGGCTCTCCAATGGTTAGTTAAGCCACTGAATGGGGAGGTGAAGAGGGTGCAGTTGTGATGGGGCCCAGAATCCAATTCTAGATTATGATAATAATCAGACCAGTTTCATACCTTATCTGGTGATCACTGATATCATCACACACGGCCACTGCCAGCCAGTGAGCCCCTTCCCTTTTCTTCATTAACGTTTGAGAATCAGATCAAGTGGGGAGGAGAGAGTAAGCCTCAGATTTTGCCCCAGAGCCTAATACATTCTTGTTATGCCCCTGGCTGTAGCTGGAATAAAAGAAACTGTAGTGTGGACTATTCTGCTGTAGAAGTCATTATAAAGTCTGCATGCCTTAGCTGATGTGGAATGTCCATGTTTTTGATATGGACCTTTGGTATTAAGATCTCTTAGAATATGATTGGTTACATACCTGGAACCTTCATAATTAGCTGACCCTGAGATATTTGAAATATTAACCCTTTGAGTGCCAGAGGGGTACACAATACATTGCAAAGCATTAAAGTTCCCAATAATTTAAATTATATGCATGTCCCAGTTCCCCTAGCCTAGAGGTGGTCTAGATGGTCCACAAGCAACCTTCAACATGCTTACATGTATCACTGTCCTGACACATACACAGGACAGGCAGGACATTCCTCTGTGCCTTTCTGATAGAAATGCACCAATTCAGAGACCAAAAGAAGCAGTTCATTATTATTATTATATTAGGTAACACTGGACTATCATACCCCGAGAATCTGGCCCTTAACCATGAGGATTCGGGTCAAACCTTGAGCGTACCAAAGTATGATTAGGAAGTGTGAATTCATTCACGGTACACATTTATCACTGGGTCTTCTGTACAAAATAAAGATGCTCAATTCTGGACCAAAGCAACTGCACCATAGGGGACAAATAAAACTTCTCATTGATGTAAGTGGGGATCTTAACCCCGTCAGTGCTAGAGTGGTCTCCATCACATTGAAGAGTATTGCATTGGAGACCTCTCTAGCATTCAGTGAGTTAAAGACACATTTAAATCAGTTGGATGTTTGATTTATCTGATACTAGTGTAAAAGCCCGTGTGCACGGGCCGTGGAGCAGTGAGGTAACAGCAGTATGCAGAACAGGACCGGCCTCTTAACCCTTTGAGTCCAGAGGGGTACGCAGCGCATTGCAGAGCAATGCGCTGCGTACCCCTCTGGCACTCAAAGGGTTAGCATTACCCGGACCTGCTCTGCTTACTGCCATTACCTCACTGCTCCACGCGATTGCGCCGCCTCACTCACGTGGCCGAACGCCGGCAGTCTCTACTGCGCGTGACTGCATTGTGACAAACTTTCTGTCCTTTTATTATATAGGATGATGTATGTATGTATGTATATTTTTATCTATATAGCGCCAACCTGTGTACTTGGCACTTTACAGTTTACATTTACTATAGAAGGGGTACAAACAGTGCAGTGATTAAGTGCTTATATAGACAATCATAATGGGAGCACCAGGTGAGTATACATTAGGATAAAATAAAAGTATGAAGCAAATGGTTGGCTCCAGATTAGTTCCTCTTTTCCTCTGCACATAAGAGCCACTGTTTTGTGCCTCTTTCTTCTGATGTTTGATTAGGTATTTCATCCTTTTACATCTAATAAATAAAACATATATAATAGCAGCACTCCTGAGACTATTGCTTACTAAAGATATACACTCCGAATTATCCTGAATGGAAACAGGAAAACTAGCTCACCAAATATTTTGGGTCAGGGGTACTGGGCCAGTGCTGATCCCAAATTTACTACAATGAAGTCTGTGGCCTTAGAAAATCCTTCCAAAATGTACCTTAAATGAACAATAGCATGCAAAAATTATATTGGGTTATATAATTTTAAATATCTATTTCCAGCTACCATCTGTAAAAAAGTGTTGCTTTATGTTAGATCCCTAAAATCTAATCATAAATTTGCATTTTTAATGCAAGTGTAGACTGTCGTATATAGACATAATTTGACTAATTGTGTTTGTGCACTTTGTAATGAGAAATAAGATCTAATTCAGTTAATTTATTGATATTAGTCTCCACTGCTCTTCTATTCATAAAGGCTGTGTTACCTTATCTCGGTCCATATACTGACAATAACACACTAGCATTTCACAGGCATCAATAAAGATTGCTGTGACAATTGGAGCATTGGAACCCTGAAAAATGCAGGAATGAAAGTCCACAGATATCACAAATAAAACTAGGTTTAAGCCTCAGAAAATAAAAAACATATTTTAAAGACACAATCATGGAGTGCAGTGTATTTAAGTGTAAATTATCCTAGATCATTTTATATGCTAGTCCTTTAATTTAGTATTGACATTGCATTCTGAGGTAGTAAGTCCTACCTTTCTATGCAAAGTCCATCATTAATCCTCCAACATTCTTCAACATAAAGTATTTAAAGGGATAGTAATGTTTCACAAAAAAAGCAGCTCTGATTAATCTTCATTGTATTTGGGTCATGGAGAATGTTATTTCAATACTGTCAGAGGTGTAGTTCAAGAGTAATTGAATGATAAAGTATCCCACCTCCTGCCCCTTTTACCTAGTGTAAACCGCCTCCCCTAAGATGTGAAATCTGATTTCACTGAACATTGTACCTCGTTGCGATCCATCCGGACAGTCTTGCTGCTATGAGGGGAGAAGTGTTAGATCAGTAAAAGGGGTGGAGGGGGTTACTTTATCAGTAGATTAGCCTTGAAATACAACTCGGACAGTATTGAAATAACTTTCTCCACGGCCCAAATACTATGAAGATTAATCGGAGCTGCTTTTTTTGTGAAACATTACTATGCCTTTAATGTGCAACATATTTAGAATAGCCCATGAGTTGTTTAAGTTATGGCGAGCTACACAAAAATATGAGGAATGGTTTGTAAAGCATTCTGTTTGTATTTGTATTTGTTCTTTTTTATAGATACTTAACTTGGTTTTTGCATATACTTTTCTGTAGCAAGAAACATTTAGTTCTAGTGTGAGGAGTAAGACATCAATCAATAGGAAAGGTATTTAAATGCATTTGTGAATTAAAGGGATAGTAATGTTTCATAATAAAAACAGCTCTAATTAATCATCATAGTATTTGAACTTTGGAGACTGGTATTTCAATTCTGTCAGAGTTGTAGTTCAAGCGTAATTCAATGACAAAGTGTCCCCCTCCAGCCCCTTTTACTGATGTAACACTTTTCAGCCAGAGCAGAAGGGAGGTGCCCAGGTAGATTGCAGAGAAGGACAATCTTCAATTAAGATAAGGGAAAAACCTGTCAAGGGGGGCAGGGCTCTCATTGTTCTCACAGGAAGAAGATTGTCCCCTGCTGTTATCTGTCTGGTCTATGGACTGCATTCCACATCTGAGAAGAGATGGCTTACACTAGGTAAAAGGGGCGGGAGGGGAAACTTTGCTTGTGAATATCTCTCAAACCATAAAGGTTTGAGAGATAAGACTTATATCGTTCTTCATGTTTTTTGCCTAAAAAATAAAATAAAGCTAAAATGAAGTATTACTATCCCTTTAAGATGCCTTGTAATCCCAGTGTGACTGAAGGTTAATATTTAAGCAGAAGAGTCATTTAGGTTAAGATACATATCAGGAAACACACTTTTGCAATGATTTTATTTAAAGTGCTAACTTTCCATTTTCAATAAGAGGTAGAAGAATGTATTATAAGAGGGCAGCAATGAGTTTTAATACAGTTTTCACTTCTTGCAGTTCTTCATTCATCCAACTAAAATAAAAAAAAAGAATTGTGGGGAAGTTACTGGTAAGCACTCATTCAGTTCTATTTAGGGATAAAGAATAATAAACGAAAAGTAAGCTTAATAAGCCAAAATACACTAAATTAAATGTTGTGCAATGGATGACTGCATGCTAGAATATTCTTCATCTAGGCAGGTTAACAGCTATGTATAGTAATTGAGTTAGGACTGTGTGTCAGTTAGTATACATTCTATAGAATTACAGGGGATCTATTACCCCTTTGCCTAAATCGTTTTGTTATATATTGTATATAATGAAAAGCATATAAGTTTAAAAAAAACAAAAAAAACAATTGTTCGGCGGAATTAAAAGAATAAATACAGCCCTGTACCTACTTCCGGGCAGACTGCGGACTGTACCACAGTCTGCCGCTCTCTATCCAGCCTCCTCCAATGACAGAGCCTTTCTGTCTGTAAGCAGGAGCTCTCTCATTGGCAAAGATCGATTTCTGGCCAATGAGAGTGCTCCAGCTTACAGACAGAAAGCATCCATCACTTAAGGAGGCTGGCTAGAGAGAGGCAGAGCAGCATACTGCGGTACAGATCAGGTAACTGCAGTCTGCCCGGAAGTAGGTACAGGGCTGTACTTATTCTTTTAATTTCACCAATCATTTTTTTGTTGTTTTTTTTAAACGTATACACTTTTCATTATATACGATATATACCAAAATGATTTAGGCGAAGTTGTAAAGGGGTGATAGATCCCCTTTAAATATCACTTTAAGTCATGGAATCCTTAACAGCTTTATGACTGTGTGGTCCTACATTTTTTTTTTCATTAATGTGATCTGTGACCACAGCATGGTGTGCAGCCACGCTGCAATCACAAACTTCCGTGATGTGCCAGTCCTGTCATCAGTTGTTAAGGTGTTAATAAGTTCACTGATATTTTTCAGTATGTGTTACATTCAGTGGCATATACCATTGAAAGCCTGAAAACTGCACATTTCTAAATCATGATCATTCTGTTTAAGTCAATAAAGCTTTAGTTAAGGATTAAATCATTTTCCTTTACGTGATTTCATATATTCACAGGTGTACAATCCACAAGTGAATATAATTATGTCTGTCAGACTCTCACTGCACATTTTAACACTTTGAATGACAGAGGGATAGCCAACACTAGCATTTACCAGCCAGATAGGTGTAGATGTACTAGGAATCTCAGACACATTCGTTTAAAAAAGAACTGTCGACTCAGTGGGAGCATCCAGGATTTCTGTAAATATTCATCCGAATCATTTCTTCTACCCTTCTGGCAGAAAATTATACATTATGGCTGCCAAAGAAAGAGGAGCCAGGCAGTTTATGGACAGGAACTAATTGTGCTTGCTATAGCACACGTCAGCTCTGCTGAGGTTATAGTGGCCCTAACTACTAAACCAAAATCTCCAAAATCATTACACTCATTGAAACCCCAAAATCACAAGGTAAAGACAGATATAATAGATACTGTAATAAGATTACAAGCTGGAAGGTGATATATCCATGTTAACAAACTTACCAGGCAACCCCCAGGACTTGGTCATTGAGATGAGAATTGCAACAATACAAGACCTTTTGTTGTTGTCTACACTGTTGTCTGCACAAAATGTAAAAGGCAGCTGTGACCAACCTGGTCAAAATTGACTAGACTGGCCGTGTATCTCTCTGTGTATGGGTTACATCAATGAAGTCGGGCTAACCAAACTAGTGATTTTGGTCTGTGCATGTGTGCTGATCGCTTAACGAGCACATTGCTGGTCAGCTCCCATCAAAATTGCCCTGTGTGTGGGTACTTTTAGGCAGTTTCCATCAGAGGGGTGTAATAAATTGGTAATCATGCAAGTCCCTTGAAAGGGTAACTATCACCTTAGAACAACTTGCTCCAATTTGAAAGTGGGAGCAAGAAAACAAATAAAAAGTTGTGTAATTTTTTTTTAAATTTGTTACTTTTTTAATGGCACTTTAATCAATTCACTATACAGCTTGCCTGTGGGCACCAGCAGGCAAGCCTGTGGCATTATATGTTGACCAGCACCTTCCCATTTTTCATCCAGCAGTGCTTCTATACAGCTTTAAGTTCTGCTTTAAGATGGAAGTTACCACTGAGGAAGTTGGAAAGGTTAGAAATCCTCTTTAATGTGTACTCTGTGATGTGGACCATTCATATATGCCATCAATTAGGTTCTGCTTTCCTTTAGGTGACAAAGGAGTGTGTAAAAGAGGATTCTAGTCTTACCTGTTAAATCCTTTTCTCTTAGTCCATAGAGGTTCCTGGTAACTCTGGGTAGGCGATATGCCCCTTTAATTTAGGTAGGAACAATTCTAGAATTGCATGCAGGGGGTGGCGCCTACCTTCCCTCCTTAGCTGCAGCTAGCCAACCAGCTCCAGTAAGATTTGAGACACTAACTATTGACTAGATAGTAGAAGGGAAATAAGACTCCTGTGAGCATGACCCCAAAGGACCCCCACGGTCTGCCACAGGAGAGCCAAGCATGGTCCCTTGTCAGGGTGGGAGACCAGTACCCTGTATGGCCTAAGAGAAAAGGATTTAACAGGTAAGACTAAAATCCTCTTTTCTCTGTCATCCAATACAGGTTACTGGTAACTCTGGGATGTCCAACCATTGAGTTTCCCAGACGCAGGAAGCAAAGCAAGGACCAGGCGCAAGGCCCCCCAAAGTTACCAGAGCAGATATGAACCATCAAATAAGAGAGAGCCCAACAACAAGGGAGTGTCAATGGACACTGAACAGGGGTACAACACCCCAAGTGTTACACAGCACACTGAACTAGAGCCAAGAGGGCTCAAAAGTGAAGCAAGCATCAAGAACTGAAGAAGATCCTAGACAAGCGAGACTGCCTCCAGGATCTTCCTCCCAAAGCTGGCGTCAGCCGATGCCAGCACATCAACACGGTAATGCTTCGAAAAGGTGTGCACAGATGAACAAGTGGCAGCCTTGCACAACTGATCAGCGGAGGCCTGATTCTTGTAAACCCAAGAAGCCCCAACAGAGCTAGTAGAATGAGCTGTGACCTGAAAGGGAACACGCTTCTTCCTGAGCGTGTAAGCCTTACGAATAGTGGACTTGATCCAGGACGCAATAGTCACCTTGGATGCAGGTCTTCCTGCCCTGGGACCCTCAGGAATGACGAACAGCACATCAGATTGCCTGATAGACTCAGTGCGATGTACATAAAACTTGAAGCAACGCACCACATCTAACAAGTGGAGATCCCTCTCCTTGTCAGAGATGGGGTCAGGGCAGAAAGAAGGCACCACAATCTCCTGATTGATGTGGAACTCCAAAACCACCTTCGGGAGAAACTTATCACGGTTCCCGTGCTTCCCTGTCAATCTTTGCTGGGTTACCTGTGCATTGGAGGAAGCTGATTGGCCCGCCCAGGATGTTCCTTTATATACTGGGTTGTGGGCACTTGTCAGTTGCCCTTTCGTGGTGTTCCTGAGCCTGCGCCTTGTTGCTGTGTTTCTGCTCTCTGGTTTACTGACTCGGCTAGTCTGACCATCCCATTGTTCCTGCTCCATGATTGACCCGGCTCTGGCTGACGTTCCTGCTCCGTGATTGACCTGGCTCTGACTGACGTTCCTGCTCCGTGATTGACCCGGTTCTGGCTGACGTTCCTGCTCCGTGATTGACCCGGCTCTGGCTGACGTTCCTGCTCCATGATTGACCCGGCTCTGGCTGTCGATTCAAGCTCAGAGTACCGATCCGGTTCTGGTTGGGATCCAGTGCTGCGTCTGTTCCTGTGTTCCTGCGTGTTCCAGGTCGCCGGCTGGTGACATTCTGACCTGTGTTTGTGTTGCTCTGACTAATCCTCTCTTGAGTACTGGACCGTTGCCTGAGCCTGTTCCTTAACCACTGCTGAGCAAGTACCCTTGTAAAAACCAGTATTAACCCTTGCTGTGTCGGTTGCCTCTGATCTCTGAGCCTGTACTCTTACTTGCCAAGCCAGTGTATTCCTTACGAGCCTGTTTACACTGAGTGTGCCTGTGCCTTCCTGACCAGACCTCCCTATTTGCACTAGCAGAGCTGTAGTCTTTCCGGTGCCGTTAACACCGCAACTGCTCCGGCTGGCGTTGGTACCTCCGTTTGCTCTTGCTGTTGTGCTCAGTTGGACACCGGTGAGGTGTTCCGGTCCAGGTCACCTAAAGCACTCATTGTGTTACTACCGTATTACTATTCCGTTGGCTCGCTATCGCTTGTGCAGTATTCGTCCACTCTGGCACCCAAGGGGTGCGTACGGCTCTTCTCCCGTTGGCATAAGCAGGGTTACCAGTAACCTGTTTTGGATGACAGAGAAAAAAGGATTGCTCCACAACTCTCTGCCATTCCTCTGGCACCCAAATGATTGAAGTCATAAGCTGAACTAGATCAGTGAATGAGATGTGAAATCCATCTGGCTCCATATCTGGCAAGCTTTACACACTTTATGCAGAACTTCACATAACCCATAGATGTTGCCCGTTCTGATATCAGTTTTCTAAATTGGATGAATATTGTAGTATTCACTGCATTATGAACAGTGCGCTACCAGGTAGAATAAACCCACTGAATTATTGATATGAATTTTTGTGGACTTAATCATCAGGATAAAAGTTACATTTAAAGAATGGAAAGTAAATACATTTGATGCAGTTTTTTCTGAGTAACATGTTTTCCTCATTGGTTTGATAACACATGGAGGTCTCCAACTCACTGTTTTCCAATACTCTGGAAATATCTATAGCAGGGTTAGTCAATTGCTGGAACTCCAGCTGTTAGAGACAACAACTTCCATTATCCCCAGGCAGCCAACATCTGGTTGAGAATGATGGGAGATGTAGTTCCAAACAGTTGGAGGTCCAACAATTTGGTCTACAGGGCAACATGCGGTCAGACTACAACTTCCATTATTCCCAGTTGTGAACCCCTGGCCTATATCATATATATCATTCAAGGGCTAAAGAACTCCAAGGATAACTGGCAAATATATTCCTGTGGCACTTCCAGCCCCGGATTTGTCAGTAGGCAGACAAGGCACTTGCCTAGGGCGCCCGATTTTCAGGGGCGCCTGGCAATGGCCCTGTCATGCCCACTTTATAATGTGATGGCATAATCATGCTCGCGTGTGACAGCGGGAGTGCTTTTGTGCAATACAAAATTTTCCTGTTCCGGTCTGTTTGTAGTACCTGCGTTGCCTGGGCCGCCCCATGTGACCCACTGCTGCGCCTGCGTGCTACTACCTACACTTCCCATTGCTGTTCGTCTGGCTGGATGGGACCTCCTCATTGTGTAAGGACACACTGCGCACATAATCAAATGCAGCCGCGCACTTTGGAGTAGCTTGCGCGGCTGCATAAAACCCACAGGAACCAGCCTACACCTCTAGATTTGTCTGAGCATAGCTAGTGGGAGCATGGTTAAGAGGAGGTGCAATACAGAGACACAGCAGTCCACAAGTTATTGGCAGGTGAAGCGGAGGCATGTATTGTGGCAGGTGGTGACATTCATTTTTTATGTCATTTATTTAAAATGTGATTTTTTTTTAATATATTTTTTTTTTGAGTGAGAAATACTGTTGGCTTAAACAATATTGTATACCAAAAAAAAAAAAAAACACATCCCCAAGAAAGGGGAAAAAATTACCCTTAAATTGCACCCCTGTAAATACCCCAGATGGTCTAATAGTAGTTAACACAAAAGCATGAAGAAGATGGCTTATTTCTAAAAAAAAAAAAATAATATGTATTGGTTAATAATTATAAATGTTTAACTTTTAATGCAAAACATTCAAAAGTGCACAGCACCTATACGAATCCTATATGAATCTTCTATCCAAGTCCTGTAAATGTAAATACAGGAATTAGCTCTCATTATTTGTATCACAACTGACCATTTGGTTTCTCACTTTCTGATCAATTTACATCTTAGACATTTGATTCTTGGTTTTGCATTAAAAGTTAAAAATTTTTTATTAGTACCCAATAAAGATTACAGGAGGGTGTGGCTAATTATGGGGTGTGGCTAAGTGAGGGAGTGGCTAGGGTGGGGGCAAAGGTGGGGCAGGGGGCGCTGGGGAGTTTGTGCCTAGGGGCACCTGAGATGTAAATCCGGCCCTGGGCACTTCTGTGGCTAATCCCTTTGTTTGATATTTCTCTTTTAGACTTAAACATATGTTTAACCCTTTAAGGACCACACACATATTGCTTTGCAAATAACTGGCCCTTGGAGGGTTCATTTCTAAAATATAAGCCCAGTTTAATACTTAAATAGACACAGCTGCATAAATACAAGTATATTGCAATATTCATAGGAAAAAAAAAAGTAAAACTCTCCACAGTTGCTAAAATACAACTTGGTGTGATATGAAAGAGTATACTGTCACATTCATACAAAAAAAGTAACACCTTCCATTAGATGTATTACTTTCCTTAACATGTATGATATCTTACGTGTATATTTTCAGCAGGCATGGGGAATCAATTTTCCTGGCATTCCTCACTTCCTGCTGTCGCCTACACAGTAGGGCATAGACTCCTGACCAGGAAGTAAGGAGTGCAAAGGAAAATTGTTCCCCCACCCTGCTGAAGATTTCACTTACCTTAAATTCTGCCATGGTCTGGGAATGTTACATATAAAAGCAACTTGTATTTTAGCACTGGAATTTATTTAAAGGAGTTTATTGTACCTTAGGAAGAAGTGACTCTTTGATAAGCTGACAAGTAATGTTTATGGAGCAACCAACTGCACCATAGGGAACAAATAAAAATTCCCCAAATTCCTTTTGATTTAAATGGGGCTTTTAACTATATGAATGCTAGGGAGGTCTCCAGTGCATTGCAGAGTGATGTGTTTGCAACCCGTCTAGAATTCAAGAGGTGAAAAAGCCCCATCTAAATCAAAGGGCTTTTTATGTCCCTCTCATGGTGCAGTTGGTTTGTTCCAGAACTGCATCTCTTTTGCATCCCGCATAAGGCCCTGGAGCAATTCTGGAGTAAACCCCCAGCACCACAACAATCTAATTTAAAAGGGGCTACAGAAGTCCCACCACTCCTGTGTTCAAGGGATAAAATGTCCCATTTAAATCAATGGGAATACTGGGAATGTTATTTGTGCCCTGTTTGTGAATACAGACCATTGTATCCCTCATAAGCTGAACTTGTCCTGAAACAAGCATACTGCTGCATTGCAGTGATGGACAGTAACATGGAGAGAATGGTTATAGTCCCCTAGATGGAAAAAAATACCTCAGGTTCCTGTGTGACACCTTCATTTATCCCTTTTCAGGTGTTAAACTCTGCTTATTTCTAATAGGCTGCAGTCGCTTCTGCACCCACAATTACCATTTGAGTGCCAAGGGTAAGAACAACACATTTGTTTCTCTCTAAAACACAAATGGCTAAACTAATAGATTTTCCAACACTCACAATTTCCCCAACCAACTGGACAACCCTAGTGTCTCCTGTGTGCCTTTCTCACTGTCTTTGCCTTTCTTTAGGCCCTCTACACCCCTTCCCTTTTGCCTCATAATCTCTGTAAGTTCTGTGGTAGACCCAGTCAGTTCCTTTGTAAGTTCTGTGATATCACTGGTGTAGCACAATCTCAACTGTAAGCTCTATGATATCACTGGCGTAGCACCATCTCAATTGTAAGCAATGTATAGAACCATTTCATTTGTAAGTTCTGTGGTATCACTATCATAGAACCATTTTATTTGCAAGTTCTGTGGTATTACCAGTCTAACTCAGTTTCTATTGTAAGCTCTTTGGTTCCACTGTTGTAGCATAAGATCAACAGTAACCTCTGGTATTACTAATATAGTGCCACTAGAACTGAAAGGTCCGCAGTTACCACTAATTTAGCTCCATTTAAATTGTAAGCATTGTGGTATCACTAGTGTAGCTCCAGCTTAACTGAAGGCTCTTTGGTATCACTAGTGTAGCACCATTTATTTTGTACATTCTGTGGCATGATTAGTGTAGCACCATCTCATTTGTAAGTTCTGTGGTTTCACGTTCATAGCAAAATTTAAATTGTAAACTCTGTGGCATCACGTAATGTAGAACCGTAACAATTGTATGGTCTGTGGTTATCACTTGTGAAACTCTATTTCAATTGGAAGCTCTATGGAATCAGCAGTGGAGCTCCATTCCAATTATAAGCACAGTGGTATCACTAGTGTAGGTTCATTTCATTTGTCAGATCTATGGTTTATCAAAATAATTAGGTCAAATTTAAAAATAATTAAGTTAATTATTAGCCCTCCGCCCATGACTGTAGTTCCCCTTTAATAGCCCTATAAATTATCTCTGTGTTGTATTTGACGGATTTGTTTATAAAATTATTTTTTCTATTATTTAGATGTATTTAGATGTATAGAGTATGTTAATTAAGGCATGCCATATAAACACATCCTGTCTTAGCTCTACATTATCACACTGCTCAGCAAAGCTCTTTCAAAATCACCACACCTGTTTTTAGGTTATAGGATCCTTTTATGCCTAATTTCCTGGAAGGACCAGCTCATTTGCGGAGTTTTCTTTCCCAGTTATCAGCTGCTCCTTTCCTGTAATTCAGCATGGAATTTTGTAAAGTGTTTGCAATTGTTGTTGCAACAGCTCTGAACTATTCTCTGAAAGGCTCGCTATCTCCTAAAACATATTGCTTTTCTCACTGGAAGGTCATTTCTTTGGCCACTATTGGATGGTTGCTGGTTCTTTTGTCCTCTGCCATGCCAAGGACTGATTTTCCAACAGGTCATGCCGGGTAGATGACCCAGTACCTTATTTACATGAGATCAGTAAAGAATAACCTGTTACATGCTGCCAGAAAGCATTACACCTTTACTAAATGAAAAGACCTGGAATCAGCCCAGGACAAAGGCTTTTCTTGCTTCAACTGAAGGGGGTTCATGCTCACACCTGTCAATATTTAAAAGAAAACAAAAACATCTATTAGGACTCCAGCAGAAAACTGCATACAACAGATGTAAAACTACATTTTCTAGAGAAAAATAGATTTTACCCACAGTTAAGTACTACATGGATTCATATGAACAAGAAATGTTAATAAGTAAGAAGCTTATAAATTTTTGATCTTTTAATTACAAATAGAATATAGTGTAACAAATTAATTTTTTTTTAACCGGGTAACAAAATAGGGAGGGACAGCAGGATCCAGGCACAGGAAGCCAAAAATACATGGGTGTATTCATATTAGCAGACGCCTATCCAATGACATTGCTCTGCATGTATATCTATAGTATTGGCTGTAAGCTGTGTTAAAGTAAATTAACATAATCAAGTGTCTCTGTGAATCTCTGAGGATGTATGTGTGCATCAGAATCTATGTATAGAAGTAGTGGAATTGCTACCTAATACATTTAATATAGGCTGGTTATGAAATAAGCATATTGCAGCAATATCTGGGGATATTGGACAGCACTGAAGGGCCTGGATGCCCTGGTCCCCCCCCCCTGACCCAGTGATAGCAAGTTCCCCAACATCACACCTAGGGATTTTGGGGAAATTTGTTTCACTGGAGGAAGAAAAGGGTAGTAGTAGTGTAAGCAGGACAGGTCAACTACCTGTGCCTGCTGCCATTGCTGCACCTGCTGCCAGTGCTGTTTCTGCTACCAGTGCTACACCTGCTGCCAATGCTGTTTCTGCTACCAGTGCTACACCTGCTGCCAATGCTGTTTCTGCTACCAGTGCTACACCTGATGCGAGTGTGTCTTGTAATTTGCAGGAGGGAGAGGGAGGAGGAGATGATGCAAAGTGTGACAGCAGAGGACCCATAGTCACGCTTGCCATCCCCAAGCAGTCCCAGTACTGGAGCTACAACTAAGAAGGTCCAGCAGCTTGTTCAGCATGTTAGGAGTGAGGGAGGGGCTGATCATTTTACTAGTGAAAAGGAAGACTCGGGAACTGAAAGTGATGTGGTTGGTGTTAGTAGTAGTAACAGTGATGGTGAAGCAGCTGGTGGGACTAGCATTAGGGGATTAGTAGGGGAATTAATGCAGAGAGGCCAGACTAGCAGTCAAGGAAGCCCACAATATTCTCCTGACCCTGGAAGTCCCCTTCTCCTCACGGCATTGTCCAGGTGGAACATGATCCTGAAGATGGCAGAATCGTTGCCTAGGAGCAATAATACCGTCTCCACCAGAAGCACAGATCAGCTGCCTTGCCTGCTGCTAGTACTGCTAATCTGCATTCTTCAGGTTGACAAGGAATGGCAAGTGTGACATTAGGGGACCCTCTGTCATATCTGTCAATCCCTTTTCAACTGATTGTTTCCCCACACTCCACCAACACAGACACCCTCATACACCTTTTAACCTTTTATAGTATGCCTTTGGTAAATAAAAAAACATTTCATATATATATATTGTGTGTAAGTTCAATGTTCCCACTGATTTCAATGGAATGATATAGGCAAAAAAAAGTGGAAAAATAGCAGTTTTCACAGGAAATTATTCACCAAGTGGGAAATGCCATTATTCAACGATTTTGGTTTACACATTTGCACCCATCCCTACTAGGGAGGGGTTACTAGGAATCCCACCAGGCTTGAGCATCAATCTCTGTCTCCAGAGATCCAGCAATTCACTTGTAGAATGAAATCTCGGGATGTGTGCAGTAACATGCTATGGAAAGAAATTAAAATCTATCTGTGTTTTTATTTTTGCCCCCACATTTCTTATAAGAATAACAATATTAAAATCAGTGTTCCATGCTTCTTGATTTGCTGTAGCAACAGGTAGACCATTTGCTCTCAATCCCTCCTTCTCTGGTGATGTAATTTGCTGAAATCCTTCCCAAAAATATAACCCCATGCTGCTCATTCACATTCTGTTCAAGTGGCTTAGCGCTAATAATTTTTGGGAAGTTTTGAGGAAGAAAGAGGCAGAAGATAATAATTAGATGAATTTACCCACCCCAAAGAAATTCAGAGTAGAGTGAAAATATCAGAAACTAATTGAACATTTTAAGATTTCTGGGGTCACTTGACAGTATCAGTAGATAAGATCAGTAATGCTGCCTGTGTACAGGAACAAGTTTTAGGTCCTAGTGAGAGGGAGAGTATACAAATCTCCTTGCGTGAATGTGCTACGGGCTGTACCATTGGGTCAAGCTAACAGGATATTGACAGTATTACATGATTTCTAACATTGTCCTGTTCTGAGCCTTTATCAAAAACAAACATTTGCTCTGTTCAACCTTCAGTGTTACAGGCCTCTGACAATATGTGTAAATAAAACCATAACATGCCTGGGCACAGAGAAGAATGATAGACAACTGGAAATGAGCCACTCAACATGAGCCACATTTTTTAAAGTGAGAAAACCAATTAAATAAAAATCACACCTACAGGAAATTTAAAAGTAACTGCAGGGTTTTATTTAACAGACTGATGTTTCAGTCCTATATTTGGACTATTCTCAACAAAATCAAAGAGAATATGACAGAAATTAAATGCCAAATGAAGGGAGTAATGTAGATTACAGAAAAAGTACATCATTATAACAGGATGTAACATAGTAAATTACATTGAATAAAGACACATGTATATCACGTTCAACCTTTGCCTCATACCCTGGTGACATGAGAACTGTATAGCTTTCCTGCTACCAAATAAATTAGTCTTTATCAGACCTTCCTGATTTGCCTACTAATATACAGTATAACTCTTTATGTTCCCTTTTGAAAGAAATGTATCTAATTTTCTCTTAAATGTATCGGTTGTATCTGTCATAACCACCTCCTTGGGCAATGAATTCTACAATTTAACAGACCTTACTGTAAAAAAAAAACTTTCCTCTGCTGAAGTCTAGACCTCCTTTCCTCTAATATCAAGGGGTGTTCTCTGGTCACCTGATCAGGTCTTGGAATGAATAGCGCACCACAGAGTTCCTTGTATTGACCTCTTATATACTGGTACAATGAGATAAGATCTCCTTTTAGTCGTCTTCTCTCTAAAGTAAATAAACCAAGTTTGTCTAGTCATTCCTCATACGTGAAGTCCTCCATTCCCTTAATTAATTTTGTTGCTCTTCGCTGTACCCTCTCTAGTTCTAGCACATCCTTTTTTAGAACTGGTACCCAAAACTGTCACCTATTACAGTTTCTATTTCGACATGAACAGGATACCAAGGCAATACTTCAAATATATTGCAAAATCTTACCTATTGGACACCTAAAATCTTCAAATAATGCATGATGAATCACCTGAGGATAATTAAAACCTAGACTTTGATTCTGGACATGGCAGATAAAATCAAGAGCAAAAGAGCTTACGTATAATCACCAGTCCACTCCTTACATGTTTCCGGAGCTTACCATGCTTCCTTCATCAGGCTTTACTTTGCATACACTGCTCTATTCAGTCAGTGTTTCAATGGCTTATCATGTGTTCATCAAGACCAAGCCTGTTGAAGGGATGATAATTCACTGAAATGTTGACTTGCCTTAACATAGTAACATAACATAGTAATTTAGGTTGAAAAAAGACTTGCGTCCATCTAGTTCAACCCTTTTCCTATTCCTGTTTACCATCGTTGATCCAAAAGAAGGCAAAAAAACCCTCAATACAGCAATTTCAAATTCTGTCTTGAATGGGGGGGGGGATTCCTTCTTGCTTCCAAATAGCAATCACATTTCTCCTTGGATCAACAAGACTAACTAAATATTAATCCCAATACTAAGGTACAAAGCTGTCTATGTTCTGCTCTTTTAAATAAGTATCCAGGCCCTTTTTAAAGGCATCTAAGGTATTCGATAGCACCACCTCTTCAGGCAGTGAATTCCATACCTTTATTGTCCTTACTGTAAAGAAACCCTTCCGTTGCTGTAGATGAAATCTCCTTTCCTCAAGTCTAAGCGGGTGGCCCCTTGTCCTTTGTACTGTTCTGTTAATGAACAGGTCTTTGGAGAGCCCTTTGTATGGGCCCTGAACATATTTATATAGTGTTTTCATATTCCCTCTAAAACACCGTTTTTCTAGTGTGTACAAGTTTAACTTTTCTAGCCTTTCTTCATAACTTAAACTTTCCATTCCCCTTACTAGTTTTGTAGCCCTCCTCTGCACTTTCTCCAGTTCCATAATGTCCTTTTTCAGAAAGGGCGCCCAGAATTGAACAGCATATTCTAGGTGGGGTCTTACCATGGACCTGTAAAGAGGCATAATAATATCTTCCTCCCTTGAGTCAATGCCCCTTTTAATACATGCCAATATCTTATTGGCCTTTGCAGCTGCCAGCTGGCACTCCATGCTACTGCTAAGTCTATTGTCTACCATTACTCCCAAATCCTTTTCATTAGTAGAAACACCATTTAAACTATATGTTGCATTTTTAATATTATACCCAAAATGCATAACTTTACACATGTCTATACTGAATCTCATTTGCCATTTGCCTGCCCAGTTACTCAATTTGTCCAAATCCTCTTGTAGTGAAGACACATCCAGTTCAGACTTTATTACCTTAATTAATTTTGTGTCAGCTGCAAACACTGATACATGGCTCCCTATGCCCTCTGGGAGATCAATAATAAACAAATTAAAAAGAAGAGGACCCAGGACAGATCCCTGAGGTACTCCACTTATCACGTTTATCCAATTGGAAAACTTGCCATTTACTGCCACTCTTTGCATTCTATCTTTCAGCCAATTTCCAATCCACACACAAACGTTTTCCCCTAGGCCTTGGAATCCTATTCCTGCAATTACTGAGGTCTGCAGTGCCTTCTACCTTCCACATCCACCACATATTACTCTAAGGTCTTCGAGGCCAAAATTTTGGACTGTTTGCACAGTAATATCAGAAGATGTTATGTGTGTATATGTACATGCTTGCGGGTTTTTTTGGCTCTTTATTATAGGAGGATCATGGAAGACTCTACCAATTCAAAGACACCTGATGAAGGCAATCACAGATCCTGACAGAAGAGGCACACCTCATATAAGGACTGTGGATCTAATGTGTAAAAGAAAAGAGGAACAATTCTAGATGAAAACACATCATAGGGGGAAACAAACTTTAACATAACTACCACTGATTTAAACTGGGGCTTTTATCCACTTGAATGCTAGAGAGGTCTCCAATGAACCGAAAAGCAATCTCTCTCGCATACATGGTTTTGCAAGGCCATTTAACCCTTTGAGTTCCAGGCAGTTGTCCAATGCATTGCAAAGCAATGTATTAGACACCTCTCTGGGACTAAATGGGTTAAATGAATGAGAAGATTTATTGTCTCCTGTGGTGCTGTTGTTTGATCCAGAATTGCTTCTCTTTTGTCCTTAAGGCCACATTCATTTCTGTTTGCTGACATTTATCCTGGTCTGTGGTACTAGTGATTTATTTCTACCCATTCAGATGAATTACGTGCAATTCTGGAGCAAACCAACTACAACTCATTGCTTCCTAATAGTGAAGAAATGCATTGGAGACTTCTCTACCATTCAATGGGTTAAAAATCTTTATTCACGTGCGTAGGAATTTAGGAATTTTTATTTGTCGCCTATGGTGCAGTTGGTTTACTCCAGAATAACTCCAGTTTATTTTTATAAATATGAGCCTATAGGCTCAATTTAAAGGAGTGCGGTAAAACAGCCGGTAGAGTTAACCTAACAACCGACAGAATAAAATATCTAAGTTAGTATCCAAAGGCCCTACTGGCTGAAAGCGCAATGGACATTAGGCCAAAGGTCTGTTATGTTAGTTAAGTTTCCGAAACTCCGCTAAATAACAGGAACAGCAAAGGAAAAAAGCTAACTATCGGTGCCTGACATACTGTCAACCAACAATCGTTAACTTATCTGTCTTACACTTACCTGTCATCCACTGTCCTTCGCCTTCTATTGTCCTTTTTTCTTCTTCTTTCTTCACTCTTTTTCTTTCTTTTCTCTTACTTCTTCTTTTAATTAAACTTGTAAAAGAAAGAGAACCATAAATATATATTCCATGAACAGAACCGGCATGTCTATGCGTAGTTTATCCCTTTGATTGCCAGAGGGCTATGCTTAAATGTGCAGGTTATTTTGTTCATAAAATACATCAAGTCCTTATAAAAATTGTACCCATGAATTCTTATAGTGGCAACATTTTGAGTAAAAACATTATGTCCATTTCTCTGTTGCTGTGTGCGGCTGCGGTGGCAGAGGCAGAGAAAATGAGATGCAGCACGCCCCCTCCTCTGTACCATATGAGTTGAAGCCCATTCCAGCCTCATCAATTTCGAGTAGAGGTGATTGAAGCTGATTGGCTGGGAGGTGTGTAAGCACACATCCCAGCCAATGACTGTGAAGGATTGGAACAGAGACTGCCCATATATAAAGGCAGCCTCTGTTCAAATTCCCTCACAACGGAAGGGGCATTGGCTTGTATGAAACAAAAGAGGGGTGTGTTCTGCATCCCAATTTCTCCTCCATTGCCACCACTGCGGCAGAGAAATGATTAACGGACATAATATTTTTTTCAATATGTTTGGCACTGTAAGAATTCATAGGGATGATTGTTTATGGACTTGAGGCATTTTATGAATGAAATAATCCACACATCTAAGCATTCTTTAAAGGGATAGTAATACTTTGTTTTATCTTTATTTTATTTTGTAGGCATTAAAAAAACATGAAGAATGATATAAGTCTTATCTCTCAAACCTTTATGGTTTAAGAGATATTCACAAACAAAGTATCCCCCCCCTATTCAACCAGATCAAAAGGGAGGTGCCCAGGTAGACTGCAGAGAGGGACAATCTTCAATTAAGATAAGGGAAAAAGCTGAAAAACTTGTTAAGGGGGGAAGGGCTTTCATTGTTTTCATACAAAGAAAATTGTCCCCTTTTGTTATCTGTCTGGTCATACAACCTGATCCACATCTGAGAAGAGATAGCTTACACTAGGTAGAAGGGGCGGGGAGGGGAACTTTGCTTGTGAATATCTCATAAACCATAAAGGATTGAGAGATAAGACTTATATAATTCTTCATGTTTTTTTAATGCCTACAAAATAAAATAAAGTTAAAACGAAGTATTACTATCCCTTTAATTATTTGGATCCCAGAGAGGTGCCCCTCAGGAAAGGGGTTAAACTATGCATAGACATGCAGATCCTGTTCTTGGAATGTGTATTTATGGCTCTCTTTGTTTTAGCAAGAAGATGGAAGAAAGAAGAAGAGAGAAGAAAGAAGCCAGGATAAAAAGACGGACAGTAGAGGACCAGGGTGCTGCAGACTCTGTTGGGCATCAGGATTAATGGTAAGCATTACTCTTTATGGGCTGTTGCTTCATTACTTTGTGGGGTCAACCCCATGAGTGGCAGTGGGGTAAGTCCACCCCACTGGTACTCATAGGGTTAACTCTACTAACTTTGGACACATTTTGGGTATACTTTGTATGTATTGATATGGGGCTTAGGGCCCCATATCAATGCATCCACTAGGGACTTAGGTTTTTTTAACTTTGTTTTCACATGCAGGTTCTGTGTCTGGTGTTAAAAGAGCACTAAGGGATTCTATGAGCAAAAAAACGGAATTTCCCACGGTAAAGTGGGTCACTTAACACATCTTACCACCTAACACAGTCTTTTAAATTACAGTGTAGACGTTTTTACTATGTGTAATCAGTGAAGTGGCTGCTAACTTTAGCAGCCGATATAATTCATTTTCTGCCGGCAGTTCTTCATAGCACAGTTTTTTAAACTGCTTACTGTTTTTGAAAAAATGCCATTGGATTTTACTTGCCCATCGGACCTCTTTAAAATGAGCCCTATGACTCATCTTCATAGGTTTTCAACAGGTGTAGGGAAACAGAGGTGGTCCACCTTTGGAGGACTATAAATGCCATCTGTGCCATCTTCGAAAGCCAGGCAATGGCAACTCTGTCTATATGTCGATAGACAGATAGATAGATAGATAGATAGATAGATAGATAGATAGATAGATAGATACACTAGTGATGGTGCATGGAGTTGCCCGTTTGACTGGGAAAGCCATGCAGTTCGGCGAGTCTCACTGAAGAGACAAGAGTGGGCTTCACCTCCCTGCCCACTCCTGTGAAACTTGCCGTTCCCAGCTTGCTGCCTGCCACTGATCTCCACCCCCCTGCCCGCCCCGTTGATTGACATATATGAAACAGCACTCACAGGACTTTCAATATGGAGATAGATGTTTATTAAATGATCAACTTTTCGGCCAGGCACAGTGACAGCTGGCCTTCCTCAAGACAGTGATACACGTGCATAGTGGTTCCCTAAATACCCTTCCTTTGGAGGGAGCTGAGTTCGGCATTCACATATGATCAGGACATCATGTTTGCAGGCGGGACGCATTGATGATCAAGAGATGAGAACACTTGCAAACTTGTTACAAAATCAAACCCCAATATATAATGATGCAAGTAGTGTAATACACTATATAAGAGAAGTACTGAAGCACTAAAACACAACTGTGTGCCAAATCAGAGGACGTAGAGGATCTATATGTAAATAGAGAGGATACGAACTTGGGTAATATATCTATATAATGGCCTGTTCTGGGGAGTGATCACAGCCTACAACAGCTGGTCACAATTGCTCATTCGGCTACTCACATGATGCGAAGCAAAAATGGGAACATGTCTCTGCTGCATCCCAAAGTGCAAGTCAGCAGAGCTCCCACTTGCCCACATCATGTTGCGGGCCGCCTGCACGAGGCATCTGGTCCAAGATACCTGTCCATTGTCACATTTATATAAATAAGATAAACAACATTCTCATCCCTTTAGCGTATTTCTGTGAATGAGACAATGGAGCGGCAACTTGGACCAGATGCTTCATGCAGGCAAGCCTGCAACTTGATGCGGGCAAGTGGGAGCTCCACTGACTTGCGCTTTGAGATGTGATGGAAACATGTTCCCATTTTTGCTTTGCAACATGTGAGTAGCCGAATGAGCAACTGTGATGAGCTGTTGTAGACTGTGATCACCCACAGAAAAGGCCGTTATATAGATATAGATAAACATAGATATATTATCCAAGTACCCAGCCTCCTGTGCAGGCTGCCCATACAGAGAGCTCGTTCTTTGGTTTGTTGATAGCCTCAAATATGTATTATATGTTGTGTGCTCTTGTTAGTACTTGTATGCGTCATCATCTGTGAATCTTCATCTTGGGAAAGCAACACCAAGTGTGAAAATACAGTGAGAAGCACATCTTATGAATAGTGAACGCTGCCAAGAGATCAAAAAATTAGTTTTCTATATACATCACAGGCACCCCTAGGCAAGGCACTCCAGGCTCCTTTAGTCCCACCCATGGTCACACCCACATTTCTCACATGACCCCACTCCCATCCACTGTTCTTTGGCACAGAAAATACTGATGGCCTATTACAAGCAAGAATAAAAAAGCTTGAACCCTTTAGTTGCTAGAGATAAAATGCATTGAAGAGCTCTCTAGCATCCAAGAGGTTAAATAATAGGTAGTAAAAAGGCAAAAAAAATGGTACCAGGTCATTGTGGTTGCTCTGGCCACACCCACAATTCAGATTGGGAGTGTGGCAAGCACAGCAGAGGCGCCATACAAAATTTGGAGCTTTACGCAGTTGCATACTCTGCCTGTTGGGATATCCGGCCCTGTATATATATATATATATATATATATATAGAGAGAGAGAGAGAGAGAGAACAAACAAAACAACCCTGACTGGCGCCAAGTTCACCCCTTGTCTAGTGTGATATATATTTAAAGGGCGCTAACAACCGATCGCTACTACCCGTAGACCCGCTAGTGAACGGGTCCAAAAATAGAAACAACAAAAACACAAAACCGGGAGAGCGCTACTGAGTAGCAAAACATAAAATATAAATATACAGTGTCTAAAACTAAAGACAAGATAATATTAGAATTTATTATCATATAAAACCAACATGAAATAAATACAAGTAGCCAGGAAAGACTAGAGTCCTATATGCCTAGTAAAGATATAATCCTCTTAGCCAGGAGATGATGAGATGTACTCCAATAAAGATACGGTGTAGATAGGATGAATATTGTGTATCCAGTAAATAGAAACAATGTAGATTAGATGAATATTGTGTATCCAGTATATGAAAACAGTGTGTACTCACACTGAAATCCCTCCCGTCTATGATCTATGCGGGCAGGGATAGATCGGAAAGTTGCTGTAAGGCTTCAGAGCGAGTAAAATAAACATACCAAAATACCTCCCGTCTATTGTGAAGCGTCCTCCGCGGGCAGGTATACGGTCTCCGATAGTTTGCCACCAGCTATAATCCTCAGTATACGGGTAATCAAATGAAGTTTCTCAAATGAGCTGGATACCAACTGCCTCCCGTCCTCCGTTCACGCGGGCAGGTACATCCACATTCAATACAATGTATCTCTATCAGTGTCTATATCTGTGATCTCATTCCACAATATTAGACAGTATATCTCCTTTGATCTTCAAATGGGAAGCAACTTGACTCATTAAAACTCATATTTACATTTGTTGTAAGGTGATAAACTTAACACTTTGATTTCTAGTACAATAAAAGGATACAGATAACACTCTCCAAGGCCCAAATACTATGATGATTAATGAGAGCTGCTTTTATTATGAAACGTTACTATCCCTTTAAATTAGAGGTGCAAGTTTATTAAGCAGTGATATGAATCAATTTCTGTGGGTTGTTTTGGTGGAAAGAGTGTTTTGCATGGAATAATCTGGAAAATTGTTATTATTTATTTTAACCCCTTGGATGCTAAAGCCTGGGATCACAATCACAATGCTTTGCAATGAGCTGGAGAACTGTTTGTATCCAAGGGTTATTATACATATTTATCCTTTACAGTGAACACATTTTCCTAGAAGTAAATGAAAATGAAGTTAGAAAAGCATAGTTGCTACTTGAGCTAAAGCAAATACATGTGACCATTTAACCAAAGCATGTAGACCAAATGCATATGTGCTGCAATTGTATTTTGCACTTGAACTTGCTGGTCACATAGCACCCTCTCCTGGTCATTGCACATATAACATTTGCACATTTGCTATACCACTAAGAAAGCACAGCTGAAAGTAGAAAGTATCTCAGAAAGTAGGTAATTCAGTATTTGTAAGTGTTCCCTGGTGGTGGTAGGCAGATTTCCATATGTTTAGCTCATAGGAATGTGAGCTGATTTGACAGCAATTTGTATTGTGCAGGTAGTTAACTTGTATGCATTTTTTCAATGGGTAAGGTGCTAAAATGTAAGGGAACAATTTATTAAACTCACCAGGGACAGTTTTAGAGAAAACTAACTATAGGGAACAAATGAACATTTTTTCAGCCGAAGCCAGCATGTCAATACGACAGAGTTCAGCGAAAGTGTGCACAGACGACCAAGTAACCACCTTGCACAGCTGATCAGCAGAGGACTGATTCTTATGGACCCAAGAGGCCACAACGGACCTGTGGAATGAGTCATGATACAAAAAGGAACAGGCTTCTTGCAGAGGAAGGAACAAAAAGGAACAGGCCTTACTAGTGATGAGCGAGCATGCTCGGCCGAAGCCCGGTTCGGCTCGAGCATCGCTCTGCTCGGCACATGGCGGTACTCGTACGAGTACCGCATGTGCTCGCCCGCCATGTTCGGGTCTCCTCCCCGCACGTTTCGCAGCTGCTGCGCAGCCAATAAACGTGCGGGGAGGCTCTGACATCAGTGTAATGCCAGCAGCCATGTTGGCTGCTGGCATTACACTGATTGGCTGGCCAGAACCCGTGATCGGGTGCTGTATAGCACCCGACCAGCGAGTTCGGCTCAGTCTTAGCCAGGGAGAGATGAGGATAGGAAGGGAAAGTCAGTGTAGGGAGAATAAAAGTGTTGGAACACTATATCAAGACCCAAAAGTCCTTTTTAGGACTGTTGTGTGAGGGGGCAGCATTTATATTTTGTTTGGGGGGGCACAATTTCATTTTTTTTTTGTGGGGGGGGATATTTAGGTGACATTGTACTAGGTGCACAGGGACAAATAGTGTACAACGCAGCGACAAAAAGGGCCATTTTAATAGTGTGCCTAGCCGCAGATTATTTTCACATTCTGTTTAGTGTGCAAATATTAAAATTAACGTCACATATTCCGTTCACTGTGCCTAGCCGCAGATTAGCGTCACATTCTGTTCAGTGTGCCTAGCCGCAGATTATTTTCACATTCTGTTTAGTGTGCAAATATTAAAATTAACGTCACATATTCCGTTCACTGTGCCTAGCCGCAGATTAGCGTCACATTCTGTTCAGTGTGCCTAGCCGCAGATTATTTTCACATTCTGTTTAGTGTGCAAATTTTAAAATTAACATCACATATTCCGTTCACTGTGCCTAGCCGCAGATTAGCGTCACATATTGTTTAGTGTGCCTAGCCGCAGATTAGTTTTTATCTTCCTTTTTGTGTGTTTTACGGTCAGTCTGTAAAAATGGCGTACTACGGGCGAAACATCGTTCCCAGCAGCGACGTTGGAGTCCAAGATGCATCCAGACATCCTCCCTATGCTGTCCCTGAACCATTTCTGTGGTGTTTCCATCATTTTCTGACCTTTTCCTATGAACCAGGCACCCTCCCCTCATCAGAGCAGGGGGTGCCTGGTGTAATGCTCGAGTCCTCCCATTGACTTCAATGGGGCTCGGGTGCTCGGCCGAGCACTCGAGCCTCCGGGGGCGCTCGGCCAGAGCACCCGAACACCCGAGCATTGGGGTGCTCGATCATCACTAGGCCTTACGGATGTAGACTTGATCCAAGAAGCAATAGTCACCTCTGAAAAAAGGCAGAAAGAGCAGATGTCTGTAAAAAAAAAAGATCCTATAAAACGACAAGACAGTCAGAAGATCAAACTCTTGTGAGGACAGATCCCTGTCCATACAACAAGAGTGTAAAATAGACCAAATTCTGTAGTAGGCCTTAGAGTAAACAGGCTTCCGAGTCCGAAGCATAGTGTCTACCACCACAGGAGAGAAACCTTTCTTCCTCAATATTGAGGATTCAACCTCCAGGCTATCAAACCCAGACAATCTTCGTTCTCCTTCCACAGGTAGCCCTGTAGAAGGAGATCTGGTCTGCTTGGAAGCTGAAAGAGCTTGGACACAGACAGGTCCAATAGCTCCAGAAACCAAGGTTGCCGGAGTCAGCACTGAGCAACTAAAACAACCAGAGTTCTCTCCATCCATAGTTTCCTCAGCACCCTGGGAAGCAGGGGAAGAGGAGGAAAAATCTAGGCTAGAGGAAAATGCCAAGTGATCGACATAGCATCCACTGCAAGAGCCAGAGGATCCCTCCAGTGGGAATAAAATGTCTGAACCTTCCTGTTGTCTCTGGTCGCCATCAGTTGGATCCAGGGGACCCACCATTTCTGGACGATGAGGTCGAACACCTCCCGGTGTAGCTCCCATTCCCCATTGTCCACTGTGTGTCGACTTAAGAAGTCAGCAGATGTTGTCTATGCCTGGAATACAAACTGCAGAGATGGCAGGGACATGTACTTCTGCCCAGGTTAAAATAGCCTTCACCTCCATCTAGTACCTCAGAGCGTGGAATATCCCCCGGAGTTACAGGACATTGATGGTTAGGAGAGACTCCTCTGCTGACCACCGACCCTGTGCGTCCAGGTGACCCAGGACTGCTCCCCAACCGGATAGGTTGGCTTCTGTGGTCACTATGGTCCAGAACAGAATCAGAAAGGGTCTGCCCTTCCGCAGGTTGGAGAGATCTTACCACCAAGAAAGACTAATCTCCTCGTGTAAGGGGAGAGAAACTGACAGCTTCAGGAGATCTGGGTTCCCCTTGTAAACCTGGATCATAAACCTCTGAAGTTCCCTCCTGTGAGCCATCGCAAACGGTACTGACTCTATGGTGGGAAACAACTTCCCCACGAGAGAGGTCAACTTCTTGGCTGGAATGGAGTCGCAAGCCAGGACTGAGGAAACCTTGTTGGTGATCTGTTGAACCCCTTCTTCGGTCAGAAAGACCATGCCCTTCAGGGTGTGGAACAGAAGGCCTAGAAAGACCAACATCTGTGATGGGATCAGGTCCAACTTGTCCATGTTCAGGATCCATCCTTGATGGGTGAGAACAAGGATACAGTCCTGAACCTGTTGGTGAAGGAGATCCGGAGATGGGGCATTCAAGAGCAAGTCTTCCATGTACAGAGTGACTCGGATGCCTTTCTCATGCATAACAGAAATGAATACACCCAGGACATGAGTGAACACCTGGGGAACTGTGGACAGACCAAGGGGGAGAGCAGAAAACTGGAAGTGCCCCATGTCGCAAGCGAACCTGAGCTACTGCCGACTCTCCAGATGAATAGCGATTTGCAGATAGGCATTTTGGAGGTCCAAAGAGGCCAGATATATTCCAGGGCACATTGCCGCAATCACCGATCTTAAGGACTCTTGGATAATGAGACTCGACCACCAAGGAATTGAGATCCTAGAGGTCCAGGATAGAACGGCAGCCACCGTCCTTTGAATACCACAAATAGGTTGGAATAGAAGCTGAAACCTATTTCTGGGTCGGGAACCGGTTCCAGAACTCCCTTGTCCAAGACAGTCTGGATGGCACCATAGAGAAGACAAAGGTATTCCAGTCCCTGAGAAGTGTGAGAATGGAAGAAACTGAAGGGAGGAAGAGAAGTGAAGGAAATCCTGTACCCCTCGGCAGGGGTAGACTGCCCTATCGGGGGATCGGGCATCCCCCGGTGGGCCACTCAGTTATGGGCCGGTAGGGAGATCAGATGATCTCACCTCTCCAGCCCACAACTCTATGGACAAAAGGCACAACTCACTCACCAAAGCCCTGCAGCAGTGAAGACAGGGTCCTGTTCTCTGTACCTGTCCCTCCCCCAAGGCTGACTTAGCTGGCCCTGCTCTGCCTGCAGTGTGTGTCCTGGTGCAGTGCATGATTGGTTAGAAGAAAGAACTTCTGGGACCTAACTACCTAGTAGATTAAATAGGTATTATTTAATTCTTTTTAACTCATTGTACCCATTGTTAGAGAAGGCTTAATTTACCTTCTGTTAACCCTTTAACCCACTGTATGCTCAGTTATTAACCCTTTGCATACCAGACAGGATTACAGCAATGTTTTATTCTGTTATTAACCAGCTGAATTCCTCATAGACGCAGTACTTCATAGATTAACCCCTTGTATGCTAGAGAGGCATAATTCATCAGTAATCAACCCCTTGTATGCCAGAAAGGTGAGTAAAGTTGGTAATTACTGATGAATTACGCCTCTTTTGCACACAAGAGGTTATTCAGGGAGGTACACATTTCTGTACAATGTGTTGTGCACCAATGAGACATTCAATGGGTTAATCACAGAACACATTTCTGTACACCTCTCTGGCATGCAGGAGGTTAATAACTGATAATGTATTGCATACAGTATGTTAAGGGGTTAATAGCTAACCAGTTATGCCTCTTTAGCAATGCATTCAGTGGGTTAGGTTAACCCTTTGAGTGCCAGAGGGGTAAGCAACGCATTGCACAGTAATGCTTTACGTACCTCTCTGGCACTCCGAGGGTTTTAGTCTATGCATATAGATTAGAATGCCAGCTAGTGGGCCAGTTAAATAAAAAAAATCCCCCGGGCTGGTACTGCGCCACAATCTGCCCCTCGGAAATCACCTGTATAGCCCACAGATCCACCACGGTGTCTGTCCAGTGAGAAAATGGCTGAGACAGCCAACCACTGGTGCATGGGGTCCAGGGTTTGGCGTGGAGAAGTGTGGAGCCTGAGGAACCGCTGGGGTTGCACCATGCGCCTCTGGAGTTGAGGCTTCTTTTTGGGGACCAAGGGCAACAAAGTGCTCTTTCCTCCAGTAGCCTCAGTGATGAGGTTCTTCAACTCTGGCCCAAAGAGGGAGGTGCCCAAAAAGGGAAGAGAAATCAAGGGTTTCTTGGAAATAGAATCTGCAGACCAGCTTTTAAGCCAGAGTGCATGTCTAGATGCTATAGACAGGGCAGAAGCCCTAGCCTCTAGCTGGATAACATTAAAAATAGCCTCAGTAACAATGCTGAGCTTCAGAAATGTTAGTTAATAGCCGACCCAATTCAGCTGTGAGGCGCCCTGACAAACAGCGTCAGTAAGTTGTTCTGTCCATATAGCAATAGCCCTATTTACCCAAGCGGAAGCAAAGGTGGGTCACAGAGATGCACCTATAGTCACAAATGCTGCCTTTAGGAAAACCTCTTCCTGTCAGTCAAATCCTGGGGAGCAGAAGCATCCGCCTAAGGCAGAGCCTTGGATTTGGAAAGCCTAGAGATATGGGCATCCACCTTAGGGGGGGAGGGCCCACTGAGCCAAGGACAAATGCTTGTCAGGGGTTTTCCATTCGTCTAGAACAACTTGGTCGAGAGTGGGATTAGGTGGAAAGAGTACGCTGCTTCTTGGGCCTTTGTAAGACGTCAGAAGTAGTCTTAGGGTCCTCCGAAACAGGGGAATTGTTCAGGGTATTGAGGACTGCCTTGATAAGACCCTCAGCAGACGGCTCAGGATCAGTCTCAAAAGGGTCCCCAAAAAAATTTGGAGCCAGCCCCATCAGAGAATTCACCCTCATCTGAATCCATCAACAATTCCTCCTCAGAGGAATCTAACACGTGAGGTACACCCTGAGGTTTAGGTGCCAAAGACCTGAATAACGCAGGGGGCTTCCAAGCCTGGAGGACCCCCTGTAGGTACATAGGAAACTGTGACAGAGTAGTTTTTAACTCTTGCACCCAAGGTGGCTCTAGAACATGGCTGGTAGGCCCTGGAGGAGAAGCAGGGACCACTGCACATGAAGGGCATAAATGACCTGAGTATTCTCTATGAAGCCCTGATTGACATGAGAAGCAATGCGCAATGGGGGTCACAGACACACCAGTATCTTAGGTCTAACCCCAGGTCCCAATGAGTCTAACATCCTAACAGGATATAAAGTGTCTGAAAGTATAAGGAATAAACCAAATACTGTGTCCCAGATTAAAATTTCACCCCAGAAACAGTTAAAATACACTTAACTGGCAAGCAAAAGGTTAGTCTGCTGAGGAGAGAGGAAGGATCCAAGCCCTACGTAGGATACTCATGAGTGGAAGGTAAGAAAATGGTGTCTGAAGCGGATGCCAATCAGAAAATAGCCAGCGAAACGGGTGTTCATGGGAAATGTAGTGCCCGAAGCCCCCTGAGCCCCCCAAGACACCCAAATTGTAGGACATGGGCAGACAAGGAGAATGAACCGTCTCTGAATTCGGTACGTGGAGCGGTTGCAGAGATATGTCCCAATGAAGGAAAGTCCCATAGAGGTGAATGGAGCATTGCGGCCATGCAGTAAAGCACGCCTTTACTTAAGTTAAGGAAAATGTAACAAAGTATGTGCAAAGCTTAAAAATGTATAGTTAGCACAAGAATGATATTAGAAAACACTAAGCCCCAAGGGAAAAGTGTGAAAACACCCTTCAAAGCATCCAACATGGCAAACAAGGCATTAAATTACCACAGAGAACCCAAAATGCTCCACAAACCCCAGCAGACAAACATATAAATCCAATGAGTGCAGGAACTCCTAAAGGAGACCCCTGTGCGGAGGGGAAGCAGTGGAACAAGTGGACCTCAGCACTCAAAGGGTTGCTCACCTTTTTTCAGGTCTTCTGTCTTCAGACTACCATTAATAAAGAAGAAGCCTCGGTGGGCTTCTCCTAGGGAAAGGACATAGCACGCAAGGTTTTCCCCCAGGGCTGGAAGGTCCACAGACAGCACCTGTTAACTGAGCAATCCTCCATTGGGAAGTCAGTAAAGGTAATCCGCCTAATGGGAGATTTCTACATCCCATATCTAACAGAAAACAATAAATTAAACTAAAAATTAAGCAGAACTGTTCTCTTGCCTTTCCTGTTCAAGGAACAAATCTAACTGGTTGGGGATTGGCTGGTGCTCAGCTAAGGAGGGAAGAAAGGCTCCATCCTGCTTTCTTTCCAAGAAATGTTCCTGCCTACTTAAAGGGGCGGTCACCTTGCCAGAGTTACCTGTAAGCTATTTTGGACGACAGAGAAAAGTCGTTACTGTACATACAAAAAAACTACTAACGGAGAGCTTGTAAGAAAAAATCAGCAAGCTGGTTACTCAAAGTGTGAACAGAGTGTTTCTATGAACAGGCTCATCTACCATCTCAGTATCAGACTTCTAAGTCACATAGACAGCTATGGCATTTCATTTTGTAATATGCTTTAAAGGTTCCCTTTTGGCATTAAGGAAGTCATTGGACTTCCATACTGGAATGTCCTCAACAGCAGAATATACTAAATAGGCTGACTCTGTAATGATAAGAATTGTATCATTCAAGAGGTTAAAATACATATTTAAATCAGTGTAAATGTTCATTCCTTCCCTGTGTTGCTCCAAAATTGAACCTCTATAGCTTGATGAATTAGGTTCTTGGATACACTGATGCACTGGGAAAATCCAGGTTTCAGCATGCTGGATCTATTCATATGGGTAGCCATGTAGATCATTCAGAAGAGACATTGGTGGTTGCAATACAATCCACAACTTCCAATGTCTAGCCAACTCATTTCGGCATTAGTTAGTAATATATGGCTGGCTCCCATGTGTACTAGCTATATTACATACCTCTGCCACATCTAGTATGTGAGAATCATTGGGTGAACACAGGAGTTTGAAGGTAAATGAACACAGGAAGCATAATGTGTTAAAAGAAAGAGGAAAAATAGCTTTCTGAATGAGCAAGACCTTATCCCCTTAACAACCGTTCACGTGCCAGGAACGTCTCAAGGCATGTTGCGATCATGCTGGGGAGGCCAAAACTGACTGCTCCAGGGCTAGAGCAATCAATATCAGCCTTTCCCTGTTTTGCAGGTACATGTTATTGCTCCTGCAGTGGTCACATGTACTGGCTTAGTCAAAGACAAAGGCAATATGTTCTGCACATTGCCTTTGTGTCTGTTCTCTGTCTCTCTCTTCCTTACTATGATAGTGAAGGAAAAGAGAAGTGAGAATAGAATTCAGCTTAAGTAAAATTAACCAAAGATGGGGCATTAACCCTTCCCTGCTGTTGCTGGGGGAAGGATTATGTGAAGGTCCCTTTATGAAATACTGTCACCAATCATGTAATTTATAAAATGATTTAGTGCAAGACCAATGTATTTTATTTACACTGACTCATTAAACACATCCCTGAAACATTAATGGGAGATTTATTGTTGTGGAAAAATGTAATACTCTTATACACTAGGGATTGGCAAAAACTTTCGCCTCAAACCAAAATCGGCAAAAAATGGCACTTCCCGTTTGGTAAATAATTTCCTTTGAAAAGTGCAGTTTTCCTTCTTTTTTTTCGCCTAGCGCATTGCATTAAAATCAATGGTAAGAAATGTTTTTATCTACCATATGAAAGCTTTCTCTACTTTCCTACAGCCATATAAAAGGGTGTCAGGCTCTCACAGCATGCTGTTCTGTGTTTGTGAGAGGAGAACGCAGCTCGTTTTTGAGCTGGACAAGATAGGCAAATAAAGGGAAATTGAAGATTTGTTTAGGGAGTCCTTTAATTAGGACATTTGTTCTCTGTATTAGGGGAGCCTTGGGGTTCTTTGAGGGAGAAGAAGGGAGGAAGGAGGTTGACACCAAATACCCTACGATTTGGGGTGACTGATTGGAAAGACACAGACAGCTAGGGTCCAAATTACTTGTTGATTTTGATTTTATTGTCTCTGTGCTGGGGAAAGAAATTGTTGATTTTGTTCTTTAGTTATAATTTTTTGGGGAGCTGACTGTGATATGATAGGGGGAGAACTTAAAAAAAAACAATAAAAAGGTAAAATAAAAATAAAACATTTTAAAAATAATACATAAATAATTAAACAAATAAGTATATTAGGTGACTGACAGCTGACAGGAAGCCTGATGTGAGCTGTGTGACTGAGGCAGACTTAATAGACAGCAGGCGACATTCATAATCAAAAGCGATAAACAAGAACAGGAAAAGTGTTGAACTTGATGGACAAAAATCTTTTTTTGAACCTAAACTACTATGCAACTATATAATTTTGTTGAGGGCTAAGGCAAGATATCACACTTCATCAGTTGTGCATTGTAGAGAGTAAACACACACACAGTAGTTGAGTAATGTCATGCAAACACACAAGGAGCAGGGTGAATGATGAAGCAGTGCAGGGAGGGGGAGTAAAGTGGTAGTTCAAAAAATGACTGCAGCAATGGTTGTTGCAGCGTGTGCAATAAATGATGATGATCCCTCTCCTCCCGGGGTGGATGCAGTTTGTCAAGGTCCCACCAATCACACCATGCCAGTCCTCCACCACCACTACCATACACATCTGCCATGTCTGTAGGTTGTACTTTATTTTTTTATTACTTGACATTATCATGAATGTATGCAAGTGTCACTTAAGCAGGAAGTTAGTGTTGTGGGCAAAGCATAAATGCACTCTGCGTGCTAGGGTTGTCACCTTTTCCTCAAAACAAATACCGGCCATAGTTGAGGATCGGTGAGGGCAGAGCCACAAAAAGGAGTAGCCGCAAAAGGAAGGAGCTACAAAAGGGGTAGAACCACTCAATGTTGCATGAGTTGATTAGAAAAACTGAATAATTAATTGAATAACCCAGGTAAAAAATAACTACACTGGACTTACAGAGAAGCTGTATTATCTCTTTCAAATACACGTGTAACTGAATCCCTATCAGAACAATACTCCAGTCTAACAGTACAAGCTGTCATTCAGATCATGTCCACTCATTCTACACAGCAGACCAGTACTCTAGCTAGCTTATCTGACAAGTATAAAAAGACAGTGTGCACCACGTAAAAAACAGAACAAAAATTAAGCACATGATACTAACATTTCAGTGCAACCTTTATGAGTTACACTTTGGAAAGAATAAAATTATTAGCACTAGATCAAATGGATATTACTTTGGGGATATTAGGAGGTCAGTATTATAACACACAATTGATTCTGTGCCTAGAACTAGAAGTGACTGACAACGCTTTGTAACAATGTTAACTGACATTGTTACGTATAAAGCAGCCACTGTTCTGAAGCAATTTTTATAAACAAAATAAGCACATCTGGTGAAACCAATTATTGAGAAGGCCCTACTCAGGAGATTTTAGGTGTTTATAACAACAGTGAGAAACACATCACAGGAGCACATCTACTAAAATAATGATTCCTACATTTTGTGAGTGTTTTGTATACATCTATATATATATATATATATACAGTGAGGGAAAAATTATTTGATCCCCTGCTGATTTGGTACGTTTGCCCACTGACAAAGAAATGATCAGTCTATAATTTTAATGGTAGGTTTATTTGAACAGTGAGAGACAGAATAACAACTAAAAAATCCAGAAAAATGCAAGTCATTAAGGTTTTGAGGCTGATATATGGCAACTCGAATCTTCAGCTCCCGCCACAGATTTTCTATGGAATTAAGGTCTGGAGACTGGCTAGGCCACTCCAGGACCTTAATGTGCTTTTTCTTGAGACACTCCTTTGTTGCCTTGGCCATGTGCTTTGGGTCACTGTTATGCTGGAATACCCATCCACGACCCATTTTCAATGCCCAGGCTGAGGGAAGGAGGTTCTCACCCAAGATTTGACGGTACATGGCCCTGTCCATCGTCCCATTGATGAGGTGAAGTTGTCCTTTCCCCTTAGCAGAAAAACACCCCCAAAGCATAATGGTGTTCTTGGGGTCATATGCAGCATTCCTCCTCCAAACACGGCAAGTTGAATTCATGCCGAAGAGCTCGATTTTGATCTCATCTGACCACAACACTTTCACCCAGTTCTCCTATGAATCATTCAGATGTTCACTGGCAAACTTCAGACGGGCCTGTACATGTGCTTTCTTGAGCAGGGGGACCTTGTGGGCACTGCAGGATTTCAGTCATTCTTGGCGTAGTGTGTTACCAATTGTTTTCTTGGTGACTTGCTGCCTTGAGATCATTGAGAAGATCCTCCCGTGTAGTTCTAGGCTGATTCCTCACCGTTCTCATGATTACTGAATCTCCAAGAGGTGAGATCTTGCATGGAGCCCCAGACCGAGGGAGATTGACAGTTATTTTGTGTTTCTTCCATTTGCGAATAATCGCACCAACTGTTGTCACCTTCTCTCCAAGTTGCTTGGCGATGGTCTTGTAGCCCATTCCAGCCTTGTGTAGGTCTACAATCTTGTCCCTGACATCCTTGGACAGTGTTTTGGTCTTGGCCATGGTGGAGAGTTTGGAATCTGATTGATTGCTTCTGTGGACAGGTGTCTTTTATACAGGTAACAAGCTGAGATTAGAAGCACTCCATTTAAGGGAGTGCTCCTAATCTCAGCTTGTTACCTGTATAAAAGACACCTGGGAGCCAGAAATCTTGCTGATTGATAGGTGGTCAAATACTTATTCACTCAGTAAAATGCAAATCAATTTATAAAACTTTTTTGAAATGCATTTTTCTGGATTTTGTTGTTGTCTCACTGTTCAAATAAACCAACCATTTAAATTATAGACTGATCATTTTTTTGTCAGTGGGCAAACGTACAAAATCAGCAGGGGATCAAATACATTTTTCCCTCACTGTATATGCACACCTACACAGGCTCCTAAAAATTCTGTCTGGCTACCTAGTTATCTTTTTTGACCGCTCTGGTTTACAAACTGCCTGAGACACCAGCTCTGCAAGGAGAAGGGAAACAGATGTTCATATCTTACACTGACTGGTGAAAAGAGAGGTACTTATTAATTCAGCTGAAGAGCAATTCTGGAGCAAACAATAGCTCCACATGGGGGAAATGACACCACCTTCATTTGAATGGACTGTTTAACACATTCAATGTTAGTGAGGTCTCAAACGTATTGAAGAACAATGGAAAACTCCAGCATTCTTGGGGGTTAAAAGTCCCAATGAAATCAACTGCAAATTACAGCGTTTTCATGCAATCCATAGGGGGCAGATAGTTTTCTCCAGAATTGCACATTGTAAGCTTGATGAACAGACATCATATATACAAAAAGACAGATAAACATCATATTACAACTATAGCAAAACAGGATTTTAGTCTTACCTGTTAAATCCTTTTCTCTTAGTCCATACAGGTTACTGGTAACTTTGGGTAGGCGATCAGCCCCTTTAATAGGCAGGAGCAATTCTGAGAAGTGACTGCTGGGTGGAGCCTACCTCTTCTCCTTAGCTTGCAGTTAGCCAATACCTAACCAGTAAGATTTGCAGACTAACTATTGACTAGGTAGTAAGAAGGTAAAGGAAGACTCCTGTGAGCATGAACCTGAAAGGACCCCCACGTTCTGCTGCAGGAGCACCAAGCATGGTCCCTTGACAGGGTGGGAGACCAGTAATCTGTATGGACTAAGAGAAAAGGATTTAACAGGAAAGACTAAAATCCTATTTTCTCTGTCGTCCAATACAGGTCACTGGTAACTTTGGGATGTCCAACCATTAAGTTCCCCAGGGCGGGAAGTAAGGCAAGAACCAGGCGCAGGCCCCCCCATAGCCACCAGAGCACCATGAACCTACAGAACATGAATAGCTCAACACTAACCGCAAAGTGTCATCGGACAGTGAACAGGGGTAAAACAAACCCCAGGAACTGTACACAGAACATTGAACCAGAGCCAACAGGGCTCAAAAGTGAAGAGTCCTGAGAGACTAATGAGATCCTAGACAGGCAAGGCTGCCTCTAGGATCTTCCTCCCAAAACTGGCATCAGCCGATGCCAGCACATCCACACGATAGTGTTTAGAAAAGGTGTACACAGATGACCAAGTGGCTGCCTTGCACAACTGATCAGCTGAGGCCTGGTTCTCGTAGGCCCAAGAAGCCCCAAAAGACCTCGCAGTCGCAGTGTGTCTGCCTCAAGGACTCAGTGCAATACACATAGATCTTGAGATAATGCACAGCATCCAACAGATGAAGATCCCTCTCTTTGTCAAAGTAGGGTTAGGACAGAAAGAAAGAACAAGAATCTCCTGATTGATGTGGAACTCAGACACAACCTTTGGGAGAAACTCTTGTGAGGGGCGAAGCACCACCTTGTCCTTGTGAAAGACCAAAAAGGGTGGTTTACAGGACAGGGCATGCAGCTCTGCAACTCAGCGAACAGAAACAATCGCCAAAAGAAAGGCCATCTTCCAGGTCAGCATACTTAGAGGAATGGTAGCCAAAGACTCAAAGGGAGGATGCTGGAGCACTCCCAAGACCAGGTTAAGATCCCACTGAGGAGAGGGGGACTTAAACACCGGACGGGTATGAGCAACACCCTGGAAGAAACCTTGACATCAGGAATGATGGCAAGATGCCTCTGATAAAGGACAGAGAGAGCAAAAGTCTTAATCTTGAGAGAACTCAGACTGAGACCTTTATCCACACCATCCTGGAGGAAGGAAAGAACTGTAGGAATGTCAAAATCCTGAGATAGGTCTTTGTCAGCACACCAAGCCAGGATGGTAGACCAAACTCGATGGTAGGCCTTAGACGAAAGAGGCTTGCAGGCACTAAGTTAAGCATAGTAGCCACATCACCAGAAGAAAATCCTTTCTTCTTCAAAACTGAGAGTTCAATCTCCATGCCGTCAAAGCCAGAAGATGAACGTCTTCTTTCCAGAGGTAACCCTGTAGAAGAAGGTCTGGATGGGAGGGAAGTCGAAGAGGTTCCACCACTGAGAGGTCCAGAAGCTCCGGAAACCAAGCCTGTCGAGGTCAGTACGGAGCAATCAGAATGACTGGGCAGCGCACCAGCCTCAGCTTCCAAAGAACTCTGTTCAACAAGGGAACAGGAGGGAAGATGTAAGCCAGAGGAAACATCCACGGGATCGAAAAGGCATCCACTGCCAGAGACATGGGATCCGCCCAGCGAGAGCAGAACATTGGAACCTTCCTGTTGTGTCTGGTTGCCATCAGGTCGATGCATGGAACACCCCACTGCTGGATGATGAGGTTGAACACCTCTGGATGCAGCTCCCACTCTCCGCTGTCCACTGTATGTTGACTGAGGAAGTCTGCCAGAACGTTGTCTACGCCAGGAATATGAACTGTGGAAATGGCAGGGACATGCTCCTCTGCCCAAGACAAAATAGCCTTGACCTCTAGCCAAGCTTCAAGACCTCTTGTGCTGCCTTGCTTCTTGATGTAGGCTACCACTGTGGCGTTGTCCGACTGCACCCTTACCGGGCAATCCTCCAGTTGTCATGTCCAGTGATGAAGGGAATTGTAAAGGTTTTATTTGACACTCAGACACAGTAGGTTAGGTAAAACACAGTTTTATTGAACAACTCAGAATAACAATAACCCTCACGGGTCCAGTAATATATATACAAAATATAGTACTGACACAGGACAGGTTACAGTAATATATACCCACACGGGTCCAGTATATGTACAATTCAGCAACAACAATATACTGACACAGGTCAGGTAAAGTTTGTGTGATTCTCAAACGAGGCAGCAATAAATGGGTTACTATTAGGCCAGGAAGACTGACAGGCCCTAATAGCGCGAGGACCTTAAGACTCTCACTCTGCAGAGAGTGCACAAATAGCGAGTGATGCCACAAAAGTAAACAAAGGCCCTTGACGAGCTTGTGGACTGCCGTAGCAGTAACGAAGAACTGCAGAAGTATGCCCGGAAGGGCACCCAACGAGACTGCACGGATAGAAAGCCGGTGGAATATGGTACCTTCCATGAAGGGGTTAATGAACGCTCAGACCAATGTCGAGGAACGTCAGCTGGGCCGGGTTGGTACACAGAGCAGGAACGAGATAGCAGAGTAGTCAGTCAGTCTGGGTCGGTACACAGAGCAGGAACAGCTACAGCAGAGTAGTCAGGCAGTCCGGGTCGGTACACAGAGATCACATGAGAATTAGAACAAGCGCTGGTAACGGAAACACCATGGGCACCGGAGAAGTGACAAGGCCCAGTTTTTAAGGACAAATACAGGGTGGGACAAAGCCACTTCAGCCAATAAGTGTCAGCAGTACGCAAAGCTGACAGAATGTTGCCAGCATAGCACGGGCACCGTGATAGGCATGAAGCTCCAAGACATTGATGGGAAGGAGAGATTCCTCCTGAGACCACTTGCCCTGAACACTCAAGTGCCCCAGCACCACTCCCCATCTGGAGAGGCTGGCATTCTTTGTCACTGTTGTCCAGAAGGGCACCAAGAAGGGTCTGCCTTTCAGGAGGTTGTTTAGGTTGAGCCTTCCACTGGAAGAGGGAGAGAAGGGATCTCTCCAGGAGATCTGGATGGCCCTTGCAGACCAGGATCAGAAACCTCTGAAGTTCCCTGGTGTGAGCCATGGCAAACGGAACTGCTTCTATGGTGGAAATGAACTTCCCCACCAAGGATGACAACTTCTTGGCTGGAACCGGATCCTGAGACAGGACAGCTTGGAACTTCAGTGCTATCTGATGAGCCACTGTGTCCATCAGAAACACCATCTCCCTCTTAGTGTCGAAAAGGAGGCCCTGAAAGACCATCTTCTGCGAAGGAACAAGGTCTGACTTGTCCAAATTGATGATCCACCCGTAATAGGAGAGAGCATGATTGCAGTCCTGCACCTGCTGGTGAAGGAGTTCCAGAGACGAGGCCTTCAGAAGGAGGTTGTCCATATATGGAGTCACCCTGATGCCGTTCTGATGTAGGGTGGAGATCAAAGCTCCTAGGACTCTGATGAAGACTTGAGGAGCCGTGGTCAGGCCAAAGGGGAGGGCAGAGAACTGGAAGTGCCCTCGGTCGCAGGCAAAGCAGAGATACTGCCGACTCTCTGGATGAATGCTGATGTGCAGATAGGCATCTTGAAGAGCCAGAGAGGCCAGAAATTCCCCAGGAGACACTGCTGCTATCACGGTGCTCAGAGTCCTGGCGGTACTGGGACCTGACCACAAAGGAGTTGAGATCCTTCAGATCCAAAATGGGATGACAGCCCCCCATCCTTCTTGGAAACCACAAAGAGGTTGGAGTAGAAACCCAATCCCCTCTCATGAGGGGGAACCGGCTCCAGGACCGCCTTGTCCAGAAGGGCCTGTATAGCGTCCTCGAAAAGGCGTCTCTTTTCTGCTCCCAAGGAAGAACGAGAAACAGAGATCCTTGGAGGTGGAAGAGAGGTGAAGGGAATCCTGTATCCCGAGGCAACCACTTGTAAAACCCATGGGTCCGCCACAGAGGCCTGCCAAGCTGAGAGGTAGTGGCTTAGGCGGCCACCTACCTGCGGGTGGAGACCTGGGTTTGGTGAGTCATGCAGAAGAAGGTTTGGAAGCCTTGGGCTTCATGAAGGACTTGGATCTCCATTGCTGCTTAGGCTTGGATGAGGAGTGTGGAGCCTGAGGGACCGTCTGGGTTGCTTGGAGCGAGTTTGCCTGAAAGGAACGAAAAAGCCGATTCCTTTTGACAGGTGCCTTCCTCCTCAGGTCCACTGGCAGGTGAGAACTCTTCTCTCCAGTGGCCTCATTGATGAGATCCTTGAGTTCAGGCCCAAACAAGGAAGAACCCTGAAAAAGCAAAGACAGCAGAGCCTTCTTAGTAGCCGTGTCAGCCAACCAGATCATAAGCCAAAGAGCCTGCCTGGCTACCACAGACATGGTAGATGCCCTGGCCACCATACGCACAGCGTCAAAAAGGGCGGCAGAGACATAATGCTGAGCCTCAGCAATGTTAGTAAGAAGACGCAACATGTCAGAAGTAGGGGCTCTCTGACGTGCAGCAGAATTGAGCTGTTCAGTCCAAACAGCCACAGCCCTATTTACCCATGCAGCCGCAAAGGTAGGGCGAAGGGCAGAGCCCGCAGTCGCAAAAATAGCTTTGAAAGAAGTATCAAGCTTCTTGTCAGTCTAGTCTTTAAGAGCAGAGGCGTCAGCAACTGGTAAGGCAGTTGATTTAGAAAGCCTGGAAACTGGGGCATGCACTTTAGGGGGGTGAACCCACTAAGTAAGGGCTGTTTCAGAAAACGGATAAAGTTTAGCAAACTTTTTAGACACAGAAGTTTTCTTGTCTGCAAATTTCCACTCCTCTGACACCAAGCGGTCAAGGGTGGGATTAGGTGGAAAGCAGGCATGGGGCCTAACAGGCTCCTTGGAAACATCAGAGGGGTCAGAAGACACCTCCTGCACCAAGGGAATGTTCAGGGTGGACAACACAGCTCTGATCAGGCCCTCAGCAGAGGGAATGGGGTCCGCCTTGAGGGGGTCCCAAAAAACTGAGATGAAGGAACAGTTGAACAGTCATCATTTTCAGAGTCCACCAATAATTCCTCCTCAGAGGAATCAGACACATCAGGCACACCCAGCGGTTTAGGCAGGGAAGATCTGATAGGGGTGGGGGTCTGCAACGAATTGAAGACCCCCTGTAAGGTGGATGGAAGGAGTTGTATGATGGACCGGAGGTTCCCTGTAGTAGCCTTAAACTCTTGCATCCATATTGGCTGTAGTGCATGGCTGGAAGCCCCAGAAGGAGATTCAGGGGCAACAGCGCATTCTGGGCAAACATGACCTGAGTATTCTCTAGGTAACCCTGAGTGACATGAGGAGCAATGGGGGACACAGACAGCCCAGTATCCTTAGTCTTAGGTTTAGCCCCAAGGTCTAATGGAGTAGACATTCTCACAGAGTCAAAACGGTCAAAGTATCAAAACATCCACAATAAAGCATGTATGATAATTAATGCACCTCAGATACACTAAAATAAGACTTATCTGGTAGGCAAAGGGTTAAGCTGCAGAGGAGAGAAGGAGAGTCCAAGCCCTGCGCAGGATATTCGATCTGCGAATACACAAAATGGCTGCTGTGACAGGAGCCAATCCGAAACGAGCGTGCGAAGCGGGCGCTCATGGGAAATGTAGTTTCATTGACAGAGTACCCCAACAGTGCCCAAAGCCCCCTAAAGCCACCAACATCCCCAGAATGTTGACCGGATGACAGCAAGGGAAAACCCACAATATGAGCCATCTCTGACCTCACTACGTGGAGCGGTTGCGGAGAAACGTTCCAAACTGTAAAGTCCCATAGAAGTGAATTGAGCAATGGCATCTATGTGGTAAACGCACACCCAGAACATAGAGTGAGCGAGGTGAATACCAACATGAAACCACTCAATAAACACTGAACCCAACAAGGAAAGTGTCCATAACCCCCCCAAAAGGAACTAACCAGCAGCAAAAGGGCTAAGTTACCACATAAACTTGCTCCAAACACCTCACAGACATACAGAATAAACCCAATGAGTGCATGAGTATGTAATAGGAACTCCAATAGCGACCCCTGTGCAGAGGGGAAGCATGGGACATGTGGACCTCAGCACTCAAAGGGTGCTCAACTTTTTCAGTAGGTCTTCTGTCTTCAGATTACCATATATCAAGAAGAAGCCTCGGTGGGCAAATCCTGGGGAAAGAATTTGCAGCCAAGATCCCCCCCCCAGGGCTTAGGTTCACAAAAACGTCTGGCAAACTGAGCTATCCACATTTGGGTGATGGGAATTGTCAGTGATGGTAATCCGCCTAATGGCAGTATTCTATTTCTAACAGAAAAATAATAAAAAAGCTAAAACTATAGCAGAACTGTTCTCTTGCTTGTGTCTTGACCAAGGAACAAATCTTACTAGCTGCAAGATAAGGAGAGGAGGTAGGCTCCACCCAGCAGTCACTTCTCAGAATTGTTCCTACCTATTAAAGGGGCTGATCACCTACCCAAAGTTACCAGTAACCTGTATTGGACGACAGAGAAAACTGTTTAATCATTTGAGCTATTGTGAAAATGCCATTATCAAAAGTTGTTTTAGCCATAGCAGATGTACTTGATGACTGATGCAATTGTTGTGATTACTGTGCAGAACCTGGGGCTCTCCAGCTGTAGAGGCCTACAACTCCCAACAGCTGGCTGGAGGTGATGGGAATTGTTGTCTTCCAAAGCTGGAGAGTCATAGATTGCCAACCCCTAATGCGGACAATGATCTTCCGCATTATTGCTTGGCAACCTGCCTCCCTCCAGCTGTTGCTGAACAACTCCTCCCATTATTCCCAGCAGGTCATTGGCCAGCTGATGATGTGAGATGTAATCCAAAAGCAGGAAAACCACCAGATGTTCACCCAGTCTTTAGACTAAGCTTCTTTCATCAGTAGTAGATCTATTATCTTGTATCTGATACAGAGATATGCCAGTCTCAGTGATCAGGGATGAACATCCTGGGGCCCTGCAGCTGCGCGGTCCTATAACTAATATAATTTCATACTAGCTGTTGGATGGCAGGGATTAATGAGATTTGTAGTCCATAACTGTCGGAAGCTGACAGGTGACTATGGGAATTGTAGTACTGAGAAGCTGAAGAGCCACTTGTTGCTAATGCCTGCACTAGACACACAACCACTATCCCAGCTCCCTCTCTGGTTCCTCCGTATTCGTTAAGTTGCCTCCATGTCTCTCCCTAGGCCGCCAATCTCACTGCTCCTTAGAAGCCTTTCAGGCCCATAGCCTGTTAGTAGAGGTCATGCCTGGGATAGTGACCTGGTGCACAGGCCCCATGCCCCGAGCTCTTCCCGCAACCCATTGTCCTGCACTCATCCTCACACATGAGACAGCTTGGCTGAAAACTTGGGCAGGAAAAGACCAGCAGCAAGTTAGTGCGCAGGAGCAGAGCCGGCAATAAGCGCGTTCACCGAAAGTACCTCTACAGAACTTCCTCTTTCCTTGTCAGTAGTAGACTTCCCAGGTCTACACTACATTGCCCATCATCCCCTGCGCCACTTTATGCTAATCGAGTATCGGCCTCTGCTTCCCAGTGCATACTGGGAATTGTAGTTGTTCTCTCTCCCGTATTGCAAAATATGTGACTAATGTAGACCCTACTTCCACATACACTTCTTTTGCCTCAGACTGCCTCACTGTCCTTGCTCCCTTCCCACTACCCAGCCTCTTCCGATGACAGAGGCTGTCTGTCTGTAATCTTGAGCGATCTCATTGGTTAGATATCGATCTGTGCCAATGAAATCGCTCCAGCCTACAGACAGAAGCCTCCATCATCGGAGGAGGCTGGGTAGTGGGAAGGAAGCAAGGGCAGTGAGGCAGTCTGAGGCAAAAGAAGTGTATGTGGAAGTAGGGTGCAGGGCACTCTATAAGCTATCGTTTTAAGCCAAATATTGTATTTTTTGTTGTTTTTTTCAAATCAATAACATTTTCAACACTATCTATATATACTGTACATAATAAGCCTAATTTTTGTAGGGGTGAGAGATCCCCTTTAATAAAAGAAATGGTGAGTTATCTATATAATTGCTGTATCAAAAGAAAGCCCTACTTGTGTTTAAAAAAATAGTATATAATTGGTGTGGCTCGAATAAAAAACTTAGAGGGAAAATACTTCTGAACAAAGATACTCAAAAAAAGGTCAAAATAGCTTATGTCCATAAGTGCAAAATACCACAGATTGTCCAGTACTTAAGGGATTAACTCTTTGAAGACCAGAGCAGTGTGCAATGCATTTTTCAGCACTGAACTGTAAAGCCCGGTCCTTAAAGCAGAACTATCACATTCTAACTCCTTGTCCCTAATTAGTGTACCCCCTCAACAAGCTTGAAAACCACTATTTAATATTATTTTCTCGTCACTTTTTGCTTAAAATCTCCCTGATATGCGTTCTGCAGCAACAGGGAGAGCATTGCCATCGTTTGTAATGAGAATCTGCCAATCATCCTCTCTAAGCCGGCTCCCTGTATCAGGGCCGCTCACTGTCCACAATATAAGTAGGTGTAACGGTGGATATTGGCAGCAGATAAAGCGGTTTGCTGGTTCTTTAACCCTTTGAGTGCCAGAGAGTTGTGCTCAACACATTGCAAAGCAATGCATTGCTCACCCCCTCTCAATCTAAGGGTTAGAAGCCAGATGAGGAACCAGCCCTTCAGTGATCCTGTCGAATCATAAAAATGTTATATCCTCCTCTTTCCAGTGTGGGCAGACGGATCCTATATAATAATGTGTATGTTTGTCAGAAGCTGTCATGCGCAGTACAGACTGCTTGCGCCACAGCTGATAACGGAGGGTGGTGCTCCGAATTCAGACTGTAGTTGGTGCACAGAGAGGACTATGGTCTGAATTCGGAGTGCCCCACTTCGTTATCAGCCGCTGCGCAGGCAGCCTCTACTGTGCATGACTGTACCACAGCCGTTGCTTTCTGGAACTGTGGCCTGTGTACACTGGCTGTTCAACTAGTTAGGAATAAAGGGTTAACACAAAGGAGGATAGCAGTCAGGCCACACACTGCTCCGCTTCTTCCAAGCTCCCCCACAACCATGGGAGAGGATCGCAAGAGGAATGCCAAAGTACTTAATCACAGAACTGTCTGCCTGTGTTCTCTGCGAAGCCCAAGACAACATTCATTGTTGTGTGTGTTTGTGTGTGTGAAGACTGGACAAGAAAAGTGAATTTGAAGTTATTCTTATATTTCAACCCATGAAGGAACTGCTCTGTAGTGCCGATAGCCCAGTAAGTGCCAGAGGGGTTATCAACACTACGGCAGTGCCTTCATGGGTTGAAATATAAGGATAACTACAAATTCAATTTTCTTGCCCAGTCTTCTCACACACAACCCCCCCCCCCCCCGACTGAATATCAGCCTGAGCTTCACACAAGAGATGTTCTTTGGAGAGTATTAGCATTGTTAACCCTAGAGTTCATCATTATAATGCATACCACGGGGACATAACAAAGTAGTTTCCCAGATCTGCTGTACCTAATAGTGTAGAAAAACAGCAGCCTGCTAGTAACTCGCCGTGTGATCTCCAGTTTAGACAATCCAGAGAGAGCACACGTAGAAAAATGGGAAGGTGTTGGGCGGGGATTTTATTAAAGAAGGGACAGCCACTCCTACAATCAGCATGCCTGTGGCACTGCTACTGCAGGGGGTAACTGCAACAAGGAAAGTTCAAAAGACTATGGGCTCGACACAAATGTTGGCGTTAAAACCAACGTGAAGAAAAAAACTGCCTTCGCGAGATAAGTAAGACCGGGTAACGTGAGATTCAAATCTTCCTTACCCAGAAAGGCTAATGAGCGATGACCAACAAAACACACGTTAACCTTAAACCTGCGTTGCATAGAAAATCTTACCTAAAAACACACGATAAAAATGTTACCTAGCACCACAGCCAATCACAGCACTCCATAGTTGAAAGTTCAGTCAGAAAACCCAAAACCACTGTCACCAGTTCTGAACAGCATTCTCTATGCTTCCCTACTCAGCCAGTAGGGGAACACAGAGATGGCTTTCAGAACCATGAACAGCTTTGAATGGCATAGAGATGTGCACTGCTCACCCCTGTGGCATTCAAAGGGTTACAATAAAGAAAACTAGTACACCAATCACTACACAATGCCCCCCTTCGACACCCCCCCACTTAGTATGTCACATATATTGCAAATATGGGACATACTAACTCCATCCACATCCACCTCAGGTACTGCCATTTAGGCCACAAATCTGTCTGATATACAACACTTAACTCTTTGAGTACCAGAGAGGTAGGAAAGCATTAGTTAGCATGTTTCCTACCCCTCTGGTACCCAAAGGGTTAAAAGGCAAGGTATGGACAACATACCTTGCCTGTATATGTGTGTTTTAAACATTTTATGATTAAAAGACTTTTATTAAACATATATTTACATAGCTTCATTCATTTTTAATGCCCTACCTCTTGTGTCCCATTGCTATTAGTACTTTTGCTCCACTCTCCTTCAAACGGAGAGTGGAGCAAAAGTAGTAATAGCAATGGGACACAGAAGGTAGGACACTATGAATTAATTAATTTAAGTAAAGAAACTCTTGAGGAAGCAGCCCTGCCGTGACCACAGCGCTCTCTTCATCATATCTTTCTACTGGGGACATTGAAGAGGACAGAGGCATTGGAGGAAGCGGGTGGAGGGGAGAGAGACATTGGAGGAGGCAGGTGGCAAGCTTGTATTTGTTGCCCGCTTCCTCTGATACCTCTCTCCCCTCCTCACTCGTCGGCATTGTCCATTGCCTGGCGTTGCACATTCTACAACTTCGTCCCTTCTGAGTGAGAAGGGACGAAGTTGTAGAATGTGCAACGTCAGGCAGGGGACAATGCGAACAAGTGAGGAGGGGAGAGAGGTATCAGAGGAAGCGGGCAGCAAATACAAGCTTGCCACCCGCTTCCTCCGATGTCTCTCTCCCCTCCACCCGCTTCCTCCAATGCCTCTGTCCTCTTCAATGTCCCCAATAGAAAGATATGATGAAGGGAGTGCTGTGGTCACGGCAGGGCTGCTTCCTCAAGAGTTTCTTTACTCAGATTCATTCATTCATAGTGTCCTACCTTCTGTGTCCCATTGCTATCACTACTTTTGCTCCACTCTCCGTTTGAAGGAGAGTGGAGCAAAAGTACTAATAGCAATGGGACACAGGAGGTAGGGCATTAAAAATGAATGAATATAAGTAAATATATGTTTAATAAAAGTCTTTTAATAATAAAATGTTTAAAACACACACATGTACAGGCAAGGTATGTAGTCCATGCCTTGCCTATTAACCCTTTGGGTACCAGAGGGGTAGGAAACATGCTAAGCAATGCTTTCCTACCTTTCTGGTACTGAAAGAGTTAAGTGGTGTATATCAGACAGATTTGTGGACTAAATGGCAGTACCTGAGGTGGATGTGGATGGAGTTAGTATGTCCCATATATGCAATATGTGTGACATACTAAGTGGGGGGTTTCGAAGGGGGGCATTGTGTAATGCTTGGTGTACTAGTTTTCTTTATTGTAACCCTTTGAATGCCACAGGGGTGAGCAGTGCACATCCCTATGGCATTCAAATCTGTCCATGGTGCTGAAAGCCATCTCTGTGTTCCCCTACTGGCTGGGTAGGGAAGCACAGAGAATGTGTACCCTGACTTGTGTGATGTTCTCCAAAAAACATAGGCATTAGATTTCTGGAGTGAAACTTTGCAATTTAACTCACGTTAGCCCTAACTCCAACATTTGAATGGCTCTTGGCTTTGCTTGTACATAATCCTCTATGGGTGAGATTTTGATGTTTTGGAGACGGACGATGTATGTTTCAGAACTGCCGTTATTTCTTACTAGTGGGAACAATTGCATTGCTTACATGACGTACAAAGCCACCGTCGCCAGTTTTTTCTGCCGACGCCAACATTTGGATCGAGCCCCAAGTTATTCTGAGGTGAAAGTTTCCCTTTAAAGGTTTCACCTTTTAAGGTCCATGGACCAGGCCAGGACCATCACAACTTTCAGTCAGTTAAGTACTGTGACTGTCCTGGCATGTCATGAGTTTTTTGATCAAAGATCATTGTATACATTTTAGTGGTAATGGGGTAGAAATGAGCAAATAAGGAACTTAAATATGAGTTATACCACAAGAGTAAGTTGTTTAACATAAGTAATAACCTAGATATGTGTCCATTAAACAACAACAAGGCGTACATATATATTGATATTTTTTTGAATTGCTGGTGCAGTTGGCTCTATATAACAATATCTTCTGAAATCTGTCTTTTGATCCTAATCTCAGTAAACAATAGCCTACAATAGTAGTGAATGGATCTTTGTTGTCAATTACCTTTATTTGAATGAAAATTTAAATGAACTACCAGTAAACTACAACAGAGATCAAATTCAATAACTCAACTCCATCGGTATAAATGCCTGCTATTTAAAAAGACATGTAGATATGTACATTTTTCTGTTAATTAAATGTAAGTGCCAGAGGGTATCCAATACATTGCTTTGCAATGAGTTGGCTACCTCACTGACACTCAAAGGTTTAAAAACCATTTAGTCCTAAAATGCCATTTTCCTTTGTATTTGATCTGTAATCTAGATAAATGACTTGAGAAACATTTCAAACATAAGCAGGAAAGTCAGGCTATTATGACATCACTTGGCTTCTACTGTTGGACATCATTTGGCTGTTCAAAAGTCTAACAGCCAACTGAAATATCACCAGAGCTACCTGGATACAGGAAAGCGCATAGACAGTTTACTGCAATTTAAATATTTGATTCATTTGATTTAGAAATAATTAACAAGTGAACACTAAGAGAACACCAAGAGAGTGAGTGCACTTTGTGCACAAGGAGGAATAAACATGGAGTCATCAAGTAAGTAGGGGTTCCCAGTTTTAGATTGGGTTTTAGAAATGACTGTAAATCCATCTTTCTCTTTCTGATGTATTAATTCTTTATGGACCACAGGGGTGTTCAATATATTGCTTCTCAGTGCATTGCACAGCCCTCTGTTCCTTTAACCCTTTGAGTACCAGAGGGGTTCACAACACATGTGTAACAAACATTACATATCCCTCTAGTATTCAAAGGGTTATGGTATTATAGAATCAAAAGTAAGATTTTTTTGTTTAAATTTCAACTGATATTTCAAGGTTACTGCAGCCTCATGTTACAACTGTCACATTCTGACATTAGGAAGCTGCTAGCACTTGGCGAGTGGGCAACATATGTGAACTTAATCATTGTAAAATGAAATAGTCAGTTGTTGGATCTCCCGCTGGTGGTCCATCAGTTGACAACCCCTTCCTTAACCGCATCACTCTCCCAGCCGCTCTCTTTGTATATCTTAACCCCTCTATATCCAATGTCCTGTAATGCAATGAAATGCCTCACTGAAGCAAAACAGTAGCTAACATCCACTAACATTAATAAAAATACACTTGCTTAGCTACCTATAAGATTTCATTCTTGGATTCCTGTAAGCACCCCACATGAGTCTAATTAACCCCTTATATGCATGAGAAGCCTCTAATGCATTGTTTTACAATGTACCAGAAATGTATCTAGCGTTAAAGGGTTAAATAAAAAAATAATATATATATTGTATGAAAGACAGGGTCATTATAACCTGGGAGTCCTCTCCTCAGGTATGAACCCTGGTCTGTGTAGTTGAAAGCTGGTAATAAATGTTTTTGGGGTCCATCAGACCCTGATTAGATCCACCACAATATAATATTGTACTGGTTTGGTTGCCAGTCACAATACATGCTTTGTAGGACACTATAGAATTGTAGGTCAAATATTCTAAAAGTAGGATTGCACTGGTAGTTAAGGGATGCATGTTTTTACATTTTCACTTCCAGGGATGGTAAAACAATACATTGAGATGCCAGTGAGAAAAAGAAGGGTTAAATGCCTTAAATGACTAGAAAGAGGATTTACTGGAAAAATAGTGCAAAAACATGGAAAACAAAGGAAGGTTGGGGATGGCAGATATAGTCCTCAACAACTGGGGGGCTAACAACTGCTCTATTTTCTCTTCTCCTGATTTTCTTTTCAAATAAACATAACAGGGTGAATGTATGATTTTTTCAGCATTAGGCAGGCGTAGAGTCTAAATATGAATTCTAGTGTCTGATTTAGTGCAGAATTGTTGCATGTACCCAATATTAACTATGGAAACATTTTCCTTCACTTCCAGGACCCAGTGGAAATATTTTTCTCCGATTTTTCCACGCATTATTGGGGTGCTTTTGTTTTATTCCGAATACATCATCTGACGATACTCCATGTCAGTCTACCAGTGGAACCTCTCCACAGTGTGCCAAAACACCCACTTCCATTGGAATGATGCCACGGCATAGTAAAACATCATCGGCCCGTGAAAGTTCACCAAGGCCTACTAAAACATCCTCTTCCCATGGAAATTCTCCAAGGCATACTGAACTACCCACTGCCACTGGACAACAGAATACAAAAAAATCCTCTTCCCGTGGAACCTCCCAACAGCATCCAAAAACATCCTCTTCTAGTGGACGTTCACTGCATCATACTAGAACGTCTTTTCTCAGTGGTTCTTCACTGCAGTTTTCAAATCTGTCAACCGACTATGGTATTTCTACGTTTTTAACTTATTTTTTATACATGTTTGTTTAAACTGTTACAGTTAATGTGGATTGCTATCATGATTGGAATAGACCTTATTTGATATGCAGATATTTACAGTTCTGATACACACCATCCTGGTGTTCCAGTAGTTCATTATTTTGAAGATGACACAGCACCGATAGACAATATTTTTCAGGGCTCCAATGGCTCCTTGGGTTTTGTGATGTGCCAGATTTTACATTAGGTAGAATGGGAGGGACAAATTCTGAGGGGCTCCTCAGACATGCTGGTCAAATTCCCAGAGTTGTGGATATAGACAGCCCAATGCCTACCTCTAGACACCAAGAGTTAGGGTGTGGCTATGGGCAGTGGCATGTGAGCCTTGGGTGTTTTGCTAGAGGTGCCTGAGATTTAACTACATCTTTTTAGGACTTCTACCTTTCCCTTTCCTCTTCGTTTGGCTCTCTTCATCTGTTCTGTGCAGCAGCCTCTTTATTCGGTTATTATCTGGTTTTGGGTGAAGAATAATGGAGGAATTGGCTACTACACAAAAACAGTTGAAGAGACAAGAAATAAGGAGGCAGGATGCACTAGGAACTTTAATACACAATGAGACTCTGTAGCCACATCCAGATGTAGTAACACTGTGGGGCACAAGTAACATTTTATCTGAGATTTTCTAGTAGTTGCCCATCTCCTTCAAGGTATCTATAATGTTGTGTACCTCTCCCTGCACAGGGAATCAATGGCCATTATTAATATTCAGAAAATAAAATGCAGGTTAATTTAGCCCTTGGGATGCTAGAAAAGTTTCCAAAGAATTACTTCACAAAGCCCTAGGTACCTCTCTATCATCCAATGGAATTACAGTTTTGTTAAGGAAATAATAAATATTTGTAGTACAATAAATATATTACATTGAAGTTATATGGGTTGCATGAACCTGATGAAGGAGGATTAGCCAACACAAGATGCTGTGCTCCTAACCCCATGAGCCACCCATTTCTGTTTCTTACTAAATATCTGTGAATTGCTGGCAGCTGGTGCCATGTGGCACTGCGTCTGAGATTTGCTAGGAACAAGGCACCTTACATGTAAAGGCACAGTGGGGCAATTCTGGAGTAAACCAACTGCACCATAAGGTTATATGGGTTGCATGTACATGATAAAGGAGGATTAGCCGACACAAGATGCTGTGCTCCAACATTGCCACACTTTGCCTTTATATGTAAGGCCCAGTGGTCCATGTTTATAAAAGCAAACTAGAATTATTTTGGAGTAAACGTAGGACACCATAGGGGACAAATAAAAATTCCCAAAATTACCATGTAATTGAACAGAGCTTTTTAACTCCTTGGAAGCTAGAGAGGACTCCAGTGCATTGCTTTGCAATGCAATGGGAACATCTCTAGCATTTAAGGGGATAAAAGATAATTTAATTTAAGAGGGATTTTTATTTGTCCCCTAGGATGCAATTTGTTTGCTCTGGAATAACTGCAGTTTGCTTCTATAAATATGGGCCAGTTCCTTTATCAAAGTGGTGCATTTATTTGTGAGGAAATGAGAACATTCTGTAGTAACTGGTGGAACCCAATTGTCCTTATGAATGTGTAATGTTCTTTTCACCCCAGAATCAGGATGTGAAGAGGAACAAACAGGATACTCCATGTTTTCTGCCGCAACCTCTATGGCCATCGAGAGGTTCAACTTTTATCAAGAGCTTGGAAGAGGTGCATACGGCAAGGTAAGATATGTCTTTTCCAAACAGGTTACTTGAATTTTAATGCTACATGTAAACATGTAAAAGTGGCCCATTACTCAAAAACCTTTGCATATTTTTAACCCTGTCAGTGCCAGGGACTTGGGCCATTTCATAGACTCTGCACGCCAGACAAATTTTCAGCATTTTTGCTATCTGTTCGGGTATGATTCCTGAATGTATCTTTCTAGTTACATATAGAAAAACACATATTTTTTAGAACTAACTGAGATTTTGCAAGGTGTCGCACATAAAGAAAATTTAGCAATATGTGACAAGCTATATGTCATAATTACAAAAAGTAAAAAAAAATTGCTAAAATCACACACTATGTATCAAGCATTTATGTTGTTTGTGAAAAATTCTATTATTTAAAAAAGCCCTGGATCTCCCAGGTACAAAAATAACAAATGTGTATAGTTTCATCTATATGCATGGCCTTTGCAGACCCCTAATTACCAGGGGCGCAATGTATTATTTTGACCCTTATAAACTAAAATGCTCATTCCAGAGGTTACTTGGTAAAACTACCCTAAAACATCTGAATAACGATATAAAGCTATATATTTCCTGTAAGCAGATATGCCACTGCAGACTGCACCAAATGAGGGTCCTTCCTACCCTTAGACTGGTGTGCACAAATGTTTCCAGAAGGTGGCTAAAGGGAAAAATATACTGTGGCACAAATAGGATTAAGTTTTTTTGCAATTAAATTATATTCGGGATTTCTTCGGGTCTTTAGGACCCATTCTGTCACCCCCCCCCAGGTATTGATCTCCCAACCGATCGTGCTGGTAGGTCAATAATGAAGACACATGAGAGCACGCGGCTCTTCTGTTTCACTGCTACCCAATCCGGTAAGAGTGGGCAGGGTTGGGAAAAGTGTTCTCACATCACTGGCAATCATGTCACTGGTGACATGGGAAGGCTTTTCCTGATCACGACCACTCCCACCCAGAAGTTCTGGTAATAGAGAAGCATTGCCATTATTGACTTCCCAGCATGATCAGCTAGGAGATCAATAACTAGGGGGGGGGGGCATTGGAAGGATCCTAATGTCCACCCAACGAGTTCTGAAACAAAAATAAAGCCATAATATTATACGAAAGGGAGGGATAATAATAATAATAATAATCCTTTATTTATATAGCGCACACAGATTCCGCAGCGCTTTACACTCATATTGGTCCCTGTCCCCAGTGGGGCTCACAATCTAAATTCACCTATCAGTATGTTTTTGGAGTGTGGGAGGAAACCGGAGTACCCGGAGGAAACCCACGTAAACACAGTGAGAACATACAAACTCATTGCAGATGTTGTCCTTGGTGGGATTTGAACCCAGGACCCCAGAGCTGCAAGGCAACAGTGCTAACCACTGAGCCACTGTGCTGGGGGGAGTGCGGTCTCATACAGGACACGGACTTAGCCATGTGGGTACACATGGCCAACCCTGTGTCCCACATGTGTCTGGTACTCTAGAGGTTAATATACAGTAAAAGCTGCATATACATTGGACTACCCATTGGTTGAAATGGGGCCTAAGTTCTTGAATCAGTGTTTCAAAAAGTTAGACTTCGAGTGACACAAACTAGTAAGTTTTTCTGGATATCCCTGATTGGCCACAGGTGGATAATCAGTAGATCCATCACTGTGGTTGCTCCCCCTGTCCTTAATCAGTGGTATCCATAACCTTTTGTGTACCAGAGGGGTACATACCACATTGCACAGCAATGGGTTGCGTGCCCCTATGGCACTCAAAGGGTTAAAACCTGACCTGTCAGCATTCCCCACAGAATGGAGATGAGAATCACTGATTTGAATGATGGAAAAGTCTCCCAAGCACAGTTTCACAATGCTTTGGAGACCTCTGGTATTCAAGGGGTTAAAAATCCCTCAATGAATAGAAATAAGAAGACATGTTATTATTTTTGCCACTGGATCACACCATAAGTGCTCATTTTCTTTGCTTTATGCCTAAGGTCAAGTTATTATAGCAAAATCCTATGGTGTATGTAATGTCATGGCAAAGATGTTCATTTACCAAATCAACAGCTCTACAATTCTTCTCTGGCTTGACTTGTAACCTCCAGACCTCTGTCTGCTCTCTGTCTTCTTTAGGTCGTGCTGGCGCAGGATACAGTAAGAGGGGACCTGCTAGCTATGAAGATGGTTAAGAAACGCAGATACATAAGCTGCCCCGAGACAGTGATGATAGAGCGCCGTATTCTGGAACTTGCTATAGACTGCCCCTTCCTTACGCATGCCCGTGGAGCCTTCCAAACACAGGTAAGCACTGCAGCTACCAGAGAAGCCAGGAAGGTCTGCACTTCCATGTAAAATGGGGTTGTCAATGCTCAGTCCTCAAGGGCTGCATGCAGGCCAGGGTTTAAGAATTACCTGCTTCAGTACAAGCTAGTTAAATAGTGAATTTGTTTTGGTCGGAAAGAGTAGGAACTTGTCTTTCGAAAAGTATGAAAATTGTTTGTATGGGTGCCATTCAGAAGCAAGCCCAAATCTGTGCAATGTGATCAAGCATTGCACTAAATGGCACTCAGGTACATAATCCTCCCTCAGAGTACTGGGCCAGTTCTGCTTTAATTACTAATCCCCCCCCACAACATAGCAAGGGCAGCATCATGGGGATGAGCCAGTTCATGGTGATGAACAGGGAGGTGAAAAGTCATCCTAGTCCAATCACCACACGCTGCGTAGACATGAGGAACAGTGGCTAACTGCACCATAGGGGACAACATAAAAATTCCTAAATTCCCATGCACTTCAACAGATATTTTTAACCTCTTCAATGCAACAGAGGTCTCAAGTGCATTGGGAAGCATTCAAGGGGTTAAAAGGCCACTTTAATTTAGCATGAATTTCTATTGATCCCCTATGGTACAGCCGGTTTATTCCATAATAACTCCAGTTTAATTTTATAAACATTGGCCAGTGTTTACCATACTGTACTGTCTGTGTTCTGCTCTGGTATGGAGATCCACTGGTGTATAAAACAGTCATACAACTGCAGGGTCATCTCATTAGATTTGACCCTTTCAGTAACAGAGTGCCATTGCACATGGAATCAGCATAGCTGGGAAATGTCTGGATTTGCTCCGGAGACTCCAGTTTTTGCTGTTGATTACCAGGTCTCTGAGGCTGATTCTCCTGATGTGGTGATGTACCCACTTCTGATCTTTCCTAGTCTATTCCTCTCATTCCCAGCCCACTTCTCCTCCTTCCCCCTCCATTAATTTCCTCCCCCACTCGCAGTTAAGCCCCACAATTTTTTGATGTAAATTGTGTTATCTGTCTCCCCCAGCGGCACCACAGGACTCCCATCTGAGGAGTCCACAAGACATAGTTCCCAGGTATGGGAATCAGTTATGGGGAAACTGACACATTGGCCACTTACTATTCCTCTACTGAGTGGTTACTTCCTGCATCAGTACCAGAATTGGCTGTTTTGTTAAAAAAATAAAAAAACCTTTTACATAATTTTCTTAATTTCTGCCTCTTCAGCTGTACTGAAATTTGTGAAAACCATGGAATTTCCAACTATATTCATTAGCTAGTGCTCTTAGGAGAAAAATGACACCTCATTGGTATGAGTTCATCTACCTTAGGGGGCGCTACAAGTATAAAACTACACCTACTACAACCTCTAATTTTTCTTACATTTTCTCAAACATTACTTGTCTATACAAAAATGGTTATAACAACTATAGAAGTGAAGAAAAGCTACACAAACCATACCATTTTGGAAAGAAGACAACCTGTCGCATCTAATGAGGGGTGAATTGCCTTCTTACTAGGGCTGCAACAACGAATCGTTAAAAATCGATAATGAGAATCGTTGCCAACAATTCTCATTATCAATTACTTGTGCAGCGATTAGTTGTGCCGCCCAGCAGCCCCCCCCAGCCGCCATACGTTTTGAGAGGCTGAACGCCTTAATGTCTGCCGGATGCTGCTGTCTTCCCACTGCCCGCGCTGATGACAGCGTGGAGACGCTGCGTGGAGCATGCTAGTATTTTCTTCCTCTGTTCTGAGGCCAGTGCCAGTTTAAAACTGGCACCCAGACTGAGGAAGAAAACCCCAGCATGCACCACGCAGCGTCTCCACGTTTGACGTGGTTCTGGCCCGGATGTCATCAGTGCGGGCAGTGGGGAGACGAAGAAGAGAAAGATGCACGAGTGAAAAAGAGGTACGGGGGGGAGACGTACAAGGGCAGGGGGGAGAAAGAAGTACATGGAGGAGAAATAGAGGTGCAAGGGGGAGAAAGAGAGGTGCATAGACCCCATTGTAAAATAATAACAATGACACGTTAATGTGTAAAGTTTTTTATTCTGCTGTTTGTTTTTAACACTGTTTGCTCATTAAATCATTTTAATTAGCATATTGTTTTTTTTATCCGATTAATCGAAAAAACAATTGGCCAACTAATCGATTATCAAAATATTCATTAGTTGGAGCCCTACTTCTTACCCCAAGCCTGTTGTGCCCAAATGTTTCCAGAAGGTGGTACTATAGTAAAAAAATTTTATTTTCTTACATTTCTGCCCTTCATCCGTAAAGAAATCTATGAAAACCATGGAATTTCCAACTGTATTCATTAGCTAGTGCTCTTAGGAGAAAAATTACACATCATTGGTATGAGTTCACCTACCGTAGGGGGCGCTACAAGTACCAACCTACACCTATTGCAACATCTAATTTTTCTTACATTTTCTCAAACATTACTTGTCTATACAAAAATGGTTATAACAACTATAGAAGTGAAGAAAAGCTACACAAACCATACCATTTTGGAAAGAATACAACCTATCACATCTAATGAGGGGTGAATTGCCTTCTTACCCCAAGCCTGTTGTGCCCAAATGCTTCCAGAAGGTGGCACTATAGTAAAAAAATGGCATTTTCTTACATTTCTGCCCCTTCATCTGTATGGAAATTTGTGAAAACCATGGAATTTCCAACTGTATTCATTAGCTAGTGCTCTTAGGAGAAAAATGACACCTCATTTGTATGAGTTCACCTACCGTAGGGGGCGCTAAAATTACCAAACTACACCTATTGCAACCTCTAGTTTTTCTTACATTTTCTCAAACATTACTTTTCTGTACAAAAATGGTTATAACAACTACAGAAGTGAAGAAAAGCTACACAAACCATACCATTTTGGAAAGAATACAACCTATAACATCTAATGAGGGGTGAATTGCCTTCTTACCCCAAGCCTGTTGTGCCCAAAGGCTTCCAGAAGGTGGCACTATAGTAAAAAAAATTGCATTTTCTTATATTTCTGCCCCTTCATCTGTACGGAAATCTGTGAAAATCATGGTATTTACAACTGTATTCATTAGCTAGTGCTCTTAGAAGAAAAATGGCAGCCCATTGGAATGAGTCGACCTACCTTAGGGGTGCCAGAAGCACATAACTACACCTACCTGTTTGCTTCCTCGAGAATGGCTGCTTGTACTACAATGTTCATAGTTGTTAGAGACATAAAAGAAAGGTATAAAAGGTATACCATTTTGTAAAGTAGACATTCTCCCGCATCAAATGAGGGGTCACTTGCCTTTCTATCCCTGGGCTGAAGTGCACAAATATTTCCAAAATTTGGCGCTATGGGAATAAATACATGTTTTTTACATTTCCACCACTTCAAAGATACTAAAATCTTTGAAAACCATAACATTTCCTGCTGTATTCAGTACCTGCTACCAACATGAGAAAAATGGTAGCCCATTTGTGTGGATTAACATACAATATGTGGGCGCTAGGAACATGTACGTAAACCTGACACTTTTGTTTTTTAAATTATCTGCTTGCACTAAAATGGTTATAACCATAATAGATATGCAGGAAAGGTAGAGAAACAATGCCATTTTGGAAAGAAAACAACCTGCCGCATCTAATGAAGGGTCACTTGCCTTTTTACCCAAAGGCTGGTGTGCACAAATGCCTCCAGGAGGTGGCGCTAATGAAAAAAAAGGCATTTTCTTACATTTCTGCCTCTTCAAATGTATGGAACTCTGTGAAAACCATGGAATTTTCAACTGCATTCGTTAGCTAGTGCTCTTAGGAGTCAAATGACACCCCACTGGTATGAGTTGACCTACCTTAGGGGGTGCTAGAAGTAGAAAACTACACCTACTACAACCTCTGATGTTTCTAACATTTTCTGAAACCTGACTTGCCCTTACGAAAATGTCTATAACACCTTCAGAAGTGAAGAAAAGGTAGATAAACCATACCATTTTGGAAAGAAGACAACCTGTCGCATCTAATGAGGGGTCCCTTGCCTTCTTACCCCAATACTGGTGTGTATAAATGTTTCCAGAAGAAGGCAATATAGGAAAAAAATTGCATTTTTTTACATTTCTGCCCCTTCAAATGTATTGAGCTCTGTGAAAACCATGGAATTTTCAACTGCATTCATTAGCTAGCGCTCTTAGGAGTCAAACAATACCCCACTGGTATGAGTTGACCTACCTTAGGGGGTGCTAGAAGTAGAAAACTACACATACTACAACCTCTGATGCTTCTAACATTTTGTCAAACATGACTTGCCTGTACGAAAATGGCTGCAACATCTTCAGAAGTGAAGAAAAGGTAGATAACAATACCATTTTGGAAAGAAGATAGCCGGCCGCATTGAATGAGGGGTCACTTGCCTTTTTACCCCTAAGTTAGTATGCACAACTATTTCCAGAATGCGGTGCTACAGGAAAAAAAACAAACTTTTTTTTTACACATCAGTCACTTCAAAGATACTAAAATGGTTCAATGGCATGGGATTTCCTAGGAGGACTTCTTGCCAGCCTAAGAAAAATGGTACCCAACTGCTGTAGGTTGACATACCAATTTGGGTGACAGGAGAGTAGCTATCAGTGAAACAGGGATGGGAAAGCAAACAGTGCATGTTTGATTTTATTGCTAACAGGTGAAAGAAGTTAGGGCATCAGCCGGTGTACGTGCGGACCTGTGACTAACTTTGTAAAAAAGTGTGTGGGAGGGGGAGGATTAGGCAGTGTGTGGATATGAGCAGAGGAGCAAGGATGGTGGTGATGGTGGGGCAGTGTCTGATAGTGTATATGGAGGATCTGTGACTACCGGTGTGCACTGTATGTCCCCCTCATACAAAGTTTGATTCCCAGCCAGAATCTAGTGCATACTGGTACTTTGGGTCTACCACCAGGCAGTGGAAACAGGCTGGGGGTCAGGCTGGGGAATGGGACTGCCATTTGGCTGTGGAACCAGGCAGGGGGATACGGTACGTGGGGGAGGGAGGGATTGGAGGTATTTTGTGTGTATGCCACAGGGGTGCCCAATGCACTGCAAAGCAATGCGTTGGACCCCAGTTGCACACAAAGAGTTTTGTTTTAATTATTATTTTGTATTCATACCTCGTTCGGGAGGCGGTATCAGGAACATTCCTGGTTTCCCCCATCAAGGTCTAAAAACAGAATAATGGAAAAAAAAGTGTGTGTGTTACAGGGAGTCCAATGCATTGCAAAGCACTGCGTTGGACCCTCACTGTGGCACGTGCATTTTTGGGGGCTTTTTCACCCAATACTTTTGTGTAGACCTCGTTGGGGGCATCAGAACCCATACAATGAGATCTGAATAAAAAATAAAAGGGGAAAAAAAATAATAATCCTTTGTGTACCATAGGGGTGTCCAGTGGATTCCAAAGCAATGCATTGGGCTCTTGTGGCACACAAAGGGTTAATTTTTTTTATTATCATTACTTTGTACTCAGATGGCCACCAAACAAGCTCTGATCACAAAGTAATGATAAAAAGTCCTGTGTGTGCCACAGGAAGGAGGTCTGCATTGAACCCCCCTCCCAGTGTAATCAGAGCTTGTTGGGGGGGTCATCAGGACCAATCCTGATGGCCCCCAACAATCTCTGGTAAAAAAGTTATGATAAAAGCCCTGTGTGTGCCACACTGGACTCCCCTGTGGCACACACAGGGTTACATTTTTTTTTTTTTTTTTTTTTTGTTTTAGGACCCCCTGATTCCCCCAATGAGGCCTGTCCAAAAAAAAAATATCCCCCCAAAAGAAGTGACCCTGTGAGTGCCACAGGGGTCTCCAGCACATTGCTTTGCAATGTGCTGGGGACCCCTGTGGCACTCACAGGGTTACTTAGCATTTTTTATTATTTTTTTTCTTTCATATTTTCAGACCTCGTGGGGGACATCAGTACCCCTCCTGGTGTCCCCTCAGTTATTGATCTCCCAGCCGATAGGCTGGGAGATCAATAAAGTGACCGCAGGAGAGCAAAAGCTCTCCTGCCCTTCTCTCCTACCACCGGCAGGAGTGAACGGGACCGGGGAAACTTCCCTAATGTCATCGGTGACCATGTCACCAATGACGTTGGGAGGCTTCCCCCGGTCCCGCCCACTCCTACCCAGAATTTCAGGTAGGAGAGAGGAGAAACAATGTTTCTCCTTTGTATTTATTGATCTCCCAGCACGATCGGCTTGGAGATCAATAACTGGGGAGGCATGTGGAGTGATCCTCATGCCTCCCCAAGATTGCCAGGCATTTTTTTTTTAAATGCGGCCACTGCATGCCGGTTATACCGGCTTATGCAGTTACCGCATTTTACTCTTACAGCGTACGAGCTTGGCACAGCAGGTACAGCTGTCCAAACTCATACGCTATAAGTAGCTGGCACTCTAGGGGTTAATAGATTTAAGCCCTTATCGTTTTTGGTGATAATGTTGCTTTTACCCATAGAATAACCTGTACTTCTCTCTGGATTGTAACCTTGACTCTGTTTTATCTTTAGGAATACCTGATATATGCTATGGAGTTCGTTTCTGGAGGCACCTTGGGACAGTTTATTCAGAGGAATGAATACTTATCCATCAGCATGACCCAGTAAGTCCCCAAATGTAAACTGATAAAAATTAACATAAAGAGAGGCATGTAAGAACTAGGCCTGAGTAATTCAAACACAAGTCACACACATATCCATAGCATTTTGGTCATAGTAAATCTGCTATATGATAGCAGGGCCCTAAAGTAGCACTGTACCTCCCTCCTGTCCTGTCTCTGTATGGGAGAGGAAGGAGGATGAAGGGACATGTGAGAGGGAAGGGATAGATGTTATAGACATGGGACAGGAAGGTGGATGAGAGACAGAGAAGAATAAGAGAGAGGAGGCTGGAAGAGAAAGGTGTGTGAGAGGAGAGAGTATGAGAAAGAAAGCAGGGGAAATCTTACATTATACAGGGAGGAAGGAGAAGTCATATTATATTGGCAATTATTGGTATATTCCTATAAATTCTATAGATAATATTTAGGATGTTAAAGCTGATCTGTTGCCTTAAGACACGTTTGGTTTGTTTTAAAGAAACTACTAGCTGCCTCTCTGTGATAGAATCAATTTTTCTGTCAACGAATTCGTATTTGAGAAATTATCCTTTACGTCCTGGTGGCACAGTGTAGCACTGTAGGAAAATCCCCTCCACAATGTAGTAATTAGTTGTGCTCAAGGTCACTCTTCCTACACACTGTTCTATTAGACATGGCCCCAGTGTGTGGGCTCTGCCTAGATTCCTTCATTGCACAGTGTGTGCTAATACTGGCCCAGGACAGAAACTCATCATAAAGTGCCAAATGGTGACACCAGCAAAAAAGATTTATATTAAAAATAAGTGACTACTACAACATATAGACAGTATTGACTTCTCTTTAAAATTAATTAAACATATATTTGTGTGACAGGTCAACTTCAATATTTCCTAGATCGTGAAAATATTTTCATAATCTAACCTTCTGATTGCGAGGGGAGATCAGAACATTATAAAGCAACGTTTGTAACCATCTGGCACTTGTAAGAAACTAATATTTTCTGCATTTGAAATGTGTGGGTTGTCTTACTTTTTCTTTTAAAAATTCCACCTTTCAAGCTGTTTAATCATTCTTCATTTAATCTTCAGGTTCTTTTCAGCTGAAATTGTGTGTGGAGTTCGATTTTTGCACCGCAACAGCATTGTCCATCGGTAAATAAGTGTTTTCTTATTATATATATCATGTATTCTTTCTAATCTGATGTCTTCTTTCATTGCTCAGGACTGAGCCATGCTTGTCCTTCCCTTTCTCTTGCTGTTCATGCAGTCGGCTCCTTGCTGTCTTCTTCCTGTCTTTACCTCTTTCTGTTTTCTATTCAGTGCTATCTTCTTCATGCCTTTACTTCTGTCTGTTTACTGCTCACTGTTGTCTCCTTTCTGTCCTGAACTCTTTCTATTCTCTTATCAGTACTGTCTCTTTCCCCTCTACACCTCTTCCCAGCATTCTCCTTGTTTTCTCATCAGAGTTGTCTGCATTCTGTCCTTCCGTCTATCTGCTCTCCTTCATGCTCTCTATTCAGTGCTGTCACTTTTCTGTTCCCCACTACATGATCTAACCTCTTTATTCTATTTCTATTACAATATCTGAACGGAAGTCTGTGTATTTTAAAAACTGTAATCCAAATTGTTGCAAGGTTAATTGGATAATACACCCTAGGATGCATGCTTCCATTTGCCACTCTCTTCCTTCTATGAGCTTTCAGGACCTTCCAACTCCAGCCAATGGTAATGCCCTGTTAGGATCTCAAGGTCCTCACAGGTAATACCATAGCTGGAAGGTCCTCACAGCGCATTGAAGGAAGCAGGTGGCAAATGGAAGCATGCCACACGCAGGGGAAGACTTACATAGTTTATATTTTGCCTGCTCTAATCTGGAAAACATGGGGACTTCAGCTGGGACTTAAACTGAATAAAGTAAGTCTTATTTTGGCATCGGAGAGAGCTTAATTTTTTTTTAGTAAGGGGGAAAACAAAAGGTGCATATTATACATAGGCACTCTTGTTTTCCCCTAAAATCTTGGGTATGATATACACCTGTGTATTATACATAGGTGCGTATTATACCTGAGATTTTACTGTATATGAAGCAAAGACTAAATGTGTGCATGTATGAGTGTATATATATATATATATATATATATATATATATATATATATATATATATTTGTGTGTGTGTATGTGAATGCATATGGTTGTTTTAATGTGTTTGTATATAGATGTGTTTTTATGACTTTGTGTGAGTGTGAATCTATATGTATGGATGTGTTTTGCTGTGAGGGTGCCTGGGCCGGATTTGTAATAAGGCAGAGTAGGCATCTGCCTACAGGCGCACTCCACAGAGGGGCTCCTGTCATTGGGATTGTTTATTTCTTTTTTTGGCTTTTTTAAAATTTTATTTAGCCTTTATTAATTAGCCTCGCCCGGTCGTCCCCTTGCTTAGTGCCTGCCACACCCGCAACAACATAGTGAGGTCTGTGCCTTCTTCGGCACAGATCTGTAGCTGCTGAGCTCCCCCCGGCTCTCCCGGCAGAGTGCTGGGAGATGACATCATCATGACATCATATCCCAGCGCTCTGCATTACTGAAGAGAAGACCGTGCGGGAGCTCCAACAGCTACAGTCTGTGCCAAAGGAGGCACAGACAGACCTCTCCTCTCCAGTGAGGTAGGAAACAGACATTGGGGGGGCCAATATGAGGGGCAATATGGAGATGATGGGGGCAATGTGGAGATGATTGGGGCAAGTTGGAGCTGATGGGGGCAATCAGAGGGCAGTGTGGAGATGATGGGGGTAATATGGAGATGATGGGGGTAATGTGAGGGGAATATGGAGATGATGGGGGCAATATGGAGCTGAGAGGGCAATGTGGAGATGGCACATCGGGGGGGGCGCTTCAAATTTCTGTGCCTACAGGCTCCTGAGATGTAAATCCAGCCCTGGAGGGTGCATATGTGTAATCAGGTTTATGTTCGTGTCTGTTAATATGAATGATTGATTGAGTCTAAGACTGTTTGGATGTATATGTATATTTAGTTTTATACTGGGGCGTGTGTGTGTGTTTGACTTTATATGGATGAATGTGTCTGTGTGCGTGCGTGTATGAGTATATGCATGTCTATTATTTCTGTGTGTGTGTAGATGTGTATTGTGTGAGTATGCATGGATAAATAAATACTTATGCATAGTTTTATGTGTCTTGTAGAATTTTTGGAGTGTTTGTGTGTGTTTGAGCACATGGATATATGTATTTGTGTGTCTATGAATATATTTATATCAGTATATATGAATACACAGTAAAACAGAGGGTGCAGATAACACAAGTCAATGTGTGCTGGTGGGAAAGAAGATGAAGGAAGAAGAGACTGTCTGTGGTTGCTGGTTCTACCAGCAGGGTGGGGATACAGGCTAGTCATGCAGGAGTAGTATTAAAGTGGAGGTTTCCCATTCTGTATACTCACTGGTTAGCAGCTATGAGCTATGTATAGTTAGTGTCTAAAACACATAGCTTAACTAACACATAGACAGCTGTTGCTTAAAATCTACGTCTTCTCAGGGACCTGAAAACAGAGAACATTCTTCTGGACTGCAATGGACATTGCAAAATTGCAGATTTTGGTCTTGCCGTTGAAGACGTGTATGCCGATGATGAAGCAATCGGATTTGCTGGGACTGCTGGTTACACTGCCCCAGAGGTAAGGAACAGAGCATGCATTTGCTAAATCTTAGTTACGCATTTCAGTGTTTATTAGAAATGTTGAGATGGAGGAGAGGAAAGAAATATCTTGTAATTCCTATTTATGTAATCAACTGTCTTTGTGTCACTTTAATAGTAGTCGTATTGGCATACTTTTTATTATTCCATCTACTTTTTGGAAAAACCTTTGTGTGCAAAAGAGGTATCATCTAATGCATTGCGTTGCAATGTGTAGGATACCATTTGGACACCTAAAAGGTTAAGAACATATATTTAAATGACATTAGACTCTGGCACTGAAACAGAATTTCATTGAGAGAATAATTTCCCTTTTAACTCAAAATGTATACCATTTTATATATTAAATCAAACCTGCACAGCATTCTGTTTAAAAATAATTATTACGATTAATCAAACAATTATGACAGTTTAAAAATATCTCAATGTTAATGTAACTTTAGGAGTCAATGGTATAATCATGAAGTAAAGAGGGGAGCGATTCTGGGGCAAACGGAAAGCACCAATAGGAACCAATGAAAATACAACTGGTTTAAGTGTTGCTTTTATACCCTTAAACATTAGTGAGGACTCCAGTGCATTGCTCTGGCTACCCCTCCAGCATTCAAGAGGTTAAAATTCAAATCTAAATGAATGGAATTTTTACCTTGACTCCAAATGCCCCAAGGAATCTTATATATTTGGCTTCCCAACATCTTAAATAGAATTCTGCCACCATAAGCAAGGTTGTGATGTATGAGATTGCGCCACCTAGTGAAATACTGATAAGACTGGGGCAGGTGACTCACTGAAGTTGGGTGACTTGCAGCCTACAATGTCCACTAGCCATGGACCTTACCAGTCAGAAGAAAATGTCCACAATAGGGGAGATCAAGTGGCTACAAATATATTGTATTCAATTCACCATTTACTTTTTTCTGTATTTAACTTTCTCATTACAATGTTATATATATATATACAGTATATATATATATATATATATATATATATAATGTGTGCAACGCATTAAAGAGGCAGATGTTAAGAAATGGGAGCTTTTATAGCTTTTTTTTAAGTGAAATTGTATGTGTGTGTATATATGTAGCAGCAGAACAATAGATATTACGGAAAAGACACTGCACACTCAAGGGTTTAAACACATCAATAGAAAACCAGTGTAATGGTAGAAAACTACAATGTTTCGGTCCTCACTTGGGACCTTTGTCAAGTAAACAGAGTATAACAAACATTACAAACATTATATACACAAAGGGAACTCACCTCGTGCAGTCCAAACGCCCCATAAAGATGACACGTAACAAGGAATGGTAGGAATGAACAGAGGAAAACACCACTATAGCCCTGGAATACCATAAAAACTATCTCAACACAGTGCCACCCTCTGTTAAAAATAAGAATAAAGGTAATTACTCAAAGGAACAATGTAGCAATGGCACACAGATCAATTGGATGACCAATGCAGGTTGAACATATACACTCCAAAAACAGCTACAAATATATTGTATTCAATTCACCCTTTACATTTTTCTATATTTAACTTTCTCATTACAATGATATAAACATATACATATATATGTAATTCATGAAAGAGGCAATTGTTAAAAAAATGGGATCTTTTATTAATTGAATTTATATATATATATATATATATATATATATATATATATATATATATTTGAATTCCCAATATAAAATATTTTTTTATCATTTAATATCTGGTGTGCAGGTAAGCATTGTCTATATTTGTAACTTTAGCAGCCATCCTGTGGCTCTCCAACTGTTTCTGGATACAATTCCCATCATCCTCAGGTGGCTTTTGCATCCAGCTGAGAATTTTGAAAGTTATAGTCCAAAAACGTTGGAAGACAGATGGCCACTTCTGATACGTTTTGTTTTTTACACATGCTCCTTAGTTTATTAATGCCAGAGATACATTGTATGCAGTTGTTTGGTTATTAAGTCTGTAATGCAGCATAGCCTTAGATAGGTAAAGTTGAAACAGCATTTTAATGTTAAATACTGTTTTCAGATGTTTATACCTTTTGAATGGATTGATAAATTTGACTGAAATGACACATTCCAGTATTCATTGCAAGTCCTAGCAAACATTCCTAATTTGCCAAAAATCCAAGAGGAGAACTCTTTATTTTATAAAAAATGTCATCATAGCAAATATCCTGAAGAGTACATGTCTAAATTCAAACACAGGTATGGACTTAACAGGCACCATATTGACATCAGAAAGAAAATTCACTGATATAATGTATTTTGGAGATTTTTGTCCAAATAGATCCATTGCATTTTGGTCATGCAGCATCTTCAGATGCAAAAGTCCTGTCTTATCATCTCCAGATAAAAATGTTTAAATAAATAATTTCTAGCCTTTAATTCATAAATGTTTGAATGGCTACCACAAGTAGGTTTTACTAGATTTCTCTGATACTTTAAAATAGACCCTTTTCCCTTTGAGTGCCACATTGTGGAATTTAGTATAAGTGCTATATCTGTTCTAGCTATATCTCTGGGTGTATCCATGGTTTCATACCTGTGTGAATAGTTTCATCACTGGTCCTCTCATTTAATTCTGACAGATGCTGCAACGTGACTATTACAATTCCTCAGTCGACTGGTGGGCCTTAGGAGTCATCATGTTTGAAATGGCCACCGGAGAAATGCCATTCTGGGGCGATGACTGCAGTTCCTTGCTACAGGAGGTAGAAGAACTTGTGTACCCAGACTTTTTCTCCTATGAAATGACAGACCTCTTGCAGGAGGTGAGCATGATTAGATACATATAGCATCAGGTAGTAGTTTACTGGAAGGGTTAAAGTGAGCAATAGTATGTGATACATAGAGATGTTTTATAGAGCCACAGTTGTAGACAGGTTAAACCTTTGAGTGCAAAATGAGTATGCAATGCTTCACAATGCATTGCGTACCTCTCTGGCACTCAAAGGGTTACATGCTGTATATTGAAAAAAATGATTGTGTCACCTTAACAGTGCTTTTAACCCACTGAGTGCCAGAAAGGTATCACATTCACGTTTCAGGTAGTACTATTACTATGATAGCACGTTGCTATCATTCTGCAGAGGCTGAGACCAACGCTCCGGGACCAGAGAGCTCAGCTTGAGTCCTCGTCTGTTCTGCCGGTTCATGTGATCACTCCAGGAGCGATCACATGTACCGGCATTTTGTTTCAAAAAGGCAGTGTGCTTGACACACCGCCTTTGTGTCTGCTCTGTACCTCTCTCTTCTTTACTATTAAAGTGAGGGAAAGAGAAGCAGAGAGCAGATACATGGTAAAAAAAAAAAAAAGAATGCAGTAGTTGGGGGTAGTAACTCCTTCCGTGCTGATGCTAGTGGCTGGCTGGATGCAGGTCCATTTCTGACTTGCTAAAGACAACATTCTTTTATATAAATGTAAAAAAGGGAGAATATTTATTCTATACATAAAATGTTTAAATATAATATTTTAAGCATAAACAATAAATAATGGGAGTGTGATTATTGTTGAGGCATGTAATACGCTCATACACACCGCCAAATCCTACTAATAAAAATGGGGCAAAATAGGGTAGGAAAGAGGGACATGGGGGTTTTCACCCAGGGGGGACATTGCCCACTTAAAACTGCCATTTTGTAAGTATGACTGACCGGTCATACCTTTCATGCAGTCTCCATAAAAATGTAACCCATTGTGCCCAAATGATCCCAAGAGAAAAAATAAAAATGGTGTTTTTTTACATTTTTTTTACAGTTTCCTTTAATCGTAATAAAATAAACGGTGGGTTATCCGTATAAGTGTGGTATCAAAAGAAAGCCCTAATTGTGTGCAAAAAATGGTATATAATTTGTGTGACTGAAATAAAAGCCTTAGAGGAAAAACACTGTTGAACACAGACATAGTCAAAAAGGTCAAAATTGCTCCGGTCCTTAAGTGCAATCCACCCCAGATTTTCCCGGTCCTTAAGGAGTTAAGGACCGTGACGGCCCTAGAACGTCCTGAATTTTTTATCAAAATGTGCCTGAGGTTGCACTGTGATCATGCCTGGAATCTAAAATTGACTGTCCAAGAACGGAACAATCAGTTTCAGCATCCCCACTGCAAACAGGTACATGAGCTCTTCAAACATTATAGCCTTAGTTCCCTATGGGTAAAACCCCCCGTCCACCGGGTTCTTAAGGGGTTAATATAATGTATTTAGCACAAACTATGGGCCTAAGCACAAACTATGGGCCTATTGTGCAAAATAAATAAAAATTAATTCTGGGGCAAACCAACTGTAGCATAGAGGACACAAAATTCCCAAATAACCATTGTTTTAGTGGGGCTTTTAACCCCTTGATTGCTAGAGAAAGCTCTAACACATTGTATCAAAATTCATTTGAGACATGGCTAGCAATCAAAAGGTTAAATGCACCATTTCATTTGATGTTTATTTTGTCTCCATATGGTGCAGTTGGTATGCTCCAGAATGTTTCCACTTTGTGAATACTTTTAGATGAAGGTTTCAGATTATTTTTGGGAACAAATGGGGTTATTAGTTTAATGGTGTTATTTGTGGGATTAAGCCAAAGTTTTCTAGAGATGTTTTTAATGCATAGTAAATGAATGCATTTGAGATGTCTCTAGCATCCACGGGGTTAACCCTTTGAGTGCCAGATGGGTGCTGGAGGAGTGCTGTACAATGCTTTGCACTCCTCTCTGGTGTCCCTTTCTCAGGCAGCTGAATACTGCAATTAGAGGAGTTATGGAACAAACTTAGCTCAGTTTTATTCACAGTTTTAACTTTGTCTTATTTTAAAAACAGGCAACAGAGTTTCATATTTCTTTTTCTTATGAAACACATATTGCAAAGTTTCAGTACTTTTATTGCCTTTTATAAAGCCTCTCCTCACTTCATAATCAAATTATAAAACGTTTAATCTGTTGAATAAATCACCCCCCCCCCACAGCTTTTATGTGAAATGTTGGGCCAAATTATTGTGGTTCTACTTTCCTAACTCTAATATTATAATTATAACCCCTTAAGCACCAGAGAGGTGTATAACACACACTGTGAAGGGAAGTGCTACACACCTCTCTGGTTCTTACTGAAGCTTAAAGGAGCAGTAAACTTTTTTTTATGAAAAAATATACATTGTAGGGATTTTCCTACTGAGTAAAATAAGGGTACTGCCACTGCTGAGAGATTTATATTTCCAGAGTTATTACAGTTTAAACCCATGTGTTTTACCTTAGCAGTGCCCTCTAGTGGTCAAATTCTAATTAGATTTCCTGTTAGATTCAAATGGAGAGGAAAGTCAGAAAAGTCAACGACACACAGTTCTCCATAGAATGTGATACAAACTGCCTGTCATTTCCTGTCAGTTAGAACTATCAGTAACACAGTAAATTCACTTCCTGATTATTTAAACTGCTATAATTTTTGAATAAAACACCTGACAGTGATGGGAGTGACCTTGTTTTATTCAGCAGGAAATGCTCTATAAAATATGTATTTTCATAAAAAAAAGTTTACTGCTCCTTTAAAAGGCATCTATCACATTTTATTAAAGGAATAGTAATGGTTAATTTTAAGTTGATTTGATATTGTAGACATTAAAAAAAGGTTAACATTTATGTAAGTCTTATCTCTCAAATCTTTATGGTTTAAAAGATATAACTTGCTAAAGTTAACTTTTCCTGGCTGTTTCACTCAAGTCTGCCATCTAGATGACAGCTGCAGATTCCAGTCATTGGACCAGACAGAGGCTCTTCAGCAGAGCTGATATCACACTGTTTAGAAATAAATACTTAATTGGAACAGTCTACAAAGCGTGCTTGCAAACCAGTCACACTTTGTAGACCATTCTAAATGAAGTATTTGTCTTTAAATATCATTAGATCGGCGCTGCTGAAGAGCCGCATCTGGTCAAGCGACCAGAATCTGCTTCTAATAGCTTTACAGCTCGTCAAGCAGAAAGGGGAAGGATCAGAGAACTTTATTTTCCTATATCTCTCAAACAATAACGGTTTGAGAGTATCACGGTGCCCCGTGATTGCCTCTTGCAGAATTGCCATAGAGCGGCATTATTTACTTCCTAGCTGTCGCTCTCGCTGAGTAGCTATTCTTATAGGTCACCATGTTGGTAAGGTCATCGCTCCACCCACCTGTCAGGGTTTTTAAACCTCAGCCTGTGTCATTACCTTTGCCCTTTCATGGTGTACCTGAGATTATTGTTGTGTTGGTCCATTACTGTTCCTGTGTATTTCCTGGCTACGTCTGACTACCCGTTCCGGTTCTGACTCCTGGCTACGTTTGACTACCCATTCCAGTTTTGACTCCTGGCTACGTCCAAGTACCCGTTCCGGCTCTGATCCTTGGCTCCGTCTGACTACCTGTTCCGGCTACGACCACTGGCGACGTCTGACTACCCGATCTGGTTCTGACCATTGGCTGCCTCCTGGTATACTTTCCGTTGTTGTGCTTCTTTACCATTCCGTGCCTCGGTTTGGTTTCCGTGTTGCCTGTGCCTACCGCTCTGTGCTCGCTTCCGTTAGCAGCGCTTGTTGGTCATTCCGTGTGTTTGACCTCTCGTGGCCGTCTATCATGGTGCTCATGATCTTTCTCTGTCACTCTTTGCTGTGGTGCGCTCCCACTGGCTGAGCTTGTTTGGCCCGCCCAGTATGGCCTTTTTATACTCGGCCTTTGGCACCTGTCAGGTGCCCTTTCGTGGTGTTCCTGAGCCAGTGTTGCTGTGTAAGACAAAAGAACAGGAAGGAGCTCCTGGTGTATTATCACCGATGTTTTCTGATCCACAACCACACCACTGGTGTAGGAAATATACTCACAAATTAATATGTTCAGCTTAACACTTATGTGAAATGCTGAAATTCTCGCTTTTTGGGTTTCTATAACCCTGTCTTTTACTGGTATTGATGGCTTAATTCAGCCGGTCGCTCCTCACAAACAGCCCCAGGCAGTGTAGAACATGCAAACAAAACATATACACAGAGAGGGCGCCCAGTAGTGCCTGTTATCTTCTAAGACACAATAGATATAAGTCTTCAAAATATACTCACAAATGTGGTGGTTGTGAAGAGACTTATGTCCAAACACAACAAGACAAGCCTACAGAGAGTTTAACCTGTCTCTGTTCAGGTGATCTCAAATGGAGCAAAGGGATCCACACGTTGCTGCTTTTCTTCAAAATACTTTTGTTTTTTTTATTATTATTAAAACATATTTGAATAAAACCAAAATTTCAAAATATAAAATATGAAATTGTAATAAAACAAATGGCTAAGCTATATAACGTTTCATAGTTGCCTAACTACTTCCTCAGATTTAGCCAAAGCCAAACAAAATGCAAATACACAGTGTTGCTGTGTAGCTGTGTTCCAGCTTCCTGTGTACCGACTTGGCCCGTTTGACTACGCTCCTTAGTTCCTGCTCTGTGATTTAACCCGGCCTGGCTGACGTTCCTGCTCTGTGATTTGACCCAGCTTGTCTGACGATCCTGCTCCGTGATATGACCCGGCCTGGCTGACGATCCTGCTCCATGACCTGACCCAGCTACGTTGCTGACCCTGCCTGTGTTCCTGCTGTGTGCTGTTCCAGTGTCGCCTGGGCGACATTCTGACTTCCGCTGTGCTGGTAGCAGGGCTGACTGTGTCGCTGCCTCCGTTACTTTGGGCTTCCGTTTACTCTTACAGAGCACTGTGCCTTCCGTTAACACTTGCAGAGCTGTGCCTCCATTCACTGAGCCTCCGTTAACACTTGCAGAGCAGTTGCCTCCGTTCTCTGAGCCTCCGTTAACACTTGCAGGGCCTTTGCTTCCGCTACCCTGAGCCTTCCGCTACACTTGCTGAGCCTTGGGTCGCCGTACAGCGCCCATGGGGGTGCCATTGGCTCTATACAGCTAAGCACTTGCAGTGTAGTTGGTCTCCATGACAGCGCCCGTGGGGGTGCCATTGGCTCTATACAGCTAAGCTCTTGCAGTGTAATTGGTCTCTGTTACAACGCCTGTGGGGGCTATTGGCTCTATTATCCTCAGCTCTTGCAGTGTAATTGGTCTCCGTTACAACGCCCGTGGGGGCTACTGGCTCTATTATCCTCAGCTCTCACAGTGTACTTGGTCTCCGTTAACGCACCGGGTGGATGCCATTGGCTCTATACAGCTAAGCTCTTGCAGTGTAATTGGTCTCCGTTACAACGCCCGTGGGGGCTATTGGCTCTATTATCCTCAGTTCCTGCAGTGCACTTGCTCTCCGTTCACACATCGGTTGGGTGCTAGTGGATCTATCTCCTTAAGCTCTTGCAGAATATTTTGGCCTCAGTTCCCTGCTCAGCATAAGCAGTAGTCTCGGTCCTGTTCTAATTACTGGTGTTTCCTCATCTAGCACCACTTATCACTCCTTTACCAACTTATGGGCGTGTCAAACACACCACAACAGAGACTGATTGATTTCTATGTACTTTAACCATTGAGTACCTTGTATGTTAACTTATGCTTGTCCTGTGACAGTATATATTTATTTCTCTGTATACTGGGCCTGAGAGGGCATCTGCACTTTACTGTCATTTCAGTTATTCTGTATTGCCTATAGAGGGCAGTCTTTCTTGTCTTTTAATAAAACTGTGTTTTATTCTAACCTGCTGGTCTGAGTGTCCTACAAAACCTTTACAGTACGAAAGGGCCATGACCTCAGACAGCAAAGGTGAAGGTAATACACAAAACATCCACTGGAGAATGGATGTTCATGAGCAGCGTTTGGACCAGTTGGCACTGGCTTTACAGACATTACTTGAGCGTACGGTACACCTTGACAAACCTAAACCAGAATCCGGTGGTCCCCCCAGTTTCAACACCAGATAACCATTCTGTGGTTCCTGCTGCACCTACCAGAGGCCTAACGGCGGCGGCACTGTTACCTTTGAGATATGATGGTGAACCTGCCCTATGCAGGGGGTTTAATAATCAATTAGAGATATTTCTGGAACTGACGCCTCATGCGTTTCCTAACGACCGGAGTAAGGTCGGGTTTATGATATCTTTGTTAACGGGCAAAGCTCTGGCATGGGCCAGTCCCCTAAGGGAAAATGCCAATCCCTGCACTCAGAACTTCAGTGAGTTTGTAAGAAAGTTCTGCAGAGTGTTTGAGGTTCCTGGTAGAGCTGCCTCTGCTGCCAAATGGTTGATGGAGATACAACAGGGTGACCATACCTTGGGTGATTATACCATTGAATTTCGGTCACTGGCAGCAGAGGTGGGATGGAATAACGAAGCATTAGTGGCAGCTTTTGCTCAAGGCTTGTCTGACTCCATCAAAGATGAAGTAGCTGCCAGAGATGTACCCAGTGACCTGGATGAATACATTGATTATGTCATGCTTATTGACTCCCACATTTGTGAAAGTCAGCTGGCTAAAAGGGCGAGATTCAGTAATTATGGGCATGGCAGTGTGTGCCTCTCCCTCTGTGCCAGCGGTATCCTTCCAGGTTGGGGACAGGGTATGGCTCTCCTCCAGAAATCTCAATTTGCAAGTACCTTCCAATAAGTTGGCTCCCCGGTTCATTGGTCCGTTCAAAGTTATCCGCAAAGTGAACCCTGTCTCGTACGCATTGGAACTCCCAGCTTCTATGCGCATACATAATGTGTTCCATGTGTCTCTGTTAAAACCCTTGGTATGCAACCGCTACACTACCACTCCGGTGGTCCCTGGGCCAGTGGACGTTCAAGGCCAAGAGGAGTACGAAGTCCAGAGTATTATTGATTCTAGGAGATTTAGAGGGAAATTGCAATTTTTGGTCCATTGGAAGGGCTATGGCCCTGAAGAACGTTCTTGGGTAGATCAGAAGGACCTCCATGCGCCTAGATTATTGGGCAATTTCCACTCTAAATATCCCCAGAAACCTAGACCTCCTTCTAGGAGACGGGGTCTTTGAGAGGGGGGTACTATCACGGTGCCCGTGATCTTTCTCTGTCACTCTTTGCTGTGGTGTGCTCCCATTGGCTGAGCTTGTTTGGCCTGCCCAATATGGCCTTTTTATAGTCAGCCTTTGGCACCTGTCAGGTGCCCTTTCGTGGTGTTCCTGAGAAAGTGTTGCTGTGTAGCTGTGTTCCAGTGTTCCTGCTTCCTGTGTACCGACTTGGCCCGTTTGACTACGCTCCTTAGTTCCTGCTCCGTGGTTTGACCCAGCCTGGCTGACGTTCCTGCTCCGTGATTTGACCCGGCCTGGCTGACATTCCTGCTCCGTGACCTGACCCGGCTACGTTGCTGACCCTGCCTGTGTTCCTGCTGTGTGCTGTTCCAGTGTTGCCTGGGCGACATTCTGACTTCCGCTGTGCTGGTGGCAGGGCTGACTGTGTCGCTGCCTCCGTTACTCTGGGCCTCCGTTTACTCTTACAGAGCACTGTGCCTTCTGTTAACACTTGCACAGCCGTGCCTCCGTTCACTGAGCCTCCGTTAACATTTGCAGAGAAGTTGTCTCCGTTCACTGAGCCTCCGTTAACACTTGCAGAGCCGTTGCCTCCGTTCTCTGAGCCTCCGTTAACACTTGCAGAGCCGGGGCTATTGGCTCTATTATCCTCAGCTCTTGCAGTGTAATTGGTCTCCGTTACAACGCCCGTGGGGGCTACTGGCTCTATTATCCTCAGCTCTCACAGTGTACTTGGTCTCCGTTAACGCACCGGGTGGGTGCCATTGGCTCTATACAGCTAAGCTCTTGCAGTGTAATTGGTCTCCGTTACAACGCCCGTGGGGGCTATTGGCTCTATTATCCTCAGCTCTTGCAGTGCACTTGCTCTCCGTTCACGCATCAGTTGGGTGCTAGTGGCTCTAGCTCCTTAAGCTCTTGCAGAATATTTTGGCTTCAGTTCCCTGCTCAGCATAAGCAGTAGTCTCAGTCCTGTTCTAATTACTGGTGTTTCCTCATCTAGCACCACTTATCGCTCCTTTACCAACTTATGGGCCTGTCAAACACACCACAACAGAGACTGATTGATTTCTATGAACTTTAACCATTGAGTACCCTGTATGTTAACTCATGCCTGTCCTGTGACAGTATATATTTATTTCTCTGTATACTGGGCCTGAGAGGGCATCTGTACTTTACTGTCCATTTCAGTTATGCTGTATTGCCTATAGAGGGCAGTCTTTCTTGTATTTTAATAAAACAGTGTTTTATTCTAACCTGCTGATCTGAGTGTCCTACAAAACCGTTACACCATCCCGGTCTGTGTGTTGCCTTACCTAGCCTCAGTACTGGCTACCCGCCTATTGTATACCCTGTCTGGGTATTGGTGCGCTCTAATATTCCTGCCGACTGTGTGTGTGGGAGTGCTGTGTACTGTGTAAGTCCAAGGGCCATTGCGTTTCTGATCAACTGCCTGGTGAAGGGTGAGGGAAGTGAGTCACTGTTCCTCCCTGGTCTCGTGAAGGTCTGCCATTATCTACTGCTACTTTGTGTCATTGCCATACTACTGTTGTGTCATTTGTTGCCACCAGCCTGTTTCCTTATTTCCTGGCATTATTGTACTTAAAGTTTTATATTAAGTTCATCTGTACTTGTCAGTGTGTTAATTTCCTAGACACTCCGTGATAGAGACATACGAATAAGTGCAAGTACTCTCTTTTAATTGTATCTGCCATATAGTTAATACTTTTTTCTGCTATTACTATCCCTTTAAGACTTACTGGTCACTTGTTCTTCTGTTGAGTCTAAAAACAGCCCCAGTGTTTTAGAAAATTGACATCCAAAGAAAAGAAAAAGGCTCACACTTCTCTAAAAACCGACTGGAGATTTACTTGTGGGATATGTATTAGCCCCATGCACAGTATTTGTGGATGATAACCCTCTGTCAGGTGCTTGGAACATTAGAAATCTAACCCCTAGGGTATCAGGGGAGGGAGAGCTCTCTAGATCCAAGGGGATAAGAATATAGGAGCAAATGGAAAGTAGAAGTAAATTGCAGGTGCAGTGGATTTGACTTGATCCTTTTATGTACAACATATGAACCCGCTGAGTGCTGAAGGAGTACACATGTATTAGCACCCAAAAGGTTCAATGAAAGTACCATTTTGGGTGTATACCCATGCTTCCCAGGCCTAGATCCCCATTAGACCATTCCACATAATCAAATTTGTCAGTCTGCACTGTTCTGTGAAACAGGCTTCTGACCATAAACAAAGCCTTTAACTCTCTAACGTGAAGTGTCTCATGCCATCCTAAAAGGGAATGCCCCCACACCCCCGTTGCTAACAGTGGTCTTCCTTTATGCATCATGTACAGGGGAAAACAACACAAAAGTCAAATGTATCATTTTTTCTCTTCAGAGGAAGGCAGAAGTGATGTTTTTTCAGTATAGGAGCTCTGATGTTGTGTACAGCTAGACAAACCCAATGTCCACATTCAGTCAGTAAATGGTGTGTGTTTTGCCCATATCTGACCTAGTGGGTTGCAAGCTGCCCAGTGATGTTAAAGTATCCTATGAATGGTTGGTCCTACATAAACAAAAATACAGAACATGATACCTAATTATCCTTTGTCTCTTTATAGCTATGGACTATTGACCCAGTGCTGCGGTTGGAATTGGCTAGAGACATTCGTTCCCATCCCTTCTTTGATGACATCAAATGGGAGGATATGGAGCTTAAACTTACAGCTCCTCCTGTCAGTCCAGTAAGTATACAAATAGAACAGGGCACAGTGGGGCCATAGACAGATACATTGTAGTGTTAGTCTGCAAGACACATATCCACTACACCTTCTTTCTTACCTGATGAAGAATTTTCCTACCTCTATGTAAAATGGGCACTCAGGCTCAGTATAGTCAGTGTAAGATTCTTTACTGGTACATATGTAAATATTGTTTTTTTTTTCATTGTGATCAATGACCCACATGCACACAAAGCTCACACTGAATGCATTGATTCAGGGTTATAACATGCACCACCTCGTAATCCTGCTGCATATAGAGTTTTTAATGAACTAAAAGGATCTGGATAATAAACCTTTCTTTCCAATCTTTGGTCAGGATTCATAAAGGGGCAATTAGAGCAGCATGTCAGCTACAGTGCTCTTTGCCACCTCTTTCCTTTAATCAATATTGGATACCTTAGCATATTCAACAATGATCAACCCTATCTCCCTATGCAAAACAGGGAAATATAATGAAAAACTGATGTAAATGCTTCCATCCTGGCAATACACACATTTGTGCATACAGCATGTGCATACATGTATGTGTCCTCTTTGCTTTATAAGTTAAAAAAAAACAAATAATTATCCCCATAACGAATGGTGAGACTGGGGAGCAGCTGCATAAGAAATGTAGTTAGAAAAATGTGCGGAGAGTACATTTATAGGTAGGTGACTGAGAACCTGTGTGAATAGTGTTAACTGTAAATGAGTAATGTTATATTGTGGAGGCTTGTTACAAAGTGAGAGGTGTATATCTGGATGGAATAGATTTATAGGCAGCATAAATGTGTCAGTATTGTTGATGCTGTTAGGAATATTGTCATGTAGAGGAGACAGAGAGAATAATAAGGAGGCCATTTGTAAGAAAGTGACATTTCATTAACACAGATGCAAAAAGAGCTGCAAGGTGTATATTGTTCATCATGCCCCCATGCCTTCACCAATCCAATAGTAGGGGTAGTATGGAAGGATTTTGCATAACTCCTCCTTATTGCAACTCCTTGCTGTGTGTGTGTGTGTGTGGCACGGACAGAGAATATGACCCTGTTCTTTTATTAGGTACAGTATATATTATATATACAAAGATGAACAGATATGTCAGAATGCTGTGATACAACAAAAAACGGGCATGTGCATCTAAATCAATAGCAGAGAACCTGCTTTCCTCTAGTTATTTCTGCTCAAATCTGTTCTATTATTCAAATATGACTTAGTGTTTATCTGCATGAAACTGAATGAATCCATTGATACATTTCTGAAGTTTTTATATGGATATCTCTTTTGTAGGATCCAACGTATACCATTTCGCGTATGGAGGACTTGTTTAGGAGTCAAGGGAACAATGTATCAGCATCAGAAGAGCAAAATATGCCGCTATCTCCACAAAATCAAGAGCTCTTCTGTGGCTTTTCCTTTGTAAGCCCAAACTGGAGCTAAATCACGGCACTGAAAGAGAAAGTGACAGTAATGTTAGGTAAAATAATAAATGAAATAGCATGAAAACTGCCCAAAGCAGTACTATGTATTCATATCAAAGGGCATATTGTATTTCTGTACTGCATAACATTCACTTAACAACAAGAGGAGATGAAAACTGTGAACATATTTCCAGACAGCAAAACATTCTTGACATGAACTGGCTCGTCAGATCACTGGTTTGTACAATAACCAGTAATCAATAAAATGTAATCTTATTTACCTATTTCACTATTGGTTAGGTTAAGGCATGACGTCAAACGTGCAGCCCATGGGGCCAAATGTGGCCCACATGACCCCAGGGTCAGATCTATCTATCTGCCTTTTTGCTACAGAACTTTGCCTCTTGGTCACACCTTCTCCCAACAAACAGCAACATTCAAATGACCTAAATTGCTTATAAGGGTTAAGACTGTTTGTGAGACTGGAAATTGAAATAGATAATAGTGTGCTACAGATCAAATGCAATTAAAAAAGCATATAGACGTAGCTGACTGCTGTGTGAAGGACTTCTATCTACACAAATAATTCTGTTTAACAAATTAAGATCCACTTATTCCTCTCTACACACCTACTCACAAACACGCACATACAAAACACACATACAACACACAACAATGTATGTCTGTAGTAGTGTCTAAATGGTGAACTTCATTTTCACAATTCATTTTGCATGGTTCTTCAGTGCAGTCTGCGTGAGGATTGCAGAGTAATGATTGTTATGGTTTGCACAGTTTGGCGGATCGTAACCAAATATTCATTACATATTTACTGTAGATCTTCAAGTAAAAAAAAAAAAAAAAATTATATATATATATATATATATATATATATATATATATATATATATATATATACACCAGACTGCTGTATGAAGGACTGCTTCTTATACTCACAAGTTGTATTTTAATATTGTTTAACCTCTAGCCATCAATTCGAGCTGTTGAATTGTTGGGTTATTATATACATATAAATAACCATAGGCAAGACAGAAACAATAAGATTAAATTGTAAGAAAATACTCTAGTGAGTAAGAAATCTGTTATTTTAAATGTAGTCCAAGTACTTGAAAGTATACTGAGTTCTGTAACAATTTACATTGATTACTTTATTTGTCTACATTTACATGTTTACTTATACTGATTTTTTTAATCTGTTTTCAGGAAACATCAAAGTACCAACATAAAAACTGGACAAAGAAGACCAAATAAATGTGCGGCATCTCCAATTGTATATAGTTGTAAATAGTTAATAAAACAAATAAAAAAAAAAGTCCCATGCAGTTGTATGTATGTACGACTAAATAAACATAGAATGTTTTCTAAAGGAAGTGTGTTATGAAGACAGACGCTACAGAAGACATCCTAAGCAGGAGTAGCCATTATGTGTTTTATACGCCACAGTGAAACCCAGTGCATTGGATACGTGTCCTGTGCATTGGATATGAGTCTGGCACTAATAGAGTTAAAAAATTATAAGTGGATTTACATCTAGGACTATTTTCCCCTGCCATCCAGAGGAATCCAAAAAGGAGGGAAAGTAGCTCCCTGGATAGCTTAGAGGAGGAAGGACATGAAGAAGGGAATGTTTAGAAGTGAGGTAGGTTAGGGTGGGTCTAGCACAGGGATAAAGGGGAGAATGGCAGGACGTTAGTGTCTGTTTTAGCAGGAACGACTGGAAAGCAAGAGGCAAGTGATCTGGCCTGAATGGGCTTACCAGACTGATGGTGGATCTTAAGAGACTGGCAGAGGAAGATGGGAGGGAGCAGTGGCTGAGGATCCAGCTGGAGCTGCGGAGTGGTGCTGGCAGGATGGGGGAGGAAGCAGCATCCGAAGTGGCAATAGGACGTCCTGTGCAGAGAACTAGAGCCCGCCCTCCGGAGAGACTGAGCCCTGACAGATGGAGGGAGCGGAGGAAAAGAAGGAGCCCTTTTCCACCGGGTGCTCTGGAGGTGGCTGGCAGCTGATGCAGGGAGCATGATAAAGTAAAGCAAGCAAAGCATTGGTTGCATCAAACATGTACTATTAGACACATTGTATCTTGATAAAAACATTGATATCTTTATTATATCCAGGCTACAAAACAACACATATCGGGCTTGAGAACATAAACATGAAAAGTTCAGAGTTACAGACCGTGAGATGTCTTCATGAGGTAGGTGGATGCTGTCCGATCTAGCTCATGAAGACGTCTCACGGTCTGTATCTCTGAACTTTTCACGTTTCTGTTCTCAAACCCAATATGTGTTTTTTACATTGGATATAATAAAAATACCAATGTTTTTATGAAGATACAACGTGCCTAATAGTACATGCTTGATTAACCCAATGCTTTGCTTGTCTGGATTATAAAGGGACATGAAAGAAGTTCCTGGTTTGCATGCATGAAGAAAGACACTAAATGTTACACAGAGAATTGTGCCCCAATGTCTCAACCTAGTGTTTCTAAACTGGAATTTATTTAACCCTTGCAAGGTTGGAGCCACTTTCTTTTTTGTTTGAACTAGCATGACAGAGGCGGCAGTGCTGTGCATTGCTATGAAGACCGTGTGAGAGATGGAGGTGGAAGTTCAAGGCCAGCCAAGAGACCTTCATCCAGGACCAGGGCTGCTTCTTCTGGTGATAGGCCCAGTAGCGGCAGCTGGAGCATCCCGGAGTGACAGGAAACTGAAGGTGAGCTGTGGATTTGAACAGGCGGCAGTGTGGCCTGGTCGCCTGGGCAGAGGCAGTGCAGTGGTGACTACTCCTGACGATATGGCTGGGAGGCCTGGGCTGGGAGTGGGAGCCAGTGAAGACAGCTTGTCTGTGCCCCAGGAAACAGCAAGTGGGTCACTTGGGGGCTTAACCAGCCCCTGCAGGCTTCTTTGGAGGGGTTGACAGTCAGGCTGGGAAGTTCTGGTGGTGGTTCCAGTGGTACATCTGGACATGGGCTCCTGCGCTGATGTTTCACTTTCCCCTGCAGGATGGGTTGCGCAAATTGGTGCCAGTAGGAGCTGGACCTTCAACTGCGGTGGATCAACAGGTGTTGACTGAGGCTGCACAGACTCCTGTGGAGCTGGTATCAAGAGTTGGAGGGTTGGGTGGGGGTGGGGGTTAATGGAAGAAAGCTTTGGTGCCCTGCACAGGTTGCTCAGCACTCTTCATGCTTCTGGAAGGGTGCAGGTTGTGTTAAAGGAGCAGTAAACTTAAAAAAGTACTTACATTATATAAGTAGATTAAGTGATGGTGTATTCAGTGCTGTCTTTTTTTCTGAGGGATTTTTGGTTAAGGAGTAATTCCCATTTTAAGTTTGTGTTTTTTTAATCATGAGCTCCCCCTAGTGGCATCATTTAGGTTAGGGAATTCACGTCGTCGACTTGGAAAGGTCAGTAGGAGGATCAAACTTCCTGAGGCATTTAGAAATCAGTTGTTGGTGGCTGGTGCTGAGGGGGAGTGTCTGCTAGAGGAGGAGTAGGCTACGTGAAGGAGCATCAGCTGAAGATTTACCTCAGCAGAGACAGACAGCTTGCTTTTTTCCTGAAGCCTGTTGTAGTTTGAAAGATTAAGAGACTGTAATTTGAAGATAGACTGTAGTTTGCAAGATAGACAGACTTTACTGTTATGTATTGGTTAATGCTGGGAGTTGAATTTTTTTTAAACTATATTTGTAAATGTAAAAAAAAACTAATTTTGTATAGATGGGGAATGTACAGTATGCTGCACTCACAGGGTTAATAGTGCAGCATACTGTACATTCCCCATCTATTTTGGAGAGTGAGCTATGTAAACTTTTTTCTCAAAAATGCTTGACTCTCTATTGTTACCAGAGCATCAAATGGAACGTGTGTCGGACATATGGTGGGGTGGCCTGGTGGTGCTATAACGAACAATTTTGTCAGTGCATGGGTTGAGGCCCTCTATGGCCTGGAACCAAAAGGACATTGGTCTCTGGTTGATGATCATGACGTGTCCGGCTACATTCCACATTGTTTCATGCCTGTGCCGGGGGGTTGGGGCTACCCTCTATGTTGGCTGAGAGAAAGCCTGTGTGTGCTGGAAGTTCAATGAGGGTTTCTGCAAGTTCAGTCAGTCCTGCCATTTTAGGTTAGTACTGTGGGTGGACTCATGCTACGTCTAAATCCTTCAGACATTGGTCTGACTGAGGTGGGGACGTGAGGGAGATGGAGGGCAACTCCGGTGCACATAGACAAAATGCGCACCTGGCTCGCTTGTTATCCTAATCGTAGGCCTGCTGCGGTGTTGTAGGAGTGATTTTCAGTGGATTTTCAGATTCCCTTCCACGTGTGGGTGGCTGGTCAGGTTACGGGTGATCTCAGATCGGCGTCTGATTATCAGAAGATGATGCAGGACAAATTGGACCAGGAGGTGGCCTTGAGTCGCATGGCCGATGCCTTTGCAGTGCCACCATTTGAGAATCTGCAGGTTTAGCTGTTGGGAGTGGTCCCAAAGAAGGAAACTGGTAAGTTTCTGATGATTCATCATTTGTCGTTTCCCTTTGGGGATGCGGTCATTGGTGATATTGACCAAGACATTTGTAGGGTGTCATTTGCATCTTTCAACAGAGCTGTTTCTAATGGTGAAGCATGTGGGGGGCCTTTATGCCTAGGCAGATGTGAAGTCGGCCTTCCATCTCTTCCCGGTGCAACCTTCCTGTCACCACCTGTAGGGGTGTTGCTTTCGTGGTCAATTCTATGTCAATTTGTCCCTGCCCATGGGATGTTCGATTTTGTGTGCACAGTTTGAGTCCTTCATTATGTTCCCGAATGGGTGGTGAATTTGGAGTCTGGATTCGGCTCCATCATTCACTAGTTAGATGATTTTCTATGCGTGGGCCCGGGGGCTTAGGCAGCCTGATCATGGATTTTGAGGTCCTTGCAATGGGTCATTGATGTATTTGGCGTCCCACTGACAAAGAAAAAAAAAAAAAACGGTGGGGCTGATGACTTGTTTGGGTTTCCTGGGCATAGAAGTCGATTTTCTGGTGATGGACTTAGGCTGCAGGGGGAGAATGTACGGGAGCTTTGGTGAGCTGGTCGGGGCTTTCCTGGGGGTCCGTAAAGAGACTGTGCGGCTGGGCCAAACTTTGCTGGGTAAGTTGGACTTTGCCTTCAGAATCATCCCTATGAGACAGTTTTTTTGTCTTCGTTATCAAAGATAGGGGTGTAGCACCTGCATCATTTTCTTTGGCTAACAGAGGAGATTAGAGCAGATCTGTTGGTGTGGAAGCTGTTTTTGGCAGATTACAACGGGAAGGCTTTAGGAAGGTGTCAGTAGCATCAAATGAGGAGGTGGGTCTGCATACGGATGTGGCGGGCTCAGTGGGTTTTGGGACTATCTTAGGGGATGATTGGTATAGGGGTAGCTGGTGGCCTGGTGGGCAGACCCGTAACCTGGTCTTCCTCAAGCTGTTCCCTATTGTGGTGGCTGTGGTTCTATGGGGTGAGTCATCAGGTGGTTTTCCACTGTAACAACATGGGGGTAGTTGAGGGGGTGAACAATATGTCAGCCACCTCTCCCCTGGTTCTGCGGGTTTTTTGGCATTTGGTATTAGATTGGCTGCTTATTTTTTGGGCTAGTAAGGTTCAGAATGTGGCAGCCGATTCTCTGTCTTGCCTGCAGATAGAGGCATTTTCGGGCTGCTTGGCCAATGGCAAAGGAGGCAGCGGTGGTGTCTCCAGTGTTCCTGTGGGAGCTTGGCTTCTGATTGGATTCAACATGATGTGTCACCAGCCACCTGGATGCTGTATTTGAAGGTTTGTGTTGAATGGCAGCAGTTTTCTGTGTCCGCTAGTGGTTTCCGAGATGAGGTCAGCAGGCTGCAGGGCATGTTATGGTTAATTTGGTCTTGGGAAGATCAAGGGTTGTCGCCTGCAGCCATCACAGGGTGATTGGCAGGCCTGGCATTTGGATTCAGACTGCAGGGATGGAAAGATGTGGCAAAGAGTTTCTGGTGCACATGGCCTTATGGGTCATGCGCAGGTGTGCAAGGGTGTCCGATCAGTGGTGACCAGTCTCACTTTCATTGATGGTCCTTCCCAGCATATGCCTATCTGACTTTGAGATGGGTCAGTTTATCATTCTTTGGCACAATGCCTTGGGAGGGTGGGTTGGGAGGATATTAGGTTGGGGGAGGGGGAACTTAGTTTTCGGATTAGGAGGTCCAAATCGGATGTTTCGGGCTGGGGGGGGTTTGGGTTTGGCTATTCCTTTCTCTTCTGTGTGCCCGGTCAGGCTATTGCAGGAATCTTTGGAGGTATGCCCACAAGTCAGGGATCCCCTTCTTATTCACTGTACCAGCCTTCCTTTGACACACTCAGTTTGTTAAGGTGTCTCGCCTTTGTTTGCAAAGGTTGGAGGTTCTGATGGCAGAGTTTTAGGGCATGCCTTTCGCATAGGGGCTGTGACTGAGGCATCTTGGTCAGTTCTACCAGATGAATCAATACGGTTCAGGTTATATGTGAGGCCAAAGCTGTCTATTCAGATCTGAGGGGTTGGGTGGGGTGAATTATGTGCAGGTTTGTATGTAGTGTGCTGTAAAAAAAATAAATAAACATTACCCACTTAAAAACAAATATAAAGTAAAAAAAAAACAAAAAGAAAAGGGTCATTGTGGCTTCGCTTTGTGGGGAGACAGCCTGGGGGGTTCCATTATGCGGGAGGTTCATGTTGTTATTTGTTGCAGGTCACCCGCAGTTGAAATGGCTCATCCGGCATTCTTACATCTATTGGGCACGAGAGAGTGCATCATTATGTAGCAATGGCCTTCAACTCCGATTCAAGGCAGTAGAGGCATCATGGCTGGGCTGTAGTGTCACAAGATATGTGCAGTTGCTTCAGGATGTGGTGCAGTTGGAGAAGTGTCAGGGTACAAGGGGTTAGGCAGTGTCCCTATGAAGGCATGATCCTTGCATGTTGGTTGGAGAAATTAATATTAAATGGAAAATAAAGGATGATGGTTCCTTAGGGAGAAAAACCCTAGGGATGTATGCCCTGGACTATGTCGTGGAGGTGATGTTGCCCATTTGAGCTAGTATGGGCTGGCCCAAGAGGGGTTATTGGGTTAAATCAGTTGGAAGAGAGTTTGGTTAATATAAGTGCTAAGTATGTGCCCAGGCTACTTGGCCATGCAAGGGGAGTTATTTCTATTTGGGGATAAGTGTGCTTTTGTTCAGCACAAATGTATGCAGAGGATAGTTGTTAAGGGGGTAAATACGAATACAAGTGTTAACAAATAACATGTTGTTATTTCTAACAATCCTGTTCATACCCAAATCAAAGTAGTTGTATTGTGAGTCACTGAATATACCCTATGCCTTCTTCATGTTTTTAATGACTGGCTTGTTGAAATTTCAGTGCTTAGCACTTTCAGCTCTAAAAGGTGTACAACACATTTCAAAGCACTGACTTACACACAAGTGTGTGTGTAATTGTGTGAGAGTATTTGGGAGTATGCGTGAGCGTGTGTGAGCACTTGTGTGCATGAACAGGTGTGCTGGCTTTGGAAGGTGTGTGTTTTGCATATTGCGTTTTGCATATAGTGTTTTGTGTATTGCATTTTGCATACAGCGCATTGCATATAGCTTTTTTGCAGATTTCATGCCTCATTTTACCTATAGCTTTTTGCATCTTGCATACATCGCTCTCTGTAATGAGTTCCACGTATAGCATTCTGCTTACAGCGTTTTGCTTATAGTGTTTTACATATAGTGTTTTTTCACTATGAGTATTGCCTATAGCATTTTGTATATAATGTTTTGCATATTGGGTTTTGCATTGCATGTTTATTTGTGTATGTATTATGTGTGTGCGTGCATATATTGTGAGTGTCTGTTATGTGTTGTGTAGAGATGATGGAGAGAGGCCTCGGAGGCAAATAGAGACAAGTGGTAGTCAGACAATAATGGGAATAAGCACAGAGCGTAAGTCAGACAAGCCACAGTCAGATACCGGATCGGGTAGTCAGCCACAGCCAAAGTCAGATCGGAGTGGGTAGTCGGACAAGCCAGGGTCATACACAAATTGGATAGTCAGGCAGAGCCTCTGGTCAAATATCAGAGCGGACAGTCAGACAAAGCCAGGGATCGAGCCAGAGAATACATGGAAGCCAAGCTAGGGTAAAACGAGTGCAACACAACGGTAACGCACTGATACACTGGAACCAACACGCAGGCAATAATCACAAGCACAGTGATAATTAGCCATATTGCATTCAATCAGCCACTTCAAGGGATAGCTGTGTTGCAGTGCTATGGTGGCCTGAAGTAAAATATAGGTTAAAGCGGAAAATGAACCTGGGGGTGATTGCAGTTGTTTCAGTTAAAATCATACGTTCAAGCGCTGACTCTCTGTACTATCTGCACGGCACCCTTCTATGGCACATTGTCAGCAATGTAAGTAGAGGATATTATAGTGCTTAGCAATAATCAAAGAGAAACATTACAGTGTGCAAAAGAAACTTGAAGTGTATTCAAATGATGTACAAATATAAAATGTGATGTAATGCAAACAATGGATCCAACTATGACTACATGAACTCCATCTCCCAGGATTCTTTCTGTGATTTGAAGAGAAAAGGGAGAGAATGTGAGGGGAGAGTATGTGAGACAAAGGTGAGAGCATGTGAGCGAAGAGGGGAAGCATGGGAAAGAAGGGAGAGAGTGTGTCGGACAAGAGAGGAAAGCAGGATGAGCATGGGCAACGCCCTGGAAGAAAACCTTGACATCCGGAAGGATGGCTATGTGTCTCTGAATGAAAACTGAGAGCGCAGAAGTCTGAACCTTCAAGGAACTCGAGCTGAGCCCCTTGTCTACCCAGTCCTGTAAAAAAGACAGAACCGTGGAAAAGTCAAAATCTTGGGAAAGATCCCTATCAGCACACCAACACTAACACCTCTTTCTTCCTGCAGCTTTGATGCTGCTTCACAGCTCAGTCCCCCTCCCCCTCGCAGCTGGGAGCAGGATCCCCACAGAGTTGCCACTCTGTGAACCTCCCAGCCAATCAGCCACAAGCACCTCTGTTCCAAGCTGATTGGCTGGGGGGTACGTAAGCACACATCCCAGCCAACGGCTGTGAGGGAATTGGAACAGAGGCTGCCCATATATATAGGTAGTCTCTGTTCAAATTCTCTCACGTTGGAATGGGCATCGGCCCATGTGGTACAGAGGAGGGTGTGTGTGTGCAGCAACTCACATTCTCCACTGCCCCTGCGGCTGCAAACAGTGGCAGAGAAATGGTATGAGGGCAAAGGATTTACTTCAAATATGCTGGCCAATTGACTTATGTATGGGCACAACTGTAATTACATTTGGCCATTTTATTTCCAAAAGAAACAACAGTCTTTTACCCTTTGAGTCCCAGAGAGGTACATAACGCATTGCTCTGCAATGCATTGCGTGCTCCTCTGGCACTATAGGGGGTTAAAGTATGAATGGATGTGCAGGTTATTTTAGAAACAGTGTTACTTTGCAGGGGCCGTTGCTTTGTTACTTAGTGGGTTAACCCTATGAGTGCCGGAGGGGTAATTATACTCCACTGGCACTCATAGGGTTGATTCTACTAACTTTAGGCACATTTTGCTTTGGATGTATTGATATGGGGCTTAGGGCTCCATATCAATACATCCACTGGTGACTTAGCTTTTTTCACTTTTTTTTTCCTTTCAATTGGTGCTTCGACTGCTTTAAGATCCGATAAGGGACTCTAGTCCCAAAAAAACTGTGTCTTAAATTTCCTGACATAAAGTGAACCCTTTATCTGATCTTAGTGGCTTACGCAGTAAATTGAATTGGAAATTGCGGTGTTTTCATTATTTGCTATACGTAAAAACACATCTTACTTTATCCCCCGCCGGGTTTTTTTATGTCGGTATTTTTCACAGCACTGGTAATTGAATAGCTTACGGTGCTTGAAAAAATGCCATCGGCAGAAAAAAACAGCTGTTGGACACAACTGAATCAAGGCTATAGTATGATAAACTATATAAGCAAGCTCAAAATGAAAGTCATTACAAACAAAACCAAGGCACTACACACTTCTAAAAATTACACAGTTTCTTCATATTACATAAATGGAGTTATTCTGACAGTGGTGGGCAGGGGGCCTCCGCATTCCTGTCAAAATCTCTGCAATGACTAACACCTCCTTCTAATTTACTCCATTCACACTTTGGCTACCTCTGCCCTACATTCGCTGCTTCAACACCTCCTCATGTCCATTCGCCTGCCCCTCCCATCCGTTTGCTTCATTTCCTCCCCCTGAAAAGCATTAAATGTTTTGCATCGTCCTTCATTTGCCACTTCACGGCTAAACCTCCTCCTTATTTACTCCATTCACCACTTCATCTCCCTCTGCCCTTCATTTGCCGCTTTTGACACCACCTCCATTTGCCTCCACCACCCATCACTTAACTACCTGATATCCCCTCCACGTGTATCACACTTCCTCTGTAGGAACAAATACACTCCAACCCTTCACTTCCCTATGTGGATACCCAGCCTTTGGGATTAACACTCTGAATGCCAGAGACATCTCCAGCACTTTGCGTTGCAATGCATTGGATACCTCTCTGGCAAAGGTTAAGTGATATTGCACTATTAAGTGATGTCACACTATACACCAGAGTTCAACTGACCATCTCATGATGTCACAATTTGGATCACAAGTCCCGTCTCACAAGCCAGGATTCATTATGGTGTTGTAGCCAGGCACTCGTGTATCCTCATGGAGGAGCTGCAGACTCTGATGTCAGACAATGTTTGCAGTCCCACGTGGACAAAGAAGCATTGCACATGAGGCTTTTAGTGCCTGAGGAGGGTGCAAAGCATTGTGTGCCCCTCTGGCATTCAAAGGGGTAAGTTTTTTTCAGCCGCCTACAAATGTTCCGCCCTTCTATCTCCACCTACAACTGTTCATTTCACATACATGCTCCCACTGTGTATGGATCAACCATCATGGGGACTCTTCACACCACATACAGATTTCAGCAGTGCATCAGATCAGGGTGGAGTATATGAAATACAGTGAGCCGGGTGTGCACATAGGGCACATTAACTGAACCCTTTCCCACTGTGTATGTATTAGTGCCAAACATCTGCAATGCACAATAATAACTACATCACCAAGACTTCAGTTTAATCCTAAGACTACCTCCCCATGGTGCAATGGTACAAAAACAAATTTTACACACACCCTAAGGCACCCAAAGGGGTAACTGCCTCAGCTGAACAATCCACCTACTCTTACTTTCAACAGCAACACTGCAAACAGCAGTGGTACGTACCCTCTTTACCTTCAATTCTTGCTATACAACTCCCATCATCCTTAGCCAAATATTGGCAGCCTGAGGATAATAGTAGTTACAGTCCAATATCAGCTACAGGACCATAGCATGCCCATTCTCCCTTGTCGCCCCTCTGTTCTGCATGTTACACATACCAGACTATTTCTCTTATATGTTTGTCAGAAGCCATCATGCGCAGTAGAGACAGCTGCACTCGCTGCAGTCATGCGCACTAGAGACTGCCCGCGCCGCTGCTGATACGGAGCAGGGCTCTCCGAATTCAGACCGGAGTCCTCTCTGAGCACCTTCCTGGGACTGCTTGGTACCAGGAAAGTGAGCAGAGAGGACCACGGTCTGAATTTGGAGCGCCCCGCTCCATATCAGCCGCTGCGCATTCAGGCAGTCAGTACTGTGCATGACTGCAGCTCTGCAACAGCTGGCCGGTGTACGCATGCCTCAATACATAATTTATGTTTCCTCAGGAGACACACACACACAGGGGTGACAGTAAGGAGGGGCCAATGCTGGACAGTGGGAGCGTGATTTCAACAGGAGTGGGCAGTGTTTGCCCTCCCTCAACTTCCTGCTCAGCCAGAAAACAAATATGGCCAACACACACACACACACTTTCTCTCTCTTTCTCGCTCTCCTTCTCTCACTCACTCACTCTGACTTCCAGTGGCCTCAGCTGGACTTGCAATATGGCCACTGAAGGGAAGTTACAGCACCAGGGGAAAATAATGGCACTCAGAGGGTTAAAGGGATAGTAATGACATTTTTTTACAAAAATGAATCTTGCAGACATTAAAAAAATTAAACTAAATGACCCCACTCCCATCTCTGACTGCTACAGGGTTGTGTATCAACTTTTAACCCTCAGGAGACCAGCAGCATAAAGGGAAGTGTCCTTAAAATGCTCACACTGTAAACTTCCATTTACCCCCCACTTCTCCTCTTTCCCCAGCCAATTCCTAACACTTTTTCACTTGTATGTTAAGCCCCACCCCTTACTCATGATTAAGCCCCACCCCCTTTTAACCCAAATTGCCTCATTGACCTCTCCTCTCCAGCACCCTCCAGGGAAACCACAAGACAAAGTTCCCAGGTATGTACATGCTCCCCACTGCTATGACACACCAGTGTATACTGCATGCCGCTCTATACCTTAATCCTTCGAGTGCCAGAGGGGTGCACAATGCTTTGCAAACCCCTCTGGTACTCAAAGGGTTAACATGCTGGTGTAACGCTCCCTTTATTTTCTGCTTTTCATTTGCACAACCCAAACACATACACAGGCATAATACTGCAATTTTGGCCCAACGTAAAGGAGAAATAAAATAATAACATTGATGTAATGGCATACCTTCCAAGTGTCCCTCTTTAGGAGGGACAGTCCGTTTTTGACATTCTAATCCATCTGTCCTTCTTTTCTACCCTTTGTCCCTCTTTTCTGGAGATCATAATAAGTAGTGTGTATCAAATTACTCCACGGCAATAAAAGTCACATAAATGTGTACTTAATCTTCAATATGTTTGTTTCTAAATTAGTCTGTGTAAATAAAATACTTTAGTCTTGCTGCAAATAATTTGTTCAGTTACATAAAGAGGTGTCAATAGGTTTAAACCCTTATAGACTCTTAACTTGCAGGGAACTAATGTACAAGGGAGGGAGGGATATCAGACGCCTATGCTACTCAAACCGTTAACCCTTGGAGTGCCACAGGTGTATGCAAAGCATTGCATTGCAATGCGTTGACAAACCCTTTGCCACTCAAATGGTTAAAGGGATGGTAATACTTCTATTAAACTTTAGCTCTGAGTTTTCATTATATTTTTTTAACATGTAACACTATATTTAATTACTTAGTGTTGTACTTACAACGATATTCAAGCCGAAAGGATCTCCCTCCTGCCCTTTTCCCTGCACCACTCAGCCTCTTAGTCTGGTCCAGATGGAACGCAGCAAGGGACAATCTTCAGTAAGCAAAAGGAAAATCCTGCCCTCCTTTATCAAGGGGTTCATTATACTTATTAAATGAAGATTCTCCCTCGCTGTACTGTCCTTGGATTCCACATCTAATGGTAGGCGGCCAGAAGGAGTTGGAGGGGATCATTTTGCCTTGAAATCAGTTTTAATTACAACACTCTAAGTAGCCGCACATGTTAAAAAAAATAAAGAAAACTCAGAGATAAACTTTAATAGACGTATGTAAGTTGTATTCAAAATTATTCAACCCAATTGCAAATCAGGTATATTGTCAAAATTTACAGACTTTCAGCTGTTTGAAATGAACAAATCTAACAAAAGCAATTGAAATAGCTCAACACAACGAATGCTTCAAGTGGTTTCCCCAAATTCAACTGAAAATGCAACTTACATTGACTTCTACAGTCTCAAAATTATTCAACCCCCTAAACAGAATCCCTCACAACAGCAGAAATATGCAAAACAGATGTTGTCTCAAGCACACCTGATGCAACTAATCAAGGGCTTCATTAGTTGCACCAGGTGTGCTTGAGGTGGAACATATGAAATACCTGAACTGACTAGGGGTTTGCTGAGAGTCACTTTTGACTGCATGTTAGAAATATGGCTAAGTCAAAGGAATGGTCCAAAAAGTTAAGAGAAGTGATCATCATCCTTCACAAACAAGGAACAGGATACAAAAAGATAACGAAGGCACTGAATGTTCCTAGAGACACTGTTGGAAGCATAGTTCACAAGTTCAAAGTCACGGTGGTTACACTTCGTGGACGGGGCAGAAAAAGGAAGCTATCAACGGTTGCAACCAGATTTCTGAGAAGGCAGGTTGAGAAAAACCCTCGAGTGACTGCAAAAGACCTGCAGCAAGAATTGGTGGCAACAGGCACTGAGGTTTCAATTAGCATAGTAAGGCGTGTTCTAAACGCAGAAGGTCTCCATGCAGAACTCCAAGACGTACACCACTACTAAGCCAAAAGCAGAAGAAAAGTCAGCTCCAATATGATCAAAATCATAGAAATAAGCCACATAACTCTGGGGATTCTATTCTGCTGAACGATGAAACAAAACTGGAACTTTTCGGCCCAATGGATCAGCAGTATGTCTGGAGGAAGTAGAATGAAGCTTACGCTGAAAAGTATACTCTGTCTACATTTAAGCATGGTGGTGGCTTGATGATGCTCTGGGGCTGCTTTGCATCCTCTGGCACTGGAACCCTGCAGCGTGTGGAAGGCAAGATGGGTTCATTGAAGTATCAGGAAATCCGAGGAGAAAACGTCATGCTGTCTGTGAGGAAGCTGAACCTTGGGCATCAGTGGACCTTCCAACAGGACAATGATCTCAAGTATACCTCAAATTCCACCAAGGCTTGGTTGCAGAAGAAGTCCTGGAAGATTCTACAATGGCCATCACAGTCACCTGACTTGAACCCCAAAATATCTGGTGGGATTTGAAGAAGGCGGTTGCAGCAGGCAAACCCAAGAATATTACTGAACTGGCCTTTGCTCAGGAGGAATTGGCTAAGATTCCTCATGAACGCTGCCAGAAGCTGGTTCTGGCTATGCATCTTGTTTACAGCAGGTCATAACAGCAAAAGAGTGCTCTACTAAGTACTAATGATGCTTGCTATGAAGGGGTTGAATAATTTTGAGACTGGAGAAGTCATTATAAGTTGCATTTTCAGTTGGGGAAACCACTTGAAGCATTCGTTGTGTTGAGCTATTTCAATTGCTTTTGTTTTATTTGTTCATTGCAAACAGGTGAAAGTCTGTAAATTTTTATAATAAACCTGATTTGCAATGGGGGTTGAATAATTTTGATTACTATAGGTTGGGATGCTCTCCTCCAAGCACTTTCACAACTCAGCATTAAAAGCACTACTATATACGGTTAAACAAGTCTTGTTTAACTGCATGTAGTGCTTCTTATGCTTAGATATATATATATATATATATATATATATATATATATATATATATATATATATACATACATATATATATATATATATATATATATATATATATATATATATATGTGTGTGTGTGTGTGTCTTTGGATGCTATAGACATTACAATGCATTGCTGGCACATCTATGTCAACAAAGAGTTCATCACTAGACCCCAGAAGCAAAAAAATATAGGTGGTCAATGGAAAATCTGCCATCAGAGGTCTTCTATGGGGCTTATATGGGGAGGGAATAAGTTCAGAAGAGCCAGGTAAGGCATTGATGACACCCAGCTGTGCAGATCACAAACAACCAAAGGTTTTAATGGGTCTTTTATTGACCCTATACTGCCAATTTAAGGGGCTTCTCCCCCAAGGGTCACTTAATAAAAATTGTCATCTCTTTATTTGCTACGTGCACATGCTCGTGTTTTATTTATCGACTGTTTTGGGTGTTTGTGGAGGGTATAATTGGAGGGACTCTAAGGAGAACGAAGGCTTGTTTAGGGTGTTCTACAGAATCATGTCTTCATCAAAATGAAGATTTGATGGATCTGATCCACAATAAAGATTTCATTGTAACAGAAGACAAATGCAATTCCAATGAAATACTCCTTTTTTCAGTGAATAACACTGCACAAAACACCTTAAAGAATAAATAAGAAGCAATTCCCATACTGAATACACTTGTGCATAGTAAAAAAATGTTTTATCCAAATGATTCTGCAGAATTTTTTAATCCCATTTAGAGCTTGATCCGAATGTTGGCGTTACAAATGCCGGTAGGGCAAAATGGATACCGACCGACAAAAGAAAATGTCTTGGTCGGTATTCAAATGTCTTATCAGCATTAAACACAACGGACATTAAGCCACAAAAATGGTCTTGTGGCCAAACGTCCGTTTTGTGCATTAAGTTCCAAAACGCTGCTAAACAAGTATTAGTAGTATTGGGAACTGAACAGTAAAAAGGCTAACAATCGACGCCTGACATACTGCCAAGCACCGATCGTTAACACATACATCTTACACTTACCTGTCATCCACTGTCCTTCTCTTGTTGTCTTCTCTTCTTTCTTCTCTTCCATCTGTCTTCTTCCTGTAAAATAAAACAATATTATTACAAAAGCATTAACAATGATATCGTTTAACCCTCTGAGTGGCAGAGGGGTACACAATGCATTGCAAAGCAATGCATACCTCACTGGCACTCAAAGGGTTACAATAGTATTGTGCCATGAATATTCCATAACATAATTGCCTTAATGTATTGCCATAAAACGTAAAAATGCCATAGAAATAATATACATATAGAGCATGCAGACATGTTATGCATAAATGCTAAGTAAATCTACTTAGCTTATATCTTCATGTCTCCGCCGCACCGGAGCGGCGGCGGAGACACAGATGAGCCACATGGATGCCCTCAGTCCTGCACGGGCTGATGCCCGTAGCACACTGAGGGAATTGAAAGTGAACCTGCCTTTATATTTGGGCAGTCTCACTTCCCACTTCTTACGCACCCAACTGGCATCCCAGCCAATCAGATTTGAGCGGCTGTTCTTTAAACTGATTGGCTGGGATGAGCAGTGGCTGAGTAGTATAAACAAAAAAAAACAGGGCAGAAGCAGTTCGTCCATTCAACAGCTTGGCAAAATAATCAACCTGCACACATCAGTACTGTATCATCAGGATTTTGGATCAATTCTGAGCAATATGAGGACACATATGGCCTCAAGAAGAGATATTTCAATTAAAATTGTGCTGCCAATGTTACTTTGTAACAGTCAAGCTGGCTTTACAACAGCCAGAAATAGTAACATAGATGAATATATCCACTGGGAGTACAGAATGGAGTCCTTAAAAAGAGGCACAGGGAAATTAGAAGTCGGAATGACCATAGAACAGTAAGATAAGTTTTCTGTGAGTAGCAGATAGGATTGGTTCAAAACAGCAACTCAATTATGCTGTGAAAGTATGGAAAGGAGACAAGCCTATATCCTCTGCTACTGTCAAGTGCCATCTTGATGAAATCATGTCTAAGTCAGAAAGCCTCAGCTGAGGATGTGAACAAAAAAGAGACTAGACTGGGTCAAAGTACACAGAAACTATATTGTTGTGCAGTAGAAAACAGACCATTTTTCAGATGAATCCGAGTTTGGGTTGTTTAGGTCAAAGTGTTGCACCTACATCTGTCACTTACCTGTTGTACACATTAAAGAATGACACATAAGTCTAATACTCATGTCTTTGGGTTATGAAGCAAAGGTTGAACCTGATGGACTTGTGTCTTTTTTTTACCTAATTTAATATGTTTATGGTAATGCATGCTGAGAAGGGGGCTCTGCCATGGTCTGGTGGTTCTAATCTTTAGAGTAAATTTAGTTGCTGATCTAGTCACAACTGACGAAACTATGGATCAGAAGAGGTACCACAGCATCTTTCAGTGCCTGCAGTTCCCTCAGGGTTCCACATCATCATCTACGGCTTCATATTACAATAAGATAATGATCAAAATCACTCATCCGCTTATGAAATAATTATGACGTGAAAAGAAGATCAAAAAGTAATCAAAAACATAGTTTGTCAAATGAACCTCCGGTGGGACCATTATGTTCGCAAACTGAGAATAACTAATAGATATCAGCTTTGGGAAATGTTCCAAGGCCACTTGGAGTTGAAATCCTCAACAGTCTGAAGGAAAGAATGCCCTGAATGTGCCCAGTTATCTTCAGTGCTTTTGCTGACTTTTAATAAAATAACATTTAATAAAAGAAAGTGTGAACAACAGTAATGGGAGCAAGCTGTTTCAGGATGATGCATTTACTGGAGCATTATTAATGCTGAGATAAAGTTGTCTGTGTGAACACAGCCTTACACTGTTTTTCTGGTTCACTTTTAAAAGGTTGCATGCTCTTCATCGTGCATTAACCATGTCGCAATGCTAAAAATGGCAACCTGACAATCTTGCACTGCATGAAAGTGCAAGATTTGTCAGGTCGCGCTATGAAATGTCCCCCCATGTATTCCACTTATTCACTAATGTGAGGCAGAGGACTCACCCCCTGGCACTGCTCCCTTCTACGAGGTCGCTGTCTCAGTACTGCAGTACTGGTAGAGTGAAGGAACCTCCTCCTCCGCTCTGCCCGTGCAGCATGGAACTTCCCCCTTCCTCCACTGTATGAAAGAAGGGGCATTGGTTCAGCTTCTCCGGTGACTTGTTAAGCAGAACTACCACCGCTAGCAAACTTGCCCAATAATTCCCCATCTGGGGAATAGCTGATCAGTAGCGCTAGTTGGCAGAATTTTTACTGCGTTAACGGGAATTATCCATTGCTCCCGGGTTGACAGGCAGGAAGGAGCGCAGACATCTTTCCATAGTGACGGCTGCTTGCCTGCGCTGTCAATCCCAGCCTGCTCTAGAAGGCGTTGCAGGAGCCGTTCGGCTCCAAAAGGGACTGACAGCTCAGGCGTCACTATGGAAAGATGTCTGCACTCCTTCCTGCCTGTCAGCGCAGAAGCAATGGATAATTCTCATTAACGTGTTAATAATTCTGGCGACTAGCGCTACTGAGTAGCTAGTCGCCAGATGGGGAATTATTGGGGGTAAGTTTGTTAGCAGTGGTAATTCCGCTTTAAAGTGATTAATCATAAATTAGAGGTAATTTTGACAAAACAGATGAGTACTCGAATTGGACCCAATCAATCCATGTTGGTACCTGCTTTAGGAGAAAGCTGGGGAGATGCATCTACCGTCCACATAATACTTCTATGGGGGAGTGCACAAAGGTTTGCATTGTTGGCTAAATCTCCAATTCAGATGACAACTAATGTACCATACAAAATCATGTATCACGGTTTCCGAGATGCTCAAGCTGCTGATCCAGAGATGAACCCAACAACATCTGAACTGAACCTACGTAAGTGCCCAAGGTTAGAAGATGATGAGTTCTAACTTTAAAAAATCCATGTTGCACGGTTTTCCAAGATGCTCAAGCTGCTGATCCAGAGATGAACCCACCAACAGCTGAACTGAACCTACAAAAGCTGCCAAGGGAAGAAGATGATGAGTTATAATTTGAAAAAATCCATGCTGCAAGGGCAGAGTGGATGAGGGGGTTCCTTCAGTCTACCAGCACCACAGTACTGATACAGCAACCTAGTACAATGTAGCAGCACCAGGGGGTGTGCTCTCTGCATTAACTTGAGCGTGATTGCAAAGTTTTCTAGTGTAACCTGAGAAGCTCATGTTTTCATGCAGTGCAAGATTCTTAGGTCGCCATTTTTATCATTGCGACATGATGAATGCATGATGAGGCTGCACGCTCTTTTGTGTGCGACCTTTTAAAAGGATACAGTTCTTCCTTAACATCTTTGATGCTAGTCAGGTGTCCAGTGCATTGAGAAGCAATGCATTGGACCAGGGCTTGACAAAACCCCTGGTGCCAAGTAAGCATTGCGAGTAGAAATTGCTTCCTGGCACCTAGGTTTTCACACACTGTATTTATTTTTTTTGTTATTATTGTAAAATTAATTAGACCGCCTGGGGGGGCTTCAGAACTCCTTCTGAAATGCCCCCAGCTATTGATCTCCCAGCCAATAGCTAGGAGATCAATGTAGGTGACTGAGAGAAGAAACCCACTTCCCTGCTTTTACTCCTACCCAAACTTCTGGGGGGAGTGGGCAGGGATAGGGGGAAGCCTCCCCACATCATCTGACTCTGGAGCTATAAGCTGAGAGATCAATAGCGGGGGGGGCCTCAAGAGGGGTCCTAAACCCCCCTCCCCGCAAGGTCTGGATTTGGGGGGGGAGCACAAACAACTTAACCTTTTTAAGTGCCGGATGATATCCAGCATATTGCAATGCAATACATTGGCTACCTGTCTTGGGCTGAAAGGGTTAATTATACTAAAAAAATACTAAAATCTAAAATAAATAATAAAACCTAAAGCCAGAGCCTGGCCCCATGGCAGCCATTCACTGTCTTGCACCCCCCACTTCCCCCCAGCCTGTTACAATGGTGTCACAAAATCCCACATACACTATCAGACCCCCCAGTCTTATTCCCTTATCCACAGGTAGCCCCAGATCCCCATGTACACTGTCAAACCCCCCAGCCTTATTCCATTGCCGACTGGTAGCCCCAGATCCACATGTACACTGTCTGACCCCGCAGCCTAGTTCCCTTGCCCGCTGGTAGCCCCAGATCCCCATGTACACTGCCTGACCCCCCCCCCCAGCCTTGTTCCCTTGCTAATGATGGCCACGGAGCCCCCACATACACTGGGTGACTCCCTAGCCTGGGTCCACTTCCCTGTTAGCCTCAGATCCCCCATATACACTGTCTGACACCCTCCCAAAGCTTTATTCCAATGGTTGCCACAGAACCACACTTCTGCGCTGTTCCACTAGGCCCAGAAAGAAGGTTCTACTCTGTTGCAGAGTGTGGCTCCTAAATTTTTGGTCTGGTTCCTAGAGTCAAACCAGATTTCTCAAGTCCTGCATTGGATACCTCTCCCGCACAGAAGCTGTTAATATACTTTTTAACCCTATTTAGAATTTTTGACAATTATACATGACTCTTTAAATAGTTACATAGTAAATTAGGCTGAAAAAAGACAAATCTATCAAGTTCAACCTTTGCCACCATATAACCCAGAAAATGAGAATTATATAATCTTTCCTGACTCCAAGATGAGTGTCTATTTACAAGAACTTCCTGTTGCACTTCTGGATGTATGTATTGCACTATACCATTGGCTATCTTTATTATAGACTGAAATCAGACCATCAACTGAGCTCTTACTGCTACCTGCCTAAACTACAGCATACTTTTCTCCAATTTACCAAGCGCGTGAGAAGGAAAAAATTACGAGCAAGATGGCAATTAAATAGGAATACAAATCTGTATTTCTGAGTTGTGAATGGGCACATCATGTAAGTAAAGGTACCTTGGCATGTTACATGGATGAAGTACATGCTTAGAGTGTAAGCTCCTTGGGGCAGGATCCCTTTCCCAGTCTAGGATTCCCTTGCTGCACTTCCCACCATGAATAATGAAATGATTGCACTTAAGCTTAATGCTCTTAACCTTGTTCTGTAGTTTTGTATTATATTATTTTCAACTTTTGTTAAGCGCTGTGTACATGTATGGCGCTATATAAATAAAGATACATACAAGTACAACTCTCTGACTGAAATGAATGTAATTTGCTCTGGGCCGAGACTTGTTAACCTACTAGGGATGCAGCAAATCCATTTTGTTAGAATTGCTGAATACTGGGCAATATGTATTCATAAAAAGTAGATCAATTATAGATTAAACAATTACACCATTTGAAACAAATAAAAATGTCCCTAATTTCAATAGGATTTTCAACTCCTTAGATCAGAGGTGTCCAACCTGAGGCCCTCCAGCTGTTGTGGACTATAACTACCATCATAGGACCTCAGGTTGGACAACCGTGCTAAATGCTAGCAAGGTCTCCAATGCATTGCAAAGCAACACACTGACGATCTCTCTAACATCAAAAGGGATCATTTTATAAATATGGTGTAGCTTATTTTGCTCAAACTTTCTCCAGTTTTCTTTATACACATATCCCACTGAATCCTGGCTAAAAGATCTGTCCAAATTACAAACCAAAGAATGTAAAGATTGTAAAAATGATAAAAACATCAGATCCAAATAGAAATGAGCGTTTATGGGATTATCTGAGTTCAGATGAGATACGCTGCATTTTTCCCTAATGTGGGGGAGGGGTCTGGATTTGGTTCACTGATTACTAAAGTTTTATCTTAAAGAGGAACTTTCCCCTAAGAAAAAAGAATTCTTAAATGCCTACATAAATGTATGTCAAACAGCATTCAGGTTATTTCGATTTACTATTTTACTTTGCATTTGATTTCTGTTTTAGCCCTGTTATTTGTTTCAGTCATTTGCAATCTGATAACAACTAAGGTCCCTTTTTATTCCTTCAAGCTTAGTAGCCCATTGTAAGCAGATGCAACCAGGACCCCCTTGGATGCCAGGTCCCATCTGTGTCCCAGGATCCTGCTGTACCTCGACTCAGTTGTTGAGGAGACGTCAGCAGTTTGGTTTATGAAGAAACCATTTGGTCAGTTCGGGTTTTGGTGCAAAGTGAGAGACTTGGATCCCAGCGCATCAAAATATCAAGCAGCTACTGCTTTTTGAGTGGTGTTTACCTGAATTGCATTTATGTCATAACCAATGCAAAAATTAAAGAAAATTACATGAATGGTGACATTTGGATTAAAGGGATAGTAATATTTAGTTTTAACTTTATTTTATTTTGTAGGCATTAAAAAAACATGAAGAATGATATGTCTTATCTTTCAAACCTTTATGATTTAAGAGATATTCACAAGCAAAGTTTCCCCTCCCGCCCCTTTTACCTAGTGTAAGCAATCTCTTCTCAGATGTAGAATGCAGTCCATAGACCAGACAGATAACAGCAGGGGACAATATTCTTCCTATGAAAACAATGAAAGCCCTGCCCTCCTTGACAAGTTTTTCAGGTTTTACCCTTATCTTAATTGAAGATTGTCCCTCTCTGCAGTCTACCTGGGCACCTCCCTTCTGCTCTGGCTGAGCAGTGTTACATCAGTAAAAGGGGAGGGAGGGGGATACTTTGTCATTGAATTACTCTTGAACTACAACTCTGACAGAATTGAAATAACACTCTCCAAAGTCCAAATACTATGATGATTAATTAGAGCTGCTTTTATTATGAAACATTACTAACCCTTTAAAATGACAAACAAGTGGAATACAGCACAAATTATCAGAATATGTATCAACACATTCTGATCTTTTGTACTCATCCATTCGTTCATTTACACGATCAAACGATGTATTTCACAAGTAAATCACTCACCTTGATGACAGCGGTCCAGCTGTGTCAAGCATATTCTGAAAAACCTATTATATAAGATAGTATGCTAGCACAAGCAAAAATGAAAAAAGATAAGGGTAAATAATAGCTACTTAGCCTGGTGCTCTCTGGGACTACTACATATAGCTACACAAAAGGGAAAAACAGAAACTCCTAACAGAAGAAGCCCATGAGGTACAAAACCCAAATATCATACAAAAATACACATTTTATTATATGATTCGAAAAAGAAATATCAAAAATAAGTACACAGTGACTGAATAAAAGCAATTAAAAACATGTCTGAGAGTGACAGACAACAATCTTCCTGGTGATTGTTTACTTGTGCCTTACTACATCTATTTGCCAGGCATATTTAGGGGGTTTGTTACTCTGTTTCATTGCTTCTGTTACCATGATTTAAGACAAGGTATCACCTGGGACCATTATTTCTTTGATCCATGTTAATACTTTGTTTCTCTTCATGGTTCTATTTCCTTACATACATCAGATGCGTGTACCCTCATTGAGGTCATTTCACATGTTAATTTTTAAGCTTCTTCATTGGCTTACGACACACACACACAAAGACAAGTCATTTCCGCTTTCTGATATCCCCTGACGAAGCCGGTCTTGGTGATACACTTTGGGATATTGAGTCTGAAGGATGTCATGTAGTTTCTCTGGTGTTATTCTACTGCGGCTTGGTACTTACTTGATTGATTAGTATATGCCTTTTTTATTATCCATTGGGACTCTCTCCTCCTGTTTATTTGCTTCACATACCTCACTGCATTTACTTGTCTTTTGTACGATAGGATATCTGCTTCACTTATTCTACTTTTTATATGGGTATACCTTGTGATATATGCAGTTGTCACTTTATTTATATATGATTTATAGAGGATTTGTCCCTCACATTTGACTTTGCCCAGTGTGATGTGATATTAACTATACCTATATTAATGTGCTATTATTGCTAATTATCTGCTATACATGATCTATTTTCTATAATATGAATATTGTTAGGTTACATTGCAATGTGGATGACTAGTGCTGAATCAAAGCCTTGTGTCCCCCGTGCAGAGCCTAATGTGCCTCCCCCCAAGTTTGGGAACAACTATCATATATGCAAGAGTACACACAATCTCTGCCATCATAAAAATGTACACACCTTCATTTATTTAGTGTCTTAAAAGCTAGATGGATCCCCAGTAAACAGTGACACTTCCAATGGGTTGATAAAATTCACTTCCACCTGTTTCACAATGCCTGTCCCATTCTCCATGACCATTTGGAGTTGAGGTGGGACCGTTAAATTTAAAGAACTTGCTAGAGTACTTGGAACTTAACCCCTTAAGGACCATTGATGTGCCAGAACCATGAAGGCGGTCCGGCACTTAACCCTTTGAGTGCCAGAGGGGTACACAACGCATTGCAAAACAATGTGTTGCGTACCCCTCTGGTACTCAAAGGGTTAAGTACCAGTGACGATCCTGGCACGGCATGGAGTTCAGGGCTCCCAGTGCGGCTGCACGCTGCTCTGGAAGCCCTGAACTGGAATTAAAAAAAAAAAAAAGCCCGTGGCCCTCAAGTGTCGGCCGCGTGTGTGCGCCGGTCCTTTAGGGGTTAATTATATAAGGTATATGTGGTAACATTCCCCCATGGACTATTAAGTCCCGGTTGGCTCATTATTTGTAATCTAAATTTATGGTAGTAGCGTAATGTAAGTGTATGTACTGTGCTGTAAACAGGGAATCAGAGTGCCCAGTAAATAAAGGTTAAGCTCTGCACTCTGCAGCCATATACCTCTTATAATGCACCCTGTTTTATGTGTTTCTTGTGTTATGTGGCTCATGTATTAGTTTGGTGTATTTTTCTGTGCTTCCCTGTGTATGTGGTATGCTCAGATAATAGCTTCCACCATGTGCTAAGACAACAAAGGAATGGTTGGAATTTTGATTAACTCCTGCCACTCCTCCTGATTGATCCCTGATTGGCCAACTGCGACAACTTTCTTCCAAGCCCTAATTTGGATTCTTATTTTGTTAAAAGTGTCTGGAAGTATATAAAAGCAGTGTGTTTCCTCACATAAAGGCCATTCTGTTCTATCCTCCTTAACATAAGTATTGGTGAAACTTTTGGAGGAGATTTTGATTTGGTATTCTCACCCCAGCCATTATAAGAGCAAAATCACTTGCCTTGCAGGTCTCCTGGTGTGTGGCTAGAGGAAACATCATCCTGGGTTCTGCAGTTAATTCAGTAGCTCTGCTGGTGGGAGGTGGTCATGTGTTCCTGCCTCCTGCCTGATCCTGAGTATCCAGGACCAAAACCCACAGAGCAGTCTTATTCTGGTGAAGAACATCTTTCACAACAGGTGTTAGAAGTGTGATCAGGCAGTACTAAAGGTTGCAAACACAACTATAGTCAAGATGTCCACAGGCAACAGAATTGTGGATGAGTATATGAAGGGTACTCACAACATCCTAGAAGCAGACTTCAACCTGGAGGACTAGAGGATAGCCTTTGCCATTTGTTGGGAGGTGGTTTACTGGAAGCAGGTAGACGCTGTCAAAACTTTTCCACTTGCTCAGACCTGGGTTTGGTGCACGTCTTGAGTGAAGAGTGAGTGTAACTGGCTGCCACCAGGGGCAGATCTGGAAGACATGGATCTTATCTGGTCGCCACTTCGGTCAGAGGCTCCCCTGATCTTCAAGCCAATCTCTACCTGCAGCAGTGCAAGATGTTGGGTGTAGATCCTGGAGGACTTGACTCATGCCGAGGCTGAACTAGAAAATGGCATTTTGTGCCTTGCAGCAGCAGGCTAAACTTCAACTCCAGTGGTGAAACTTGGCAGCAGCATTGGCTCCCCCACAGCATTAGAATGCAAGGGGCTGCAGAGGGCTTTACCAGAAGGGCTCCTGGAAGATGTATTTTGCTGGGATGAGGACTATGGAGTAAACTCCATCAGGACAAGGGCATGTTGGCCAAAAGAGCTGCTATTTCTGCATGATGCAGATCAGGAGTATCTGCTGGACTCCCTTTATTAAGTTCAGATGGACCAGGAGGCAGAGAACACCAGCATCCGAGAGGAGCTGGCAACTGTGTGGGTTGTGGAAAAGGAAGAATTCCTAGAGCTCCCGCTGTAAGGGATCTGGGAGCTGTCCAGGTCCCACAAGAAGGCAGAAATCTCTACAAGCCAGTGGGAGCCTTAATTCACTGGTGCAAGGCTAGGGAGCATAGTAGCTACAAGGAAGAGGTGTACCTATTTGCAAGATGCCAATTAGTAGTTCTGGGTCCTCAACCCTCCACCCTGCAACAGAGCACCATTTCTATTCAGTACATAATTTCATATGGTGTCAATGGACCCCATTATCCTTGAATTAGCCTATGAAGGGCCTCAACCCATGCTATATGGACTTAGGGGTCCCTATCCAAACCATACATCATATGGCTTTATGAGAAGGGGTGAAAGCTGGCTTTTTAATGAAACAAATAAATGGAACATTGTTCTGATTGCAGTTACATTTGTAAGACTATTAGTATTAAGCTTCGTAGCTACTGTCACACAAAGAGGAAAAAGCGTAACTACAGGGTGTGCAGTCATGCCAGGACCCAGCATCCAGTGGTGACCCACCTGCCCCAGGGTCCAACAGGTTCTTGTTATGTCTCTGTGAAAATATTTCTGTGATTGGGACCCAGAAAACTGTGTGTACAGGCTTCCAATGACTGCCCAGAGGTGAATTTCACTGTAATTTCCAGCCTCTTGTAAGTATATAATATGCCATTAATATGAATGCATGAAACATATTTGTAAGTCTTGATTGCTACTTTAAAAAAATCTACATTGAAACTCTTCTGGGAAATAAGAATATCTTAGCACTTACCCTCCAAATACATCCCATCTGGCACAATAACCACAACCTCAAGTGTGTGGTCCACTCCCCACTGAGTTTACAAATCACTTTTTTCAACCATTAAAATAATGTTGAGTGTTTTGGTTTGGGTACGTATGACATACATTGGTGACCTTTCTTTGTCTTTGTAAATATTCCTCACATTTTTGTGGTGGATATCTGGCTTAAAAACCACATGTAGCTGCATGCAGATTTTGCAGTTATATTAAATCACTGGCTGTCTTATAAGTGCCTGAGCGGTGTGTAATGCAGTGCAGTGCATTGTACAGACCAGTAACACTGAAAGGGTTAATTATTGAAAAAGCCAGAGAAATTCTCCAATGCATTTGACAAGCCCCTGGTTCTCAAAGGGTTAACCCTTTGAAAGACAGAGAGACCTCCAATGCATTGTAAATCATTTAAGGTGGGTTAACCCTCTGCAATGTGTTGGTTACCCATCTGGCACTCAAAGCGTTAAAAACATTTAGTAATGTATATTTGCCCCTATGAAGCAATTGGTTTGTTCATGTATTACTACAGTTCTTAAAGGGATAGTAATGTTTCATAATAAAAACAGCTCTAATTAATCATCATAGTATTTGGACTTTGGAGAGTGTTATTTCAGTTCTGTCAGAGTTGTAGTTCAAGAGTAATTCAATGACAAAGTGTCCCCCTCCCGCCCCTTTTACTGATGTAACACTGCTCAGCCAAAGCAGAAGGGAGGTGCCCAGGTAGATTGCACAGAGGGACAATCTTCAATTAAGATAAGGGAAAAACCTGAAAAGCTTCTCAAGGGGGGCAGGGCTTTCATTGTTTTCATATAAAGAAGATTGTCCCCTGCTGTTATCTGTCTGGTCTTACAACCAGATTCACATCTGAGAAGAGATGGCTTACACTAGGTAAAAGGGGCAGGGAGGGGAAACTTTGCTTGTGAATAGCTCTTAAACCATAAAGGTTTGAGAGATAAGACTTATATCATTCTTCATGTTTTTTTAATGCCTACAAAATAAAATAAAGTTAAAACGAAGTATTACTATCCCTTTAATACATCAGTCTCGAAGTCTTGAAATAACTGTTGTAAAAATAAAATGAAAGAGCTCTGATTCTATCTGAGCTGTGATGAGCTAAACTGTTCTGTGCAGATAAATTAAAAACAGATTGCTGGCTGGGTTTGCCAAAATCATTAACCTCTTCACCACAAGCACAGCAACTGCTGTGCCCCAGAGCAACGTGGAACAATTAATTGTTGGACGTGAAAGGGTTCTGAGTGAGAAACAGGCCCTACTCATGAGACAGAACATTCAGTAATGTTTTAAGGGACTTACTCAAGAAAGCTGAATGCAGGAAGGATTAATAGATCTCTACTTTATCCCTTTTGTGTGCTTTGCAATACGTTGGACACCCCTCTGGCACTGAAAGGGTTAAACTAATTTTATATATATATATATATATATATATATATATATATATATATATATATATATAAATAAACTGCTCAAAAAAATAAAGGGAACACTTAAACAACACAATGTAACTCGAAGTCAATCACACTTCTGTGAAATCACACTGTCCACTCAGGAAGCAACACTGACTGACAATCAATTCCACATGCTGTTGTGCAAATGGAACAGACAACAGGTGGAAATTATAGACAATTAGCAACACACTCCCAATAAAGGAGTGGTTCTGCAGGTGGTGACCACAGACCACTTCTCAGTTCCTATGCTTCCTGGCTGATGTTTTGGTCACTTTTGAATGCTGGCGGTGCTATCACTCTAGTGGTAGCATGAGACGGAGTCTACAACCCACACAAGTGGCTCAGGTAGTGCAGCTCATCCAGGATGGCACATCAATGCTAGCTGTGGCAAGAAGGTTTGCTGTGTCTGTCAGCATAGTGTCCAGAGCATGGAGGCGCTACCAGGAGACAGGACAGTACATCAGGAGACGTGGAGGAGGCCGTAGGAGGGCAACAACCCAGCAGCAGGATCGCTATCTCCGCCTTTGTGCAAGGAGGAGCAGGAGGAGCACTGCCAGGGCCCTGCAAAATTACCTCCAGCAGGCCACAAATGTGCATGTGTCCACTCAAACGGTCAGAAACAGACTCCATGAGGGTGGTATGAGGGCCCGACGTCCACAGGTGGGGGTTGTGCTTACAGCCCAACACCGTGCAGGACGTTTGGCATTTGCCAGAGAACACCAAGATTGGCAAATACGCCACTGGCGCCCTGTGCTCTTCACAGATGAAAGCAGGTTCACACTGAGCACATGTGACAGACGTGACAGAGTCTGGAGTCGCCGTGGAGAACGTTCTGCTGCATGCAACATCCTCCAGCATGACCGGTTTGGCAGTGGATCAGTAATGGTGTGGGGTTGCATTTCTTTGGGGGGCCGCACAGCCCTCCATGTGCTTGCCAGAGGTAGCCTGACTGCCATTAGGTACCGAGATGAGATCCTCAGACCCCTTGTGAGACCATATGCTGGTGCGGTTGGCCCTGGGTTCCTCCTAATGCAAGACAATGCTATACCTCATGTGGCTGGAGTGTGTCAGCAGTTCCTGCAAGAGCAAGGCATTGATGCTATGGACTGGCCCGCCCGTTCCCCAGACCTGAATCCGATTGAGCACATCTGGGACATCATGTCTCGCTCCATCCACCAACGCCACGTTGCACCACAGACTGTCCAGGAGTTGGCGGATGCTTTAGTCCAGGTCTGGGAGGACATCCCTCAGGAGACCATCCGCAACCTCATCAGGAGCATGCCCAGGCGTTGTAGGGAGGTCATACGGGCACGTGGAGCCTCATTTTGACTTGTTTTAAGGACATTACATCAAAGTTGGATCAGCCTGTAGTGTGGTTTTCCATTTTGATTTTGAGTGTGACTCCATATCCAGACCTCCATGGGTTGATAAATTTGATTTCCATTGATAATTTTTGTGCGATTTTGTTGTCAGTTCATTCATTCAGATCTAGGATGTGTAATCTTAGTGTTCCCTTTATTTTTTGGAACAGTAGGATGTGTAATCTTAGTGTTCCCTTTATTTTTTTGAGCAGTGTATATATATATATATATATATATATATATATATATATATATATATTTAAACAAAGCCAAACAAACAATGCAATCTTTATAGATAACTGGTTGGCCACTATCACTACTCTCTGGCTTTCCTGACCAGATCTGATAATGATTAAAATAGAGAATCTTGGTTTGAAAGAAAGGAAATATATTTAGAGCAGAAAATAACTGACCATGCTTATATTTCACTGGGTATGAAGTATACATACCTACGTTATGAGTTATGCTATAGAGGCAGTATAAAAGATCCTTGTAATCCCTTGTTGTGCCCTCAATGATATGAGAAAAGAGTTCCCATAGCTCAAAAAGCACCGGCTCTCTCACAGTTTGCTGTGCAGATCACGGAGAGCTACACAGCTGGGTGATGTAAATTACACCTCCCCATAGAAGCCCAGTGTTAGAGATCTGCTATCAGTGGTATTCTATGAGGAGTGGAGAGGTTTTATATGAAGGATCTGATGTCACCCAGCTGTGCAGATCTCCGTGATCTGCACAGCAAACTGTAAAATAACTAGTTAGTTATGAGCAATGGGAACTCTGTTAATATAGGGCTGAGAGTGCAACCAGAGGTTTCAAATTGTGTTTTACTGACAGTTTCAAGCAATTCATAGCTATATATTCCTGTAGGAATAGATCCTCTTTAAATAATTAAAGGACAATGATCTTGTTTTATTATTTATCTTGTTTTATGAAAGCAGACAAAAAAAAACTCCTGGGCTGTAATATACTGCTGCATATGGTTCCTGTCAGCTATCATCTGACCCTCCAGGCTGGCAGTGGGTTGCAGGTTGTAGGCCCAGCCCCATTAGACTGCTAGAGTCAGGCATGTAAGCCCTTCGCTAACATCAATAGAAACTGCATTCACAGCCCAACAACATGAGATTTCAAGGTCTCAAACTTGAGTCTGTCTAGTGAGACCAGCGAGGAAACACCAGGGTTACCTTACCAGGCTCCCCTTCACTACCTCAGCTGAACTGGCAGGAGTTCATAATGCAGCGTTGGCTATATCAGTAGGTCTGCTGTGAGGTATGTTAATCCTTTGAGGATAAGGAGAAGTGTGTGCAATGCATTGCTTCTCAGTATATGTTGCACAGCATATCTTGTCGACAAATGGGTAAAGTTCATACTTTTACTAGTGAATTGCAGCTATTTCCACTTTTTACAGTAAAAGTTTTATAAATATAAACTTCCCCCCGACAAAGAAACACACAGAACTGGTGCCCTAAGCTGCAGAGATGTAGCCGATGATTCCTAATGGATGCTGTGTTTTCACACCCTCCTTCACAACAAATAGGAATAATGCTGCCAGTGGAGGCTTCAGATTTTGCAGAAGGTAAGACGAGACACTCTGAGGGTACCTGAATATTAGGACTGTAAATTTATTTGTGAAGCAATGCAGTGCAGTGCAGTGCTATGACCATCATGCAGTCTTCTCTTAAGGACCGGTGATGGTCATAGCATGTCACTTATATTTTACTTACAGCACTCCTCCGGGATCGCTTTAAGTAAAAACGGGGACTGAAATTGACCACTCCAAGACTGGAGTGGTCTCTGTCAGTCCTCAGTGCGATGCGCTAGTACACGTAACAGGTCACGTGAACCGGCACGTCGGAAACACCAAAGTGGTCCTTAAGGGAAGTTTACTTCCCAGGATGTTAAGGGGTTAAAGGGTTCAAGTGAGTAAATAGCAAAAGTCAGAGTTGTAACTATTTTTTCAGGTTAGTTGCCTGTTGGAGAATAGAGGATATGCCAGCTGCCATCATTATTTCAGATGTGTTGATAATATATAAAAGCTGATGCATTAAGGAGAACTAGAGTAGATCTGAATCAAACAAACTGCATGTTACAGGAGAAATAAAATGGCCATTGGTTAAAATGTAGTTTTTATTGCATTGGAGACATCTCTAAAATGCAAGGAATTAACCCTTTGAGTGGCAGAGGGGTGAGAAATACACTTCTTATCAATCTTCTGCATCAATCTCTGACATTCAAAGGATTAACCCTCTGAGTGCCATAGAGATATCCAATCTATTGCAATGCAATCCGTTGGATACTTCTCTGGCACTCAAATGTTAAAATCCCCATTTAATCAATGGGATTAGGAGGTGGTATTTGTCCCCTACACAGTTGGTTTGTTCCAGAATTACTCCAGTTTGTAATAGTACATCTACCTCACCTTGTGTACTGTATGAGAGCACGAAAAGGAATTTGCCTGCGCTTGTCAGCTAAAATGTGACCAACGATATAATAAAATACATTTTGGTACAAGTCTATTCATTTGCTGGTTTTGCACATGACTCATTGGATCACACATGATGCCAGTTAAAAAAAAAAAAAAAAAAAAAAAAAAAAAAAAGTCCAAACTGATTCATAGTTTGCTGCAACATTCTTTTACAGGACAAAGAAAGAGGACACTTACATGAGGAATTTATTGTGTTGTCATGAAAGAACATCATTGTGTTTTGTTCGCACGGTGTGGGGGGGGTCATGTGTTTGTGATTATAATTATAAAAACAGATTCAGGCACAGGAATGTATTACAGTAAATGTAATAGTATAGGTCCTTCAAATGTCTTATCAAATGTTTTAGATGCTTTCTTTAATGCTTTGGATACTGTCTCACCCCTGTATGAGCAATCACCTGCCATATCAATGGAATCTCAAAGCTTCTTCAGTGACGTTGGAGACATAAAGTACCAAAGAGGAGGCTAATACAGGGGTATCTAAGTCTAGTCTTCAAGGGCTACAAGCAGATCAATTTTAAGGATTTTTATGGTTCAATACAAGTGAGCTAATAAGTGACTCAGTCACTGACTGTCTGTGTTCAAGCAGGGAAATCCTCAAAGAGCAACTATCACCAGGACTGTGCACCATCAGCAGGTCTCCTCCCCTGGAACAGGAATGCTGATGAAGCTATACTGGATTGTACGCCCCCAAAAGACCAACATGAAAGCAGAATGTGGGCCTAAAAAGAGACCCCAATAGTCCCTCACTGGTCCCTCAGTAATAGACTGAATTGCATGACTAAAGTTTTGCAATTCATTCTCTATCTGACAGAATGCTATCCCTCTGTGTTGGGCTTAAAATCCCAATGCAGTGGGTCTATCTGGACTGTGTACAAAACATGCAAAGTTTGTGTCTGAGGGCCACATACGTCTGGGTTGCATTCCAGTAAAGAGGTCAGTTTTCTGATCTGTGAACTGCTGATAAGAACCATTTCAAGGATGCACAGTGCAGGCTTGGGATTTTCACTCAGTCTCTTTCCACAGGAGTAAAACATGATAATTGCTTTTAATTCATGGTCTGTTTGTAGCCCCTGTTGATTAAAATTCTACTTTCCTGCACTAAAGTGAGGAAAATATGAGATCAGCTATCCAGTGATAAAAAAAATCCCAATCCCTATGTTATTCTGTGGAGTTTATGCACTAACTTCTCTCCAGATTGACATCTACATGCATAGGCTACAACATAGAATAATAGAGGGTTGGAAAGTTAACCTCACTGGAGAGTTTATCTCAACTTTATTAATCCTTAGTGTATCCCCTCCCTCAGATGCACTCGCTTGCCACTGTATGGGCAATTTTGTAACTTTTATGTAATAGTACTTAATCTGATTTATGTTATTTATTATTATAATAGTGTAAAAGCCAGTGTACACGGGCCAAGATCTGGGGGATGTTAAGTGGCCGGTCCTGCTCTGTGTACTGTCGCGGTCAGTGCTCGATGCAGTCATGCACTGTAGAGACTGCTCGAACTCACAGAAAGCTCCCAGCATTCTGTGCGTTCAGGCAGTCTCTACCGCGCATGACTGCATCAGACATCTGGCCTTTTATATTATAGGATTATTATTATTTACTTAGAAAGTCAGGGATTTAGTAGGCATATAGTCAGGTATGTGATTATACAATTATATCAAACAGGTGCTAATGATCATCAATTTAATATGTGGGTTGAAACACAATCATTAATTGAAACAGAAACAGCTGTGTAGGAGAAATAAAACGAAGTCGATTTTATTATTGTTTTGTTGCACTGTTGTACACTTATGTAATAACGTAGACATACAGTCACGGTTCCCCATAGATGTTCAGGAGTCAGTACGGTATAGTAAAAGCAGTTTATTAAATAATAATAAAGCTAACATACAATGGTAATAAGGCAGGCACAAGCAGATGGTCACAGCCAGCAAGCGCTACTATCAGGAATAGTAGACTGCCAAGATTGACCACACTGCTGGAGACTAGGTCGAAGCCACTGGTAGTCTCAGATGGAACCAGGATTTGGAACTGGAATGGAACAGGAGCAGGAACCGGAACACAAAATCTTGATCCGATGAGCGAGGAATACTCCTGACACGCCTGCAGTCAGTATAGCGAAAGTGGATACTAGACTCACTCCTGCAGTCAGTATAGCGAATGCGGATACCTGACTCATGTCTGCAGTCAGTATAGCGAATGAGGATAATAGAATCATGCCTGAAGTCAGTATAGCTAGGCCACCAGAGCCCCAGGTTTGCACTAGGGGCTCGATTTAAAGGCAGCCGTTAGTAAAAAAAATCACTAACTGTTGCATTAAGTTTCATGTAGCAATTCAAAGATCTGTCTAAAGAACAGCTAACGGCAGTTGCAGAATCCTAACGGCCGATACACTTACGTGCATTCAGAAGCATGGAACAACATACCACAGAGCTATTCAAAGGCTTAAGGTACTGGTAACGGCTGAAAAAAAGACACACCTAACGGCAAAAAGTTAAGACTCACTTTTCTTAGCCGTTAGACACTTAACGGGCAAAACAAAACACCCGTTACATAGGAAAATACACAAAATGCTTACCGCACAACCATGTAAATGGAAGGCGTGCAAGGGAGAGAGCTAGGGAACATCAGCAACCTCCAGGCATGAATGATCAACAGCCTTCACCTGTTGCAAGTGAGGAAGCTCTGGCTCAGCAGCCACACAGGAGTCCATCCCCACCTGGAGGGCAGAGGATGTATAGACGACCACCAAGGCCCAGGGTATACCGCCGAAGGGTCACCCTCTTTGGAATGACTGATGATGAGGTCATTGATTGCTACAGGTTGAGGCCTGACAGCATCATTGCCTTGTGTGAGGTCATCAAGGAGCAGGTGGATCCCATCTACATCCACAACCATGCCCTAACTGGCCTGCAGAAACTACTGTGTGCCATACACTTCATGGTAAGTGGGGCCTTACAGTCCACTGAGGGTTACACATCTGACATGTCACAGGCCACATTCTCCAGGGTGCTGGCCCAGGTCCTGCCAGCCCTCAAAAGCAAGGCCAGTACCTATATACATTTTCCCACCACCGACATGGACTGGATACACATCAAGCAGGCCTTTTACGCCAGGGGAGGCATGCCCAGGGTCATGGGTGCTATAGATTGCACCCATGTCCGGATTAAGGCCCCAGCACGTGACGCACAGCTATTCATCAACAGGAAGAACTTCCACTCCATCAACGTGCAGAGGTTTTGTGTGACAGCAACATGAGGATAATGAATGTCTGTGCAAAATATCCTGGCAGCTCACATGATGCATACATTCTCCAAAACTCCTCAGTACACAGTGGTTTTGAGAATGGAACCTTTACAGGGGGATGGCTTGTGGGTGAGTTCACAAAACAAAATCACACCACATACACAGGCGTACACACCACGCTGCTCAGCATGCACCTGACCCACAGCTACTACGTCCACCACACAAAACATCATTCACACAACATGTGCTCCCTGTCTTACCATGTCACTCACATTACACAGGTGATGCTGGCTATGGATGCAAGTCCTGGCTACTGACCCATGTGGCCAATCCCTAAACTCATGCCCAGGAAAGGTACAACCAGGCTCATGCCAGAATGAGGAATGCTATTGAGCGGACATTTGGGCTCCTCAAGTCAAGATTTTGATGTCTGGATCACTCTGGGGGAGCACTGCAGTATGCACCTGCTAAGGTGTGTGACATCATTGTGGCGTGCGCAATACTGCACAACATCGCAGTGGACACCAGGCTGCTGGATCACATCCCGGACTCCCCCATACATGAAGTGGCCATGGACATCGGGCATGTGGAGGAGACCATGAGAGGGGCACAGATCAGAGACAGGCTCATCACGGAACACTTCACCTGTGAGTATAACACAGGCATGCAAACAATCCATGCAAGTCCCCCATCAGTCCTGTGACACTAAACACACTGCACATTTTGTTCTGTCTCACCCCACAGGAACAGTGACACAGCACTGCACTGGCAGTGGACGTGGCAAATTGTGTGTGTGGATTCAAAAACCATCCTCCATTCCACTCTCCACGTTGACATACAGACCCCAAGGATATCACACACACCCCCAGGAGAAACAAGGTACAACATATAACCCATGTTCATCACCTTACAGGGCTTGATTGACAGCAACTAACTGGATATGCCATGATTATAGCCTGAACAACCATGCTAGCCCAGTAGCAAAAGAGTATTATCTAGTGCTATGCATTGGATAATACTCAGGAACATCAGGGGTTAAAGGGACATTGGACTCAATATGGTACCTGTACTGTGCTAGAGCTGAGAAGAGCAGCAGAGGGGTGGATGTACAGTGGTATTGTCACACAATGTAGAGGTCATGAGACGTAGATCATATTACCAGGGACTCCATGCTGACCTGTGAGTGTGCAGACATATGTGCCCCCGACATGAATACACACATCAACAAATATGTCCTAACAGTTCCATGGAACAAATGACATTGGGTTGCCACTGTCACTTTCACAGTGGCAGCACAATGTCATTACTTCCATGGAGCTCTCAGAACACTTGTTAATGTGTGTATACATGTCAGGGGCACATATCCATAGGGCTGGTGCACATGTCCTTAGTTCCCCACAGAATTGGTTACAGATGAGCACACAACACATTGTCAAGCAATGGTTTGTGTACTCACCTGTAATTGTGAAAATTGAGGGGATTAAAAAGACTAAATTGTTCTTGCTTGATGATCAGTTCAGGTCTACTGCTCCAAATCCTGTCCTCTTGTCCCACAGGCATCCGTAACATGATCCATCCTTGAACTGAAGATCTTCCATGTGACTGGACTGATGTCTTGACAACACCTTCATGAAGATCACCCCTTGCTGTTTCTGGTGATGTTGGTGATGCAATGTTTGACCTGAGGTTCACATAAACCTCTACTGGAACATTCTCATATAGACACAGAAAACAATAATTCTTGAGTGTTATAACCTGTACAGTTAGGATGCTCAGCTACAGAGTTGTCAAACCTTGTGGACAACACATGAGCAGGGCAGCAGTGTTACTGAAGTAGTACGATTTAGTTTCAAAGTACATTTAGTGTTCTCATACAGGGTTAAATGCATATAGGCAATACACACAGAAAACACATGGACATTCTAATGTACTTTGAGACACAATAAAGATGAACCATCACCATTCTATCTGTGTCTGTAGGAGGATATATTTGAGAAAACATTTGTCAATGCATAACCACACCCAGGATAGAGTATTCCCCATACATGGAAAGGCATAACCCACATCACAGGAGTCCACCACTTGTTTGCCAGTGAGTGGACTCTGTGATGTATCCATGCAAACAGATGATGGTGGCAGTGATGCACCAATGTGTTGTGGGAGTGATAAAGAGGTGATACAGGGGACGTACTTCCACAGTGAATACCTGTCCACAGTATCTGTATTGCTCAGTATAATCCATGTTCTGAGATTTTGCTCCACTTTGACATATCTCAGTACATGGGCTATATCAACGAACAAACAGAATAAGTGGACATGTGTTATCACTGGTGAAGTCTGTTACACCCTTAGGGAAACAGCAACTCAACTTACTGGAGACCCCAATGCTCACTCCAGGATATCAATGTGTGTGCTACACATTGAAATCCTAGGTTAAAAACATTGGCTTCCCCAGTAAGTCAGTTGCACAATGAGTGTGTGAATCCAAGACAATATGGATACATGTCCCATTTATCTGTCCTGCTTGTAATGTCCCTGCTAAGTCACAGAGTTGTTTGTCTGGTTATCCCATTAACCCACTGAGTGCAAGAGTGGTCCCCAACGCATTTCTTTGCAATGCGTTGCCTACCACTCTGGCACTCAAAGGGTTAAACACAACATGTGATGTAGACGAATGTTCAATGTTGTACCATTTGTTGTACTAAGGGGTATGTTTTGTTGTTCAAATTCAACACACAACATCGCCATATAACACAGTGGTGTAATATGGCTCCAGGGATGTATTTCCAGTTGAATTTGTACAACGGTGTGTGTGTGTGTGTGAACCCATGTTGTAGCATCCCACAAACATTTCACCCAGGCAGAGGTTGTGTTCACTGCATTGTATGGCAATGCATTGGAGACAACCCTGCCACCCAATCCATAACTGAAGACACAACAGATCAGACTGGAATAAAAAAAAATGGTTTCTTTATTGAGGGGAAAGTTAACAGGTTGGGCCTTTCATTTTTTCCTTTTTCGGTGGGGGGCCTTAGCCTGGGTGCCAGAGGTGGATGCCCTTGTTGATCTCCTGGTAACCCTTTGCCCCCTAGGTGTTGCTACAGGGGTAACACTGGAGGGGGTGGTGGTTGCAGTAGACCCCTCGGTGGAACGCAAGTTCTCCCTCTCCATCCTCAGGTTCTCTCTGCGGTTGATCTCCCTTAACTCCACAAGGACCTGTGTCAACATGTCCATGAGACCAGTCCTGAGCTGGTGGAGTAGTGTGTTCCCCCTGGCCACCTCCGACTCCAGGGCTTGGATTCTGGTCTCCAATTGGGCAATGTTCCTCCTGGATTGCCTCCTGCTCCTGGTGATGTTGCTGTCTGTACTTCTGCTCGACCGGAATAGTCTTCTCTGAAGGGCCATACACTCCGCCTCCATCCCTGTGAGGCGTGCGGTGCTGGAGGTGGGTGTGCCCGGTGTCCCTGGTGCTGCTGTTTCCTCTGCTGCTGAGGGTGCTGTTTCCTCTGCTGCTGAGGGTGCTGATTCTTCTGCTGCCGAGGGTGCTGTTTCCTCTGCTGCTGCTGAGGGTGCTGTTTCCTCCTCTGCTGCTGCTGTGGGTGCTCTTTCCTCCTCTGCTGCTGCTGAGGGTGCTGTTTCCTCCTCTGCTGCTGCTGAGGGTGCTGTTTCCTCCTCTGCTGCTGTTGAGGGTGCTGTTTCCTCCTTTGCTGCTGCTGAGGGTGCTGTGGCTGCTGTTGGAGTGGCTGGTGCAGATGATGGGCATATGCCCACCACATCAAGTGATCCTGAGCTGCCCAATGATGTGTGTGCTGGTGGAGGTGTGAAAATGTCCCTGGGTAGGGGGCACTGGGGCTCACCAATCAGGCCCAGGTGTGGGTAGTCCAGTCGCCAAGGGTCATATGGTGGCCACTGATAGGTGCTGGGACCCCACCTGGGATCATACCTTGGGGCATGTTGTGGAGCCATCCAGGAGGGTGGGTTGATGTGGGAGGCATATGGCCCATATTGGGTGTTGGCCACTGTCCCTGGCAGCCATTGCCTCCCTGGCGGTGGTGGTGCTGCTGATGGAGGGTAGTACCTAGTGGAGGTGGATGGATATGTCCACCTCTCCTCCTGTGGCATCCAGCCACTGTACTGGGGAGGTGCAGCTTGAAGGGGTGCAGCCTGTGGTGGTCCAGCTTGAAGGGGTGGTGCAGCCTGTGGTGGTCCAGCTTGAAGGGGTGGTGCAGCCTGTGGTGGTCCAGCTTGAACGGGTGCAGTAGGTGGTGGTGCAGCCTGTGTTGGAGGGGATGGTGATGGTGGGTAAGTTGACCACCGGCTGGTCCCCTCCTCTGAGTACTCCTCACTGGGGGGGTGACATAGCCTCCTCCACTGTCTCCCGCTGGGCTTGAGGGCCGCAAGCTGTGTGGAGGAAGAAGATGTTGTGATTAGTGACCTTAGCCATATGTTTGTGGAGACAGCTATACTTTGATATGTGTTGAAGAAAAATATATGTGTTTGGGTTAATCCCCCTGGGTAAACAAGGGTACTCCCACTGCTGAAAGGTGTTGTTTGAGTTATTACGGGTGAAGGTTTCATTTTGAGGTGCAATATCACAGTGGCCAGAAATAGTACAGTGGGACTGTTGCAACACCCTCACATGTAGATATCTGTTCCCTGTACCAGAGCTGTCCATATGATTGTGCAGTAACAGCACCACTGTACAATTTCAGGCCACTGGGATATTGCCCTGACATATCCATGTCTGAGCTGTGATACCTTTTGAATCAACACACCTTTCAGCAGTAGGAATACCATTGTTTAACTGGGGGAGGGGGGGGGAATCCAACAACATATATTTGTCTTCACAACTTGTAGGGATGGCTATCCCTCCAGGGGGATGGCAAAGGTTAAGTCCACCTTGATGTCAGATTGTAGACATTGTGAGAACAGATGTTGTTCGTTGTTAGTCCTATCTCTCCTACCCTCATGGTTGTTCAGATATTGCTCTATGTGACAGATGGAGATTTCAGTCATTTGTCCACACGAGGGCTTTTCAGCAGAGCCCAAATCGCCCCATTTAGAGAACAATACTTAATTGGAATGGTGTACAGAGTGTGCATGGTTTGCAAGCACACTCTGTGGACCATTCCAAAGAGGTATTTATCTCGATATGTTGCGACTTTGGCTCTGCTGAAGAGCCTCCGTGTGGTCAAATGATGGATATCTCCACCTGTCACATAAAACAATATCTGTATAACCATGAGTGTTGGAGGGATGGGACTTAGATGGAGACACATCTTTTAACGATAGCAATGATATGACATCATGATGACATTACCCATTGCTATCCCATTACAGTGACACACAAGTAGAAATGGTCATATATGTATGTGGATATGTACCCTTCATATGGATACAGTAATATCCTTCCAAGATGTGATGCCAGAGAGCAGTTCATTAGGTGTGATTGCCTTACTGGCTATATTTGTGCACCTATCCAACAAGACATTGGATTGATACGATGGATATGAACATACCTCGTATATCCCATCTATGTAGAGTGTGATATACTATGTATGTGTATTGGGATGGTAGCAATGTAGGTTGATTTGTGATGGGTGCACATATCTGGCCAGTAAGGCAATCACATCCATTGAACTGATCTCTGTGTTCACATCGTGTTGGAACATATTTAGTAACATTTGAATCCTAAGGGCAACAATCCAGCCATTAGTGAGGGATATCTTTGATTGAGGCCTGTTTTTTTCTCTGTGTATGAGCCCATCCATCCTTCTGTATAAGGCAACCGTACTCAATCCTAGATATCCATCAATCATGGCCTGTTGGTGACCAAGGTACAATGTTTGCTATTTGTTTCCCATGTGTATCCTGCATAGAGATGCTGGTGTACCATCCATCCATGTCATCAGCACCCCTGTGGATCCATGTGGGAATCAGATATGGGATATGTCATTTCAAGTCAGAGTAAATGATTGCAGCCACAACACCAATGCCTACTTTTTCCAGCTTGAATTCTGTGAAATAGTTTTCGGCCTGTGTGTTGCACATAGAAGCATTTATTCTATGGGACACTGTGATGTGTGACCTGATGCCCCCTTTTTGTGATTCAGTAAACGGTGATGTAGAACTGGTGAAGTGAACATGATGGTGACTTCTCCAGTGATCTCCTTTCCCCATTTCCAGTGTTTTCCATGGAGTCTGTACTATGGGACCCTATGAACTTGTTTTGGCATATTCTCCATGGACTAACACTGGTATTGGTGAAGTGAGGGTGTGTGAGGGTTAATTTGTGTCCACCATCTCTTTGTCACCGCTTAGTGAATGTCCCCTGTGTAGCATGTGATCGTTGGCCTTTTGACTTGTTTGTTGTCTGGTTAACCCCTTGAGTACCAGAGGGGTTGCCAATGCATTGTTGATTGATGCATTGATGATCCCTCTAGCATTCAAGGGGTTAGGGTGGGGGTGGGGACATGGGTGACATTGTGTGTGAACAGTGATGATCTATGACAGTTGACATTTTGAACATGACGGTTTGTGTATTGTGTGTAATGAGCACAGCGACAGGAGGGTTGAAGTAGGACTTTGACAGGTTTGTCCCAAGGTGGACCTTGCCATTTGTCCTGGTGTTGTGTCCTTTTTTTTAACCCTCAGGGTGCTGTGTTGGTGCAGTTGTATGGCTGAGTGATGGACATGTGTTGAGGTGTGACTGTGTGTGCAGCTGGTGTTGGTTGCTGTAGTGTGTTGTTCTGTAGTGTTGCACTTACCGGTAGTGTGGAGGCTCCTCTCATCCCCAGTGTCAGTTCCTCCAACGACCCCCTTGATCATGGTCGGGGACATGTTCTGCTGCACCATCTCCTCCCAGCCGCAGAATGTGATGGGCACAGATGTGCCACCTCCGGTGCCTCGGGCTTGCTTGGCCATGTCAGACATCTTGTTCTTGTTCTTGACCACCCTCCGGCAGTCGCCCTATCTCTTCTTCACAGACTCCACGTCCCGCCTGCATGTAGCCACCGCGGTCACCCGGCTGCAGATCTGGTTCCAGACTGCCTTCCTCCTCGCTGACAGGCCAGGGACCTTTGCTGTAGGGTGGAGAACACTCTGCCTCTCCAGGACAGCTTCTACGAGAGAAGTTTTCTCCCCCTCAGTATATCTCGGATCCCTGATCCTGCCCTCATCAGCTCCGGCATGGGAGGATTCAGAGCCGGAGTGCCCTGCCTGGTCTGACCCTGACTGTGTGGGGTGCTCCCCAGCAACTACCTCTCGTCCCACTGCAGGATCTGTCCCTGTCCTGCGTGTGCCTGCTCTCGTTGGCCGGGTCCCCCTCCGCCCTGTGGATCTCCCTCTTCCACCCCTGCTCTGCTGAGGGATACACTCCTGACCTTCCTCCTCCTCCATTACTCTCCCCATCCCTCTCTCCTGTCCTCCTCTCCTTGCCATCATTCACCCACTCACACCCAGGCACTCCCACAGGCCCTCACAGACACACTCGATCCACTCAGTCTCTGTCACACACTTTCACTCACAGATTCACACTGTCAAAATAAAAAGTAAAATGTGTAAGGTGTTATAAAATAAAAGGACTAAGTGTATGTATGTGTATGTGTTTGTATGTGTGTATGTAATATGTGCAAAAGTGTAATATGTGTATAGTAAGTGCACCTCTCTCCAAACTCCAAAATCTCCTTCTACCTCCGATGAATGCTCCTGTCTCCCTCTCTCTGATAACTATCCTCCGCTCCTGGGTCTTGATATCTAGCTCTGAAGAACTCGATAACAGACAGTGTGTGACAGTTATTTTTGGGTATATATAGGTGTATTTGAAGTTATTTGATACATTAGGGCTTTGTGATTGGCTGTGTGTTTGAATTTGTTTTTGCATCAATCATGGTTGCTAGACAACGGTAGCCGTTATGTTACATGTTGTTTTGAGAGATGTTATCGTGTGATTTGGCCGCCCGTTGTGCATTAACATGAGCGACAACGGCTGTTGTGTTACATGTTTTGTGTGTGCCTACGCTCGATAGCTATTCTCGTAGAGTACCTACTGAATCTGCCGTAACTCATGTATTATTTGCGAGCGATGTGCCTTTTTCACTTAGCGGCTGGTTTAACGGGAGCCTTTAAATCTAGCCCTAGATTGGGTGTCTGCTAAATAAGGGGAACAATCAATAGAATAGTCAGACAGAGCCACGGGTCCAAGACAAAAGGTATCAAGCGCTCCAGAACAAGGAATATGTAAGGGTGAAAAAAGAACAAAATAAAAAGATCTAAGTGTAATATGTTAAATAATAGTGTGTGATTAAAAACACACACCTGAGGTTAGGAATAATGATGATAAAATTATAATAAATATTATTGAATAATGATAGAAAGGCTATTTCAAGGAAATCGAAAATATAAAATGTACTGTTTATTAAAACATGAATTATAAAACTCAAGCATATGCCATAGATTCTGGTCTAATAGTAATAAAAATCACAATAACATTAATAACATGTGATTACAATATAGGAGTTTTGAATCCCATAGAGCATAAAAATAAGCTAGACCGCAGGGTAACGCGTGTATAAACTAGTAGATGTACAGGGGTAAAGATGAATAATTACCCTCAATCATATAATGAATAACCAAAAACAATAATTCCCATACGACAGCTACAGTGTTCCCCCTTCTCGTAGTTTGCTTACTTGATGATTTCTTGTTGAAAGTCACTTCTTTAAATTTGCTCCGAGTCGTGTTGATATCCAGTCCACTGATCCCGGTCCACGACTACTCCGTTCCAGCCTTAGGGTTTCTTAGCAGAGTCTTCTAGGGCTTTAAGGTAGCTCTTTTCCTTTCTGCAACCAGCAGAGAAATCAAACAAAGGGGAGAGAGCCACGGGTCAGCACCAGAGAGGGTAGTCGGACAAGCCAGGTCATACACAGTTCAGGTAGTCAGCCAGTGCCACAGGTCTGCACCAGATTGGTTGTCCACTATAAGGGATCAGGTGGAAGAATAGTCAGACAGAGCCACAGGTCAGCACCAGACTGGATGGTCAGACAAGCCAGGTCATACACAGAGCCCAAGGAAACAGAACTGTAGTGTACAACAACGCAAGGGCAACTTAGTCAGGACTCGGCCTGCCCTTTAAACCCCTCCTCAGGAAGTATGTAGGAGGAGCAGCTCAGAGGGAGGAAGTAGGTAGGAGGAGGCTACAGGAAGCAAACACATAAAATAGAGGCCTGCTTCATTCAGAAGCCTCGTGCCTGCAGATGACGCATCTTGCTCTGATGCGTCCAACTGTTGCCATAATCCTGCGTCAATCCGTGTGGCATGTACGGTCGCTGATGCCGAAGTGTCGCCTGAAGCGGCGTGCTGGATCCAAGGTAAGCTGTGACACGTACTCTGTATTTGTACTACTGCATTTGTTTTAATAAAAACTATTGAACAAAAAAAAACTAGGTGAGGAACAGCCAAAGTCAGATAACAAGGTGAGGCTGCTGAAAAAAGTCAAAAGTTATATACCAATGCAAGAATGAGCACAGCAAAAAAGACACAAGGTAGCTATACTGCATCAACAAGGTCTCTCCCAGGTAGATATTTCAAGGCAGACAGGTGTTTCCAGATGTGCTGTCCAAGCTCTTTTGAAGAAGTACAAAGAAACAGGCAATGTTAAGGACCGTAGAAGCAGTGGTCGGCCAAGGAAACTTAGTGCAGCAGATGAAAGACACATCATGCTTACTTCTCTTTGCAATCGGAAGATGTCCAGTAGTGCCATCAGCTCAGAATTAACAGAAAATGGTGGGATTCTGTTACACCAATCTACTGTCTGGGGAAGTCTGGTCAGAAGTGGTCTTCATGGAAGAAGAGTGGCCAAAAAGCCATACCTCCAATGTGGAAGGCCAAGGGACTCAGCTATGCACGAAAACACAGGAATTGGGTTTAAGAAAATTGGCAGCAGGTGCTCTTGATTGATGAGTCAAAATTTGAAATATTTGGCTGTAGCAGAAGGCAGTTTGTTGGCTGAAGGGCAGGAGAGTGGTACAAAAATGTGTCTGCGTTCAACAATGAAGCATGGTGGAGGTTCCTTGCAAGATTGGGGCTGCATTTCTGCAAATGGAGTTGGGGATTTGGCCAGAATTAATGGTCTCCTCAGTGTTGTGAAGTACAGGCAGATACTTATCCATCATGCAATACCATGATCTGATTGGCCCCAAATTTATTCTGCAGCATGACAAACACCCCAAACATACAGCCAAAGTCATTAAGAACTATCTTCACAGTAAAGAAGAACAAGAAGTCATGGAAGTGATAGATGGTTCCCGTATCATTATTTCCCTTGCTGCATGATAAGTACACTTTTTGGTATTTATATTCCTGGTGGTTGATATTTTTTCTTTTGTTATTTTTCCTTCACTCAGAGGGGTATTCCTGGTTAAATGGTGGTTGAATTACATATACATTTGTCTACCTACTTTTGGTGTTATTTTATGTGTGTCATACCTGGTTTACATATATTGTATCACTGTTTTTTTCAACTGATGTGACTTCCTCTGTAATGTTTTTAATTGTTTGTAATATTAGTCATTTGTATTATTGCTTTTGTACCTAATAAATATTTGTCTGTGATATTTTGCAAACCTCTGTTGTGAGTGCCTCAATTATAAGACTTCTCTAGCTTGGAGTTGTTGTCCCTTTAGGACTTTGGTTCTCCAAGATTAGTATATGGTTGTGTTTTGAAGTCTCGAGAGCACCCCACTATTTTAGTGGTCAAATAGGAGGTGCCGTGAGTCAGTGCCTGCCCCATTTCTTTGAATAAAAATCAACAGAAGAACTGTGTTAGTTCTCCAAGATGTTTGGAACAACCTACCTGCCATGCTCATTAACAAACTGTATGCAAGTGTACCTTGAAGAACTGATGCTGTATTGAAGACAAAGGGTGGACACACCAAATATTGATTTGATTTAGATTTTTCTTCTGTTCTCTCACTATCATTTTGTTAATTGATACAAATACACTATTAACATGTCTATTTTTGAAAGTATTCTTACTTTAGAGCATTTTTCATACCTGCCTAAGACTTTTGCACAGTACTATATATATATATATATATATATATATATATATATATATATATATATATATATATATATATATATATATATTTAGATAGTTACAACCAATAATAGAAGGTAATGGAAACAGAAGGATATGAGGGCCCTGTCTGCTAGGGTCAGAGATGGAAGATTCAAAATCTATACTCTGCATGAAGCTTGTGGGTGCTGCTGAAGTCCATAGCTTTGGAGCGGTAACAGTCACTGTAGAGCACTGTACCCTTGTGGCAGTAAACCGAATTAAAATTGCCATTCGGAATGCAAGACATACGCCTCTAATTTAGCTGCGAGTAGATCAGGATAGGTACATCAGCAACTCATTAGCAGACCACTGGATAGCATCACTGTGCAGATAAAGTACTGATTCTGGAATGAGACAGCTGAAGAGGATATACCTGTAAGATAAGGAGAGGAGATGTCCCTTTAAGGCAGTAGAAATGATTTCCCTTTAAGAAGGAGAAGATGATGTCCCTTTTAGGCAGTTGAGGTAAGCTCTGTAATACAACTAAAGAGACACAACACTCTGCGGAGTAGCAGAAGGCTGTAGTACTGTGCCATTGAGATCAGAACCATGATCTTGAATTTGATTCAAGCTCTGTGGTAGAAGAGCTATGAGGGAGGTATATTAACCTTACAGAAGTATTCAAATATAGAATAGAGAGTTGGCAGTTGGAAAAGGGGAAGGTCAGTTAGGAGACAGTTGCAATAATCAGGATGGGAGATGTTGAGGGCATAAATAAGGATTTTGATGTATCTTGTATGAGAAAGTGACAGATGTGTGAGATGTTTCTGAGATGAAGGCAGCAGGATTTGGCAAGGGCTTAGACATAGGGAATGAAAGAGAGGTCAGAGTCAACGATGGCTCCAAGTCAGTGAGTTTGGGGGTGGCAGTTGTAGAGTCATTCAAAGTGGTAAAAACTTCAGGAGGGTGTTTGGTGGATAAGGAAAGAGAAGAAGCTCCGTTTTAGAGACACTGAGACAGGAGGAAATCCAGGTAGAGGCTCTAAAGTGGTAGTTTTTATTTCGATCTATAAGATAGTATTTGATTTTAAGGGAGGAGAGGTAGAGTTGGGTATTGTAACGGGTAGGGACCCGTTACTGGAGCTATACCCAAGAAACTGCCCGGGAAACCGGTCCACGAAGGAGTGGAATTCACGGGGGCACGGGACAGATACTGGGTAATGGGACTCTATGTGGCCGGCCAGCGTCCCATTGAGAAAAATGGCGTTAAAGGGACGCCATAGGATTAACATGGCGAATGGTCGGCCGCCCTCTGATTGGTGGACTGGGGTTTAAAGGGACGCCATAAACTTAACATGGGAAAATGTCGGCGGCCCAGGGATTGGCTGTAAGGATTCCGCGGCACGGCCTCTGATTGGCTAAAACCTAAAAGCGGAGTTCGGACTCTGGCGTCCCCAAGTCTACTGCCCTTTGTCCCGGTCAATCACCCAGCCCCATTGTATGTGTCCCAGAACCATTGTGTCCCCAAAGTGTCCACGACCTTCTTTTGTGTGTATGTCTATAAGTTTACCTGTGTGCTATTGTTAGTGAATTCAGCCTTTTGTCACTGGGATATGATTGAATTAACATAACTTAGTTAACTGTGCATAAAAGTGCTGATTTCATGTGAATAAACTGTTCTTTCTGGTTGACTAAGAAGCGTGTCTTGTGTCTTCATTGAGAGGTGGTATCAAGGGTCTCCTTGCGAACCCCACCTCTGGCGGAGAAGCGATACGGGAGACCGAGGGTTCTGTCCATCTCTAGCGGCTGCAGGAGCTCACCAGCCCGGTACACGGTCCGAGATCATCCCGGGGAGGTACGAACCCCGTTACACTGATGGCAAGCGGTCGGATCTCCTGGAACTAGCCCAGCAGGGGGAAAAATAGCCATTGGCTTGACCCCAGGTTTCAGCAACGCATCGGGACGGTGGGATCTCCTGGAACCAGCCCTGCAGGGGGAAAAATAGCCATTGGCTTGACCCCAGGTTCCACCAACGCGTCGGGACCGGAGGATCTCCTGGAGCCAGCCCAGCAGGGGGAAAAATAGCCATTGGCTTGACCCCAGGCTCCAGCAACGTTTCGTGGGGAAAGGAGCAGTCTGCGGAGGAACCAGGTTGCCAGACGGGATATGGCCGACCTATACAGACAAAAGTCGGTGGCCGAGCTGCAGCAGATGGCAGAGGAAAGAGGACAGGAGGCGCGGGGCCTCAAAAAGACTGAGCTGATCAGTTTACTGCAGTCCTTGGATGAGGACATGGTGGAGCGGGCCAGACACACTGATATGCCACCAGAAGATGGATACAGCAGGGGCTCGCAACAGTCACAGTCGCCCAGAGGGTTGGTGAATCCTCCTACCCGTGTGGATGTGGTGGCAGAGAGGGTGGCAAGCCGCCTGGCTTTTCTGGGACCGAACCCACCACAGGACTTTGTGACCAGGACCATTGTGGCTTTGGAACAAGAGTACTTAAGAGAGCTGGAACAAACACGGTCCAGTTTGCACAGCCCAGCCACGGAGATCCGCAGTAACTCTGCAGAGTATTCATACAAATTATCGCACCAGCTGTTTAAAACTTTTGATGACACAGTTGGGGACATTGATGGGTTTTTGCGGGACTTTGAAAGACAATGTCGCCAAGTCCGATTGGACCCTCAGGACTGGGTGCCCATACTGGCGGGGAAACTGACAGGACAGGCGGCGGATGCATACAGGGCAATCCCAGAGGAGTGGAGCTCTGATTACACGGAGATCAAGAGGAGAGTGCTGCACCGCTATGCCATTACCCCGGACACTTATAGGAGGCAATTCAGGGAAAGCAGGCGGCAGCAGAAGGACACCCACACAGAATGGGTACATACCCTGGAAAGAGCTTGCAGAAACTGGATGCAAGGGTGTGGGGTACGGTCTGTGGAGGACTGCTATCAGCAGATTTTGTTAGAACAATTCTTTCATCATGTCACCCCTGAGGTGAGAGACTGGGTTCATGACCATAGCCCCCGCACGGTCACAGAGGCAGCTGAACTCGTGGATCGGTTTGAGGAATCGCTACGTATGGGGCCGCGGGCGGCTACGGTCCATGGGCCAGCGGGGCCAGCAGGGACCAGGATGTTGGGGGGATCCGCAGGCCCCTCCCGTCCCACACATGCCGGTCCATCTAAAGGGCCCTCGGGTCCACCAGCTAGGAACAATACGGGGCCGGAATGTTACTTGTGCCATCAACGAGGGCATCTGCGCCCTAACTGCCCCTTGAACAGGGCTAATAACCGACCCTTAGCAGGACCAGCCCAGTGGGGACCCCCACCAACTCAGACACGGGTGCCACCCCGGACTGTCAATTGCATTAGTACCCCAGAAGAAGAGGAGTATGACTGGCCCGCTCCCAGGGAAATCATACGAGGGAGAGATGATTTTGCTCCCTGGGGACATTACCATGAGGTGGCTCTGGCTCAAGCATCGGGCCTGGACAACAGAAGCCACCACCTGCAGAAAGTTCAAGTGGACGGCTACCCAGCAGAGGGGCTGCGGGACTCAGGAGCCACATTGACCCTGGTACAACCAAGGTGCTTGCAGCACCAGCATCGTACCAACCAAGCTGTGGAAGTGCGAGTGGCCGGAGGAAAGGTCTACCAGCTCCCTACGGCCAGGGTACATTTGGATTGGGGCACCGGACAAGGACATCGAATTGTCGGGGTCATGCCAGGACTCCCGACCGACGTCCTGCTGGGGAATGACCTGGGACGACTGGAGAGCCAGTTCACGTCGGAGGGTCATGTCTAAGATTGCCAGGCTGTCACCCGGGCACAAGCCAGATCAGCAGCAGCGGTGAGTTCGAATGACCCAGCCCCGACTCCCCCTTCAGATCCTGGGGTAACTTAGTGGGCACCCCCGGCCGAGTTTAGGGATGCGCTACAGGCAGATCCCTCGCTATCAGGGTACAGGCGCAGGGCAGACAGTGGGGAGATTAGCCCGAGTGGGGAGAGGGTATATTGGGAAAATGGGCTGCTATATAGAGAGACCGTTTCCACGGGACAGGGTGGGGTGGAAGTAGCCAAAAAGCAGCTGGTAGTACCCGCCCGGTATAGGTCTGCTCTTCTGGCTCTGGCTCACGAGGTCCCTCTAGCTGGGCACCTTGGGGCCAGGCGCACAGAAGAGCGGCTTACTAGGACCTTTTTCTGGCCACAAGTCTCCAGGAGTGTCCATACGTTCTGCCGGACCTGTGACACTTGTCAGCGGGTTGGCAAACGTGGAGATCACCCTAAGGCTCCATTATAGTCCTTACCCATCATAGGGGTTCCCTTCCAGCGGGTAGCGATGGACATAGTGGGTCCCTTGGCTAGGTGCAGCCGCTCAGGGAAGAAATTCATTCTCACGGTGGTAGACTTTGCCACCCGCTACCCTGAAGCCATTGCCTTAGCCAATGTAACCGCAGAGTCCATAGCTGACGCCCTGGTTGCCATTTTCACAAGAGTAGGGTTTCCCCAGGAGATACTGTCAGATAGGGGGACACAGTTCACTTCTGAACTGCTGCAACAAGTGTTGAAGCTCTGCGGGGTAAAAGCGGCTCACACCACTGCTTATCACCCCCAGACTAATGGCCTCTGCGAGTGGTTCAATGGGAACCTCAAGCAGATGCTGCGGGCATTCACAGACTCCTGTAGGGACTGGGAAAAGTATTTGCCCCATCTCCTCTTTGCATACTGAGAGGTGCCTCAGGAGTCCACAGGATTCTCGCCCTTTGAGTTACTATATGGGCGGAGAGTCCGGGGACCCCTGAACATCCTTCGGGAATACTGGGAGGAGAAATGTGAGACGGAGGAAACCCCAGCTGTCACCTATGTACTGGAGCTAAGAGATCGTCTGGAGACCCTGATGGGCATGGCCCGTCAGAATCTCCAGCGGGCTCAAGGCCGTCAGAAGGCATACTATGACCAACAGGCTAGGGTCCGGGAGTTTGTAGTGGGGCAGCAGGTGCTGGCCCTGCGGCCAGTACGCCAGAACAAGCTACAAACTGCTTGGGAAGGCCCCTATCAAGTGGTGGGTCAACAGGGGGAGACCACGTACCTCATAGCCAGGGGACCCCAGCTAAAGGATAGACGGATCTGCCACATAAATGCCCTTAAGGCGTACGAGCAGAGACCAGAAGAGATCATGGCGATATGCACTCCCCCGGCTCAGGAGACAGAAGAATGGAAGATTCACGATTTTCTGTCCGCTGTGCAGGGGGAAGCGTCCGGGGGGTCCCTGTCCCTAGGCAGCCACCTTCCCGCAGACAGACAGGAGCAGCTGCGGGAAATCGTGGAACGATGGCCCGGGTTGTTCTCTCCTTTACCCGGTCGAACTTCCTTGACTGACCACTGGGTGGAGACTGGGGACACAGCCCCGCTTCAGCAACCCACTTACCGGGTACCCGAGGCTGTTAAGTCTCACATTCAGAGGGAGCTTAGGGAGATGCAGGAGCTAGGGGTGATTGAAGCATCGGACAGTCCCTGGGCTTCCCCGGTAGTGCTAGTACCCAAGAAGGACGGCACTACCCGGTTTTGTGTAGATTATAGGCGCCTGAACGAAAAAACAGTTACTGACGCCTACCCCATGCCACGGGTGGATGATCTCCTAGACAGGCTGGCAGCAGCTCGCTATGTCACCACGCTAGACTTAAGCAAGGGCTACTGGCAGATTCCTTTGGCTCCAGAGGCCAGGCGTAAATCAGCCTTCATCACCCCGTTTGGCTTGTACCAATTCATGGTCATGCCATTCGGGATGAAGAATGCACCAGCCACCTTTCAAAGGTTGGTGGACCGCCTGCTCAATGGAGCCCAGGAGTTTGCCTGTGCCTACCTGGATGACATAGCGATCTACATCGAGTCCTGGGAAGATCATCTGCTCCACTTAGCCGCAGTATTAGGGAGGATACACCAGGCAGGCTTAACCATCCGCCCTGACAAATGTCAAGTTGGGAAGGGAGAGGTGCAGTACTTGGGTCACTGGGTGGGCAGCGGGTGCCAGAAACCCGACCCGGCTAAAGTAGAGGCCATAATGACTTGGCTCCAGCCCCAGACTAAAAAACAGGTCTTAGCCTTCCTGGGGACCGCTGGGTATTACAGTCGGTTCGTGCCCCGCTACAGTGATCTGGCCAAGCCCCTGACGGACCTGACTAAGAAAGCCCTGCCCCGAGTAGTGTCCTGGACCCCAGCCTGTGCCCAGCATTAGGAAAAGCTCCTTTTCTTTCTGCTCCGGACTTTAACCGCCCTTTTCTGCTCCACACAGACGCCTCCAATGTCGGCTTGGGAGCAGTATTGAGCCAGGTGGATGAGTCCGGAGAGGAGCATCCCATCGCCTACCAGAGCCGCAAGCTGTTGGACAGGGAAAAAGGGTATGCAGCCATTGAGAAGGAGTGTTTGGCTCTGGTGTGGGCCATCAAGCGGCTTCAGCCCTATTTGTATGGACGGGAGTTCACTGTGATTACGGACCATAACCCCCTGGTTTGGCTGAACAAGACTGCGGGGGATAACGGACGCTTATTACGGTGGAGCCTGGCCTTACAACCGTACACCTTCTCTGTACAATGCCGCTCTGGGAAAAACAATCGGAACGCGGATGGTCTGTCCCAGCAAGAGGACCTGTAAGGGGCAGCCGGGGACACTACCTGGCTGTCTCCCAAGACCTCCTCCAGGGACTACGGAGGTCTTGGGCGCTGAAGGGGGGGGGTGTAACGGGTAGGGACCCGTTACTGGAGCTATACCCAAGAAACTGCCCGGGAAACCGGTTCATGAAGGAGTGGAATTCACGGGAGCACGGGACAGACACTGGGTAATGGGACTCTATGCGGCCGGTCAGCGTCCCATTGAGAAAAATGGAGTTAAAGGGACGCCATAGGATTAACATGGCGAATGGTCGGCCGCCCTCTGATTGGTGGACTGGGGTTTAAAGGGACGCCATAAACTTAACATGGGAAAAAGTCGGCGGCCCAGGGATTGGCTGTAAGGATTCAGCGGCACGGCCTCTGATTGGCTAAAACCTAAAAGCGGAGTTCAGACTCTGGCGTCCCCAAGTCTATTACCCTTTGTCCCTGTCAATCACCCAGCCCCATTGTATGTGTCCCAGAACCATTGTGTCCCCAAAGTGTCCACGACCTTCTTTTGTGTGTATGTTAATAAGTTTACCTGTGTGCTATTGTTAGTGAATTCAGCCTTTTGTCACTGGGATATGATTGAATTAACATAACTTAGTTAACTGTACATAAAAGTGCTGATTTCATGTGAATAAACTGTTCTTTCTGGTTGATAAGAAGCGTGTCTTGTGTCTTCATTGAGAGGTGGTATCAAAGGTCTTCTTGCAACCCCCACCTCTGGCGGAGAAGCGATACGGGAGACCGAGGGTTCTGTCCATCTCTAGCAGCTGCAGGAGCTCACCAGCCCGGTACACGGCCCGAGATCATCCCGGGGAGGTACGAACCCCGTTACAGGTATCATCAGTGTAAAGGTGGTACTGGATCTCAGATGAAGAAACTACCTTTCCCAGAGGGCAAGTGTAGGTTGAAAACAGATGGGGCCCAGAACAGAACCTTGCAGAACATCAAACAACAAGAGATAGAAACAAGACGAAGGAGTAGTAGTGCCTGAAAAAGAAACATTAAAGGAGTAGCCAGAGACAGGAAAAGGACCAGGACAGAGATGAGTAATAGAGCGCAGTGGAGTAGAGTGTTTGGACAAGAAGTGGTTGGTCCACTATGTCAAAAGCAGAGCTGTCCAAAAATATTAGTAATGAGTAGTAGCCCATTGCCCTGACCAAGAGAAATTTGTTGGACACCTTAGTGAGTGCAGATTAGAGCTGAATCCAGATTATAGAGGATCCAAAAGAGAGTGGGAAGTTAGAAAGTTATTCATTCTAGTACACACAATTATCACAAAGAGGTCTGAGGCAAAAGGGAGACAGGATGGCGGTCAGAGAGAGAGGAGGGGTTGAGAGATCAGAGCATGTTTGAAAGCAACTGGAAAAGTGCCAGTGGAGAGGGACAGTTTGAAGATGGAAGTTAGTGCTGGAATAAGCACAGAGGAAAGAGAATGAAGGGACAGGATTAAAAAGGCAGGTGGTAAGGTTGGATGAGGTGCAGAGAGCAGGAAACCTAATTTTCGATTACATTGGTGAATGTACTGAGGATGCTAGTGGAAGTGGGCATGGAATAAAGTTGGGTATAAGGGGGAGGATGTGTGGTGATATCCTGTCCAATAGTGCCCATTTTCTCTTTAAAATATATGGAATTATCTTGGGCAGTGAAATCTGTGGAGGGGATATGTTACATGGGGAAAAGAAAAGAACTGAAGGTACTGCAGAGTCCTTTAGGGTTAGAAGACAAAGAGGAGATGTGAAGGCGAAGTAAGCTTGTTTGACAAGGGACAGGGCAGAACAGTATGAGAGCAGCACACATTTATTGAGCTGGAGGTCTTCAACAAATGAACAAATTCCAAAGAACAAAGCGATTATTACTGCACTTATAATAGATTCCACAATAATAAATCAGATTGCACTCACCCCTTCACTTAAGAGCTCGGTGGGCCCAGTGCTGCTCTTATCAATCGTAGTAAGCAATTTCCAAAAACGAGAGGACAACTAGAGGGGAGCTCTCACAGAACCACCACAGCAAAGTGTAACCACTTGAGATTTTTGCGTAAAACTTTTAGTTTTTATTTCAATGTTTAAAATGATCAAATATGAAGCGACATCCCACATGAGGGGAAATACAAAGTAAGAAACACATCCGCCTAATACATTTCATTCTTACTTTGTGGTGGGTACCGTGAGTGCTCCCCTCCAGTTGTCCTCTGGAAGTTTTCAACAGACTGTGACTTTCTACAAATCCCTCAGTAGTTCGGAAGCACCTCTAAGTATTGGGTCTGTTTTGTGTGCCATGACTATGGCATGGATCATTTGGGGTTGCATAGGGAGGCATAAGCTGATTTGTCGAGAGCAGCTATGAGAGTGAATTGTAGTATGATATGGCCAGGTCTGGGCAGGACAGTGAGAATATGGTAGAGAGGAAAGGTTGTAGAGAAGTGGAATGTTGATGTAAACTAATTGAGATTATGTTTCTGTAAGTGCAGGAGTGTTAAGGTATAGTTAAAGGAACAGGATGTGGGTTTAGGCTGCAGGTTAAAATGTGGTGGTCAGGGAAAGAGAAAGGGGGGTTAGAGGCTTGAGAACGCTAGGTTTAGACAATGACCATCTTGGTAATTGCAAGAGTTGGTCCGGTGGGTGACACCAAAGGAGAAAGTAAAGTTGAGGGGCTTATAAACAGCAATGGTTTCAGGGACATCAATAGGTGTATTGAAGCCACTAAAGAAGAGAGTGGTAATACCAGATGAGAGATTGTAGAGGCCATGCAGAGATGTAATAAATAAGCTGTAGAGGAGCAACCTGAAATGAGTATGGATAGAAAAGGTGGATTTCATGGACTTCAAAGGGCGAAAATGTGAGTGAGAGGACAGGAGGCATATGTTGAAAAGTGCAGCTTGGTGATAAGAGAAGACCAACCCCCCTCCCTGTCTATCACTAGGTCTAGAGGTGTGGTTGAATTGTAATCAGCCAAAATAGAGTACAGCAGAAGAGAAAGTATCAAAGGAAGAAATCTAAGGGAGGAGATGCACTACAGGTGGATGCTGTGGTGACCACATCTCCTTAGGGACGGAGACACACATCCCCATATGCACTAAGAATTAGGGATGCAAGGGGAAGCGGGGGAGATTATCCTCATTAGCATGGAGGGTTATTGAACTGCTGGTGATGTGGAATGAATTACCTCCCTTACACATTGTCAGCAATTCAACAACTCTGAAGTCTCAGTGCATTCTCTCGGTTTCCCCAACGGGGAGTACAGATGATGTGCTCAGACTTCAGCACCACATACAGTGTGTCTGGCGATGTGAGGGCATGTGAATTTGCCAATATGGTGTTCGTACAAACTAATACACTATGTGCAGTAACATGTATTCTATTGCTTTGTGCAGCTATAAATTTCACAGGTAAACAGTGTCTGAATCCTGTAGGTTGTATTCCTGTCTTCCCGAGTCTCCTATCTAGCCGCTCATCTTCTGCTTTTACTACAACTTTTCTACCCCTTTCAGTGACACAGGGGTATGTAATGTACATCCCTATGGCACTAAAGGGGGTTACAGGCGTGCATCTGCTGTCTCTGCTCTTTAGCAGAGACAGCACACTGTCCTCTGGCTTCATAGGAAGCTACAGAGAGAGATCCCAACATCACTAACCTCAGGTTGGGACTGTGAACTCCGACAGCAGAGGCAGCTATTGGAGCTTTGTGCAACAGTCACATTAACATATAAACACACCCATATAAATACGACAATGGCCCACTATCTGATTTGCATTTGAAAATGATAGATATGTTAAGCGGAATGCATGGTGGATACATGGTGATTAGGGCGGATTGAGATATGGTGGTGAAGACATGATTGTGCATACTGGCGATATACCTTCTAAAAGATCCAACACGGCATCACCATCCTGAGCCTCTATCAAACTTTAGTCATCTCCCCCAAGTCTCAGTGACTGCCAAGAGGTTAAGAGTTAGAGAGAAAAATATTGTGAGAGGAGTTTAGTAAACACTGAGCAGGCATTCCAGAGGGCATTATTAAAAGGAGCAGGAAGGATAGGTAGACAGGGAATGTGTTGTTCCTGGTTTAGCTGTACAGGGTATCCTTTTAAAAGGTCACACACAAAAAAGCGTGCGACCACTTGACACAATAACCATGTCGCCTGGATAAAAATGGCAATATGAGAATCTCACACTGCATGACAGCACAAGATTCTCATGTTGCCTACTAAACGGTCGCATACAATAATTATAGAGCCGAGAGCTCCACACTGCTCTACATACCCACCTGGCCCTCCCAGGTTAAACATAGCCATGGTGTCATGTGGCAAGATTAGCACGATGCTCCCCCTTGGAAGAGGTAGGCACATTCATTACCTGTCCCTAGGATCCAGGAAGCCTACATGGTATTTTGATCCCATTGTTATACCTCGCCTCCTCCCTGCCAGATGGCAGGGGCAGCTCCAAGCTCCCCCTCCTGCAGGATGGAGGTCCCAGTGAGGGGCATTGTTTCTATTCCTGGGGTGCCTGCTGTGGTGGCTGCTGTTGCCCTCTCCTGCCTCCGCTCAGCCAGGGCATTCCTAAACTCCAGCAGGACTCAAGCCGCACCCTTTTCCCTATGTGCCCCACTCTCACCCAATAGAACCGTTCTCGGGGCAGCTTCCTCCCCTATCCACTATTGCAGGGGCTTATTGCATTACAGCACTCCTCTCCCATGGCACATCATCGATCCCAGCCTAAAATAATATGAACATTTCTCTGTAACGGCTCTATAATTATTCTATGCGACTATTCAGTAGGCGACATGAGAATCTCACGCTGTTATGAAGTGTGATATTCTCATGTCGCCGTTTTTATCCAGGTGACATGGTTATTGTGTCAAGTGGTTGCACGCTCTTTTGCGTGCAACCTTTTAAAAGTGAACCGCTGTGTAGAATGGATAGGAAGAGAGGATGAAAGGGGGCCCAGGATTTGAAGGAATATCTTCAGCTGCTAGAAGCAGAAGTAATGAATGGTAAAATAGATGAGGGGTGGGATTTAAAGGTGTGTGAATGCTGGTGGGGAATTGAAGTAGATGGGACTTGAGATTGAAGGAAAGGGGACTTCATGACAGCAGGCCTAAGTAGAAGAGAGGAGAGATGGGGCAATCCAGACACAGTGTGAAGAATCAGGTAGAATGGAGGAGGAAGAAACCCTATGAGTAAGCCTTTGTAGCTTCTTCACTCTGAGTACACTATCCTTATTTATGAATGTGCATGAGAAATTCTAAAATGCTATATACCTCTTGATACATTAGTTCTAAACCAGAATTGCTCCACTTTACTTTAAATTTATGCCCCATAGCTTCTAATCATATTGGTCTGCATTATCACATTGGGGTCTTAGGCAGAAAGAAAAACATCAGCAATTCTGGCACAACCAACTGCTCCACATAGGCAGTGTATGTGCAGTTCTCTGGCTACCAGTGGATGTGGGCCTAGGTAATTATCAAACACAATTATATGGTACCTGTTGTCTGATGAGACTAACCCCTTTAAATGCTAACAAGATTTCCAGTGCATTGCTATCCAAACTGTAAGACAACTTTCCAACATCCTAAGAGTTAAATTATTAAGTTTGAGTCTACTGGTATCAACTAGCATTCAAATACATTAGATATTGATACCATACACCTCCTTGCATGTTAGAGAGGCCTTCAACCCATTGTGAAGGGTTATTTTATTATTAGTGTTCTGCTGGGATAACAACTGCAACCAAAGAGTTCCACCATAGCAACACATTTTGCCTTCATTACAGCAGTCTTAAAGTGACAGTAATGTTTCACAAAAACAGCAGCACCAATTAATCTTCGTAGTATTTGAGCCATAAAGAGTGTTATTTCAATACTGTCAGAGTTGTAGATCAAGAGTAATTGAATGATAAAGTTTCCCCCTCCCACCCCTTTTACCTAGTGTAAGCCTCCTCCCCTCAGATGTGGAATCCAGTCCATAGACCAGACAGCGCACAGTAAAGATCAAAATTCTTACTGAGATCAATGAAAACCGTACCCCCCCCCCGCCAGGTTTTTCAGCTTTTCCCTTATCTTAATTGAAGATTGTCCCTCTCTGCAATCTACCTGGACACTCCCTGCTGCTCTAAGCTTAGCAATGTTACATCAGTAGAAGGGGCAGGAGGGGGATACTTTATCATTCAATTACTCTTGAACTACAACTCTGACAGAATTGAAATAACACTCTCCAAAGCCCAAATACCATGATGATTAAGTAAAGCTGCTTTTATTATGAAACATTACTATCCCTTTAATGTCACATACCTCTCTGAGGTACGTACAACAGCAATGAGCAGCACGCCAGTGAGGGAAGAAGTGATGATCCCTAAGGATTGGAGAGTTGTACAGGCAACAGTAAGAGAGTTGGACCGGCTGTAGGAGGAGAAAAGCGCAGTAAGAATGGAAGACAGCCTGAAGAGGCAAAGGCAGCGTGAGGGTAAGAAGACGGCTGTAGGGTGGAGCATTGGGCGGGAAAGACAGGCAGCGGTAGGAGGAGAGAGCGAGGTAGGGGAGGAGAGAGCGAGGGCAGTAGGAGGGGAAGGTAGGCTGCAGAGTAGTGACCTTTATTAGGCAGCAGTGAGAAGAGGGGAGTAGTAAGGGAAAACAGGCAGCAGCAGTAGGAAATGCAGTAGTAGAGACTGGCAATATGTGGGAAAAAACAGGCAGCAGTAGGAGAGCGAGCAATGGAGGAGGGCAGTAGGAGGAGAAGACAGGAGGTAGTGGGAGGAGAGAACAGTGGGAGAGGAGGGCAATAGGCGGGAAGACAGGCACCAGTAGGAGAGAGCGCAACGGGAGAGGAGGACAGTAGGAGGAGAAAGAGGACGGACAGCACTAGGAGGAGAAGGCAAGCTGTAGTAGGAGGAGAGGGCGGTCTCATGACTGTCTCAGGGAGGGGCCGTTTCGGGCAAGACTGACTTACTGGATCGTCCAGAAGGACTGAGAAGTGACAGGCTGACTCTCCGAGGGGAGGACAGACTGAGAGGACTGGCTGTGTATAGGTAAGGGGGGCATACAGTTAGAGGGACATACTGATTCCTAAACCTCTGGAGGGGCAGCACCCACGGGGCTGAAGGGAGGTAGGACCCCGGGCCCTGGCTTGAGAGAATGAGGGGAGGAAAGGGGTGTGCTGTATGGAAGAGGGAGACATGCTGGCAAACATTAACCACTTCACTGCGGTCACTATATTAACCGTTTGCGTGCCAGAGGGTATGCAATGGGTTTCGCCCTCCTCTAGCGTTCATATGATTATACTTGTATCAGGAAAGACTGATCATCTGCTCTACTCTAATTGTTATTATTGTTATGGACCCTATGAGTGCCAGAGAGGTATCCAACTCAATGCGGTGGATATCTCTCTGGCACTCAAAGGGTTAAACAGTGCTTGGTATGGGGGCGGTGCTGAACATCAAAACAGCTCCAAGTGTGTTCTAGTTGCAGAAGTGTTTGTCTTATCTGGTTTGCAGGGTCAGCTAGGAAGATTTATCTTAACTGGAATGGACATAAATCTTACTGGCCCAGCTATTAGAAGCACTAAGGCTACCCCTGTCGTCTAACCCTTTGGGTGCCGGAGGGGCACTCAAAGGGTTAACAATTTGAGTTCCACTGCACTGCACTATCCTTTGACACTCACAGGATTATAGGCAGTAATGCAAATATTCACTTGCTCATCAGAATTATGAGAGTTTGTTGAATTACAACAGTACATCTGCTGTAGGAACTCAATTAGAAATTGATCTGTCAATTGCTGTTCAACTTGTTAAAGTGGAGCAATGATTTAGGAGTAAGTCACACAAACTTTACAAATGACTTACTTTATGGGTACTGGTCCTGTGTCCAGCAGCAAGTTTTATATCTCTATATTTAGTTTCTTGTATTTAGTTGTCTGTATTGAAGTTTGTTTCTAGATAACAACTCATTACCCCTTTAAGTGCCACAGGGGTACGCAGTGCATTGCTTTGCAATGCGTTGCATACCCCTCTGGCACTCAAAGGGTTTTATCAAAGAGTGGGCATTAGCTTGTAACCCTTTGAATTTCAGAAGGGTGTGCAGTCTATTGCTGAATAACACATTGCACATCTCTCTGACACTTATACATTAGCATATTGAAAGAGACTGACGTTTAAACAATTATCCGTGGATTAAAACAGATCAAATGTAAATAGAAATAACTGACTGCTGTTTGAAGGACATTTAAAATAGGTAAGCCTTGATAAAAAAAGATGGTTGCATTAAGGAACAGACTCGGTCCATAGTAGAAGTCTCAGAGGGCTCCTGTTTCCAACCGCTGTTATAGGAATATATCTGTCATGTTCCAGTGGGTTTTTTCCTTGCACTTCTGAGTTTCTACTGTGTCGTCTGCAAAGGGAGTGCGAAGAGCAAAGCTAAAGTGTTCACTCTGTTTAATTGAAAATGTGTGCACCTTACCTGTTGTAAAGTTATTGTTCTTTCTTATGAATAACTTTTTGTGAGTAATTTAAGAAAATTACTATGATTTACTTTTCTTGTTTCTATGGGGGCATACTTAGTAACAAGTCTGGTACTAACTACACTGCCCCAAAATGGCACCTATCTTACATTTGAGGGGGTGTAAGAAAATGTACTCTCTTGGCGAGCAGCTGGCTAGAAGGCCACTTGGATGGGGATCAAAGCCACAGACTTTGCCAAGCTGAGTATGTAGCACCATATACAGCTATGCTTGGGATGGAAATTACTTTCCTAGTAGTCTGTGGGGCTGCCATGGCAGGTAACATCTGACTGTAAACTCTGAGACTGGAAGTCGATGTCAGGGACTGAAGGGGAGTTGTGGGGGCCTGTTTTCAGACCCCAGTTAAGATGCCCCTTTCATCTGTCTGAGCTCACAATTCTGCCCCATTTTCATGGGCATGTTGGGTCCTACAGGAGGAGACTGCCTATCTGAGTGCTAGTTATTGGCCTCTCTCAACAGTTCAGTTATGGTGATCATCTACTGCAAACATGAGCAACCTGTAGGCCTCTAGCTGGTGTTGCACTACAGCCAATTGAGAATGATGATAATTGCAGTCCAGTGACTGCTAGAAAGCTACAAGTTGTCTATATCTGCCCTATGTAATATTATTACTAATTGTAAATAGTCACAGAAATATGATATTATTTATCTAGGGCAGGAGTAGCCATCCTCGGTGCTGGAGAGCTACCAACAGTGCGTGTGTTCAGGATTTCAGCAGTGGTGGATCAATTGAAATAACCGAGCCAGTGATTGTGCCCAAGCAGGGTATTATGAAAATGAGCACTAACAAAGAAAGAGCTTTATAGCTAAAGGAGATCATAATTTTCCTCACTTCTATCCCTTTGATTTCTTATAAGCTCAAGTTTTGTGTTGTGTACTTTAACCCTTCGAGTGCCAGAGGGGTACTCATATCATTACAAAGCAATACGTTGTGCACCACTGTGGCACTCAAGGGGTTAACGTTTAATTTCCCTTATACAGTCCCATCAGCATAGTTGCTATCACTTTCAAAATGAAGGTCAAACATATCACAATTAAGATAAAAACCGAAACAAAAAGGAGAGATAAGTGCAAAAATGCTTCTGAATGCAGACTGTATGGAATTTTATACACATTCCACTCATACTGTAAATTATACTCACAGGATTTACCCTTTGCATGTCAGAGGGGTACGCCACGCATTGCTGTGCAATGTGTTGCATACCCCTCTGGTGCTCGAAGGGTTTAGAGGCTGTACATAGCCTTATATGTGTTACATGTACTATATTCCTCTCTGTGTTATATGTAACACATAAGAAGCTGTGTACAGCTTCTAAAACCTGTGAGTATAATTTATGGTGTGGGTAGCATGTCTAAAATTCTTACGTCTGCAGTAAAAGCATTTTGTTCACTTGTCTCTCTTGATTACCAGAAACAAACACTGCTGGTAGCTCTTGATGGTTACAGCTGGCTACTGTATATTACTGTGTCATAAAAGCAAAATCAACTTAATACAGAATAGAATAAAACTATTGGATGCTGAACAAGTCTCCCAACATATTGGTGACTTGTCTATCACCCAAGGGGTAAACCCTTTTGAGTACTAAAAGCATGTAAAAAAGATAATCTTTATCTGACACCACTTAGTTTTCCACACAACAAATAAGACATGAGCTGCTTAACACATGGCGCAGGAGGCAAATTGTGCCTCCTTTTGTCAGTCCTCAGATTGGGATCACCACTTGTCATGATGTGGACTCAGGGATGTGGCTATCACTGTCTTCTTTCTAACATATCCAGTTCAGCACCCATGGCCATTTCCCAGCAAGCTTTTGTAGTGTTGGCTGTTCACAGGGCCATAAGCACATACAGCAGGGAAGAGCAGGAGCAAGGGTGGGGACAATGAAACTGTTTGCACTCAACTCAATTCATATGAATGGAGAGAGGTGAAAAAACTCAACCCTCTTTCTCTCCATGGATAATCTAGCCATGGTGCCTTGTGGTCAGAGCAGAGACCATAGACTTATCAGAGGACTCACCAATCAGTCAACATGATCACGGGGAGTCAAATGAGTATTACAGACTTTGCCTACAAATTTGTCATGGGGTGACTATGAAATTAACACACTGACAAGTACAGATGAACTTAATATAAAAAACTTTATTAAGTACAATGAAGACAGGTAGTAATGAAACAGACTGGTGGCAACAAATGACAAAAGTAGTTAGGTAATGACACAAAGTGGCAGTAGATGGTAACACCTTCACGAGACCAGGGAGGAACAGTGTTCTCACTTTCCTCACCCTTCACCAGGCAGGTGAGTAGTAATGGAATGGCCCTTGGACTACCAAGTATATGCGAGGACAGTGCGGGTACACCGCATACACGAAATGAATTGCACACCTTCACGAGACCAGGGAGGACTAGTGAACTCACTATTCTCACCCTTCACTAGGTAGATGAGCGATAATGGAAAGGCCCTGGGACTCACACAGGTAGATGGAATAACAGTTTGAGCAATGCTTATGTCTGGATAGTACACCTTCACGAGACCAAGGAGGAACAGTGGACTCCCTTTCCTCACCCTTCACCAGGCAGGTGAACTGTAACGGAATGGCCCTTGGACTTACACGGTAGATGTGAGGGCAGTGCAGAGCACTCCCACACACACAGTCAACAAGAAATGAAAAGAGCGTGCCAATACCCGGACAGGGTATACAATGCTGGTAGTCAAACTGAGGCTCGATAATGCAGCACGCAAAACCGGGAGGGCCACGGTAGGTCAAACACACGGTATGACCAACAAGCACCACTAACGGGAGCGAGCACAGAGCGGAAGGCACAGGCAACATGGAAACCAAACCGAGGCACGGAATGGTAACGGAGCGCAGCAATGGAGAAAGTAACCCAAGAGGCAGCCAATGGTCAGAACCGGATCAAGTAGTCAGAAGTCGCCAGTGGTCGTAGTCGGAGCGGGTAGTCAGACGTAGCCAGGGGTCAGAGCCGGAACGGAATAGTCAGACGTAGCCAAGAGTCAGAACCGGAACGGGTAGTCAGATGTAGCCAGGAGTCAGAACCGGAATGGGTAGTCAGACGTAGCCAGGTAATGCACAGGAACAGTAATGGACCAACACAGCAATAAGCTCAGGTACACCACGAAAGGGCAAAGGTAATGACACAGGTTGAGGTCTAAAAACCCTGATAGGTGGGTGGAGCGATGACCTCACCAATAAATAGACCTATAAGAATAGCGACTCAGTGAGAGCGACAGTTCAGGAAGTAAACAATGTTGCACATAGGCAATACTGCCAGAGGCAATCACGGGCACCGTGATAAAATTGTGACATTCATGCAGAAATCATGATAGTTGCCTGGTGTACAAATTTACTAATGCATCAATTTAGACCTTTCAGTGCAAAGGGCCCAGTCTGAGTCTATGTACAACTCAATTTACAAATAAAAATGTCCTGGTTATGACACTTTCTCCTCTTGTACACGTTTGGACCCCTTTGTCATTTCACTGTCCAAGCAGTGACACGTAGTGCTGTTCTTTTGATCTGAAAGTGCATGCTCTATAATTACTGACTGGGTGCAAAAGACCTAGGAGCCAAACCTGCTCCAGGCATGGCACAACTGTAGATGTACCTAGTTGGTTTCTATTAGCAGAATGGTACATACATATGTATATAGGGGCATAATTGCATTTGTACTTGATCATAAAGGCATACTCTCATATGAGTTCTGCAAGATAGGCAGTTTGCCCATGTTTGTTACAATCGCCTCTGTTTTCTTACAAATTGTATCAATGGCTTTGTACTGACTCATTTGTAAATGACCCAGTACAAAGGTAACTCCATGGAAGTGTGCTGTTTCCGTATGCCTCATTCTGGCAGGCCAGTCATATTGACGTTAATGAGGACCTGCAGCAAATGCCTATTCACATGGGTTAGTGGTGCATTCTGCTCCACGGACTTTATTTATAAAGGCAAAGTGGAGTAATTATAGGGCAAACCATTACTTCCCAATTCAATAGAAACCTTTCTAGCATTCAAGGACATAAAGGGATAGTAATGTATGGAAATACATGTAGCTCCAATTAATGTTCCTATATTATGGGTCATGTAGTACTGTACATAAGTAGTGCTTGACTTGTAGTTCAAAAGTTAATCAGTTTTAAAGTATCCCCCTCCCGTCCCTTTTAACTCTTCAATGTGCCTCCCTGCATACAGTGGATATAAAAAGTCTACACACCCCTGTTAAAATGCCAGGTTCTTGTGATGTTAAAGAATGAGACCAAGATAAATCATGTCAGAACTTTTTCCACCTTTAATGTGACCTATAACGTGAACAATTCAATTGCAAAACAAACTGAAATCTTTGAGGAGGAAAAATAAAAAACTCACAATAACCTGGTTGCATAGTTATGCACACCCTTAAACTAATACTTTGTTGAAGCACCTCTTGATATTATTACAGCAATCAGTCTTTTTTGGTAGGAGATTATTAGCATGGCACATCTTAACGTGGCAATATTTGCCCACTCTTTGCAAAAGCGCTCCAAATCTGTCAGATTGAGAGGACATCTCCTGTGCACAGTCCTCTTCAGATCACCCCACAGATGTTCAACTGGATTCAGGTCTGGGCTCTGGCTGTGCCATTCCAAAACGTTAATCTTCTTCTGGCAAAGTCATGCTTTTGTGGATTTGGATGTGTGCTTTGGGTCGTTGTCGTGCTGAAAGGTGAACTTCATCTTCAGCTTTCTAACGAACGCCTGAAGGTTTTGTGCCAAAATTGCCTGGTATTTGGGACTGTTCATAATTCCCTCCACCCTGTTTAAAGGGATAGTATTACTTCAAAATTACTATCCCTCATATTGTAGCCCTTAATAAACTGAGTTAAATGACACCAGCGGCATCTCTCAGACCTTTATGGTTTAAGAGATAGCCACTTTCAAAGTTTCCTCTCCCCTGCTGTCAGCGTTCTGCTGCCAGCAGGAGAGTCTGGTCTCTGAATCAAGAGGAGGCTCTTCAGCAGAGCCGATATCTCGTTATGGAAGGAAAAATTATTAATTGAAACAGTCTTCTACGTGTGCTTGGTAAGCAAGCACACATATAAGACTGTTTCAATGAATCATTTTTCCTTCCATAACGAGATATCAGCTCTGTTTAAGAGCCTCCGCCTGTCCCGGGACCGGATTCCCCTGCTGGCAGCAGAACGCTGACAGCAAGGGGAGAGGAAACTTTGAAAGTGGCTATCTCTTAAACCATAAAGGTCTGAGAGATGCCGCTGGTGTCATTTAACTCAGTTTATTAAGGGCTACAATATGAGGGATAGTAATTTTGAAGTAATACTATCCCTTTAAGGCCCCAGTTCCAGCTGAAGAAAAACAGCCCCAAAGCATGATGCTTCCACCATCATGTTTCACTGTGGGTATGGTGTTTGTTCTTTGGGTGATGTGCAGTGTTGTTTTTGCACCAAACCTACCTTTTGGAATTATGGGCAAAATGTTTAACCTTGGCTTCATCAGACCATAACACATTTTCTCACGTGCTTTTGGGGGACTTGATGTTTGTTATTGCAAACCTCAGCCGGGCTTGGATGTTTTTCTTTGTAAGAAAAGGCTTCCGTCTTGCCTCCCTACCCCATAGTCCATTCATATGAAGAATACGGGAGATTGTTGTCACATGTAGCACACAGCCAGTACTTGCCGGAAATTCCTGCAGTTCCTTTAATGTTGCAGTAGGCCTCTTGGAAGCCTCCCTGACCAGTTTTCTTCTCGTCTTCTCATCAGTTTTGGAGGGATGTCCAGTTCTTGATAATGTCTCTATTGTGCCATATTTTCTCCGCTTGATGATGACTGTCTTCACTGTGTTCTATGGTATATCTAATGCTTTGGAAATTCTTTTGTACCCTTCTCCTGACATCTTTCAACAATGAGATCCCTCTGATGCTTTGGAAGCTCTCTGCGGACCATGACTTTTGCTCTGAGATGCAACTAAGCAAAAGTCAGGAAAATCCTACTAGAACGGCTAAACTTTATTTGTGATTAATCAGAGTCACTTTAAATGATGGCAGGTGTGTAATGACTTCTATTTAACATGAGATTGAATGTGATTGGTTAATTCTGAACACAGCCACATCCCCAGTTATAAGAGGGTGTGCACGCCTATGCAACCAGGTTATTTTGAGTTTTTAATTTTTTCCCCTCAACAATTTCAGTTTGTTTTGCAATTGAATTGTTCACGTTATAGGTCATATTAAAGGTGGAAAAAGTTCTGACATGATTTATCTTTGTCTCATTCTTTAACATCACAAGAACCTGGCATTTTAACAGGGGTGTGTAGACTTTTTATATCCACTGTATATGCATTGGAAATTTACATCATTTAACTCTGTCTCATCCATCACCAACATACATGCCGAAACCTGGTGGGCAATGCCGCAGAATGGGAGATTACGTACCTAACATATTATGGTCTTGAGGTTGGCTAAAGATCTCAGTAAGCCATATACTGAGGACAAACAAGAAGCACGTTGTAGCTGGAAATTGAAATGAACGCAGACTGGGTCCAGGCAAAGGGGATGAATAAGTGTGATTGCAGTTTCCATGGCCTAAAACTGTGAGTTGAGCATAGCGGCGGAGGAGTGAGAGTACATACATAGACTAATATACGCTGTTATAGTGGTGGTGGCTCAGATGTCTGTATTTTTATATATTAGTGTTGGTCTTAACATTTGTTAACCATTTATTGCATACTCATTATACTGGTGGCTCAAGTGTGTGTACTCTTATATACAAGTGCGGCTCTAAGACTTGATGACTATCTATTGCCCATATAACATACTAATATCGTAGAAGAGAAATAACAGAGAGACTGCTACATTATATCGGTTACAATGCATGTCATTGTCTACTATACCATCCAGCAGCTTCCTGAAAAAAGTAAACAGTTCAGTGGAATGAAGCAATCTAGCTTATCAGTGGAATTTTAAGACTTAACCTTTATTAAAATATTTAAAAGTACATACAGTAAATCATATATAAATTCGCAATTTCAAATAAAAAATATAATTAAAATGATGATGGCAAATCATTCATGTCCAGTCAAATCTAGTTACAAATACAGGCTGGACCATATCTAACATCCACCCCTAAATGTGTGTCATGCTCAAGCGCACTAGAATCAATGCTAGGTATCAATGACTGAAATGGAGTGAATAGGGATACTATAGACAGAGAATCCCCCTAAATAAAACAACATAAGTATATGCGATGCATTAGAGCTTACCCTGGGTGATAGACTGTAGAAGCATCAGAGCTCCCAGGAACACCGATCACCTTGTGGTATACAAAGTATCAGACAGTGCCGTAGTAACACAAAATTAGTCCTCATTCAGAGGAAATATAGCGTTACATTCAAGTGTTTCCTGGGCGGTAGGCTGTAGAAGCCTCAGAACTCCCAGGAACACCAATCATGTCGCCGTATGCAGTGTGACAGATGTCACCGGTACCTAAAGATATACAAGTTTATTCAATAAAGATATTAGAAGAGATGCATAAGAATCTACTCCCTAGTCACCATAGGCTAGTATTACGGCACCAAGTCACCGCTGTTAGAAGTTACCAGGGATCAGATAGCATATATCCTTAATTAGTCAACTATAAATCAGTCTGATTAGTCAGACACTTGATGTATTCAATATCTATTCAGCTAATGCCAACGAATCAATGCAGAGGGTCCCTATTCTAGTTCCCTGGTGGCCGTCTAAATCAAGGTGCTTGCACAATTCAGACTGCATAAAGTTGTAAAGTAACGCTGTAATTACGGGACTGGTATTAGTAATGGGAGACACAACATATAGGTGATCCCCAATGCATTTTGCCGCATGAATGCAGTTTCATCAGGGAGCTTATACCATATAACATACTGTTAGACGTTAAAGAGATAATTTGAGGTGTGTGTGTGTGTGTGTGTATATATATATATATATATATATATATATATATATAATACAGCTAGTTGTCATCCACAATAATTTTATGATATTTGCATGTTTCTATGAATAATGGGATATTTGTCTGACAAGCAAGAAGTTGTGGGTGAGTTTAAATTTAAGTGGTCCCTTTATATTTTTAACCGAAGTTGCCAATTTTTTGTAATATCGGACTATATACACATTATTTATATCAGTACTTTCTTATATGCCTGATTCATTTATATATTTTTTATTTATTTAGTGGGGTACTATTTGAGATTCACAGGGCGGTAGAGCAGGTGAGTTTGTCATTTGGGAACTCGCTCTGCATCTTGATTTTATTCATTTTTTTTGTATCACTTTTTTATTTGTTTTTGATTTTGTTTGGGTAATTTCTTTGATTCTGTGCGGAATTCCAAATATGAGGTATATTGGTTTGAGCTAACAGTCTGATATACTGTGGATGGCTATGATGACTGCAGCAAATATTGGAATTGAATTGTAGCATCTTTTACACTCTTGGATTTAGTGCAATTTATCATTATCCCACTATTACAGATACGTTGGTTGTCTTTTATATTATCTTAAAAAAAAAAAAATAAAAAAAAAAAAATATATATATATATATATATATATATATATATATATATATGTGTTATTTTATTATATGGGAATTTTTATATAAATATTGTGTACATTGATGCATGATTCATGGTATGTATATTCATATTTAAACATAAAAATTTATAAGAGTTCTTGTGGCTAGATTATATTTTAGATTATATTTATTGGTAGTTTATTTTTAATTGCATTTTTTATATTAGATTTTGACTGGGATCAGACTATATTTTGTGCCACAATTATAGGTGTTTTATTCATGTTTGTACTACTATTATAGGTGTACTAATATTTGCAGATGTGTACGACTTGATTTTAAGTATCACAAGACAAATAGAGACTTTTTAGAGGTTGGCATGGGGTACAAAGAATGTAAGGGTTTATAAACCTAGATAAATTAGATATAATCGATTAACCCCAGCGCTCCAATGTACATAAATCTTTAGGGCAGAATTATAATTATTCTTAGATCTGTTCCCATCTAACGTCAGAGGTATATATGAAAATATCAATTCAACATAAACAACACAGTGCAAAAGTGATTCACATTAATATGACTACAATATTTGAGTGCACCAATTTATCTTATTCTCTTCCTCAAAAGAGACTATAAATAAACAATCCAATAATGCATAAACAAATAAATATCACTCACGTATGATGTCTTGCGCTATTAGTATAACTTCAAATGCTGGAGTATAAAACTTCATATATCCAATCGTACTTGTTCGGGATATAGATTCAGTTTGGACATAAAAAGGAGAAATAATCTGCTTTCATACAAGAAACAATAAAATAAAAGTCCAAGTTTAACAAGACTTCCACATTTGTAGGGAGTAGTTGCCTTCAGGTATTTATTCCCCAATATATTTATTTTCAGTCTATAAATCAACGTAATGGTTCATCCACTATTTATGGGAATTTGCTCTTTAAGTGTATTCTTTTTAAGGGATATAACAAATAATCATATTACTGTACGTATTTCAATCTCTGTTCTTTTAAGGCGATCCTCCGATCGTGGGGATATCTATGTGGCAACTATAGACGCTGGCCATTTATGCTACTTTTAGAACAGATAGTATATTGTGGAAATATATTCTGTATTTAATTATACTAAATTTATTTGTTTTATTTCATTTTTTTTTATAATCCTTTATAAGAATTTTAACTGACGGGTCCTGGAGATATTGCTATTAATGGGACAGTAAAGTTAAGGATTTTACACAGACACGGTATCCAAAACCTTAATCTTGTATCCAGATTGAGAGCTGACCGAGTGAGGGCGGTTAGAAGAATCCCTCATATGCTTTTAAGTCCTGGGAAAACGACTACAACTTCCCAGGCAGAATCGCTAATGTGAGTATACCGTGATTCACATACACGCTGAGGACAGTGGGAATTGAAGTCCATTGTGGCTGAGTGCGGACAACCTATAACAACCCCGCACATGCGATTAGCTTGTCTGACTGTGTGTCATTCAAGCAATATCGCAATTGAGTGAGTACATTTTGGTTCGCATAAGATCCTTTAACCCCTTAACGACATGTGACATACTATGACCGTCACGGCCCTTGAAATACTCAAGGACCGATGACAGTCATAGTATGTCACGTACTTTTTACTTACAGCGCTCTACCGGGAGCGCTGTAAGTAAAAATAGGGCCTGAAATTGACCGCTCCAAGATCGGAGCGATCTCTATCAGGCCCCATAATGACGCGCCGATACACGCGACAGGTCACGTGTACCGGCGCGTCCAAGTGCTCCTATGCGGTCATTATGGGACGGAAATGTCCCAGGACCGCCGGTTCTTAAGGGGTTAAAAAGAATACACTTAAAGAGCCAATTCCTATAAATAGTGGATGAACCATTACGTTGATTTATAGACTGATGGGAACAGATTTATAATTATTCTGCCCTAAAGATTTATGTACATTGGAGAGCTGGGGTTATATTTGCTAAGGGTGTCTGTGATAGCAGGCAACTACTACGGCAGCTCCATTTGATACATTTTATTAGCTGGTGCTCTAGATATACTTTGTTTCTCTAGATAAATTAGATGTTTGTGTTCCTACAAGTACTCCAAGCTCCTTCAATTGAAAGCCTCCTAATAGAGCAGTGTAACAAATCTGCTGGTCCCGGTCACAAATCATTTGGATATTTATGGATTACTGCATTTCCATGCCTAGCATATGGTAGACAGAGAAATATGATACGTTATGCACTGGAGACCTTTGCAGCACCTGAATCTCCATTTTGCCTCAAAAGGATTTTTTGTATGTAACATATTGCGCAATTATAATGTTCTAGAATTAGTACTTTTGTACTTATACATATGCATGTGGCCCAGAGTAGCTGTGATTTGGATCAGTGCTCAGGGGCGCAACTGTAAACAAAAGTTCAGATGGCCTGTAGGTTTCATTTTATACTCCCGAGAGGAACTGAAAGTGCCTTCTTCATTACATTCTGAATGGAACATTCAGTGTTGCAAAATAGACTGGCAATTTTTAAAGAAACAACCAGTTTTAACAGAAAAAATCTATATATGTGATAGGGCTTTTTCTCTGATGAGTACAACACTGGGAGTTATTCCATTCACGTTTGGTTACATTATTAACACTTTGAGCTCCAGAGGAGTATGCAACGTGTTGCAAAGCAGTGAGTTGCATACCTCTCTGGCAATCAAAGGGTCAAACTGCAATTTTCTAGTGTGCTTGCCTGGTGGTGCTGTTCCTAACAATTGCTATGCATAGCTGTAGCGTATGACTCAAGCTCTCCCATAGAAATGCAGTTCACCAGTTGGTCCTATTGTGAAGTATTATTTAACCCACTAAGGCATCCAACACATTGCATCACGGTTTGCTAGATACCTCTCTGGCACTTGGTGTTAAAAAATATGTTTGTGCTATAATAACTTTTAAATGAAAAATCTTGTAGCAGTGGGATGGTCTTTGTCATCAAGAGAGGTTTTATACTTTTTATGTTTTTGTCTTAAAAAATGGCCTACTTTTAACCCCTTAACATCTAGTGACGTGCCAGGACCATCATCAGTGAATGTGCTTTAACCCCTTAAGGACCAGGAGTCCCGGGGTGTGTGGTACTTTAACCCCTTAACGACAAATGACTTACCAGGTACGTCCCGCAGAAACTGTCACTTAATGACAATGGACGTACCTGGTAAGTCATCTGGTAAACGGAGCGCTGGAAGCGATCGTGATCGCTTCCAGCCGCTCTAACAGTATTGCAGGAATGCCTTGATGTTGAGGCATCCTGCAATACTTTGTTTAATGCCATCCGTGTTCGTGATCGCTCCCGGTGAGCGATCACTTCCGGGTTGGTACACGTGACGCACCGGGAGTTAAAGCAGAGCATCGGAAGCCATCGGCAATGCTTCCGATGCTCTGCAACAAGTGCTGAGTGCCTCGAGGGGTCGAGGCACTCAGCTAAAGTTGTATAAAAAAAAAAAAAAAAAAAAAAAAAAAAATTAACCCCTTGAGTGCCAGAGGGGTATGCAACGCATTGCTTTGCAATGCGTTGCGTACCCCTATGGCAGTCAAAGGGTTAATTGCAGGTCCTGTGGTGGCCAATATGGCACTGCCCTTCTTAGGGCTAAAGTTATAATAATAATAATAATAAAATAAATATTAAATATAAATGTATATATGGTGGGCAAAATGGTGCTGCCCTTCTAAGGGCAGTGGCCTCATGGGGCTTCTGGGGGTGTTCCTAGCTTGCCTCATCATAGAGGCAGGCTAGCAACATCCAATCAGAAATTGCCCCAATAATACCAGTGATCATAACAATGATCACCATTTGCCTGGTCAGGTCAATATTTGTAAATGTTGACTCTGACCACCCTGGATCTTCCTCCCTCTCCTCACTTGTGTTTTAGTGAGAGAGGGAGACAGATCTGTATTAGAGTGAGAGTTTTAGGCAGTTATTGTATTAATTTCTGTATTGTGAGACCCAAAGGCTCTTTTCAGAGCCATTTACCCTGTCCTTTCCCTGTATTAACCCTTTCCCTGCCACTGATCACTGCATAAGCAGTGATCTTCCACAGCAGCACTTTTTTGCTGTCTGTGCATTTTTTAGGGGTTATTTTTTTTTAATTTAATTGAATTGTGAGACCCAAAGGCTCTTTTAAGAGCCATTAACCCGTTCTTTGCTGTCCTTTTAAAACGTGATAGCGAGAAGTACGTCAGGATCAGCCTGCTATAGATCACTGCTTGGGCATTGCTCTATTAGTTATAGTAATGTCGCAGCGTTTTTATACCGCTGAGGAGGCTTATGCCATCCTTGCCTCCGATTCTGAGGCCACTGATTCAGGCTCCGACTTTGACCCTGGTCAGTGCTCAGATACATCATCTAATGACGTACCTGTGGTTGCTAGGCCCCCCGCCAGAAGGAGACGTGTTGCTCTAGCTGAAGAGGAGTGGGTAGCGCCTAATCTCCAAAGGCCAGATATCCCACCTTTCACTGCAGATCCTGGCATCAACCTTGATGTCACAGGATTTACCACCCTGCAGTTTATAGAGCTCTTTTTAGGGGATGATGTCTTGGGTGAAATTGTCTCCCAAACAAATTTATATGCCCAGCAGTACCGTACTGCTAAGCCACAAACTTTTTGGGCAAAGCAGCCATGGGCCCCCATTGATGTGCCAGACTTTCGCAAATTCTGGGCACTTACGATGCTGATGGGCATCATCAAGAAGCCCTCCATCCGCTCATACTGGAGCACTAGCCCCATCTGCTGTACCCCCATTTACGCCCAGTGTATGTCTAGGCAGAGGTATGAAATGATACTTCATTTCATGCACTTCACTGACAACAGCCTGTGCCCCCCTAGGGATCTCCCCCAGTTTGACAGACTGTATAAGATCCGCCCCCTGATTACCCACTTCGCTGCCAGGTTTGCAGAGGCTTATACACCTAGAAGGGATATCTGCGTGGATGAATCCCTGATGAAATATAAGGGAAGGTTGGGATTCAAGCAGTATATTCCTTCCAAGCGCTCCAGGTATGGAGTAAAAGTGTATAAGCTCTGTGAGAGCGAGAGTGGGTATACTCAGGCCTTCCGGGTGTACGAGGGAAAGGATTGCCACCTTGACCCTCCAGGTTGCCCAGAACATCTGGGAACCAGTGGCAAGATTGTCTGGGATCTAATTCTCCCCCTGTTGAACAAAGGGTACCACTTGTATCTTGACAATTTTTATACAAGTGTCCCTTTGTTCAAGCTGCTGTATTGTTTTGAAACAGCAGCTTGCGGTACGATTCGCAAAAACCGCGTAGGATTCCCAGAACAACTGGCACGCACTCAGCTACGAAGGGGGGAGACCTCAGCTCTGCGCCAAGAGGAGCTCTTGGCAGTCAAATACAGAGACAAGAAGGATGTATGTCTTCTCACCACCATCCACACTGAGAGGACTGTGGAGGTCTCTGTACGTGGCAGAGCTGAGGTCACAAACAAGCCAGTGTGCATCAAGGCCTATAACCGGCATATGGGTGGGGTTGATCTGGCAGATCAGCTGCTACAGCCCTACCTAATTATGCGGAAGACAAGGGCCTGGTACAAAAAGGTTGCAATTTATCTTATGCAAATTGCAACCTACAACGCGTTTATACTGTACAAAAAAGCAAACCCCGGAATGAAACTGACTTTTTTACAGTTTCAGCTCCAGGTCATTTCGGGGATTTTGTACCAAGATGCACCTGCTCCCCGGGCGGTGATGGAGGAAAGCAGAGTTGGGGCTACCCACTTTATTTTTAAAATTCCCCCTACTATGACACAGCAGAAACCCCAAAAAAGGTGCAGAGTCTGTTTTAAGAGGGGGCAAAGAAAGGAAACCACATTCTACTGTCCTGATTGCCCTGGACAACCTGGACTCTGCATTGGGGACTGCTTCAAACGCTACCATACTCTGGTCCACTTTTAAATTTTTTTTTTTTTTTGTTGTTTTTTTTTTTTTATTTTATTTTACTGTTCTGGAGACTTTTACATGTAACTGCTACATTTTTATAAGCAGGTTCTAAAATTGGTTCTGTATTTTACCAAAACCTCTGTCAAACCTATGCATGGGGGGCATGGGTGTACTCAGAAAACCTTGCAGAAAACAACCTGGGGTGTTTATTTGGAGTAAACTACAACAGTCTCTCCAAAATCACAGTCAAAAAGAAATGTGTGTGCAAAAATGAACATTGAAAAATTACCAGCACACACTTTCTCCAATTTTTTTGGCTAAGACAGTTACATCAAAGGCATCAAAACACTCCATTTACAATACCTTGGGGTGTCAACTTTTCAAATACATACACATTCATGGCAATAAATAACACTGGGGTATGCAATAGGCCCCAAACTAATGATAGTCCTATCAGAAGAAATACTCTCAATTTCAATTCACATGACATGTCCTACAATTGTAACTGAACCTTCCCAAAATCCTGGCAAACCTATGAATGGGGGGCATGGGTGTACTCAGAAGGCCTTGCAGAAAACAACCTGGGGTGTTTTCTTACAGTATCCTACAGCAGTGTCTCCAAAATAACAGTCAAAAAGAAATGTGTGTGTAAAAATAAAAAATTACCATTCTACACTTTCTCCAATTTTTTTAGATATGACAGTTGCATCAAAGGCATCAAAACACTCCATATACAATACCTTGGGGTGTCAACTTTTCAAATATATGCAGATTCATGGAAATAAAATAAATTGGGATATGTAAAAAGGTCCCAAAAGAGAAAATAGGCAAAGAAGATATGTCAAATTGGAAAAATGACAAGCACATGTCAGAGGTTTGACATTGCACCTCCTCCAACAACCAAACAAACCTATACATGGGTGGTATCACTGTACTCGGGAGATGATGCTGAACACATATTGGGGTGTTGTTTGGCAGTAACATATAACAGTTTCTGTGAATTCATGCATGAAGTACAATGTATGTGAAAAATAACACAAAAAAATTGCTACCCAAAAGTTTGGCAAATGCTGGTTGCAGAATTAGTGCGTGGAAAGTGTAAAAATACTACCATTTGAAATACCCTAGGGTGTCTACCTTTCAAAAATATATGGTTTGATGGGGGCAAATTACATTGGCCGGCTTCAAAAATGTCCCAAATAGGACATGGGTGCATGTTGACCAGATGTCAAAATTCCAAGTTGGAAAACTAAAAATGTGCACCTCCCAAATAAGGCCTTTTAGACCCCAAAGACCCCGATAAACCTATACATGGGTGGTATCACTGTACTCGGGAGATGGTGCTGAACACATATTGGGTGTTGTATGTCAGTAACACTTTAAATTCTTAGTGAATGTATTCCTAAATTGCAACCTGTGTTAAAAAATTCACCAAAAAAAATGTTTCTCTTCAAAATTTGACATAGATTGGTGTTAAAATGGTTACATGAAAAGAGTCAGAATACCCCAGGTTTAGTACCTTTGGTTGTCTACTTTTAAAACATATAAACATATGGGGGGTTATTCAGTGATTCATGACAGATATCAATGTTACAATGTCATTATCGCTAATTTTGAAAAAAATGGTTTTGAAATAGCAAAGTGCTACTTGTACTTTTTGCCCTATAACTTGCAAAAAAAGCAAATAACATGTAAACATTGGGTATTTCTAAACTCAGAACAAATATTAGGATATATTTAAGAGCTTTTTTTAATTACCTAGATAAGTAAAAGATTTTTCAAGTAAAAGTCATGAATAGTGATTTTTATTTACAATTTTTAATATATTTTATTATTTTTTTTAAATAGATTACATGATATGTTGAAAATAATGACATCTTAAGAAAGCCCTGCTTATAGCAAGAAAAACAATATATAATATGTGTGGGTACAATAAATGAGAGAGAGGAAAATTACAGCTAAATACAAACACTGCAGAAATGCAAAAACAGCCATTGTCACTAAGGGTACAAAATTTGTAAAACAGTCCGGTCACTAAGGGGTTAAGGACCAGATAAGGAAGTCGACGTGCCACCCCACATGACTGATCACGTGTGCTGGCATGCCGAAAGAGGGACTGAAAGAGATTGCTCCGGTCTTGGAGAGATCAACTTCAGTCCCCGATATTACTCACTGCTCTTCTGCAGGAGCGTTGTGAGTAAAAGTACGTGACGTGCCAGGACCGTCGCTGGTCCTTAAGTGCTGGACCAGCATGATGGTCCGGGTACGTCATAGGACGTGAAGTGGTTAAGTACTGGTGATGGTCCTGGAACATCATGGAATTCTGAGATTGCAGAGCGGCTGAACGCCGCTCTAATATCCCAGAATGCATTGTGAAAAGAGTGCCAATGGTCCTCTAGAGCTGCCCACTCCTGGACGGCTCAGCTGTTAAAATATTAAAACCCTTCGAATGCCTGATGGAATCCAATGCACTCCAAGGGATAACAACATGGAAGCCAGGGATTAAAAGCCTGATTTAAATCAGTGGGAGTTTTGGGAACTTTAATTTGTTGTAGCAACAGGTTTTCCATTGACTTTGGTCTTTACCATAGGATGGGCCACTAATGGGACCTCCCAGGGGCAATGTGTCCCTGCAACTTTCCTTTGAAATGCTGGAAAATATGAACATCCAATATCATGTATCAATTTTTTATCAAAGTATTAACCATGTTACTTTTACATCTGTCAATGTCAGAACATTGGACATGAATGCAATTCCTTGCTGAAACAGGTGCTGTAATCACTTTCATTGTCCTCAGCCTGCCTAATGCAAGTTTGGTAAGCTACATTACTTACCCCAAAAATTCTCCTCTTAAAGCCACTTGCAACAAAGGGAAGTCAGTGGGACTGTCTATAGTAATTTCCAGGGCTGGATTTCCCAATAGACAGAGTAGGCAACTACCTAGAGTGCCACATTTAGAGAGGTGTTTCAGCTGTGCAGACCACACACATATTTGGAATTGTGGGTGTGGCCAGTGCAATCACAATGTTCATGCACCAGTTTTATATGCCTTTACAGAATATTATTTAACCTCTTGTGTGTCATACAAGAAATGCTTTGGAGCTCTCTATAGCAACGAAGGGGTTAAAACTTTTTTTAATCCTTGCTTGTTATAAGTGAAGGGTATTTTCTATGTAAGGAATTAGTGGATGGGACAGGGGAGTGGTCATATGAGGACTGGGGTGTGACCATGGGTGGAGCTAAGGGCACCTAGAGTGCCTTGCCTAAGAACACCTGGGATTTAAATCCAGCCCTGGTCATTTTGGTGTGTTCCTTTCCTCTAATATTGCCCTACTTAGAGAGAAACTCTTTAAGTGCCCTGCAGCCCAGCATCCATGGGTTAAAAGCCCCATTTAGATCAACAGGTCCCCTATGATACAGATGGTTTACAGCAGAATTGCTTGTATTGGACATGACATAGAGGAAATAGTGTAACTTTATGCTACTTTCCTGGACCTGCTATAGGTCAGGTGTAAGGGGCTTGTGGGCATTAACCCTTTGAATGCCATAGGGGTATGCAACGCATTGCGTACCCATCTGGCACACAAAAAGTTAAGATCTAAACAATGGCTGAGTATCTACTTTAGTATTCATTAATCTTCTACTGCCAGCGACTTGTGTTAAGGACCGGTGATGGTCCTGGCACATCATGACTGTTGTGATTGCAGTGTGCCTTCGGGAGCACTATGATCACTACGGGAGACTGAAACTGGCTGATCCAAGACAGGTGCAGTCAGTTCCAGAATCTCTCCAGGTGAGCCGGTACAAGCGATGGCTCACAGCTACGCTTGCAGATTTGGATATTCACTCCATGACCTTTATATAAGAGAAATGTAAAACATATATATTTTTTTTGTCCTTTAACCCTTAAAGGTTCAGAGGGATGTGCAATGCATTTCAAAGCAATTCATTTCATACCCCTTTAGTCCTTAAAAGCGTAACCCTTTCAGCAGCAGTGGCGGTGTGCAGCACATTGCTCTGCAATACACTGCATATCCCTCTAGTGCTGAAAATGATAGTAATGGAAATGAACAATCAAATTCATTCCGTCTCTCTTTTGAGATTCTGAATTTTGACTGTTTGTAAACTCGACCATGATGATCCTCTGCTACAATGTATACCCTAATCAGGATGATAAGGATTTTCTTGTCCATGTATCCAGGACACACTTAAAGGATGTTTGTGTCTCTTTGAAGGGATTAAGCTGTCAGTATCATATTATGGGCTGCTCTGCCACTTCTTAGTGCTCCTCTACCGAAATAGTGCGGCACGTGTCTGATCCTCTCAGTGGGATAATCAGCCTGATTCCAGAAGGGTTTGTAGACTGGTAACAAAAGGATCACACACCATCAGCTGTACTGTGTATTGTTATGTGCTTGTGGCATATTGTAAGTGCACTTTATAGGGAATCAAAAGCCTTTTACAATGCAAACCAGTTCTAGTACTTAACACTTTGAGTGACAGAAGAATTTTTATTTAAATAAAATACTTTATGGGAGAGCTTAAATCTAAATACTTTAAGGAACTGTGGGGTGTACAACACATTAACATGCACATCACTCTGGTCCTTAAAGGGTTAAGCTACATAGTGGTAAGTGGTAAGAACAGCACTACCTTGTGATGACAATATAAAACTGCAGTTAAATATGTTTGAGCTGTAAGTTTTTAATAAAGGACATTCAGCATAAGGAAAACATTCCTTTACAATATATATATATATATATATATATATATATATATATATATATATATATATATGATTGTCATAGTGAAACAGTGCTTCTTCTTTAAGTATGTTGTCATATCCTTCAAGGGACACAAACTATTAAAAAAATGCAGTCAGGCTGTATGAATTTTTTGCATGTAAATATCATGCAGTTCAAGCTAAACTTTGTAAAATATTGCATTTTATTCTGGATCCCTAATACAAGGGTGGAGATATCCCTGGAACCCGAGGGACCAGGCTCCTAATTTATTGTCGCTGTCGTTTAACCCTTTGAGTGCCAGAGAGGTATCCATCAATGTAATGCGTTGGATGCCTCATTGGCATTCAAAGGAATAAAATTTGGAGATATTTTAAACACAACAATATACGAGCACCCCTTCACTGGTTCCTAAGGATATTCCATATTGCCCATCCATGCTGATGTCTAATTTTAAAGGGATAGTAATACTTGCAAATTACTAATCCACATATTGTAGCTTTGTTAAAAAGAAACTTATTGCCCCCAGTGCCCCCCTTATGGTTTGAGAGATGATAGTGCTCAAAGTTCCCCCTTCCCTGAAGTCAGCATTGTAGCTGACTGCAGGGATATCCAGTATTACTTGCATCAGGCGGCTCTGCAGCATTGCCGAGATTGTGTTAGTAAAAAAGAAATCTTTCACTAAAACGGTCTTCTACGTGTGCTTGCAAACCAAGCACACATAGAAGACCGTTTCAGTGAAAGAATTTTGTTTTTTATAAACTCGATCTCGGCTCAGCTGCAGAGCCGCCTGATGCACATAAGACTGTCGTACGACAGCTTCCCCTGCAGTCAGCGTTCAGTCAGGGAAGGGGGAGGGAGGGGGGAACTTTGAACGTTATCATCTCTAAAACCATAAGGGTTTGAGAGATGACAATGGGGGCAATAAGTTTCTTTTTAACAAAGCTACAATATGGGGATTAGTAATTCGCAAGTATTACTATCCCTTTAAATCTGTTTTCCTGATGAATTTGTAAAATATTTGATCCTGTTCTGTAAAGCCCCTGAATGATTATTTTGCTTTGTTCAGCTTGTAATGAATGACATAAAACAATATAGGTAGATTAATAGCCACCATGTTCCAATCAGAAAAACTGTTACGTAACCACTGACTGTTTAAAGGGATAATAAAAGCAGCTCTAATTAATCATCATAGTATTTGGACTTTGGAGAGTGTTATTTCAATTCTGTCAGAGTTGTAGTTCAAGAGTAATTCAATGACAAAGTATCCCCCTCCCGCCCCTTTTACTGATGTAACATTGCTCAGCCAGAGCAGAAGGGAGGTGCCCAGGTAGATTGCAGAGAGGGACAATCTTCAATTAAGATAAGGGAAAAAGCTGAAAAACTTGTCAAGGGGGGCAGGGCTTTCATTGTTCTCCTAGGAAGAAGATTGTCCCCTGCTGTTATCTGTCTTGGTCTATGGACTGCATTCCACATCTGAGAAGAGATGGCTTACACTAGGTAAAAGGGGCGGGAGGGGAAACTTTGCTTGTGAATTTCTCTCCAACCATAAAGGTTTGAGAGATAAGACTTATATCGTTCTTCATGTTTTTTTAATGCCTACAAAATAAAATAAAGAAAAAACGAAGTCTTAGGCTGGTGTGGAAAATGCTGTAAAGTAAGAATGCTTTCAAAAATAGACATGTTAATTTATTTTTATAAGTGAACAAAATGCATAATGAGTGAACAGAAGAAATGTCTAAATTAAATTTGGTATAGACTCTTGGTGTTGGATATGAACGCCTTTCACTAGTCTCTGTGGAAGCCAAGCATGCAGCTAAGGAGACTGAATCATGAGACTCCAGATAAGGCCGGACCAGAAAGGGAGCACTAGGGAACTGGTTTAAGCTCCTCAGCTGCTCTGACAGAACTCACAATGCAGCCCCGACTTCATTGGAAGGCTTGTCCCTGTGCAGCAGATCTACAGATAGGATGCTAGCCATGTCATAGCTGCCCTTTAACCCCTTAACGACCGGCCAATCTGTGTGGCGCGGTCACTGAACAACTTTACTTTCCTGTTCCGGACTCCCCGTTCAGCGTGCAGCCGCTGGGGGAGCCCAGAATTCCATGACGGTCATAGTACGTCATGGGTCGTTAACTCAGATCGACCCATGACGTACTATGACCATCAAGGGTCGTTAAGGGGTTAAATATTTCAGTGTCAGATGGGTGTACAGTTTAAATGGTTTGCACCTCACTCCAGTGCTCAGAAGGTTAAAACATCAAGGACTCTATTCAATAAGCTAAAGAGCTGTAAACTGGAGCAAACTACCTACACGATAGAAAGGGAGGTCTTATTTCCCCCTAAGTGGTGCTTAAGGGGTTAAAAGCTCCATTTAGACCAGTGTAAGTTTAGAGAAATGGTAATCCCCACTTTTTTTTTTTTTTATCGGACAGCTCATGTAAAATAATGGACATATTTCCACTACGCAGTAAGTTGCATGTAATCTATTCAGACTGACGCATCTTCTTGGATGTGATTCTTCTCCCACTTATTCCTGCAACTGCTTCTCTCCATAAATCTGCTATTGTGGCGTGGCTAGTGGCCCCATTCAGCTCACATTCCTTCAGGCATATAAACATGTGTGGGCTTTTCTTTCATGCATAGTTTTCATATCCTCTATTCGTTTTTTAATTGATGCACTTGACCACAACACTGAGAGTCCTATTCATGTTGGTGTTAAGCTATATTGCAAGTTCGGGAATAATCTGCAACTTTATTTGAGTGACTATGGGCTTTCGTGTAATTTTAAGAAAACAGCTTTTTAAAAATACAACAAGAAAACAGCTTTTTAAAAATACAACACTAAAACAATTGTGATTTATAATTGCACTTTAACTAGTGAATTACGTAGGAAAAATGCTTGTGGGCAAATTTATCAAACAGGTCATTGTTATTTACTGCCATGGAAAAGACAACGAGGCTGATGTATTAAGCATAAGTGGTCCAATTCTGGGATGAACCAAGTGCACCATTGGGGTTAAATAAATTCCATCTCATGTATATGGGTATTTTAACCCTTGAATGCTAGAGTGGAGACATCTCTCGCATTCAAAAGGTTAACCTTTTGAGTGCCAGAGGGGAACGCAATGCATTGAGTTGCATACCCGTTTGGCACTCAAAGGGTTAAAAGCTCCATTTATATCCATGGGAATTATGTGTTTGTTATGGCGCAGTTTGTGTTGCCCAAAATAACTCCACTTTCTTTTTTAGTACATCAGTCTCAGTGTTTATGGTCCATGTTTATATCCTATTTATGGTCTTGCCTGAATCTTAGTAATTTAAAAAACTGATCAAGATGTAACCAGAAAGTACGTCTGCAGCCATAACGTGTAACTGGGATGTTTATCACCTAGACCAGAGGTAGACAAGCTTTGGCTATCCAGCTGCTGGGTACTCCCTTCATCTCCAACCACATTAGGATTAGGAGATTTTGGGCCAAATTCAGCAATAAGAAATGGTGCAATTCTAGGTAAAACCAAATTCCCTTTGTTGGAGACCTCTCTAGCATTCAAGGAGTTAAAAATCCATTATAGACCAATGGTAATTTGGGAAATTTTCATTTCTTCCCTACGGTGCAGTTGGTTTGCTTCAGAATTGCACTACTTTAGCTTTGCTGAATTAGACCCTTAGTCTCCAACAGCTGGAGAGTCCAAGGTTATCTAGTCAAGACCTAAGTGGTATTGGAGATTTCCCCTGGCACAGAATGGTTAATAGGTATCAGATAGCTGTGTCTTCAAAATAGCATTTACACTGGCTAAATGGCCCCCGAAGCAAATAAAAGTTGCACTGTATTCTTAAGTCTTTGACTGCTGCAGTATCCCAGGGGTTAAATCCATATGCACCTGTCCATGGTAAATTAATTCCATGAAATTTTGGCTGCATTGAGATATTTTTCATATGCTAACAAAGATATCAATAAATGCAGGAGAGGAAAATCCCAGGAGCTTTGGTTTCTAAAATTTCACTGCTTGGTACCAGATCAGATGTGGGTAACATGTGGCTCTCCAGCTACTTCTGAGCTAGAACCTTACCTAGGAACTTCATCCTCTTGAGCCCCCCTGGAGAAGGCTCATGTGCTGTGATCAGGAGGGATGTAAATGTTATGCAATTTGTGTCATAAATGGAGTGTGGCTTAATCAGGAAGGCGAGGCTCATCACTCTTGTATCATGAAGTGGGACGAACAGGGTGGGAAGGAGGAGAAGTGGGTGGAACAGGGTGGGAAGGAGGAGAAGTGGGTGGAACAGGGTGAGAAGAGGAGAAGTGGGTGGAACAGGGTGGGAAGGAGGAGAAGTGGGTGGAACAGGATAGGATGGGAAGGAGGAGAAGTGGGTGGAACAGGATGGGAAGGAGGAGAAGTGGGTGGAACAGGGTGGGAAGGAGGAGAAGTGGGTGGAACAGGATGGGAAGGAGGAGAAGTGGGTGGAACAGGGTGGGAAAGAGGAGAAGTGGGTGGAACAGGATGGGAAGGAGGAGAAGTGGGTGGAACAGGATGGGAAGGAGGAGAAGTGGGTGGAACAGGGTGAGAAGAGGAGAAGTGGGTGGAACAGGGTGAGAAGGAGGAGAAGTGGGTGGAACAGGGTGAGAAGAGGAGAAGTGGGTGGAACAGGGTGGGAAGGAGGAGAAGTGGGTGGAACAGGATAGGATGGGAAGGAGGAGAAGTGGGTGGAACAGGATGGGAAGGAGGAGAAGTGGGTGGAACAGGGTGGGAAGGAGGAGAAGTGGGTGGAACAGGGTGAGAAGGGGGGAAGTGGGTGGAACGGGGTGAGAAGAGGAGAAGTGGGTGGAACAGGGTGGGAAGGAGGAGAAGTGGGTGGAACGGGGTGGGAAGGAGGAGAAGTGGGTGGAACAGGATGGGAAGGAGGAGAAGTGGGTGGAACAGGGTGAGAAGAGGAGAACTGGGCATAGTTTCAGAAGAAACTCCCCATTGCTTGAGAATCAGCCTCTGTCACCAGAGATCCAGAGTCTCTGGGGAAGATCCGTAGAGTTCCCAGATATGACCACAATTCTCATTATCCCCTGCCAGCAGGATCTTGATGCCCACAGCCCCCAAAATAAAAACCTCATAGTGTGTGACTTAACCCTTTGCGTACCAGAGGGGTACACAAAGGGTTAATGGCAGTGTGTGTGTGTGTGATTGGATTAAGAAAAGGCAGGTTTTGTCCTGGAAAGAGGCAGAACGGGGAGGTGAGAGGGTGGAGTAGTTGGGGAGGGTGGGTAGTGATACCAAGGAAATCCCTTACCCTGAGATTTACCACCTGTCCCAGACACCTGCTAATTAACTCAGAAAACCTGCGTCTGCAGGGACAGATCTGGAGAGTTCCCAGGTACTACAAATTTAACTCTTCGAGTGCCAGAAAGGTATCCAATGCATTGCCCTAAAAATACATTAGATACCTCTCTGGAACTCAAGCGGTTAAGACTGCAGACTTTTGTGTAAAGTCAAAGTGGAGAAACTTTGGAGCAAACTACATGCATTATAGGAACTCACAAACAAACATTCCCATTGGTGTGAATCGGTCTTATAACCCTTTAATTCTACAGAGGTCTCCAACACATTCCCTGCATTTCTGAAATTTTGTTTTTCAGGAGAGATGTGCAGGGACTCTGTGTCACCATAGGAAAACACTAAACTTATTAAACCTTTTAGTAACATTCAATTTGAGGATAAAAATAAAAGAACAGATCTGTTTTATTTTCTGCACATATCTGTTTGTCCTAGGAGGTACTGCCCCTTTAAAAATGAAACTTATAAACAAGAGGTAGTCCAGTGCCAAATTTCTACATAACTTCTTATCTTGGTGAAAACCGTGTTACATTGTTTGGACCAAGGAGCTTATTTACCACATTAAAGATATATAAATGATTCTGCAACTTCACTTTTGGGTTAATTAAAGAGAGAGTAATTAATAATTCTCTGTGCCTTTCGCAATGTTCATATTCATGTAGTTTTATTGTTACAAAGTTCCCCCTCCTGCCTCTTTTCCCAACATCACTCTTCTTCCCTCAGATCTAAAATCTGGTTGTTTGACCGGACAGATTGCAATGAGGGACAATATTGTATGTGTGTCTGTATAAGGAAACCCTGCCCCCCTGTCGAAGGAGAGCGGAGTTTTCCTTATACTCGCACAAGATTGTCCCTCATTGTGATCTGTCCGGACCGGCTTTCTGATCTGCAGGAAGAAGAGTGAAAGAAGAGGGAAAATGTGTGGGAGTGGGAAATACACTGATATGGAAATTGCAAAAGGTAGAGAGCATTATTAAAAAGTGTAAGGAATAATCAGACATTCATTTATAGCCTGACATTGCTATATCTTTAAATGCCCCATTTAACTCAGTGGAAATTGTAATTTCACCCCCTATGGTGCAGTTGGTATGCTCCAGAATTGCACCTCATTTGCGTGATGACTTAAGACCCTAAAAGTTGTAAAAGCAGCAGTTGTAACTCCAAAATCATTCATCACTAAACTGTATCATGTGAAGATTTGTCCTTTGGTCCTGTATCATCTATATAATATGATATACTATTGCACGTGCGCTTCTTCAGTGTTTGTGTTATTTTATGATTCTCTGGTACGTCTCTCCGCTTTCAGCTTGGCCTGCACTGAGGAGCTATTACGCATACTTTCTATTGACTGAACGGAAAGTCTTTTAATTGAAAGAGCAGTGGTTCTCAATCTGTTTTTATTCCAAGGTACCCCTACACAGAGGGCCATATGTATAAATCCAAAAGGGGAGCAAGTATGGGGGTAAACAGCTGTACCATTGGGAACAAATAAAAATTCCCATTCATTTAAATTGTTTTTTTAACCCATTGAAAGCTAGAGAGGTTTCCTGACCCATCATGGTCAGAATGGGTCACTGGAAAGACAAAAGCCGGTTCAGGATGCAGGGGACCTTGCTATCTTCCATTCTAAGGTAACACATTGCCCTCTGGCACTCAAATGGTTAAGCAAATGGTGTGGGCTGCATCTCTAAGCTCTCTCATAAGTAGGGCCCTCTTTACATTATCAGACAATGTACATGCTTTGTGCCTGTAATGAGTATTACCCAAATGTAAAGAGCTGTGGAATGTGCTGTCGCTTTTTAAATGAAGGCTAGTACAAAAAATAACAATTGTTTTACAATGTATTATTGACCCCTGGTGCATTCAAGGATTAAAATTCGATGGTTTTTTTGCGTTACTTTTATTTGTCCTGTATGGTACAGTTCTTCTTATTAAATTAACATCTTTGATTTTAAGATAATGAGCTGGCTTGCATTTTAATGGATATAATTAGAGCATAACTTGTTCTCAGTAACCAGTTAAATGACTGGGTGAATGTATGGTTGGTATTTTCCATGGTACATACTGTATTAATCATAAATCATGGTATGTTAAAGGGATACTCATACCTCCACATAACATGTTCTAGTATTAAAGGGATAGCAATCTTTCACAAAAACAGCAGCTCCAGTTAATCTTCATAGTATTTGGGCCATGGATAGTTTTAGTTCAATACTGTCAGTTGTAGTTCAGAGTAATTGAATGAAAAAAATTCCCCCTCCCGCCCCTTTTACATAGTGTAAGCCACCTCCCCTCAGATGTGGAATCTGGTCCTGGGATCAGACAGTTCACAGCAAGGGACAATCTTCTTACTGTGAGCATAAGAACCCCTCCCCTCCCGACAGGTTTTTCAGGTTTTTCCTTATGCTCACTGAAGATTGTCCATCTCTGTGATCCACCTGGACACCACGTTGCTACTCTGAGGTGAGCACTGTTATATCAGTAAAAGGGGTGAGAAGGGGATACTTTAGCATTCAATTACTCCTGAACTACAACTCTGACATAATTGAAATAACACTCTCCAAGGCCCAAATACTATGAAGATTAATTGAAGCTGCTGTTTTTGTGAAAAATTACTATCACTTTATCCCCTTAACGACTGGCCACGCACGCATGCGGCCGTCACTTAAGGACCACGGAGCATTTTATTTATTTATTTTTACCACATCTGCTTCTGGACTCCTTGAACGCCGTGCAGCTGCACGGGGAGCCTGGAATTCCATGACCGTCCTGGCTCGTCATGAGTCCTTAATGCAAATCCACCCATGATGTGCCAGGACCATCAAGAGGCCTTAAGGGGTTAAAGTTCACACTGTGTTCTTTAATACTGTGCCTGCCTGACAGCCAGCATTGTTGTCTTTTAACAATTTGAATGCCAGAGGAGTACCCAGTGCATTGTTTTTCAATGCATTGAGCACTCCCTAGACATTCAGAGGGCTAATCTTTATATTCACATTATATTTTGCTACTTCCTGGAGATGGAGAACATTAACTCCCCACCTCCTGAGGTGCACTTTGTTTTTTTCCATGTTATCTGGGGGTGGGGCCAAATATAGATCTCCTGGTTCTTTCCCCCACCTCTCAAGTCATCCCACAGTGCAGCAGTCTTTCCCTAATGGCTACTAATGCAGACCCACCAACAAAAGCCAGGCTGGTTACAAAAAAATGGTACTCTTTATAGAGTTAGGCAATACATAGTATTAAAGCTCATTTTTATGTGCTGTAACACTAGGTAATTCATCTGAAGGAACTGCTCTTGTGTATCTTTAACACAAAAACTTTGTTAACCACTTGCCGTGCCAGGACCGTCACGGCGGTCCGGCACTTAAGGACCAATGATGGTCCTGGCACGGCATGGAGTTCAGGGTTCCTGTCGCGGCTGCACGCCACTCCGGAAGTACTGAACCGGAAGCACTAATAAAAAAAAAAAAAAAAAATGCCCCGTGGTCCGCAAGTGCCGGCCGTGCATGCGTGCGCCGGTCCTTAAGGGGTTAAGGACTGGTGCGCCGGTCCTTAAGGGGTTAAGGACTGGTGCGCACACTCATGGCCGGCACTTGAGGACCACGTTTTTTTTTTTTTTTAAGTTCCGGTTCAGGACTTCACTTGAGGACCACAGGGTTTTTTCAGGGCTTCCGGAGCGGAGTGCAGCCTCGCTGGGAGCCCTGAACTCCATTCCGTGCCAGGACCGTCACTGGTCATTAAGTGCCGGACTGCCTTGACGGTCCTGGCACGTCAGCGGTCCTTACGGGGTTAAACTGCATTCTTTTGAATTTTTTTACACTTAGTTCATTTACTACATTTCCGAGAAGTCATGTAGACGCATTTACAATTTTATTTTTTACTTGTTTTGCATGGTTTTTTTTGCAATGAAATAGTAGTGTGTAATGCTTTATATAGACACACTTACATCTGTAGACAGCCACAGAATGTTTGTCAATGTGGCACTATTTTCCCAGTAGTACTATATTTTATTCTCAAACATCTGTCAAGTGGTGTTTCTCTCAAAAACAAAACAAAATAAAAAAACACACTTGTTGAACTGATCTTCCTAATTCAATACAGCGCATTTATCCTAGTAAGAAACACATTTTTATGAGCCAAATAAATATTTAAGGCTTTCCGAGAAATTTCTTTTGCTGCTCATAGAAAAAGACAAATGAAGCAAACATGTTATCATCATCAGCTGTTCAGGAAATACTGTAATGAGATTGTTGATGAAGTCACATAACAACAAGTGGGAATGCAATGAACAGTTTAATACCATAGTGACGAGTGATGTACCAGGACTATCACTCGTGTGTGGACTTTAACCCCTTAGGGACCCTTGACGTACCAGGACCGTCAAGGGTAAATTTGCTCGAAAGACCCTTGACGGTCCTGGTACGTCACGTACTTTTTACTTACAGCGCTCTACCGGGAGCGCTGTAAGTAAAAATAGGGCATGAAATAGACCGATCTAAGATCGGAGCGATCTGTTTCAAGCCCCATAGTGACGCGCCGATACACGTGACAGGTCACGTGTACCGGCTCGTCAAAGTGCCCCTATGCGGACGTTATGGGACGGAAATGTCCCATAACGTCCGGTCCTTAAGGGGTTAAGGACCGGTCATGGTCCTGGCACATCATAGAATCCAGGAATCGCAGCACAGCAACACACCACTCTGCGATCCCAGAATGCAATTGTGAAAAAAACAATGCCATGGTCCTAGAATTCCCCACCTCTGGACAGCGCAGTCCTTAACCCCTTAAGGATCCTTGACGGTCCTGGCACGTCATGGGTGGATTTGAGTTAAGGACCCATAAAGTACCAGGACCGTCATGGAATTCCGGGCTCCCTGCGTGGCTGCACGCCATTCGGGGAGTCCGGAATCAAATGCAAGCAACAGCAAATGACAGCGATGTGCGTACTCGGCCAGTCCTTAAGGGGTTATGGGCAACGTTTGCGTTAAACTGAAAATTATATTTTACTGTAGATGGTTTGTGGATTATGGCAATGCTAATCCTATTTTCTTTGGTGTAGTGCCGGAGTTATTTCTTGTGAAATTTGCGTTTTAGCTAGTGTTTCCCATGTACACTGTACTTCCTGGCCGGCTTTTCGGCAGTGTGCTGCTGCTTTACTGCTCCCTGGGAATAGACTGAGTCTGGTGTCAGGTCTGAACTATGAGCGCCATGCATGTTCAGCCTTGGACATGCCTCCGGCAAATTAGGAGTTATTATAATTCCTGCTTGGCTGGGGATGCTTAATGCTAGAGAGTTCTCGAGTTGCACATTTCTGTTTCATTTGGGGGGTTAAAATTCCCATTTAAATCAATGGGATTTTATTTTTAATTTTTAGTTTTCCCCTACAGTGCAATTGGTTTGCCCCAGATCATCTCTACCTTTTTTGGCCCTTTAAGAGTACTACTTGTGTGGTTGGGGCATGTGAGGTAAAGCTTTCTTTTTAATGAATAATAAATGTTTACTCCCTATTCCTACACCCAGTCCAGTTAATACGTTTGACGTGGTGAAGCAGTGGCTATTCTGCCGTTGCTAGTATACAGCTACAAATCCTATTTATCTCCCTAGCAGTCATACATGATGGGAATTCTACTCCTCAAAGAGCTGGATGGTCACGCACAGTGGCTTTTGGGCCCCATAGGATAAAACATAATTCTAGGCCCATAGCAGACAAATACATTTTCCCTTTTTATTTAAATGGGGCTATTAACCCCTGACTGCTTTGGAGGCTTCTTTTGCATTCAGTGGGTTAAAAGCCACTGCTGCTGCTGATTTACTCCTCTTTTCTTTTATGCACATGGCCTTACATTTTTAACCCTCTAAATGCCAGAAAAGTGTCCTACACATTAAAAAACAGTGCTTTGAACCAGTGTTTCTCAATGTTAGTTCTCAGGACACAACAACACTGCAGGTTTTCTAAACATGCCTGCTTGTTAACCCTTTGAGCGCCAGAGGGGTACGGAAAGCATTGCTTACCAGGCAAGAAGTCTGTGGCTCATTCATTGTGACAACACTACCTGTGCTTAATCAGGGATAGCCGTACACCCTGACCTGTAGGTGTGCACAGAGGACTGGAGCTGAGAATTACTGCATTTTACAGCCTCTGGCACTCAAAGGGGGAGATTCACTAAGGTGGATAAAGAGGTGGCAAAGCGGAGATGGTGCATCTCACATTGCAGGGAACAGGAGGTGATGACTTCTCCAGTGATATCACTTCTCCAGTTCCTGTTATTCTACAGTCTGTGCACGAAGATCTCCAAAGTTGGGAGAAATCTGAGTGCATTGGCCCCATAGAATAACAAAGGAACTGGAGAAGTCATCTCCACTTTATCGCCTCTGTATCACACCTTAGTGTATAACCAGGGAAGGGTTAAAATGGGGACAGCAGGATCCAGGGACAGGGATCCAGAACCATGGTATGTCCCTGGAAGTTTGGTATACACCTGATAAGGACTTAGGCTCATACATTATTACACATCCGTGGGAGGCTCTGCCTCATACCTTGTTATATGAGGGGTAATCGGCCACATACATGAATCACGCCACCTTCCTTTCCAGATTCCCCCAAACCGTACTTCCATGCATCTTTGAACCTTTGACTTGCAACTTAATTGGGCTTTGATGGTGCTCACAGGAGATTTGACAGGGCAAGCATGAACTGGCTTCAGGGAAGGAGGTACTCAATGATTCAATGCACTGAAGCTCGTGGCTGCAATACAATATGACTGACTTGTGGATGTGAATGACACTCTGTTAGGTACAGTCACAAGCATCAGTTCATTAAATCCTGAGACACCGAAATAGAGATCCAGGCAGAGGGCAAATTCAAACTTGACCTATTGTATTATGTATGAGCACTTCTTGTCCTAAATTACGATTAAACAGCATAGGCACATATGGGTAGGAAGTCATGTATTTTAGATATAAAGGGTCCTATTGAGACCTACAGAGCATCACTAGCCCTATTGCCAATTGCCGCATTTGCATGCATACACATCCATATTAATACACATTTGCTCCAATACACATCTGAGGGAGCACATATGTATAACTGATAACTCTCAGGGTTAGAGAATCAGGATTCTGTCCGAATTCTCAGGGTCAAGGGCCAAATTCTCAGTGAGGAAATCTGGTGCTGCATATTATATAGTTTGCTCCAATTAATTGCATCTTTAATCTTTAAATTGGTACCACTTGTACCAGGAAGGCGGAGGAAGAAGTCCTGCTTGTTTTGTGTGTATGCTCTCTTTAAAGAGGAACAATCACCTCATACATTTTTTTACCATAAGTTTAGTTAATAAAGTACTATTAGGAAACATATAGATGTATGTACATTTAGAATAAATACTTTATTAACTAAACCTATGGTAAAAAAATTTTATAAGGTGAATGTTCCCCTTTAAGGTCTATATTAATGGCTCCTGGAGGACTGATTGGCCCACCTCTCAGTGACAGCGAGCATGGTTAGATAACTGATATTATGGAAACTTTAAGGATTAATGTCCCCCTACGAGGTCTGATTTTAAATTTTTTGTTTTGTTTTATATACACAGTCGCCCAGTGGGAGTGATTGTTTATAAAGCGTTAAAACGTACCCGGCAGTGTAGGGAAGCTGCTTCACTACATGGAGGGCAAGATTGCTGGTCACCAGGTGCCAATTTCTAGGTGCCATGGTGACCTGGTGCTCGGTATTTGTTGATCCCTGCAGTAAGAATTTACAAGGAAATGTAGGTAGGGAGACCTCATGGCAGCGAGGTCACTGCATGAACACAAGAAAACCCAAAAGTGATCTCTTTTACATACATTTTACATAAAGTTCATTCAAGAAGTTTGCAGTGTGAGTTAATCAGATAGATATAATGTGAAAAAAATAAGCAGGAAAATGTATGTTTTAAATCAAGATCACACATAGTTTATCTTTAACCCTTTGTATGCCAGAGGGGTATTCAGTGCTTTGCAATGCGTTGCATACCTCTCTAGCACTCAAAGGGTTAACTGGGGGGTGGAGTAACATCTTCTTTGAACCTCTTGAGGACTAGAGAGGGGTGTACAGTGCATGGCTTTGCAATGTGTTGCAAACCCCTTTAGACCTCTTAAAGGGATAGAAAAGTTTAATTTTAACATCCTTTAATATTGTAGGTATTAAAAAAAAGAATTACATTGATGTAAGTTCTGTCTATCGAACCTTTATAGTTTGAGAGATATAACTAGCTAAAGTTCCCCCCTCCAAGCCGTTTCACAGAAGTCAGCGCTCTAGCTGAAAGCAGGAGATTCCGGTCATTTGACCGGCCAGCGGCTCTTCAGCAGAGCCGAAAATGCACTATTTAGGAATAAATACTTAATTGAAACGGTCTACAAAGTGTGCTTGCAAAACATTTCTTAATACATTTGTGTTCGGTTTAAGATCTTAACAGCAATTCCAATGACCGGTTTGGGTTGTTATCACTGTACACTAAGGTGCTCAGAAATGCTATATTTTGCTTTCTGCATCCAGGCCTTAGTGTTTTACATTATGGCCAGAATGAATCATGTGTCAGTGATAAAAAACAAAGAAATAAAGAAGGCCTATTTAAATAAATAGTAAGTTACATTTTTTTCCATACGGCGTGGGTGGACAGAAATGCAATTTAATTTGAAGGAGACATACAAATACTGTAAGAACCAGCTAGGGTTTTAGGAGCCAGTGAAGGGATAGATGTTGATCTGTGTATATAAAATAGTCACACACACCTCTACTGTGCAAGGGGGTAAGTAGACATTCCAGTTGATTTAAATGGGACTTTTAACCCTTTAATTGCCAGAGGGGTGTGTGTAATACAGTGCCTTGGCACTCCAAGGGTTAATGCATTGGATGCCAGAAAAGTCTGCAGCACAAGCGTTGGAGTTTCCCTAGCATCCAATTCCAATGAATGAGGGTTTTAACCCTTTCAATGACAGAGGTCTCCAAAACATCGCTTTACATTGCATTGGGGGAGCTCTCTCTTTCATTCATGATGTTAAATGCCCCATTTGAATCAAGTGGAATTTTAGGAATATTTATATGTCCCTTACTGTGCTATTGGTTTGCCTCAGTATTGTTCTATTTATGTTAACTCCTTTATGGCCAGAGACATGATTTGCGCACGCCTCTGGCCCTTAAGGGGTTAATAAAACCATCTCACAGTGCAATTCCTTTGCCCTAGAATTGTTCCACTGTTTATTTTATACATATGTCCCATATTATTACATGGATATTGGAGACTCGCCTTACACTGCTTACCCTTCATGAATATGGCCTTTGGTCTCAGGGGCGTAACTACTGGAGTGCAGAGGGTGCAGTTGTGGCGGGGTCAAAGATCCAAATAGTGCAGACCTGATGGGCCCATCTTGTGACCTCTTACAATCAGACTTGTGTCATATATTGGCTGGTGGCCACATGCTTCATCACCCACAGCCACTGCAAGCCATTATGCTAGGAATAGCATTAAAAGAACACTAACACCTCAAATGAACTAGGGTTTATATATAAAATTAAATACCCCATGCTATCCTCTGTAAAACTTCTCTTTTTTTTTGTCTTTTGAGGCCTAACATCTTATACATGCACTGAGAGTGCAGCCATTCCTGCCTCTTCCATGGTTCTCATTTCTCTGTCTAATATTGTTATACTCAAACTCCTTAAAGGGATAGTAATACTTCAGTATTACAAATCCCTGTATTAAAGCCCTTGTAAAAAGTAACGTTTTGCCCCCAGTGTCATCTCTCAAACCTTTATGGTTTGAGAGATGAACGCTTCTAAAGTTGCCCTCTCCCTCCCCCTTCCCCATAGTCAGCATTTTAGCTGACTGCAGGGAAGAGAGTCGTACGACTTTCAGGTGGCTCTCCAGCACAGCCTGATCGCGTTAACTAAAAAAAAAAAACTTTCGCTGATATGGTCTTCTATGTGTGCTTGGCTTGCAAGCACACGTAGAAGACCGTTTTAGTGAAAGTTTTTTATTTTTTTTAGTTAATGAGATCGTGGCTCTGCTGCAGAGCCACCTGATGATCTCTGAACGGATTTCCCTGAGTCAGCTAAAATGCTGACTATGGGGAAGGGGGAGGGAGAGGGCAACTTTAGAAGCGTTCATCTCTCAAACCATAAAGGTTTGAGAGATGACACTGGAGGCAAAACGTTTCTTTTTACAAGGGCTTTAATATAGGGATTTGTAATACTGAAGTATTACTGTCCCTTTAAGGACCCATGATGGTCCTGGCACGTCATAGAATTCAGGGGTCCCCGCTTGGCTGCACACTGTTGGGGGACTCCTGAATCGATTCGCAAAAAAAAAAAAAAAAGAATGCCCGTGGTCCTTAAGTGCCAGCCATGCAGTCGGTTATTAAGGGGCTAAGGCCTAGATCCAAATGTTGGGGATGGCTGTTTTTTCTGCCGATGGCATTTTTTTCAAGCACAGTAAGCTATTGAAATGTCTGTGCTGTGAAAAAATACCTGCAAAAAAAAAGAGCCGTTGTGAGTTAAAGTTAAGAGGTGTTTTCATCCATTAAAAATGATGCAAACACCATAATAATAATAGTAATTCAGATGTCTGAGTTAGCCAAGAAAAGGCAATAAGGGACTCAAGTTATAGCAGGAAAGTTAACACCTATTTTTTTTTTTTCCCTTATCGCCTGTTTAAACAGCCGACACAGACGAAGTAAAAAAAAAAAAAAAAGTCCTCAGTGGATGAATGGGAGAATTAACCCGACTAAGTTAAAAACATCACATTACAAGTAACACTTACCATTAATCCTGATGTCCAGCAGAGTCCTCAGCTTCCTGGTCCTCTTCTTCCTTCTTTTCTATCTTTTGTCCTTTCTTCTCTTCTATCTTCCCTTCTGTCTTCTATCTTCTTGCTGTAAAACAAACAAAAAAAAGTTTGTTAAAAGCATACATATCCGGCACACTAATACATAGTTTAACACCTTGAGTTCCAGAGGGGTATGCAGCGCACCTCCCTGGGGCCCAAACGGTTAAATTATGTAGTAGTGTGCCAGTTAAAATATAAATGCCCCCACGCACGTGAAATGTTTTTAATTTATCTCAAGCCATTCGTATTGCTGTAAGTAAAATGTCCAAAATGATACTTAGCATAGATTTGTCACTGTCTCCACCGCTGTGTGTGGCCAATGAGGCAGCGGCGGAGACAGAATAATGAGCGATAGGGTTTGGAGCAATTTGATTAATATTTTAAGCTCTACGTAACTGGAAAAGTGTTTTTGGGCCATTACTGTTCCTTTAACCCCTAGAGTGCCAGGTGGGTACATTGTACGAGTTCGCACAGCTGTACCTGCTGTGCCAAGCTCGTACAAGGTACACCTTAAATGCGGTCACTGCATAAGCCGGTATAACCGGCATGCAGTGGCCACATTTAAAAAAAACAATTGCCTGGCACTCTTGGGGGGACATGAGGATCACTCCTCATGTCCCCCCATGTATTGATCTCCCAGCCGATCGCGCTGGGAGATCAATACTTACGAAGGAGAAGCGGAGCTTCTCCTTCCTGCTCTCTCCTACCCGAACTTCCGGGTAGGAGTGGGCGGGACCGGGGGAAGCCTCCTAACGTCATCGGTGACATGATCACCGATGATGTTAAGGAAGTTTCCACGGTCCCATTCACTCCTACCGATGGTAGGAGTGAAAGGCAGGAGAGCTATTGCTCTCCTGCCGTCGCCAGATTGATCTCCCAGCACAATCGGCTGGGAGATCAATAACTGGGGGGACATCAGAAGGTGTCCTGATGTCCCCCCACGAGGTCTGATATAGAAAAAAATAAATAAAATAAATGTTTAACCCTATGAGTGCCGTGGGGACGTCCAGCGCATTGCTTTGCAATGCGCTGGAGACCCCTTTGGCAGTCACAGGGTCAGTTGTGCTGTAGCACATTTTTTTTAACTGAGACCTCATTGGGGGGGTCAGGAGAGGTCCTGATGACCCCCAATGAGGTCTATATATATAAAAAAAAAAAAATAGAAAAATTAACCCTGTGTGTGCCACTGGGGGGGGGGTCAAATGCAGACCCCCCCTCCTGTGGCACATACAGGACTTTGGTTTACGTTTCTTTTTTTTTTCAAAGCTTGTTGGGGGACCCTGATGTCCCCCAACAAGCTATGAATAAAAAATAGTAAAAAAAAAAAAAAAATTAACCCTCTGTGTGCCACAGGGGGTCCAATGCATTGCTTTGCAATGCATTGGACACCCCTGGGAAGACAAAGTGTTTTTCTTTTTTTCTTTTCTTAATTTTTAGTTTATTTAGACCTCATTGGGGGGCATCAGGGGTCCTGAAGCCCCCCAACAAGGTGTAAAAAAAAAAAAAAAAAAAAAAAAAAGTAAAACAATACGTGCCCCATGGGGGGGGGGCAGTGCTTTGCAATGCATTGGACCCCCCTGTGGCACACACATTTATTTGTTTTTTATTCTGCCCTTGTTGGGGGGTAATCAGAAGTAGACCTGATCCCCCAACAAGGTATGAATAACAAATAATAAAAGAAAAAAAAAATTAACCCTCTGTGTGCCACAGGGAGTCCAGTGCATTACTTTGCAATGCATTGGACACCCCTGTGGAAGACAAAGTGTTTTTTTTTTTTTTTTCTTAATTTTTACTTTATTTAGACCTCATTGGGGGACATCAGGGGTCCTGAAGCCCCCCAACAAGGTGTAAAAAAAATAGGAAAACAATGTATGCCCCACAGTGGGGTCCAACGCAGTGCTTTGCAATGCGTTGGACCCCCCCCCCCCCCGTGACACACATTTATTTATTTTTTATTCTGCCCTTGTTGGGGGGTCATCAGAAGTAGACCTGATCCCCCAACAAGGTATGAATAACAAATAATAAAAGAAAAAAAAATTAACCCTCTGCGTGCCACAGGGGGTCCAATACTTTGCTTTGGAATGCATTGTACACCCCTGTGTCGGACAAAGGATTTTTCTTTTTTTTCCCCTCATTATTTTTTATTCAGATCTCATTGTGGGGCATCAGTTCTAATGCCCTCCAATGAGGTCTACATATATATATATATATATATATAATTTTTTTTTTTTTTTTGGGAAAAAAAACACAAAACCTGCATGTGTTACAGGTTGGTCCCATACAAGTGGTTTACAATGTGCTGGACCCCCTGTGGCACACACACACATTTTTTTCCCATTATTTTTTATTCAGACATCATTGGGGGGCATGAGAAGTGGTACGATGCCCCCCAATAAGGTATGAAAAAAAAAAATAACAGCTAAAAAAAATTAACTCTTTGTGTGCAACAGGGTGTCCAGTGCATTGCTTTTCAGTGCATAGGACACCCCTGTGGCATGCACACAAAATGCCTCCAATCCCCCCCAACCACATACCCTACCCACCAGCCTAGTTTCACAGCCTACTGGCAGTCCCATTCCCCCAGTCTGACCCCCCCAGCCTGATTCCACTGCCTACTGGTAGACCCAAGTGCCAGTACGCACTGGATTCAGGCTGGGAATCAAACAGTGCATGATGGGACTTACAGTGCACACTGGTAACCACAAATCCCCCATATGCACTTACCTCCCCACCATCACCACCGCCACACTTACTCGCTGCCCACTGGTAGATATACCCACTTACACAGCCTGACCCCTCGTCCCTTCCCTGACCTGGTTTCTCTGGCACACACAAGTCCTCACTTACACTGACTGACCACTGGTAGAAATAGAATCACACATACACTGTTTGCTTCCCCATCCTTGTTCCACTGGTAGCCACGCTCCTGGCACCCAATATGGTATGTCAACCCACAGCAGTGGGGCACTATTTTTTGTAGGCTGGCAGGAGGTCCTCCTAGGAAATCCCATGGTGTTGAACCATTTCCGTATCTTTGAAGTGACTGATTTGTAAGAAAAACAATTTTTTTTTCTGTAGCACCAAATTCTGGAAATAGTTGTGAACTCTAACTTAGGGGTAGAAAAGGAAGTCACAGCTCATTAGATGCGGCAGGTTATCTTCTTTCCAAAATGTCATAGTTTCTGTACCCTTTCTTCACTTCTGTAGTTGACATAACCATTTTTGTATAGTAAAGTATTATTTGAGAAAATATTAGAAAAATCAGAGGTTGTTGTAGGTGTCATTTTGCACTTCTAGCACCCCCTACGGTAGGTCAACTCACACCAATGGGGTGTCATTTGACTCCTAAGAGCACTAGCTAGTGAATGCAGTTGAAAATTGCATGGTTTTCACAGAGATCCATACATTTAAAGGGGCAGAAATGTAAAAAATGCAATTTTTTTCCTATAGTGCCACCTTCTGGAAGCATTTGGGCACAACAGGTTTGGGGTAAGAAGGCAAGTGGCCCCTCATTAGATGCGGCAGGTTATCCTCTTTACAAAATGGTATGGTTTCTCTACCTTTCCTGCATATCTATAATGGTTATGACACTTTTCGTGCAGGCAGATAATTTCAAAAACAAAAGTGTCAGGTTTAGGTAAGTGTTCCTACCACCCACATATTGCATGTTATCCCACACAAATGGGGTAACATTTTTCTCATGTTGGTAGAAGGTACTGAATACAGTAGGAAATGTTATGGTTTTCAAAGATTTTGGTATCTTTGAAGTGGTGGAAATGTAAAAAAAACATGTATTTATTCCTATAGCGCCACCTTTTGGAAATAATTGAGCACTTCAGCCAGGGGGTAGAAAGGCAAGTGACCCCTCCTGTGATGTGGGTGAATGTCTACTTTCCAAAATGGTATACCTTTTATATATTTCCTTCATGTCGCTAACAGTTATGAACATTTTAGTACAAGCAGCCATTTTCGAGGAAGCAAACAGGTAGGTGTATTTATGTGGTTCTGGCACCCCTAAGGTAGGTCGACTCATACCAATGAGGTGTCAATTTTCTCCAAAGAGCACTAGCTAATGAATACATTTGGAAATTACATGGTTTTCACAGATTTCAGCACATTTGAAGGGGCAGAAATGTAAGAAAATGTCTTTTTTCTTCATTAGCGCCACCTTCTGGAGTCATTTGTGCACTCCAGGCTTGGGGTAACAAGGCACGTCACCCATCATTAGATGCGGCAGGGTGTCTTCTTTTCAAAATGGTATGGTTTGTGTACCCTTTCTTCACTTATGTAGTTGTTATAACCATTTGTGTACAGACAAGTAATGTTTGAGAAAATGTTAGAAAAATTAGAGGTTGCAATAGGTGTAGTTTTGTACTTGTAGCGCCCCCTGAGGTAGGTGAACTCATACCAGTGGGGTGTCATTTTTTTCCTAAGAGCACTAGCTAATGAATACAGTTGGAAATGCCATGGTTTTCACAAATTTCAGTATATTTGAAGGGGCAGAAATGTAAGAAAATGCCTTTTTTTTTCATTAACGCCACCTTCTGGAGGCATTTGTGCACTCCAGTCTTGGGGTAACAAGGCAAGTCACCCATCATTAGATGCGGCAGGTTGTCTTCTTTTCAAAATGGTATGGTTTGTGTACCCTTTCTTCACTTCTGTAGTTGTTATAACCATTTGTGTACAGACAAGTAATGTTTGAGAAAATGTTAGAAAAATTTGAGGTTGTAGTAGGTGTGGTTTTGCACTTCTAGCGTCCCCTGTGGTAGGTGAACTCATACCAATGAGGTGTCATTTTTCTCCTAAGAGCACTAGCTAATGAATACAGTTGGAAATGCCATGGTTTTCACAAATTTCAGTACATTTGAAGGGGCAGAAATGTAAGAAAATGCCTTTTTTTTTCATTAGTGCCACCTTCTGGAGGCATTTGTGCACTCCAGTCTTGGGGTAACAAGGCAAGTCACCCATCATTAGATGCGGCAGGGTGTCTTCTTTTCAAAATGGTATGGTTTGTATACCCTTTCTTCACTTCTGTAGTTGTTATAACCATTTGTGTACAGACAAGTAATGTTTGAGAAAATGTTAGAAAAATTTGAGGTTGTAGTAGGTGTCGTTTTGCACTTCTATCGCCCCCTGAGGTAGGTGAACTCATACCAATGAGGTGTCATTTTTCTCCTAAGAGCACTAGCTAATGAATACAGTTGGAAATGCCATGGTTTTCACAAATTTCAGTACATTTGAAGGGGCAGAAATGTAAGAAAATGTCTTTTTTTTTCTTTAGCGCCACCTTCTGGAGGCATTTGTGCACTCCAGTCTTGGGGTAACAAGGCAAGTCACCCATCATTAGATGCGGCAGGGTGTCTTCTTTTCAAAATGGTATGGTTTGTGTACCCTTTCTTCACTTCTGTAGTTGTTATAACCATTTGTGTACAGACAAGTAATGTTTGAGAAAATGTTAGAAAAATTTGAGGTTGTAGTAGGTGTCGTTTTGCACTTCTAGCGCCCCCTGAGGTAGGTGAACTCATACCAATGAGGTGTCATTTTTCTCCTAAGAGCACTAGCTAATGAATACAGTTGGAAATGCCATGGTTTTCACAAATTTCAGTACATTTGAAGGGGCAGAAATGTAAGAAAATGTCTTTTTTTTTCTTTAGCGCCACCTTCTGGAGGCATTTGTGCACTCCAGTCTTGGGGTAACAAGGCAAGTCACCCATCATTAGATGCGGCAGGGTGTCTTCTTTTCAAAATGGTATGGTTTGTGTACCCTTTCTTCACTTCTGTAGTTGTTATAACCATTTGTGTACAGACAAGTAATGTTTGAGAAAATGTTAGAAAAATTTGAGGTTGTAGTAGGTGTCGTTTTGCACTTCTAGCGCCCCCTGAGGTAGGTGAACTCATACCAATGAGGTGTCATTTTTCTCCTAAGAGCACTAGCTAATGAATACAGTTAGAAATGCCATGGTTTTCACAAATTTTAGTACATTTGAAGGGGCAGAAATGTAAGAAAATGCCTTTTTTTTTCATTAGCGCCATCTTCTGGAGGTATTTGTGCATACCAGGCTTGGGGTAACAAGGCAAGTCACCCCTCATTAGATGAAGCAGGTTGTCTGCTTTCCAGAAATATATAGTTTTATATAGTTATTCCACTGTTTTAGGGTAGCTTTACCACAAAAACCATAGAATGTGCATATTAGTTTATAAAGATGAAAATGTCATTTTGCGCTGCTGGTGATTAGGGCTCTACGCTAGCCATGGACGTAGGTAAAACTATACAAATTTGGTATTTTTTTACTCGGGGGACTCGGGGCTTTTTCAAATAATTGAAACTTTTTCAATCAATGTAAATGTTTTTGATACATAGTATGTGATTTTAGCAAAATGAGTAAATTTTCACTTTTTTTTGTCATTATGACATCATAGCTTTTTGCACGATGTAAAATTCTCTTCATGTAAGGTACCACAAGAAAGCTCAATTAGTTCTGAAAAAAACAATATATAGTTTTCCATATTTAACTAAAAATCCCCAGAGGAAATCAAGCCTAAACAGAAGGATAGCAAAAATGCTGAAAAAGTGTCTGGCCTGCAGGGTACAGGAAATGGCCCAAGCCTCTGGCACTGAAGGGGTTAAATAAATGATCTCTGAACTTGTCAATTTACACACCTGTTAAAAAGCAAATTTAGGATTATATTTTAGTGATGTAACATAGGAATAAATAATTTTATATATGCTAGCTGTAAGTATGTAATATTTAAAGATATAGCAATTGTTTTGGGGTTTTTTGGTGATCGTGGTTTTTTAACAACAGACCATGTGGAGAGGTAGGCCAGGGTCCAATAAGTTCTAGTTACTTCCCTGTATGGTCCTATAAAGTTAACCCTTTGAGTTCCAGTGGGTATGCAACACAATGCAAAGCAATGCTCTGCATACCCCTCCGGCACTCAAAGGGTTAAGATCTGAGGTAAGCAACAGGCAGCCCAGTTGTTTTTGGGCTACAATCAACCAGCAGCAACAGCTGTAGGAACGCAAGTTGCCATCCTTGGTCTAAGTTAAACAATTTTTGTATTTCACATGCACCTTTTAAAATCATGTTGTAACATGTCAGTTCACAAGAATGCTAAATATTATGTATCTGGTAATGCTTTAGAGGACCATTTACCAGGTGGCTACATTTTGTTTACCCTGTGACAGAAGTCATGGAATCCACCTCTGTCGCTTTTCTATTTGCTGAAAGGATATCATACCTATGGGGAATACATGGCTTACTTGGGTAAATAGCACACGAGGAGCATCATTGGGTGAGCAGTTGAATGGAAGATATCTATGTGGAGGGCAGTGTAATATCCCCCACAAGTGTTTAACCCTTTGAGTGCCAGAGGGGTACACAACACATACTCCTCTGGCACTCAAAGGGTTAAGCCACTAGAGTTAACCCTTAAGTGACCATCACCAAATATGAGTAGAATATCCTTCTGTGGATTTTGTTATATTTTGGTTACATATTAACCCTATGAACACCTCCTGTTCTTTTTGTTTGTGTCTACTTAGGGAAGATGTTCTCCATACAGTACCTGGGTATATCTGTTTACAGTGTATGTAGTTGTATGCAATTGTTTTATTGATTTTATAAGTTAAAAGAAGTTAACACTGCCAATGAAGGGAACAAACATAAACTTAACATATTTCTGCAAATTATAATGCGCTTTTACTGTTTATTTGCTGAATTTAACAGGCTGAAAAAATAAAACAAATTGTTGCAGTTGCAAAAGTCTGAACCCCCTTCCAATTGATCCACTAGTGTTATTTTGTGTAAGGTCTCATAACTTAATTCACTCATTAGGCCTTAATCTAAGTTAGGTGAACACAAGCTCTGGAATTGTCATTTCCCTGAATCTTCGAATCTCTCAGGGTGCTGTGCTTACACTCAACAACCATGGACTCCTCTAAGCAGCTGATTGAGGATGAGTAAATCAAGATAACTGACTCTTACAAAGCAGGGGAAGGCTATAAAAAGATATCTAAATGCCTCCTGCTTGCAATTTTCAGTGTGTGAACTGTCATTAAAATGTAAGTTAAGAGGAACTGTTGCAGTCAAGGCAAGGTCTGGAAGACCAAGAAAAATATCAGATAGAACTGCTCATAGAAAGGTCAAGGATGCAAAGCAAAACAGTAGTAGTGATGCACCAGTCCACCTCATTGCTTGCACAAACATGATCTGCATGGAAGAGTCATCAGACAATCCTGTACTTGTTCTAGGTGACTTCATACATCATATTCATGTCTCCTCTGTCCTTTGGTCTTCATAGATTCTTGAGATAAGCTCCTCATTTAATCTCAATCAATGAACTGGCTGTGCCACTTAAAAAGCTGGTCACTGCTTGGACATTGTCTTTACCAAGAGCCTGTATTCCTGTTTGTATCTTTCTATGTATGTATATTTTTATTTAAATGGTGCAACAGAGTGTATGTGGCTCCTTTCACAGTTTCCCCATTCCCTCTATTAGACTGCCACCTGATATACTTTGCTCTCTCTCCCATTCTGTCTCTAGCCCCATCACTTCATTCAACTTCATTCAACAGACTTGTAACAGGTACCCACTCATTTGATCTCCCTGGGATGAGCTCTTCACTTGGTTCTGAAACTTTCCTCAGTCTTGTTTATTTCTGACACAGACATTCATGTTAACCCTACAGGTAAATCCTGTCCTCTACAGTTAATTCCTTTGCCTCTCTGAAAGAACAATGAGGTTGTCAAGTTAAAGGGATAGTAATATTTCATAATAAAAGTAGCTCTAATTAATTATCATAGTATTTGGACTTTGAAGAGTGTTATTTCAGTTCTGTCAGAGTTCAAGAGTAATTCAATGACAGTGTCCCCCTCCCGCTCCTTTTACTGACGTAACACTGCTCAGCCAGAGCAGAAGGGAGGTGCCCAGGTAGATTGCAGAGAGGGACAATCTTCAATTAAGATAAGGGGAAAAGCTTGTCAAGTGGGGCAGGGATTTCATTGTTTTCATAGGAATAAGAGTGTCCCCTTCTGTTATCTGTCTGGTCTATAGACTGCATTCCACATCTGAGAAGAGATTGCTTACACTAGGAAAAAGGGGCGGGAGGGGGCAACTTTGCTTGTGAATAGCTCTTAAACCATAAAGGTTTGAGAGATAAGACTTATATAATTCTTCATGTTTTTTTAATGCCTACAAAATAAAATAAATTTGAAACGAAGTATTACTATCCCTTTAATCCACAACCCTGGCTTAACTCCCACACCCGCTAGCTACATTCTTGGACTCTCTGCTCTGCTGAACGTCTCTGGAGGAAATCCCACTCACATGTAGATTTCATCCATTTTAAATATCTGCTGTCTTGCCTGCATTCTGCCTTATGAAAGGCTAAACAAGGATACTACACTGTACTAATTGATAATTATAAAGCAAACCCTTGCAGTCTTTTCTCAGTCTTTGATTCCTTGCTCCATCTTCTTCCATAGCGTCCTCTCACTCCATACAGCAAAATCTTTTTATGAGCAAGGTAGCATCTATTCAATCAAGCACAAGTCAAACCCCTATTCAAGTATGCTAACCTTGACTTCACCTGTCTCTATGAACTTCTTTCCAAATCACTTGAGTTGTTTTTAATTTATAGGTTCCCTTTACAGGAACTCTACTGTTTAAAATAGAAGCTGCTCGCTCAGATTTATGTAAATATTCCCAGATAGAACCAAAGAGAAATGGTATTTTCAGAGTTCTGGGAAAAAAACTATTTTATTTGCACACATTATTTCCTGATCCAGGATGCTGCAATTTTCTGTATAAAATACAGCAGAAAGTGAGGTGGTTATACAAGGAAAATTGCTTCCCTAACCCAAGGGTAGGGAATGTTTAGCTCCCCAGCTGTTACCCCTGGGCTAAAAAATATCCAAAATAACATACCTAAGTTTCTATCCTGAAAGTGTTCCTCGGAGCTACACTCTGTAGCGGTTAAGTGGAGGGGAGGCATGACAGGGATAGGATTAGCTAGTCTCTCTTGGGAGGGGGGTTTGGCTGGGTATTGTGAGAAGCAGGAAGGTGAGGGGAAGGGTGAAGATCCTGGACTTTTTAGGGTTCTCCCCTTCCTGCTTCCTCTTTTGATCCCATCTGCAGGCTGATTGCTTTTTTCCCAGCTTTCATCCTCCTTTTGTGGGCAATTTTCAGAGTGTTAGTTGAGACTATTATCTTGGAAGTTAGGGAAGAAAGACCTAGGTGTTGTTGAGGTTTCTGTCACAGTAGGGCAGGGGGTCTCTGGTAGTTTAAAACAGTTGATGGTCGTGCCTAAGGTCAAGGGATCTCTGGAGAAGATGGGGATGGGCGTTGACCGGGGTACCCACTGTGCTGGATAAGTGAGTTGGTTAGTGGGGTATCATGCAGTGCTATGGTAATAATGGATGGCGGTGGTGTATTGGAGACGGTGCAAAGGATCATCTTATAATTTTTTTTTTTTTGTTGCATGACAATGTATTGTTATTGATTATATTTCTGCTTAACCCCTTAAGGACCTGGAAAATCTGAGGTGGATTTCACTTACGGACTGAAGCAATTCTGACCTTTTTGACTATGTCTTTGTTCATCAGTGTTTTCCCTCTAAGTACTTTATTTTACCCATGATAATTATATACTGTTTTTTTACGCACAAATAGGTCTTTCTTTTGATACCACACTTATATAGATAGCCCACCATTTATTTTAGTAAAATTAAAGAAAACGGTAAAAAAAAAAAAAAATGTAAAAAAAAAATGCCATTTTTTTTTTTCTCTTGGGATCATTTGGGCACAATGGGTTAAATTTTTATGGACACTGCATGAAAGGTATGACCGTTCAGTCATACCTACAAAATGGGCAGTTTTTAGTGGGTACTGTCCCCCCTGGGTGAAAAACCTCATGTCCCTTTTTCCCCACCCTATTTTCCCACTTTTTTGTTGATGACATTTGGCGGTGTATATAAATGTATTACATGGCTCCACAACAATCACACTTTAAATTTTGGTTATTGAATTTTTTTTTCTTTCTAAATAAAATTAAAAAAAAAAAAAAAAAAAAAAAAAAGATTTTAGCAGGTGAAAAATTGACCTGCATTTAGCCAGCCTCCAACACATCAGTAAAGGGGTTAATACCTCCAGCTGTTGCTTTTTATTTAACCACTAGGTGTCTCCTCTCTACCCCTTACTTTGATAGTAAGGGACAGACAGGCATAGGGGAGACGTGAGACAGTGTGTAAATCACACTGTCTCATTCTTTCTAAATGCCGGTACGTGTGATCGCTGCTTCAGCGATCACATGACCCAGCACAATTGAGAAGGTCTGAGACTGAACGCTTCAGTGCTGGAGCGCTCAGTCGCAGCCTGCAATGAATGATAGCAGCGTGCACGGAGGCACGCTACTATCATTTAACCCATGATGGTCCAGGACCGTCATGGGTCCTTAACTGCTTTCAACCCATGATGGTCCAGGACCGTCATGGGTCCTTAACTGCTTTCAACCCATGATGGTCCAGGACCGTCATGGGTCCTTAACTGCTTTCAACCCATGACGGTCCTGGAACGTCATGGGTCGTTAATTGGTTAACTATTGCATAATATGTTAATTTAATAAATGCTGCTCTCTTTTTTTCCTCCAATGCCACGCATTTTGTCTCTTAATTAGTCATGATGGTTTCTGGATGGGGTAGTTATTTTCTGTTTTTTTGTTTGTTTTAATGTGTTCTTGATTGGATAGCATATTGACACTGCTACTGTCATGGAATTTTTGCTGAATTTTGCAATATTCTTTCATAAAATAATGTTTTTTTTAGCAACAGATGGGAGATGTATGAAAATGATCCTAGGCCAATACACTAATGGGTTCAGTGTGCTGTTTGAGCAAGATCATATATATGTGTGTGTGTGTGTGTGTGTATATATATATATATATATATATATATATATATATATATATATATATATATAAAATGTGTGTGTTTGTATGAGTTTCTTTGTGTCTACTATGCCGAATAATACATCTCATTTGTGAGTTTGCGGTGACATTTCTGCAATTTTCTTTCCCAGTATTGTGACATTTTCAATGTATCTGTTACATAGATTGGCTGTACTGGAATTATTCCAAGGAGATTTTGGCATACAAAATAAGGGAATAAGTGATCTTAACCCTTTGAGTGTCAGGTGAATGTGTAATGCAAAGGGTTAATATACTATAAAATAAAACACTTTTTATACATTCAAGAAGAAATGGGGGGGGGTGCTCACCGTGTATTACACTGCATCCACACTAATAAACCCCAGCAACTCCCAGAAATTAGGTCTTGAAACATGGAAAGAGAAAAAGAGTGGCATTGGCTTACAGGGGTAATATAGCCCTCCCCTGATTTGGGTATTAGTATTCAAACAAAACCTCAGCATCCAGTTAAAGTCATTGCTACATGTATTCTCCTGCAGACTGAACGTGTCAGTAGATCTATATCTTATCTAGACAGGACGTGTAACTGTTCATGGATTTGATAATATATAATATACTTGTTTGCAATTTTTATACATTGCCTGCTTTACAAATTAGACCTGTCTACTCCTAGCATTTAAAGGGTTAAATGCCCTATTTCAATCTATGGGAAGTTTTATTTCCCTACAGTAGTGTAGTAGGTTTGCCCTGGAAATATCTCAGTTCATCTAAGTGCATCAGCCTCACTAGGTATTGCACTAGGGGTGCACCGAAATGAAAAATTTGAACCGAAACCGAAACGTCAGGATGCACTTGGCCGAAAACCGAAACGGAAACCGAAAATGACTTTAATGCATATTTTAAAACCGTAACCCTGACTTTTAAAAAGTTTTCATAAACTTAGTCTGTTATATTATGTTTTTGTTTGTAAAAAGGAAAAAAAATATTTTGGCCAGGGTTGGGCAAACATAAGAATCTCATTTCTGGTAGTGGAGAAATGAGATTCTTATGACTGCCCATTAATGGCCAAGATGTTTCTATTTTACAAACAAAAACAAATTTTAAAAGATAATTTTGTCAAAACTGGTTCAAAGTCAGAGATAGGGTTTTAAAATATGCATTATGAATGTATTTAAACCTTGACTTTGAAAAAGGTTTTTATAAAATTATCCTTTTACATCTAGTGTGGCTTTTTATTATTATTATTTATTTTTTCTATAGCTTTTAGTTCTTCTAAACATTTTTGGTATTTTGGATGTGTATTCCCAATACCTCTTCTATGGTCCAGCAGAGGAATGCAGGCTGGGCATCAACAGCAGCCACTCAGGGTCTCCTGTCACTCTCGGCACGGAAAATGTCCAAAAGCAGCAGCAGGGGAGCACTGTGGTAACAGCTTACCACCTAGCTGTTTTTTTTGTGTCTGTTGATTTTAAGCAGCCCGCGCTAGCTACGTTGTGATGTAGCGCGGCTGCTCAGTACTAGGATTACTAGGGCTGCAACTAACGATTATTTTGATAATCGATTAGTTGGCCGATTATTTTTTCGATTAATCAGATAAAAAAAACAATATGCTAATTTTTCATTATTTAATGAACAAACTGAGTGTTAAAAACAAACAGTAGAATAAAAAACTTTACACAGTTAACATGCATCATTGTTATCATTTTACTATGGGGTCTATGCACCTCTCTTTCTCCCCCATGTACTTCTTTGTCCCCCCATGTACTTCTTTCTCCTCCCTTGTGCCTCTCTTTCTCCCCCCTTGTACTTCTTTCTACCCCTTGTGCCTCTTTCTCCCCCATGTACTTCTTTCTCCCCCATGTGCCTCTTTCTCCCCCATGTACTTCTTTCTACCCCTTGTGCCTCTCTTTCTCCCCGATGTACTTCTTTCTCTCCCTTGTGCCTCTCTTTCTCCCCGATGTACTTCTTTCTACCCCTTGTGCCTCTCTTTCTCCCCCTTGTGCCTCACTTTCTCCCCCATGTACTTCTTTATGCCTCTCTTTCTCCTCCTTGTGCCTCTCTTTCTCCCCCTTGTGCCTCTTTCTCCCCCATGTATTTTTCTCTCCCTTGTGCCTCACTTTCTCCCCCTTGTGCCTCTTTCTCCCCCATGTACTTTTCTCTCCCTTGTGCCTCACTTTCTCCCCCTTGTGCCTCACTTTCTCCCCCATGTACTTCTTTATGCCTCTCTCTCCTCCTTGTGCCTCTCTTTCTCCCCCTTGTGCCTCTTTCTCCCCCATGTACTTTTCTCTCCCTTGTGCCTCACTTTCTCCCCCTTGTGCCTCTCTTTCTCCCCCATGTACTTTTCTCTCCCTTGTGCCTCACTTTCTCCCCATTGTGCCTCTTTCTCCCCCATGTACTTCTTTCTCCCCCATGTACTTCTTTCTCCCCCATGTGCCTCTTTCTCCCCCTTGTACCTCTTTCTCCCCCATGTACTTCTTTCTCCCCCATGTACCTCTTTCTCCCCCATGTACTTCTTTCTCCCCCATGTGCCTCTTTCTCCCCCATGTGCCTCTTTCTCCCCCATGTACTTCTTTCTCCCCCATGTGCCTCTTTCTCCCCCTTGTACTTCTTTCTACCCCTTGTGCCTCTTTCTCCCCCATGTACTTATTTCTACCCCTTGTGCCTCTCTTTCTCCCCCATGTACTTCTTTCTCCCCCTTGTGCCTCTCTTTCTCCCCCTTGTGCCTCTCTTTCTCCCCCATGTACTTCTTTATGCCTCTCTTTCTCCTCCTTTTGCCTCTTTCTCCCCCTTGTGCCTCTTTCTCCCCCATGTACTTTTCTCTCCCTTGTGCCTCACTTTCTCCCACTTGTGCATCTCTTTCTCCCCTATGTACTTTTCTCTCCCTTGTGCCTCACTTTCTCCCCATTGTGCCTCTTTCTCCCCCATGTACTTCTTTCTCCCCCATGTGCCTCTTTCTCCCCCATGTGCCTCTTTCTCCCCCATGTACTTCTTTCTCCCCCATGTACTTCTTTCTCCCCCATGTACCTCTTTCTCCCCCATGTACTTCTTTCTCCCCCATGTGCCTCTTTCTCCCCCATGTACTTCTTTCTCCCCCATGTACTTCTTTCTCCCCCATGTGCCTCTTTCTCCCCCTTGTACTTCTTTCTACCCCTTGTGCCTCTTTCTCCCCCATGTACTTATTTCTACCCCTTGTGCCTCTCTTTCTCCCCCATGTACTTCTTTCTACCCCTTGTGCCTCTCTTTCTCCCCCTTGTGCCTCTCTTTCTCCCCCATGTACTTCTTTATGCCTCTCTCTCTCCTCCTTGTGCCTCTCTTTCTCCCCCTTGTGCCTCTTTCTCCCCCATGTACTTTTCTCTCCCTTGTGCCTCACTTTCTCCCACTTGTGCATCTCTTTCTCCCCTATGTACTTTTCTCTCCCTTGTGCCTCACTTTCTCCCCATTGTGCCTCTTTCTCCCCCATGTACTTCTTTCTCCCCCATGTACTTCTTTCTCCCCCATGTACTTCTTTCTCCCCCATGTGCCTCTTTCTCCCCCTTTGTACCTCTCTTTCTCCCCTTTGTACCTCTCTTTCTCCCGGTCCCCTGCGGCTGGCTGGCTCTGAGTTCCCTCCTGCCTGCCCGCATCATCACTCGCCCCTGCAGGCCGTGATGACATACATACAGATAAGAGGGCAGAGGCACCGGAAGAGAAGCGCTTGCTGCCAGACAGTAACGATCAGTCTGCTGGCAGCAAGCGCTTCTCTTCCGGTGCCTCTGCCCTCTTCATCTTCTCTGTCTGTATGTCATCACGGCCCGCAGGGGCGCGTGATGATGCGGGCTGACAACATCTAATCCAGTGCCAAGGATTTTCGGCCATTTTTTTTATTTCGGCTTTTTGCCGAAAAGGCCATTTTCGGCCACCGAAATTTCGGTGCACCCCTATATTGCACATAATGGTACATCCTCCTGACCAGGAAGTGAGGAGTCCAAAAGGAAAATTACTTCCCCAGCTCGGGGAAATCATGATATTTCTGTAAAAGCGCAATTCTCAAGTTTTACAGCAGCTCCAGTTCATTTTCATAATATTTGGGCCATGGAGAGTTTTATTTCAATACTGTCAGAGTTGTAGTTCAAGAGTAATTGAATGATAAAGTATCCCCCTCCCACCCCTTTTACCTAGTGTAAGCCACCTCTCCTCAGATGTGGAATCTGGTCCTGGGACCAGACAGGTCACAGAAAGGGACAATCTTCTTAGGTTCCTCTCTGAGATCCATCTGAACAGCCTTTCTACTATGAGGTGAGTAGTGTTGCATCAGTAAAAGGGGCAGGGGGATATTTTATCATTCACTTTCTAGTATGAGGTGAGTAGTGTTGCATCAGTAAAAGGGGCAGGGGGGATATTTTATCATTCAATTACTCTTGAACTACAACTCTGACAGTATTGAAATAACACTCTTCATGGCCCAAATAGGGTGAAGATTAATTGGAGCTTCTTTTATTATGAAACATTACTATCCCTTTAAAGGGATAATAATGTTTCATAATAAAAGCAGCTGTAATTAATCATCATAGTATTTGGACCTTGGAGAGTGTTATTTCTATTATTTCAGTGTCCCTTCATTGGGCTTGTACCTGGGAGTTCTCATTGTGCACTCCAGCACTCATTGGGTGTTTTTCTATATCTTGCAATGTGTATGCAATGTATATGTGTATGTCTTGGGTTTTGGAGCAGTTTATGTGGGATTTAACCCTTTATTTGCTGGGTTTTTCCAGTTTTATGGGAATTTTAGGATATTGCCTTGGTGGGGTAATGTTTGCTTACATAGTTCATGTGTTTGCTATGTGTTATGGAACTTTTAACTTAAGGAATAATTTTATTAGAAATTATGTTCCGCGCCTTTAAATGCGCTTTTCCCGCATAGACGCCATTGCTCCTTTACTCTCTATGGGCTTACACTGTGTGGGACGTATCTCTGGAACCGCTTCACATAGCGACTTCAGAGTGGGCTCATTTTGTTGGTCTTCCCTTGCTCTATCATCCGGTTTTGTGTTTGAGTGTGTTGGGGGACTCGGGGGGCTTCGGGCACTGTTTTGGGGTACTTGGTGAGAAAACTACGCTTCCCATGAGCGCTCGGTTCGCGCCCTTTTTCTGATTGGCTCCCGTCGCGGCAGCCATTTTGTGAGTTCTTCTCATCAAGTATACTACGCAGGGACCGGACCGGCTCCCTCTCCTCTGCTGATTAACCCTTCGCTTGCCAGATAAGTTTAGTTTTAAACGTTTCTGAGGTGAATACTTAATCTTTCACACTTTAATTGGGTGATTTCTGTCTGTGGGGTATATCTGACACTGTGAGTATGTCTACTCCACTGGAGCCTGGGACTAGACCTAAGACTAAGGAGGCTGGGGTATCAGTATCCCCTCATTGTGTTTTGCTCCTCCTGTCATTCAGGGCTACCTAGAGAATTTTCTGGTCATTTATGCCCAGCTTGTGCGGAAGGTCAGGGCAGCAACCCAGGGCCTTCCAGCCACGCTATTGAGCCAACATGTGTGAAAGAGTTCAAGGCTGCAACTAGGGATCTCAGATCCACTCTTCAGCTCTTTCCCTCTCAGGTTCAGGGGGCTCTTCAAGTATGGCAGACCCCCTCCTCTGTCAGGACCTCCCTGCCCAAGACACAGGGAGCCCCTGATGTATCTGATTCTTCTGAGGAAGAATTGTTGCAGGATTCTGATGTTGAGGGTGGTACAGTTATTGAGTCTACCAGATCGGCTGGAGACCCTTTTGAATGTGATCCTGAACTCTGTGCTGTGGGTTTGATCAGGGCTGTACTGACCACCCTCAATCTTCCCTTGTGCCAGGAGACTCCTCTAGACCCAACGGATGTGTTTCAGAAACCTTCTAAGGCTGTTACTTGTTTTCCTACTAACCCTACTCTTGAACGTTTAGTTTCTCATGCGTGGAAAAATCCTGATAAGTCCTCTTCAGTCTCAAAAAAGTTTGCCAAACTTTATCCTTTTCCTGAGACTGAATTGGCTAAATGGGTTCATCCTCCTAAGGTGGATGCTCCAGTTTCTAGGTTGTCCAAATCTACTGCTTTGGCTGTATCTGATGCTTCTGCTTTACAGGATTGGACTGACAAAAAGTTAGAGACCTGCCTTAAGTCAATTTTTGCCTCTATTGGTACTGCCATGCGTCCAAATTTCGCTGTGGGGTGGGTTAACCGGGCCATTGCGGTCTGGACTGAACAACTTACTGTGGCGGTTCGCCAAGATGCGCCAGTGTCAGAGCAGTTGCAACTACTTGCTAATATTTCTGAAGCTCAGAATTATGTTTCTGACGCTGCCTTTGATGCTGTTCGCATGATGGCGAGGGCTTCCACTTATGTGGTGGCTAGACGCGCTCTTTGGTTAAAAATTTGGACTGCTGACACTGCTTCCAAGAAAGTTTTGCTTTCTTTGCCCTTTTAAGGGACTTCCCTGTTTAGATCTGAGCTAAAGGAATTGATCAGCGAGGCTACTGGGGGTAAAAGTACTCTTCTACCCTCGGTCTTTAAGAAGAAATTCCCAGCCAAGCGCTATCGGCCCTTTCATTCCTTCCAAGCTGAGACACGCCCCACGTCCCAGGCGGTTCCGCCTGCTCCGCGCGCCTCCTCCAAGCCCAAACAGTCCTGGAAGCCCAAGGTTGCCCCCAAGGCCAAGGCTTCCAAGACTGCTTCGGCATGACTTTCCGAACCCGGGTCCGCATCCGGCTGTAGGTGGGCGGCTTCACCTCTTTCGCCGGGTTTGGGAGGAGTCAGTGGCAGACCCTTGGGTTCTTCAGGTGGTGTCAGAGGGATACAAGATCCCTTTCTTTTCCCTTCCTCCTTTTCGCTTCCATTTTACTCGTCCTTCTCAGGACTCCACAAAAAGGCGTCTGTTTGACGACGCTATTCAGGATCTTTTGGACAAGGACATCCTGGAACCAGTTTCTCAGGAGGACATAGGTTTAGGATTTTATTCCAACCTGTTCGTTGTGGCCAAAAAGGACGGCGGAGCTCGTCCTATTTTGGAACTTAAGGATCTCAACTCCTTTGTTGTGAGTACCCACTATCGACAGGAATCTCTGTGCACTGTGATCGCTGCTATGTCTCCGGGGAATTCCTTGCTTCCCTGGACCTTCAGGATGCATATCTGCACATCCCTATCCATCTAGAGAGCAGGCGGTATCTCAGGTTTGCCTGCGACAGGGGTCATTTTCAGTTTTCGGCTCTTCCCTTTGGGCTGACGACAGCTCCACAGGTTTTTCAACGAGTCCTGGGAGCATTGATAGCGGTCATCCATCGGGATGGCATCAGAGTGACTCCATACATGGACGACTTACTCTTGAAGGCGGCGTCAGCAGATATCCTTCATCAGCAGGTTCAGGCTTGCATTCAGACACTCACTCGCCACGGATGGATTGTGAATCTGGACAAGTCAGACTTGGTTCCATCTCAGCGGATAATCTTCCTGGGTCTTCTGTTCGACACTCAGCGGTGCATGGTGTTTCTGCCGGAAGAGGTGGCTCATCAGATCGCTCTTTGGGTATCGAAAATCCTGGCCCTCGAGCGGATTCCAGTGCCGAAATTGACTTCTCTGGTGGGGAAATTCATTTCCACGATAGAGGCGGTGCTGTTTGCCATGGCACACACCAGGGAACTTCAAAGGTTCGTGATCCAGACGTGCAGGAATCGTCCAGCCCATATGAAGCTCTCTGTTCCTCTACCTCCTCATGTCGAGTTGAGCTTGGAATGGTGGTTGGATCTTTCCCATCTCCTGAAAGGGAGATCCTTCCAGATCCCTTATTGGACCACGGTCACGACGGATGCCAGCCTCCTGGGATGGGGGGCGGTGTTGGGTCGCTTCAGTGCCCAGGGGAAGTGGGGACTGGAGGAATCTCTTCTGTCCATCAATATTCTGGAACTCCATGCGATCTTCCTTGCTCTACGCCATTGGGAATCTCAGCTGGAGGGTTGTCTAGTCAGGGTCGAGTCCGACAACACCACCGCAGTGGCCTACATTAACAGGCAGGGCGGAACAAGAAGTCTCGCTGCCTGGTTAGAGGTCAAGGCCATTTTGTCTTGGGCGGAAGTTCATGTTCCCGTCATTTCGGCGGTTCACATTCCAGGCGTAGACAACGTCATGGCAGACTTTCTCAGTCGTCACACAGTCGACAGCGGAGGTGTTCCAACTCCTCACTCAGATGTGGGGGGTTCCTGTGGTGGATCTGATGGCAACCAGACACAACAGGAAGGTTTCAGTGTTCTGCTCTCGGTGGAGGGATCCACTGGCTCTGGCAGTGGACGCCTTGTCAATTCCTTGGGAATTCTCCCTAGCATACATCTTTCCTCCTCTTCCAATGTTGATCAGAGTCATCCAGAAGCTGAAGATGGAGCATTGTCCGGTTATTCTGATCGCTCCGAATTGGCCTCGTCAGTCCTGGTATCCGACCTGATGGCCATGTCTGTGGCGGAGCCTTTTCTGCTTCCCTCTCGTCCAGATCTTTTGCTACAAGGCTATCTGTGGAAGGAGGATGTTCATCGTCTTCATTTGATGGCTTGGATGTTGAATCCTCAATTTTGAAGAAAAGGGTTTTTCCTCTGCTGTGGTGTCTACGATGCTACGCGCTCGTAAGCCTGTGTCTTCTAAGATTTATCACCGAGTCTGGTCGACCTTTGTAGCATGGTGTGCTGATAGGGATCTATCGCATGATTTTCATCTTCCTACTGTCCTGGCCTTTTTACAGGACGGTGTTGATAAGGGACTCAGTCTGAGTTCTCTTAAGGTCCAGACTTCAGAGCTTTCTGTCTTTTTCCAGGAGCGCATTGCTGTTATTCCCGATGTCAAAGTTTTCTTTCAAGGTGTGGCTCATGTTCATCCTGCTTTCAGGAGTCCGGCTCCTCAGTGGGATCTCAGCCTAGTTTTGGGGGTTCTCCAACGACCCCCCTTTGAGTCCTTGGCTACTATTCCTTTGCGCCTTTTGTCCTAGAAGATGGCCTTCCTTTTGGCTATTGTATCAGTTCACCGGGTGGCAGTATTACAAACCTTGTCTTGTAAACCACCTTATCTGGTGTTCCATAAGGATAAGGCTGTGCTTCGCACTTCCAAGGAGTTTTTGCCTAAAGTTGTCTCCGAATTTCACATCAATCAGGAGATTGTGGTGCCCTCTTTCTGCCCTACCCCTTCCTCTGACAAGGAGAGGGATCTTCATTTGTTGGATGTTGTGCGTTGTCTCAAGTTCTATGGTCATCGCACTGAGTCTATCAGGAAGTCTGATGCTCTGTTTGTCATTCCTGAGGGACCTAGGGCGGGGAGACTGGCATCCAAGGTGACTATTGCATCCTGGATAAAATCTACCATTCGTAAGGCTTACGAATTGCGGAATAAGCATGTGCCCTTTCGGGTCACTTCTCATTCTGCTAGATCAATTGGGGCCTCTTGGGCCTATAAAAATCAAGCGTCCGCTGATCAGCTGTGCCGGGCGGCCACTTGGTCTTCGGTGCACACTTTTTAGAAGCACTGCCGTGTGGATGTGCTGGCTTCGGCTGATGCCAGCTTTGGGAGAAAGGTCCTGGAGGCAGTCTTGCCTGTCTAGGATCTTCTCCTTCTGAAGTTCTTAGTGCTTCCTTACTGTTGAGCCCTGTTGGCTCTGGTTCAGTGTGCTGTGTTTGTTTTTGGGGGGTTTTCCCCTAGTTTGTGTCCGTTGACACTTCCGATAGTTGGGACCTCTGACTGGTTGGTTCATAGAGGTTCTGGTGACTCTGGGGGTCTTGCGCCTGGTCCTTGCCTTCTTCCCGCCTCTGGGAAACTCAATGTTTGGACATCCCAGTGTTACCAGTAACCTGTATTGGACGACAGTGAAAATAGGATTTTAGTATTACCTGTTAAATCCTTTTCACTTAGTCCATACAGGTTACTGGTCTCCCACCCTGTCAAGAGACCATGCTTGGCTCTCCTGTGGCATTCTGTGAGAGTCCTTTGGGGCATGCTCACAGGGGTCTTCTTCTTCTCTTCTATCTCTGGTCAGTGTTAGTGTCTCAAATCATTCTGGCTTGTGCTGACTGAGGAGCAGCCTAGGAGGGAGGGGAGGCTCCACCCCCTGTATACATTTAGATAAATGTTCCTGCCTACTTAAAGGGGCGGATCGCCTCCCAGTGTTACCAGTAACCTGTATGGACTAAGTGAAAAGGATTTAACAGGTAAGACTAAAATCCTATTTTCAAAATCGCTTATGTGTTATACCAGTCAATTTTATTTTAAACAATTGTTTGAGATATTTAGCGTTGGGTAAATTAGCCAATACTGGCTTACAGTATGTGGCAGATGGGAGGGAGCTCAGAGTGGAAGGGGACTTTTCCTTGGATCTAGATGAAAGGAAGGGCTTGACAGCTTGATACATCCCCATCACAGTCGTCAATATTTATGTTTCTTGGGGTTTTTTGATTGTGTTTTTGTCTCTTTAGAAGTGGGCTTAGTTGTGTTTATAAATATTCCCTGTGGGGCTGCTGACTCTTTTTTTTTTTTTTTTTTTTTTTTTTTCTGCTCTTGGTGCCAACAGCCTCACAGGTTTTATGTTAATTCTTTTTCTTTGTCACACACCTCTCTTCTCAAGTTCTGTTGGTGGTTTGGTCCCCGCCAGATGATAACTCTTATTTTGCCTTATGCGCTTTGAAGTGTTAGTCTCTTTCCTGTTGACTAACTGCTCAGGTGAGGTCAGAGACTCTTGGTTGGGGTGTTCGCTGTCATGCCTTCTGGCTTTTGTTGTGGAGCTGGCTCATTGTTAATGTTATGGTTAATAGATGACGTGGCCCCTTTCTTACCCAAGCTGTCTATTGTATCTTTCTTGGGTAGAGAGGGTTTAGGGTAATTCTAATGGGATATGCGCCAGATCAGCAGTCATTTTACAGTCTGGATGTCAGGAATTGGCAGGTGGAAGGAAGAACAATGTGGAATGTCACAATCTGGATGTAAGAAAGTGGCGGTTGGAAGGAAGAACAATATTGAATGTTACAATCTGGATGTAAGAAAGTGGGAGGAAGAACAACGTGCAATGTTACAATCTTGATGTCAGGAATTGGCCAGTAGAAGGAAGAACAATATGGAATGTTGCAATCTGGATATCATGAAGTTGGAGGAAGAACAATGTAGAATGTAGCAAACTGGTTGTCAGGAAGTGGCAGGTGGGAGGAAGAGCAATGCGGAATGTTACAATCTGGATGTCAGGAAGTGGCATGTCTGAGGAAGAACAATGTGTAATGTTAGTATCTGGATCACATGTTAGTCAGTACTGTCTAATTTGCATAAACCAAGTAAATATCCAGTCTCTCATAAACTACTGTTTTAAATGTCAAGTGGCAAAAATAACACCTTGGTTATTTTGAAAGCTCGTTGAAACTCAACTACATTATTATAATGTCCACTTTAAGCTGTATCAGTTGGATGCATCCTATTTTATCAAATTTCACCTCAGGGACCTTATCAGTGGCCCCTGAGTTCTCAGAACAGCAGCACCTTATGTGTAACCCTTAAAGCCTTTGCGGACTAGTGGGGCGCACAGCACATTGCAAAACAAAGCATTGTACTCCCATCTGGTCTTTAAATGTACACCAACACCTATATACAAAGGTATCCTTGTTACCTTACTACAAGTAGAGAAGCACTGGGGAGCCTCCAAAATTTTTCTGGCAGGCCCTGTTTGCCAAATGCAGCACTGTGCTGGAACCCCTCTGAAGCCCAAAGCAACAAACATCTCCCTTGATTGATGGTCTTTTGGGCTCCTCACCGTTATTATGACATTCCCAGAAGAAGCTGTTATGTCTGAGATTATATACATTTTTTTTTATCCAGAAAGGAAAGAGGTGGTTTTTAAATTGTCCACCTTGTCTCTCAGGAAATCAGTAAATGAACTGGTCAGAGATAAGCATCTAGGAATGAGCCTGCCATAGAATTTAGCAGTCTGTATAGGAATGGTGTCCCACCCAGGGTGCAATGTCTTTTAGCCCCCTAGTATGTTATGCAGAGAGGAAATATGCTAAAGCACATCAGACTGATCCTGCCAAAATGGCTGCCAGGACACAAAGAGAAACAACCTACCCGAGTTGTATGTTTCATTCTTGTTGGGCCTCTTTGCTGATATGTAGCTAATCTCTCTAAGCACTGTGATCATGAAATCAGTGGCTATGGGGTTTCGGGTGAGTGGGCTCATGGGGCCCCCAGAAGACTTCAGTAAGCTGCATGATGCACTTATGCTTGTATTAAGATAATAGGGATACCTTGGAGTTTAGGTATTCGTGTCCCCTTTGAAGGATTCATAGGTCAAGAATGCATCTATGTAACCGTGCACAATAGTATGAATTTTTACATTTAAAATATCCAGTTTCACTGATGAAGTATGTGGTTATTTATACCTGTAAAGCTAAAGGCTCTTCAGATTCCCCAGAATTTTTCTCATAACCATACACAAGCCTGCCAAATATTGTTGGTCATATATAAGCACACAGACACTTTTTGAACGATTTAAGTACTGTCAGTAAGCAGAGAATGGGTATGTCACGTATTACCAGTGAGTAAAGAAAAGTGGAGGAATTATGGGTCAAACCAACTGCATCATGGGGGACAAATACAATGTATCCAAAGTACCAATGATTTAAATGGGGCTTTTAAAGGGACAGTAACACTTAAGATGAGAAAAAAAAACAAAACAAAACAATGTACTGCAAGGTTTGTCCTCCCACTGCTGAGAGGTGTTTTATTCAAATGTTCTTGCGGCTCAAACTCTATTTTTTTTTTCTTCTTAGTGCAGTATCTCAGTGGCCTGAAATTTTACAGTGGCGTGTTTGCCACATCATCCTATGGACCGTTTTGGTCAGTTAACCATAAATTTACATAGGATGGTTTAGCAACAGCGCCACTGTAACATTTCAGGTCATTTAGAATACTGCACCTAAAAAATTTTAAGTTTCAGCTTAATTATGTTTTATTCAAAAAGTTGTCTCCACAGTGGGAATACCCTTCTTTTACTCAGGATGATAAATCTTACAAAATAAATATTTATAAATTTTACATGTTTTAAATAAACATTACCACTGATTTATATGGAGCTTTTAAAGGGATAGTAATACTTAAAATGTAAAAAAAAATATCTTGTGGGGTTTATCCCCTGAGTAAAATAAGGGTACTCCCACTGCTGAAAGTTGTATTATTAAAAAGTTATTACAGCTCAAAGTTGAATTTTTTTAGGTGCAAAATCACAGTGGCCTGAAATTGTATAGTGGCGCTGTTGCTACACCATCCTAAGGACAGCTCTGGTCCCAGGACCATAAATCTCCATAGGATGGTGTAGCAACAGTGCCACTGTACAATTTCAGGCCACTGTGATATTGCACCTAAAAAATTCAACTTTTGAATGAAACACCTTTCAGCAGTGGGAGTACTCTTGTTTTACTCAGGGGGATAAACCCTACAACATATTTTTTTTTTTTTTTACTTTTTAAATATTACTATCCCTTTAACTTCTTGAATGCTTGAGATATCTCAAACTCATTGCAAATCAATGTGTTGGAGACCGCTGTAGCATTCAAGAGGTTAAAAGTCCCATTTAAATCAGTGGTAATGTTTATTTTCCTCCTGTGTTACCAGAGCCATTAACATGGGCAGCTGGTTCAGCCTACAGTTGCCCATACGTGCAGCTTGCTACAGGTTCCTGGTGACTAGTAATGGTTGCATGGAAGTTGCTGTAAGGAGTGATTGCAAAGCAAACTATGTGGTGGCCATGCAGATGTTCATATGAGCAACTGATCTTGATCCAGTCACTGGCTAGCTCAGTTGTGGTCAGAGAGTGTTGTAACACTGATGTCTACCTGAGCTGGCCCACTGTTCTACAGTGACTAGGCATGCCAGTGTTCCCTTTTGATGTCTCACAGGGAGTTCAGTGCATAAGACATGGGTGATTTGAATGTGATTGCAGTGGGGCCACTTTGGAATTCTTCAAGTGAGCAAGACCTTATGATTGTCCATGAACACGGTCCAAGGAAGTGCCACTTAGATTTTCATTTGCCTGCACCCTGGCAAGAAGGAAAATTATCCATTCAGATAGATACCCACTACTGTTTTCTTTCCACATACCTGGGAGAGTGCAGCCCTCTCTTTGCAACAAATCTGTGTGTTCCTCACACTGAAAAGTGAGTAACTGTGTTTCTCATATGCACGTGCCAATGAATGTGTGCCAATCAAAGAGAGATCAATCTGGGTAGACCTGACAAAGTGTCTGGTCAGAACACAAACTATGCATTGTTCCCACGAGATGATTGTAATGAGAGAAAGAAACAAGCAGAATCAGCAGTGAGCGCTACACTGGCTCTGGGGTTCCCCGTACTGTGCTCCTCTCCAGCTTGTTTACATTATCCACAGAAAGATCCAACCTTTTTATAGCTTCTCGGACATTCTGGGATAATAACTGTCCCATGACTCGCACTGTGCTGCCTGGACACACTGTCCTATTGTACTACACACACACACACACACGTCTCTCAGCAGTGGGAGTGTCCTTGTGTGTGGAACACATTTCGTTGCAATGCGTGGCTCACCCCTCTGGTAATCAAAGGGTTAAACTATTAAAGGTGTATTACCCCATTTATCATTTAATTGCAGAACCTTAGTGGAGTGCCACAATATCTTTGGGAGACTTTCAGCATCTGGTAAAAGCAGGTTATCCCCCTGAAATGTGGGACTCCACTAAGATTCTGCATAAAAGTATTCTCCATTTAAATCAATGTTCATTATCATTTGTCCCCTGCCATGCAGTTGTCTTACCACAGAATCCTTACTGAATATGGTGCGAAGGGACTTGTTAACCCTTTGAGAGCCAGAGGGGTATGCAACACGTTGCATATCCCTTCTGGCAGTCACATGGTTAAGAAAGTTAGAGCATATCAATCCCAGAGCAAACCAACTGCACCACAGGGGACAAATGAGAATTCACATTAATTAAAATAGGGTTTTAACACCTTGAATGCTAGAGAGGTCTCCAACAGTGCATTCAAGGGGTTAAAGGCTCTATTTGAAGCAAGAGTAATTCAGAAAATGTTATTTGTCCCTTGTGGTTCAGTTGGTTCCTTCCATATTTGCTCCCATTTCCTTTATGAATAGGGTCTTTAGTTGTAGACTGAGTGGCACTAAATGCAGCAGTCACATGGTCCTCTCTTCCTACCCCAGCAGACTCGTGTTGTAATGTCTACATGCACCCAGATTATGTGTAGACTTGCCTTTAGGGGTTAAACTGAGCTTTTGCCTAGAAAATCAGTGTGATGTCATCGCCACTGAATTGTTTACATCAGTGGTTCCCAGTCCTTTTAATGTATGGCCTGCTTAAAACAATGAGGCTAGTCCCACATCTGGCACATTTTTCATTCAAAAGTCATTACAACTCAAACTTTCATTTACTGAGAGTTTGAATACAATATTCTTTACATTCATTGTAACCACTGAAAGGTCATGGTGTTAGTCTATTATATGGAGAGCTCTGGTCATCAGCTGATAAGACAGGAATAGCAACAGTGCCACTATAAAAGGGAATGGAGACGCAGTTTTTCACCCAGTCTCCTAAAAAATGCAAAGCTTTGCTGTAAACACTTTTGAATGAAGTACTTCTTTTCAGTGGGAGTGCTGCTGTTTTTCCCAGAATGAAAATCACTGCATAGTAAATTTTAATCTTCTTTAACCATTAAGGTGCTATAAAGATTAAACACCTTTGTGATACAGTCTTCCTTGGAATTAGTGGATAGGCCCCTGAAGGGGTAAATGTGTAGCACTAAACTTCACTGTGTGCGAGCATTGCCTTAACATGCCTGAAGCTGCACAGTTGGCTTGTGAACAGAAACTCACATGCAGAAACTGAGGCTGTTCTTGCTGTATTCAAGGCAAAGCTGTTAACGCCCAAAGAGATTTCCTTTCCCAGATGTTTCTTACAAATGCAAATAGAGACCATCCATGGTATTAATTTGTGCAGCATTATTAACTCTCTGAGTGGCAGACAAAAGAGAATACATGATTATTATGTCTTTTTAATTTGGCCTGTCAAATTTTAAGACTGTTTCTTTATAATCCTAACTAGTTGAACAGCCCGTTACACGGGCCACAGTGCCCCTGCCACCCGGTCGCGGGGCAGTCACGCGCAGTAGAGACTGCCCACCCCACGGCTGATACAGAGCTGGACGCTCCTTCAGAGCGCCCAGCTCTGTATCTGGCGCGGGCAGTCTCTACTGTGCATGACCGCAGCACGCGCAGCAGTGTCTACTGCTCATGTCGCGATGTTACACACGATTTAGCGAATTATTATATAGGATAACTTTTGGATTGCTTGGGTGCTGTAATTTTGATTGCTAGAAGGGTATCCAATGCCATGTGAAGCAATGTGTTGGATAAACCCTCTGGCACTCAAAGGGTGCAAAAAATAAAAATGAATGGGGAAAAAAAAAACAAACTTGTATGTTAACCCCTTAGGGTCCGACGATCCCGCGGTGTCTGGTCCTTTAAGGACCAGATAGACGCGTTCGACGTGCTGTCCCACGTGACTGATCACGTGGGGCGGAACATCGAAAGGAGGACTGAAAGAGATCGCTCCGGTCTTGGAGCGATCAATTTCAGTCCACGGTATTAATCACCGCGCTCCTGCAGGAGCGAGGTGAGTAAAAGTACGTGACGTACCAGGACCGTCACTGGTCCTTAAGTACCGGACCAGCGTGACGGTCCGGGTACGTCACAGGACGCGAAGGGGTTAAAGGGATAGTAATGTCCCAGAAAAAAATCTGTATAGTTTTGTAGTGCCTAAAAAATTAAACTATACGCAACTAATCCTATCTCTCAAACCGCTACGGTTTGAAAGATATTTGGCACTAAAGTTCCCCCCTCCCTCCCCTTTCCCTGACATTAGCGTTGTGCTGTCTGCAGGATGAATCCTGTCCAGGGGCCAACTGGTGACTGCAACAGAGCCACAATCTCGTTATTGGAAAATAATTACTTCATTTGAAAGGTCTACAAAGTGTGCCTGGTTTACAAGCACAATTTGTAGATCATTCCAATGAAGTAATTCTTTTTAAATAACACGATTTCGGCTCTGCTGAAGAGCATCCTCGTGTCGGCCGACACGGATCTCCTGCTGTCAGCTTTACAGCTGACATCAGGAGAAGGGGAGAGAGGGGGAAACTTTGAATGTGAATATCTCTCAAACCACAGTGGTTTGAGAGATAGGATTTGTTGCATATAGTTTAATTTTTTAAGCACTATTAATCTATAAAGATTTTTTTCTGGGACATTATTGTCCATTTTAAACCTCAGTCTTTTACTAGTTGAACACATTTGCTCCCACCTCCCCAGAGCTGGTCCTGTGAGTTCCAGAGAGGCATCTGATGATTCCTATTGGCCTCTGTGACATCATACCAACCTGTACAGCCAACAGAATTGAGTCTGCCACTGGCAACTGCAGCTCTTGCATGGGAGCTTGGAACCAAACTGAACATTAACTCTTTGAGTGTCAGAGAGATATCCATCACATTTCAATGCAATGCATTACATGCCTCTGCCACACAAAAAGGGTTAAGGGCTGTACATTTATGATGCTGCTACTCTCAAAGAAAGAGGTATGTGCTAGTAAGTTTTCGCATCAACATATATTTTATTTACATGTTAGTTCCCCAGTATATTGTTCTCCTGCTGTGTCTTACCCAGTAGACAGTGGCATAACAATAAGGATCGCACTTGCGACCGGGCCCATCACTCTCAGGGGCCCGGCCGCCCCCAGCGACCCCCTCGCCATGCACCCACAGCACAGCTGATCTCCCGGCGGCCCATGCTGTAGTAATGCAGAGCGCTGGGAGATTACATAATCTCGCATTTGCATTACTATGAACCACGCTGTAGCTTGAGTTCCAGTCAGAGGTCTGTGCCGAATGAGGCACAGATCTGTCATGTCACACACTGCTAGACCGCCAGGGACTCGAGGTAGGAGGACGGGGGGGTCAGTAGGGGTATTGTGGAAGGGGCAGTGTGGAGAATGAGGGGCATTGTGGAAGGGGCAGTGTGGAGAATGAGGGGCATTGTGGAGATTGAGGGGCAATGTGAAAGGGAGAATCCTCCGATGACGGAGGCTGTCTGTCTTTAAGCTGGAGTGATCTTACTGGATATATATCGATCTCTGCCAATGAGATCGCTGCAGCTTAGAGAAAGAAAGCCTGCATCATCGGAGGATGCTGGGTAGTGGGACGGGAGCAGAGGCAGTGCAGCAAGCCGGAAGTAGGCTGCTGAGCATGTTTTAAACATTAATTTTTGTGCAGATAAGGTTTTTTTTTTTAAATGAGTAACATGTTAAACTTTTTCGCTAAATGCTTTAACTAGTGAGCGTTACTTCTCTATATGTGATAGATCTTTTTAATTGGAAAGGTCTACAAAGTGTGCCTGGTTTTCAAGCACACTTTGTAGACCATTCCAATGAAGTAATTTGTTTTAAATAACGAGATTGTGGCTCTGCTGACACCTGGAGAAGGGAAGGGAGGGAGGAACTTTTAATATGAATATCTCTCATACCATAGCGGTTTGAGAGATATGATTTGTTGCATATAGTTTAATTGTTTAAGCACTACAACACTATAAAGATTTTTTCTGGGACATTACTGTCCCTTTAATTGGAAATGGCTTCTGTAGTGTGTTTCTTCCTCTATATCAACATGTGATGTGGCAATGGGGGAACCTTATGGACATATGTCTTTATTCACTCTCCTCAACTATGTTTAACCAACTAAGATTTTTGTTTTCTATTTTCTTGGAAGAGGTTTCTTTGTCACCTAGTCCATGTAAGCTAATGTATGAACTGTGTGTTCTGCTGAAGCCTTTTGAGGAGGACATCTTTCTTGTTAATCATGTCGGAATCAGTGAGATACGTCCACTAATATAATTATTACAGAAAATGATGAAGCTCATGGATGATGACTCTTACAGCAGCAACTTTATAGAACTGGTAAATGAAATGTTATCATTTGTTGAGCAGGATCTTCACATAGTCTCCATTAAAAGACGTGAGGAATACATTCTAGCTACATTTCTTGACCCATGTTTTAAACATAACAGGTTTGTGCCAAGGAGTGAGCAACAGCAGCACTTTGAAGAATCAGAGCATGTGAAAGTATATTCATAAAAATCCTTCTAGTGCGAGTGGAGGATGAGAGAGAGAAAATAGTTGGGTAAAAACTACTACAAAGTATTGTGAATAGGAAGCAAGCAAAATGTTTACACCCTCAGCAAAGGTATAACGACATTATGTGCTGGTGGCACGGGCACATTTCTTTGGAATTTGCCTCCAGAATATGGAATGGTAGTAGATGCACCTGAATACCATCTCTCTCCAAGGAATGGCCCCACTGCATGTGAGATGTTTACAGCATACTTGCAGGATAACTACGTTCTAGGCTGAAACAACAACCCACGAGTATTTGCAAAGAAAATAGTGTGTGGCCAGCTCTTGTGCTTACTGCTGTGGAAACTGAGTTTTCAGTTCAGCTGGTTAGACTGTTAAAGGGATAGTAATACTTCGTTTTAACTTTATTTTATTTTGTAGGCATTAAAAAAACATGAAGAATGATATGTCTTATCTGTCAAACCTTTATGGTTTAAGAGATATTCACAAGCAAAGTTTGCCCTCCCTCCCCTTTTACCTAGTGTAAGCCATCTCTTCTCAGATGTGGAATGCAGTCCATAGACCAGACAGATAACAGCAGGGGACAGTCTTCTTCCTATCAGAACAATGAAAGCCCTGCCCCCCTTGGCAGGTTTTTCAGGTTTTTGACTTATGCTAATTGAAGATTGTCCCTCTCTGCAGTCTACCTGGGCACCTCCCTTCTGATCTGGCTGAGCAGTGTTACATCAGTAAAAGGGGCGGGGGTTACTTTGTCATTGAATTACTCCTGAACTACAACTCTGACAGAACTGAAATAACACTCTCCAAAGTCCAAATACTATGATGATTAATTAGAGCTGCTTTTATTATGAAACATTACTATCCCTTTAATGACTGTAGAGCACATCCATGGTACAGCAGTGTTGGTATACAAACATTTTTGAAAATGAACTAGCATCTAATACCATACGAGTATCATACAGTGAAATTGGGAAGAAAACACACCTCTGCCTATGGCTCAGGTGGAAACACTAGCACTGAGGAAGAAGGGGTGGAGGAGGAATTTGTAGTTACCACCTCCCACAACATTTGGGACAGATTATACTATGAACATTGATGATAGATATAGATGTACGTATGTATAATTTTTATTTGTTTGTTTGCATTTTACCTGCAGTTTCTTGTATGTAATGAACACTTTATCTAGGACACACCTCCTCAGTGGTCTTCAATAGACCTAAACGGTGAATTGTTTTTATCAGATGGTAAACTGAAACTAACTGCAACACAGGTCCGACGCAAAAAATATATATATTGATATAACTGATTATGAAGGACACCTAACTAGATAAGTTTTACTTACTAATAGGGCATAGTTCTAACTTTTTTAAGACAGGAGAGAGCAACCTGTTGCCTTAGGTTTTGGTGGACTTCAGATACCATTGGCAGCAGCTGAGGGAGAGGGGAGTGTCTGAGGTTCCTCACCCTATATTAATATAGCAATCTTCATTTATCGTTTTTTCTCTAGATTACGTTCTTCCACCTATTGACCACTGTCACTTCGATTGTTTGTTTTACTTTTGGCCTTATACGTGTATATGTTTAGACAGCGTTTATTCTGGCATTTGTTACAGTGCCTTCAAATGATTAGGAGGTGGCGGGTACAGGTGTTTACTGCTTCAAGCATTAGCTCATTGTGACCTGTAAATAATTTATTTGGTCACGATTCAGTGCCTTAGATTAACAATACAGTGTGTTGACTTATGATCAGATATCAGGCCAGGAAGGGGAGAACAAACGCAGGTTAGATGTGTGCTACACGAATGCTAAACTTACAAGTTGTCCTTCTATGAAAAAAGTATATTGTAAAATTCACAGATATCAACATAGAACTGAAGACATGTAATATTGCATGTGATGTTTTTCAGCAGGCTGGGGAAGCAAACAAAGGTTGATTTACTAAGGAAACTAATGCAATTATGGTGTAAAACCATCTGCACTGTAGGGGACAAATAAACATTTCCACTGATACAAATGGCGATTTTTAACCTCTTGATTGCTAGAGAGGTCTCCAGCACATTGCATTTAAGGTGTTAAAAGCCTCATTTAAAACAAAAAATTTTTTAAATTGGTCTCTGTGGTGTAGTTATTTGTTCCAGAATTTCACAAATTTTTTTTTTTAGTACTCAACCTCAGTATGTAAAAAAAAAAAAAAAAACTTCAGAATGACTGGTGCTCTTTCATGGATGCTCTCTGTGTTTTACTCAGGGTTTTGACCTAAATCTTAGCATTAAAGGCCAAATTCCTGGGCCTGTTGAGTCAGGAGTCATCTACTATGTGCTATGCATTGATTGGTTTCTGCTGTAGCCTCCGTGGTGGTGCCATTTCTATCAGAAGGACCAAGAGGAAAGGAAGCCTGCTTGGTCTTTTTTTATCTAAGAACTGTTGTCTTAACAGTTTGAGTGCCAGAGGGGGATACAAAGCAATGCATTGCACACCCCTTCTGGCACTTGGGTTAAATGAGCTGTAATGTTTCATTATGATGTAGAATAATTGCACGAACCCCTGGTTTTGAAGGTGTTAAAAAAGGCTGTTGTGAAAACTAATACTTATGGGTCATATTTTAACATTAAACTCCTTCAGTTTTAATTTTTCATAAACCTCTCCCCTAAACACTTTGCAATGCAATTCCCCCCTCCCCCTAGTACTTAAACAGATAAAGGGTGATGATTATGACAAAGTCCTTCATGTGACACAATGGCTCATTTATGAAGTGTTCTTTGACATTTTAGTACTGGAAATAATAATAATAACTAGTATTTATATAGCTCCTTTCTCTCAGTGGGACTCAGAGCTTTCAGCGCACGCTCCTGGAATTAACCAAATCAGCAGATGAATAATAGATGTTATTATTACCCAATCAATGGTGCTCATTTATCAACCTAGGAAGGATGAAGCTACCTCGTGGGCTCAGTGGTAAATATATGTGGTATAAGGTCCTGCTTAACGGGATAGTAATACTTCATTATTTCTATCACCCATGTTGTAGCCCTTAAAATTCTGAATTCAACGATACCAGCGGCATCTCTCAAACCTTTATGGTTTGAGAGATATCCACTTTCAAAATTCCCTCTTTTTGGCTTTTCCCCTGATGTCGGCGTTCTAGCTGAGAGCCGGGGAATCCATTCAGTGAGCAAGCTGCGGCTCTGCAGGAGTCCTGAGATCGCTTTATAGAAACAGTAATCCTTCACTAAAATGGTCTTCTACGTGTGCTTGGTTTGCAAGCACACGTAGAAGACCATTTTAGTGAAGGATTTCTGTTTCTATAATGAGATTTCAGCACTGCTGCAGAGCCGCCGCCGGTCCCGGGACCGGATTCCCTTTCTCTCAGCTAGAACGTTAACGTCAGGGGAAAAGCAGAAAGAGGGAACTTTGAAAGTGGATATCTCTCAAACCATAAATGTTTGAGAGATGCTGTTGTTATCATTGAATTCAGAATTTTAAGGGCTACAACATGGGGGATAGTAATAATGAAGTATTACTATCCCTTTAAGATAGTGTTTTTTTTTTTTGGTTTTTTTTTTAAGGTGCCAAAAAGATCCACTTCTAGTTTATATTACCAACATTTTCTTATTTTAAGATGTTTAAGTGCATTTTTTATAGTGCTCTAAAGTGTTATATGAGTAGATATGTGGTTGTTTTTATTTATTGCAGCCTAAAAACATCTATCTAAAATGTTAAAAAATAAATAAATAAAGGTTGGCTTTCGGAATCCATTACCAGAGAAGGATGAAAGATAGAATATACACATACCAGGGAACGCTCAGGGTTTGACTTGGAGACCCAGGGTTTTGACCCAGATCTCAGGGTTAAGGGACAGATTCCTTGCGTGCAGGTGTGATGCCACTTACTGCATAATTTGCACCAGATGACTGTATCTTTAGTCTCTAAAATGGTGCCATTTGTACTAGAAAGGTAGAGAAGTTTTTTTTTTTCTCTTACATGTGTTCAAGAAATGATGAGTCTAAGAAGAAGCGTGTTCAGGGTGTCTTGGAGACTGTTTGCTACCTCCAAGGGGTGTTCCAATCGGATATATCACCTAGAATCTACATCTGTGGGAGCAGTTACTGTTAATATTTCTTTTACTTTTAATATGGAACAGATGTACCATGGGGCTTGATTCCCAGGGTGCATCACAAAAGATAGGGTCTTTCCTCCAGCTGAACCCCCACCTACTTCCCAGAATTCATGTGTCCCGTGAAGCTGTAGGAGGTGTAATGACCATCCTGTTAGTTTTTCTTAGTTTGGCTTCCTTGGATGCCCAGTGCTGAGTGGACCTTTCCTGTCCTGTGGAGGTTAATTTCATAACAATAAAATCTAAAAAGAACAAATAAGCACTAAAGAGTCCTGAGCGAAGAAAAGAAACAAATCAGTATATATATAATAGTAAGTATCTGTCAATATATCCCCACAACCACCTATATATGTTCCGACAGATATACCTAACACCAACAGGACAGAGATAATATCAAATAAACAATGGAAATAGTCCATAAATACAGGCCCAAGGTAAACCCAGGATACCCCAGCACTGCTAGTCTCAACTGGATGTACTTGCTGTGTCCAAATATGTCCAATTAATTTAAAGCTTCCAATCTCAGTCAGAATCTGCTTCCTTCACTCTTACGACTCTCCTCCTGCTGCTCCACGTGTGGTCTTTTTCCACACAAATAAATTGGACCAAATCTCTGTATCGGAAAGAAGCACAAAGAGGACCATCTAAAAGTGGAGTATTTTAGTCTATAAAATCTTTTCATGAGCAAAAGTTAAAATCACACTTACAAAATATACATAAAATCTGCACGTTTCTCTCTATGAAGTCTCCCTTCTGGTAACACCTTTCTTTTCCTTCACGTGGATACCAACAGTATATAGCCAATTCAACCAACCCCAGGCGCCAGGAGCAATCTAGCTCTACTTGAACAATAGTATCCATCAGAGCGGACACACAGATCTACTCACGGGACCTCCTCAGCAGAGACTCTGAGATCGCTTCAATCATGGCGCCAATCTTGGCTATACGCAACAATGTATATCCACTTATAGGCTTCCCGGTGTATCTCCCGAACCACCAGACTCAATCGAGAGAAACTCAAATCCTAAAAACAATTAACAATGCTTTGACGACATGGCTGTTGAAGCCCACATCTTGAGGAGAGAGGGATTCTCCACTGAGATCCTTTCTACTATGATTCAACCTAGGAAGCCTGTTTCCTTTAAGGCCTACCATAGGGTTTGGTCCATTTTTCATTCCTGGTGTGTTGACAGGGACCTGTCTTCATAGAACTTTTTCCTTCCCATAGTTTTCTCCTTTCTCCAGGATGATGTGAACAAAGGACTCAGCTTGAGTTCTTTGAGGGTTCAGATTTCTGCATTTTTTTCAGAGGTGTATTGCCACTCTTCCAGATGTCAAGGTGTTCTTTTAGGGGGTCGCTCATGCTTTCCCTGTATACAAGGCACCCACACCTCTGTGGGACCTTAATTTGGTTCTGGGCGTTTTACATAGGCCTCCCTTTGAGTCCCTTGATGCTGAAAATGGCTTTTATTCTGGCTTGTGGTCCTAGTCCGCAGGGTTGCTGAGTTTCAGGCTTTGTCTTACAAGCTGCCTTTCCTGTTATTTTTTCACAAGGACAAGGCTGTTCTTTTAACCTCTCAGGGGTTTCTTCCTAAAGTGGTCTCTGTGTTTCACATCAATTAGGAGATTTTTGTGCCTTCTTTTTGTCCGGACCCCAAGTCTGACAAGGAAATGGATCTCCACTTGTTGGATCTGGTTTGGTGCCTTAAGTTTTATGTGCACCGCACAGAGTCTTTTCAAAAGGCAGATTTCTTGTTTGTCATTCCTGAGGGTACCACAGCAGGTTGCTTCCAAGGACACTATTGCCTCTTGGGTCAAGTCTACCATTCGTAGGGCATTCGAACTCAGGAAGAAACATGTTCCCTTCAAAGTTATAGTACATTCCACTAGGTCTGTTGGGTCATCCTGGGCTATAAGAATCAGCCGTCGGCTGAACAATTGTGCACGGCTGCAATTTGGTTATCTTCGCATACCTTTGCTAAGCACTATTGTGTGGATGTACTATTTTTTTCCCTGTGCCTTACAGTTCAGCTGTTTGAGCCCGGTTGGCTCTTGTTCATGTGTGCTGTTTTGGTTTGGGCTGTTCCCTTCTGGATAGTCCTAGGGAACTCCGGCATCATGGGGACAGGCGGGAGGTCGTTTCTCCTTCCCACCTCTGGGAGCCTACTGATAGTATATCCCCATAGTATCTGTGTTCCATATTGGACGATTAGAGAAAATAGTATTTCAGTCTTACCTGTTAAATCCTTTTCTTTTAATCTGTATGGAACACAGGTCTCCCACCCCTAGAAACGGATCTCTAATGGTCTCTCCTGACTGGTTGTGGGAGTCCTTCTTGGGTCTTTTTCTAACAGGAGCTTCCTTCTTGTTCTCTTGCTGTCCCTCATTCGTGTGGTTTGCTCATATTATAACTAGAGGAGGGGCTGGGTTGAGCTGCAAAAGGAGCTGGGAGTCTCCACCCACAAGACAATGTATTTTTTGGAAATGTGTTTTGCCTTTCAAAGAAGCTCAGCCCTATGGAACCTGTGTTCCATATGGATTAAGAGAAGATAATTTAACAGGTAAGAATAAAATCCTATTTTCTAGCTGAAACACTACATAGAACTTCTGGATAAACATTCACAGAGCAGAGTACTCTCCCAAATGCCCCAGTTTTAAATTCCCCAGTTTTACACTGAACCTGCAAATTCAGTGTTCTAGAAACCAACCCAACAGGTGTGAAACAGTAATGTACTAAGGAACACCCTGTGCATGCCTGTTTGGTTTAAATATGCAAGGAAGTCTAATGGGTGTTAGCACATGATGAAGATAATTAGTAGATGATTAGTAGTGAACACCCTACAGCTGAGCATAGCAAGTGTCTGTAATGCACATTTTTATATGATCTGGATGGCCACAAAGTCTGTACACTGACACATTATACACATTATATCACACATTTAAACCGATGTGGGTTCAGTTTGTGACATTGTTTATAATTGTAATTTAGGCTTTCATACATGCAAGTTTATTCAATGCATGCTCTTTAGAGCTGGGAAAGGGTATAGTTTGGCTCTTGATTGGTTAAAATCAAGCTTCTTCAACAAAATAAAGTTGTTGAAGCAGAAATTCTCATAGGATCCAAATTGATATTGAAAATGAAGATCAGCTGCTCCAGTGATGTGATGGCTTGAAACAAATACATTCTCCAGAAGAGAGGGCTTTTTGCCTTGTGAATTTGTTCAGCTGATGTGCAATTTGGCTTGAATGGAATCCTGCCCAAAATTAGTATTCTCCAGATAATGACAGAAGTTTTATAGAAACATAGACTATGACAGCAGATAAGAAACATTCAGCCCATCTACGGCTTGATCCAATTGCCACCGGTAAAACACATGGTAGGGCAAAAGTGAATACCAAATGGTACACACGTACACTGGTACCTGCGGAATTCAATTGCTCTATGAACATGAACCACAACCAGTGCTAGCCTACAGAACATAACTTGTTTGTTGTGGTATTTTGTTTATAATACACACTAAATAGTGTGAAAAATGAGAACATCAAAGGAATCTAGCTAATGATTTGCTTTTGACACATCGAGCATGAGCTAAAAGACAATAAATCTTCCCCCTACATCCCCAAACACTAACCCTACCCTTGGCCATACACTACATCTAACATTAACAATAAAGTTAATCAATACTAACCCTAACACTATCCCATCACCCCTACTCCATAGCTGTAACGCTTACCTGGAAGTCTGATGTCCAGTGGGGTCTTCTGCACCCTGGTCTTTCTCTTTAATTCTTGTTATGTAAGCTTCTGTCTTCTTCATGTGTCATCTTTCTTCTTCATCTTTCTTCATCTTCTTCTTTAAACTTAGTGTTGGCCCTGTAAAAGAAATATAAGTATTAAAATGAATATCACCTTTAAAGTTCTGCTGCTGGTGGCGGCAGAAGTAAAGAAAAAAAATTCCCCCTTCTTGTAATTTATGGACCGTTCGTTTCCTGATCGACACTGAGGGAAATTTGCATAGGGACTGGCTGTTATATGGCCAGTCCCTGCTGAAAATGGTTTGCACTCTCCCATTTGCTGGGATGCTGGGTTACACAGTGCACCACACCTCCCAGCCAATCAGCTTCTAGGGCATTTCTTCATCCCTCCAGCTAGAAGCTGATTGGCTGAGAGGTATTGTTACTGCAGTGCACACGCCCTTCCTAACCTCATATCCCAGCCAATGGGAGAGTGGGAACCATATTGAACAGGAACTGGCGGTATAAAAGACGGCTCCTATTCCAATTTCCCTTAGTGTGTATCTGGCAATGGCCTGAAAAGTACAAGAAGGGGGGATTTTTGTTCTTTTTTCCTTCTGGTAGCAGCAGCGTAATGTTAAAGGAGATATTAATTTTAATACCTATATTTCTTTTTCAGGGGCAACACTAAGTTTAATTATGAAAACTGAAGAAGAGCACAGATGAAAAAAAGTAGAAAGAAGAAGCTAACAGAAGAAGAATTGAAGAGGAAGACCCTGCTGGACATCAGACTTACAGTTAGGGATAGTAATACTTCGTTGTAACTACTTTTTTTAATGCCTACAAAATAAAATACAAAGAACGATATAAGTCTTATCTCTCAAACCTTTATGGTTTACGAGATATTCACAAGCAAAATTTCCCCTCCTGCCCCTTTTACCTAGTGTAAGCCATCTCTTCTCAGATGTGAATCTGATTGTAAGACCAGACAGATAACAGCAGGGGACAATCTTCTTTATATGAAAACAATGAAAGCCCTACCCCCCTTGACAAGCTTTTCAAGTTTTTCCCTTATCTTAATTGAAGATTGTCCCTCTCTGCAATCTACCAGGGCACCTCCCTTCTGATCTGGCTGAGCAGTGTTACATCAGTAAAAGGGGCAGGAGGGGGACACTTTGTCATTGAATTACTCCTGAACTGCAACTCTGACAGAATTGAAATAACACTCTCCAAAGTCCAAATACTATGATGATTAATTAGAGCTGCTTTTATTATGAAACATTACTATCCCTTTAATAGGATGATGTTGGCTTTAGGGAGATAAACCCTTTGAATGCTAGTGGGGTATGCAATGCTGTGCAATACTTTGCATACGCTACTGGCACTCAAAGGGGTAAATGTTTTTCAATTTTCACTAGTGTTTTTGGTTCTTTGGATCTATTGATATGGGGCTTAGGGCCATATATCAATATATCCATGGGTCACTAGTGTAGGGTTCCGTAATTTCGCATATTTATATATAATATAGTGCAAATTTTTGGCAATAAAAATGAGTCCCTTAACTCATGTTACTAGCCGCCACATGTAATTGTATTGCAAATTCATCGCCTTTGTCATTGATTCCAATGGGTGTAAATCTAGCACCCATTGTGCATTTTTGCCATGTGGTAAAACTAATAAAATACCTGCCTATGACTTGAAACTACTGACTGTACTTTTATTTTTTACTGGTGTCAATTGAATTGAGCCCCTAGTCTCCCTGTTTTTATCCCTACTGTAAAAACCTCAGTCCTTTCTTGGTCCTTGGTCTTGTCATATGTACAGGATAGCCTTATGTCTATCCCATTCATGTTTAAATTTCCTCACTGTATTAACATGTACAGCTTCTGCTGGTAGGCTACTCTACTTATCTACCACCCCCCTCAGTGAATTATAAACTTTCTTACATTACATCTAAACCTAACATTTCTACATCAGAATTACACCAGTTCTTCTTAGTACATTAGCCTCATTGTCCGAGATACAACCCTGAAATTGCTCTGCAGTAGATAAAAGTTCTGGGGCTAGATTCTATTGCAGGTGCTAAATGTTAACACTCATTTTATCAAACATTTTCCTATTGAAGTCTATGGGGAAAACCGGAGATAAAAGCAGTGATAAAACTGAAAATAGCACCTGTAATAGAATCTAGCCCCTCGTATTCTAATGCTCTTTTATGGAGTTTAATTTTCAATTAAGGGAGTTTTCAGACACTTTGATAAAGACATCACAAAGAACAGAAAGCGGAGCCCTCATCATTTGAGAATTTACATTACTCCTCGTCTGTCACTGAATTCCAGAGAGATGTGAAGCAAGTTACTTTAGAATGTTTTGCACATCAAGGTGTAAAAAAGGGTTAATGATGTCTGTTTGAAATGGCAGACTAGAGATCTAGAAATTAAACATGATCAGAATGGCAGCTGTTTGCGTTTATCGCTTTCCCTTTCCGCATGCCGTCTCTTGTGTGTGTGTCATCTGTTGGTTTCCAAGGCCTCCCTGTGATAAAACAGGGATTTGGTTCCTAGTATATAAATATTTTAGCTAGTGCAACACACGGAAAGGTGATATTTACTTTGTGAATTCTGCAACCTGTTTAACCCCTTAAGTGCCAGATATGTCAACAATGCAGTATGAAGCTGTGCATTGGAGACTTATTTAGCATACAAGTAGTGAAAGGAACACTACAGAGGGCCTTATGTTCAAAAGGAAAGACCAGTTGCTCTACAGGGGAGTACTAAATTTTCCAAAAAATCCCATTAATTTAAATGTGGATTTTAAACCCATGAATGCCAGACACCTCTTTAGCATTCAAGGGTTTAAAATCCACATTTAATCAGTGGGCGGTTTTAGTTCTCCCCAACAGTGAACTTAGTTTGCTCCAGAATTCGTCCACTTTTGTTTTGAACATACGGCCCTACAACTTTCAATTATGAGCATATAGTAACGTTAGGTTACGTGACATAAAAACGAAAAAAAAAAAATATTGACTATTTCTACTTACGCATATAAAGGGATAGTAATACATAAATATAATTCCATTTAATAATGTACCTAGTAAAAAAAATGAATTAATTGCACTGTGTCCGTGTCTGATCTTTCAAACCTTTATGGTTTGAGAGTTGTCAGCTTACAAAGTTCCCCCTTCCCTCCCCTTGCACTGAAGTCCGCTTTCTATCTTACAGACGGAAATTCTGGTCCGCAGACCATCCTGCAGCTCTTCGGCAGAGCCAAAATCGCACTCTTTAGAAAGAAATACTTCATTTGAACAGTCTACAAGGTGTGCCTGGTTTGCAAGCAGACATTATAGACTGTTCAAATGAAGTATTTCATTCTAAAGAGCGAGAGTAATTCATTTTTTTTACTAATGGAATTTTATCAATGTATTACTATCCCTTTAAGAGAATAAAAAATAGCTGCTGTAGCGAAAAAGCAATTCTATTGCTAGGATTCTAAAATAAATGGAAAAAATATTAACCCCTTAAGGACCCATGATGGTCCTGCACCGTCATGGGTTGTTATACCCTTAACAACCCATGACGGTCCAGGACCGTCATGGCTTAAATGATAGCAGCGTGCCTCCGTGCATGCTGCTATCATTAAATCCAGGCTGAGACTGAGCGCTCCGAGACCGGGGCATTCAGTCTCAGCCCTTCTTCCTTCTTCCGGTTCATGCGATCGCCGTATCAGCGATCACATGTACCGGCATAGTGACAGACAGTGGCAGCATGCAAAGCATGCTGTCTGTGCCTGTCTCGTCTGCCTCTGTCTCCCTTGCTCTCAAAGTAAGGGAGACAGAAGTAGACGGGAGACACCTAGTGGTTAAAAAAAAATACAGCAGTTGGTGGTATTAACCCCTTCACTGCTGGTGCAGGAGGCTGGCTAAATGCAGGTCAATTTTTGACCTGCAATTTTACACTTTTAACACAACACACTTTTTTTTTTTTTTTTTTACAAAAACATATTTTTATTTTAAAAAAATATATATAATTAAACAATATTGGAAGTCTGATTGTTGTGGAGCCATGTAATACACTTATATACACCACCAAATGCCAGGGACAAAAAAAGTGTCAAAATAGGGTGGGAAAAAGGGACATGGGGATTTTCACCCAGGGGGACAGTGGCCACTTTAAACTGCGCATTTTGTAGGTATGACTGACCGGTCATACCTTTCATGCAGTCGCCATAAAAATTTAACCCTTTGTGGCCAATTGATCCCAAGAGAAAAATCAAAAATTGTGTTTTGTTTTTTTTACCTTTTTTTTTTTATTTTAATAAAGTGAATGGTGGGTTATCCATATAAATAGGGTATCAAATGAAAGCCCTATTTATGCTTAAAAAAACAGTATATAATTTATGGGGGTGGAATAAAAGCCTAAGAGGGAAAACACTGTTGAACAAAGACATAGTCAAAAAGGTCAGAATTGCTCCGGTCCTTAAGGGAAAACGACCTCAGATTTTCCCGGTCCTTAAGGGGTTAAAGAACATTTCTTTTCGTGCAATGGAAATGTATCCCACTGCAGGGATATGCTTTATTTTGATGTTATTGCAGTACAAACTTAAATTGTTGACAGCTTTTCAGTTTATGTTTTGTGTCCTTTGCATTTTACAAGGAAACTGTTGCTACTGCAGTCTATAACCCTTACTGCCAGACGACGTACATGTACGTCCCAAGTGGATGTCCCAGGTGGACAGAGGACATACATGTACGTACCGGAAGTCATTTACAAAAATGAAAAAAAAAAAATGTCTGACGGGCATTAAGTGCCGGCCGCATACGTGCGAGGCCGGTCACTAAGGGGATAAAGAGCTCAGTTCCACTGACCAGCAGTAGCACACCCCATAAAAGAGACAGAACATGGAAGTACTGCATCCAAAGACTACAGTTTAGTTTGTGATATTCTTTAAATGAGGCATTTCACAGCATGGGTAAAATCCTTATTTTGCCCAGCTGCAAAACCATACAAAACAAAAAATATGCCCCCAGCTCTGGGATATTGATATGATGACCTTGCCTTCTCATATCTGACATTGTCCAGCATTTACTAAAGGGAATATGCCGTATTATGATGCTTAACCCTTTGAGTGCCAGAGGGGTATGCAACACATTGCTTTGCAATGCGTTGCGTACCCCTCTGGCACTCAAAGGGTTAATGCAGAAGAGGAGACACTGTAGAGCAAACCGCTGCACATTATAGGAAATATAGGCATTCCCAAAATCCGCATTAATTTAAATTATTCTTTTAAAACCCTGGAATGCCAGAGAAATCTCCAAAGCATTGCGACGTACCATGATGACTTTATACCCCTATGGTGCCAATGATTTGCTCCAGATTTCAGCTTATTTTGCTCTTTGAGTACCATTTCACTACAGTGGTCTACCAGGTCATTTGCTGTCTCTGAGCTCACCTGTGCATTCTTGCTTCTTAAAGGGATAGTAATACTTAAAAATTACTAATCCCAATATTGTAGTAATAAAAAAAATAAATGAATTGCCCAGAGTGACATCTCTCAAACCTTTATGGTTTGAGAGATATTCACTCGCAAAAGTTCCCCCCTCCCTCACCTTTCCCTGAAGTCTGAGTTGTAGCTGACTGCAGGGGAAGCCTGTCCTACGATCATCTGGGTGCTCTGCAGTAGAGCCGAGATTGCGATAATAAAAAAGAAATCATTCACTTAAAAGGTCTTCTACGTTTGCAATCTCGGCTCTACTGCAGAGCTGCCAGATGATCGTAGGACAGGTTTCCCCTGCAGTTAGCTACAACTCAGACTTCAGGGAAAGGTGAGGGAGGGGGGAATTTTGCGAGTGAATATCTCTCAAACCATAAAGGCCTGCTTTACTTGCACTGGCACTTCTTTACTCTTCATGTTGAGATGCTACAGACTCCACGGGAGAGATTTTCAAAAAGTTGTGGTAACTGAAATTGTAATCAGAATTAAACAGTTCTTATGCCACAGTCTGTTAGTTCTCAGACATATTGCGGTCATTTTTAGCATCCAATTCTGCCATCTCTGTCAAAGGGAAAAATCAGTCTTAAAAGTGGGTGTGGTTTAATCTACCGTCATAATGTTTATTTATTTAGAAAATGTTTTACCAGGAAGAATACACTGAGATTTCTCTTGTTTTCAAGTATGTTCTGGAGTGTTTACAGCAAAGAGTTGCGTATTTCTGCAAATACAGAGACATTAAATATATATATATATATATATATACACACACACATATATTAAAAATGTTATATACAGTTGTATATTGTTTTTAGATATATGTAAGGTATTTTCATAACAAAAATATTCTTTTAGCCGTCATTTTTTTCCCAACAAAATAAAAATGGTCTAAACTTGGAGAATGCAAATAAAAGTGCTATTAGCAAGAGTGAGAAGCAGTAGTATGGAGTTAAATAGTAAAAAAAAGTCTTTGAAAATTTGGAATTTTAAAGAAAAAAAATAATCTTTGTTTCTCTGAAAATGTTTATTTCAGAGACAAAATTAAAGAAATTTTTATCATCAGAAGGGCATCAAGTTTTTTTTGTTTTTTTTAACCAAAATTTAAATGTGACCGATTTACTTCTGAAAATATTGTCCTCCTATTATGACCAGCTCCGACCGTTTTGTCATTATGATGACTTTTTGAACATTGTGCCCCAAATGCAAATGCCACACCAAGACTCACCTATACACCTTTTGTTAGCATTCTTGTACATGAACTAGCAATGCAATGACACACACACCTGGCCAATAAACAGCTGAGCAGCCAATTGTCAAATTTCTTTTAGTTCCCTAAAAATGGAGGGATTATGTAGAAAAAAAGCTTTAATTCCTACACGGTTCACGGTATATGGATGTAAATACCATCAAGTTAAAGCTGACAGTGTGCACTTTATCATCTTAGTAATAGTTTCATGTCAGATCCAGTGTGCTGGAGTACAGAGCCAAAACAACAGAACTTAATTACTCTCCAAATACATTATGGACTGCACGGTAGATCATTTAGAATTGGGAAGAGTCCATATTGCTCCACCCCTTTAAAATGTAGATTTTGACATCAAATAATAAACATTTGGAGTATCTAGTCTGCCCTTTCCCTGTCTGTTAAAAGGAACAGTAAACCCCAGAAACTTAGCCTAACTAGAAGTTGTCCATATGTCCTTCACTACCAAAAGCACGCTGCTGTAGCTCAGGGGTTAATATTTACCAGTAGAGATGTATGAAAAGCTCCATGTGAGGGTGTAGGACCATATTCTTAGACTGAGAGAGTCCAGAGTTGCCTATTAAATGCCCACACCAATTATCCCTATGAGTGCCAGAGAGGTATCCAAAGCATTGTGTTGTGATGTGTTGGATAGCTCTCTGGTAATCAAAGGGTTAACTGTGTCTTTGTTCTCTAAATCTGTGCCATTTATACCAAAAAAGCATATGGACAAGTCCTGCTTTCTCTTGTTTTGTGTGTTTTTGTTTAAAGAGCGAGATGTCCAAGTTGTACCGTGTTAGCGGTTACATGAGAACTGACTGAACCACCTCAGGGTTAGGGGGCACATTCCAGACCATTGAGATACTGCACCTAAAAAAAATCAAGTATGAGCGACAATAACTTTTGAATAAAACCTCTCTCAGCAGTGAAAGTACCCTTGTTTTACTATCCCTATAAGGGTTAATTTTTCAGACACCTCAGGGTCCGCTCATTCTAAATGTTCCCAGATATGCTTGTATGAATAAAAAAAAATGATCTGAGGGAAAATAAGTGGGTCTGCTATTCTGTACTTCATGTTAACATTCTCCACACAAACCCTGTGAGTGCCAGTCCATAGTGCACTCAAAGTGCATTCACAGTGTACACAAACGATTGAGAATGTAAGAATCGGTGTGATTGTGTTCCGTGCATGTATGGCCTGGATATGGTGCTGCAACACTCTAGAAATCTCAGTGCAGCAATGCAATCAAAAAATCAAGGGACTCTCCATCATGAAAGATGGTCCGGGTGCTCAGTCCACACAGGTTCTCTATTTCTGGGTAAGGTCACACAACTAAAGATTGGCAGCACTCCGAATCCATAACTGAAGAAAAATCAGTTTGATAAAATCAAAGTTTTTATTACTGCTTCTAAAAACATGGACAGCATATTACCGACAGGTGGGACACACAGCACAGTCTCTGGAGCAAGACCTCTGTCGGTAATATTCTGTCCACTTTTTTTAGAAGCAATAATAATAAAAGCTTTGGTTTTACCAAACTGACTTTTCTTCAGTGTTCGATTCGGAGTGCCACCAATCTTTTGTTGTGTTTGTGTTTGGCTATTCATTTGTGTAGCAGTGAAGCTTTTAACCCCTTAAATGCCAAAGAGGTCTGAAGTGCAATTGAAATATGTGAGAGACAATAAACTCAGTTGGCACTTTGTTTAAAGACAAGAGTGCCGTTGTGTGGTTTTCTCCTGCAGAACAACAATAAAGCAATAGAGGGCGCCTTATAGGATAATAATGTCCATATGGTAATATAAAAAGAGACTCACCAATCTACTCACACATATAGTGGCCAGTAAAAGACTTTTCTGTTTAGTCCAATATGGAACACAGGAGCCATTGGGTAAAGTCCAAGGGGCCAGGGCTACCCCCCCCCCCCCCGCTAAGCCCAGTTTTAAGTGACCTTGGGAGCAAGGAGGTAGCATGGACACCGCTCTCTTAGTCTTCCTTTTATTTTTACTTCTTGGTATATGGGCTCCTATTCCTGGCTTACTACTAAAAGGTTTGCCCAGTGCACATGTTCGTTTTCCAGGACCTCTAACCTGTGGAGGTTGGCTTCTTGTTACAGCCTTTACCTCACTTTAGCTTCTATTTTCTGAAGACTAAAGAGTACATGTAAGTTAACCCATTGAGTGCTTTGTTCCTGTAAATGTGTCCCTGTTCTCTGATATTTGTTTTCTTCATGTGGATTGTTTCCTGGCTTTCACTCTCTATTTTCTACTTCTATTATTAGTCTGTGTTTGTGGACGCTCTGACAAGTATGGTAGTGGTTTTAGGGTTTGTGTAAGGATGCAGGGCTTTTAAACCCTACTGTACCTTCCTCCTTATTTGGTCACATTTCCACACTTGGAGGACTGTGCCCTTAAGCCAATGGGATTTTCTATTGATTTTGTCCCTTTTCCCAGGATATGCTGTTAAGGATTACCTGGAGACATTGCTTTCCAAGGTCCTTGATGCCAATGCTTATTTTGCCAAAGAGGCCTTTTATGCCACTAGGTTTTCTGAGAAGGCCTCTGTCTTTTCAGTAGCCATCTATCTCACTCTGGTCAGCTGACCAGATCTTAAGCCACAATCATACAAGAAGTCTCTGGTTTCTCTCCCTTTTGTAGGCAAACAATTGTTTCACCCTGAACTGAAGAAGGTTATCAGCCATGCCACTGGGGGACAAGAGTACCTTATTGCCTCAGGTCACGCTTAAGCATGCCTCCTTTCCATTGAAGACAAGTGGTTGTCATTACCCCAGCCAGTATGGGTAAATGCCCATGGCACCACTTCCCCTGTTGCACAGGTGTGCACTGCCCCAAAAGCCCTAGCAGTCTTGGGCACGCAAGAAAGCTACTTAGAAGCTCCTTAGATTTTACACCTTCTAAGGGAGTGTCTTTCTTCCAGATGACAAGATTCAGTCTTTATCACTTCAGCTGTCTCGGGCAACATCCTTGCAGTTGGCGACTGTGCGGAAGTACATGCTTGTACTAAGTTGCCTGGTCTCTGTTCTGGAGGCAGTTCCGTTTGCTCAGTCCCATACATGAGAATTGCAACTGCACATTCCCAGGAACTGGTCCAGGCATCAGTCTCATCTGCCTTGTCATGTCTGTCCATTTGGACAAAGGAGTACCTTTGCTGGTGGATGCAGTGTTCCTACCTAACTCTGGGACATCCATTTGTCATTCCCGACTGTGTTATAGTCATCAAGGATGCAAGCCTGCAGGGCTGGGGTGCTACTGTAATGCTCCCAATATCCCAGGGCCTTAGGACCAGGGCAGAGAGCCTTCTGGCCATCAATGTACTGGAGTTGACCGCTTTTGGCCTCTCACTGCATCATTGGTCCCAACCCCATCAGGGGTCCCCAGTACAGATTCAGTCCAACAACGCAAGGCTTTAATGAGGCTTTAAATCCCTTGATGCTACAGAGGTCTCCAACAAACAAGCAGTAGATTGGAGACCTCTAGTAATTAAGGGTTTAAAAGACCCAATTTAAATCAATGAGGATTTGAGGGTGTTTGTTTCCTATCATGATGTTGGTTTGTTCCAGAATTGCTCCACTTTGTGTTTTTATATAAGTCCCACTGAGTCCGTGTGTTTCACTATATGCATCCACTTTCCTCTTTGTAAAGAAACAATGTTTCATAACAGAATAACGTTTTACAAGTGTATCTAACATGAAAAAGAGCTACAAAGTATCTGTTCTGACACAGTGTTAACTATCTGGGCTAGCACACACAAACATCACACACACACACACACACACACACACACACACTGACAAACACACACACACTGACAAACACACACACACTGGCACAGCTACTTCCAGACGTAAACTCATTGACAGATGAGTGAATTTTGTAATACTCTGCTTTTATGTTATTGTAAGATTACATGGCCATTTGGGTCAGAAGATGCATTAACCCAGGTTTCATTGTACATAGTGTGAGCCCAGTGTCCAGTGCTGTACTGCTTGTATATTGATTGTTCACAAACCTACAATAATGATGTAGCTGCTTGGTTTACACTAAAAAGGGACAGTAATTTCCCATAAAAAATGCTTATAGTTTTGTAGAGGTTAAAGAGAGAGGATTTGTGGTATATAGTTTATTTTTTTAAAGTGGATATATCACCACTTTACAAGTTATGTCCAGCAGGTAGATTCCTTAGCGAATAAGTTTAAAAGGTTATTATTTTAAAAAAAAGTTATTTGTGCGAAAATTAAGCTTTAAAGTGTGCCCTGCATCCTACTTCTGGCTAAACTGCTCTTGCTGCAGTCTGTCACTCTGCCTCTGCTCCCGTCACTCTACCCAGCATCCTCCGATGACAGAGGCATTCTGTTAGTAAGCTGGAGTGATCTCATTGGCAGAGATCGATATCTAGCCAATGAGATCATTCCAACTTACTAACAGAATGCCTCCGTTAATGGAGGATGCCGGGTAGAGTGACGGGAGCAGAGGCAGAGTGGCAAACTGCAGCAAGAGCAGTTTAGCCAGAAGTAGGATGCAATGCACACTTTAAAGCTTAATTTTTGCACAAATACCATTTTTTTTTTAATAATAACCTTTTAAACTTATTTGCTAAGGAATCTGCCTAGTGGACATAACTTGAAAAGTGGTGATAGATCCACTTTAACCTTTACAAAACTAATGCATTTTTATGGGACATTACTGTCCCTTTAATGGGGTTTATATGTTTGAGGCTTAGTTCATTCTTATAGTGTTATTACTGCTATCTTATTGTTTTTATATTTATATAGTTATTTTGTTATTTTTGTTATCCAATTATCTAGTTATTTTGTTATTCCTATTATTAACACATAAATGCAAAAGAGCTTTTGTCTGCTATATATTTTTTTTTTTTTGGTTGAAAATATTGTACATCACAGACAATATATCGGAGGCTTTAAGGAGCAATATATTGTTTGGGGGCTGATGGACCAAAGCATTGTTTCTTAGTGTTAGTCCTCAGGACACACCAACAGTTCAGCTTTTTAAGATTTCCCAGCTTGATCACAGGTGGGTAGTGACACAGTCATTGTGACTGAGCTCTTGGTGTGCCCCGAGGACTGGAGTTGGGAATCACTGGACTAAACTTTAACTCTTTGAGTGCCAGAGGGGTACGCAATGAAATTGCTTTGCGTACCCCTCTGGCACACAAAGGGTTAATGAGTTTGGGGGTAAAACAGCTGGATCATAGGGAACAAATACAAATCCCCATTGGTTTAGATGGGACTTTTAACCCCTTCCTGTCACCTTGGTTCACATTTTTGTTTTGAAAACTTAAATGTTAGCCAAAATACCAGTAAATATACAGTTAAAGAGATATTCATAATTGGTACCGTGTCCTAATATATACTAATTTTGGTACTCATGTGGTATCAGTAATGTTTCATATGCTAATGAAGCCTTTCAGTCACATTCCTTTTATTAATGAGAGTTTTCTGTGCCCTTTCAAATACTAATGAAGCACTTTGCTATACCAGGAGACTTTAACTTTTTCCAGAATAAAAGTGGGAATATTTCACAAATTATACATTTGCTGGAATTTTGGTTAACGTGAAACAGACAGTTTTAACCCCTTCCCGACAATGGATGTACATGTACGTCCCACAGAAACTGTCACTTAGTGACAGAGGTCATACATGTATGTCCCAGAAGTCCGGGTCCCCGCACGGATTACATTAGTGAAAAAAAAAAAAAAATCCTAGCCAGTCACTAAGTAACGTCCGCATGTGTGCGCGGCCCGTTACTAAGGGGCTAATGGCCTTTTCAAATATGTAAAAAAAAAAAAAAAAATCAAGGTGATAGGTCCCAAAGCATTGCAAAGACGTAAATGAAGTTTCCTCTTTAAGAGTTGAACCCCGCATAATCTTCTTCCTAATTTCTCCCACTCTGATTAAACAACACCCACATCATGATGGTGCATATTAGGAAATTTTATAATGATATACTGCATTCATTCCTACATCCTTCAAAAATTCTTCAACGTGATTTATTTATTTTGGCCTTGATTTTTAACCCTTGCATGCTTTGTGAACTCTCTACAGCTGGAGAGATTAAACAGGAAAGTGTGTCCTGACATAGTCCCCTCCCGTTTCCTTCCTCGTATTCAGCCGACATCCTTACTGTCACATGACATGTTTTATGCAATCTTTTCGCACCTGAGTGTTTTCTAGGAAGTCGTCTGTGGAAAAGGCAGACAGATTAGAAGTCCAGTTTACACTTCCAACATTGTGTTATTACTTTTAACTCTTTGGATGCTAGAGGCCTCTCCAACACATTGCAGAGCAATTTGGGCAGATGCCTTTAGCATCCAAGGGTTTAATGGTAAATGGGAAAAGAAACATCTATTGCATGCTTTCCAGTATACATGTCTATCTGTGAGATAACAAGTAAGATTTACTGTTACAATTTGTTGCTGCCTTTACTGCCAAAGAACTGAGCATGGTGGTTATACAGCAGATAGGTAATTCGATCACTTATTATTTTAGCTACATTAACTGAATATTTTTTTACACATCCTGTTTGTAAATGTGGGCCTACCATCTTGAATTAAGTTTTCTTATTTGAAAACTTAATAGAAACTGCCTGTGTATCATGTTAAAGTCAAACCAGCTGATAGATACTCTTGGAAATAACTTATTTCTGTAAAGTTATCCCTTTCAGTGTAACATCATATGCTAGTTAAAGGGATAGTAATACTTAAGTATTACTAATCCCTATAGCAAAGTACTACTTAAAAAAAGTATTGCCTCCAGTGTCATCTCTCAAACCTTTATGATTTGAGAGATGAACGCTTCTAAATTTGCCCTCCCCTTCCCCGTAGTCAGCATTCTAGCTGACTCAGGGAAATCCGGTCAGAGATCATCAGGCGGCTCTGCAGCAGAGCCGCGATCGTGTTAATTAAAAAAAAAACTTTCACTAAAACAGTCTTCTACGTCTGCTTGCAAGCCAAGCACATGTAGAAGACCATTTCAATGAAAGTTTTCTTTTTTAGTAACTCGATCCGGCTGTGCTGGAGAGCCACCTGAAAGTCGTATGACTCTCTTCCTTTCAGTCAGCTAGAATGCTGACTACGGGGAAGGGGGAGGGAGAGGGCAACTTTAGAAGCGTTCATCTCTCAAACCATAAAGGTTTGAGAGATGACACTGGGGGCAATACGTTTTTTTCAAATAGTACTTTGCTATAGGGATTAGTAATACTTAAGTATTACTATCCCTTTAAGGTCTCTGGTGCAATGAGAGCTTGCTTTGTATCTAGCAGTGTTTATGGGCCCCACTGCCAATGGTAGCCATAGATCTTCCATATACTCTTATCTGACCTGCTACCCCTCCCCCCAGCCAGGTAGTCACAAAAAGCCCCATGTACACCCCCCTCCCCCCCGCCTGCTTCCAGTGGTAGTCACAGAGCCCCGCATACACTGTCTGAACCCTATGTTGTCTCCACTGCCCCTGGTAGCCATATATCCCCCATATACACTATCTGCCCACCCTACCCCCATACACACCGCCTGGTTTCACTGGTAGCCACAGAACTACACTTTAATCTGTCTGACAGTCCAGTTTTGTTCCATTGATAGCCAAAGAAACACACACACCACATTCTGCTTCCCCAGACTTGTTCCACGACGCCCCAAGGGAAAGTTCCCCTCTGTGATGCAGAGGCTGGCTCCTAAATTTTTGATCTGGTTCCTAGAGTCAAACCAGATTTGTCAAGCCCTGGTTTCATATTTTAATGTGTTTGTGCTGTTCCATAGAGGTTGCAAAGCATTGCACTCTGGCATCAGAGTGTTAAGGGCGACGTGGGAGCATGTAGGTATGATGCATGGGTGCAGCTGGCAATACTGGGGAGCTCTGGTTTTTGCTGCCTTTTACAGTCGAAGAGACCTTTTTCACAGCTTTAGCAGATCTGAACTGCTAGGCCTAGGGAGATGCTTCTGTCTGCAAAAGGGAGCATTGCAAAGGTCACTCTCCCAGAATGTGATTGCAGAATGGCTGTTTGCAATGCTTTTCTTTGGTATTTCAGCAGTTTTATATGTATCGCAAATTTCTAAATTCAGGATACATAGAGAATGGAACGCAATGGCAAAAATAGGAAAAAGGCTAAATAAAGACAAAAAAAGTTGCCTTTTTCAGACTCTGTTGCCAGCCAATGTTCCATTCTGATAGAATACAATCTCTGCCTTTGTTGCAAGTTCTTAGACTGACTAAAATGTCCTACATCGTTCTGTGAATACAGAGCAGAGACTTGATATTTTTACTCTGGTGGAACCCTGTATTGTCCAGTGAAATCCCAGTGGAACCTTAACAATCAACCCATTTACCACCTTGCTTGCTAGAGCTTTCTCCAACAATTGCAAAGCCAATGCATTAGCAACCTATCCACTGAAAAGTCCATTGATAGCCTAAAGTGCATTTTCTTAACTGCATCTAGATGTGGAGCTGATTCCAAGAGTATATTAGCAAGTAAAATGTCACTGTGTGAAATCTGTATGTTATATGGCTTTTCCTGCTTAATAAAATAGGGTACTCGCACTACTGGCAGGTGTTTTTTTCAGAAGTTATAGCTGTTGACATTTTTAGGAAGAAAGATAAAGCAGCATTACTTCCTGAACTTTCAGAGAGCTGCAGAATAACTAACTGAACTCTGAGCACTAGAAGGCACTGATAATGTAAAAAACAACAGTTTACACATTAATAACTCTGAAAGGATGCATTTCCCAGCAGTGTGAGTACCCTTGTTTTACTCAGCAGGGAAAGTCCCCTACAGCATATGCTTTTTCATAAAAAAGTGGTACTGTCCTGTAAATCTTGCTTTGTGGAATCCCTTGTATTTCTTCTGTGAACTTCAGGGTTTCATAAAACGCAGTTTGAGGACCACTGGTTTATTTGTTTTTATTTTTTTATGAACAGTTGATCTTTTTTGAGAGGGAAATGAAGTATAAACACCACATTGCATTATATACATAAAACAAACATCTAAGCAAATTGTATGTGTGAAAGTAGTGATGCACTTCTAGGTAAAAATATGTAAATACCATTAGCAAAATAAGATTTCTATAAATCTCTAGGGCTCTACAGTTTACCCTGTAGGACAAGGCACATTGCGTAGGGGTAACTTTGGGCTCTTTTTCTTTCACCACCCATATTAATGACAAAAACCTGTCTCTTCTTTCTTTGAAATATATCAAAAATCAACCCATTTCTTTCTCTATCTACAAATAAAACTCTCATGCATGCTCTTTTCCTTTCCCGCCTGGACTACTGAAGATCTTTACTTATTGGTCTGTCTGGTGCCCACATCCCTCCTCTTCAATCCATTCTTATGCCTGGCCACCAGAATAGTCTTCCTCTTCTCCAGAACAGTACTTACCCAATGTATAACATGAAAAATCTTCCTCATTCCATGCTCTCCAACACTTATCCCCATCCTATATTTCAAATACCTGTATGTCCACTACACTACATGAATAGCGGATGGCTGTCTTTTTCTCTAACCTCCTCTATTGCTGTATTGTGGCTGAAGACTTTTTCACTTGCTGCTCCCTAGCTCTGGAACTTCCTACAACCTGGCATTCCCCAAGCCACCCATCCTATATTTAGATTATAAGCTTATGGGCAGGGCCATCCTATCTCAATGTATGAATACCAAGCATACCCCTTATGATAATAACCTGTATAACCACTTTTCTACTGCACTTATCGTATCCCTCTATACGAAATGTAAATTGTAAAGCTCTAAGTACACTTGTTGGTGCTGTGTAAATAACATTATTCACATATTATATAAAGAAGTGTATATTCAAGATGTAAAACATACTTTAAACAATCAAGAGTAAGGGCTAAAGAGACATAAAGGAACTAGTGTCACTGTGAGTTAAAGGGACACTAATACCTAAAGATGAAACTGTATTTTGTAATGATAATTATCATGTTCTTCCAGTTAGCATACGTAAAATGTAGTACTTTTATGTTAGATCCCTAAAATATAATCGAGAATTTGCACTTTAATGCATGTGTAGGCTGTCCTCTATAGATACAATTTGGTTAATAGTTTGTGCACAGATCATATTGTTAATGTACTGAGATTAGCCCCCACTGCTCTTCTGTTCAGAAAGGCTGTTACCTTATCTTAATAATTTGAAAGAGAATGCAGAACATTCACTTCTTAGACACCTATTAGCATGATCGTTATTGTAATGGGAGTCTGTCATGCCAAGGCATGAGTTGGCCCTTGCAGGGCCCTGGTATGTATAATTTGTTTATTTTATATATTTTATTGTACCTTTTAAAGTGTTAGCTAAACTAGCTGAGTAGATAACATTACCAGAGCAGGATGTACGGGTCATAAAAGGTATTGGACTATCTGCTCTGTGGGGGAGGATTATCCAGGGGACACCCAAATAACCTGAAATAGGGAGAACATGTATATGTCGTGTAAAATGGTTCAGTAAAACTATATATATATATAAAATGCCCAGGTTTTATCCTTGTGGTGGGTACCAAACATGCCAGGGGGGTGTTCCTGCTATGAGTTACAAGAATAGCCACTTTGCAACCAGTTAGGCCCAGCATGTTTGGTGTGCAGATATTCATACAGATATGAGGAATATGATTATTATACCATTATTGAGGTGATTTTATACTGTATTCTGTTGTGTTTGGGGTAACCTAAGACCCCCAGATATAAAGTCTTGGTGATGGCAGCAAATTGTAGTACTGGGGTGATAGTGCAGGAAGGATTTCAGGGGTTCATTTGGTGGTTGCTAGGAAAAGTAACAGGTAACCATGGGTCTGGTGTTAACCCTTTCACTCCCACACTCTCCCCACTGTCTCAGCAGGGCCTATAGCCTTCGCTTGTGACAGAGCCTATAAAAAAGCAAAAATGAGAGCCTCACAGAGCACAGGTAAAACTATATTTTATGCTTCAAAAACAGAGAATGTTTACATAGGGTATCATGCAGTACCAGGTATTTAACCGTGTGAGTGCCAGAGGGGTACACAACGTGTACCCCTCTGGCACTCAAAAGGTTGAGTGCATAACTCCACATCATTTTTAGGAGTTAGTTTTCCTTTAACCCTTTCAGTGTCAGAGGGGTATCCAACACATAGCAAAGGAATGTGTTGGATACCCCACTGACCCTAAAGGGGTTAAAGGGGAACATTCACATCGGAAAAACTTTTAAGCACTTGTTTAATCAGCTAAGAAGCATTTAGAAACATGCTCTCTTTAAAAAAAAAAAAAAAAAACTTACTTTTTAAGATATTCAACTTCAAAGTTATCCACTTCCGCATACTGCGGCACGATGTAGCTGCAGCACGGCTCTCAGGACTTCCCAGCAGTCTGTCATTCTCCTCCCACCTCCCTCCCAACTGCCCCCGGGAGTGCATTCATGCTTCACTTCGGTGTGGTATGAACGACTCCTAGCGTTACAGGAAGAGGCAATTAGCATTATACTGAGGTTGCAACCTCAGTATAATGTTAATTGCCACTTCCTGTAACACTAGGAGCCGTCCACACCGAAGTGAAGCATGAACGCGCTCCCGGGGGCAGCTGGGAGGGAGGTGGGAGGAGAATGACAGACTGCTGGGAAGTCCTGAGAGCCGTGCTGCAGCTACATCATGCCGCAGTGATTTTTTTTTGTTCCCCTTTAACCACAGGTGGTATAAAAAGTTAACAACATTTTGCTAACCTTCAATAAAGTTCAAGGCAAGAGCATGCCTAACTACCTCTCTACGCTACTGTTTGGCTGCCATAGACAACCATTCACAACAAACTCTCACCTATCACAGACCAGTGTACAGTTCTTTTATGTGATTATGGACCATATACTGAAAAGGAAAAAGTGGAACGTTCTTGGAGAAAACCAGCTGCACGATAGGGGACAAAAGATACAACTTAAATGTTACTTTCAACCCCTTGATTGCTAGAGAGGTCTCCAACACATTGATCTTCTCGTCTTGTGCCCCATGTGTCCAAAAACAAGTCCTTTAATTGCCTGCAGCATCTGAGCATTCTCCGCATTCTAGAGACTAAAAGCACCATTTAAATGATCAATGGGAATTTGGGGAATTTTTGTTTATACCCTGGGGTGCAGTTGGTTTATCCCAGAATTGTTCCATGAATTGGTGTTCTTGAGATGACTTTAAACGTGAACAATCCAATATTTCTGTTGTGTGACCGGCCCGGTTTGGTGTGTCCCCCTCTAGGGATGGAGGTCGGCTCTGTGGTCCGAGCGATCTTTGATTTTTGCCCCAGTGTGTCCGAGGAGCTGACTCTCTTTGCCGGAGATGTGATTGAAGTTTTGAGTGTGATTGACGAGTTCTGGCTTCTGGGGAGTAAAGGAGGTGTCACAGGTAAAATTAACATTATTATTGCTTTAAATTTCTAAGAAAAGGATCAGCATGCAACGAGCGAGGCTGATGTACTAGGTAAAAGTGGTGCAATTCTGATTCAAACAAACCGCGACATAGAGAATTAAAGAGTCCAAAAGTTACAGTTGATTTAAATGGGGGTTTGAAACCCCGTTGATTGCTAGAGAGGTCTCCAGCACATTGATGTGCAATGCGTTGGAGACCTCTCTAGCATTCAATGAGTTAAAAGCTTCATTTAAATCAGAATTTGTATTTGTTCCCTATTGTGCAGTTGGTTTGCTGCAGAATTGCACCATTTCTTAGTACATCAGCCTCAGTATCTTTTCTTATTCTATTTTTTTCTATTGTTTTCTTGTCTTTTTGCTTTCTTTCTTTTCCATTCAAACCTGTAATTGTGCATTTTGTAACTTTATAATCATTAGGACATGTCACCATAAAATACGTTCATAGTTAAATTTAAATTAAATTAAAAACTGCCTATGTGTTGTTATAGACATAGAAATAGACTGTGAGAAATGAACCTTTATTTGTTGGTGGCACTTCGTGCTAGTTTGTGCCTCAAGCAGAATTAATTAGCATACTGTGCAGGGAATTAGCATAAAGTGTCACGCTTTGTCACCAAAATATAAAGGTTAATTTCTGACACTATTTTTAGAGAAAAAATGGCTAACTCCATATACAGATTTCACTAAGCTGAAAAATGTGCTTGGGGTTCTATGCTCAAAAGAAAAGTGGAGAAGTTCTGGAGTAAACCATTTTCACTATAGGGGAGAACCAAAATTCCCACTGAATTTTCATTGCGTTTTCATTCCAGGGGTTAAAATCCCCTTTTAAATCAATGGGAATTTTTGGAATTTTTACTTCTCTGTAGTGCAAATGATTTAACCCAGAATTCCTCCACTTTCTTTTGGACATATGGCCCCTAGGGTTCTATGTTTAAAACAATGGAGCAATTATAGTGCAAAGCAACTGCATCATAGAGGACAAAAAACTATTCCCATTGATAAATGAGGATATTTCCTCCTTAAATGCTAGAGGTCTACAACGCATTGTTTTGCACCAGTATTAATCTACTTTTGAATTAAGGGATCTTATTATTAACCCTTTAAGGGCCACGTGACATGCTATGACCATCACACGGTTTTTGCCTTAAGGATCGTGACGGTCATAGCATGTCATGTACATTTTACTTACAGCTCTCCTCCAGGAGAGATGTAAGTAAAAACGGGGCCTGAAACTGACCGCTTCAAGACTGGATTGGTCTCTCTCAGATGCCAACGCAGTGTACTGGCGCATCAGGTTCAAAGCAGTCCTTAATGAAAGGTAACTTCTCTGGGCCGCTCGTCCTTAACCCTTTGAATGCCAGAGGGTATGCAATGCATTGCAAACCAATACGTTGCATACCTCTCTGGCACTTAAAGGGTTATGGGTTAATATTTTATTGGGTTGCACATTTGGTTTTTAGTGCAGGACGTAACTGACAGTAGACTGACTCTAGTAATTTCTGTGCTTGCAGGACAGTTTCCGGTTAGCTTTGTGGAAGGACTGTCCATCCCCAGTGTGAAACATGGGGAGAAGATTTATGTCTGCACTAGTGAGTTTACATCCCATGAACCTGGAGCACTCTGCCTACAAAGAGGTAACTAGTTTTATTGCCTCTAAACTAAGAATTCATCACCCAATTTACTTTTTCTTTACCCGTTTGTATGCTAGAGATGTTTCCAATGCTTAAAGTGACAGTAAAATCTTATTCTGAAATAATAAATATTCTGTAGGGATTTCCCCGCTGAGTAAAACGTCTGTTGCTAGGAGATGCCGAAGTCAAAATTAAAAGAAAAAAAACATAAGGTGCGCACAGACTGCACATCCAAAGAATAATCAAACACATTAATAAAAGTTATGAAAAAAGTTTGACTTTAACTCAACAATTTTCCAGGACCGGCATGTTGAAAAGCACAGCTGGTCAAATAGACTGGAGAAACTAAAAACCCACCTCCACTTGGAAAACACTGTGTAGATCACGTAAGCACCAGCAACTAAAATATATCTACTCCATTTAATAAAAAACAAATAAATCTTTAGATAAACCCTCAAATCGTTTCTCAGCTGTTACAGCGGTTTCATCAGGAGGAATGTACAGTATGACAATTCTACAATACAAATATTTAATTCATTCATTTAAAATGTTCAATATTTAAAGTGTTCCTGATGTACCTCCCTCTTAAGTGGTGGACACACAAGTATTGTATGCAATAACTGTATCAAATGCAGTTGCCAATAAAATAGAAAAAATACTCCAAAGGACCTACCTAACCATAAGACACTCTACGATGCACGGTCGAATTACTTATATATAAACATATACATCTCATATATATAAACCAGGAAAGGGATAAACTTGCGGCCAGAAAAGTAAGCAGCTTCACAGCAAATCCACCCTGAATCTGAAGACAGAGCAAAAAATAGAAGATAAAATGAAATTACTATAAAGTTTAATAAATAATTTTTATAGTATTTAAATACCATTCAGATCAAGGGAGGAATTCAGAGGAAAAATAAAACAAATGAGCAGTGCTGAGCTCTGGACTCTGACACTGATGAGGAAGGCATGGATTCTTGCTTGCCCTTTGGGGATCCTATGAGAGACCCTTGTCACTCTGCTGAGGGGCTTATCAGAACTGTTTTAGAGTCTGTGGTAGTCTTTGAGCCTTCTGATGCAGTGTCTTCACCGTATATCTTCCATTGACTCAGAAGCAAATCATCAATTTTTCCTGCCCATCGTTCTCTAAACCGGGATATCCAGGAAGAATGGAGTGTGACTGCTGATAGGATTCTTCCTTATTAATCTGATTTCCAACCTTTATCCTTTTCAGCTGAACCTTTGTCCCAGTGGGCTACCCCACCTACCACTGATGACCCAATCTCTCGTCTTGCATAAAACACTGTGCTGCCTTTGGTCTTAAGAATCAGGCTGATAAGCACCTAGATTCCTTTTTGAAGGCTAATTTTGTGGCCTCCAGAGCTTCCATGCAACCCATCTTCACCAGAGCTTGGGTCACTAGAGCCATGACTATCTGGGGTGAACAACTCACTGTCAGATGCCATTGGGCGGGGGATCCTAAAGAGGAACTGCTGGTTATCCTCCCCAATATCATGGAGGCCAATGCATACCTCACTGAGACCCCCTTCCGTGACTCAAGATTTTCTGCGAAGGCCAACAGTCTTTCGGTAATCATGCATCACACTTTGTAGATATATATCTGCTCAGCTGAACAATCCTCCAAAAAGTGTTTCGTGCCTCTTCCCTTTGTAGGGTAACAATTGTTTGTACCTGACCTAGGGAAGGTCATTAGTGATGCTACTGGAGGCAAAAGCATGCATTTGCCTCAGATTGCACCTAAATGTACCTTTTTTCCTAGAAAGACACATGGCTTTCATTCCCCTTCCAATCTGGGGTGGCTAGGGATCAACCCCCTCAGGCCTTTCACACCTGTTCCACTCAAGTGACAAACAGGTCCATCTTTGCCCATAGGGGTAAGCTCCATCTTTTTTTTTTTTTAAGACTTGGGAGTCTTCTGCGACAGACCAGTGGGTTTTGCAGGTTATTTTCGAAGGGTAACGCATACATCTCAAATCCCTTCTGCTTCACTGTATGTTTTTGTCCAGAGTTCCTTGAAATCCTGTTTGGTTGCATCTGTTCATAGAAGCAGTATCCTTCCTGTTGGCTGGTGGCTGCCATCCTATTCTGGACTTGAAATGTTTCAACAGTATGTGCTACTTTGTTCTTTAAGATGGAGTCTCTGTTGTCTGTTATTGCTGCCATATGTCCAGAAGAATTTCTTGCCTTCCTGGATCTCCAGGACACTTACCTTCATCCACTTACATTCATCCAGACCGTCAGCACTTTCTGTGCTTTGTCTTTGAAAGCAGTCACTACTAGTTCACTGCTCTCCCCTTCAGGCTTCCGTCTGCTCCAAGAATCTTTATGAATGTCATGGCTACTTTGGCAGCTCACATTCACACTCAACAAATGTCCTTGATTGCTTTCTTATAGGACCTTCTACTCAAGGCTTCTTTGGAAACTGTTCTATGTTCATATATTTAAGGCTGTGTTCTCATCCTTGAGCTGTATGGTTGGGTACTCAATCTCAAGAGATCCTCTCTAGTGCCTTCTCAGGTTCTGTACACTGAGATGTGTTTCTATTGGAGGTCAAGATCCAGGACCTGTCTCCATGTGACTGTCACAACCCGTTGGATTCCTCCTCCCCAGAGGCGTTCTTACTCCTAATAACAATACTCCTTTACCTGTCTGTGGCCTACTTATGTCCGGGACTTTTCTCCTTTCCTCGACCTTGGATGGTCAGTGCTCAGCGTCCTTGTGTCCTGTGTACCTGCTTACCTGATATCCTGATTGCTGATTCCCATTGTGATCTCCGTTTGTATCCCGTTCATCCGACTTTTTGGTTTCCTGATCCTGGCTTTGTTCCCGACTACTCTCATCTCTTTGCTCCATTTCCTGATTGCCACAATGTGTATTGAATCCGGCTTGTCTACAACTCTCTGCTTGTCTACCTTCCCAAGGCTCATACTGTTTCTTTTGCCCCCCAATGTCTTTCACCACACTTTTGCCTCCCATGCCTCTTTTGCCCCCCATGCCTCTTTCACCACCCTCTTGCTCCCCATACCTCTTTTACCCCCCATGCCTCTTTCATCACACTTTTACCCCCCCCCCCATGGCTTTCACCACCCTCTTAATCCCCATACCTCTTTTGTCCCCCATGCCTCTTTCATCACACTTTTGCCCCCCCATGTCTCTTTCACCACACTTTTTCGCCTCATGCCTCTTTCACCACACTCTTGCCCCCCATAACTCTTTTGCCCCCCATGGCTCTTTCACCACCCGCTTGCTCCCCATACCTCTTTTGCCCCCCCCAATGCCTCTTTCACCACACTCTTGCCCCCATACCTCTTTTGTCTGCAAGCACACGCAGAAGACCGTTTCAGTGAAATAATTATTTTTTACTAACGCAATCTCGGCTCAGCTGTAGAGCCGCAGGCCTGTCGTACGACAGACTTCCCCTGCAGTCAGTACAACACTGACTTCAGAGAAGGGGGAGGGAGGGGGAACTTTGCATTTGGTTATCTCTCAAACCATAAAGGTTTGAGAGATGAACCCGGGGCTATTAAATTATTTTGCAAATCTCTACAATATGGGGAATAGTAATATTAAAGTATTACTGTACCTTTAAATCCACAATGCAGGGGGTGGGGGTTATGCATAGAGTTGTGATAAAGAAGAGATCACATCTCCATTGTGATTAACTCTCTAATTCTTGTGTATTCTATGGAACCTATTCACCAAAATCTCAACTTGAGAGATCTTATAGGATCAGTAGATTAACACAGGTTTGGACAGATCATTCTGGAGAAGGTATCTCCTCTTTGTCATACTGTTACCACATCTAAGTGCCATTCACTCCCAGGAGATTACGCACTAAAGTGTGATAAAGAGGTGATAAAGTAGAGATGATGTCTCCTGTGAGATTACATCTCCCATTTCTGTTATTCCATGAAGTCTATGCACTAACATCTCCATAGACTAACACGGGAACGGGACAGTTGATCTCCCTGGAGAAGTTATATCCTTTTTATAACCTCTTTATCCCACCTAAGTGCATAAATCCCTGAAGGGAGATGCATTAACCCCTTAAGGACCATTGCCGTACCAGGACCGTCATGGCGGTCCAGCACTTAAGGACCACTGACGGTCCCGGTACGTCATGGAGTTCAGGGCTTCCAGAGCAGTTGCACGCCGCTCCGGAAGCCCTGAACCAGAATTGTAAAAAAAAGTGCCGGCCACGTGTGCGCACGCTGGTCCTTAAGGGGTTAAGCTGATGAAGAGGTATAAAGTGTAGATGACAAACTCTCCAGTTCCTATGTTATTCTATAGAGCCAATATGATAAGCCATATGTTCAAAAGAAAAGTGGAGGTGTTCTGGGGCAAACTATTTGCACTGTAGAGGAGAACTAAAAATTCCCAAAATTCCAATTGATTTAAATGGGAATTTCAACCCCTTGGATGTCAGACCGGTCGCCAGCGCATTATGCATCAGAGGCCTCTCTAGCATTCAAGGTGTTGAAATCCACATTTAAATCAATGGTAATTTTTGTTTCTCCTCTAAAGGAGAACATACAGCCCTTAGTGTTCTTCAGGTTGAGAGATCTTAGTGCATTCTCCATACAGTAACATAGGAGCTGGAGAGTTTATCATACTGTAGAAGTAATCTCCACTTTATCACACCTTAGTGCATAACCCACTTGGTCTGTTAGTGGGTCCTTAGGCAAACATTGCTCTATAACAGGAGCGCTCAAACTTGTCCTTCGGTCCCCCAGAGGTGCAGGTATTACATAACACAGGTCAATCAAGTCACTGGTTCAGTTATTCTCAAGGGTCTGCCTTCTGTTAACAGTGTTCACTTGTGTTGTTTTTAGTATCTTCTGAAAACAGGTACTGTGAGGTGGGGGGATACAGTTTGAGCTCCCTTAGTCTGCAGGAGATGTGTTTTTCTGCTAAAGGGCATGTTGAAACATTCTGAAATAGAAATATAAATGTTTACTTATACAATGAAGCATTGTCTGTGATGTTTTTCAAAAATTCCATCTGCACTTTTTTGCTTAGTGCTTTATAGAATGTCAGGTAGTTACAGATTGTGACAACATGTCCTTTCAGATAAAGCCAGGCTTTTTTTAACCCTTTGAGTGCCAGAGGGGTATGGAATAATTGATTTACAATGGATACTGTGTTTCTTTTCCTCCTTTCATGTCAGTAACAGCCATTTGTTAAATAAATGTAAAGAAGTGGACTGGATTCCATTCCAGTTGATACTTTTATCACTAGTTTTATCTTCAAATTGCACAATACACTTCAATAAGAATCATTTGCGATGAAACCAGGTATCACATTTATCACCTGCAATGGAATCCAATACTTGGAGCAAACCAACTGTGCCATAGGTAACATGTGCTAAGTTAGGGCAAACCAGTTGCACCATAGGGGACATAAACAAAATTCCATATTTATATAAATGTGGCTTTTAACCCCTTCAATCCTACAGAGGTTTCCAACATATTTCTGCAAATTCAGTGGGTTAATATGGGACTGGCTGATGGAGGTGGACATTACTTGACAGGGCAGTCACGTCAGTCCGTATGTTAAGGACCAGTGACAGTCCTGGCACGTCATGGAATTCTGGGATGGCAGTTCTTCTGCATGCCTCTCTGTCATCCCAGAATTCAATGCAATGAAACTCAACAGTTGCCCTCCACTGGATCAGGCAGTCATTACATTTTTAACGCAGAGACAAGCAGGGTGCTGGCACATCATGTGTATTTAAGGGGTTAAAGAGGTTTGCCCCTAAATCTGTATTAACTGAATAATGCAACTCTCCAGAAAGTCTTTTGTTTTTTTGGGGGGGGCGTTGATTACAGCATTTTGTTGCAAATCACTGCATTAGTGAGAATTTTGCAAAGAGGATTTTTTCTCCTTATGGTCATATCCACAAAAGAAAAGTGCCATAATTCTGGGGTAAACCAGCTGCACCATAGGGGACAAATACAAATTCACATTGATATAAATGGGTTTTGACCCCTTGAATGCTAGAGAGGTCTTGAGTCATTTATATACCAAAATGTTGTAGACATTGTTGGCTTTAAAGGGGTTAAAATAAATGCTGGTAATTTGCCTTTGCCACCTATGGTGCAGTTGGGGTGTTCCTGAGTATGGTACTTTTGTTTTGTTCGTAAGACACAAATCTCACTCTGTGTAACACTGTGTGCTTTAGGGGTCATAGTGCAGCTCCCCTGAAGTTATGTTACACTAGTGTCTGCAATTCATGGTATGTATTAACACGTACGATTGTTTTAGTGCGCACCTAATGTACAGATTTCTACTCATAAATTCCACAATTTCAAATGAAAAGTGGAGGAATTTGGGGGCAACCCAAATACACCAAAGTGGGGTCTCAAAATTCCAATAGATTTGAAATTGAGTCTTTAACCCTTTGAATGTAATGCATTAGATTCAGTGGATTAAAACCCCAGTTAAATCAATAGGAATCTATTATTTCTCACCTATGATATAGCTGGTTTCCCCAAAATTCTACCACTTTTTTGTCAAAATGTAGAATTTATGAAGGAGAAGGTTTTTACTTTAACCTTTCGAGTGCCAGAAAGGTATCCAGTGTATTGCATTATAATTCATTGAATATCTCTCTGGCACTCAAAGGGTTAATTGAGTCCAGCAAGCTCGTTCTGTCTGCCCCATAGTATGAACAGGGAAATAGAGGCAAGTAACACTGTGAACTATACTTGTTTCATACACTGTGTTAAAGGGATAGTAATAGCACAATAAAAGTTGGTCTGATTATTACTTACAATGTTTGGAACATTTTGCGCTATATATTGTTACTCACTTTTCTGTAGTTCAACCTCTATCGTAGCTGAAAAGATCCCCCTCCCGCTCCTTCTGAATGCAGAACCCAGTCACGGGACCAGAAGGATGCAGCGAGGGACAAACTTCAGTCATTAAGTATAGGGAAACCCCCTTGAAGAAAGAGGGCAGGGTTTTCCTTATGCTTAATGAAGTTTTCCCTTGCTGCCACCGGGCGGACCTGCACGCGTGTATCAGTGACGCGGCTAGAAGGGGATCATTTCAGCTACGATAGTGGTTGAACTACAGAAAAGTGAATAACTAAATATTGTGCAAAATGTTCCAAAAATTGTACGTATCCTTTTAAACAATTCCTGGAGGTAATGAACTCCCCAAAACACCTGTAGACTGCCCCTTTGCCATCCTTTTGGTGCAGGTGGCATTTGGAGAATTTTTGAAGTAAGTAACTTAGTAAATTGGTTTTGGGCAGGTGTAAGGCTACAAAACCGATCCCGTGCCAGTGCACCAAATTTGGGAACTCTCTGAGTTTGACCCTGAAACTCTTGAGTCTGACTCAGATCTCCAGGTCACAGGCCAAAGGGCCTTATTGTTACAGTAAGAGAGAGGAATAAGTCATGCTTGGTTCTGTGTGTGTTCTGGTTGTAGAATATTAAGGGTTCCTTGTACACTGGCTGAAACAACTTTCAGTTTAAGGGTTAATATTTAAAAGGATAGTAATGCCTGCTGTTAAGATACTTTGATATTGTAGACATTAAAAATATAAATTCAATTATGTATGAGCTGTCTCTCAAACTTGTATAGTTTGAGACATATATGCTGGTAAAGTCCCCCCCCCCCCCTTCAGCTTTCACTGACGTCAGCCTCTAGCTGACAGCAGGAGATCTTGGTCCCGGGACTGGCCAGCGGCTCTTCAGCAGAGTAGAAATAGTGATATCTAAAAAGAAGTACTTCATTGGAAAAGTCTACAACGTGTGTCTGATTTGCAAGCACACTGTGTAGACCATTCCATTGAAGTATTTCTTTTTAGAAAGTGCTAGTTCTACTCTGCTGAAGAGCCGCAGGCCGGTCCCGGGACCAGCATCTCCTGCTGTCAGCTAGAGGCTGACGTCAGTGAAAGTTGAAGTGGGGGGAGGACTTCAGCAGCATACATGTCTCAAACTATACAAGTTTGAGAGACAACACATACATCATTGAATTTATATTTTTAATGTCTGCTTTATTAAAGTTTCTTAACAGCAGGCATTACTATCCCTTTAATCAAGCTCAAGTTCAGTTCATTTTGACAGTTCCTACATATGGCCATTTGCCTCTGACCCAGCTGGAAGAATGAAATGCAGGTAATAGTGTTTCATTAACCTGCTGGAAAACAGCAAACATAATAACATATATCTCAACTTGTGTGAGAAGCTTGACATTTTTTACCTGAATATATGGAATATTACTGCATTCCATTGTGTCATGTTGTTAGGCCTTTGAGTATCAGAGGGAAGGGCAAAGCATGGCTTTGCAATGCATCACGCGCCCCTCTGACAATCCAAGGGTTATCCCCCTTGGATGAGATTCATTTTTTGGAGGCTTCTCTAACATCCAAGAGATTAAATATTTACTGACCCACTAACCCTTTGAATCCCAGAGGGACACACAAAACATTTTGAAAAAATGTGTTGTGTGTCCCTCTGGCACTCAAAGGGTTGAGGTGAAAACCCTTTGAGTGCCAGAAGGATGCCCAGCGCATTGTGAAACACTCTGGCACTCAGAAGATTACATGGGTCTTTAAAAACATGCTGGTTGTGCTTAACAATTATCATAAATGTATCCCCTCCACCTAAAAAAACAAGAAATAAATACAATTTGCTATTAGGATTGGAAGTAATTTGTTACAAGTGTAACATGTTTGAATTGTAAAATGATCCGTATGTGCCATTTTTAAATATAACAAATGAGTGAATTACATTTGCTTGTTTTCACCAGCAGAGGTCACCCTTTGGTTGATATACAATACACTGAAGCTGTTTTACTAAAATAAACTCAAGCAATTCAGGAACTACCACACCATAGAGAACATATTGTTATTACATTTTTTTTGTATTATTTATTTATTTATTTATCCCATTAGTTAAATGAGGCATTTCACCCCTTAAATGGTAGAAAGGTCCCCAGCACATTGCAAAACAATGCATGGATGCCTTTCTGGAGGCAAATATAGTTTTTGATACCTTTATTGGCTAACTAAGCAGATTTAGAATGTAAGCTTTCAAGACCTTAGGTCTCTTCCTCAGACATGTTATACAGATAAATATGAAAACATCTCTCTTAAATACAAGTGCACATTAAATTGTTTGGATGCCTCTCTGGCACTTAAAGGGTTCGAAGCCCCATTTAAATCAAATGGAATTTTTATTTATTCCCTAGTAGATTTACACCAGAATTGCTCCAGTAGTTCTTAGTAAGTGAGCCTCCCTGTCAGACACCATTGTATCTGTATAAGTGAGTTGAATGTATGAATACCATTTTGTGCTAAATCAGGTGCTTTATTAAACTGTGTATTCCAAGAAGTCCCCCCTTAGTGCCCCTTTTGCCAAGGGGAGTACAGTGGGTGGTTCAGGGTGTACTTTTTCCTCTATGCCATATTTAATATTCTGTATAAAACAAGACATAGATGAAATGGAGGGATTTCAGTTCATTTTCCTGAACATTCTGTGTGGCAGGTGTAAGAGCCTTTGCTGGAATTAGTCTTAACAATGCTGGACTGTGTCCACTGTTTGCATTTTGGTGTTCATGATCTGTAGTGCATACCCTAGTACAGCCACTGGTATTGGTGGTGAACACCACTGGAGCTTTCCTGGTGTATTTCTAGTTATAATAAGACTCCATATATTTTTTTGGTATGCTGAAATGTGGATCAACTATAAAAACTATCATGTTTTTAACTAAGTTTCTATAAATGTTATCTTAACCTGATTTATAGCTAAATAGCTTTCACTGAATTATTTCACTCTCTTTACTATAGGTGATCTAGTGGTGCTCGAGGGATCATTAGCGTCAAGTTGGCTACAAGGACGTAATTGTTGGGGTTCAAAGGGATTTTTTCCCTTATCATGTGTCCAGGAGTTCTTTCTCTCATCAAAGAGCCGTCAGCTTTGTCAAAACCTAACACTCGAGCTCCCAAGCTATGGGATAGGTCAGGCAAGGGCTATAATGGGACTCTCTGCCCAACTGGAAGAGGAGCTAGACTTTCGAGAAGGAGACCTTATCACCATTACTGGTATTCCAGAGCCTGGATGGTTTGAAGGAGAGTTGAATGGGAGAAGAGGAATTTTCCCAGAAGGCTTTGTAGAACTGTTGAACCCTCTAAGAGTCTCTGATGGGGTAAATATACCAGCTAACAGGGAGAACTTTCGCAGCGAGAAAGTGGCAGAAGTAACTCCGTTCCCTCTCGTAGGGAAAGAGAACAATGAAAAATTCAGAAATGATGAAGACCAAGATGGGACATTTGCAATAGCTCTTTACAAATTTCAAGCTCTAGAACAGAGGGAGCTTGATTTTGAAGTGGGAGACAGGATTAAAATAATTAGAACACTAGAAGATGGCTGGCTAGAAGGAGAATTGTATGGAAAGAGGGGCATTTTTCCTCATAGATTTGTGAAATTAGAGAATATAGAAAAGACATCTTTGGAAGATATGCCAGTAGACATAAAGATTCAAAATGATTCACATAGTCCAGTAAGCTACCTTGAGCTGTCCTCTTCATATGGACAGAGTGGAACTGATCCTCATTATTGGGATGTCCATGTAAAAGATAGTTCGTCTTTTACAACTCGTGACTCTCAAGAGCAAATGGAAAGTCCAGGACTGCATTTAAAAAACAATAAAGAAATGTCCTCCACTGATAGAGAAACTTCAAACAACACATTCTTTAAACCCCAGCTACCTCCTCGTCCACATAGTAAGACAAGTAGTCCCCCAACTGGGGAAACACCTGCAGAAAAGCCCAGGGAAAGCAGCTCATTTACTGAGGAGCAGCTGGAAAGAAGAAATGGAACCCATTCATCCAATAATGCACAGGAGAAATGGACTGCAAAAAAGTCTCTCTCATTGGCCACTGTTGATGAGATGTCAGATAATCAGAACAGTTTTTCAGAAAGGGTCAAATGCAAAAGTAATAGAAAAAATAGCCTTCAATTCCAAGACACTGTTCATTGGGTAGAGGATCAGCAACAGAACTCTAGGATGTGTTCTCCTAATGTCCGAGACAAACCAGGGAGTCCAAGCACTTGGTCAGGCAGGGTGTCATCAGAACAAGAGAGCCCATCTAGTGAGATATATAGGGAAAGCAGTGGATGTGAATTTGTTGACTTGGACTACAAACTATCTGAGCAGCTTTCACAGTTTGAAAAAAGTCTCTCCAACCCAACAGGCAGCGACAAGAAAGTGTCAAGACATTTTTCAATACTGGACTTCAATTCCGAATCTGATATTATTCGAGGTTCACCTCAGCTCCCCAAAGTTGATAAAACGTCAGAAAAAAGAAGAATATTAAGACCTCCACCTCCTCGACCTCAGTCTAGAGCCAATTCAAATTCATATTTGTCTGTCCGAGGTAGGCCACAAAAAACTGAATGTACACGGAGTACATCCCCTGCTCTTTCATTTAGACCCTCCAGGCCAGCTCCTCTTCCTCCACCAAGCAATCAAAGAAATACTCCATCACCAAAACCACCAGCGAGAGCAGAGACACCAACTGAAAACTTGTTACTGTCTGACACTCCGGTTGTGGAAGACCACTTAAACCAGAGTGACAAAGCAAAGTGTTCTCCATGCCCATTTCTACTTATGAAGATCGAAGATGTTGAACAAGAACTGGATGTTTACAGAAAGACTCGAGAAGAGCTGAGTTTAATGCTGGAGGAAGATCAGGATGAGATCACAAGAGCAGAGACAATCGAGAACTTAGAGTTTTGTGATTCAAACATTGATAGTTTGGATTTGGAGCTTCAGCAGCTCAAAGGTAAGATTAATTTTTTTTTATCTTTGTCTATCCAGCTACAAGTTTTAGAGGCATGTAAAGGAGTGGATGTACCTATTTTCATATACATTCAAAATGTATTAATTTAGGAAGATATTTTTTTTTACCCCCTGTAAGGGCTTTTTCACATGTAGGACAGAACTTTAGCAGACCCCTGCTAAAGTTCAGTTGCTAATGTTCTGAAAGCCTCTTTATCCTGTGTTCCATGGCTAGTTCCTTTTTCATTGTATTGGTTGATGCTCGCATTGATTAGATGTTCTTTGGGGATGTGATTAGCATCTTTGGGGATGTGATTAGCATTGCCATCACCAGCAGCACTTTGGTGAAAGGTCTTCTGGCATCTACTGTACTGATAAGCCATGCTGCAACTTAACTGCTTTCCTGTGCAAATTCAGTAAAGATAAAGTATGCTGGTATACTGGACTTTGGCACATTCATATAGTTGTCTGTGTGAATGTGATTAGATACAAATTTATATACAAAGATCTGTGTTTGTAAAGGCAAAGTGGACTCTTTGTGGTCAAACTAACTGAACTATAGGGTACATATAAACATTCCCAAGATTCACTTCCATTTAAGTTGGTTTTTAATCCTTTGAATGCTGGAAAGGTCTCCAGAATATCGCTTTGCAATGCATTAACCCCTTAGTGACCGGCTGCGAGTTCACACGGTTGGCACGTAACGCCCGCCGAACTTTTTTGTGCATTACTTAAATGATTTCTGGGATGTACATGTACATCCTCTGTCACTAAGTGACAGTTTCTGTGGGTCGTATATGTACGTCCATTATCGGGAAGGGGTTAAACACCCTCTAACATTAAGTGGTGTTAAAACTTCCTTTTAAATCTGTAGGAATTTTCCTTTCTCCCCTGCATTACAGTTGGTTTGCCTCAGAATAGTCTTTGTTTTTATACATATGGGCCAAAACTGCACATATGAAATTATAGAAACTCAGTGCAGTTTCTAAAAGTTTATTAACCCTTTATGAACCAGAAGGCTATGATTGTGAATAGACTTGGTAAAGAAAAAAAGTTTGGGGCTGCTCTGTGCATCACCAAAACGGTTCCTTTCACCTGTTGGGAGGTGTTAGAAAATTGATTCCTCTAGTGGGATGCAATGCTGAAGTCTGCGGCTCTCATCTACAAACTGCCAGGCTGTGTGTGCATTACCCACAGATCTGCTATATCAAACTTTCAGGCTTGGAGCAGCTACGCCTTTCAGACCCAAGAAGTTCCCCATGTTGGCCTTGCAATGCAGCTCTGGCTTATTCTGCAGTTCTGCTCTAAGGGAAGCCGATCTGCTAACAGAAACTTTCAGATGATATCTGCCCTTTAAGTTTGTAATTAAAAATTCTGATAAAGAACACATGTACACCTATGTGAGTGAGTCAACACTACTATGCAGTGACTGGCAAGTGATAATTGCTAACACACCCACTCACAGTGCTCTTGCAATACGATTCCACAGATAAACTGCAAGACATATGAGTACTGTCATCTGAATGGCATCAGTAAAAAAGTATGTGTTAGAGACTTTATAGATCAGGGGAGCTCACCCCTGTCCTTAGCCCCCCAATAGTGCGTGCTTTAAAGGGATAGTAATACTTGAATCAAAGTTGAGGTCTCAGTCGTTTTTATATATATTTTTTTAACACATAGCACTGTATTTCAACATTTACAGGTTTGTAGCTCAAGCACAATTCAATCGGAAAGGATCCCCCTCCTGCCCCTTTCTCCTGCTTCACTCTGCTTCAGGCTGGTCTTGATGGAGAGTGACAAGGGACAATCTGCTGTAAGAAAAAGGAACATCCTGCCCTCCTTCGTCATGGGGGCAGGGTTTTCCTTATACTTACTGTGTGAAGATTGTCCCTTTTTGGCCACCTGGTCCCAAACCGGATTCAGATCTAATGGGAGGTGGCCATAAGGGTTGGATCCTTTCAAATTTAATTGTGCTTGAACTACAAAACTTTAAGTATTGAAATATAGTGCGATCTGGTAAAAAAATATAAAGACAGCTCGGATCGCAACTTTAATTAAATTATTACAATCCCTTTAAGGATTTCTTCAGTTGAACACTAACTCAGGCAGATCTTTCACAGTGATTGAACCACCAATTGATTCACCTGTTGTGGGGGCTCTGAAGACAAGAGGTCGTCCCTTAGTTTGTGTCCACAGCTTTTAACTCCATGAATGGTAAAGAAGTCTCTAACACATTGGAGATTATCATAACATACAGTGAGGGAAAAATTATTTGATCCCCTGCTGATTTTGTACGTTTGCCCACTGACAAAGAAATGATCAGTCTATAATTTTAATGGTAGGTTTATCTGAACAGTGAGAGACAGAATAACAACAAAAAAAATCTAGAAAAACGCATTTCAAAAAAGTTATAAATTGATTTACATTTTACTGAGTGAAATAAGTATTTGACCCCTATCAATCAGCAAGATTTCTGGCTCCCAGGTGTCTTTTATACAGGTAACAAGCTGAGATTAGGATCACTCTCTTAAAGGAAGTGCTTCTAATCTCAGCTTGTTACCTGTATAAAAGACACCTGTCCACAGAAGGAATCAGTCAATGAGATTCCAAACTCTCCACCATGGCCAAGACCAAAGAGCTGTCCAAGGATGTCAGGGACAAGATTGTAGACCTACACAAGGCTGGAATGGGCTACAAGACCATTTCCAAGCAGCTTGGTGAGAGGGTGACAACAGTTGGTGCGATTATTCACAAATGGAAGAGACACAAAATAACTGCCAAGCTCCCTCAGTCTGGGGCTCCATAGAAGATTTCACCTCGTGGAGTTTCAATAATGAGAACAATGAGGAATCAGCTCAGAAGTACATGGGAGGATCTTGTCAATGCTCTCAAGGCAGCTGGGACCGTAGTCACCAAGAAAACAATTGGTAACACACTATGCCGTGAAGTACTGAAATCCTGCGCGCCTGCAAGGTCCCCCTGCTCAAGAAAGGACATGTACAGGCCTGTCTGAAGTTTGCCAATGAACATTGAATAATTCAGAGGAGAACTGGGTGAAAGTGTTTTGGTCAGTTGAGACCAAAATTGAGCTCTTTGACATCAACTCAACTCTCCATGTTTAGAGGAGGAGGAATGCTGCCTATGACCCCAAGAACACCATCCCCACCATCAAACATGGACGTGGAAACATTATGCTTTGGGGGTGTTTTTCTGCTAAGGGGACAGGACAACTTCACCGCATCAAAGGGACGATGGACAGGGCCATGTACCGTCAAATCTTGGGTGAGAACCTCCTTCCCTCAGCCAGGGCATTGAAAATGGGTCGTGGATGGGTATTCCAGCATGACAATGACCCAAAAGACACAGCCAAGGCAACAAAAAAGTGGCTCAAGAAGAAGCACATTAAGGTCCTGGAGTGGCCTAGCCAGCCTCAAGACCTTAATCCCATAGAAAATCTGTGGAGGGAGCTGAAGGTTCGAGTTGCCTAACGTCAGCCTCGAAACCTTAATGACTTGGAGAGGATCTACAAAGAGGAGTGAGACAAAATCCCTCCTGAGATGTGTGCAAACCTGGTGGTCAACTACAAGAAACATCTAACCTCTGTGATTGCCAAAAAGGGTTTTGCCACCAAGTACTAAGTCATGTTTTACAAAGGAGTCAAATAATTATTTCACTCAGTAAATGCAAATCAATTTATAACTTTTTTGAAACGCGTTTTTCTGGATTTTTTTTTAGTTGTTTTTCTGTCTCATTGTTCAGATAAACATACCATTAAAATTATAGATGGATAATTTCTTTGTCAGTGGGCAAACGTACAAAATCAGCAGGAGATCAAATAATTTTTTTCCCTAACTGTACATTAAATAAGCTAAAACTAGCTTCTGACAGCCTTTACAGGTTTAGTGGGTTAAACTTCCATTATAAATTCTCTGTCTTGGCGTGTTGCCTACACCCATCCCACTTTTGGTCTTTTTAAATACCAGCTCACACCTTGTACAGAAGAACTGTTTCTATTGTTACTTCACTTGACCCTCTGCAGAACTTGACCCAGGCATCTGGATCCCTCCCATTTACACTCTGGTTTCCACAGCTGCTCAGACATTATTACTGTGATTAGCCAGCACAGGGTTCAATACCTTTTAATGTGCTGATCCGTTCCGGCTTCCATAGAAACAATGTACTACCACTTCATGCGCATTCTTACACAGCAGGCAGAACTTTTGTCCAGTGTGGCTGTAGCAGATGTTTATCATCTTATGACAACATATGAGTTTTTAAAGCAAGGGAGCAAAACCAGAGGCCCTCCAGCTATTTTCAAAATAGAATTTCCATCATTCACAGATGGAAGTTCCTAACATGCAGTTGGTGGCAGCAGGTTGTTCACCCCTGTTATAAACAAACATCTCTTTTTTGTTACTTTTAGTATTAACCCTTTGGGTGTCAGAGGTTTGGGGGAATGTAATGTACCCTGGAGGCCAGACACATTTTCAGCATTTTGCTACCCATATGTTTAGGTGTAATTTCTATAGGTAACTTTCTAGTTCTATAAGGAAAAATATTGCTAATATCTTGCGCTATAGATATAAAAAAACATTTGTGTTGTGTTGTGAAAGGTCAGTTCTATTTTAAAGCCCTGAATGCTCTTACTATACTAATAGAAGTGGAGATGACTTCTCTAGTGATATCACATGTCCAGTTAAAGCAGAAGTTTCATCAAAATTAAACTGCCCCCAAATCCTTATTAACATAGCAATACGCATATACATACTTTTATTATGCTGAATAAGTCGGCATTATTGAGAAATACAACTCATTCGGTAGGTATCAGCTGGCATTGCTACCAGAGGAACAAGGTTGGGGAAATAGATAGTGTGGAACAAGAATGAAGTGTCATAAACTGGAAAAAGAAGTTGTAGGTGTAGTTCTATGGTTATCAGTGGAACAAGACTGGAGTGTCAGAAAGTTTGTGTAGTTTTATGGTTCTCAATGGACAGTAGAACAAAGCAAGGATGTTATACAGTGTATTTGTGGTTATGTAGCTACCATTGGTAAAGGCTGTCAGACAGTAATTGATCATGTGAGTTTTAACTTTTAAATGGCTGCCCCTTGACTCTGGAATGCCCTCCCTATCACCATCCACACATCACTTTCAAGCATCTCATGAAAACCCACTTGCTCAAAGAGGCATCTCTGTAACATCATTCTCCTTGTACCACTGACAGTCACATCAGAATCATTCTGCACTTCCTTCACTAACCCTGTACTTGATCCTCCTATTACTGTCTCTTTTTGTCATCATGATTTCTAATTAGATTGTAAGCTCCTTGGGACAGGGTCCCTTTCCCAGTGTATGACTGCCTTTGTTGAACTCCCCCCCCCCCCCCGCAAATAATGTAATGATCTCACTTTAGCCTTATGCTCAAATCCCAGGTCTGTATTTTTGTATAGTAATGTTACAACATCTATAAGGCACTTTGTACATGTATGGCGGTATATAAATAAAGATACATACATACAAATCCTGGACCTACAGTGTAGGAAACGTCCTTCCCTACATGCAGGGCCAGTTTGAAGCTTCTCGTGCAATGAAAATCTTGTAAAATTCACTAGATTAGCCTTTGTAGCTCACTCTTGCAACATCATGAGTTTTAGAAGGTTGTCACCCAAAGTTAATTAAAAAAAAAGTATCCCACACAGACAAAAAGAAGAAAGGAGAGAGTGCTAAATAGTGTGATTCCTTTAAAACACTTGGTTACAAAGTATAAAAGAAATATACTCACAGGTTGTATAGGTCAGACTACTGGTATCCGGCAGTCTGACAATAAGGCATACAGAGGATCTTAACCCATCTCCGTTAGGGTGACTTTCACAGGAACATATGTTCCTTTTTCTTCCTAAAAATGACAGGGCTTTACGTGCCACTTGGGAGAGCGTGTTGGAGGGAGCTGCCGCAGAATGCTATATTGAATTTGCTGTGCTGTTTCTGGGAGCAGTCCTTATAAATTCCCAGCTGCCTGTTTAGTTGGAGATGACATAAGTCAGTCTTCCATCCATCACTCTTGTGAGTTCATATCCTTTGGTGATAGTGGTGGTCTACTGAATATACCTACTGATATACACAGGGCTGCCCCTGCTTTGTCTCCCCTCTTTCCTTTTCTATTGCAGTAAAAAAAAAAAAAAGTATACACTTGATACAGCAATTTATATATTTATTTTTACTAAGCTAATTACAGGTATTTTGGTTCTTTCCTTTTTGTCTGGGCCATGCGTAACAGCATGTACTAACAGAGCATAGGTGACAGTGACATAATTTTACTCCATTTCCCTACATATGCTATAGGGGAGGCAATCAGGACCCTGCCCACATTAGTCATTTGTATTCTCTAATACATACCCAGATTTGCAACCTCATGAATAGGAAACCAGCATTGCAGGTCTGGTAATGAACAACACTGGCTGATTTGTATACCCCACGAACGTCTTAACTCGCATAAATGTTGCTTATTTTTTTTTTTTTTTTTTTTTTTTTTTTTTTTTTTTAATGAATGTGTGTCTTAGTTATTGGACATCTCATTTAGAAACCACGTGGTATGCAGTGCATTGATTTATAGATAAGCCAGCTTTTCTCATACATGGGGAATAGGGAAGTGAGTGTGAGCAACACATCCCTCTGGTATTCTAAGTGTTAATGGGTGTGGAGAACGGAGCTGTTCCAGAAAGGTGTCCAGCACATTTTACACGTCTGTCAGTCAAGTATGTAAACAATGTAAACATGGTTTTTCCCTTTCCTTGCCTGCCCCTCTCTCACCAATTGCCCTTTTGTTTTCCCTTCCACTTCACCCTTCTCTTTCTCCTCTATCGCCCTTCTCTCTCCCAGTTCTCTCCACCCATTGATCTTTCTCCCCATTGCACCTCTCTCCTACTTTATTATCCCCCATTTGCCCCTGTTTCTTCCCCATTGCCACTCTATCCCATCTCTCCCCCATTGTCCCCCTTTCTCCCCACTACCCTTCTCTCAAACACCACTCTTCCCCCTCATTTCCCTCTGTTTCTCCCTCATTGCTCCCCTCTAATATTTTCCCCTCACTTTCCTTTCTTTACCCTTTGCTGTGTGAGTGGGCCTTTGGAAGCCATTTTCTTGGTGGGCCTTAAATGTCTTAGTCTTACACTGGCCCTTGTGTTCAGAAGAAAAAGCTTATAAATCTGGAGCAACCCATCTACACAAAAAGAGAGAGTAAATTTTCTATTGATGTAAATGGGGATTTTAACCTACTGAGTGTATTGATGACCTCTCTAGCATTTAAGGGGTTAAAAGCCCCATTTACATCAGTGAGAATTGTGGAAATTGTATTTCTACCTTCTAGTGAATTTGGTTTGCCTCCTCAGAATGAATCAAGTTTTCTTTTGTACGTAAGGCCAGTGTCTGATTGATACAGTGCTATCTCAGTGATCCTTACTAATGACCTGTTACATCACACATTCCCTTCCTCACATGCCGGAAGCTCACACCTATCTGTGGAACTTGCCCTCTGTTGGTGTGATATACAAGCATTCTCTGTGGGTGTGTAATGTGCACCAGAGTCTATTAACCCGTTGAGTGATAGATAAGTACACAACGCATTGCTCCACAATGCTTTGCATACCCCTCTGGCATGCAAAGGGTTAATACAGAAGTCTAGTGCTATTCTGCATTGTTGGGATGCTGCCCATAATTAATGTGGCAAATGTCACCTCCTGGTTTCCTCCCTTTCAGAGTTGCAAGAGTTAACATTGCCCCCCCCAGAAACAAAAAATATATATTTGCTTCAACGCTGCATGAGTTAATATAGTTACAACGTATGTAGCTATTTTACCAATGGTGCGCTGTAAGTGTATAGATCTTCCATCAAATAAGGACTGTAAGTGGTAAGTCTGACATTCAAGACCTGCATATGCAGCCTAACAATATTAATATTAACTGCTGCCGTGCTGGAAGCTGACACCTTCTGCCAATGAATAATGTAAGGTGGTAGGTTGTTCCTACCGGATCTGCAGGGGTTAATATAGTCAAATACAGTATAATTACAGTGAGAATTATGAACAGTTGGACAGAAATAATTAGTAACACACAATAGCAATCACATGCACAGTGTATATGAGAGGTAATATTTCTCCTGATATAGTAATATTGTTGTTCATTGTATATATGTGATTGATTTTAGGCTACCGGTCTGCCCTTGGTGTCTAGAAATGGGACCAATGCTGACTAGTTTGTATCCACAATCTGCAGTTTGATTGTGCTTCTTTCTGTTTGCCAGAATGTAACCTTAAAGGGGATCTATCAGCCCTATACAAGGTTGTCTTAAAATTTAGGTTATATAGCAAATAGGTGGAATAACGTATTAATTTATTTTTTAAAATTGCTAATTGGCTGAAATTCAAGGAATAGATACTGCCCTGAGCCCTACTTCCGGACAGACTGCAGTTACCAGCTCTGTACCGCAGTCCGTCACTATGTCTCTGCTTCCCTCCCTCTATCCAGACTCCTCCAGTGACTGAGGCTTTGTGTGTGTAAGCTGGAGCAGTCTCTGGCATTCAGAAACCGCAGTCTGTCCGGAAATTGGGCGCGGGGCAGTATTTATTTGTTGAATTTTGTCCAAATAGCAATTTTAAAACTGAATTAATACATTATTCCACCTATTCGCTATATAACCTAAATTGTAAGACAAACTTGTATATGGGTGATAGATCCCATTTAAAAGGGTAATAATTATCTACTATTGCAGTGGGGAGATACTGTCACAGCTTTCACAGCTTTGACTGGGATGAAAATAGTGGCTGTCAGTTGAAGTTTTGGGGGGTGCTGTCTGACACTTTTGATGTTTTTGGAGGGTGAGGCACTGTCTGTTATTGGTTTTTTAGTTGATGCTGTCTGCCACCACCGGGGTTGAAGTGGTGCTATCTGCCACTAATGGGTTGGGGAGCAATATTTTCAGTGATTCTAAGAAGAATGTTGGTTAGGGAAGGAGAAACTTAACTCCTTAAGGACCCTTGATGGTCCTGGCACGTCATGGGTTGGCGAGCCATAAGGACCCATGAAGGGCCAGGACTGTCATGGATTTCAGGGATCCCCACACAGCTGCACACTATTCGGGGAGCCCTGAACCGGGATTGTGAAAAAAAAATAAAAAAAAAAATGAAAAAAAAAGGTCCCTGGTCCTCATGGGCATGGCCAGTTCTTAAGGGGTTAAGGGCACTGTGTTGATGTGTAGAAACACTAGAATCAAAATGGGTCATTTCCTATTACACTCCTCTGGGAGTGCTGCTGTGTTGCACTCCTTGTAAATTCCAATCTGATTGGTGGTCGGGATTGTTTCTGTATTCCCAGAAGACCAGCGCAGTTCTGGAACAACCAACTGCACCATGGGGAACACACAGAAATTCCCCAAATGATTTAACCCTTTGAGTGTCAGGGTGACTTCAGTATATTATTTTTCAGTGCATTTGCGACTTCTCTAGCATTCAAAAGCATTTAAAGCTCCATTTAAATAAATGGGAGATTTACAATTGTTTGCCCCAGTACTTAACTCTTTATGGACCACAGGGGTTTGCAGAGCATGGCTTTGCATTGTGTTGCACACCTTTCTGGTCCTTAAAGGGTTACAGTGACTTTCCATATACTGCAGGTGCCTAATAATGCTTTACCTGCAAGCAGAAAAGACTGCCTCCAGCATACGGCTACATTGCATGTAGTGTATCATAATGTGGCACTATCGCTGTTTTTAACTGTCTCTGAAAGAAAGTTTCCAGTATGTTGGAGATCTCATTAGTATTCAAGGGGTTAATTTAACATTTGCACATAAATAGAGGATGTTGTGTAATGGTGATCATCTGTTTAAGCTGTAACTCTATGAGGGACAGGGTTGGGCAAAGCATTGCAAAATAATGCAGGTCTCACCTGTTGGCACGTCATGGGTCCTTAAGGGGTTAAAGAACAATCATGCAATAGCTGCCCTGTCAGCAAATCTGATGAAGCCCAGCTGACCAACAGGGCATCAGACTTGGTAAAACAGGAGAGTGGCCTTTTGAGTCCTGAGTCCTTTTGAGTCATGGGTCCTTAAGGGGTTAAACATGGCTTTTGCAGGGCTCATGTCCATTTACCTTTAACCGTGTTAACAATGTGATGGGCCACTTTCTTAGCATATCCACGAAAACTGCTAAGGACAATCTCTTCCTCTGTATTATGGCTGAAAAGGGGTTAATTGTGGGACCAGAGACTTACCATGTCTCCAGTCCCACAAACCTTCCAGGAGGATACGCTCTAAGCTCCAGGTGGTGACATCATCTCACTTTCATGTGATGTCACACTTCTGATAGTATTCCACTGAACCACCAGGGACAGGCATGGTTGTAGCAGAGGACTGGGGGAGGTAAACATCTCAACTGCCCTGACTGGAAAGAGAGTAGTCCCAAACAAGGTATTTAATGTTAGTAATGTAATTTCGAGACCACTAAAAGTTATTGCACATAATACACTGAAACATACCACAATGCCTATGAATGAATGTTCTTATGAAATTTGATCACCCACAAAAGAGCTAATATAATTATGTGTCTATAAAACTCACTAAGAGAGGTGTACTTTATACACCTGGCATCCACTACATCATGTCAGAACGTACCAGTAAGGAACCAGACTAGCAGCACATACAGACTACATTAGGAAAGTCTAAACACCTCAAAGATTTTAATAATTCTAAAATGGTTGAAAAAATATTATATTTTTCCTATAGCAGAACATTCTGGTAACATTTGGGCATACTAGCCTAGGGGTAACCCATCATTTGATGCGGCTGGTTGTCTCCATTCCAAAATAGTATTGTCAAGACAATAACAGGGAGCTGCCGCAAATCCTGGCAACAACCTGAGATAGAGAAGGCGAGACTCCTCCAACAAGGGATAGGAGTGCAAGGAACTGGGAAGCAATGCTTGGGGTCGGAGCTGGGGTACGATGGTCACCTACAGGGAGCTGTGCTGTGGCCTAGCTATGTAAAGGTGCTAGCCGTGAAGCTAGATTGGTCCCCTTTGGTTGAGCCAAAGGGTCCCCAGGGTAACCCCCTATAGGAGAACTATACAGCCCCTATCCCCAGGGAGAAAACACAATTCCAGCAGGAACAGAACAAGTGCACTTACTACAACCAGGTGAGCAGGAAGCAAATGGTGAGGAGGTCAGACAGATCCGGAGAAGGCCAGAGAAGGAGTTCAGGTCTGGTATAGCAGGAGCAGGTAGTACAGGAGGTAGCTCTGGGACAGAGGATGAACAGAGTCAAAACGGAGGGGCTGTGCTCGAAGCATATAAGCAGCAGGAGCAGAGAAGACTGACCAAGCAGGATACGCACAGGAAGAAGTGCAGCACCAAACCAGCAAGAGAGAGTAGTCAGGGCCAGGCAGAGTCATACAGAGGAGATCACAGGGCACAGTACAAAATCAGCAGACAAGAGGCAGGAACGGATTCACGCAGGTCATACACAGGAATACACTTGAGCGCAGTACAGAATCAGATCACTGGAGACAGGAATCTGTTTAGGCAGGGTCATACACAAGTATCGTAATACACAAGGTTTATATGCTGGAGATGCTATACTAACGTGTCCCAGAGAGGCATACCAGGGTCTGAAATAGCTGACCGGCAGGAGGAGAACACGTGAGACCGCACGAGAGCAGCAGTGTCACGTGATGCCGCGGAAAGATCGTGAGCGGTGGTGGATGGTATATAGGACACCAGGCACCGAGACAAAGATGACAAATATGCTTTGTCTACTATTTTCTTCATATATGTAATTGTTACAGCCATTTTAGTACAGGCAAGTCATATTTGACGAATATAAGAAAAATGACAGATTTTGTGTTTCTGACACCTCCTATAGTATTCCAGCTCTTTCCAATGGGGTGTTCCTTCTCTCCCAAGTGGAGCTGCTAATAAATACAGTAGGAAATTACATTTTTCAAGACTTCAGTACCTTTTAAGGGGAAGAAATGTAAAAATGTATATTATTTTCTTTATCACATTTTCTGGAAAAATTTGTTCACAACTTACTAGAGGTAGAAAGGCAAGTTAGCCCTCATTTGATGCAGTGGGTTGTCTTCTTTCCAAAATAGTATGACTTGCCTAACTTTTCTTCTTATCTGTAGTTGTTACAAACATTTAAGTGCAGGTATGTCATGAAAACTGAAAGATTGTAGTCGGTGCAGTTTTGTATTCCGGGCACCCCCTTCAGTATGTCAGCTCATACCAATGCAGCACAATTTTACTCACACTATGACCTCAAGCTACCTAAAGTAATGTGTATTACATGTTTTTCAGCTATTTCAGTACTTCTGAAATAGCTAAAATATGCAGGGGGTGGGGACAAACATATTAATAGATATATTATATATATACTAGTTGAACAGCACGTGTACACGGGCCACAGTGCCAGGCAGTAACGGCCGCAGTGCAGTCATGCACAGTAGCGACTGCCCACCTGTCCTCTCTGTGCACTTCGGTCTGAATTCGGATCGCCCGGCTCCGTTATCAGCTGCTGCGCGGGCAGTCTCTACTGCGCATGACTGCAGCATGTGCAGCCGTCTGTACTGCGCATGACAGCTTCTGACAAACCTACATTAGCAAATTATTATATAGGAGATATAGATATATATCTATCTGAGAACAGAAATAACTAATCCCTTAAACTGGAATTTTGCTTGCCTCTAAAAATGCAGCATGTAGGTTAAATGATTTATTTCTTGATATTTTGCTCCAGTATTGCAGAATGGTTCAAATGGAAAAAACCTGCAATTTTTTTGTTTTGTTTTTTTAATTTTTATAGGAAGACCTATGCATTAATGTTGGTGTTATATAAAGGCGGGTTCATAAAAAAAAATAATAAATACACTCTTGGGCAGTTGTGTGTCATTCACTTTAATGGTATTTAAATTACAAATATTTTGTAGCATTATGGGTAAAGTTTCTTGGTCATATTATGGAATATTCTCAAACCAATAGTTTGTAGGTGTGCTGTAAAAGGTATATATGACGTGTGGATGGTTCATAGAACAGCACCTAAAATTGTAATTTGAAAGTAAACTGCAACAAATGTGATGGGTGAAATGGTGTAGTGGCAAAGTAGTTAAGGGGTAGATGTGTGAAATGCGTTGAGGCCCCCCTCAGGTCCTTAAAGGGTTAAGCAAACGTAATAGATGTGGCAATGACATTCAAATAATAGTAGTTTGAAAAAAGACTTGGTCCATCAGGTTCAACCCTTTTCCTATTCCTGTTTACTGTTGTTGATCCAAAAGAAGGCAAAAAAATAACCCCTCATTACAGCAATTTCAAATTCTGCTTTGAATGGGGGAAAAAAATTACTTCTTGATTCCAAATGGCAATCTGATTTCTCCTTGGATCAACAAGCACTAAATAAATATTAATCCCAATAATAATAATCCTTTATTTATATAGCGCACACAGATTCCGCAGCGCTTTACACTCATATTGGTTCCTGTCCCCATTGGGGCTCACAATCTAAATTCACCTATCAGTATGTTTTTGGAGTGTGGGAGGAAACCGGAGTACCCGGAGGAAACCCACGCAAACACAGTGAGAACATACAAACTCATTGCAGATGTTGTCCTTGGTGGGATTTGAACCCAGGACCCCAGCGCTGCAAGGCAACAGTGCTAACCACTGAGCCACTGTGCTGCCCAATACTAACATACATAGCCCTTTAAGTTCTGGTCTTTAAATGTTTGTAAATTGTCAGATACCACTCTTTCTGAATAAAATATGTGTGGATACTTATCTCGGTACATTAGGTTCTTTCTCTTATTACATTCTGCACAAAGAAAAATGGTCGGCCAGACACAGAACTGCAGAATTACCGGGTGCAGCAAAATAAATGTGTAGACTTCAAATGAAGTTGCGCACTCATGGATTTTCATAAATATCACCAATTTTACTGGTAGCAAATATATGCAATGCTTCAGTCCTTCATTGGGACCTTTGTAAAGCAAATGTCTAAGATGCTTTCTTGAGAAAGGTCCCAATCAAGGACCGAAACTTCACATATATTTTCTATCAGTAAATTTTATGAAAATCCGTGAGTTTGCATCTATATATAGAATCTATATATAGAATTTTATTTTATTTTTAACCCTTTGAGTGCCAGAGGCGTATGCAAAACATTGTAATGTGTTGCGTAACCCTCTGGCACTCTGCGTAACCCTCTGGCACTCAAAGGGTTAAATATGCAGAGTAGAAATGGAATATTCGGTATTGGAGCCATATTCAATAATCTAAAAGATGCAATTGTGCAGCAAAACAATTGCTTCATATTGTACAAATAAAAATCCCCTGATTTACTATTAATTTAAATAAGACTTGTTTTACCCGTGAAATGCTAATGAGGTCTCCAACATATTTTATTTCTTTACAGTGGGTATCTTGGAGCACATGTTTAAAGGTATTTAATTAACAACATTTTATTTTTAAGTGTTAGGGTTCCTTTAAAAAAATTCTCACAAACTGAGTTTTTATTATCTGCCATCAATAATAGTGGTAATTTCTAGTAGTTACATTAAAGGCAACTTTCACGCAATAGTTACCTAATCATCATATCTGCCTCACTGGACCAAAGCTGCCGATGAAGCTTGGACTGTACTGTGAGCGCTGGTAAAGCAAGAGGGGACCTGATCAATGGTCTGAAGAACAGTGCTTCCCCTGGAATAGACTGAACTGCATTCTACAGGCAGTTTTCTATCCTGTGCGATGAAAGTCCCCATAGATGCTCTCTACTTGGCTTAAATGTCCATCGAGCAGTTCTATAGGACATTCTGACGCAACCCAGGAGATTGTGGCCGAGAGCAACAAACTTCCACGTTGTGTTCCAGGCAAGGACGTAAGCTTTCTGACCCCTTCTCCCAGGACAGCTGAGTGGTTCGGGGGCAATCCAGGAGTTTTTTTTGTTTTGTTTTGTTTTGCTTTTTCTTTTTTACACAGTCTTATCCCATTGGAGCAGAGGTAGTAAAACATGATAACTCACCATGTTAGAAAGTGTCATGATCTGTCCAAGATGCTGATTCTGTTGGGTGGAATCACATTGGTGCTACCCCTCCTTGTCTTAAGACTATGTTTTTGAAAAAAGCTGCTATGCAGGTCTGTTTTAAGTCACCCATATGTGCAGAGATCTTGTTGCTGGAAGTGGGCTGACTGATTGCTGCCCATGTTGATGTCAGCCATCCACCTTTGATAGGCATCCTTTGTAGGATAGAAAGAGCATCACAATTTTGAGGATCAGCTGTCTTTCAGATTATGCCTGTTGTAACTTCCTTGCCTTCTTCACTGATTTAAGGAAGTTGCAGCGTTCTGCAACAAGTTGCATTTATACAAGGTGAGCGTTATCAATGTAAACAGCCTTATTGTAGGGCATGTGTTGTGTAATTGGCACATTAGTGCAGCAATAACATCATTACACCAATGTACCACATGTGAACACCCACTTATCATTTCCCTTTAACTCCCCATGACCTGTTATAGAATATGCAGTGTGTACTACAATTGTAAAACCCCTTCTCCTTGTCTTAATTAGTACTCTATAATTCTATTTTCAATTTAAATTTTAAACCTTTGCGTGCCAGATGGGTTCACCACCTCTCTGACATTAAAAGGATTAAATGAAAGGTGGTGTTTTTCATTAATCTCAAACCTACTATGTTAATTATCTTAAAACATCCCAATTTCCCCCATTAACATATGATATTTTGTCTTTCCAAAGAGCTTATATTTCTCTGTTCTGTGTTGTCTAAATATATATACGTATCCGGATGGCTTGAAAGCACTGCTTTTTTAATTTTATTATTATTATTAAAGCATTACTGTATTCCAGGGGGACCTAAGAAAAATGAACTACGCCTTTTAAGTATCTTCAACTCTTAGGGAAGTGCTACATGTAGGTGATAGGAGAAGACTTTCACATGTTCTCACTAAATTTCTCTCACACAATTCACTACAACTAGCGTCCAGTAGGGTCTTCTTTCTCTATAAACCCTCCCTTCTTCACATAAATCACTCTTCTTTCACTCATTTCGACACCAAACTCCTTCATTAACACTGATTTTTTTTTTATGCAAACTGTGATCTACAGTCTTAATTACTTTTGGAGAAACCACCCTTTTTGTAGAAAATAATTGGATACTTTTTTTTTCCTCAGTCCATTTTCTGAAGTTTTTTTTTTTATTCTTCCTACCTTTATTTTACATAACGTTTCTGCCTTATTATTTTCCTGCATTCAAAATGGCTCTGTATATTCATAGAAATGTGAAGTTCTGGCAGATATTGGTTTACCCAATAGTTAAACTGTCTACGCTCATCCATGATATTTTCCTGATTACATCACAAGAAAGCACAGGTACAGTGTATGTATCACATGGCAGAATAAGGGAAGATTATTGATTTTTGTCACGGATATTCTTGTTAACCCTTTGAGTGCCAGAGGGGTACGCAATGCATTGCGTACCCCTCTGGCACTCAAAGGGATAAGAGAGCTGTTTGTAGTTGAGATCAGTTTAATTTCTAACATACTAAATGTTCTTTTCTTCATTTACAATTGTATGTGTATGTCTTTGTAGACCTTTTTTAGTTTTAAAATATAATTAACAATTCTATAGCAAATAAACTGTGCAATATTTATAAAGGAATCGCTTGGATGTAGAGAGGTCTCATGCATTGTGTTTTACCCTGCGAGTGCCAGACGCGTATCAAATGCATTGCAAACCATTGGATATCTCTTTACCATTCAAAGGTATTAACACTCTGAGTGCTAGAGGAGTATGCAAAGCAATGCGTTGCGTACCCTTCTGACACTCAAATGGTTAATGCTTTGAAGACCTTTTGCACCTAGTGGGTTAAAATATTCATCGAAATAAAAGTGATTTTTTTTTTCTTTTCAGTTTTCTTTGTTACATGTCGTGCGGCTGTTTTGCCCCAGAACTGGTCTACTTTTTTTGTCTTCATATGTAAATGCTTCATTGTGATTAAAATGAGCCATACTCTCAAAATGAATGTATTGGGTGTTATGTCAGAGTAATAGTGACTGTATGCGCTAATTATCTTAAAATTAAGAGTTGGTAAATTTTACAAATATAGAATCTTGTAATGTGTATTTTAGCCTCTTTAATCCCTTAACGACCTGCTGCACGGGGCTTTTTTTTTTTTTTTTTTTTTTTTGCAAAATGAAGTCGGGGCCCCCGAGCGGCATGCAGCCTGAATTCCATGACGTGCCAGGACCATCGTGGGTCCTTAAGCCCTTTAGGACGGCGGATGACATTTAAAGGGATAGTAATACTTAAAATGTAAAAAAAATATATATGTTGTAGGGTTTATCCCCCTGAGTAAAACAAGGGTACTCCCACTGCTGAAAGGTGTTTTATTCAAAAGTTATTACAGCTCAAAGCTGAATTTTGTAGGTGCAATAACACAGTGGCCTGAAATTGTACAGTGGCGCTGTTGCTATGCCATACTATGGACAGCTCTGGTACCAGGACCATAAATCTCCATAGGATGGTGTAGCATAAGCACCACTGTACAATCCAGTGATCCACAGTGCTGTGCTGAGCGACTACAGCATCAAACCTTGTACAACAGACTTAAAACTATACTTTACTAGACATTACCCACACATAAATTCTACCTTCAGTAATGTAGAAAATGTAGTCTGTGACTGACTGTAGGACAGAGGAGCAAAGGTTGGTTGCCAAACACTACAGATATGTCTGTGACTGCCAGTGGAACAGTTGAACAAGCCAACCTGAAGTGTCAGACAGTATATGTCTGATTCTTTCTACACACAGGCAGTAAAACAAGGCAGTGGTGTCAGGCAGTGTATGGAGCTGTGGCTACCAGTGGGACAGTGGAACAAGACTTGGCTGGCAAAGAGTGTATGTGTGATTCTGTGATTAAGACTGATTCTGTTACTGCTTGTGGACAGTGGAACACGGCAGGTGTCAACTGTGTTATGTGATTCTGTGTCTATCATTGGGACACTGGATCAAGGTTGAGGTGTCACAGTGTATGTGTGGATCTATGGTCAAATTTCCATTGACTTAACCCTTTGTATGCCAGGGGAGTACGCAACTCATTACAAAGCACTCAAAGGGTTAAAAGGGCTTAACCCACTGAGTGCAAGAAAGGTCCAGCATTCATGGAGGTTAAACATCCCATTTAAAGGGATAGTAATATTTCGTTTTAACTTTATTTTATTTTGTAGGCATTAAAAAAACATGAAGAATGATATAAGTCTTATCTCTCAAACCTTTATGGTTTATGAGATATTCACAAGCAAAGTTTCCCCTCCCGCCCCTTTTACCTAGTGTAAACAATCTCTTCTCAGATGTGGAATGCAGTCCATAGACTGGACAGATAACAGAAGGGGACACTCTTATTCCTATGAAAACAATGAAATCCCTGCCCCCCTTGACAAGCTTTTCAGGTTTTTCCCTTATTTTAATTGAAGATTGTCCCTTTCTGCAGTCTACTTGGGCACCTCCCTTCTGATCTGGCTGAATAGTGTGACATCAGTAAAAGGGGAGGGAGGGGGACACTTTGTCATTGAATTACTCTGGAACTACAACTCTGACAGAACTGAAATAACACTCTCCAAAGTCCAAATACTATGATGATTAATTAGAGCTGCTTTTATTATGAAACATTACTATCACTTTAAATAACCTGTGTGGTGCACTTGGTTTACACCATAATTGCTCTTCTTTAGCTTATTGTATATGGCCCATAGTTAGAAAAACAAACTGGAGTTATTCTGGAGTAAACACACTACACCATGTGGTGGGTGTAAAATGCATGTTAAATTAAATTGTGTTTTTAAGTCTTTGAATGCTAAATAGGTCTCCAATGTATTGCTTTGCAGTACATTGGAGACCTCTCTAGCATTCAAAGGGTTAAAATGTTCTATTCAAATTCATGGGCATTTAGACATTTTTATTTGTCCCCTGTGGTGCAGTTGATTTAATCCAGAATAACTCCAGTTCGCTTTTGTAATCAAGGGCTACCGTTCCCTCCAAAAACTCACCGGCAACAATATTAAAGGGTTAGTAATGGCTTAAAATAATAAGAAGTAATATTATAGATAATGCAAAAAGAAATAGATTGGTGCAAGTCCCATCTCCCATCCCTTTATGGTTTGAGATAGAGAACATTTTAAAGTTCCCCCCTCCCTCCTCTTTCCCTGACGTCAGCGCTGTGCTGACAGCAGGAGATCCTGGTCCAGGGACCGTCCTGCGGCTCTTCAGCAGAGCCGAGATACCCAATTCTAAAAAAAAAAAAAAATACAAAAAAAAAAAAATAAGTGGAACTGTCTACAAAGTGTGCTTGCAAACCAGGCACACTTTGTAGACCGTTACAATGAAGTATTTCTTTTTAGATTTCGGTATCTCGGCTCTGCTGAAGAGCCGCTTTGAGTCGTCCTACTCGAATCTCCTGCTCTCAGCTTTACAGCTGACAGCAGGGAGAGGGGAACTTTGAAACATTCTATCTCTCAAACCATAAAGGGATGAGAGATAGGACTTGCACCGATCAATTTTTTTTTTTTTTTTTTTTTTTTTGCATTATCTACTATATTACTTATTATTTTAAGTCATTGCTATCCCTTTAAGTCACTTTACTTTATTACATCGGGGAACTTATGTGTAAATTATACTTTTATAAGAAGCTCTCTTATCATATCAGTGTTTTTTTAACCCAGTGGGTATTGTTTATATTTTTAAACTTGAGATCATCACATTATTTTAAACTCTCCTAGAATGTCTATTTTGAGTGCAGAAGAGAGAATGCATGTTTAACAAGGAAAACAATATATAAAGTAACCCTTTAAAGACCAGATGGGTATGCAGTTCACTGTAAGGCAATGCATTTCACATTCCTTTGGCATTTTACTACTTAATCCCATGCTGCACTGACCTCTGGGAATAGCTGTATTCTAGACCTAGAACTGTCAGTGTACAGGTTCACAGCAAGTCCATGGCAACCTCATTCCTGTGCAGATGGGTGTAGTGTCGCAGCAGCCAATAGGAATCCTCATCTGCCTCCCTAGAGCTCAGCACCAGTTGTCTGATCTGTATTTTGAGAACTGTAACTTTATAACCCTGATACTGCTAGAAGCAGGAGTAGCAGAGAAAATTTCAATCAGTTTAAATGGGGGTTTAACCCCTTGAATGCCAGAGAGGTCACTGAGAAATTACAGAATCACTGTCAATATTTATTTGTCCCCATACTGTGCCATTGGTTTGCTCCAATTCTTTTTAACCCTTTGGGTGCCATAGAGGTATCTGAAGCCTTGCTTTACAACACATCTGCCTTTATGAGTTTTTACGGTTCTTTCCTGTAGGTCTCGCTTGACTTTTCTGATATTCTAATATTTCTAATTTTCTATTTACACCAAACATTTTTGGGATACTCCCATTGCATTAAATCCAGGTGTAGTATTCTCTGTGCATTTTACCATAAGAGACGACAGGGACATTACCTCCTTATTATGGAACAGTATGTGCCATCCATGTGAAGGCAAGGTATTTAACTGGTGACATACCACATGTGGCACTTTTCCCTATGAGTGTTTACTTGGATTTGTGACCTAATCAGTAGCATTAGCATCCGTAGTTCATAACAAGGATATGAGTTTTATGGATTCCTTTAGCAAAGTTTCATTGTAAGTAAATAAACTGACACAGCTATATTCATCACACAGGCTGGGACTTGTTGGGCTGTCATCACTGCCTCCTTGTTCCATGAACAAGTTGTATCTTGATTGTAACTGTTATATAATTCTGTGGATTCAGCTACTTGCTTTCTGTACTGAGCAGTCTAGAACAGTGAGTAAGCAACACGAAGCTCTTCAGCTGTTTGAACTACTTGTTCCTGCTGAGGATCATGAGAGCTATAGTGTAGTACCACAGGTTCCACTTAATCCGATATAGACTATTTACTTCTGGAGGTTGAGGTAATTAACCCTTTGAGTGCAGAGGGATATCAAAGAAATTATGAAGACATCACTCTGGAACTCAAACTGTTAAAGGGGAGATCTTAATTTGTTTAACAGAAGGTAGCTGTCCTCCATAAAGGAATTGGATATATCTATATGGTTCAGCAATTTTATCTCTTTTTATAGTCAACTCTGGTTGTTTCATATTATAAACTGATGAAGACTAGTGACATTTATGAGCTGTTCAGGTCTATTGAATCCCATTGTTTGTGTAAGGAAGAGTGAACTAAAGACAGACTTCAACAGAGATTATTATATTCAGGCAACAACCGTTATAATGCAAAAAAATACCCAGGTAGATACATCTGCCAAATGTTTAAAGGACACCTACCTAGGTAAATTCTTCTATTAAACATTAAGAGACGCTTATTTCTAGGGATTAGTTCCAATTTAAAGACCTTTTGAAACAGAGCAACCAAGAATAATAAGTACATGCTCCTTAACATTAATATGTGAATAATTATGTTTTAATGATTTCTCTTATGGGAGCAGACTCAGGAAATCCTGGGGCTGTGATGTGCAGCTTTGAAACAGGTCATGTCGGGTGTTAGGGGTTGATAGTGGTTAGAGAACTGAAACCCCCCAGCTGGGATCAGGCTGGAGCACAACTCGGCAGCAGCTGTCCATAACAAGCTTCATGGGTTGCATGCAACCATCACTGACACCTAGTGTTGAGCTTAGAACCCGTTCTATGGTCTGTGGGAGCTATGTGTGCAGCACGGCGGGACTGAACTTCAAGACTTCAGATTCTCACAGTTCAGTCTCTTGGTGGTGTCTTTTCACAGCCCCTTTTTGGTCTCCTTTTGGTCTTTTGAGGCTCACAGTGCATTCCTGGCTTTATCAGTAGATCTGCTCCCAAGGAGTAACCTCCTAGCAGGCCAAATTTTGTGGGAGTAATCAGTCTTGCTGACCCTATATCCTTCAAAGAATTGTCGTTGTGGCCAGCACAATCCCTGTGCCCTCTACCAAAACATCATCTCCTGGTTTATGGTGACTGGTTTATGTACCCGTTTATATATTCCTGTAACGCTCAGCTTATACATTCTCCAACACATTGCTCTGCAATGCATTGCATACCCCTATGGCACTCAAAGGGCTAAAAGTTCTTTTATATAAATGTATTTTTGGTGAATTTTTACTTGCCTCCTGTGGTGCAGTTGGTTTGCTTCAGTATTGTTTTGTGGATCAACCTCACTTTAGTGGAGAATGGTGAGTGCACTGTATGTTATTTCTGTATAGACTGCTATGGTGGAGATGGGAGTAGTAGCATACTTGCACCTGCACTAGTGCTGTGTGTCGCTAGCTTTCTAGGTCATGGTGGTTGAACCATTTTAACCCTTTGAGTGCAGATAAATGCTTTGGCAACCCTCTGCATTCAAAGGGCTAAAGGTTTGTATTTTACCTGTTTTAAATGTGTGTTCGCTAGAAAACATATACTGTTGATTGTGAGCAGAGCAATATAAATGTGTTATACAACACACACCCATCTGCACCCCATTTAAATCAATGGGAATTTTTATTTGACAAATGTTGTATAGTTGTTTTGTCAGAGAATTGTTCCATTTTGACTTTATACATATGCCACATTTTGTTTGTGTACAATGTAAGATACTCACATACAAATAACTGTGTAGCAGTACACCTGCCTGCTAGAATAGGCAGTGATGGGGAAGTGATGTTTGTATGTCAGATGAATAAAAGCGCGCGTGCGTGTGTGATGTTAACGGGATAGTGATACCTCAATTAAACTTTAGTTACTTACAGATTTGTAGTTCAAACGCTATTCAAAATGAAAAAAATCGCCCTCCCGCCCCTTTCCCTGCATCACTCAGGCTCTCAGTCTGGTTCTGATGGAGAGCGGCAAGTGACAATCTTAACCCCTTAAGGACTGGCTGCATGTGCACTTAACCCCTTAAGGACCGACACGCACGCGCGGCCAGCACTTGCGGACCACGGGGCATTTTTTTTTTTTATTGCCGCTTTCGGTTCAGGACTTCTGGAGCGGCGTGCAGCCGCGATGGGAGCCCTGAACGCCATGCCGTGCCAGGACCGTCATTGGTCCTTAAGTGCCAGACTGCCGTGATGGTTCCGGGCTCCCCGAACGGCATGCAGCCACGTGGGGAATCCAGAATTCCATGATGGTCCTGGCACATCATGGGTCGTTAATGCAAAACAACCCATGACGTGCCATGACAGTCAACTGTCGTCAAGGGGTTTAAGCATGAAAAAGGAAAATCCTGCCCTTCTTCGCATGAGGGGGCAGAATTTTCCTTATACTTACTGACTGAAGACTGTCCCTCGCTACATCCGACCGGTCCCACGACTGCATTCCAGATCTAAGGGACGGCGGCCAGAAGGGGTGGGGGGGATACTTTCAACTTGAATAGCTATTGAACTACATATATGTAAGTAACTATATATAGAGCAACATGTTAAAAAAAATTGTAATTAATACTCACAGCTAAAGTTTAATTGAGGTATTGCTATCTCTTTAAGTGTAAACGACAGAGAGCTATGTTTGTGTGTAGTTGAATGTGAACGATAGCGAGCAAATGGCTGTTCTAGCTTCCTACACTTGAAGAGAGATACATTTTATCAAAGTACTCTATTCACAAATCTGATAAAATGTATCAAAATGTCTCTGCACAGAAAACCAGAACTGCTCCATCCCTGTGTGGTTACACAACTGTAAGTATAGTTTGTGTACAGGGAACATCCATCCGGGGACTGATTACACCAGAGAGTGGGCTACTTTCAAGCTTCGTGCCATATTTTAGCCATTTCTGCCCTAGAGAATTTGATTTGGAGGAGGCTGTGCCAATCAAGCTCCAATACAGAAGCCAAGAAAATCCTGAACGTTACTTTTACTACAATCTCCTGCTTCCTATTGGCCCTTGCCATTGATTAACCCCTTAAGGACCCATGATGGTCCTGAATCGTCATGGAATTCCGGGCTCCCCGCGCAGCTGCACGCCGTTCGGGGGAGCCTGGAACCGAATCCGAAATAAATAAATAAATAAATGCTCCGTGGTCCTTAAGTGACCGCTGCATGCATGGGCGGCCGGTCCTTAAGGGGTTAAAGAACTGCTTTAAGAATCCTTTGGCTTGGGGATGGGGTAGTTTTCGTTTTCAGAAGCTGTAGAGCCATAGGTTGCTTATACCTGCTCTGTTTCCTAATGTTGCTTTTTACCAGGCTGCTGGGATTATCAGTTATAAAATGTAAAGGAAGTACATTGTAGGCCTTCAGTATTTCTGTATTCTCACACAAAGGAGACGTTTATTTTTTCTTATACAGAGGATAAAGCATTGCATGTTCAAAGGTAGTTTATTTCTATTGTGCTGATGGAATCTGCCCACGTTCTGTATGCGAATCATGCTTGTCTTAGACAAAGCAGGTGAAACCCATTTCCTTTGTTATTTTTACAGTCCTTGGGGGAGATTCACTGAGGTGATAAAAATGGAGGTGACTTCTCCAGTTATATCAATGCTCAAATTACTATGTAATTCTATAGAGTCTATGCACTAAGCTCTCCAAAGTTGAAGAAATCTTAGTGCATAGGCTCCATAGAGTAACATAGTAATTGGAGAAGTGATGTCACTGGAGAAGTTATCTCCACTTTATCACCGCTTAGTGAATCTCCCCCAATGTGTTTATCTTGTTCATTTTTTTTTGTAGATTTACTTTAAATGGGTCTTTTAAGACCTTGAAAGCTAGTGAGGTATCAAGATGGAAATCTGTAGCTTTCAATTGGTTAAAACAGAACTTTCATCAGATTAATATACAGCCCCAAATCATAATTACATTAGCGATATGCACAGTCGTAGTTTTATTTTCAAGAATAATTGCTTCATTAAAGAAAAATAGAACCTTTTATGCAGACAGACAGCATCTGGGATCTTGCTGTAGGCGTTCTGTGCTCCTGCGCTGTCAGTCCCTTCCAGTACCTTAAGGCACAAAGGCATTCAGCTCACCAGTCGTGGAGTTGAAGTGGACGAACAGCACAGACGCAGAGATTCCGGCTCTGCAAGATGTCTGCGCTGTTCCCCGCTGCCTGTCAGCCTAAAACATTATATTTTTCTTTAATACAGCAATTATTCTTGAAAATAAAACATCTATGCATATTGCTAATGTAATTATGATTTGGGGCTCTATATTAAATTGATGCCGCCTTAAAAGCCCCATTTAAATCAGTGGGGGGAGGTTTATTTTGTCCCCTGTGGTGGTTGATTTGCCCCAGAATTGCTCCTTATTGTACTTTGTGCATATGGTATGTGCCATGTGTCTAATCCTTTAGCTGTCTGCAAAAACTCTCTATTTGTTTACTGTGGTTGAAATGTTGTGGTAAGATCCATGGAGTTAAGGGATTAGAACCATGCAGTCTATGGACACCACTGATCCACAAGGGCTGCAGCCAGCCAGCCAGCCAGGATTAAGGTATATATCTAGTAGAGCAAATTGAGTTAATCTGTGTCTGTCATTGTGACTTCCCCATCTGTGCTCATAAAATGATGTCCTTAAAACCTGTTGTGGTCCCTGGACAATAGTGTTGTGCAGCCCTGTAGTATGAACTAGAATGCATTCTCCAGTCACACTTCTTATGTTTACTAAGAATACTAACACCTAAAAATAATGAGTTTCATACATTTAAATATGCTGTAATGTAAACTAGGATCAGTTAACCCTTTGAGTGCCAGAGGGGGCCGCAACGCATTACAAAGCAATGCGTTGCGGACCCCTCTGGCACTCAAAGTGTTAAAGTTCTCTCTCTGGTAGGCACAGTCTAGAACACATGGAGTTTGCAGTTAAAGGGATAGTAATATTTCACAATAAAAGCAGCTCCATAGTATTTGAACCATGAAGAGTCTTATTTCAATACTGTCAGAGATGTAGTTTAAGAGTAATTGAATAATAAAGTATCCCCCTCCCGCCCCTTTTACTAATGCAACATTGCTCAGCTCAGAGCAGCAAGACTTGTCTGTATGGATCACAGAGAGGGACAATCTTCAATCAGCATAAGGAAAAACCTGTCAAGGGTACAGGGTTTTCATTGTTCTCACAGTAAGAAGAGTGTCCCTTGCTGTGAGCTGTCTGGTCTTTGGACCAGATTCCACATCTGAGGGGAGGTGACCTACACTAGGTAAAAGGGGGATACTTTATCATTCAATTACTCTTGAACTACAACTATGATAGTATTGAAATAACACTCTCCATGGCCCAAAAACTATGAAGATTAATTGGAGCTGCTTTTATTTTGAAACATTACTATCCCTTTAAGAGGTCTGTGGGGCCTGTATAGAACAGAAGAGCAGCCATGGATTTTATTCACACAGTTTCCATAGGGTTTTTCCAAGGAAGATTTGAGATGGTTCAAAAGTAGCAAAGAGATTCTGACAGGATAATTACTTACCTGCCAACTGTCCCAGATTTCCAGGGACAATCCATGTATCCTGCCTGGTTTTTGTCCCTTTTATCCAGGAAAAAATGAGGTGCAGTATTAGCCAGTAGTGTAGATGGGAGTAAAAAGGACTCACAGGAGTGATATATACATGATACCGTGAACCCTTTGAGTGCAAGCAATGCTTGGGCACCCCTCTGCTACACAAAAGGTTAAATGACCGAAAACACAAAGTATAAGCTTTCAGGACAGTTAACCTCGGTTCCTGTTATAAAATGTACAAAATGTGATATTGATGAAAAATGTACGTCCATATTCTATGTCCCTGTCATTAATAGGTTAATATGCTATGAACTTCTCAATGAGTTATATTGCTTATTTAATTTGTTTCCTGTGCTTAGGTATGGGTGACATGTTACACTGTTCAAGTGCAATGTTAAATCTGTTTCATGTGTCTTTCTGCTGCCATCACACGAAATGGTTCTATGGACCACTAGAGACATTCAGTCTTATGACTGCCCTGGGGGTGCTTCCCTGGAAATGGCAAGTATGCTATAGTATAGCAGAGTGTAACCCATAGAATGCCAGAATCATGTCCAACATACCTATGACACTCTTAACAGCCAAAGCACTGAACTACTCCTTCAGTGTATATTATGGGATAATTCATTTAGATGAATGTTCTGAAATGAAAATAGTTTGAGACAATATTATTTGTCAATCATTTATAAAGTGTCAAAATATTCCACTGCTCTGTACAGTTATGGATCAATAATCAGAAGCAGACACAAAGTTTGCTCATGAGATCTTACAATCTGGTGGATATGATGACCCGTACCCACTGTTCTCAGTTTGATTATAATAGTTTCATATAATAGCTTTATGATATAATGGGAAGAATTTTTGAACAAGAATCTGCTCTAAAGTGATTTTCTGCCTAAAGCCTATGTGATAAGCCATTCCCTCCTTTACATGCTGGTATCAAGAGGCAAGCATCAAGGAAGTGTATAGGCTGTCCTGGGGGTATTTTCTTCCTGTGCGTCTTGTTTTGTGCTGTGTTCTAAAACCACTTAGAGGAAATCTGCATTCATTCCTTCACTTTCGTGGGAATGCTTTAAGGGAGACATTCAGAGCTTGAACTCATTAAAGTCTTTATGTTAGTGAAGTGTGTTCATTGTGCACTGAAAGGTTGGTTCATGAGCACAGGTGCCTGTGTACGAATTTTAGCCTTCCAAATAATGTAACTAATGGGCTGCACTGGCAGATCTGTACCTTCCCCTGACTAGTTTTTTTTGAGTAGTTTAATATCATTATATTAATCCATGGAGTCCGAGATGGGGTGAAACAAATTAATCTGAAATGTGTTGCACACCTCTGGCATTCAAGCAGTTAACCCTTTAGCTTCCAAAGCAGGAGAGAAATGTAGATCCAGAAGGGTTAATGCATTTTCTTACCCTGATTGTATCTGAAATGAGCCTGAGGCAGAAAAAGTATATTTGTCTATTTTATCATATTCAATTTGTGGTTTATTTCAATAAGCATATTATTACATTTCTACAAAGGTTTGTATTCTAGTCTAACGTACAACACAGTTTGGTTTTTGTTATTATTCTTACTATTATTGACAGTTGCTTGGAAACTATTTCTAAAATCGTATTTTTTCTATTAATTTCTTAATATCTTGACGGGGGGTGAGGAGCAATGTGTTATCTACCCACTGACTCGGAGGAAAGGGTTAAGACTAGACAGGTCTGTGTTTTTTTCTGGAAAAAAGTGCATGCACTCTATATAGCTTTTTTGAGAAAGTATCATATATGACAATGCTGTTTATTTTTAAAAGTGAGGTAACAGTACTGAATAGCCCCACAAAAATAAAGTTTAAAATGTGAATTGTCCTTTCCAGTCTCACCAGTCAGCTAAGATTTGTGAAGGTTTCGGCTTTTTCTTTCTCATAAAGAGATGTTTCTTTTTGTTTCACTAGACCTCTTTCACATACCATAACCTTTAGCCTGCTTGCTTGAGAATTTTATCATAACAAAGCAGTTGGGCTTGTTCAACTGGGGAGAATCCAGCCTTCACATGCAAAATAGGAGTTCCTCTGTCCAATTGCATTCAAGGACTCATCAAGTCTCTGATCATATGACCCTGGCTACTAATTAATCCCTGAATCAGGTGGGAGAGGTACTAAATGTTTGTTGATTGGTCTTTCAAGATGAAGAAAAAAAGACAGGATTTGAGTTTCTGCGATCACAGACAGAGAAGGGAGTGTCTCCAGGTATGCTGAAAGAAAGTTGTACAGAACTCCGTCTGGACTGATTGTAGACACTTCAATGGATCCTTCATTTCTAGACTCCAAACTGTGTAATCGGTTGGCTGCACACAGGCTGGACTGTATCAAGGGGTTAGGCAAATTAGTGTGCCAGTTCAAGGCTGTTAGCACAGAATATAGCCATAATGAGTGCTTTGCAGAGTGAATACACAACGGCAAGAAATGTATTGTCAGTCTCTAAAAAAGATCACAGAATGCTGAGCTGGGAATATGAAGACTGTCCGGATCTACGGCAGAGGGACTTTTTTGAAGAGAAGAAGTTGTACAGAGACCAGCGATTTGCTGGTGATTATAGCACTGACAGCAGGAGGAATGACAGGAGACCCAGAGAAAACAGACAGGCTGGAGATCAGTATGATTACTACAAGAGACCCCAAAAAGAGGACTATGGTGGTAAGAGGAATGCAGAAAAGTATTATGATCGTTGGATTAACTGTACTGAATTCCCTGAGAAATACAGGGATGGAGGACGCTATGACGACAGAAGAATACTATATAATGACCCACATTACTATCGATATTCATATCCTGACCCCAGAGATGTGAATCCCAGCTATGTTCCCATTAGGAAATCTGACTTTCTTTATTCAGACTACTCAAATGATTACCAATATTACCAGGAATACAGTCGTAAAAAGTGTGAACTTTATTATGATAGAGAAATGGGGCCATTTACTACCTCGGCACATCACAGTTTAGAGAAGAAGAATTCAGACCCAGATCCTGGAGTTTATAGAGGAAAGCAATACAGCAATTGCCGACGGGTAGATTATGATGAAAAAGACTATAGGAAGATGAAGGATTACCTTTCCAATGGAAAAAAACTGGATGCAGATTCCTATAAATATGATGACATTTACTATAGCAAAAGTAAATCCTTGGAATGGGACTATGAGGTTGATAGAAGGGAGAAAACTGAAACTGGAACTTTGGAAAACAGGGAAACTAGACAAGGCCCTGACATTTCAAGGAGGAATAATGCACGTCGTTACGACTATTTACCGTTGGATTGTGATGATATAGATGCCAGCAAATCTGTCAGCCAGTATGATGATGATAGAACCTCAGATGGGTCCTATGAGGACGTAAAGCGACACAGAAGTCATTCATTTGACTTTGAGGCTGTTCCACACAGTCGTTATAAACGCACGGGTTATGATTTTGATTACAATCCCCCAGAAGAAATTGACCTGTATTATGATTCTGCTAATCCTGAAAAAAATTACAAGAAAGATTACAGAGATCCATACGGTGACAGAAAGGCATTGAATGAAAATGATGAGGATTGTGACGGGTATAGAAATGAAGGTAAACATCCCAAAGAAACAGATATGCGCTACTGGGAGAACCAGAAGGCTACTGAGATGGCGTATGATGACTTGAACAGGACAGGGAAAAATTATGTGAATATTTCAGAGTCTGGAAGGCAGCAAAATGGCTGTCAGAGAGACAGAAATATGTATGCTCATATAGAAATGGAATATGATGACTTTTATGATCCAGTAGATTTAAAATCATGTGAATGGTCACAAAGTCGTGAAGAGGATACGTACAGAAGGCCTGAGGTTTTGCCTAGTGCAGATATAATGAAAAGAAATAGTATATACAGGAGGACAGCCCCTGGCAGTCTACGGCGGTCAGAATTTGTACAGAACAGGAGAAAAAAACAAGGTAAAATTAATAGAATTAATAAGTGCACAATAAATAACTTTTATTAACTCCTTGGATGCTAACTAGCATCCAATGAGTTAAAGGACACTAATACTGAAATACAGGTTGTTTGTATACTATAATATAGTTTTTATAGTGAAACACCATGTTGCAGCATTCAGAGTTACATGTGTTAATATTTGCATATTTTGAGGGAATGTGTAAAATAAGATAATGTGTTTTCCTTCTTCTATTTCAGCATGCTGGGGGAAACAAGTTGGCTTCTGCACATCTCACTTCCTGTTGTGTTTTATACTAGAACATGGTCTCCTGATAAGGAAGTGGGGAGTTCAGTAGCAAATTGCTTCCCCCAGTCTGGTGGAAGCAGAAATGCCAAGTTTGGGAATCTTGATCTGTACATTTGTTAATGTTACAAGCTGGGGATTGGGATGCAATAAGCTGAGGAAAAAAATCACTCCTGTTAAAGAAATCTCTTCCATTCCTATGTTGTTCTACAGCAGTGTTTCTCAACTCCAGTCCTCAGGACCCACTAACAGGCCAGGAATTGATGATTTCCTTGTTAGAGCACAGGTGAGTTAATCCGTGTGAATGAGCCTCTGATCACCACACCTGTGCTCTAGCAGAGAAATCCCTAAGTCCTGGCCTGTTAGTGGGTCCTGATGACAGGAGTTGAGAAACACTGTTCTACAGTCTCCTTTTCAAGTTGGGCAAAGCGTTAGTGCATGGGCCCCATAAAATAGAATTGGATATACTTGTGTCACCATGTCCTCTTGTTGTAGTGCTCCTTTTTTTCTGAAAAATAAATGCCTCCTGAACGTTATTATTTTATCGCTTTGAGTGCCAGAGGGGTATGGAATGCATTGCATACCGCTCTGGCACTCAAAGGGTTAAACTGCATTGCATGCATGTATGCATGAATGTTTCTCAGTAGTCTGGGGGAAGCTATTTCCCTTTGCACTTTCACTTCCTGCATTATCTTACACAGCAGAGAACAGCCTCCTGTCCAGGAAGTGAGAAGTGCAAAGGGAATTTGCCTCCCTCAGCCTGTTGAAAAAGAGCACATGCAAATATATATTAAGATCCGTCAAGGTATGGAAAGATTTTCATACTAAGGCAGATGCACTAAGAAAAAGGTGCAAACCAAGGGCTGTATAGAGAGTAAATAAACATTCCAAAAATCCCAAAACCCTTTATTACTAGAGTGGTTGGCAGTCCATTGCTTCACAATGCTTTGCATAAATCTCTAGCATTCAAAGGGACAAAAGCCAAATTTAAATCGTTGGCAGTATTGTATTTTTTTTCCTTATGATACAAATAGTTTGCGCCACAATTTTGTCACCTTTTCGTAGCACATAAGCCTCACGATGCCATATGCTATATATATATATAATCAAGGTGTATTTTAGCATTAGTGTATCTTTAACCCCATTGGCTGCTAGAAATGTTCCAATATATTGCTATGCAATAAGTTGGAGACATTGCTAGGATCCAGAATGATTAAAGTTAGGGCTGGGAGTGCACTAGTAAAATAGCTCCTTGTTCCAGCCCCACCTTTCCCCAGAGAACCCATCTCCTCTGTTCAGTTCTTCCCACACAGCTGACACTTGCACTTCCGCCTCCCTCTTATCACAAACTTTCTGTATAATCGCAGGTTAGAACTATGTAGATTTCAGGTTGTGTCATGCATTGTTTGCCTAAGGGCTGGTGTCTTGGACTCGAGTTGACTGCCCAGATAGTAAAAACGGCATTCTAGGCAACAGTAACACACAAACTCTGCCAACAGGAACTTTTTTTGAGGAGCAGATCAGACTCATGTGCCTTTGTTTGTCAGAAAGGAGTGTCCTCTCTAGTACTCACGAGATTGAAGGGGAATTATACCCTATAAATAAATGGTTTTTCAGAAGGACTAACCTTATTAGGGCCTGGTTTCCATTGTAGTTGGTAACTTTAAAGGGATAGTAATACTTCATTTTAACTTTATTTTATTTTGTAGGCATTAAAAAAACATGAAGAATGATATAAGTCTTATCTCTGAAACCTTTATGGTTTAAGAGATATTCACAAACAAAGTATCCCCCCCCTGTTCAACCATATCAGAAGGGAGATGCCCAGGTAGACTGCAGAGAGGGACAATCTTCAATTAAGATAATGGAAAAAGCTGATAAACTTGTCAAGGGGGGAAGGGCTTTCATTGTTTTCATACAAAGAAAATTGTCCCCTTCTGTTATCTGTACTGTCATACAACCAGACTCACATCTGAGAAGAGATGGCTTACACTAGGTAAAAGGGGCGGGGAGGGGAACTTTGCTTGTGAATATCTCATAAACCATAAAGGTTTGAGAGATAAGACTTATATCATTCTTCATGTTTTTTTAATGCCTACAAAATAAAATAAAGTTAAAACGAAGTGTTACTATCCCTTTAAGAAGGATTTTAGCTACAGATTTCTGCAAAATCTTTAATGGGAATGTTTTGCAAAACAGATGATAACACTTAATAATATAATAATCAGCTGCAGTGTAATCTAGGCCTAGCTGTTCAAAAGCAGATACGTATCTATTCTGTTTGCTTGTATGTTTATTGCATTTTCTCTCCATTTACAGTCTAATAGCAATAACCAGGAACCATTTAGGAATATTGGCTCACATTGCTTGTTGTGAGAACATGTCATATAGGGACAAACCTCAAAAGAGATCAGTATATACAATGTTTAGGACTAGGCCAAGTAATCCTGGGCAGGGGTGCATTTTGGGTGGCCAGTTCAAACTTTTCATTACATAGCTTTAATTTTTACATCTACGTGGTCCAAGTTGTTGCCGCACATACTGCTCCATTTACATTGTGCGCTCCCGGCTTCACACTTAAGAATAATGTGATGTTTCAGGTTTGTCTTACAGTGGAAGGGTTAACATGTTTATTTAGAAATCAGAGGTTTTTTTTTCTCTGATTGTATACCTTCACATTATTGGCTATATTTCCAATTTAATTGCATTATTTGTGATTACCCCTTTTTTGTGCTTCATTGTCTCAAGACTGTGGACTGTGGTAAGATCAGACAAGTGAATGAGTGGAAAAAAGTGTGTGTGTGGGGGGGGGGATGCAGGCTTTTGGAAGGACACAGGGCTAAGAGAAGCATAAAAATATAGCTGTATACACAGTGATTTTCAGCATTAGTCCTCGAGACACACCAAGCGTTCTTAATTTCAAGATATCACTGCTTGATCACAGGTAGGTAATAAGTGGCTTCCAGGTACGTTTTAACGTTTTGAGCGCTAGAGCGATGTGCAATGCATTGCACACCCCATGGTACTCAAAGGGTTAATTCAGATGATCCAAACGAAGATGAGCACGAGCCACAAAAGTAATAAAGCTTCTTTACTTGTGGTAACAGCGTATCAGTCTTTGAGGAGAGTTTTGTCAGGGACAAAAACATCAATTTTTTTTTTTTTTTTTTTTCTTTACTGTTGAAAGTCTTGTAAGAGAATGAAACATTTGATAACTGCACTGCTGTTAGGGTTAAATCCTGCTGTTAAACAAAAGAAAATCCACAAATCCCTATAGTATATCCCCATTTATCCCCTTGCTAGGGAGGGAGGACTCAAACTCATTGTGAAGCAATGCTTTGGAGGCGTCTATTGGATCCATGGGATAAAACGGAAACCATCATAAAAGGTTTGGGGTGGAACTTTATATAAAACAAATCCTTGTTTAAGTGCAGATGCAGATGTCTGTACATACAGTGAATTCTCCCCTGGTTTTGCTGCTTTATGTCAAGGCTTGCTGCTGTGCATTGTCATTGATGTCATGACATTACTGGGCTTGAGATGATGTCATGGCTATTTTGGGCTTGAGATGATGTCATGGCAGTACTGGGCTCGGGATGATGTCATGACATTACTAGACTTGGTATTTGATACTTGTTTGGTATAGGCTCCATAGAATAACTGGAGAAGTGATATCACTGGAGAAGTCTTCTCTGCTTTATCACCCCTTAGTGCATAACCCCCCCAGAAGCTTCATCCCTCATATTATTGTAAACAACATAGAGATGTGCATCAAAGTAACCATTTGAGTGTCAGAGGGTATGTAATGTGTTTCACATCACTTTTTAAACAGTTATGAACATAATCCCTTGGGTGCTACTGATGCAGTGCGTTAGTGTTCTCTTACACAAGCTAGTTAAAAAAAAGTCTGTAACAGGACTGGAGATTTCCATTAGTCTGTGACTAGTAAAAAAATCCAGTAAACAAAGAATTATGTTCTTCTCTATGTTAACCTCTTGAGTGCTAAAGAGGTACTCAACGCATTGGTCCTCAATGCGTTGCATACCCCTCTATATTTGAGAGAGTAGTACATTTTCATGCCCTGACTATTCACTTTTATCTTGGACTAGGGAAGCTCACTGATATTTTTCAGCCCTAATAATAGACTCACTGTAAGAACCAACTAAAAATACACATCTCTCTGCTTTGTAACATCTTATTTTTTTTCTTTTCAATATTCAGTATTTTGTAGGTGTCTTCTTTAGCACACCCTATACCAGAATTAGGCAGCCTTTAGAATTCTGCCTGTTGGGGGCTTCAACTTCCATCGTTGGCTGGTTGGGGATGATGGGATTTGTAGTGTCCAACAGCTGGAGAGCCAAAGGTTGCCTATACCTGCTCTAATCATTCCAAGAGGAATCTGTGTTTTCCATTTTTCCTTTTGTCACCAGGCATTTTATCCGGTTTTGCTTTTCCCTTATCTACTCAATGGAAAATATGTTTTCCTTTTTTTCCACCACAAATATGATAAGTTCATTCACACATATTTGCTGTCCAACATATTTTTCCAACAATTGTTTAGGTCTCTTATCTATTAACTGCACCATAAAGTATAAATTGTGCACTCAGACTTATAATGGCTTTCTATACAGTCAGGCCAATAAGAAATGTGACCTATACCCACTGTAACATTCCAGATAACGGGATGTGAAATTACTTACATATGGGTTTAAAGGGATAGTACTGTCTCTTTAAAAGTTCACCGAGTCTTCTGTATATCAAAAGTAACATATTGCACCATAAGGCCTTACTTTTGTGTAGTTCAAAAGTTATGAAGCTATAAAGATCCCCCACCCACCCCATTCTGGCCCGCCTCCCACTTAATCTGAAATCTGGTCGTGGGACCAGATGACTGCAGCGAGGTACAAACTTCAGTCAGTAAGTATAAGGGAAATCTTGCCCCCCTTGATGAAGGAGAGTAGGATTTCCCTTTGCTTAGTGAAGTTTGTCCCTTGCTGCAGCTGTCATGACCAGACTGCATCTTCTGCGTGACATGGCAGAATGGGCGGGCAGTGGATCTTTATTGCTTCATAAGTTTTGAACTATTCAAAAGTAAGGTTTTAGACATAGTGCAGTCTGTTACTTTTGATATACAGAAGACTCGGCAAACAACTTTTAAAGCTGCATTACTATCACTTTAATGCTTTACAGTTTTATATGAATATAATACTCTTTTATGATGTTACATTAACAAGACCTGAAAAATGTTAGCATGTTTAATGTATATAACTGAATAGACAGAACCAATTCCCTCTTTTAGTGTCTCCCTGTGAACAAGAAGTGATGTAATGCAGTTGAAAAAAAAATGTATATTTGTATACTTCTTGAAAAAGGTCACATATTACGTCCGAATCATTGACAACAATACTACACTTATTTGCACCTTGAAAAGGCTACAAGTGAGTGTTGTAACCCCAGTGATAGATTGCTATTGGCCATTGTATGACGGTTACCCAAACATATCCATTTACCATTGTAGTAGTGACTCAATCACACCTGCAAACACACATATCAGAGATGGTGTACACAGAAGAAAATACACACGTATTGGGGATAGTGTACACAAAAGAAAATACACACGTATCGGGGATGGTGTACACAGAAGAAAATACACACGTATCGGGGATGGTGTACACAGAAGAAAATACACACATATCGGAGGTGGTGTACACAGAAGAAAATACATGCGTATCAGGGATAGTGTACATAAAAGAAAATACACACGTATTGGGGATGGTGCACACAGAAGAAAATACACACATATCGGAGGTGGTGTACACAGAAGAAAATACATGCGTATCGGGGATGGTGTACACAGAAGAAAATACATGTGTATCGGGGATGGTGTAAACAGAAGAAAATACACACATATCGGGGATGGTGTACACAGAAGAAAATACATACGTATCGGGGATGATGTACACAGAAGAAAATACACACGTATCGGGGATGGTGTACACAGAAGAAAATACACACGTATCGGGGATGGTGTACACAGAAGAAAATACACACGTATCGGGGATGGTGTACACAGAAGAAAATACATGTGTATCGGGGATGGTGTACACAGAAGAAAATACACACGTATCAGGGATGGTGTACACAGAAGAAAATACACACGTATCGGGGATGGTGTACACAGAAGAAAATACACACGTATCAGGGATGGTGTACACAGAAGAAAATACACACGTATCGGGGATGGTGTACAAAAAAGAAAATACACACGTATCGGGGATGGTGTACACAGAAGAAAATACACACGTATCGGGGATGGTGTACACAGAAGAAAATACACACATATCGGAGGTGGTGTACACAGAAGAAAATACATGCGTATCGGGGATAGTGTACACAAAAGAAAATACACACGTATTGGGGATGGTGTACACAGAAGAAAATACACACATATCGGAGGTGGTGTACACAGAAGAAAATACATGCGTATCGGGGATGGTGTACACAGAAGAAAATACATGTGTATCGGGGATGGTGTACACAGAAGAAAATACACACATATCGGGGATGGTGTACACAGAAGAAAATACACACGTATCGGGGATGGTGTACACAGAAGAAAATACACACTTATCAGGGATGGTGTACACAGAAGAAAATACATGTGTATCGAGGATGGTGTACACAGAAGAAAATACACACGTATCAGGGATGGTGTACACAGAAGAAAATACACACGTATCGGGGATGGTGTACACAGAAGAAAATACACATGTATCGGGGATGTTGTACACAGAAGAAAATACACACGTATCGGGGATAGTGTACACAAAAGAAAATACACACATATTGGGGGTGATGTGCACAGAAGAAAATACACACATATTGGGGATGATGTGCACAGAAGAAAATACACACATTGAGACTGGTTTACAAAGAACAATTGGAGTATTTGTGGATCAAACAAACCTTAGCGGATAAATTAAAGAGATAGTAATGTTTCACAAAAACAGTATCTCCAATTAATCTTCATAGTATTTGGGCCATGGAGAGTGTTATTCCAATACTGTCTGAGTTGTTTTTCAATTGAATGATAAAATATCCCCCTCCTGCCCATTTTACCTAGTGTAAGCCACCTCCCCTCAGATGTGGAATCTGGTTCTGGCACCGGACAGATCACAGCAATGGTGTGAGCATAAAGAAAACCCTGCTGCCCCCCTTGACAGGTTTTTCCTTGTGTTCACTGAAGAGATACATTAAGGTGTGCTAAAGAGGTGATGAAGTGGAGATAACTTCTCCAGTGATATCACTTCTACAAATCTTGAGATAACTTAGTTCATAGGCTTCACAGATTAGCATAGGAATTGGAGAAGTGTTATCACTGGATAATTTATCTCCACTTTGTCACACCTTAGTGAATCTTCCCCAGTTCTTAGTGCATCAGCCTCATTATCTACAGATCCCTCCCATATCTCTCTCTCTCTCTCATAACTTGTATTCATTGCTCCCCAATTTTATAGTGTTTTTATGTCTACCCTATTGTAAGTGCTGCAAAATCTTGTACTGGTTTTATATATAAATGATAATAACATTAGTGCCGTTCCCATATATCCAGCACAACTTCTGGTAACTAGGAGATAGGGCCCTTGTCTCTCTTCCCCTTAAATCATGGGTACATCTGTGCATGATAAGTGAATACCTCCAGGCATGTGAACAGTCTTTAATTTTGCTGCCTAGTAATGGAAAAATATTCAGTTTTCCCATAGCTAAATAACCTTTATTTCTGCTCAGATCCATACATTAGGATTTATATGATCCTTCTCCTCCAGAGAGACAAGCAACCGGTGGCAGGCCAATGCCCGCTGATTGTAACAAAAAGATAATTAATAGTACTCCAGCTGTTTTTGGACTACAACACCTGTCACTCTCAGCCAGACAATGGCCAGCTGAGGATCGCCAGAATTCTAGTCCAACAGCAACTGGAAGCAAGCAGGTTGCGTATCTGTGACTTATATGGAGAAGAAACCTGGTTGATTTTTATATCAGATTTAACTTTCTTGTAAAATGTCAAACAATCAGTGACAAGCTTCTCGTCACCCTTGACAAGCTTGTGGTTTGTAGATATTCGATAATTAGTCACTGGGAAAAAAATACTTCCTTTAGTGACTAAGTTTATTTAAAGGACTGGATTTGTTTTCTTTTCATTTGAATCTGAAATCAAGAATTGTAGTATTCTGAAACATGCCACCTGGCAGAGTGATATTTGTAATTTCCTTAGTGACACAAACTATAAATGTTGAGAGATCAAAGATTAAATCTTTCTCATCTTTTTAGACATTTGAGTGCTGCCTCAAGTGCTGCTTAACCCTTTGAGTGCCAGAGGGGGTACGGAACGCATTACAAAGCAATGTGTTCCGTACCCCTCTGGCACTCCAAGGGTTAAGCTGTAAACGTGGACCTTTGTATTTTTGCTCTACTTCTTTTTATTTTTTTCTAACCCATTGCCTTATTTATTGTAGAGCGTTTTTTTACAGGTCTACAAATTACAAAGTAAAATCAATAAGTATATCAATATACTATTTATTGCCTTTATTTATTAGTATGTGTGTAATTTACTATAATTTTCCACCATATAAAACTGGGCAATTGGAAATTAAAGGGGTAGTAATGCTTAGTATTGAAAAATATATATTGCAGAGTTTATCCTTCTGAGTAAAACAAGCATACGCCAGTTGCTGAGAGATGAGTTATTCAAAAGTAATTTCAACTCAGATCTGCATTTTTTGGTGTAGTACCCCCACTGCCTGATGTTTTACAGTGGCGCTGTTGCCATAGCAACCTATCAAGGTGTAGCAACAGTGCCACCATATAATTTCAGGCTATTGAAGTACTGCATGCAAAAAGTGCTCAATTAAACTACAGTAAATTTTGAATACAACAACTCTTAGCAGGGAGTGTACACTTGTTTTACTCAGAAGAGTAAACCCTGCAATATATATTATTTCTCCATATGAAGCATTACTGTCCCTTTAAAGGGAAATTGTCAAGTTTTACTAAAACAGCTCCTATGGGACCAGAACTGGTAAAAAGCCCAGGCATGCACTGTGCACTCCCAAAATGGATCCTATTTCTATCAGCCAATCATAGGGTCAAAAAGCTAATCCCCTTGCCTGGATCTCAACCAGAAAGTACATGGCCTCCAGCTGCAAATGTTATGGGTTACGTGCACAGACTCAATGCAGACGCTCTGTTGGGTCTGTGAAGACTGTGTTGCAGAAGAGACTGAACTGCAACACTTAAGTCTTGTAGTTAATTCTCCTGCAATGGGACCAGTAAAGGAGCTATGGGGGTTCCTTTTTAGAACCTTGTTCTGCTCCCGCATTGGTCCGCTGGGGCTCACAATGCAGCACTGGCTTTATCAGCAGGTCTGATCCCAGTGAAGCAAATGTGCCGATGGGGAGCTATCCTGGTAGTAGTAGTTACCTTTATACCTAGTGTTGCATGTGTCTTAAACTTAACTGGGGACTTTCAAAATGAGCTGATCCTGAGATCTTGTAAATATTATTCTTTGAGATATGTCCCTGATCACTGTAATTGAGAGGTGCTCCAGTTTGCCCTCAAGGAGCCATTAATGTAGTACGGCTTAAAGGGAAAGTAACACTTATATATGTATTTTTTTTTTTTTTTACATATTAAGGGTTTATCCTCCTGAGTCAAACAAGGTCCTCCCACTCCTGAAAGGTGTTTTATTCAAAACTTATTGCAGCTGAAAATGTTTAGGTACAGTACCCAGTGGCCTGAAATTGAACAGTAGTGCTTTTACACCATCCTATGAACAGCTCTGGTCAGTTGACCATAAATTCCCATAGGACGGTGTAGCAAAAGCACGACTGTATAATATCAAGCCAATAAGATATACCTAAAAAACAAAACTCAAGTTTCATCTGCAATACGTTCTGAATAAAAGGCCTCTCAGCAGTGGCAGTGCCCTTATTACTCAGGAGGATAAGCCCTACAAGATATATTTTTACATATTAAGTGTTACTATACCTTTAACGATATCAGTCCATGAACACTCACTACACAAGCAGGACTTGTCAGCCAGTCATTAAGGGGTTAAATGGGGTTTTTACCCCCTGGAATGCTAGAGAGGTCTCCACTGTATTGCAAAGCAGTGAATTGGACAGTAGCAATTAAGGAGTTAAATGAGTGTTAATTGCCATGCGTTCCTTATGTTAGCATTGTTTTGCCCCACTTTCTGCATGTGGCCCAATGGATTTGTAGGGTGAAATGGTTCCTGTAAAATATCACCAGGCTGCTGTTTAGTTATTAAAGGGATAGTAATACTTAAAATGTAAAAAAATGTTGTAGGGTTTATCCCCCTGAGTAAAACAAGGGTACTCGACTGCTGACAGATAATTTCATTAAAAAATTATAACGGCTCAAACTTGAATGTTCTAGGTGCAATATCACAGTGTCCTGAACATTTGCAGTGGCGCTGTTGCTACACCATCCTATGGACAGCTCTGGTCTGTAGACCATAAATCTCCATAGGATGGTGTAGCAAAAGCGCCACTGTAAATTTGCAGGCCACTGTGATATTGCACCTAAAAAATGAAAGTTTTAATAAAATATCTCAGCAGTGGGAGTACCCTTGTTTTACTCAGGGGAATAAACCCTACAACATACATTTTTTTTTAACATTTTAAGTATTAGTATCCCTTAAAGGATGATTCAAATGCAAGTCACATGATAATTTGAAATAAAGTCCTGTTAAAATCTGGAATGTTTGTCAAACCTTGAAAACATAAAATCCGATAAAAAAAAAAAATTTGGATTGCTTGGTCAAACTCTGTTCTTGGATGAGTGGAAGGGAATTTGGAATCACATGCTGCAATCTTCAATATCAGTACAAGTGGTTGAGATGAATTATAAACTGCTCTTTTGCTGGTATTACACTCCTCAAAGGCTACACGGCTTTGATTAGAAGATTCCCAATGTTTGTTGGAGATGTGGGTCACAGCCAGGTTCATTATTACACATATGGTGGACATTCCTTTCTATTACAAACTATTGGAACTCCTGTCTGATGCATATACGTAATAGTCTAGGTATTTCTCTTCTGGGGGACCCCTGGATGATCCTCTTATTTAGGGATTTGCTGAGTATCTCTAAATCGCAAAAATCAATATTATATACCATGCTAAATGCAGCTAAGGCTTTAATCCCCTTTGTTAGAAGTCAGATGTACCCCCTTCAATTTCCACTTGGTACAAAAAAGTAGTAGAACAACTTTTATTCTTGGAAATTGCCTGGAGGTGCAAGAAGTTGGATATCACCCAATTAGAACCCTGGCTATCGACCTTTTTAGCCACGGACATTACTTAGCTCGATTATTTCTATTCTTCCTACCCATTCATTTTAGAACATCGACCCAGGTTTGTGTGTCTTCCTTCCCTGATTCCCCCTCTTTCCATCTGTTCACATGCTCCTCCTGGTATTTATCTTCCTTCCTGTCTCTCTCCACCTGCCCCACCTAATGCTGTGTCTATGAATATTTTATTTCTACCAGGTATGGGGTCCGTTATATAGTCCCTCTTGTGGACAGTTACCCTTTTCTTCTATTCCTGACCTCATTTTCTTCTCCTGACTGTTTCTCCTTCTCATTTCTCTCCTTTTCCTTGCTTTGTTCTTTAAAATTGGAGCCTTTGCAAGCTTGGGGTTTCAGGACATGTAATGGTACACAGGTCACATTTGGTTTAGACTTGTGCTTAATATTATACAAGTATTATATATGTTGTATACTGAATAGACTTTGTATTGCTCATTTTTGCCCGATTTGTACCATGATATGTATTCTGTAAAGTCTCCTTAATAAACTCGTTTGAAACAAAAAATGTGGATTGTTCCATCCAAACTTAAAATGTTCTTTTAACCCTTAGAGTGCCGGAGTGATATTGGATACCTCTCTGGTACTCAAAGGGTTAACGCTGCTACTGTATTTTTTTTCTTGATGATACATGTAGCACAAGTACAAACAGAAACATTGTTTGAATGATAGTTTCAGTATAGAGAAGTGTCATTCACTTGGTATGAGGGGTGGTGCTGATGCAGCACACTGTGTGACGTTGTCCTGTGTAATGGCGGCTTATCCCTGCTTGTCATTAAGGCTGTGTCTTGTGTCCATCTGACTGTGCACAGAGGAATGCGGAGCAATCAGTCCTGGCCATTCATACCAAGCAGAACAAGAGGAATTACAGATCTGATAACAGGGAGAGCAATGGGAGTCTGCTTTCTTGTGCTGCAGGATAAATCAGATCTGACAAGTTTCATTGCAAGAATTTCATAATTGATAGTTTGTTTACTACACCGATTATACAGGTCGGGTGTAGTTCAGGATGGGCAGGCTCCAGTCCTTCAGTTTTTAGTAAATACATCATGATTGGCCAGCTGGGTATGATGGGAATTGTAGTCCTACAACAGCTGGAGGATCTAGGATTACCAGCCCATGTTTAGAGGTTTCCAGTGACCAAAGAAATTATTTCATATCAATCCTTGTGCTTGAGCTTCCAATCCAACATACTACAATTTTGTTTTGTTTTACTACAATTTAGCTTGAATTTACTAAACTGAAATTACCCTGAACAAGTGAGATAGGCAGTAGATGAAATTATCTTTACGTGTTCCCTGTTCTTTTTCATTCACTAAGACTCATTGTCACAGATTTCTCCTTGCATCTCATTATATTCAACTAGTGTAAAAGCCCCTGTACATGGGCCAAGGTCCGGGTAATGTTAACCCTTTGAGTGCCAGAGCGTACCCCTCTGGCACTCAAGGGGTTAAGTGCCCGCTACCTCTCTGCTCCACACGATGCAGTCTTGCATCGCCTCACTCATGCGATGCAATCATGCGCAGTAGAGTCTGGCCGAACGTGGTCAGTCTCTACTGCACATGACTGCATCGTGACAAACATCCTAGTGAATTAGTATATAGGATGGGAGAAGAGCTCTAAGCAGGTTGGTTTGAATGGAAGCAGTAAGAATAATGTGTAAAAGTGGAGTGGAGTGGAATGCTAGAAAGGTGTCAGTCTGATCCATTGCTTTGCACACCTCTCTAGCATTCAGGAGGTTAAAAGTTCTAAGCGAAATGAACTGGAATGTGTTTTTCTCCCTGGTGATAAAACTAGTTTATCTCAGAACTGAGCAATCCACTTTAACACAAATACAACCCAATATGTGCAAAACCACCCTTTTCTCATGTGGGATATCACTTCTCTAGTCCCTATGTTATTCTTTGGAGCCTATGTGCTATGCTCAAAAGTTGGAGAAATCTTAGTGCATTGGTTCCATAGAATAATATAAGAATTGGAGAAGTAATCTCTGGAGAAGGCATCTCCATTGCCTCTATTTAGATTTCCCATGGTTCAAGTACATTCACATATTAGAATATATGGAGGGGGGGTTATGCACTAAGGTGTAATAAAGAGGTGATAAAGTGGAGATAACTTCTCCAGTGATATCACGTCTCCAGTTCCTATGTTATTCTTCAGAGCCTATGCACTAAGATCTCCTAAGTTGGAGAAATCTTACTGCATTGGCTTCATAAAATAACATAAGACTCAGAGAAGTGATATCACTGGAGAAGTCATTGCCACTTTATCACCTTTTATTACACCTTAGTGTATAACCCCCAGTATGTTCACATAAGATAATTCTACAGAGTGATATTTGTGTACATATTGGTGTCATTTATGTTATTTGATATCCAATCACACTGACCTGTAGTCAGGCCAAAAAACCTACCCTGGTTCCCTCTCTACCTTCCAAAGCATCAGCCTCTGGCAACTAAATAATTGCTTTGTGTTTTTTTTTTTTTTTTTTGTTTTTTTTTTAATTATTATGAAGAAAGTATATATTTTGTGTCAATCTTCATGCTTAGTGAAACAAGGATTCTTCCACTACTCAGAAATAGTTATTACAGAGAGAGCTTGCATTTTTGAAAGATGGGTGCGTTGTTTTTCAAGGCTTTTTATTCATTTTAATGTCTGTGGTGCGTTTTGTTCCTGGACCAGCAATGGTGCCACTTCAAAAACTGAAAGGTATTAGAAAACACCGTTCTAACCATTTCACAAAATATAATACTAATCTGAACTCTAGTAGTGTTTGTATTAATTATCTATTGCACCAATGCAAGTTCTTAATGTTCTTTAAGAACTGTCCTGTAAATAAATACAGTAAGCTAGCTGCCATAGATGAGCAGATTTAATTATCTAGTAGTAAACATTTATTCGTACTCTAGGATTCATACACATTTACAATTGATGCTATGTTCTCATCTTTTGATACTAGAGGTCTCCACACATAGAGCAGTTTCCAACGCAGGTTTCTCAATCATCCAGAGTGTAAAGAGTTTGATTTTATGGTTCAAAGGGGAATTAAGTTGAAAGTAAGGGATTCTACCAGAAATGGCTCTGGGAACCTCTGCAGAAACCTATTCTTGACTTTTTGTTGAAGAGGTTCAGCTCACCTGTATTAGAGAAAACCGCTCTCCTGGATACCTGCCCTGTTTACAAACCAGTCATTGTGGCTCCTGGAACAGTTCCCCGTTTTACATTTCTTCTCACAAAGGTTGCTCTGAGGTCTCATATAACAGTATGTGGATCTTTATTAGAGAGTTCACAATAGATGCACAGTTTTTGCTTTGTGTTTCATCTCTACAGTTACAATAAGAGCAATATCTGTATCAAGTTTAGTAATGCTTAAAATTTGAGAAAGGTAATATCTTAGCTCCCATAACACTGTCATACAGTCTGCAAACTTGAGATATATAAAATAGCCCGAGCCAGTTGGGGAGACAGTTGAAATGGTCTCCTTTCCTATTGGTCTGTGACTGGAGAATGTTGCAATGTGTACTTTGTACAGTAGTATGCTGCTAGAAGTAAAGTTTAATTTCCCCCTTGTGTTCTGCAGCTTTTTCCTTTGCACACTGAGTATCTGTATATGTCTGAATACTTATCTACATCAAGAGTGAAATGGATTGCCTTTCTCTTTATTGCCCTTATCAGGACACAGGAAGGCAAAGCTTTAGCACCCCAATAACGAGAAATGGTTGTTACTGTTGTACGTATGTTTACATCAGGAATAGGTAACATTCAGGTTACCAGCTCGGAGAATACAGCTCCCATCATCCCCAACAATCCAATAGCTACAGCAGGCAGAGGGTGATGTGAGTTATAGTCTTCAACATTTGGATAGGGTAGGTAGTCTATTCCAAGGGTGGGAAACCTGTTGTTAGAGTATCTCCCATCACCCTCAGCCAACTGAGGATAATGGGAATTATTGTCCAACAACAACTGGGGGGCCATAGGTTACCCAGAACTGGTGTTTGCTCATTTTACAATTATGGCAAATTGGTGCAGAAAACTAATATGTATTTTTGTTAAATCATTTTTTAACACCTGACTGGAAACTTTACGTTTCTCTTGTCCCAATGAACAGTATTGCCATTTGTATTCCTTGTTCTGGAATGTTGTCCAGCAATGTGTCTTTTCTCTGACCTCTGCTTTACAGGGGAGTTGGCCAGTCTGTGCTCAGTCAGCAGTTCTTGGAATGAAATAGTGAGCTGCTGGAATTTTGTCAGGTTTAACTCTATCCCTTCAAGGGGAGAGGAGAGCAATGCATTAGTGCTACAGAAAAGTATTCTGAATGTAAGCTTCCAGCTCATGTTCCTTATCTTTAATACTATTCTAATATAAATGTTATCAGTCATTTCCTTTCCCATAGATTTCAGTGGACAGCAGCTGTCTATACCCCATTTGTCGATAGAACTGGTAATAAAGCCTATTTGCAGGGACCCCTAACAGGTGACATCTTTTGGATTTCTCTGTGTTGCACTGGTGAGAGGCTCTGTCTTATAATTAACTAACTTAGGCACAAACAGGGATATCCTAACTACCTGAGGATAGAGTTTGAAACCACTGGTACATGGCATGTAGACCAGCTGTACGTGAATGGAACCAGACCTAACTGAGGACATGGTGAGACAGCAGTTTTGGTAGATTTTTGACTCTCAAAGTAGCTATTAGCACTCAGACCAGTTCCTGACTAGACACTGAGGGCAACAAACACAAAATGTTCACATTCACAGAAATCACATTAGTGGACAGTAATACTACAGCAGTAGTAGTGTTTAGCCACTGTGAGTGTGCACATTACATTTCATTACTGTAACCCTTTGAGTGCCAGAGGGGTGTGCAGCGCATTGCAGAGCTATGCGTTGCGTACCCCTCTGGCACGCAATGGGTTAATGTTGTGTTATTTTGCTGCACAAGAGTGCAAAATAGCTTTTAGGTCTTCATGCAGAACATTGATAATTTGAAATGCAATACATTAGATTTCATTTTTGTTTTGCTATCTATTGCAGGAGTAAATCTGCACATTTCTTTTGCCACGCCTTGTTTGTTTTTTCATCTCTGAATTGCTTTTTTATATAAATTTTTTAAGCAACCATGTTCCTAAGGTTACTTTTATTTTATCAAATATAAAAAGCTGGGCAATTAAAGAAATATTAAAATAGAACCAATACATTATAATAAAAATCATCTATATATTATATAACCTGTATTTTATTTAAATCAATAGTTTGATATATTTTTCATTATTTGTTTATTAATTTGCACAAATTAACTAGTGGTGACAAGCAGTGGCTGGCAGTTGTGAAGGAGAGCAGTGTGGAATGTTAGTATCTGACATATGGTTGTATTAACCACTTCGCTGCTAAGGATGTAATGCAACAAAGAAAAATGACACTTTACTGGAATTTCTGTTTAGATCTTCCTCATTCAAGGTAAATGTTGTGGTCATGTTTGGAGTGTACACAAACCAGTGTTATGTTGTGAAAGTGTATGAGCTGATGAAACAAAAGCAGTGTATGGCGTGTGTAGGTTTCATAGAAAAGCATCACAAATTGTCATTTGATTGTAAGCTGCAAGAAAATTGTGAACACATGCTTAGCCTTGGGGATGTGAAAAGGCTTAGCAGATAAGTGGTTAAATTGACCGCTTCACTTCCTTTTTTTCCCCTTTCTTCATATTCTGCAAGTACATAATCTACACAGTCAAATAGCATCTTTACTTATTTTCTTTTATTTCCCTGAGAGGGAGCTCTGAATGTGTTTTCAGACAACTTTGTGTGTGGAAGTGGAGAGAATACAGCAATGGAAAAAAAAAACAGTGAAACACTGTAGAAAAGCCAGCCACTACATCATACAGAACTTTCAGTGCTTCAGAAAGACAAACATTGCATAAATATCTCTGCTTCCTCAGTGCTCTGTGGAAGCTCTCTGGCTACAGAGATCCAGGAAACTCAATGTCCGTGACATAAGTGTAAAAAAAAAATTAAATAAATACTTCATATTTATTGATTCACTTTCATCAGGCATAGTGCCCTGTGATTGGAGGAAAGCTGATGTAGTACCATTTTTCAAAAAGGGGGCAAGATCCAAACCAGGAAATTCTAGACTGATGAGCTTGACTTCCATAGTGGGTAAGATATTAGAAAAGTCACAGTATTCAGAACTATGTGAAGACCAACACTGTTATTAGAAAGAGTTAGCATGGTTTTCTGAAGAATAGACCATGTCAGACTAATTTACTTGCATTTTACAAAAGAGTAAATTGTAATTTGTACAAGGAGATTGCTGTTGATGTATTATTTTACAAAAGCCTCAACAATGCCTCACAACAGGTTACTGCATAAATGAAAAGGCTTTGGTTTGGGCGGTGTTATCTGTACGTGGATTGAGAACTGGTTAAAAGATGGCAGAGAGTTATAAATGGAACCTTTTCAAGTTGGTCTAAAGTTATAAGTGGGGTGCCACAGGGTTCACTCCTGGGTCCAGTCATTTTAATTTGTTTATTAATGATCTAGAAGTGGGAATTGAAAGTAGTGTTTCAATCTTTGCTGATGACACTAAGCTATGTAAGGAAATACATACAGAGCTGGATGTTTTTTATCTGCAGAAGGATTTAGATGAACTGAGTGAATAGGTAGAAAAAGTGGCAGATGTTGTTTAATGTAGATAAATGTAAGGTTATGCAGTTGCATTGTAGAAACAAACATGCTACGGATACTCTAAATGGGAAACAACTTGGGGAATTCCCAGAGAAAGATTTAGGAGTACTGATAAACATAGACTTCACAGCAGTGTGCAGAGTCACTCAGCTGCTGCAAGAGCAAATAGGGTACTAGTCTGCATAAAAAGAGATGTAGAAGCAAGGGATGCTGTTATTATTCTACCTCTATTTAACCCCTTAACGGTCATACTACGTTAAGGGTCGATTTGACTTAACGACCGATGACGTACTATGACCGTCATCGAGTTCCGGGCTCCCCCCGCGGCTGCACGCCGTTCGAGGAGTCCGGAATGCAACGGAGCAATAAAAAAAATTGCTCCGTGGTCGTTAAGTCACTTCCGCTTCCGGATTCCCCGGTCGTTAAGGGGTTAAATCCCTGGTAAGGCCAAGTCTGGAATATAGAGTACAGTTCTGGGCACCAGTTCTTAAAAAAAAAACAAAAAAAACAAAAAAACAACAAACATTGTTGAACTGGAAAAAGTGCAGAGACGTGCAACAAAACTGATAAAGGTATTGGAGCACCTGCGTTTTGAAGAGAAACTAACCAAACTGGGTTTGTTTACATTAAAGATGAGACATCTAAGGGGTGATATGATTACTATTTACAAATACATTCAAGGTCAATACAAAGAACTATCCAATGAATTATTTCTACAAAGAGCCAAGCTAAGAATGAGAAGTCCTCCATTAAGACCAGAGGAAAGGCGCTTTCGACTAAAACAAAGGCAGGTATTTTTTTACAGTAAGTGCAGTAAAGCTATGAAATTCTTGTTTTACTTGCAGATACTGCAGCTGCTTTCAAAAAAGCAATGGATGCCTATCTAGCACAGAACAATATTGAAAATGACAGATGCCTTCAGTGCAGATATGTTGTTGATCCAGGGAACTATCTGACTGCCATTTGGAGTGAGGAACAAAAGTTCAGGGCTAAATTGGGAATAGGTTCAGTGCATTTTTATTTATATATATATTTTTTTGCATCCCTCTGGATCAGCAGGGGCGTTTTGGCTGGATTTGATGGAAGCATGTCTTCTTTCAGCCTCGTCAATGGTTACTATGTAGCATAAGCATTTTGACTTTAGATCTACTGCAAGTGCATAATATCTAAAGTCATAAATTAGGTTGATTGTCTCTTTAATATTAAATACTAAATCATGAAAGAGTTAACTGTATTTCAAGAGTTTGCACATACAGAGTATGAATAAAGTAGTACTTTTCTACTCCAGAGTCCTATTTGTTTGTGAAAATTAACCCACATGGTATTTTACTGGTTAAAAATTTCCCTTGGTGCCAGTAGTAAATCTATAGCAGCAAGAAAGACAAGGCTAATGCTGCCCTCCCCCGTGTGCCAATATATCACCCTACATTGGCAGACATTGCATGGTTATAGTTGATTCTTCCCTTTCAACCCATTGGATGTTAGATACATCTCCAAAGCAATGCACTGGCAACATCTCTAGTGTGTACAGGGTTAAGCACTGGTTAGGAGGCCCAATCTGAGTAAACAATAGAGCTCAAATTCCTGCCCCAGTGAGCAGGACTGTGTTGCTAAACAGTTGCTAGAAGATAGTATGAGGCCACACAGAATGTTCACTTGTATTTTCACCAAAACAGAAAAATTAGTCTGGCCAACCCCCTTATACTGCTCAACAATTAGCTTTACACCCTCTGCTACCCAAAACTTTAACCTGGGATATCAGCATTGAAAAACCTATGAGTTTTTTTTTTTTATTATTTTGTTTGCCGTTCATGTTGATGATGTGTGATATACAATGAAGGGGCAGTCTGATACACATCCTCAACAAGGATAAGCAGTGAGTGACTCACCGTTTGGGCACTATAACCCATCTTCCCTGCTCATCCATGAAGGACAACTTCCAAGGTAATTTTATACTAAATAGGTTGGAATAACACTGTTTAACCCCTTGGTTGCTAGAGAGGTCTACAGTGTCTATGCTTTGGAGACCTTTCTAGAATACATTGAGTTAATTAATATACTTACCCTTGGTCTGTGTTCAGGTCCTGACCTTATATAGCTGCTGCCAAACTTATCCTTACTGCTGAGAAATATCAGGTTCTAGTATTGATCATATGGGATCAGACCCTCTGCGGCTTCTGATAGCTATTTTGAGGATCAAACTAGATAGTCCCTAGAACACTGGTGGACAAGAGGTGGCCCTGAGGCCCCTTGTGGCCTTCAAAGGCTTCTTTTGCAGACCCCACTCTGGTACAGTAGGAAAAGAAGGCAATTTTCATCTACCTCATCTCACACATTGTTTTCACCCTACAAAAGCACACATTTTCTTTGTTGCACACCTCCCTTCATGCTTACACTGTTCTGCAGGTTCTGTGTACCAGATGGAGACCTCCACTTTCCTGGGAAAAGAGGCATTCAATGGGGAATCAGTCTTTCTCCTTTCAGAAAAAAAAGCATACATACTTCTGTGTGTACAGTTACTTCCAACAGCCCAGCCATAGAGACGATTAAATCACGCACAAGCCCATCATGCAGATGGGGTGTCCGAGACCCAGTCGAACTAGGGAGATGGCTGCTGCTTTGTATGTGCAGCAGGGCTCCAGAGGGTGTGTTGTCCTGGTCTTCAGATGTTTCTCTTCTATGTAGGTAATAGGGACACCTTTATATCTTGCTGTTAGTATCCCCTTAACCCATTGAATGATAGAGAGGTCTCCAACGCATTGCAAAACAATTTGTTGGAGACCACTCTAGCATCCAAGGGGTTAATCTGATGTGACACCCCTTGGGTGGGCCTGACAGAAGTATATGTGGCTTTTTGGGGCCTATTTGGTAACCTGCCCCTGCTTTTTAACCAGTTGAGTCCAGAGGGGTGTCAAACGCATTGTGTTGAATAACACTGTGGCACTCAAAGGGTTAATAGTTCTTTCAGCTCACCTCAAAACCCTGTGGAGCAGCACAATACACTGTCCTGTTCACTGTGATAAGCACTAATACTCCTGGCACTTTGGCGTTGTCTTCAGCCGCAGGTGTGAAACCAGTGCAGCTGTTTCACCTGAACACCAGCATTTGCATATTTACACTTGATCCTTTTGTGTTGTTACATGTAGAATTTATTTTGCATTCCATTAAGTGCTTTTCTGCCTGTACAAACCTGATTTTCAAATCTACGGGGAGTAGATGACCGTGATCAACTCTATTAGATCTGGTTTTGCATTACTTGGGTTATATTTGTTTTCAGCTCTTTCCTGTTGCAAATGGTTGGGAGGTTAAATCCTCAAATTTAGCTTTCAGTGGAAACACTAGTACTGGAAGGAACCATTCGCAGTGCATTGGACACCTCTCTGGCACTCAGTGGGTTTATGCAACTCTTGTCAAAGGAATGTCAGGAGCTCAGATATTGTATGTTAACCCTTTGAGTGCCAGAGGGCTTGTCTGTGCATTGCAAAATGATGTGTTTGTTATCTATCTGGCATTCACATGGTTAATATACAGTATAAAGAATATTTCAGCAAGATGTTGACAAGGAGTCATTTTATATGTACTAAGATAGGCGTATAACCCCCATACCCCAAAACTCCACAATGAGGAATATGTACTAAACAAAGTTGCTACGATTCTAGAGCAAGTCTACTACACCACAGAGCACAAATAACAATTCGCCAAATTACCGCTGATTTAAATAGGGATTTTAACGACTTCAAAATGCAGTGGAGACCTGCATAGCATTGAAGACGTGTTGGCGAGAGACCTCTGTCCATACTCCCTAGCTGTGCTGTTTGGCCAGTAGAGCTCCACTTTCTCAGGTGCTGTACTGATCAGCAAAATGTACTATTCTTCTGATTTTCAAGTAAGGGGCAGTCAGACTTTCCTGATCATGCAAGCTATAGTTCAATGGACAAGTATGAGCACAGGATACCATATACTCCTAATCCCTGTGGAAGCTCAGTAACAGACAGCACCGTCCAGATACCAGGTTTCTACATCGAGTAAAGCAGTAGACAATTCTGTCTCTTATGAAGTGTATTCCATATATAATATTTTATATTATATATCTGTGCCAGGTGGGATGCATCCACGCTTTCAGGGGACAATTGCCTGGGTGCTACATCCAAAGGCCAGTAGATAGTCTTACAGAAAATGATTAGGCATTCACAGGGCTTCACGAAGAAAATAACGAGCAGCTTTATTCGATTAACGTTTCATTATATTGCATACATCTTGAGGAAGATTATGTAATATAAATCAGAACATTGATCGAATAAAACTCCTTATTTTCTTCATGTAGTTGAGAGTGCCTATTCATTTTCTGTAAGACTATATACGTTCGTTGGATGCTCTGTGCTAACAAGCCCAGTTTAAATTAACAGGAAGCTCTGTTTGTTCCCTGTGGTGCAGATTGTCTGCCCCACTCTTCAGTAGTACCTCAGCAGCGGTGTTAAAGCCCTACTCTTGACATCAACAGTTTTTAAACTAGAATATTAGCCACACTACCATTGGTAGACACAATAGGTGCAATGCGGGAAAGTTGAGTATTCGCTATTTTTTGAAAGCCATAGATTTATGTGCTATTTGCGATTGCTCAAGTTTTGATGCAAGAAACATATCAACACCTTGATGCTGAAAAGTACACACTCCTAAATCAATGGGACAGTTAGTACATGCTCCTAAATAACAACACAGTTAGCCAGGTATAGGAAAATCAGTGCTAACTGCTTTGCTGAATTAGGCGCAATTGCTAATCCTCTCACTAAACAGTAGACATTTTTGCCATGCCCACATTTTTAAATGCATTCACTAAAAAAAAGTGTATACTTTCACCAATTCATAAAAAACGTGTAGTTCAGTAACACTTTGGTACTAATAATTTTTCCATCAAAAGTACATGGTTAATAGCGACTGCACGTTTTCTCCATTCTGCTGTATACCGTTGTCATTCACCAGTCACACAGTGTATGTACAAACAGGCAATTTGAACACAGCAAAAATATTTCTTCTATCAAATCACCCATGTCACTTATTTATTTTGTCCCATGTTCACATAGCAATCCAATCTCAGAACCTGTTGGCATCAGCCATATATGAGTTGCTGAAGTCCCAAGTGTGCTATTGATTGGACTTTGAGATAATCAAAGCAAATTCCATTCCTGGCAAGGGGAAATGCAGTCTGGCTAGTGCAAAAATATGTATATTATAGAATATAAATATTTTTGTGACAAAAGCATGACTTTTTCAATGCACCTTTACACACACAGCTTTTTTTCTTATACTTCAGTAAATAGGAAAAAAAAAAGCTTTAGTAGTAAAATAAGTTTAGACTAATAGTGCACATAGTTAATATTGAATATAATGGAAAGATAGAGGTAAGGATACAGTAATGTTGTTAGCAGATTAAAAAAATTGAAATATTGAAATGGGAAAAAATAGGCTGGTGGTGAGAAGGGCAAATAGGGATGCTAGGTAAAAAAAAAATGAAATTCATAGCTAGTTCTGTTTAGTCATGTACAGATTCACCTAATAATTTTTATATATGCCCTGGGCATTTTCATTTTTTAAGTTTTTTCGTCTCCTTGGGTATTCAGCTATGTTAGAAGTGATTTGTGTTGTGTGTAAACATAATAGCAATGTAAGGACAATGGGAAAACAGGTGCGTACTTCAGCACAGCAGAAAGTACAAGCTGTAGTGCAAAAGGCATCAAACATGTATGTTTAATGTTATGTGTTAGTTTATACCTCATTACATTGTCAGAGTTGTGTCTTTACTATGAAAACAGTAAACATGTACATCTTTTGAAGCCTTTTCACTATAATTTGTGGCTTCTGGTAAGATGACGTGTGATTTTATTTATTTTTTTTTTTTTTTTTTGTCTTTTATCTGTTTCATATTTAGGAAATTATGCAGAAAGCAAGAGAAGAGCAGTCCTGGGGCAAACCAATTGTACCAAAGGGGACACAAAAATGCCCCAAATTCCAATAAATGTTTCATTCAGTAAATGTTGAGTCGTTTTAATAAGACATTATCTCCAGCATTTTGTTTTTATTATTTTAAAGTATGTCCGTAAAGCTATTGTGCAATTTTTTTAGCACAGTTTGATTCTATAATTTTGTCAAAACATGAAAGCCAGCAAAAATAGGACTCCTAAAACTAGGGCATCGGATCTTTTCACTTGAGCACTAGAGGAGCCTCCTCACTCCCCTCCATGTGTTGGATCTGCGAACTTCCAGTTTGAGAGCTAGAAGTTTGGCAGTATATATGCCTTAGTGTAAGAGCAGCTGTCATTTATAGAACAGCTACAAGAAGGACAGCAGGTATTTTGTATTGCATAGCCCAACACACTTATGGCTGTCCATGCCAGTCACACCACCACAGCAGCAAAGTTATATTGCGCTCACCCTACACATCCCATATTATTTAGCCAGGAAAGAGTTGGCTGACCATTATGGGAATTGCGGTCCAATAATAACTGTGGGGCCACAGGTTGCCAAACATTAAATCATAGTTGGGTGCTTTTAAAAGATCCTCACCCGGAGATCTGAAGCCCGGGGGGGGGGGGGAGAGAGATTGCATTAACCCTTTGAGTGCCATAGGGGTCGCAACCGCAAAGCATTGCAGTGCGTACCCGTTTTGCACTCAAGGGATTAAATGAAAAGTTTGACTACACTCATACCTGTCCTCTCGTGAAGCGGGTAGGTAAGCAAGCAATCTTATCTTCCTACTGACATCTGCCCCATGTATTAATTGGCTGGCTGAGGTCACTTGCCCCGGATGCATGCCTCAGCCTTCCGACATGAGATATTGTTTTTTTTTATTTTTATTATTATTGTAAAGATGCTTGCTTTACCTGGTGAAACTTGCTGTTTCATCCAGAGACAGTGGCGTAAATCCATCCGCCAAGTTCCAAGGTATGCATTAAGTACAGCCTGAAATTCTGTGTATTGTGTTAGAATTTAAAAAAAAACTCAGATCAGACAGTGTCAATGGCAGCCAAGGCAAAGTCTGTGTTGTGAGATGGTGTAGAGCCCTAAATGTGTGATGATGGGACTGACAAGGTGAGCTCTGTGAGTACAGTGCCGTGTGCTCTCTGAGTACAGTGCCGTGTGCTCTCTGAGTACAGTGCCGTGTGCTCTCTGAGTACAGTGCCGTGTGCTCTCTGAGTACAGTGCCGTGTGCTCTCTGAGTACAGTGCCGTGTGCTCTCTGAGTACAGTGCCGTGAGCTCTCTGAGTACAGTGCCGTGAGCTCTCTGAGTACAGTGCCGTGAGCTCTCTGAGTACAGTGCCGTGAGCTCTCTGAGTACAGTGCCGTGAGCTCTCTGAGTACAGTGCCGTGAGCTCTCCGAGTACAGTGCCGTGAGCTCTCCGAGTACAGTGCCGTGAGCTCTCCGAGTACAGTGCCGTGAGCTCTCCGAGTACAGTGCCGTGAGCTCTCCGAGTACAGTGCCGTGAGCTCTCCGAGTACAGTGCCGTGAGCTCTCCGAGTACAGTGCCGTGTGCTCTCCGAGTACAGTGCCGTGTGCTCTCCGAGTACAGTGCCGTGTGCTCTCCGAGTACAGTGCCGTGTGCTCTCCGAGTACAGTGCCGTGTGCTCTCCGAGTACAGTGCCGTGTGCTCTCCGAGTACAGTGCCGTGTGCTCTCCGAGTACAGTGCCGTGAGCTCTCCGAGTACAGTGCCGTGTGCTCTCCGAGTACAGTGCCGTGTGCTCTCCGAGTACAGTGCCGTGTGCTCTCCGAGTACAGTGCCGTGTGCTCTCCGAGTACAGTCCCGTGTGCTCTCCGAGTACAGTCCCGTGTGCTCTCCGAGTACAGTGCCGTGAGCTCTCCGAGTACAGTGCCGTGAGCTCTCCGAGTACAGTGCCGTGTGCTCTCCGAGTACAGTGCCGTGAGCTCTCTGAGTACAGTGCTGTGGCAGTATGAGTGGCAGGGAAAGCTGTAAGCGATTCTGCGGTGGAGAGAGAAATACAAAATATTTTCTGTCCCTCTTTCGACCATTCAATAAATAACAGCTGCTCTTCTAGTGAGAGATGTATGCTGCCATACTTCTGGTTCTCAAATTAGACGTTCAGCAGCTCATACACATGGAGGAGCTCATCTAGAGCTTAGGGGAAAAGGTCAGATGTGCTAGTCTTGTAAAAAACCTAATTTTTTTCACTTTTTGCCAAAATTATAAAGCTCAAACTGAGCTTCTCAAAAAAAAAAAAATAGCTTTTCAGAAATTCACTCTCAAATAAAAATACCAAAATGTTCCTGATCTGTCTCTTTAATCCTTTCAGTGTCAGAGGGGTATGCAATTTATTGAATACTCTTCTGGTACTGAAAGGGTTAAAGGTTTTAAGGTGCCAACAAGGAGCATGATGAGTCAAAGAATATAGGTACACTGATGTAGTTTTTATGTCTGCCATAAGCCTTTTTAATTTTAGCGGATACTGTCTCTTTAAGTGAGTGTTTTATAGCCTGTTTATTTTTTCCTGCTTGCTTGGAGGACCATATTTTAGGTTACCAGGTGGCCTGTGTCTGCTTCTTCATGGTAAAACAAAACAACTGTCTGGATATTTTATAGCAAAATTTTCACTGTAGTGGCCTATTGTCCCTGCCATCAATGGATATAGATGATAAAGACACAGGTGTTCTGTTGTTCACAGCTGTAAAGTAAGATAAAGCATTTGGAGATTTATTCATCAGGGCAACAGAGACAAGAATAGTAAACACATGCAAATCAAGCAAAAATACAGCAGTCAGCATCATAGAATTGTATGCAAACCAGCATTGTTACAAAGACAAACTTCACCACACAGTAGGCTGTATTTAAAGGTAAATAGGATTATGACATAATGTAATAGTTTCTCTTTATTATGTTCCCATTTTTTTCTGAAAGCTCTTTAAGTCCATAAATCCATTATAGAACTGATTATAGAATGTGGTATGGACATCTTCATAATCTGCTGACCGTTTGACTTTTATACCTTTTTGAATAAAACCACTGTCAGCAGGAAAAGCCCTATAACATGGGTATCCAACCCAGGGCCTCAAGGGCCGCCAACAGTGCAAGTTTTCAGGATATCCCTGTTTGAGAAAAAGTGACTCAGTCAGTTGCTCAGTCTCCTTTAATTGATCCATCTGTTCTAAAGCATCGATATGCACTGTTAGTAGGTATCGAGGACCACTGTTGGCTGCGCCTGCCCTAGAACATAGGTTTTCATTAAAAAAACGTTAACTGCTCCTTTAAATTAGTGGTAACCAATCGTTGGACCTCACGCTGTTGGGGTGTAACTTCCAACATCCCCAACCAGTAGCAGAAGTCCAACAGTTTACTTACCCTGATTTAAGTGTATCACAAATTAGAGGCCTCTCTTTGTAGGACAAATGCAGCGATCAGTTGTTATACTACATTGTTCTAATAGACTTCCCTTTCACTTGGGGTACTTACTAAAAGTTTTAACTTTTCTTAAAGGGATAGTAATACTTCGTTTTATCTTTATTTTATTTTGTAGGCATTAAAAAAACATGAACGATATAAGTCTTATCTCTCAAACCTTTATGGTTGAAGAGATATTCACATACCTGGGAACTTCCAGTTGAGGGCTACCCGGAGGGTAGTCCTCTGTTCACCAGGGGGTGACAAAAATGACGCTAATCGCGTCAAAAAGGGGCGGGGCTTGCAGAGAGTGAGGGGGGGCTTAACCCTTTGAGTGCCAGAGTGGTACGGAATGCATTGCAAAGCAATGCATTCCGTACCACTCTGGCACTCAGAGGGTTAAAGGTGTCACATAGAAGGCTGGGGACTGAGGATCAGCGGGAGAAAAAGCGGATGTGGCAGAGTTTCAATAGAAACTCTCCACATCCGGAGGAATCTGCCTCTGCCCCGGAGACCCGGTAAAGCTCTGTCAGAACCGGAGTCTCCGGGGCAAATCCGGAGAGTTCCCAGGTATGGATATTCACAAGCAAAGTTTCCCCCTCCCGCCCCCTTTACCTAGTGTAAGCCATCTCTTCTCAGATGTGGAATCTGGTTGTAAGACCAGACAGATAACAGAAGGGGACAATCTTCTTCCTATGAAAACAATGAAAGCCCTGCCCCCCATTGACAAGTTTTTCAGGTTTTTCCCTTATCTTAGTTGAAGATTGTCCCTCTCTGCAGTCTAACTGGGCACTTCCCTTCTGATCTGGCTGAACAGTGTTACATCAGTAAAAGGGGCGGGAGGGGGATACTTTGTCATTGAATTACTCTTGAACTACAACTCTGACAAAATCGAAGTAACACTCTCCAAAGTCCAAATACTATGATGATTAATTAGAGCTGCTTTTATTATGAAACATTACTATCCCTTTAAGTGTTTTGCATTACCAGACTGTTCTCATCACCATAACCTTTGGAGTACATATTATATAGTTCTTGCTTATTCACTATATTTGTAGCCCTTTAAAGGGATAGTAATGTTTCATAATAAAAACAGCTCTAATTAATCATTATAGTAGTAGTGTTATTTCAGTTCTGTCAGAGTTGTAGTTCAGGAGTAATTCAATGACAAAGTGTCCCCCTCCTGCCCCTTTTACTGATGTAACACTGCTCAGCCAAAGCAGAAGGGAGGTGCCCAGGTAGATTGCAGAGAGGGACAATCTTCAATTAAGATAAGGGAAAAACCTGAAAAGCTTGTCAAGGGGGGCAGGGCTTTCATTGTTTTCATATAAAAAAAGATTGTCCCCTTCTGTTATCTGCCTGGTCTATGGACTGGATTCCACTTCTTAGAAGAGATGGCTTACACTAGGTAAAAGGGGCGGGGGGGGACTTTGCTTGTGAATATCTCTTAAACCATAAAGGTTTGAGAGATAAGACATATCGTTCATGTTTTTTTAATGCCTACAAAATAAAATAGTTAAAACGAAGTATTACTATCCCTTTAAGGATCAGTGGGGTGCGCAACACATTTAGAAGCAATGCCTTGCACACCCATTTGGTCCTTTAAGGTTTATGGTTCTTATGCTGTTCATAACCCTTTGAGTACCAGAAGGGTGTGCACATTACTATGCAATGTGTTGCGTATCCGTCTGGCACTCAAAGGGTTAACACTGAGTGTATTATTATAGAATGTGTGTGTGTGTATATATATATAATAATATGCAATCTTATGACTAAATAATAGAGGTAAAAATAGTGCAAAAAACATATAGTCAGTATTACATCCCCAATTTGAGCCTTTATCAAAACAGCCAGACCACCAAGGAAAGTGACCTTACATACATCCATATATATATACATATGTTGAAGAACCTTCCAAGAATGTCCCAATGAGGAGTAAGTGGTAAAGTCAACGAGGGATGAGTTATGTCATTTACATTGCATATAAACGTGCGTATGATCCTGCATACATATACATATCAAAAGTCAGTACTGTCCATCAAACTCTGAAAGTGACATAAAACACTAACAATGACCTAATGCATCACGTGATGAGGTCATCAATTACTCCTCACTGAACCTTTTTAGCATAGAGTCAGTGACCACTGTAGGGGGGCTGATCTGATGGCAGTAGACACAGACACACACACACCTCTTGCTGCAACTGTCCCATGATTATCCTTATTCTCTGGAAAGTTGCAGCACACTACATTTCATGGAAACCTATCTCTGGTGACAGCTGTCCATGTAACCTGCAGCTCAGTGGATAAGCTATACTATTTTAGACAACCAGTCCATATCGCATTATCCCTAGTCGTGGGCCAATGTACACCCTTGTTATACATGTTATATTGGTCAAATACACCTACTTATAGGGATGCCTCACATGTTTGACTTAAACAGAGCTGCAATGAGGTAAGCCACCCATTAGGTGAGTTTACTCAACTGTGATCTTCTGCATTCCCAGGCGTGCATGGTGGGATTGTGACAGGGACCAACCCATACTGGGATCTGCAACCTCCAATGTAATATGAACATATGAGATGGAGTCTCCAGTACTTTACACACTGTAGGTGAGGTCTAACCAGAGATCTGTAGAGAGGCATAACCACTCCCCTTTTCTTCTGCTTATTCCTCTAGTTATACAACCCAGTACCCTGTTTGTATTCTGGAGGCTTTATTACATTGCCTGCCTACCTTTAAATAATTAGAAACAATTACTCCCAATTCCCTTTCCTCTGTTGCCTCTGATGGAATAATACCCTTAATACTATATTCTGCCTTTGGATTTTCACATCCCAAAACCATAATTTTATTTATAAACATTAAACTGCATCTGCCACAATCTTGTTCATTATTCTAACTTACCTAAATCATTTGTCATTTGGCTTATTCCCCCTGGAATGTCTATCCTAGTGCAGATCTTTGTTTCATCTGCAAAAAGGCATACCGTACCTTGAAGACATGGCGGTCTCATTAAGGACCAGCAGTCCAGGGACGTTTCCATCCCATAAGGACCGTTTTGATCTTTGCCGACGTGGCGGTACACGTGACCTGTTGAGTGTATCGGCACTCCGCTTTGGGGCCTGAAAGGGATCACACCAGTCCTGGAGCGGTCAATTTTAGGCCCCATTTTTCCCGGTGGAGCGCTGTAAGTAAAAAGTATGTGACATACTATGACCGTCATCTGTCCTTAACGACCCTTGACGGTCATAGTACGTTATGGGTAAATCTGACTTAACGACCCATGACCGTCATGGAATTCCACGCTCCTCACACGGCTGCATGCTGTTCAGGGAGTCCAGAATAGGATTCTTAAAAAATAAAAATGCTCCATGGTCCTTAAGTGATTGCTGCATGCGTGCACGGCCGGTCCTTAAGGGGTTAAGTATTTAAGGACCATGATGGTCATAGTACGTCACGTAGTCCTTAAGGGTTAAGATAAAGCACTAAAGTTGCAACAGCTTACAGCATGTACTCCTCAAACTTTTTCATTGTCAGCGTTTTACATTTTAGTACAAAACTGCAGCATTAGTAACTGTATTTGTGTTGCCCATGTGAATAGGCACATAAAGTAGACATTTTACCTAATGGTTTACTAATGTTGGGCCATTAAGATGTATTTACTCCACCCCAGGCATAAATCTATTAAACAGCCCCTGAGTGCTGGATCTTAATCAGGCTGAATCGTTACCAAGACCCCTAATCTCTGGGTGCTGAGCATGGGATATGAAACACTTATTCATGTCCCTCCCACAGCCCAGACAACAGATTAAATCCCTGTCTCCAGGGTTTTTTGGTTACCTCTCTGGCCCTCCCATCACCATTGTTGTTGCCTGTGCCTTCCCCAGCTATTGAGATGTTAATAGTGTGTGAGAGCAGGATGGTTTCCCTCTCTTGGGAGTGAAGATAGTAATCAGAAGTTCTTAGCACTGTGCCATCTGAGAGGTGCTCAGTGGAAGAGATGAAAAGCTGGACAGAGCCTCAGACTAACTCCAGTGGATTCCACAGCAAGGTAGTGTGAGAGCACACCCTCCTCCCAATGAACTGACATGCCTGCATGGTACATTTTCATTAACACCTATATTGCTGTTTCCAGGAGAGTAAAGCTTCCTAGTTTGTTAACCAGTTGGATGCTATAGCCATCTCCAATGCTTTGCAAAACAATGCATGGGAGATGTATCTATCATCCAAGAAGTTACATGAGATCTAGCCTAATAATATCCCCCCTTACCTTACTACAGCCAGAAAATCCTAATGGCCTTAATGAAATGTGTCCTTGCTACTTGGTTGAAGAGAGAACCCCTTCAGTCTGTCCTGGATGTCATGTGTATGGAGGCAGACATGTCAGTTGCTGGCAGTGTTTTTAAGCTGAGGCAGGCACAGTGCACTAGTCTACCTAATCTTTTAACCCACCGAGTGCCAGAGGGGGTATCCAATGCATTGCTTTGCAATGCATTGGATACCCTCTCTGGCACTCCGTGGGCATGGGCGTCCGCAGGGGGGGGCAAGGGGGGGCACTTGCCCCCCCCTGGATTTTAATCTCGCTCCTTCTGCTGCCAGCGGCGATCACATCTCCTCTCCCCTCCGCGATGTGACGCCCGTCACGCACAGTTGGCAGCCAATGAGAGAGGGGAATCCACCTCTCCTCTCTCATTGGCTGCAGTGCGGTGTGCACTGCAGCCAATAAGAGAGGAGAGTTGGATACCCCTCTCTCACTGGCTGCCAACTGTGCGTGACGGGCGTCGCATCGCGGAGGGGAGAAGAGATGTGATCGCCGCTGGCAGCAGAAGGAGCGGTGCTGCAGAGGGCAAATTAGAAGCTGATGTGGGCAATGTGAGAGCGAGCTGATGAGGCAAGTTGAAGCTGGAGGCAATGTGAGGGCAAGTTGGAGCTGATGGAGCAATGTGAAGGCAAGTTGGAGCTCATGGGGGCAATGTGAGGGCAAGTTGGAGCTGATGGGGCAATGTGAGGGCAAGTTGGAGCTGATGGAGCAATGTGAGGGCAAGTTGGAACTGATGGGGGCAAGTTAGAGCTGATGGGGCAAGTTGGAGCAAGTTGAAGCTGATGGGGGCAAGTTGGAGCTGAAGGGGGCAATGTGAGGGCAAGTTGGAACTGATGGGGGCAAGTTGGAACTGATGGGGGCAAGTTGGAACTGATGGGGGCAAGTTGAAGCTGATGGGGGCAATGTGAGGGCAAGTTGGAGCTGATGGGGGCAATGTGAGGGCAAGTTGGAGCTGATGGGGGCAATGTGAGGGCAAGTTGGAGCTGATGGGGCAATGTGAGGGGAAGTTGGAGCTGAAGAATTAATTAAAGTTATTGCGGGGTGGTAGTTCCCCTTTAAGCTTTTGTATTAGGTTTCTCTACCCTTTGCATGCCTGAGCTTTATGTGATGATTATCCCCCTCCCCTTCATGACATTGTGAAAAAAGGACAGAATATGGATGTTATTAAAATTATGCCCCCCCCTGGAAAAATTTCTGCGGACGCCCATGTCCGTGGGTTAAGGATCCCATTGCACACCCCTCCCTTCTGTAACCCTTTGAATGCCAGCAGGATGTGCAGCACATTGCACAGCAATGCTTTGCATACTCCTCTGGCACTCAAAGGGTTAGTATTACCATGTGAAGTAAGCGGAGACTGAGGTCTTGTGGTTCTTCTAATAACTGTCATGTCCGCCTACATGGACACAAAGTCCAGGACTGACTGAAGATGTCCTCTTTGAAGTAAAGGAAAACTGATGCTTAAAGGGATAGTAATACTTCATTTTAACTTTATTTTATTTTGTAGGCATTCAAAAAACATGAAGAATGATATAAGTCTTATCTCTGAAACCTTTATGGTTTAAGAGATATTCACAAACAAAGTATCCCCCCCCTGTTCAACCAGATAAGAAGGGAGATGCCCAGGTAGACTGCAGAGAGGGACAATCTTCAATTAAGATAATGGAAAAAGCTGAAAAACTTTTCAAGGGGGGAAGGGCTTTCATTGTTTTCATACAAAGAAAATTGTCCCCTTCTGTTATCTGTACTGTCATACAACCTGATCCACATCTGAGAAGAGATGGCTTACACTAGGAAAAAGGGGCGGGGAGGGGAACTTTGCTTGTGAATATCTCATAAACCATAAAGGTTTGAGAGATAAGACTTATATCATTCTTCATGTTTTTTTAATGCCTACAAAATAAAATAAAGTTAAAACGAAGTGTTACTATCCCTTTAAGTACAAGTGCATTTTGTGTTAATCCCTTGACATGCAGAGGGGCTGTGTATCATCCCCCTCCACCATTCCAAAGGTTAAAGAACATGGCATAGAATCCAAAGAGATATAGTTCTAAACCATCCCCATACCTTCATATGTATGAATTTGCATGTGCTGTTTATCTGCAGTCTGGGGGATACAATTTTCCCTTGCACTCCTTACTTCCTGGTCTGAAGGTCTTTATTGTGTAAGACAACAGGATGTGAAGAGAAAATGAAAATTGCTTCCCCCATCCTGCCATAAAACACGTAATATCACAGATCTTGTGTTCCTTCACAATATTACTTTTTGTTACATGAATGTTACAACACATGCTATCCCTTTAATAGCAATTTTTAGTATATAGTGCTCATTTAACTCTTTGATGCTCTGCCCCCTGTCATTAAAGGGTAAATAACGAGGTTAAATATTAACTGTTTTGTTGCCAGAGTAATATACACTGCTTGTAAGAGAGAAGTACAACCCTCTGGGACATTGCTGCACACTGCATTGAATATCCCCCTGACAATCAAAGGGTTAAACGTGAGCTTGTTAACTTTTTTTGTGAAGTAGGGGGTTGGGGAATGCAAGGCTTGAATTAGACTGCATGGCTGCAGGTTGTTCTGGTTTTGTGAAATGTGGGGGGAGGGGGAATGTGTCTGTGTATTGTAGTTTCAGAGAGATTAGCACAGTTTAATCAAGTTCAACTCCAGACAGGGAGAGAGGATAATGAGATGGCTTTCTGTGATCCCAGTTATGCTGCCTTAGTCACTCATCAATGAGACTGCCCAATACGTCTGTTTTGGGTATGGCAATGATTGCTAATTTACAAATTCTGGATACAGAGAATGTCAGAATAGTGTTGCAAGCTCATCCCTTTAAAATAGAACATATGAAAAATTAATGGTGGCCCTTATTACTGGGTTGCAGTAGTTCCTGTGAAGCATGTTGAGTTGACAACCCTAAGGATGAATGTGTAAACATCCTATATAATAATTCGCTAGAAAGTTTGTAACCACGCAGTCATGCGCAGTAGAGACTGCCAGCGACGAGGTTGTTACAGAGCGGGGCACTCTGAAGGAGCGTCCCGCTCTGTATCAGCCACGGCGTGGGCAGTCTCTACCGTGCATGACTACCCCGCGACCGGCTGGAAGTGGCACTGTAGCCCGTGTAACGGGCTCTTCAACCAGTTCAGTAATAAGAGCTTTAACGGAACACAACAGTGCACAGTGGTCTTTGGTCCTTAAAGGATTAAAATATATCCAGGCAACGTAACCCTTTTGTATGCTAGAAAGGCCTGAAGAGGTTACATTGATGATCTATTTATCAGCCTCATGGTTAGTGCACAAATAACTAATTACTCCATTATTGTCTCAGTCTGGACAGACACAAGTGGAAAGGAGCTGACCGTTTGGAAAGATTTTTCATGTATGACCTTGGTTACAATGTAATGTGCCACAGACATCTCTAGCATAGAAGAGGTTACATTAATTTTTGCATTCTAAAATGTATTAACACATTCTCATGGAAAAATAATGCTAAAATATATGTATATGTGTTGATATAGCTTGAGGGAAAATTTCTTGACCAAACTTAACCCTTTGAGTGCTAGTGGTGCGCAACGCATTGCTTTGCCATGCAATGCATACCTCTTTGGCCCTCAAAGGGTTAACCTTTTAAGGACAAGAGGGATGAGCAACACATTACTAAGCATTGCGTTGCATGCACCTCTTGGTCCTTAAAGGGTTGTATGGCTGTATTCAGCAAGCTAAAGTGGTGCAGTTCGGGGCCAAACCAATTGTACCATGTGAGCAATGAATTGGGCAATCATCTGTCATTTAAATGGCTAAATCAATTGCATTTAACATCTCTTTACTATGGTGCAGTTGATGTGCTTTCATGTCTTTAACTTTCTGGATACAACCATGGTGTGTACATATGCTTTTTTCCAGCAATGGGGGGGGGACTGCTTCCCCAGCCTGCTATAGTACCACACCTGCAGTGTCCCATATCTTGCCTTTTACTGCGCTATTAGTAATGCAGCCAGATTACCATTATAATGCAGGACACTTGATAAATCTTCATTCTGCAGGACTGCACAAGAACCCACATTAATGTGGGGATCTGGTCACATTAGCTCTGGGAACATCTCTATTTTCATCTCTGAGACCTATGTCTAGGCATCTTTGTTGCAAAGATGAACAGTGAACTGCACTGAAAATTATTGTAGCTGTCAGACTTCTGTGACTTGGGTATATTACTCTTCAGAGCTTGCAGAGCCGCCAGTGCCAACTTATCTCTGATGTCACGTATTCCTCCTCCTGAAATTCCCTCATGCGAGAACATGGAAGAGGTATGTCACTAGGCTGGAACCCATGGGTGTCAGCCAACATTATTGTTGAATTCCCACTTGGGTCATCCATTCACTAGGGCATGTGAATGGCATGCATCCCCCAGAATCTCTCTTATAAACGATCCAAATGGTGGCCCGCAGGCTGCCATGCAGATCAGAATGTTGGACCCTGGATGCCCAAAGCATGAACTAGTCCAAGTTGCAGCCTGCCAAGCTCCGGTGTTTCCTGTGAACAGCTCCATTGAGGGAAAGCTGCTCTACATGGATGTGGATAGCTGAACACTAATGACACTGCTCTGAAGTCATATCTGTGAATATAACCTAAAAGTCACCCATCTGAATTACCCCAGTGAAAATAAGTATATCTGTTCTGTGGAACTGGTTGCAACATGCAATGGCAAATTGCATTTTAGGTCTTTTATATGGGCAAATTTTGTAGCATGACTTTTTTTGTAGCAACTAAAATGTTGGTGAGTTAATGCGACAGAGTAGCTAGGTATTCCCAGTATCCCAGTCTCTCAATATAAACAGCAGTGACAATATTACAGCTACCTGTGATAGTTGTGTGATTCCAATGCAGTTCCACTGAAATGCATAATACGAGTTAGTGGTAGCTGCATTATTGCACTTTTGGAGGAAAATTGCAATTTTTGTGTGACAGCCACAGCACGTGTTGCCTGTGTGATATGCCCCATAGGACACTGATTCATAACTGGATTTTTTTTCTTTAATGTGTTGCTGTGGCTGCACCAATAGGTCCCTGTGAAAGGGGCATTACATATAGTGTCACTTGAAGCAAGATGCTCATGTGCAAAATAAACTACATTAAAAGGAGGTCCCTGGTCACATTACATGCCTTTCTTGTACAATTGTTGAAAACACCTTTTATTTATTTATTTTTTTTAAATCTTGAGCATTAGAGGGTTGTGCATTGTGTCTCAATATGTTACGAGCCCCTCTGATAGTCAAAGGTAAAATTTGCAAGGGCCATGTTAAAAGGCAACTGTGATGTGTGGATAGTGTCTAGCCTGTAGGTCTTCTCCCCTGGGACATTCACCAGCCAATGAAGCCACTGTTTCATTGTGAGCTTCCAGCAGATCAGCAGAAGAGTACAACTGAGGTATGAAAACAGACAAATGATACTTTTCTGTTCAGGGTTGTAACTATAGGGGGTGTGGAGAGTGCAGTTATGACGGGGCCCAATAGAATCTAGTTAGTCCTCTTAGAGACTATTTGTGTATTAGCGGGGCCAAACCAATGTTTGCAGTGATTTAGTTACAGCACTGCTTCTGCGGATTCTGCAGTGTACTGGACTGTGAGATGTGAAGTATTCATATTCACGTGTGATCTGACCAACAATCCTTGTAGACTCTGGGGTTGCTTACACAACTCTGAGAAGTTTGCGGCTGTGAGCAAAACATTTCCTGGTGGCACCCAGCCTGCCTGTTAGTTGTGGGTTTCATTCAGTTTTTTTTTTTTTTACACCCCCTGAATGACTGACAGGAGTAGTTTTGGGGCTATAGGGCCAGGCTTGGTAAAACATGATTTGCTGCTTAACCTTTTAAGTTCTGGAAAGATAGTGCCTTGCAGTGCATTCAACAACTGTCTGGTAATAATTGTTTTATCCTGTTTATTGGTCTGAATTACTCTTGTTGTTATATGAATGTTTTTTACTATGTCAGATCTCTTCTAGTAGTGATGGGGATAGACTATAATGTGAGCCTATTATCAAGACAAATGTGTGTTGGGAGGGGGCTTTAAATCATCATCATGAGACAGTGAGAGAAGAGGAAAGATGTATCACTGTTTCTTTCTGTTGCTAGGCAACCACTGACCCATTTATTGGTGTTAAAGGTTTTCCATTCAGCCCAACCTGTTCACCAACTGCTACATTTCTTTACTTCAAAGCTTGTAAAATATGAATCAGCAAATTGCGTGTGAGAATAATTATTAATCATTGTAGTTTCTTGTTTATTTAACCCCTTGTGGACCAGAGCGATTTGTAATGCATTGCAGAGCATTGTATTACACACCCCTTTCGTCCTCAAGGGTTTAAATGAGGCCCAAATGCCATTTTCGTGTTTTTCCTGGCTGCAGTCCCACTCATAGGAGATTGGGGGTAAGTGGGATCCTTATTTCAAAAACCATAAGCGAAGAGAAAACAGTAATTCTTAGTCAAACCAATTGCATCACAAGTAGCAAATACAAATTCCCTCAATTGTCACTGAATTAAATGAGGCTTCATAATACGTTGGTAACCTTTTTAGAATTCAATAGGGGTTATGCACTAAGGCGTGATAAAGAGGTGATAAAGTGGAGATGACTTCTCTAGTGATATCACTTCTCCAGTTCGTATGTTATTATATAGAGCCTATGCACGAAGATCTACAAAGTTGGATAAATCTTAGTGCATTGGCTCCATAGAATAACATAGGACTCCAAGACGTGATCTCACTGGAGAAGTTGTCGCTGCTTTATCACCTTTTATATCACTCGTTAGTGCAATGGTGCCCAACCCTTGCCCTCAGGGTCCATTGACTGGCCAGGATTTGAGTCTTTCCTTTTAAAGATCACATGCAAGTTTACCAAACTCACTTATCCTCTAAAGTGAGTTAAACCTGTGTTCTAGCAATGAAATATTTAAATCCTGGGCTGTTAGTGGGCCCTGAGGGCATGGGTTGAGAGCCACTGCCTTAGTGCTTAACCCCACCCCTTTTAAAGATCCCATTCATTTAAATGGGTCTTTTATTATACCATATTGTTCAGTTGGTGAACACTTTCTCCACTTCTGTTTTGTGCAATCAGACCAAAGTATTAACCCTTTCAGTGCCAGATGTGTGTCCAGCACATTTCTTTGCAATGCGTTGTACACGTTTCTGGTATTCAAAAGGTTAAGCAAGAAGTTGCTAAGTTGGGCTCCAATTGCCCCATTTCCATAAGGGGGCTGTTTGATGAAAGACGCATTCTGGGAGCAGTAGCCATGGAACCCACACAGACCATTACACTACAGAATTACACAAAGCAAACTCATTGCAAAATAATGCATTGGAGACCTGTCTAGCAATGTGGTTGAAAGCCACAATTAAATTATTGAGAATTTTCTTTTGTGCCTTATACTACAGTGGTTTGCCCATGTATTCTTTTTCTTTAGTTTCCTGAATGTTGCCCTGTATACTTGATGAACTGTAGTAGTAGTAGTAGTTATTCCACCAGTCTTCTGGTATACTTGCAGATGAAGATGATGATTGCCCACTCTTTTTGTATTTTAGACATGACACTCCTTTCCTCACAACCAGAGGCTGTAGAAGAGAGTCCATCTGCAGCACCTGCTGCAGAGAACTCAGAACAAAGGATGCTGGAGAAGAGATCAAAGGTCATCGAGGAACTGTTACAGACAGAAAGGGATTATCTGAGAGACCTGGAGACATGTGTGGAACACATCATGATCCCATTGCAGGCAAAGCAGGTGAGGTAGTGTTTCTAGAATTCCTTGTGTGGATCTCCTGCTCTGATTAAGTGATAATCAGCAGGCATGGGAAAAAATCTGGCATAGCAGCCACTGTTGTACAGCTGACCAATTGTTCCCTTAGGATGATGGGTGATGTAGTCCAACTGCTGCTGAACTGAACCACTGTTTGCAACCCATATGCTACATCTTCTAAATAAAATGGATTTAGGAGGTATATAGATTCAAGTATGAAAGCTGACTTTCTAGTAATCTCACCTTTTGTTCTACAGATGGCTAATGTGGACTTTGATGTCCTCTTTGGAAACATCCATGGAGTGATAGACATTTCTAAGAGGTTTCTAACAGCTCTGGAGAACTCTGACTCTGTTGGTATGTATTCTCTTTTATACTCTTTGTTCTTAAAGGGATAGTAATACTTCATTTTAACTTTATTTTATTTTGTAGGCATTAAAAAAACATGAAGAATGATATAAGTCTTGTCTCTGAAACCTTTATGGTTTAAGAGATATTCACAAACAAAGTATCCCCCCCCTGTTCAAACAGATCAGAAGGGAGATGCCCAGGTAGACTGCAGAGAGGGACAATCTTCAATTAAGATAATGGAAAAAGCTGAAAAACGTGTCAAGGGGGGAAGGGCTTTCATTGTTTTCATACAAAGAAAATTGTCCCCTTCTGTTATCTGTACTGTCATACAACCAGACTCACATCTGAGAAGAGATGGCTTACACTAGGTAAAAGGGGCGGGGAGGGGAACTTTGCTTGTGAATATCTCATAAACCATAAAGGTTTGAGAGATAAGACTTATATCGTTCTTCATGTTTTTTTAATGCCTACAAAATAAAATAAAGTTAAAACGAAGTGTTACTATCCCTTTAACTCTTTAAAAACAAAAAAAAACATTGCATAACCCTCTGGTCCATAAAGTCTTCACGGGAGAATTACACACTTGGAATAAGTAGCTCTTAATATATTTAACAAAAAACTTTATTATATTCAGGCAAATTCATATTGAATGTAAAAAAATAGCTTAATATACATGAATGCTGAATGAAGGACTCCTACCTAGATAAGTTCTTCTGCTTAACATATTAACCCCTTAATGACCCTTGACGGTCATAGTACATCATGGGTCGATCTGAGTTAATGACCCATGACATATTATGACCGTCACGGAATTCCGGGCTCCCCTGCGGCTGCACGCTGTTCAGGGAGTCCGGAAGTTGAAGAAAAAAAAAATGGTCCGTGGTCCTTAACGGACCGCGCCACGCTGATCGTCCAGTCGTTAAGCAGTTAAAGTCTCCCAGGAGTCTATCCCGCCAAAAATGCACTATAACTATATATTTCCTATTTGGCGTCTCAACACTCTTCCCACCTGTTAGATGGCAGTCAGACACCTCTGAGCTATCCAGTGAAGCCGTAGATGATATTCCCTGACCTCATATGCATACACATGTCAATTGTACAGGCAAACTCAGTCTCCCCTGGTTTTACTGCAGACTATGCTATACTCCCATTCATCTTCTGAATATGTATAGAACCTTTGATCTTTGCCACAAATATTGGACAGACCGGTAACTATTCTGCACACGTTTTCATCATGTCCTCTGATTTGTCTAGGATTATGAACGTATTGTTCCTAGACTCCCATAAGTGTTTCATAGCTGCACTTAAATTTTTTTTTCTATGCCAACATGGTGATAACTTTTAAATGGATCCAGCCATTTCCCCCTTCACTTAGTCTTAGAACAATAGAGCCCCTCCTTACTTGAAGTATCCCAGTTCTGCCCAGAAAATGTCAGTTCCATTTGGTTCATTTGGATTGATTGCCTTCAGACAATTGCTCCTCCTACTCTGTAATTCCAGTCTGTCTTCTTGAAGATTCTGATTAAGGGATGTTCTTCCAATTTCCGTTACTTAATGTTTGTGAGTCAGTACTGTAATATTTGTAAGCAAGACTATCTTGAAGACTGCTTGTGCTTAAGATATTTTATTTGTCAAGGGACTCCCATCAGTCCACCCTTATCTTTCTTTTTCTCTTCCTTCCTACATATTCCTGCAGTTTTGATTTTACTTTTTTGTTTAAAGGGATAGTAATACTTCATTTTAACTTTATTTTATTTTGTAGGCATTAAAAAAACATGAAGAATGATATAAGTCTTATCTCTGAAACCTTTATGGTTTAAGAGATATTCACAAACAAAGTATCCCCCCCCTCTTCAACCAGATCAGAAGGGAGATGCCCAGGTAGTCTACAGAGAGGGACAATCTTCAGTTAAGATAATGGAAAAAGCTGAAAAACTTGTCAAGGGGGGAAGGGCTTTCATTGTTTTCATACAAAGAAAATTGTCCCCTTCTGTTATCTGTACTGTCATACAACCAGACTCACATCTGAGAAGAGATTCCTTACACTAGGTAAAAGGGGCGGGGAGGGGAACTTTGCTTGTGAATATCTCATAAACCATAAAGGTTTGAGAGATAAGACTTATATCATTCTTCATGTTTTTTTAATGCCTACAAAATAAAATAAAGTTAAAACGAAGTGTTACTATCCCTTTAAAATGGAAACTTAATCCTAGGGAAAATGTCCTCTTAAAGAAATTTTGATATATTAATCACCTGATATAGTTGCATTCTATAATGAATGACTCATACCTAGAGGAATTGTTCAGTGCCCCAGTAGACCTTATCACTCCTTTTGGTTCACTGGCCTAAATTTTGATTTCTACAGGTCAAGGAAGCTAAAACTTAAACATAGTTCATGTAATTAATCAGCAGTACTATGTAATGGGGTTTTAGAAACAGAGACAAAAAACAAGGATGTGCTTTTAGTGCGCTATATCCAGTATATAGATCACCACACAATCACCATAGGATATTATTCCCCGGAGTATGTGCTGGAAAAACACGTATGTGTAGACCAGCGCAAGTACTGAGGGATTAAAACTGTTCCCCTGAACCATATCAATATAGTCTCACATCAATTGTAGTATTGCTATCAAGGGCTGCTCCTTCCCAAGCTCTCACAATGTAGAGCTCAGATATGAAGAGAGAAGGCACCCTCTCCTTTTTTTTTTTTTCCCGCATGTAATGGGTTTTCAAAATGGCATCAAGAAATATTAATTGAATTAAGCTTTGTTTTAAAATCTTACATTCCTCACCTATCCCCAGATTCTTCTACATAAGGAGTAGACAAAACTTCCATCATCCCAAAGCAGTCATTGGTTTTACATTGTAAACAAGAAGACAGCCCCTGTCCTAGACTATAAACAAGAAGACAAATTTAAAGAGACAGTAATGTCCCATAAAAAATGTTTCGGTTTTGTAGCTCCTGTAAAGATGACAGAAGCAGATATGAGGAGACTATTCAGCAGAGCTTCAATAGCACCGTTTAAAAATAATTACTTCTTTGGAACAGTCTAAAAAGTGTGCTTTCAAACCAGGCACGCTTTGTAAACCGTTCCAAAGAAGTATTTCTTTTAAAATTCCGCTGTTGAAGCTCTGCTGAAGAGCTGCTTGTTGGTCCCCGGACCAGGATCTCCTGCTGTCCGCTTAAAACTGACGTCAGGAGAAGAGGAGGGAGAGGGGAACTTTAACAGAGGATTTGTGGCATCTCTACAAAACTCTAAACCTTTTTTATGGGACATTACTGTCTCTTTAAGGAAAACTAATACCTAAAAAATGAAATTGGTTGATATTCCTGTAAACATCATAAATATCAAATACTTAACCCTTTGAGTGACAGATGTATTAGTAAAGCATTGTGAAGCAGTGCGTTGCACACCCCTCTAGCACTCAGTGTTAACTCAAGCATCTGTAAAAGAGGATTTTAGATTTACCTGTTAAATCCTTTCCTCTTAGTCCAGACAGGTTACTGGTAACTTTGAGTAGGCGATCTGCCCCTTTAACTAGGCAGGAACAATTCTAGAAGTGAATGCAGGGGGTGGAGCCTACCATCCCTCCTTGGCTGCAGCTAGCGAATCAGCTCCTGTAAGATTTCAGACATTCCGTAACACCCTGTGCAACATGGGAAGGGGAGGAAAGATGTAAGCCAGAGGAAATAACCAAGGAATGGACATGGCATCCACCGGTAGAGCTAGAGGATCCCTCCATAGAGAGCAGAACCTCAGAACCTTCCAGTTGTGTCTTGTCACCATCAGGTCGATGCAAAAAGACCCCACTTCTGAACAATGAAGGTGAACACCTCTGGGTGCAGTTCCCACTCTCTGCTGTCCACTGTGTGTCGACTGAGGAAGTCCGCCATGACGTTGTCTATGCCAGGAATGTGCACTGCGGATATGGCAGGAACATGTTCTTCTGCCCAGGACAAATTAGTCTTGACCTCTAACCAAGCTGCGCTAAAAATGCACTTATCTGGCAGGTGAAGCGTTAATCTGTATAGGAGAGAAGGAGAGTCCAAGCCCTGCATAGGATACTCATTTAGGAAAAGGCACAAAAGGGCTGTCGTGGTGAGAGCCAATCAGAAACGAGCGCGCGAAGCAAGCGCTCATGGGAAATGTAGTTTTCCAAGAAGAAGTACCCCAACAGTGCCCTAAGCTCCCTGAGCCCCCCAGCACACACAAAATGTTAACCGGATGTCAGAGCAAGTACAGACAATTAAAATGAGCCATATTTGAAGTCCCTACGTTGAGCTGTTACAGGGATATGTCCCAAACTGTACAGTCCCATAGAAGTGAATGAAGCAATGGCGTCTGTGCGGTAAAGCGCACAAACAAATTTTGCAAAGTTGAAACTGTGATTTAAAATTACATGAAACATCACTAGAACATGTTAGAAGACCCAAAAAAACACAGAACCCAGTAGGGAAATTGGCAATAAACTCCCAAAAGATGCAAAACCAGCAGCTAAAGGGTTAAGTTACCACAGAAACTTGCTCTATAAACACCCAACAGACATACAGATAGAACCAATGAGTGCAGGAGTATGCAATAAGAACTCCCAAGGGAAAAAAAACCCTGTGCAGAGGGGCACTGTGCGATATGTGGACCTGCAGCACTCAAAGGGTTGCTCACCTTTCCTGCAGATCTTCTGTCTTCAGACTACCATGTATTAAGAAGAAGCCCTGGTGGGCAACTCCTGAGGAAAGAACTTGTACCCAAGATTTTCCCCCTCAGGGCTTAAAGGGATAGTAATACTTCGTTTTAACTTTATTTTATTTTGTAGGCATTAAAAAAACATGAAGAATGATATAAGTCTTATCTCTCAAACCTTTATGGTTTATGAGATATTCACAAGCAAAGTTCCCCTCCCCGCCCCTTTTTCCTAGTGTAAGCCATCTCTTCTCAGATGTGAGTCTGGTTGTATGACAGGACAGATAACAGAAGGGGACAATTTTCTTTGTATGAAAACAATGAAAGCCCTTCCCCCCTTGACAAGTTTTTCAGCTTTTTCCATTATCTTAATTGAAGATTGTCCCTCTCTGCAGTCTACCTGGGCATCTCCCTTCTGATCTGGCTGAACAGGGGGGGGATACTTTGTTTGTGAATATCTCTTAAACCATAAAGGTTTCAGAGATAAGACTTATATCATTCTTCATGTTTTTTTAATGCCTACAAAATAAAATAAAGTTAAAATGAAGTATTACTATCCCTTTAAGTTCTACAAAAAGTACCTGGTAACTGAGCTAGCCACATCTAAGGGCATTGTCAGTTATGGTAATCCGCATAATGGTGGTATTCCATTTCTAACAGAAAAATAAAAAAGAATCTAAAACTATAACAGAACTGTTCTCTTGCCTGTGTCTTCACCAAGGAACAAATCTTAATGGGGCTGATTTGATAGCTGCAGCCAAGGAGGGAAGGTAGGCTCCACCCCATGCATTCACTTCTAGAATTGTTCCTGCCTAGTTAAAGGGGCGGATCACCTACCCAAAGTTACCAGTAACCTGTATTGGACGACAGAGAAAAATTATTAGTTTTATGCTAGATCCCTAAAGTATAATCTTAAACTTGTTTGTTGTAATGCATGTATAGACTGTCCTATTCAGATACTAGCTGTTTGTGCTGTTTACTGTTTTACATGTTGGTATTCCTTTAGTGCAGTGGTTCTCAATCTTTTTTGTTCTAGGCACCCCTAACACGTAATCTTGAACATTCGGGGCACCCCTAACATATTTAATGTACTTTATCAAGGGCATAATGAAGGGTACAATGCAAAAATATACAGTTATTATTAGGTATTATAATCATAATACCATAACTAAATATATTGTGTATAACAATTTCTATAAATCTTTATTTAAATATCCATTTTTGTTAGTCTTTATAGAAAACACAGGGCACCCTAAGATGATGTCTGTGGCACACCAAAGTGCCACGGCACCCTGGTTGAGAATCACTGCTTTAGTGAGTCTACTCCCAGTGTAGAACCTTTGGCTCTCTCTCTGTTGGAGTCTATAGCTCCCATAACCCCTAGTCTCCAATGGCTGGAGAGTCACAGATTGCTACCCTGATTTCATCCAACCACAGCTGAAAGTGTATGAGCCACACTGTTGTAGGACTAGGTTTCGGTGAACATTTAAATCTCTCAAAGCTGTAACTGAGAGTGACATCTGACAAAACATTTCACACCTTGTTTGCATTTGATATAAAGGTCTGGTTTTCCTGGAGCATCGTACAGATCTGGAGAATGTCTATAAAGAGTATTGCCAGAACCACGAGGAAACCATTGCACTGTTGGAAGCTTATGAGAAAGACGAGAAATTCCAGAAGCACTTGTTGGACTGCATGGAAATCATAAAGTACGGTCAGAACACAGTACTGGTCTAACCCCTGATAGATGGGTCAACAGTCCTCTTCACAAAGCCTGGCTGACCTTTCTAACAGGGACGCTTTGTTCCTCATATACAGAAAACAAAAGATGAGCTATTCTGGGGCAAACCTACTAGAGTAACATGCTTTCTGCATAAGGCCTATGAACCCTATGTTGAAATGGGGGGGGGAGAAAATTGGCATTTAATCATCATAATAGTTTACCTTTGTTAACCCCTTGGATGCTAAAGTCCTCTTCACTGCCTTGTGAATCAATGTGTTTGAGTTGTCCCTAGCATCACACTGAATTTCATGTATTTTTAATGTCTGTTTTTTTTAAAGTTTTGGGGTACCAAGTCATGGTGGGAACAAACATAAATTAATTGATTCCTGAGCATGATAACCCCCTCAGGTGGTGATAAATCATGTGGTGTTTTTTCCATCTCATTTGCAGTTACAAAGGAGATCTTTCCATATTCATACAAATGTAACCCCATCCACACAGCCAGTCAGCCTTAAAGGGATAGTAATACTTCGTTTTAACTTTATTTTATTTTGTAGGCATTAAAAAAACATGAAGAATGATATAAGTCTTATCTCTCAAACCTTTATGGTTTATGAGATATTCACAAGCAAAGTTTCCCCTCCCCGCCCCTTTTACCTAGTGTAAGCCATCTCTTCTCAAATGTGAGTCTGGTTGTATGACAGGACAGATAACAGAAGGGGACAATTTTCTTTGTATGAAAACAATGAAAGCCCTTCCCCCCTTGACAAGTTTTTCAGCTTTTTCCATTATCTTAATTGAAGATTGTCCCTCTCTGCAGTCTACCTGGGCATCTCCCTTCTGATCTGGTTGAACAGGGAAGGGATACTTTGTTTGTGAATATCTCTTAAACCATAAAGGTTTCAGAGATAAGACTTATATCGTTCTTCATGTTTTTTTAATGCCTACAAAATAAAATAAAGTTAAAACGAAGTATTACTATCCCTTTAAAGTGCCAGGCAAGGCTCTTCTGCATGAGAAAACAACAGACACCAGATCTTCATTTTGGTCTTTAGTAGCCTTTATTGAGCCAGTCAGCGGAATCTCCCAAAAACTATAAAGTTATGTTTGCCCTTGGTATTAGCTAGTTTAGAAAGGGATAGTAATGTTTCAAAATAAAGCAGCTCCAATTAATCTCCATAGTATTTTGTCCATGGACACTGTTATTTCAATACTGTCAAAAGTTGTAGTTCAAGAGTAATTGAATGATAACGTTTTCCCATCCTGCCCCCTTTACCTAGTGTAGCACTACACCCCTCAGATGTGGAATCTGGCCTTGAGACCAGAGAGCTCACAGCAAGGGACAATCTTCTTACTGTGAGTATAAGGAAAACCCTGCCCCCCTTGAGAGGTTTTTCAGGTTTTCCCTTATGCTCACTGAAGATTGTCCCTATCTTCGATCCATCCAGACAGTCTTGCTGCTCTGGGCTGAGCAGTGTTATATCAGTAAAAGGGGCGGGAGGAGGAATACTTTATCATTCAATTACTCTTGAACTACAATGCTCACAGTACTGAAATAACACTCTCCATGGCCCAAATACTATGGAGATTAATTGGAGCTGCTTTTATTGTGAAACATTACTATCCCTTTAATAGTATGACACAACTGGAATTTATTCTGATCTTGAAAGTGAGTGTTTCCTATAAAAAAAAAAAAAAAGTAAACCTCCGTTTTATTGTAAAGAATTAACAAAAATATTTGATATTTCATACAAAAGTGCTAGTTACAAAGTTATATCTTCCATATATTAACCCTCTGAGTGCCAGATGGGTACGCAATGCGTTGCATACCCCTCTGGCACTCAAAGGGTTAGAAAAAAAAAGCCTATGATTTTGTGAAAAAAAAATACAAATTGCGGCAGTTTGCAAGTTACTTTTTTATTTAAAGCGGAACTACCACCCTTAAAATATGTTACATCAAATAATCCCCCATCTGGTGACTTGCTGCTCGGTAGCGCTAGTCACCAGAATTCTTACCCAGTCATGAGAATGAGCCTCTACTCCGGGACTGACAGATAGGATGGAGCACAGACATCTTTCCATAGCGACATCTGCGCTGTCAGTCCCAGCCTGCTCTAGGAGGCGTTGCTAGGAGCCGTTCGGCTCCAAAAGGGACGAACAGCGCAGGCACGCAGATGTCACTATGGAAGGATGTCTGTGCGCCGTCCTATCTGTCAGTCCCAGAGTAGAGGCTCATTCTCATGAACGGGTAAGAATTCTGGTGACTAGCGCTACTGAGCAGCTAGTCTCCAGATGGGGAATTATTTGATACATTTTTTAACCCCTTAAGGACTGGCCATGCACACACACATCGGTCACTTAAGGACCACGGAGCGTTTGTTTTGTTGTTTTTTTTTTTTAAACCCGTCGGATTCCGGACTCCCCGAAAGGCGTGCAGCCATGTGGGGAGCCTGGAATTCCATGACATACATGTACGTCATGGGTCGTTAAGGGTGGTAGTTCCACTTAAAAAAAAAATTACAATAGATGTTTTTTAGATCATGGTTTTCAAATAAAAATATTATGATTACAGAAATCTGGATTCTTCTCCTTAGTCCCTTATATACTGTAGTCATCTCCAGTTCATAGCATAGTAATGAATTGGAGACCTCCCCATTAGCTGAGGTTTTAACCCTTTGAGTGCCAGACAGGTATGCATGCATTGCAAAGCAATGCATTGCATTCCCCTCTGGCACTCAAAGGCTAAAATATCTGTTATGTTGTGCCTTTACAAATTTTCTTAGGTATTTTTCACAGAATAAATTAGTACATTTTCATAGGAAAATAATTATATTTTAGTTCTAAATATACAATTTAATCTTCTTGGATAATCTTTTTTGAACATGTTTCAGCTTGTTCTGTTGTCATTGTTGTATAATGTTTCTCAATTGTTACAATTTTTTTCTCTTTCTTTTTTTTTTTGTCTGCTCTATTGGACGTCTCAGGAGCCTCTACCGAGAATGGTTAGTATTTACCTCCCGTATTGGGGATTTATTGTGTTTTTATTTTCAACGCTATAAAAATGTGGGAATTAAATGGTGCTGTCTGTATTACAAATTCTAGAATATCACTTGTATTTATCAGAAGATCATGTTAATCATCTTGAGAAATGATTTAATCATTTGAGTGCCAGAGGGGTATCCATGCATTGAATACCTCTGACCATCAAGGTCAGCATTACCCCCTTATTTTTATGTGTAGTTCATTCATTTCAAAGGAGCAATATAATAATACATTCATAATAATAATAATAATAAATTAAGCCTTATTTGTAACTATAATTTCTCTCTTTAGTGGACTGTCAACTATCCAGGTTTCATATGGCAACTAGTACTTTGAGCTTCTAATTTATGTTATGTATGTAGGTAATTTAACCTACAGAGGCAAATGCAACACTTTGCAAAGCAATATATTGCACACATCTCTGGTCATTTAAAGGTTTAATTATCTTGATTACATGGTTTCGAAAAATTATTCTTAGGAAAGATTTATAGCCACAGGGAATTCTATATTTAAAGGATCCCAAATACAAAAACACAAATCTAGATGAAAATATCTTCATACCTTGATGGACTTTAAGTTGGATGAAACTGCATGTTCTGTTTTTCGGAAGGGATAGAGGAAGCACTTGTCCCTTATATTTGGTATTTCCCAGACAAGAGGCTATACTCTGCCCTACAAGGGCCATTTCTCTGTCGTCCAATACAGGTTACTGGTAACTCTGGGTAGGCGATTAGTCCCTTTAATAGGCAGGAACAATTCTGAGAAGTCACTGCTGGGTGGAGCCTACCTGCTCTCCTTAGCTTGCAGCTAGCCTATCCCCAACCAGTAAGATTTGTTCCTTGGTCAAGACGCAAGCAAGAGAACAGTTCTGCTATAGTTTTTAGCTTTTTTATTATTTTTCTGTTAGATATGGAATACCACCATTAGGCAGATTACCATCACTGACGTGATGGCCGTGCACTACAGCCAATATGGATGCAAGAGTTTAAGGCTACTACCAGGGACCTCAGGTCCAACCTACAACTCCTTCCATCCACTTTGCAGGGGGTCTTCCACTCATTTCAAACCCCCGCCCCTATCAGATCTTCCCTACCTAAACTGCCGGGTGTGATGTGTCTGATTCCTCTGAGGAGGAATTGTTGGTGGACTCTGAGGACGATGACTGTTCATCTGTTTCTTCATCTCAGTTTTTTGGGGACCCCTTCAAGGTGGATCCCATTCCCACAGCTGAGGGCCTGATCAGGGCTGTGTTGTCCACCCTGAACATTCCCTTGATGCAGGAGGTGTCTTCTGACCCCTCTCATGTTTTCCAGGAGCCTGTTAGGCCCTATGCCTGCTCTCCACCTATTCCCACCCTTGACCGCTTGGTGTCAGAAGAGTGGAAATTTCCAGACAAGAAACAATCTGTGTCTAAAAAGTTTGCTTTTTTTTATCTGTTTTCTGAAATGGCCCTTACTCAGTGGGTTCATCCCATCAAGGTGGATGCCTCAGTTTCCAGGCTTTCTAAGTCAACTGCCTTGCCAGTGGCTGACGCCTCTGCTCTTAAAGACTGGACTGACAAGAAGCTTGAGACTTCTCCCAAGGCTATTTTTGCGACAGCGGGTTCTGCCATTTGCCCTGTCTTTGCTGCTGCATGGGTAAATTGGGCTGTGGCTGTTTGGACTGAACAGCTCAATTCTGCTGTTCGTTATGGAGCCCCTTCTTCTGACATGTTCCGTCTTCTCGATAGCATTGCTGAGGCTCAGCATTATGTCTCTGCCCTGTTTGATGAGCCAGGGCATCTACCATGTCTGTGGTAGCCAGAAGGGCTCTTTGTCTTAAGATCTGGTTGGCTGACATGGCCTCCAAGAAGGCTCTGCTGTCTTTGCCTTTTCAGGGTTCTTCCCTGTTCGGGCCTGAGCTCAAGGACCTCATCAACAAGGCCACTGGAGGGAAAAGCTTTCACCTGCCAGTGGTCCTGAGAAAGAAGGCACCTGTTAAAAGGAATCTGATTTTTTGTTCCTTTAAGGCAGACTCGCGACAAGCGACCCAGATGGTCCCTCAGGCTCCGCGCTCCTTATCCAAGCCTAAGCAGCAATGGAGATCCAAGGCTTCCAAACCTTCTTCTACATGACTCACCAAACCCAGGTCCCCACCCGCAGGTAGGTCGCCGCCTACACCACTACCTTTCAGCTTGGCAGGCCTCTGTGGCGGACCCATGGGTTTTACAAGTGGTGGCCTCAGGAGACTGGATTCCCTTCACCTCTCTTCCACCTCCAAGGATCTTTGTTTCTCGTTCTCCCATGGGAGCAGAAAAGAGACGCCTTTTCAAGGACGCTATACAGGCCCTTCTGGACAAGGCGGTCCTGGAGCCAGTTCACCCTCAGGAGAGGAGCTTGGGTTTCTACTCCAACCTGTTTGTGGTTTCCAAGAAGGATGGAGGGCTGTCGTCCCATTTTGGATCTGAAGGATCTCAACTCCTTTGTGGTCAGGTCCCAGTACCGCCAGGAGTCTCTGCACACAGTGATAGCAGCCATGTCTCCTGGGGAATTTCTGGCCTCTCTGGATCTTCAAGATGCCTATCTGCACATCAGCATTCATCCAGAGAGTCGGCAGTATCTCCGCTTTGCCTGCTGTGTCACCTAGTCTGTTCACATCTAGGAATAAAAAACCCAGTTGGATGGAAGTTATTTGTACTTATAGATAGATGTGGCAGTTCTAGGTGTGGATATTGTAGATTAATTAATGTAACCAAAACTTTTAGCTCTACTGTAACTGGTAAAGTTTATGAAATGAGAGGATATACCAACTATATCGCTAGAGGAGTTGCTTACCTTATGACCTGTTCTACATGTAATATAGTAGAGAACTATTAGGGAAAGGATGAATGAACACCTGAGTGATATAATAAGTCCAGAATTTCGTTCTGGAGTTTCCTCTCATTTTCAAAAGTGGTAGATGTAGTAAATCTACCTTTATTGTGCAGGGCATAGAACGAGTCACTTTAGGACCACGTAAGGGTTGTCTGGATGACAAGTTATCCAGAAGAGAAGTCTTTTGGATATTTGAATTGGGGACGAGACACCCAGGTGGTCTCAATAGGGAATATGATGTGAGTTGTTACATTTGATGTGGCCAAGTACTTTGTGAGTGCATGATGGATTGAGGCATATTTGCTTTTAAGCTTTATATTTGCTTTTAAGTTTTATGTGATTTCTGTATGCATGGAGGTCTTAATGGCGTGATAATGATTGATACAGGTTTGTTTTATTGTTTTGATACGTATATTTATATACATAATTTTGATTAATGAATTAATATCTATTTTTAATCAGTCATTGTCGTTACACATATTTATATATAGACATACTATTTCAGAATACACACTTTGTTGCCATAAATACATATGTATGGTAATAGATGGTTCAGTGGGTGGCGGAGTGTTTACCCTGCAATGAGGATCTAGAACATGGTCATATATGCCTTATGCAGTATATGTGCATATGTTCTGTCATGACAAAAAATATATTGTTCATAGCTGTGATATGTATATCTTGATTAAATACTAAATATTCTGTATTGATTCCTTCTTCTTGATAGCAGCTTTGGGGTGAGTCTGTTTTGGGGTTATCCATATCTTGTAGAGTTGAGAACTTCTTCGGTCTTGTATTTAGATTTTGATTTTAATATTGACATGAGATTATTTAATTGACTGTATAATATCAAATGACCATGTTCGCATTGAATTTCAGGTAGAGTCTAGTAAATATATTGATAAACTTAATTTTCCAAATTAATCCATTTCTGTCCTGCACCTTAGAAATTCTTTGGTGTGGTTTGCTCTCCCGGGGATTTTTAACATGTGATATATACATATTTTCACACTTTTGTGAGATATGTTGAGAAGTATTTTTTAAGAAAATTTTTTATATATCCCCTGTCGCTACATTAAAGAATAGGATTTGTTTGACGGCATTGAAGGGGTTAAAATTCAGATTTGAGATTTACCCTCGGGGCGTGAACTGCATGGAGCAGTGTTACAGCGGGTTTGGTTATTGGATTATATTTTATGAGATCTGATAGGCCGTTATCTGTTTAAAAGTCTTTGGGAACATGTCATGAGTAAGTGCATATTGCGTGAAACGCGTTGATCAGTAAGAGGCAGAGGTTTACACACCTAGCTGGTATGTTGTGGTTGTCTCTTTAAAGTCTCTCTTCCATTGTTCCATAATGCCAGGATGTTGTCAAGGTATCTATATATTTTTACGTGTTTCTACAATAAAGGATACATGGTTTTTAACTGATGTACGGATCATCTGTGTTAGCGATTCATCTCATCTATTTGCATTGTTGGACTGGGGAATTGCAGAAGAAGTTCCCATATCGCTCGGAGAAAACCGTACTCATTACCGGTCCAGCTGATTGTATACTGATACACTGATATATACATTTTATCTCCCACGTTAAGAGGATCTGCTCTTCACAGAGGTAAGAGCTGTTGTATCATATTGTGTAGTGCCTTAAACTCAATGGTTGGACATCCCAAAGTTACCAGTAACTTATACGGGACGACAGAGAAAAGAGGATTTTAGTCTTACCTGTTAAATCCTTTTCTCTTAGTCCATATACGTTACTGGTCTCCCACCCTGTCAAGGGACCATGCTTGGCTCTCCTGTGGCAGACCGTGGGGGTCCTTCGGATTCATGCTCACAGGAGTCTTCTTTCCGTTCTTACTATCTAGTCAATAGTTAGTGTCTCAAATCTTACTGGAGCTGATTGGCTAGCTGCAGCCAAGGAGGGAAGGTAGGCTCCACCCCTGCATTCACTTCTAGAATTGTTCCTGTCTGCTTAAAGGGGCAGATCGTCTACCCAAAGTTACCAGTAATCTATACGGACTAAGAGATAAGGATTCTAAAATCCTCTCTTATGAGGGGATAGATACTTTTCCAGTAGGTTACATAAATGGTTATACTTGTGTTGATTAAAGTTCAGGTTGTTCTGGTAAATAGACAAACTCCTCTTAGAGACGGGAATGATTATATAGTTCTCATTTTATGGGATGTACTGTGACAAAGGTTGAAGTTGATGGAGTTGTGTCTTTTTCAGTCTGATTTACTATGTATAATTCTGTTACTCACAAAAGTGGGAGCAGTAGAAGACTGTGTGTGTGCGTTAATTAATCTGTATGTAAATTTGCCTGTTTTTTATTTTTAAAATGTTACAATTTAATGTTGAGTGAAAGAATATGTATTTTTATCATTTGTGCTCCTGCTCATAATGCATGTTAGAAATGATACAGACACCCCCAGTAATGTCTTCTCATTTTATATTACACAGGGGCTGCACAAACTACATTAACCTGGGATCCTTCCTCATCAAGCCAGTGCAGCGGGTTATGCGTTACCCTCTCCTTCTAATGGAGCTTCTTGGGGCAACCCCTGATTCTCACCCAGACAAAACCCCTTTGAAAGAAGCAGTGCGATCAGTGAAAGACATTAATGTCAACATCAATGAGTACAAACGCAGGAAAGACCTGGGTGAGATTTGAGAAACTATAATAAGCAACATTTTAACCCCTTAGGGATTGTGGGTGGGCAATGCATTGCAAAGAAATGTTGCACAAACACCCTCTGATCATGAAGGGGTTAAAAAAGTACCATTTTTGAGACCATGATCTGCAGATTGAAAGACAATTGCAGTAAGATTATCAAATCACAAACTGTGAAGCATAGCTCTGGTGTCAATCTTCTAGGTCGGTTTTGGTTTAAGTGTATAAAGGGACTGATATTCTGAAATCAAGATTATTTTTTAATCTGCATTTATGCATATACTTCTAAGGAGCAGTAAACTACTGTTATGAAAAATATGTTACATGGATTTTCTGCTGAGTAAAAACTAAGGCTACATCCACTGCTTGGAGATTTCACATTCAAACGTTACTACAGGTCAAGTACTTATTTTCATTTAAAGGGATAGTAATACTTCGTTTTAACTTTATTTTATTTTGTAGGCATTAAAAAAACATGAAGAATGATATAAGTCTTATTTCTCAAACCTTTATGGTTTAAGAGATATTCACAAGCAAAGTGTCCTCCTCCAGCCCTTTTTACTGATGTAACAGTTCTCATCCAGGGCAGAAGGGAGCTGCCCAGGTAGACTGCAGAGAGGGACAATCTTCAATTAAGATAATGGAAAAACCTGAAAAGCTTGTCAAGGGGGGAAGGGCTTTCATTGTTTTCATAGGAAGAAGAGTGTCCCCTTCTGTTATCTGTCCAGTCTATGGACTGCATTTCACATCTGAGAAGAGATTGTTTACAGTAGGTAAAAGGGGCGGGAGGGGGAAACTTTGCTTGTGAATATCTCATAAACCATAAGCATACCTGGGAACTCTCCGGATTTGCCCCGGAGACTCCGGTTCTGACAGAGCTTTACCGGGTCTCCGGGGCAGAGGCTGATTCCTCCGGATGTGGGGAGTTTCTATTGAAACTCTACCCACTTACACTCTTTCGCCCGCTGTTCCTCCGTCCCCAGCCTTCTGTGTGACATTTTTAACCCTTTGAGTGCCAGAGTGGTACGGAATGCATTGGTTTGCAATGCATTCCGTACCACTCTGAAACTCAAGGGGTTAAGCACCCCCCCCCCCGCTCGCGTGAAGCCCCACCCCTTTTTGACACGATTAGCGTCATTTTTGACACCCCCTGCTGAGCAGAGGACTCCCCTCCGGGTAGCCCTCAACTGGAAGTTCCCAGGTATGACCATAAAGGTTTGAGAGATAAGACTTATATCATTCTTCATGTTTTTTTAATGCCTACAAAATAAAATAAAGTTAAAACGAAGTATTACTATCCCTTTAAGCAACAGGACCATTAGTTTGTAAAAGGTAAAACTTCTATTGATTTGATTTATATGATAATTATATGAGAGAGCTTTAGTCAATGACTACAACTTTCCACAGTAAGTGATAGAACAGCACCCCCTGCTGGTTGTTAAAGAAAATTGCACTTTACAAAAAAAAATCAGTGTGGTGTTATGATCAGCAAGAAAATAATTCAAATTAGTCTGTGCCCACGTATATATACCCTATTTGCTCAAATATAAGGCGACACCCCCCCCAACTTTTTCTGTTAGGTTCTTAGAAAAAAAGAAAAATGCTGAATATAAGACAACCCTATGTGTCTGTCCCACACTTGATATATCTCCCTCCCTTCATGTCATGTCATGTCATATTCTCAAATTTCATGCCACCTGTTTCCTTCCCTCTACCTTATCATATATGGTTCCAAGTGGCAGCCTTGCAGAAGTGAGGAGTGCCGGGCATCACATTTAAATTTACAGCCGCCTCCATGCCAAATAACATTTAATTGCACAGGCTCAAATACGACATTATTTGTCCCTTTCTCACCATGTCCAGTTTGAGTCTGCGCATTCTTAGAAGGTCCTGAAAGGACTTAAAAATGAAGTGGGATATGGGCATGTATGCGGACGGCAAATTTAAACCTGTCTCTTGACGTTACACACTTCCGCAAGGCTGCCACTTAGAACCATATATCAAAATGTAGAGGGAGGTATATGCATGCACTGGGCTGCCTGCTGGATTGGATCTTCCACCAATGCAACGGGCATACCGAATATAAGGCAAGCTCAAATATAAGGCAAGGTAATTTTTTCATGTTAAATTGCATGAAAAAATCTTGCCATGTGTATAGAATAGAATAGTTTAAAGAACACAAACTCAGAATATGAATGTTACCTCCTTTGGCCATGCTTTGACCACTGGTGCCTGTTACAGTGCTCTGGGGAGCTCCATTGGTATGAGTGAGCTTCCCTCTAAAATCCGCCAGCTTGACAGTATTGTTGAGGAGCCGTTCTGAGTTCCAGCTGAGGGGGCTAGTTAAGTTTCCTGCCCCGCCAGCCAAGCGGCTGATAGGAGTCCCGCAAACCTCTAGCTTTTTAGTGATCTGATCACATAGTAGGAGACTTGGTAAAATGTAATACTCACCCTTTAATTGAAATGTATTTGTCTCCTATGATAAATGTGGTTTGCCCCCAGATTAATCTACTTTTTTATTTGTACATGTGCCCAAGAAGAAATGTTAACTTGCTGGCAGGTATTACAAAGATAGGCATATAAATACGTGTTCTGCTTATATTATTTATCCATTTCTGCATGATCACTTCTTTGTGCTTTAATTATAATAATTTGAATTTTTGTTTTTTTCTGGCAGTTCTAAAATACCGTAAAGGTGATGAAAATAGCTTGATAGACAAAATTTCCAAGATCAATATTCACTCAATCATCAAGAAATCCAACCGTGTCAGCAGCCACCTGAAACATCTCACAGGATTTGCCCCCCAGGTAATGACAAGTGCAGGCTTGTTATAAGTCAGATAACTAAGCTTTTATCCCTTTGAAAGGCAGAGGGTTGTCCAGTATATTGTTTCACAATGTACTGGGCACTCCTCTGGTACCTAGTGGGTTAACTAATAAATCCATCTTTTAAAAAAAAAAATTAAGAACCGCTTTTTCCCTGTATGTTTTTGTCCTTTAACCTCTTAAGAACTAGAGGGGTTAGCAATGCATTTCAAAGCAATATTTCTCCTTTAGGGGTTAAATGTGAAATATTCCATTGGAATAAGTGGCTTCTAATTTGTTAACCAGAATGATTTTCCTAAGTGGGTGCCCTTCATACAGCAGTCTGGTATATTAATATATTGTATGCATCGTATCTGTACTTGCTAGAATATAGTGATCTCTATTGACGTCTGCCTCTAGCTCACACCTCCTCACAGGAAAAAAGCTTCAACAGACAAGCTTGGATTTTAAGGGTTTGTGAGATTGTGAGGAGTATATAAGTGTGTTTATATTGCTCCACAACACTAAAACTGACATTAACGTTTGTTTAGATTTCAGTAGATTTGTTTAGAAATGAATATGTATAAATAAAATACTTTAGTTTTGTTCAGATTTATTAAGAAAAAAAACATTTTGGTGTTAGCAGATCATAAATGGACCTGCATTCATCCTGACCCCAGCACTGAAGGGGTTAATACCCCCAACTTTGGCCTGGATTTACATTTTGTCTGTTCTCTGCTTCTCTCTTCCTTACTCACATAGTAAGGAAGAGAGAGGCAGAGAACAGTCACAGAGGTAATGTGTAACATTGCCTTTGTGAATGAAAAAGCCAGTACACGTTACCGCTGTACTAGCGATCACATGTACCGACAGAACTGAGGACGACTGAAACTGAGCGCTCCGGTCCTGCAGCATGATTGCATCGCACACTAAGGAGCGCTGCTATCTTTTAACCTTTGACGTGCCAGGACCATCATGGGTTCTTGTGAGATGTTTACCCATTATGGTCCTGGCACATCATGGGTCCTTAAGGGATTAAATGGTTAATGATTACCACATAAGTAAATAAATAGCTTGTTTGAAAACCAATCTTTGTTTTTTCCTTTTGGGATAATTGTAATATTTGTAAGTGCACGGTTTAAGATGTCTAACAAAAGCTTTACTCTTTTTTTTGGGGGGTGGTATGATCTTAAATAGATTAAGGATGAAGTATTTGAGGAAACGGAGAAGAACTTCAGGATGCAGGAAAGGCTGATCAAATCCTTCATACGAGACTTGTCTGTCTATCTCCAGCATATCAGGGTAAGGCATTATATGTATGTTTATGGTTGTCCCCAGTCTGTCACCATGCTGTCACCAGTGCCTCTTCACTCATCTCTTGTATTCCACACTGATTCATACAGGAGCAGTGTTTCTGATGGGCAGCCCACATGAGTAGCAGCGAATATTGCTGGCTGGAGCCCACTTGGGTCATCCATTAATTGAACGTCTCAAAGGGCATCACCACCTTGACCTCAGCTCACGTGTAAGAACTGATGGTGCTAACTGTCCTACGGTTAGCTGGTGGCCCTATAGTTGGTCGGGCAGGTCATCCCCATAGTCTGTCATTGGATAACTGTATGGCACTTGAAGGGTAGTTATGCTATTTAAAGCTATAAGGCAAAAATAAGCTTTTTCATATAAATTTTTTCCTTAGCGACAGTACATTGCACCCCCCCCCAGTTCTTTAACCTTTTGAGTGCCAGAGAGGTATCCAACGCATTGCAATGTGTTGGATACCACTCTGGATCTCAGCGGGTTAAAGCATTCATTTCCAGTTTTTCCGGTTTCTTAAGGGTCTTTATTATTTTATTGTTCTGAATTAAATAAAATCTGAGTTTAAACCTACATTGGTAACAGTTGTTGCCTTTCTGTTGATTTTTCTGTCTGTGCCTCCAATTTCTTTGCATAAAACTTTTATGGATGGAATGCAGCATTCTGATCTTGTTTTCTTGGTAATGATTCAATGTGTATCAAAGGATAATGTGTCTGTGCAGTAAATGTGGTGATTGAGCTCTATAGTATAAAGTAACCATTCTGTGTCTGACCGGGCTTTGGTCTGTGACGTTCCCATTCACTCTTTATCCTTGTGTGTTCTAGGAATCTGCCTGTGTGAAAGTGCTGGCAGCTATGAGCATGTGGGATTTGTATGTAGACAAAGGAACCAGTGACCTGGAGAAGTTCCAGAAAGCCCATCGTCACATCAGCGAGAAGCTGTTCTCTGACTTTGTGAGTGTTCTGCCATTCCTGTGTTTGCACCACCTGATTACTGATGCCCTTGTGGTGTGATGTAGATTGGTGGGCAGTATGAGGCCTAAGAGCAGTATGTGGTCCCTGAACTGATGTATTGGAAACAGCTGAGAATCTCCTCTAAATCATTGAGGCTGATGTACTAAGAAGAACAGGAGTAATTCTGGGGCAAACCATCTGAACCGCAGGGGACAAAAACAAATTCCCATTGATTGTACATGGTGTTTTAACCCCCTCGAATATTTGAGTTTTCCAATACCATGTAAGTCAATGGGTAGGAGACGTCTCGGGCAGTCAAGGGGCTGAAAGTCCTGTTTGAATCATTGGAGATTTGTAGCGTTTCTGTGTCCCCTTTACTCCGGTTCTACTTTGTGTACCAGCCTCAGGTGTTCTCTGACCCTATCAATCCCTGTGAGGGCCGGAAAAGCATCCTGTGCATTGCATTGTAATGCACTACTTAACTCTCTGACACTCAAATGGTTAACTTAGTGGTTCCCAAACTCTTAACCCTTCCAGTGCCAGAGTGGTATCTGGATACCTCTCTGGCACTAAAAGGGTTAAGTTATAACACATCGTTTTCTAAGTTGTGACACATGTAGAGGAAAATTCCAAATTTCTGTGTGTGTCAAAATCAATATTGCAATGTATTGGGAATGGTGTGACACATTAACCCCTTAAAGACCAGAGGGGAGTGCAACGCATTGAGAAGCAGTACTTTGCACTCTCCTCTAGTCCTTAAGGAGTTACATTTGGAATGTGACCTGCCTGCTGGGAACCACTGCTGTAACCCTTCAGATGCAAGGGAAGCCTTCATTGTGTTGCTTCCCAATGTGTTGGAGACCTGCCTAGCATCCAAGGGGTTAACATAGTATTGATATGAAATTTAATTTGAATGTTTCTTGATCACAGTAATTTAATTAGCTATATTCACATTTTATTGCATCTGCTCTAATGGGAGCAGAATAAGTAAAAAAAAAAAAAAAAAAAAAAAAAAAAATCCCGGGTTTCTCTGTGCATCGCCAAAATGGATCCCATCACCCTGGCTTCCTTGGCTTGGAATGCACATCAGTATGTGTGGCTCTCGGAAACAAACTCCAGGTTTGCACACACATTCCCCATAGACACACTATGTACAGCAGGTCTATGGAGATCTGTATCACTCAGACCAGGAAACTGTCCTACCCACTGCAGTGCCTCTTATTTCGGCACCCAATTTGTTCTCCTGTTCCTGTGCTGAGGCTAACAGTTCAGGCCCAACTTAATCAGCACCTTCCAGGGGAACATATCTAACTAGTGCCTTTGCACTGGAGACCTCTCCAATATTCACGGTGTTGAAATTAACATTTAATTAAATAGGAATTTTTATTTCACACCTACGGTGCAGTTCCCCCATAATTGCTCCTTTTTTTCTTTTGTGTCTAAGGCCTATTATGCAGTTGATTTGCTCCAGAATTGCATTAAAGTGGCCCAGGTGTAGCACATTGGATGACACGATAACGGTTATGCTGACCTTGAAGCGTGACTGGTTACCTATCCCTGTTCTAAACACTGACCTTTAAACGTGTTTTATTATGGATCATCCTAGATATTTACCTTCTCTGTTTAACACACAGTAATTATGCCTACCAGGGTGTGCCCTGTACCAGTCTATCTGATAAAATGGTACAGGGACCATAAAATGTACTGATAAGGAGGGAGCTTATACAGTCATCCTACTGTAATATGTCACTTGAAGGAACACAAACAACTAAAAGTTAAATTGGGCTGTATCATCTTAAAGAAGAACTAACCCCGTCTAATAAGAACCAACCAATTACCTTACTATGACCAGAAAATCCTAATGGCCCACTGAGTTTTTCCCATGCTTCTTGGTTCAAGACCTTCAGTCAGTCCTGGATGTAATGTCCATGGAGTCAGACCTCAGGACCTCAGTCAGCGCACTGCACATGGTAATATTAACCCTTCAAGGGCCAGGAGATGTGCAATACATTTCTTTGCAATGCTTTTCTCACCCCTCTGGCCTTAAAAGCAGAGCCGGATCACAGGCAAGGCATCCATAACGCTTGCCTAGGGCCCGGTCAAATGAAGGGGCCTGGCGGAAATATCATCCCTGCTCCCCCTAACTCTACTCAGACCGCTGTCTTGACTCTCCTAGAATTATGCTACTCAGAACACTGGCACTGGAAGTGCATCTGTGTCAGGACTTCCTGTTCTTCTGGCACATGCGCATATAGGGAGGGATATACAACACATTGGTCACGCGGTGGCGGAGCTATAAAATAGAAGAACTCTCGTCTGCTTGCTCTTTTTGGAGGTGACTTCTGGGTAGCAGGTACATTGGCATCAGGGACCGGGGGCAACCGGCTTCACATGGTAAGGGCCAGGCCTACTGGCCCGTAACGAATACAGATGCTACCACATATATAAAGGTGAGGGTACATGGTTTAGTGCAAGCCTACTAAAACAAAGTAAAGTAAACCAACAATTAAGAGATCTAGTGATTACAATGCTAGCCTTATTAGTAAATATTACAATCTCTTATCTGTCAAATGGACAGTCAGTCTAATACTTAACCTTTGTATTAAACTAGAATAAAACCAAAATCACTTTGTAATCTCATATGAATATCTGAGTGTCTATGAAAACAAATACTTAACCTTTATTAAACTAGAATAAAACCCAAATCACTTTATCTCTGTCTCATATACGAATATCTGGGTTTCTATAAAAACAAATACGTTGTTTTTATAGACATTCAGATATTCATATATGAGATTACAAAGTGATTTGGGTTTATAATTTATTGTAGTTATGGTTAATGAATTAAATCAATAGCCCCTAGAACGAAAATGAAAAATCCCGCTGATTGTAATAGGACTTTTTACCCTTTGAAAGAGGACTCAACTCATTGCTTTGCAGTTAGAGTACTCTCAAGCATTTAAGGGGTTACGAGCCCCATTGACGTCAATTGCAGTATTTACTTCTCAGGCCTATGGTACAGCTGATTTGCCCTGAAATTGCAGTTCTTAATGAATAAGGCCACCAGCTAGTATATGTACAATTTTTCTATGCTAGATCCCTAAAATGTAATCCTAAATTTATATTTGCAATGTATGCGTAGACTTTCCTAAACAGACACCATGTTAATGCAGTTAACCCTTTGCGTGCCAAAAAGGAATCCAATGCATTGGCTATCTCTCTTGCACTCAAAGGGCTAATTTACAGAGACTGGTTCCACTGCTCTTCTACTCCGAAAAGCTGTAACTTTATCATAACACTATCATGTGACAAATCCTATCAACATGGCTATGATAGTGGGAGGTTGGAATGGCTGCTCTCATAGAGCATATGTAAGCCTAGATCTTAGTCCTCAGAAAACAGAGGATAGTACAGTTTATATAATGCCAGAAAATTATTAGGTTTTAATGTTTATTTAATTAGCTAGCACACAATTGGCTCATCAAATCGATTTACATTTTATTTACTTTCCCCCCTAACAGAAAGAGAGGACAGAAAAGTTGGTTATTTCACCACTTAATCAGCTTCTTAATATGTTTGCTGGCCCGCACAAACTGGTACAGAAACGATTTGACAAACTGCTGGATTTTCACAACTGTACTGAGCGAGCGGAGAAGCTGAAGGACAAGAGGACCTTAGAGGAGCTCCAGTCAGCTAGGAATAACTATGAAGCACTAAATGCCCAGTTATTGGACGAGCTACCCAAATTTCACAACTATGCCAAGGAATTGTTTGCCAGCTGTGTACGTGGCTATGCTAATGCTCACTGTGACTTTGTTAAGCTTGCTTTGGAAGAACTGAAACCACTCTTAACGGTAAGTAAAGATCTTATTAAATAAATGCTAAAATTATGCATATCATTTCATATGTATGTTGTATTCATTCAATGGCAAAAAGACATAGTTAAATGGTCATTCAAACGCATGAATGCTGGAAAATATAGGTTAAGTTCTTCAAATGGAACTCCACATCCACATGACATCAGTTACATCACAAATGAACTCATCAGTGGCTACTTTGATGACTTCACAAATGACCCTGCTAATACTGCACATCATCACAGATAAGTAACACTACATACACTACAACACTGCTCTACCAGTACTGCATCTGGAAAACTGTAGCATAATGCCAACACACATCATGATCCAAAACACAAAACCCCGAAAGATGGACAGTACAGCACTTCAGCTGTCCTTTCAGCATGGCATTGCACTGAAACCAATATACACTACACCAAAATTGTCTTCTACTGCTAGTGCAACACCACCTCTTTACTCAGCATGAAAACAGTGCCCCCATCAATGAGTAGTAAGGAGAAACACTAAAAAAAAAAAACTGTTTTGAATTCCCCATTTAACTCCATCACTAGTCACTAGTGTGCCATTGAAGAAGTCATTTGTAATTTAATCAATGATGTCATTTTTAATGTCAGTTTAATGTCATTAGACAAGCACATGGTGTCATAGAGTTCAGTTTGAAAAACTTAACCTGTATTTACTGGCTTTTTTTGTTTGAGTGAGACTGTAACTCTGATTTTAAGTTCGTTGCTATTGAATTACCATAGTTTTTTCAAATTACTTTTTTTCTGAATTGTAAATAATCAGGACAGAATAAGAGAGCTAAGCGTTTAACAACACGTCATCAGGATAGGCTCAAAAATCTACTGATTTGACTGAGCATTATCACAACTGTTCAGACACCATCACTGCTCCTAGATTAGTGGTTCCCCTAGCAGAAGGTACACTACACCACCTTGTGTCTGCCTGTCTCTTGTACCTGTCTCCTGTTTTGTCTTTTACCTATAATCTCTGCCTTCTTGAACTCGTCAGTCTCTTCTAACGTGTAGTTTTTTTTTTTGTCTTATACAACTCCTCAGTCCTCCCCCCATCCATAATGCTGTACTCTTTACATCCAATTATTAGAGGAATTTCATTTACTGTAAAATCTCAGGTATGACACACGTGTATAATGCGCAGGTGTAACTTATACCCAAGAATTATGTGGTGTGTGTGTGTGTGTGGGGGGGGGGGTAAAATACTTGTATAATATGCACCCTTGATTTCCCCTTTCCCTCCCTCCACCCACCTCAATATGCACCAACCCATCCCTTTAACCCCCTTTGGAGGCAGTGGGTGGCATTGAAGCTAATTCAAGCTAACAGTATGCCCAGTGAGGGCCTTTAGGTTATCACTGCGCACTGCGATAGTTTCAGTGCATTGCAGTCCCCTCTCCCTCAACCAGTCCAGTATTACAGCATTGATTCCCACAGACAAACTAAATGGGAGCAGTGACTGATTCCCCCACAGCACAGTGTTAGCAGGCACACAGAGGAGGAGAAAGGAAGGTAGCCTCTGTATTGGAGGCACTGGGATCTGCTGGGGCGTTTATATTTCCCATCATAACTATTAACCCCTTGGGTGCTTGGTAGGTGTGGCACTGAAGGTGGTTAATGTCACCACAACCTGCTGGAAACTGAGCGTCTCCAGCGCATGTGGACACCTCTACAGCATGCAAGGGGTTAAAATATCCAGATAGCAGTTTTTAATGTGTTTATTCCCTAGAAATCCCTTTGATGCTGGCATCCAAGGGGTTAAATACAAATGTAGCAGCTTTAATGTGTTTATTTCCTAGTAATACACTGAATGATTGCATGGTTGAGTCAAGGTGTTAAAATACCCCGGTAACAGTATTAACGCTTTAATTCCCTAGTAATACTGGATAATAATGGAGAAGGAACACCTAATAAGAAGCGCACACTTACCTGTGATCTATGCCTTTGTGCCTTTTTTGAAGCAATAACATTATCAATCAATCCCAGATGTCATGTCTATGGAGGCGGAGGGTATGACATTTACACTCAGCTTTTTTTAAACTCGAGCAGGCAGTGCGTAGGAGTCTTCTTATTCATTCTTTAGGACCAGAGCAGTGTGCAGAGTGCATTGTTTTGTAGTACTTTGCTCACCCCTCTGGGTTTTAAATGTTTACAATTACCATGTGCAGTGGGTGATTTTTGAGGTCCTCCAGTCCTATTCCTGACTGTCATGTGGACATGACATCTAGGACTGCTTGATGATTTGTCTGGAACCAAGGAGCAAAGAGACCATTTAGAATGTGTGATCCTATTAAAGGAGCAGTAAACTTTTTTTTTTTTTTTTTTTTTTTTTTTTTTTAATGAAAACACATATTTTACAGAGCATTTCCTGCTGAGTAAAACAAGGTCACTCCTATCGCTGTCAGATGTTTTATTAAAAAATTATAGCAGTTTAAATAATCAGGAAGTGAATTTACTGTGTTTACTTCCTGGAAGTTCTAACTGACAGGAAGTGACAGGCAGTTTCTATCACATTCTATGGAGAACTGTAAGTCTCTGACTTTTTCTGACTTTCCTCTCCATTAGAATCTAACAGGAAATCTAATTAGAATTTGACCACTAGAGGGCACTGCTAATGTAAAAAAAAAACAAAAAAACATGGGTTTAAACTGTAATAACTGGAAATATAAATCTCTTGGCAGTGGGAGTACCCTTACTCAATAGGAAAATCCCTACAATATATATTTTTTCATAAAAAAAAGTTTACTGCTCCTTTAAGGTAAGTGATGGGGTTCTTATTTAGTGCTTTAGTACTTCTCTATGAATTATACGGTCCCATTTTCATTGTGTGGTGTTGGTTTCCATTTTTTAGGGTTCGTGTGTTTTCCAGTGCCAAGATGTACAACAGATAAAGTTTTACAAACCAGTTTAACCCTTTGAGTACCAGAGGGGGTACAGAATGCATTGCTTTCCCCCTGGCACTCAGAGGGTTAAGTATATATTTTTGCCAGTTATGCACTAGATGAGGCTTTTATAACCTGAATTGTGTGGTTTTCATTGCAGATACTGGGAGTAGGAGCTACAGAAGGTAATCTCATTGCCCTGTTCCAGGAAGAACACAGCAGAGTTCTACAGCAGCTTCAGGTCTTTACCTTCTTCCCAGAAAACCCACCCTCGCCAGCGAAAAAGCCCTTTGAGAGAAAAACAATGGAACGTCAGTCTGCTCGGAGAACAGTGCCCAGCCCAGTAAGTGACATTGTGTTGTGTGTTTGAGCTTTGTATTCCATCCATTCTATTGTTTGTATGCTGCTGTTTTAATTCTGTGTAATTAGACTAGGAGGCAGGCAAATTAAAACCTACAAGTCCCACCATCATCCACTGCAAAACAATAGCTTTTGGGTCACATTACAAAGAAAGTGGAATAATTCTAGGGCAAACCAACTGACACCCCCCCCCCCCCAAATTCCCATTGATTTAAAACAGGGTTTTATCACCTTTAGAGAGGTTCTTCAGTGCATTGCTTTGGAGACGTCACTACCATTCAAGGATTCAAAAGTTTTATTTCTGATGGATTTTCAAAGAATTGCTCCTCTCTTAACTGTATATTTACGACCTAATGTTTTGTTTGTCTTTCTAGGCCAAGTACATACAGCAGCTGGATGAACACAGAGTCTCTCTACTTGCGAGATACCCACCAGAGAAACTCTACCAAGCAGATCGCAATTTTAATGCCGCTCAGGATCTGGATGTGTCTGTACAGGAAGGGGATCTTGTTGGGGTAATTAAACAGCAAGACCCAATGGGCAGTCAGAATCGATGGCTTGTTGACAATGGAGGTAACCTTCTTTCTTTTATTTCCACCAGATCCTTTGACTTTTTCTCTTTGCTATATACTTTTAAAGTGATCTAGTATGGTAGAATGTTTCTTTCATTTCAGTGTGTACATCATTAACCCTTTAAGAACCAGAGGGTTGCACAACATATTGCTTCTCAATGTGTAGTACACCCCACTAGACCTTAAAGGGATAGTAATACTTCGTTTTAACTGTATCTTATTTTGTAGGCATAAAAAAATATGAAGAATGATATAAGTCTTATCTCTCAAACCTTTATGGTTTAAGAGATATTCACAAGCAAAGTTTCCCCTCCCGCCCCTTTTACCTAGTGTAAGCCATCTCTTCTCAGATGTGGAATCCAGTCCACAGACCAGACAGATAGCAGCACGGGACAATCTTCTTCCTATGAGAACATTGAAAGCCCTGCCCCCCTTGACAAGCTTTTCAGGTTTTTCCCTTATCTTAATTGAAGATTGTCCCTCTCTGCAATCTACCTGGGCACCTCCCTTCTGATCTGGCTGAGCAGTGTTACATCAGTAAAAGGGGCGGGAGGGGGACACTTTGTCATTGAATTACTCTTGAACTACAACTCTGACAGAATTGAAATAACACTCTCCAAAGTCCAAATACTATGATGATGAATTAGAGCTGCTTTTATTATGAAACATTACTATCCCTTTTAAGGATTAAGCAGTGTCACTGATGTTGGTTACACTGTTTTATACTCGAGTTTCAGAATTCTTTAGCTTAAGAGCCCCTCTCATAATCCTATCCCTGATGTCAGCCGGTACTCTAAAGAACCAGATAAATGGTAATACGATTTGTTCCTCCTGCCCTGCGATTCATTCACACAAGACCTGTATCTCCATGTGAGTAGTTTTAATGCATCCTGTGCCGTGAAATGTCTGTCTTAGTGAACACCATCACCCAGTTGGCAAGGTTAGGCCACTTTGCTGTGAAAATGCTGAGATAAGAGAGGGTGGGAGGGAGTGATTTAAACGCAAGATAACTTTTAAACCATTGAATATTAGACTGAGACTGACACAGTCAGTCAAAATGTTTAATGCTGTATGATAAATTGAAAGAAAAATACGTTTTACCATTGCCATCCTTGTACATGTGCTTAAAGGGATAGTAATACTTAAAATTTACTAATCCCCATATTGTAGGCATTAAAAAAAAAAAATTAATTGCCCCCAGTGCAATCTCTCAGACCTTTATGGTTTGAGAGATAATCACTAGCAAAGTTCCCCCTCTCTCCCCTTTCCCTGAAGTCAGCGTTCTAGCTGACTGTAGGGGAATCTGGTCTTGCGTGCATCAGGTGGTTCTGCAGCAGAGCCGAGATTGCGTTAATAAAAAACAAATCCTTCACTGAAACGGTCTTGTACGTGTGCTTGGTTTGCAAGCACACGTAGAAGACCCTTTCAGTGAAAGATTTCTTTTTTATTAAAGCGATCTGGGCTCTGTTTCAGAGCCGCCTGATGGTAAAACGGTAGGATTCCCCTGCAGTCATCTAGAACGCTGACTTTAGGGAAAGGGGAGGGAGGGGGGAACTTTGCAAGCAATTTATCTCTCAAACCATAAAGGTTTGAGAGATTGCACTGGGGGCAATTCGTTTCCTTTTTTTTTACTGTCTACAATATGGGGATTTGTAAATTTTAAGTATTACTATCCCTTTAACAGAAAAATTCTTTATTACAGCAGTCTGTTATCTGTATAATATAATTTGCTAGGCTGCAAAGCTCCCTGTGTGCGTAACAGCACATGCGCAGTAGAGACTGGCCGAACACGCTGATCCGGAATGGGGCGCTCCAAACGGCTCATCGCCTGTCTCTGCTCCAAACTCTGAGGCAGCAGCCAAAGCCGCTAGGTGGCACTTTAGCCCCTGTACATGGGATTTCAGACTAGTATCTAGATAATTACTGTATCATGAGTAGAGGTCCTTCAGACAGCAGTCAGGAATATCAATTATATACTTTTTGCATAGTATCTGCAGTTGCCTGTATTTGCTGTGCACTCTTTTAGGTCTGTTTTTTTTTACGTGAACACAATAAACCAGGAATTCTCAGCTTCAGTGCACTGGACCTACCAACAGGCCGGGTTTTGTAGATAAAAGGAACAAAAAGGTCACAAACCTTCCTAGGCGCTAATACTCGAATGAAAAATATCAACAAAGAAAATATGTAAAATTGGCACCTTACGTAGACACCTTATATACAGACCATCTCCACCGTGATATTCTGCACCTTCTTTTTCCCCTCACTTTAGCTTGCAACGTAAAATCACCTATACGTCTATCTATAAGTCTCCTATCTAGAGGTGTTGGGCGTTTTTTAAAGTATTTATTGTTTTACGTTTATATTGTTTGCTATTAGCACATATGGTGCATTTTATTATATAATTATTTTTATATGTTGAAACGATATATCGCTTTTATTTAATACATTTTGGAACAAATATTGCCCATGTAGAGTCATACTCTTTCACATACCTATCCTGGGAATAATATATTCGTCCCTATTCACATAAGCTTCAAGAAACCCTAGATAGAGGGAAATGGATAGGTGATCTTAGAGTCGCAAGCTAAAGTGAGGGGATTAGTTTGGCAAAGAGAGAACCAGAAAGAGGTGACAGAACAGAATTATACCATCGCTGGGGGTTATCCAGGGGAGGTGTTTACACCTTGAGGCGGGAACGTGCCTCTAAAAAAGGTGAGTGCTACCATTGTCTTAAGAAGGTGTTCCATTGCACGGAGAAGGAAAAAGAAGGTGCAGAATATCACGGTGAAGGTGGTTCTGTGGAGATTGACTTTTAAATGGTTTTATAGATACCCCTGCACAAGAAGCTCAACCATAATGATTATGCTGCTGATTACTCACCTGTGTTTAAATGAGGATTTCCTGAAAACCAGGCTTTTTGGTTTTTCCTGAGGACTAACATTGAAAAACACTGTAATTAACATTAGACTTTATCATTCTAAAATAGATTAGCCATAGAGAGTGCCCCAACCACAATCTAGTGCAGTAATATGTCCCTATTAATGTACAGACTGAATACTGTATGAAGGACAAAACTTTCTAAGCACATACTTCTGATAAAAAAAAAAGTATAGCCACTTATTTCAAGGTCATTTCAAAGGTAAAGTAGTCCCTATTTCAGGTATTAAGCCTTTTTTTAAAATTATTTATTGATAAGCCGAGATATGCAGGGGAGTCAGTCTACTTTCCTGGTGTGATATTTTTTTACTGAGTTGCTCATTAAAGGGGAACATTCACATGCAAACAACTGGAGTCTGGATGATTTATTTAGTAAAACTAAGTAAGCTTTGGTATTTTTTTATGGATCTTACATCACGTCTAAGATATCCGGGCTTAAAATGTCTCATTTACGTGTTCTGCGGCACCCTGTAAGCGCGGCACGAAGTGACAGGACTTCACACCTCCCTCCCAGCTGCCCCAGGGAGCGCGTTCACGCTTCCCTTAGAGGGGGTATTTCTGTGATGTAACGTTACAACAAGCTCCGTTTACCATGCTACTGCAACCTCAGTAGCATGGTAAACTAGTTCTTACTAATATGTGCCTTCTTGCTGATATGGTCACCTTGATTAAGCTGGACAAATTGCCTAAAACCTTTTTTTTTTTTTTCCTCCCCAGTAACAAAAGGATTTGTCTACAGCTCTTTTCTGAAGCCATATAACCCTCGGCGGAGTCACTCTGATGTGTCCGTAGGAAGCCACTCTTCTACGGAGTCTGGTTATGGTGGTTCCTCGCCCAATTTCTCAAGGCAGAACAGCAACAACACCTTGACGTTTAACTCAAACACTGCATCTGTGACATTTACAACGGGATCTGTTTCAAAATCCAGTATTGAATCGGCCATTCCAAGCAGCAGTCAAGTGGATTCTTCTGCTTCATCTAAACCCAGTCCTGCTGATATCACCTCTAGGAGGACCAGTGAAACAGACTTCATCACCCAAGTAAGGACAAATGACAAGGAGCCAAGTAATACAAGAGAAAATACTACTACACCAGAATCTGCTCAGCAGCCTAATATGAACGAGCCTAATCGTTGCTGCACCCAGACAGAAAATGGAAAAAAATCATTACTAAACAATGGAGACAAAGAACAGATATTTGATAATCGTAAAGCATTTAGGAAAAAATCTCATTCCCCTGTAGAGAATGACGTTGAGCAAGATGCGTGTGAACTGGAAGGGAACCAGGTAAACTATAAAATTAATTTTATTTTTCCTTCTAAAATTAAAAGTAGAGATATTGGCTGAGTAATCCTATTTTTGGGCTTTACACAGGAAGCTAAACAAGTACAGTTCTAGAGAAAACGAACTATTATAGAGAAGAAATTACATTTCCCATTAAATTGTCTCCAACAACCTATTTAGCATTCAGGGCCATTTAAATCAATGGGAATTTGGAGAATATTTATTTGTCCCCTAAGGTAGAGCTGGTATACTCCAGACTTGCACCGATTTTTCTTTCTGCATAAGGCCCCTTATTCTGAGATTGTGTGTGTTTATCTCTGTATCGGTTCAGCAGCTTTCAGGAGTGTAGTCCCTATTTGTGAAGTCAGAAGAAATACTGGAACTGTAGGGAGTTATGAAAGAGGACTGATCAGTTAAGTGTTATTATGGGGGTGATATATCTATATATATATTTATATATATATATAATTCTATATGGGCTTTTCTCTTGCATTCAATGGTGGACAGTGGGTCTGTGGGGTTGATGTTCCTCATCCAGGAGGTAGAACCCTTAACAGTTAATCAAGCTAAAAGTAGCATACCTCCCACTCCCCTGCCTTAATCCTAACACTCCACTTGTTAACCAGATTTTTTTAAAGTGTCACAGGCATACTCACTCTAGGTCCCTTAAGTCCTCCTACTGTGACTAATCTTGCTTTCTCTGTCGTCCAATACAGGTTACTGGTAACTCTGGGTAGGCGATCCACCCCTTTAAGTAGGCTGGAACAAGGGGGGGTGCAGGGGGTGGAGCCTACCTTCCCTCCTTGGCTGCAGCTAGCCAACCAGCTCCAGAAATATTTGTTCCTTGGTGAAGATAACACAGGCAAGAGAACAGTTCTGCTGTAGCTTTAGAAGTTTTTTATTTTTCTGTTAGAAATGGAATACCACCATTAGGTGGATTACCATAACTGACAATGCCCTTAGATGTGCTAGCTCAGTGACCAGGTGCTTTTTGTGGACCTTAAGCCCTGGGGGAAAATCTTGGCTACAAGTTCTTTCCTCAGGAGTTGCCCACCGAGGCTTCTTCTTTAAACATGGTAATCTGAAGACAGAAGATCTGCAGGAAAGGTGAGCAACCCTTTGAGTGCTGCAGGTCCACATGTCCCACAGTGCCCCTCTGGACAGGGGTTTTTCCTTTGGCATTCCTATTGCACACTCCTGCACTCATTGGGTCTATCTGTATGTCTGTTGGGTGTTTTTAGCAGGTTTATGTGGTATTTAACTCTTTAGCAGCTGGTTTGGCATTCATTTGGGGGGTTTCTAACACTTTTCCGACTGGTTCAGTGTTTTTTGGGTATTCTAACATGTTCTAGTGATGTTTCATGTCTTTTAGTATTACACTTTCAATTTTGTAAAATTTTGCTTTTCCGCATAGGCGCCATTGCTCCATTCACTCCTATGGGACTGTACAGTTTGGGACAGATCTCTGCACACGTTTAACCTAGCGACTTCAGAGATGGCTCATTTTACTTGTATGCCCTTGCTCTATCATCCAGTTCATGTTTCTAGTGTGTTTGGAGGGATCAGGGGGCTTCGGGCACTGTTTGGGGTACTTTTATGGGAAAACTACATTTCCCATGAGCGCTTGCTTCGCACGCTAGTTTCTGATTGGCTCCCGCCGCAGCAGCCTTTTTGTGCCCTTTCCAGAATGAGTATCCTACGCAGGGCTTGGGCTCTCCTTCTCTCCTCTGCTGATTAACCCTTCGCCTGCCAGATAAGTCTATTTTAGAGATTTCTGGGGTGAAACTTTAATCATACTCACTGTAATTGGGTGATTTCTTATACAGTAAGGTTATTGACACTGTGAGAATGTCTATACCGTTGGAGCTTGGGGCCAGACCTAAGACTAAGGATGCTGGGGTCTCTGTATCCCTCCCCTATTGCGCATTGTTCTTCCTGTCATTCAGGGTTACCTATAGAATTCTCAGGTCCTTTATGCCCAGCATGTTCTGATGTCCCTGAGAGTCTCCCAGGGACCTCCAGCCATGCATTAGAGCCAGTTTGGGTGCAAGAGTTCAAGGCTGCTACTAGGAACTTTAGGTTCACTTTGAAACTCTTTCCATCCCAGTTACAGGGGGTCTTTCATTCTTGGCAGACCCCCTCCATGTCAACTCTTCCCTGCCAAAGCCTCAGGTGTACCTGACATGTCAGATTCCTCTGAGGAGGAACTGCTGGTGGATTCAGATGTTGAGGAATGTTCTGCGGTGGGCTCCTCTCAGTTTTTTTGGGGACCCTTTTGAGGCTGATCCTAAGCCCTCGGCTGAGGGCCTGAGCAGGGCTGTTTTAAATACCCTAAACATTCCCTTAATTCAAGAGGTTCCTTCTGATCCTTCTGATGTCTTTCAGGAGCCTAAAAAGCTCCTTACTTGTTTTCCACCTAACCGCACTCTTGACCACCTTGTGTCCGAAGAGTGGAAGTCTCCGGACAGGAAACCTTCTGTCTCCAAGAAATTTGCCAAACTTTATCCCTTTTCTGAGGCTGCGCTTTCCTAGTGCGTTCATCCTCCTAAAATGGATGCTCCTATCTCCAGGCTATCCAAGTCTACTGCATTGCCAGTGTCTGATGCGTCCGCTCTAAAGGACTGGACTGACAAGAAACTTGAGGTCTCCCTCAAGTCCATCTTTGCCACTGCTGGTTCTGCCATGCGTCCAGCATTCGCAGCAGTATGGGTGAACCGGGCCATTGCGGTCTGGACTGAACAGCTCACTCTTGCTGTCCGTCAGGGTGCTCCTACTTCAGATAAGTTGCGCCTCCTTGCCAACATTTCTGAGGCACAGCACTATGTTTCTGCTGCCTTATTTGATGCCATGCGTTTGGTGGCTAGGGTTTCCACCATGTCTGTGGTTGCCAGATGGGCTCTTTGGCTCAAGATCTGGTCTGCTGATACTGCTTCTAAGAAATCATTGCACTCCTTGCCTTTTCAAGGCACTTCTTTGTTTGGGCCAGATCTCAAGGATCTGATCAGTGAGGCTACAGGGGGTAAGAGTACGCTTCTACCCTTAGTTCCTAGGAAGAAAACACCGCTTAAGCGTAACCAGTATTTTCATTGCTTTCAGAATGAGACATGTCCGGCGAACCAGACGGTTCCTTCAGCTATGCGTACCTCCTCCAAGCCCAAACAGCAATGGAAGCCCAAGGTCTCCTCCAAGCCCAAGGCTCCCAAGCCTTCTTCGGCATGACTCACCAAACCCGGGTCCACACTCTGCTGTGGGTGGTCGTCTGCGTCACTATCACAGCATTTGGAAGGATTCAGTGACAGACCCATGGGTTTTACAGGTGGTGACGGAAGGGTACAGGATCCCTTTAGTCTCTCTTCCTCCCTTTCGCTTCCTTCCTTCTCATACGCCTCGGTGCAGAGAAACGCCATCTGTTCGATGGCGCTGTTCAGGATCTTCTGGACAAGGACAGTCTAGAGCCAGTTCCAGTGCCGGACAGAGGTATGGGTTTTTAGTCAAACCTCTTTGTCTCCAAGAAGGACAGAGGTTGTCGTCCCATTTTGGATTTAAAGGATCTCAATTCCTTTGTGATCCCGACTCATTATCACCAGGAGTCTTTACGAACCGTGATTGCTGCCATGTCCCTGGGGGAATTCCTTGCATCTCTGGATCTTCAGGACGCATACTTACACATTGCCATTCATCCAGAGAGCCGGCAGTACTTTTGATCTGCCTGCGACCGGGGACATTTTCAGTTCTCAGCTCTTCCATTTGGTCTGACAACAGCCCATTTGGTCTGACGACAGCTCCTCAGGTCTTCAACCTTAGTGTCCGTCCTCCACCGAGACGGCATCAGAGTTACTCCATACGTGGACTACCTGCTTCTGAAAGCCCCTTCTGCGGAACTTCTTCATCAGCAGGTTCAGCAATGCATTCATGCTCTCACCCATCATGGGTGGATTATCAACTTGGACAGATCAGATCTTGTCCCATCCCAGCATCCGGTCTTCTAGGGCCTCCTCTTCGATACCCAGAAGAACATGGTGTTTCTCACAGACGAGGTGGCTCACCAGATCACCCACAGGGATTTTGCGATACTGGCTCAAGATCCATTTCCAGCCAAGAAGCTGTCATCTCTTGGGAAATTCATTTCCACCATAGAGGCAGGACCGTTTGCCATGGCGCACACCAGGGAAATCCAGCGGTTTGTGATCCAGGTGTGCAGGGGTCAGCCAGACATCTGAAGATGTCGGTGTCACTTCCTCTTCATGCGGAACTGAGTTTGTCCTGGTGACTCGACCTCTCCAATCTGTTGAAGAGCAAGTCCTTCCTAGTTTCCTTCTGGACCACGGTGACAACGGATGCCAGCCTTTCCGGATGGGGAGCGGTCCTGGATCGCCTGAGTGCACAAGGTCAGTGGCCTCCGGAAGAATCTCTCTTTCCCATCAACGTGTTGGAGCTTCGGGCTATATTCCCTTCGTCATTGGACTCCCCAGCTGAAAGAATGCCCAGTCCGGGTAGAGTCCGACAACACCACGGTTGTTGCTTACATCAACAAGCAGGTTGGAAAAAGAAGTCTCGCCTCTTGGTTAGAGGTCAGGGCTATTTTGTCCTGGGCAGAAGAACACGTTCCTGCCATATCCGCAGTACACATTCTTGGTGTAGACAACGCCATGGCGGTCTTCCTCAGTCGTCACACAGTGGACAGCGGAGAGTGGGATCTGCACCCAGAGATGTTCACCCTCATTGTTCAGAAATGGGGTCTTCCTTACATCGACCTGATGGAGACAAAACACAACAGGAAGGTTCTGAGGTTCTACTCTCGATGGAGGGACCCTCTTGCTCTGGCGGTGGATGCAATGTCCATTCCTTGGTTATTCCCTCTGGCCTACATCTTTCCTTCCCTTCCAATGTTGCACAGGGTGTTACAGAAATTACGACTGGAGCGTTGTCCAGTCATTCTGATTGCTCCATACTGGCCTCACCAAGCTTGGTTTCCAGAGCTTCTGGATCTGTCAGTGGCGGAGCCATTCCGGCTCCCTTGCCGTCCGGATCTTTTTCTACAGGGTTACCTGTGGAAGGAGGATGTCCATCGTCTATCCTTGACGGCTTGGAAATTGAATCCTCAATATTGAGGAAGAAAGGGTTTTCTTCTGGTGTGGTGGCTACTATGCTCAGTGCCCGCAAACCTGTTTCTTCCAAGATCTACCATCGTGTCTGGTCGACCTTCCTATCATGGTGTGCGGACAAGGACCTGTCTCAGGAATTTGATCTGCCTACGGTCCTGGCTTTTTTGCAGGACGGTGTGGATAAGGGCCTCAGTTTGAGTTCCCTTAAAGTTCAAACGTCTGCTCTCTCTCTCTTTTCTTTCAGAGGCGCATTGCCATCCTTCCTGATGTCAAGATTTTCTTCCAGGGTGTTGCTCATACTTGTCCTGCCTTCAAGATTCCTGCTCCTCCTTGGGATCTTAACTTAGTTTTGGGCGTTCTTCCGCGCCCTCCATTTGAGTCCTTGGCTACTATTCCTCTACGCCTGTTGACATGGAAAATGGCTTTTCTCCTGGCGATTGTGTCTGTCCGTCGTGTTGCAGAGTCACATGCTCTGTCCTGAAAACCACCCTATTTGGTGTTTCACAAGGACAAGGCGGTGCTTCGCGCCTCTCAGGAGTTTCTCCCAAAGGTGGTTTCGGAGTTCCACATCAATCAGGAGATTGTGATGCCCTCTTTCTGCCCTGACCACACCTCTGACAAGGAGAGGGATCTCCACTTGTTAGACATGGTGCATTGTCTCAAGTTTTATGTACATCGCACTGAGTCTATCAGGCAATCAGACGCATTGTTCGTCATTCCTGAGGGTCCTAGGGCAGGAAGACCTGCATCCAAGGTGACTATTGCTTCTTGGATCAAGTCCACTATTCGTAAGGCTTATGAGCTGAGGAAGAAGCCTGTCCCTTTCAGGGTCACTGCTCATTCTACTCAATCTATTGGGGCCTCTTGTGCAAGGCTACCACCTGGTCGTCTGTGCACACCTTTTCGAAGCATTACCGTGTTGATGTACTGGCATCAGCTGATGCCAGCTTTGGGAGGAAAATCCTGGAGGCAGTCTTGCCTGTCTAGGATTTTCTTCGGTTCTTGGTGCTTCCTTCACTTTTAAGCCTGTTGGCTCTAGTTCAGTGTGCTGTGTATCAGTTCTTGGGGTATTGTTACCCTTGTTCAGTGTCTGTTGACACTTCATTGTTTTGTTGGGCTATCTCTGATCTGATGGTTCATATCTGCTTTGGTGATTTTGGGGGCCTTACGCCTGGTCCTTTCCTTACTTCCCGCCTATGGGAAACTCAATGGTTGGACATCCCAGAGTTACCAGTAACCTGTTTTGGACGACAGAGAAAAGAGGATTTTAGTCTTACCTGTTAAATCCTTTTCCCTTCACTATCTAGTCAATAGTGTCTCAAATCTTTCCGGAGCTGGTTGGCTAGCTGAAGCCAAGGAGGAAAGGTAGGCTCCACCCCCTGCATACAATTCTAGAATTGTTCCTGCCTACAATTAAAGGGGCGGATCGCCTACCCAGAGTTACCAGTAACCTGTATGGACTAAGAAAAAAGGATTTAACAGGTAAGACTAAAATCCTCTTTTCTCTGTCGTCCAATACAGGTTACTGGTAACTCAACGTACTCACAATTAGATGTGGTCAGCTAAGGGGATAACAGAAGCTGATATTTAAGCATATGGACATCTCACACAGTCTCCATTCAGTGGGTTCACACCAACTGTTGCTCACTGTCAAACGAAATGGATGTCAACAACAATAAAGTTATCCAGAAAGTTTAAATATAAAATGGTTAATGTATATGTTGATTTCAAAATGTTAAAAAAACAATCGTAAAGGCTATGTATAAAGGCTATGTATAAAGGCTATGTTTCTCGATGATCGGACTACATCACTACGCTTCTTTATACAGCCATTAAGAAGGGGTGATTTGTAAATATATAATTTATTTTTTTAACATTTTGAAATCGACATAACGTTAACCATTTTATATATTTTATATTAAACTTTTTGGATAACTTTATTGGTGTGGACATCCATTTCATTTGACAGTCAGCAGCAGTTGACATGGAACCACCAAATGGAGGTTGTGTGAGATCTGCAAGATTCATCACTATACTGTTAAAAAGTATTTACAGGTGATGATTGACTGGTTGGAATGAGTGGAAACCAGTATCTAGCACCAAGGCTTAACCTGCCCCTGTACAGGGACTCTCAGGGATCATTGGGATCCATCAAAGACTTTCTGGATAAATGCGACCAGCAGATAAAATAAATCCAACATATTTTATTAAACTATAATTAAAAACAATAGAAATAATTAACAGGCTTCATCCAACTTGTTTCTGGGTGCTACAACCCTTTCCTCAGGGATATTGAAGCCAAAATGAAGATTTGTTCCCTATGATAGTCATTTTCCTACAGGATTGCTCTACTTCTGGCTTTGCATGTGGCCCATAGATTTGTATCCTCATTTACTTATTTAGATCCATCCAGTGTATTCAAAGGCAGAGGTTAAAGGGTTGAATAATGAACTTTTTATTTGGGTGGAATGTTCCAACTATGCCGACTGAAGAATTAGATTTGTCCATTGAACTTCATTTTATTTCTTTCACTGTTATCCCCTTGGATGCTACTGGCATCTACTATTCATTCCCAAGCAAATCAGTGGAGAAGTCATTACCATCCTAGGGGTTAACAATTACCGGTAATGAGCCTCCTTAGTCAGAATGACTTTGCTAGAAAGCCAACCAATATCTGTTTAATTTATTATCTATTTTTTATCATTGCAGGTATATTATGCAGTTTACACCTTTAAAGCTCGCTCTCCAAATGAACTTTCAGTATCAGCCAATCAAAGACTTAAGATTTTAGAATTCAAGGACATGAATGGAAACAGTGAATGGTGGCTGGCTGAGGTAGAAGGGAGGCGGGGCTATGTGCCTTCCAACTACATCCGTAAAACAGAATACACGTGATTTGGACACTCTTACTGAGACTTTATTCCTTTACAAGCTGCATTAAAAACAGCAGTGCCTTTTTTCTGGATGAACTTATTTTGGGTTTTTTCTTCTTTTGCTGCTGACATCACTTGAACAAGATTTGCAGAGAAAATGTGTGTTTTTTACAGTAGTGGTCTTTGAATTGGCTAGCACATCCATACTGAGCCAGAGAGTATTTCATGAGAATAGATACAGTTATTAGTGGGTGCTTTGGAGAAACCATCATCTATATTGACAAGATATAAGAATCCCTGTAATGTTTATTATGAACTGCAGAGTACAAAATAATGCTAGGTCGATTCGGTAAAGATCTATATGAATATCTTGGACGCAAGAATGATCTCCAGTGCTTTGAGAAGCGTCAGTGGGTTAGATACGATTGGCCTATAAGTATAAAGGTTATGTAGAACAAACCAATTGCACTACAGGGGGCAAATACATATTTCTATTGATTTAATGGGTCATTGAACCACTTAAATGGTTCAAATGTCACCAGTGTTTTTCTTGTGGTGTTTTTTTGCAATGTGTTGGAGACCTCCTAGCATTCAAGGGGTTAAATGCCTCATCTAAACCAACAGGAACTTGTAATTTGTACTGTAGTGCAGTTGGTTTGCTCCATTTTGCTTTTATACATTTTCCTATGGAAAGGAATAGGTTATGGAGATGTTGCCGAGTTTGATTTTGTGTGCAAAGTTGAAGATGTACAAATGCCTTACATTTTAAAACAAGTTAATTTTGTATCAAAGAATAAAAATGAACACTACAAATTGTGTGTAAACCTGCCATGTCTACACAGAACTCTTGTGGCGGAATGCAGGAAACATGTGCAGTCGCTGTTTCCACTGTGAACACCACTAGCGAGTAGACTTGTGCATGATTTTGTTGAATTGTGCCTGAAAAATCAAGATTAGTGAACAGCCGCGCTTATTTTTTCCTTGTGGGCGTGGTCAGACTTAACAAATCTGTCTGAGAGGAAAAACAAATGCACCTAATGCAGGAAATGCTTTTACGAATTATTTTATACTAGTTGAACAGCCCGTTACACGGGCCACAGTGCCACTGTCACCCGGTCGCGGGGCAGTCACGCGCGAGACTGCCCGCGCCGAGGCTGATACAGAGCTGGACACTCCTTCGGAGTGCCCAGCTCTGTATCAGCCGCGGCGCAGGCAGTCTCTACTGCGCATGACTGCAGCACGCGCAGCTGTGTCTACTGCGCATGTCGTGTGTTACACACGAATTAGCGAATTATTATATAGGATGTCTGTGTGGCTTCCTGCATTAGAACATGCACAATATCTATCGACTCATGAAAATGCTTTCAGGGCATACGCACATTTCTTGCATTCCGCCATTGGTTTCATAACTTGTAGCTTCCCTTTTTATACTTTTCACCATCCTAAACTTTTGTTAGTTGTAAAACAGGCAAAAGGAGATAGGCAGATGAATGCACCAATCAGAGCATTCTTCTCTTGCTGTCGTCAATGAAAACAAAGCTGCACATGCTGTCAGCTTGATAAACTCCATCTACGTACAATTAGGAAATCCAGAGTGTGTTAAATGTGTATTGGATGGTTTACACACAGCTGCTTTGGTTAATTCTTTATTATAAATGTTGCTTGTCTTTTTTTTCCTTAGCACTTCTATTCCTTTAAATGAATTTGTAGCAGCCATATTAGTCCAGTTTTAGTAATACAAATGTATGAATGGTATTGGTATTTGGTGATACCTGTTTTTTATTTGGACTAACAGTTTATATGTTAATATAAGCTTTCAAGAGATGAACTCTTACACAGGTCTAGTAATACTGAATGACAAAGCCTGTTCAATCATACAGTTTGTTTAAACAATGCTGAGCTTCCAAGTTAGATAACCATCTTTGATGCTTATAGATAAAGCTAGGAGAGGGTTGCTTGATGTGAGGAAGAGAGCTGTCAATATCTTGAAAGCTTGTCTTAAAATATATAACTGTTAGTCCAAATAAAAAAGCTATCACCAAATACCAAAGTACTCATATCTTTGTTTGTTTAAAGTAATTTCACACCTGAGGGGCTACATTTAGCAATCTGTAAAAACCATTAACCCTTTGAGTGCTAGCGGGGTTTGCAACACATTGCGTTGCGTACCCCTCTGACACTCAGAGGGTTAACTTGTGAACTATAGTCTCCACTCTTCGTGTGCAAATAAGCATTACCAGAGGTAAGGTCTGTAACAAATAGGAGTTATAAAAATGGATTCATATTTTGTACGTTCTGCTGTATTCCTTGTTTGAGACCTCTCTAGCACACATGTGGTTAATAATTCTTCCTTATTTAGAGCCTTAAGCAGAAATCAAAAGATGAGCAATTCTGGCTTATACCAAGTACACCATAGGGACACAAAAAACTCCCCCATATTCCCATAGAGTTAAATGGTGCTTTTATCTGCTTGAATGCTAGATAAAGTTTCATCACTATAGGTTAAAAGCACCATTTAAGTCAAAGATAATTTATTCTCCTCCCCCCACATAGTTAAGCTGATTTGCTCTAGAATTGCACATCTCTTCTTTCTGTGTATGGCCCTTAGTGTGTTGAGTGGATTGCAGTTAGCCATACAGTATTACTTGTTTTTGTGTGGGATTTTTCAGTTCAGAAATAATTTCGTTTCAGCAGTAGAAAGTCTTCCACATACCCGGAATCACATTTCAGACCAACTGTGAGCAAGAACTAATGTTTTACCCAAGGAGATTATCGTCAGCATTGCCTTCTCTTGGATTTCAAGACAGTGAAGGGACACGCATGTACTATTCCCCCAGTGGCAAAACTACAGACCGAACATTGACTGATCAGACTCTTTACAAACAGCGCTTGAGATCAAAGTTCAATAACGGAAGCCTTTTTTTTTAATGTTTTATTTTTTTATCCATGGCTTCTGTTATGTGTATATAGATTAATTCCGTCAAATGTCTATATTGTATTGGAGTCATAAAGGGACTTTAGAAAATATATAAATTCCGTTGAAAATAAGAGATGAGTAAACCTTTCTTTAATGAAAAACATGTCACAGGTCTATTCTTGCCAAGTAAAACAAGGGTCCTTCCACTGCCAGACACTTCTATTCAAAAGTTATTACAACACAATATCCAAAAGGATTTTTTTTAATGCACTATGGCTCTATGTAGCAATTGACTGGAACAGCACCACCTAGTGACCATGATAGAAAACTGAAGTTTAATGTAAACAAATACAAGTCTGAGCTGTAATAATAATACATTTTTAATGCAACGTTTCCCAGCAGTGGAAGCACCCTTGTTCTCAGCAGGAATAGTTCTACAAGACCAGTTATTTCATAAAAATCTTTACTGCTCCTTTAAGCATTTCCTTAGTGAGGCTGGTGTCATTAGAGGCACTGGAATAACTGTGTTGCAAACCAACTGCATTACAGGGGACAAATAAAATCTCTGTTAATATATATGGGGCCTTTAACCTCTTGAATAGTAGAATTCATGGCAGTGTTTCCCAGCGTTGGTCCTCCGGGCACACTAACAGGTCAGTTTTCAAGTGATCCCTGCTTAATAACAGGTGAGTAATCAATGGCTCTGTCATTGAGCTGGCTCTGTTTAATTAGGGCTACCCTGAAAACCTGACTTGTTGGTGAGTATTGAAAGACCCATTAAAGTGATAGTAATACTTAGATAAAAGTAACTTTAATGCCATAGGTATTAAAAAAACTAAATCAATTGGACTCCGTCCTATCTCTCAAACCTCTGATTTGAGAGATATAAGCTGTTAAAGTCCCCCTTTCCCTCCCCTTGCACATACGTCAGCTTTCTGTGTTAGAGACGGATATCCCGTTCAACAGACCATCCTGCGGCTCTTCAGCAGAGCCGTAATCATGCTAGTTAGGCAGAAATAGTTCATTTGAACAGTCTACAATGTGTCGTCTACAATGTCTGCTTGCGGCACACGTTGTAGACCGTTCCAGTGAAGTATTTCTGCCTAACTAGCGTGATCATGGCTCTGCTGAAGAGCGCAGGACAGTCTGTTGAATGGGATCTCCGTCTCTAACACAGAAAGCTGACGTCAGCGCATGGGGAGGGAAATGGGAACTTTCAAAGCTTATATCTCTCAAATCAGAGGTTTGAGAGATAGGACTGGGTGCAATTGATTTCGTTTTTTAATACCTATGGCATTAAAGTTACTTTTATCTAAGTATTACTATCACTTTAAATCGGTGATTTGTACTTGATCCCTAAGAGACAGTTGGTTTACTCCAGAATTACAGCAGTGCTTGTAAGTACATCAGCACCTCTGTATCACACAACCAGCAGATTACACAACATACACAAGGGGTAATGAGACAAACTACTGATGCATTTGGTTTGACATTTGACAAGGATTTTTATTTGTAAATTTTTATTGATATGCATTATTTTTCTGATGTTCGTGTTTCTACGACCTAGACTTTGCACATTTTTTTTTTTTATTAGGCACCTTTTTAGATAAGTAGCTTTTTTTATTTTTATTAGAGCAGAGAGCTGTATAATACAACCATGTATTTTTATACATTTGGGGGGGGGGTTAACCTTTTGAGTGCTAGTTGTATCGTCACAATGTGTTGGATACCCCTCTGGCGCTCAAAGGGTTAAGTAGGGTATGAAATTATAAATACAGTAGCATTCTTGCTCAATTTCAGGGGCTGTGGTTCAGAGAGAAATGTGCTGTGATACACAGAACCAATAAACCTCAGATTCTACCATCACTTTGTGTATTTACTTTTGTGCTCTTGCAAAACCGCTAGTTAAAGGGACATTATCCCCAACTAATCAAAAATTGATCATATCCATTCAAATATAATGTACTCCTAGTCAGCATAGAAGGTGACAACTTCAGTGTATTATGTCAGCAATACAATCAAAAGGATGAATGTTAGAAACGTTACCATATAATACTCGTGGCATTAATGACCAAGAGGAACATAACAAATGGGTGAATTAATAAAATATATTAAACTTGGAATACAGGGAAAAAAATTGGGATTGGAGACAGAAGGTAAGTCTATATATACACGTCAAATATGGCTTAAATTTCCATGTGGGGGGGTCTGTCTGCATAGTTTAACCATTTGAGTTCCAGAGAGGTGTTCAACACACTGCCTCCTGCCCCACAGCAAGACTGTCCAGATGGATCATAGAGAGAGACAATCTTCAGTGACCATAAGGAAAAACCTGTCTAGGAGGCGGGGTTTCCTTATGCTCACAGTAAGAAGATTGTCCCTTGCTGTGATCTGTCTGGGCCAGATTCCACATCTGAGGGGAGGCGGCATACACTAGGTAAAAAGGGTGGGAGGGGATATTTTATCATTCAATTACTCTTGAACTACAACTCTGACTGTATTGAAATAACACTCTCCATGGCCCAAATACTATGAAGTTTAATTGGAGCTGCTTTTTTTGTGAAACATTACTATCCCTTTAAAATGAGGGAAATGGAAGAAATATAAACAAGGTGCTGTTGGTTTGCCTTTTTACATATGGCTCCCTGTCGTAAGACTGCACAAAGACTGATGAACCACAGAAGGCTGATGTATTAAGAAGGACTGGAGAAATTATGGAGCAAACCAGATGCCCTATAATGGAATAAAATGAAAAATCCCAGAATTTTTATTGGTTAAAATGGGTCTTTTAACGCCTTGAATGCTAGGTCTCCAATTCATTCTAAAACAGTGTGATGGAGATCTTTCTAGCATTTAATGGAGCAAAGGATCCAAGCAAATGGCAGCAGAGTGAGAGGGATGAAGCAGGGGGTGGAGAGAGGGAGGGAGATAGAGAGAGACATGAGGGGAGAGAGACATGGGAGAGGAAAAAAAAGGGAGAATGAAAATGGTCGAGGTGGAGAGATAGGCAGAGGGGGGCACAAGAGGGAGGGAATGGAATGTTCAGTATAGGGAGTAGGGGGTAGAAGGAGAAAGAAGGGGTGTGAGGGGGAAGACTGGAAAGAGATGGGAGGGAGTACAAGGGAAATAGAGTGAGAGATGGGTGCAGGGAGTGTAGAAGGGATATACAGAGCAAAATAGAAGGGGTCAGGAACAGAAGCAAGTACTAACAATAATCCTTCTTTCACTCCACTTGTACTTTCCGGAAAAGACTCTTCTGGGAGTCCAATTTATTTATTCAACACACATAATTACACAGACAGCAGGCAGTGGAGTTATCAGTAGACAACAGAGCAGCTCCGGATCATGTGATCCACAAAACCAATGCATTGTTAATGGGGGGGAGATTCAGTTCTGCTCTGAAACAGGAAGAAAGTCAGTCCAGAGGACAGTCAGAATTTATGGAAATTACTCTGGTGCAATGTAAACATTAGGCCAATTCTTGTTAACAGAGAGTGAGCCACTTACCTGGGACCTTTCAGGATATGAACCAAATCTCAGGGTTAAAGTCCTAATTCTCTGGGTGGATTAGTGACATACTATCTAATCTTCTCCAATCAACTGCTTCTTTGGTCTCTAAATTGGAGTAATTTATACCAGAAAGATAGGGGGAGATGTCCTGCTTGTCTTGGATGTGTTCAACCAGTGATATCTCTAAAGCTGTAGCAATGGGGACTCCTTGGAGAACCTCTGTGTTAGAGAAGCAGATGTATCACCTACAATGTCATCTTCGTCTGATAAGGCTGGAATTCTGTGCTGGGAGAGGCTGCTGTTGATCAAACAGCATTTATTATACAGCTGATTGTGTTTGTTATATCATCTCCTGACTGCCATCTACACTGTCCTAATCATCTAACCCCATACAACCACATGTAGCCCTCTGCTTGCTTATTAACCCTTCACCTACCACAAGTGCAACTACATTTATTGTTGCATCTTTCTGGAACTTAGTAACCCATTGGGTTGCATACCCACCCCCCTGTACTCAAAGAGCTAAGGCTTCAGCTGCCATACTTTGTCTGATTTTTTGATGACTGCAAACATTCCTATTGCTTTAACTCTTTAGCTGTTGTATGCATTTACAGACTGGTGACCTTACATCCTTCTATTGGATGTTATGTTGAGTACATATCTACTGCTCATTATAATTCACATGTTTTCTACATATATATTTTACTGATTAGAGGATTGATATATACCAAGTACCTTTGTATATGTTAAAGCACTGCTGCTAGGATTTAATTTTATGTGTATTAGTGGAGGGGGGTTAGTCAGTTATCCATTGGTCTCTCTTGTGTGTGTTGTACACTAGACAAATAATGAGCCTAATTCAGCAAGATAAAGAGGTTCTGTTCTGGGGCAAACCAACTGGCGGACATATGAAAATCTAAATCCCTACTGATTTTTAAGTGGAGCTTTTTAACTCCTTGGATACATGAGAGATCTCCAATTCATCGCTTCTCAATGCCTTGGAGATCTCTCTAGCAATCAAATAATTAAAACAACAAGGACTATTTTTTGTTCCCTAAGGTGCAATTGGTTTACTCCACAATTAATTGACTTTAGCTTCTTGGAATCAGCCCATGAGAGAGAGAGTGTGTATGTGTGTTATACAGGCATATATAGAGTCATCCTTTAGCCTAATTATCAGTGGGATACTGATAGTATTGTTCTATAGTAGGTCTGGGTATAGATATGGTTAGAATCATCATATTGTTGTTGTTAGAATTATTAGCAGGATGACCAATCACTTTTTAAAATAATTATATTTATTGTAGCCTGTCCCTTACATTTCTATTCTGTTTATATCTATAGTAATGTGCAATAGTGTTAGGCAGGTGTTAAAAATTCTGTAAATTAAGAATGCCTTAAAAAATAGACATTGATAGTTTATTTTTATCAATTAACAAAATGCATAGTGAGTGAACAGAAAAAAAATCTAAATCAAATCACCCTTTGCCTTCAAAACAGCATCAGTTCTTCTAGGTACACTTGAACACAGTTTTTTAAGGAATTCGGCAGGTAGGTTGTTCCAAACATATAAGAGAACTAACCACAGTTCTTCTATGGATTTAGGCAGCCTCAGTTGCTTCTCTTTTTTCATGTAATCCCAGACAGGGCTCTGTGGGGGCCATACCATCACTTCCAGGACTCCTTGTTCTTCTTTAAGCTGAAGATAGTTCTTAATGACTTTGGCTGTATGTTTGGGGTCGTCATGCTGCAGAATAAATTTGGGGCCAAACAGATGCTTCCCTGATGGTATTGCACGATGGATAAGTATCTGCCTGTACTTCTCAGCATTGAGGAGACCATTAATTCTGACCAAATCCCCAACTCCATTTGCAGAAATGCAGCCCCAAACTTGCAAGGAACCTCCACCGTGCTTTACTGTTGCCTGCAGACACTCATTCTTGTACTGGTCTCCAACCATTCAGGAACAAGCTGCCTTCTGCTACAGCCAAATAGTCAAAATTTTGACTTATCAGTCCAGAGCGCCTGCTGACATTTTTCTGCTGTGTTTTCATGCATAATTGAGTCGCTTGGCCTTTTTTCCACATTGGAGATAAGGCTTTTTGTCCCCAAGTCTTCCATGAAGACCATTTCTGACCAGACTTCTCTGGACAGTAGATGGGCGTACCAGGCTCCCACTGTTTTCTGCCAGTTCTGAGCTGATGGCACTGCTGGACATCTTCCAATTTTGAAGGAAAGTAAGCATAATGTGTATTTCATCTGCTGCACTAAGTTTCCTTGGCCAACCACTGCGTATGTGGTCCTAAACATTCCCTGCTTCTTTGACAGCACATCTGGAAATCCCTATCTTCCTGGGAGAGACCTTGCTGATGCAGTATAACTACCTTGTGTGTTGTTGCTGTGCTCAGTTTTGCCATGGTGTATGACTTTTCACATTAAACTGTCTTCAGCAAACTCATCTTGTTAGCTGAGTTTTGCTGTTCCTGACCCAGTTGTATTCCTCCTACGCAGCTATTTCTGTTTCAGTTAATGATTGTGTTTCAACCTACATATTACATTGATGATCACTGGCAGCTGATTGATATAATTGTTTAATCACACACCTGACTATATGCATGCAAAATCCCTGACTTTGTACAAGTGAAACTAAAAGAGTTGATGCTGTGCTAAAGGCAAAGGGTAGTCATATCCAATAATAAGTTTATTTAGATTTTTCTTCTGTTCACTCACTATACATTTTGTTAATTGATAAATATAAACTATTAACATGTCTATTTTTGAAAGCATTCTTACTTTACAGCAGTTTGTCACACCTGCCTAAATCTTTTGCACATTACTGTATATATTTTGTGCACTTATGATTGGATCCAAAAGGAGTCCAAAAATTAGCAATGTGTGTCTCCCTTATGTAATAATGGAGATGACTCTATTGGGTTACCTCTCCCAGCTACATAGTATGATCGTGAATGGAGTAGTAGTGAGTTATCTTGTCCTTTATATATGGTAATACTTTACCAGCTGTAGTTGTCTGCACATGTAGATAGTAAGGATGATTTATGTGCTCTTTGTTGCTGCTAGTTATCTGTTCTCTAGTGTCTTCACACTGAAGGACTGCGGGCAGAGGGTCTTCTCATTCTCTCATGATATTGAAATTTGAACAAAGATGTTCTCCAACAAATAGCACCTGGCTCCCAAGATATTGTATATGTAACTGATAGTAATAAAATCCATATACTGCTCCGGACTCTGCGGATCCATTTTAGAGATGTTTCCAACTAATTTTGTAAATCTGGGGTACTTCTTCAGGGAAACTTATACTGAACCAGCAGTAACAAAGAACACAGAAATCATCTATACTATCCATATATGCTGACAATTACATCTGGTATAGTATCACCATATATAAAAGAGGAGATGGAAGAACTCACTACTACTCCATTCACCATCCAGGAGAAGTAACCCAAAACATTGACTCAATAGAGTTATCTCCTATATTACACAAGGGAGACACACATGGCTCATTTTTGGATTCCTTTTGGATCCAATCATAAGTGCACAATATATATTTTATATATGTACTAGTTGAACAGCCCGTTACACGGGCCACAGTGCCACTGCCACCCGGTCGCGGGGCAGTCACGCGCAGTAGAGACTGCCCACGCCACGGCTGATACAGAGCTGGATGCTCCTTCGGAGAGCCCAGCTCTGTATCAGCTGTGGCACGGGCAGTCTCTACTGCGCATGACTGCAGCATGCGCAGCAGTGTCTCCTGCGCATGTTGGGGCGTTACACACAATTTAGCGAATTATTATATAGGATGATGTATGTGTGTTTTTAGAATGAAGTATGTGCTTAAAGGGAACCATTCACATCAGAGAAACTTGTTCCCATTGTCTTTAATTAGTAAAACTAGATTAGCGTTGGGTTTGTTTTTTTAAGTGTTACTAACCTAGTACTGAAGATATGCGGAGTTAAAATCTGGCACTTCCTTAATGTGTGGCACACTGTATGTGGGGCACAACGCCTCAGGACGTCCCGCCTCCCTCACATATATTATAACTGTGAACAAGCATATAGCAAAACGCGCATTAGTTTTATTAGGGAACCAGCATGATTGCTGGTATCCCTAGGTGTTTCAGACTTTGAAGTAAAATGTAAAAATCCGCTGCTTTTTTTAATATAGGACTTAGTAACTAAAATCTCAAGTGAATAGCGAAGCTTTGCCAAAAGAGAGAGATAATAACTTAGTTATCTAAGTCCAGTGTTTTTATATATGAGACCTTCTGCAGTTAATGCTTTGATGCCAGATTGCTATGATATCTTAGATTGGTAGGCTACATCTAATCCTTAGATAGACTTTATTAGCAATCCGGATTGTGCCCCGGTAACAAATTTAGTTAGGGTACAGATACCTAGGTACTTAGTACACACACTACATATCAACTACAATAGTTACGATGACTGATTAGTAACTTGGTTGCTGAAAATCAATGTCTGATCGCTGTGTCGCTAGGGATTTACAGGGTTAACTTTGGATGCCAGTCTATAATAGTGATTATTTGTATATTATATACATATAATCAATAATTAACGTATAAGAGTGAACATTTGAAAACTATATGTATATAAACAGATCTATTAGCCATATAGGAAACTATCTCTGTAATATGTACGTTTTTTAACTATAGCGATCTGATATTGAAACAACTGCCCATACACTATAGTGGGTTTGTATTTTCCACTGGGTGTGTGAGCTTTTAGATTTCAGAGAACTAAACTTAATTACTCTGTAATCTAATACAAATCACAGTCTCTTACTCTTTAGGGAATATTCGGACTACATTTTACCTGTATATAAATTAAATGTTAAGTTTTATTTTTTCCTTATTCTTCTATGTCTTATATAGGAGCTGAATAGGTGTAATATAGATTCAGTGCTCAATAATGCAGGGTTTCTTTCTTCATGTGATACTACCTGCCTCCCTCCCAGCTGCCCAAGGGAGCGCGTTTACATTTCCCTTCGAGGGGGCATTTATGTGTGATATCATTACAACAAGCTCCACTTACCATGCTGCTGAACTTGCAGGTTCAGTAGCATGGTAAACAGAGCTTGTAACAATAGCACAAAAAATGCCACCTCGAAGGGAAGAGTGAACGAGCTCCCTGGGGCAGCTGGTAGGGAGGTGTGGAGTCCTGAGGAGACGTGCCGCACATACAGTGTGCTGCACATTGAGGAAGTGCCAGATTTTAACTCCACATATCTTCAGTACTAGGTTAGTAAGACTTTAGCTTTTTTTTTTTTTTTTTATCTAGTTTTACTAATTAAAGACAATGGGAACAAGTTTCTCTGATGTGAATGGTCCCCTTTAAGTCATTGTGATAATAAGTGTTGTCTTTGAATCATTACATGTTACACATTGTTTACTATCCTAATTGATTCATTTAATGAGATATATTTATAGGGAGCGCTCTCCTATTTTCTTTTCTAGCTTGTTTGTTTTCAATAGTCTGGTACACACTCACAGACTATGTAGGATATTTTAGTTATTTATTTAGGGATGTTTTACAACAACTGCACTGCAAGTGTGTACATAAATAAGAGGCAGTATCCCCCAAAATAAGCTTTTTGGTTGTTTTTTTGGCACATTTTTATATATTTAGCAATATAAATAGATATGTATTTATACATGATACTGAATGAAAGTTTATTCTAGCCCATAAAAACAATATATAGTTTGCATAGTTGCACTAAAAAGAAACATATTTTCACAAAAACATGACAAAAAAATGTGGTCCTTCAGAGGTTGAACAGATATCTCTCAAGCACAAAGAAAATTGAATAAATAATGCCAAAACATTTTATTTACAGAGCAAGTAGCCTTTAAATGTGTTTGGTTCATAAAGTTGAGTGAAAGTTTTTTTATGTATACGTATAATATATCTATATACACAGTACCTATATACTGTAAACCACTTGTTTCAGTTCAAATAGCTCCTGGCTTTGAACAAACTTAGCAGTCCCACACAGCCTTATTTTATTTCCTGTGCGAAGTTCGGTTTTAGCTTCACATTTCCATATAGATAATATGAATATTAATTTTTGAGGTGAAAAATAGAAGATCTATTTGGAGAAATTTGTTTCAAAGTTCTAGTATCATCTTATTTTAAGATGTATAAATATAGATTTTTTTTTTTTTTTTTTTTAAAGAAAAAGGATACCCTAAGAATAAGTAGCTCTTAATTTAACAGAAGGACTTAGGCCGAGATGCCATTCCATTACAATGAAAATTTAGCTGGTAAAAGTGTTTCCTACTTCTGTTATTATGTTCCAGCCTGTTTGTATGCTGAATTTTCCACACATACAAAATCGGCCTAAAATAGCATTGCAAACAGCCATCCTGCTATAACATTCTAGCAGAATGGCCATTGCAAGGTTCCTTATCCAGCCCACTCTGGAAATGGGCCTATGTGACCTACAAAGGCCACAACCACCACATTATCTCAATTCCCCCATTGTCCTTATGTGTACCTAACCACCATCCCCACACTTGCACAAGTCCCCTTTAACCCCTCCAATGCCAGGCAGCTTTCAACATATTGCTGTTTAATCCGCTATAAACTGCTTGGTGTCAGAGGGTTAATAGCAAAAAAATTAAACATTTACTATTCTACCACCACCAACTAGTCTAAAAAGGCCACCTGACATGTAATCAATGAATTCCAGGCAAACACAGGGTTAAACCTTTCAAAATAAAAACATTTGTTAACTGTAAGGCTTAAAATAAGTATTGGGGGTAATGTTATTTCCCCCACCTCTCCATCCTATGTGGATCAAGATGGAGAGTGCTCCAAAAAACAGAGTACTGGACCCCTAAAACAGCTTTTTTTGTTAAAAGGAGTGCCCTTTTGTTGCCAACTTTAACAAATTAAATGTAAAAAGAGGTATAATAATCCCACTGTTTAAAGTTGAAAATAAAAGGGAATGCATTAATATATGGTACATAAACCCCATATTATTGTATTTAAAAATTACAATCTAATTTAAGAAAAAAAAATACACTGAATGAAATGAAAAATGCAACACTGGGACCCCATATTGAATTGTATACTGGCTAAGTAAACAATGCAGCGGAAAGGTAAAAACAAAAAACATTAATACAGCGTCTAGAGCCCACATATTAATCTACTAAAAGACCTGAAAGTGTCCCTGTCTTTGTCACAGTGAGAAAAAAAAAAACAGACTGGCTTTTATATGGTAAATCACTGTTTACATTTTTTCTCACTTTCTCATTGGTTGCGAGGCAGTATTTTACAGGGCAAAGAATGTACCCTGGATTAGCCTAACCTCACAACCAATCAGAAAAGAGATGAAGGGGTCACTCATATATAATATGTGACCATTTAGTCAAGCCATTCAATGAAGAGGAAGCAGTAACCTACTACAAATGTGTGACACCTTTTCCTCATTCTTGGTTGGCTGGGTGGTAAAGTTAATCCAGGGCATACTTTGTGCCTATTTAATTCTGCCTCCCAGCCATGTAATTTAAACAGGGATTGGCTAAGTAAAAGCCAGAACCTGTTTTTTCCCTCTAACCATGGCCTGACAGAGGCCCAGGCAGGACTGGGTCGGGGGGCTTTTACATTTTATGCAGTTTAGCAATGGAGGATGTGCACTGGGACTTAAAAAAAAAAAAAAGGCCTAATTTAGGTTATTGATGGATCTCTGACTTTAAGGGGCCAGTAATACTTAAATGTAAAGAAATATATGTTGTAGGGTTTATCCCCCTGGGTAAAACAAGGGTACTCCCACTGTTGAGAGATATTTTATTAAAAAAACTCTAACAGCTCAAACTTGAATTTTTTAGGTGCAATATCAGTGGCCTGAAAATGTATAGTGGCGCTGTTGCTACACCATCCTAGGAAGATTTATGATCTATGGACCAGAGCAGTCCATATGATGGTGTAGCAACAGCTCCACTGTAAGTTTTCAGGTCACTGTAATATTGCTCCTAAAAATTCAAGTTTGAGCGGTTATTATTTTTTAATAAAATATCTTTCAGCAGTGGGAGTACCCTTGTTTTACTCAGGGGGATAAGCCCTACAACATATATTTTTTTTACATTTTAAGTATTACTATCGCTTTAAGGTGAGTATATGTTTTTCACAAACACACACTCACGCCCACCCCTCCGAAAACCGCTTCAATGTTTTTTCTTAATTAATATGAGATATTCAAACCCCAGTGTCAGAGTTTGATTGCAAATTGATCCACTAGACTTATCATTCAGCAAATATTTCTGGCTTGAATCTTGTCCTTACCATTGGTAGGTTTCCTTCAAAAAGCAGTCTGTTATATTTATATATTTTTTCTTTGCATTTGATCTCTTCTATAGTCTACTGCTTGTTATTTGAACTTAGAACTTGATAAGTACTAGAGATTCTTTTGAGTCATTTAGGTGTATTGAAGTCCACTCTTTTTATGTGAGAATGTGTGACCCAGAGGCAGACCAGTAGAGATCATTATGTGTAGGAAACTGCAGATATAATGCAAAGCTTCTAAATAGATACAACTGACTGCTATATAAAGGACACCTACTTATTCCTAGTGCATAGTTCTACTTTAAAAAAAAAAAAAGTACAGTGTACTTTTAGTAATTATTTCTTGCACCTCTAAAACTTTAGTTCACCTGCAGGACATTTGCTGAGCACCATATCACACATTCTATTCCAGATTATAGACAGAGACTATTGAATGTTACAATGGCCACCTTCATCACACTAGATTCTGGAGGCACTGAAGACACCGTGATTCTTCATTCAGATTAATGAGCAATTAGAAACCAGCTTTCACCTCCATGTTACAGAATCACAGAGTGTTATGGGAATTGGGCTTGACAGTCCTCTTGAGAAGTCCATGTTCTGAGTTCTTTGCACATTGACAATGATTCTAGTCCTATAATACTGTGCTGTTAGTGTTTTCAATGCCAGCATCTTTAGCCATGGAGAAGAAATGTCCTTGACGTTGGAGGAGTTCATCTGGGCTGCCAAACTCAATGATCTTCCCACCATCCAACACCATTACCCTGAAATCAACAAGAGACAGTCATGAGCAAACCCTTAAATGGCAGAGGGTGGTGCAACAGGGCTGGATTTCCCATTAGGCATAATAGACACACTCTTAGAGCACCACAGGGGTTCCTCAGCTGTGCTGACCACACCCACATGTTGATGTATGGATGTGTCCAGAACAATGCCAATGACCCTCAGCACCTTACAACCACTCAATGTCTGGTTTTATTTGCCAGTTTGTATATTAATTGTCATGGAGAGGCACTTGAGATATAAATCCATCCCTGGTTGCACCTGTCTAGCACCAAATATTATAGATGTTTAAAAGGAAACCAAGAAAAGGGGTTATTTACCTGCACATATTGTATACCCTCTCACTTGAGAAATTGTATTTTGTTTCTTTAAAATTTGGTGAAGATAGGAAAGCATTATTACTGGCATTATCCATTTTGTCTACCTGACATCCAGCCTGCCACATCTTCATGTCTGCATTCCCTTACAAAGCCTGACAACTATATCTCTGCTCATCTCTGGATCAGGCGTTTGTAAAACTTTAACCCTTTGTGTGCCAGAGGGATATCCAACACATTGCTTCACATATGCTGGATACTCCTTTGGCACTCAAAAAGTTAAAATAGTCTGGATAATCTGCAAATACAGAATGGCTGTCCCTAGTACTGCAGCTTTCTGAAGTTTGTTAAAACATAATGTAGAGGCAAAAAAAGTGCTTCTTTTCACTTAGCATTGGCAGGTTAAAAAAATAATTTCATGATATGAGAGTATATTTTTCCTTTATATTAACCTTACATAAAGAGTAAAAAATATGTTTCTTGTGGCTTGGATGACCCTTTTCACTGCTAAAGAGGACTTAATGAGATAATTATATTTGAAATGTAATTCACTCAAATGCATTCTATCATACTAAAAACTCTGACTGATACAGTAGATATGGGTGATTAAAGTTCACTACTAACTACCGAAGGAGCATCCAGCTCTGTATCAGCCACTGCGCGGGCAGTCTTTACTGCGCATGACTGCGCATCAACTAGTAAAGAGATAAAAAAGCCATCTCTAACCTGCTACTGTCCATGATGGTGTGCAAGCGATGTGCAATGGTCAGCACTGTGCAGTCAGAGAATTCACTTCGGATGGTCCTCTGAATTAAGTTGTCTGTCTCCAGGTCCACAGCAGCAGTTGCCTCATCCAAAATCAGGATTTTAGATTTCCGGAGTAAAGCCCGTGCGAGGCACACTAGTTGTCTCTGACCGACGCTGCACGAGAAAGAAGAAGCAATTGATATAAAAATGCAAACAATGGAATGCTTACCTTTAAAGGGATAGTAACATTAATATGTACAAAAAATATATATTATTGTGTTTATCTTCCTGAATAAAACAAGGGCACTCCCACTGCTGGGAAGTGTTTCATTCAAAAGTTATTGCAGCTCAAACTTGAATTTTTTAGGTGCAGTATCTCAATGGTCAGAAAATTTACAGTGGGATTGTTGCTATACCATCCTATGGACAGTTCTGGTTACTTGACCATAAACTATCAACAGCGCCACTGTAAAATGTCAGGCCATTGAGATACTGCACCTAACAAAATTCAAGTTTGAGCTGCAATATCTTTTGAATAAAACACCTCTCAGCATTGTGAGTACCCTTGTTTTACCTTAAAATATAAATCTTACTATATATTAAGTGTTACTACTTTAAATCTGATAGCCTTTACCACATGGATACTTCACAATATGCCTGAGACCTCTATACACTTTTGATGGAAAGTAAATCTGACTCTCAACCTACCTAGGAAGATTTATCATCCAATTACAAAAAAAAATTGATATCCTACTCTCCTCTTCCTTAATAGCCTTCTCTTACTCACCCAATCCTCCAAGACTTTTCTAGTTACCCTGCTCTCTCAGAGTCTCACCCATTTTCTCTAATTTCAAGCTCTCTCTTCTCTTTTTAGAGAAGCCTATTCCTAAACCACATGTTCCTTCCTGTTGACCTACCCCACTCAAACCAGTAGTTTATTCTACTGTATAACACTACCACCAACCTTCACCTCTTATTTTACTCTCCCCCTAATCCCTCTAGATTGTAAACTCTAAAGTCTGTATATGAACGTCACATTGTTTGTATACCCCATACTTTGTATAGCACCAAGGAATATGTAGGCAGTTTATAAATAAAAAATAATATATCTATATATATACCAGTATATATATATATTTTTTTTATAATTTTAATGTAAGAAAGATGTGTAAAATATATCATGTCTTTATAATATTCTGGGTTTCTTATATTGTCATACCTGGGGACTTCATTCTCTTGAGCCCCGGAGAGGGCTCATGTGCTGCAAACAGTGGTATGTAAATGACTCGATCTTTGTTATATAGGGGCGGGGCTTAATTAGGGGGAGTGGCTTATAATCATTGTGGCAGGAAGTGTGCAGAAAAGAGTGGGAAGGAGGAAAAGTAGATGGGAAGTGGGAGGAACAGGGTGAGAAGTAGCAGAAGTGGGCAGAGTTTCACAGAACCTCACCCCCACTGGAAAATCACCCTCTGTCCCCGGAGACCTAGTAATTAACTCTAAAAAAAAACCCTAATCTCCAGGGATCAAGAGAGTTCCAATCCCAGGTATGTATATTGTACTTTGAACTTTATAGCAAGCTGGCAGCCTAATGCAAAAAAAAGAAAAAAAAACATTAACTGAAATTCCAATAAAGTCCTGGAGTCAGTTCCTAATAGGCAGAGAAAAGTATGTATGTATGATGTATACTGATATTGTTGTTATCTTGAAGAAAATGTTGTTATAACCTAGAAACTAGTTGATGAGGTCTCATTGTTATTTAATAAATGCATCTACGTTTATCAGCGGATCTGATCATTCACATCTATCTTTGATACTCGATCGGGGGCGAGTTGAAGTTCCCCTGTTGGTTTATGCCGGTGAATGGGAATTTCTTCACTGGCTTATCCTCTATGTGAGACCATGTGTAAATATTGGTGGCGCTGACCTTTTGATATTAGCGCCCTCCCCACATATTTCTTGTTGCTCTATTGTCTGACCATTTCTCTTTATTCTTATAAAGGATATCGGTTCAGTTTGGACGTGGCTGCTTATCATTACTACATTGAGATCAGTGTGGAGGCAAGTTGAATATCCTCCAATTGCTGATGTGCTACATTTATTTGTAGCCGTTCTTTTTGTGAGTATATCGAAAGAAGATGATAGTATTTTGCAGTTTTTATTATCGTATTGATACTACTCTATGAGGCTCCCTCTCTTTCGTTAGAAAATACTAATGACCCCTATGAATTTTCCGTTTGCATCTTAGGACAAGAGATAACATATTCAATCAGTCCTGTATGTATTGTTTTTATATAGCACCAACAGATGTACTTAGCACGTTACAGTATAGAGGGGATACAATAAGTGCAGTAGTGTAGTAGTTATACAGACGATTACCATAAGGGGAACACTAGGTGAGAGTACATTAGGACAGGAGGTTCTGGATATCATGTCAATTGGTGCACACATGACAGTTGCTAGCAGTTCTTTAAACGGAAGCAGAAGGGTACATTAGCCTACTTAACACTTTAAGGGCAAGAGTGGTGCTCAAAGCATTACAAATCAATTAGTTGCATACCCTTTTGGTTTTTAAAGTGGAACTATCACTGAAAATAAAGTGCCCCCCATATAATTATGCATGTAGTGATACACATATCCATACTAGTATGATCCTGAATAAGTCCAGCTTTATTGATAAATCCAACTTGTTCCCAGATGCACAGGCAGGCATCTTGCTGTAGAGACATCTGTGCTCCTGCACCATCAGTCCCTTCCTGTACCTTAAGGTACAATGCAACGCCTCCTAGAGGAGTCCATGATGGACAATGTAGGAGCACAGATGTCTGCGTTGATGCCTGCCTGTGAGTCTGAGAAAGAGTTGGATTTATCAATAATGCCATACATATTCAGGATAATACTAGTATGGATATGAGTATCGTTATGTGCATAATGATTTGGGGGGCACATTATTTTCAGTGATAGTTCCACTTTAAAAACCAGAGAGGTGTGCAACAAATTGATCTGTAATGCTATGAGCCCTTAAAGGGTTAAGCAGGCTCATGTACCCTGCCTGCTTCAGTTTAAAGAACTGCTAGCAACTGTCATGTGCGCACTAATGGACTTGATATGCAGAACCTCCTGTCCTAATGTATTTTCAGTGATATTTCCACTATAAAGGGGCAGTAATGTTTCATAATAAAAGCAGCTCTAATTAATCATCATAGTATTCGGGCCATGGAGAGTGTTATTTCAATTCTGTCAGTTGTAGTTCAAGAGTGATTCAATGACAAAGTGTCCCCCTCCCGCCCCTTTTACTGATGTAACACTGCTCAGCCAGATCAGAAGGGAGGTGCCCAGGTAGACTGCAGAGAGGGACAATCTCCAATTAAGATAAGGGAAATACCTGAAAAACTTGTCAAGGAGGGCAGGGCTTTCATTATTCTCATAGGAAGAAGATTGTCCCCTACTGTTATCTGTGTGGTCTATGGACTGGATTCCACATCTGAGAAGAGATGGCTTACATTAGGTAAAAGGGGCAGGAGGGGGAACTTTGCTTGTGAATATCTCTCAAACCATAAAGGTCTGAGAGATAAGACTTATATCGTTCTTCATGTTTTTTTAATGCCTACAAAATAAAATAAAGATAAAACGAAGTATTACTATCCCTTTAAAGCATTAAGATAGTATTGTACAGTGGGTGGAGTTTGTGTCCTGGGGTCCTGCCAGCAACTATCATGTCTGCCTCCATGGAGATGACATCCAGGATTGATTGAAAATGTTATCTTCTGAACAATGGCACAAGTAAAAAATACAATGAAGCCATTAGGGTTTTCTGGGAACAGTAAGGTAAATGAGGAGGTTATTATTATGAGGCCCTCTGGCACTCAAAGGGTTAAGGTAAAGCTTTCAGAGGTGTTTAGAGGAGATCAGGAGATGGGGGGGGGGTAACAGGGAAGACCACACATGGGTAATCCAATGAATACTTCAAAGGTCTGAAATCTCTGCAGTTTGAGGATTGTTGTACTTCCCTTTTTTTATTGAGCGGGTTCAGAAGCCCTTTAACCCCTTAAGGACCGGGAAAATCTGAGTTAGATTTGACTTAAGGACCGGAGCAATTTTGACTTTTTTGACTATGTCTTTGTTAAACCATATTTTCTCTTTAATTCCTTTTGTGCACCCACATAAATTATATACTGTTTTTTTAAGCACAAGTAGGGCTTTCTTTTGATACCACAATTATATGAATAACTCATTGTTTAATTTGATTAAAATAGAAAAAAAGAGGAAAAAAATTGAAAAACAACAACATTTTGCTTACATTTTTCTGTCAGGATTTGCATACTATTAGTTAATGGAAAAAAAATACTCCTAAATATATTCATTTGCTTCTCCTGAATATAAGAATACCCCATATGCCTAGTATTTTAGTCCTTTACTCACATTTACAAGGTAAATATTACAAGATGGCTGCTGTTATTTCCAACTTGTGATGTTTCAACAATTGGCATGTGAGCATCATAGCTTAGCTGACGGTGCCAGAACCAAAAATGTCCCACAAAGGTATATGTTTCTGAAAACTACACAACATAAGGTAAATAATCAGGAGAATTTTGGAGTTTTTCATGCAGCTATTTTTCCAGAAAAAAATTTCAAAATTCTGGTAATATTTTGTTTTTTTTGCAGTTTTCACACTTACATTTCACTACTGTTGATATCAAGCACATGATAGGTGAAGATTTTTAAAAATGCATTGTTTAGTGTTCAGCTCCTTCTTCTGAGTACGGCAATACCCCATATGCATAGGTTTCTCAAGATTTGGGAGAGCTATGGGGCCCAAATTGGAACATGCGCGTTTCCAGTTTCACACTTTGAATTTTCACAGCTTGCATCACTGGTGCCATGTCTCATTTGGGGCTGTGTAACAGTGCTCCACTCTAAGATTTCCCCCCAAAAGTATATATTTTTGGAAAGTAGACACCCCAGGCTTTCATTTTATGTATGTTTTCAATTTTTTTACGCAGCCATTTTACCACCAATCGCTCGTAAATCTTGACGTAAGTTAAAAAAACACCGTTTTTCACACTTGCACTTCAATGTTGATGTGAATTTCAAGCACAGGATAGGTGAAGATTTTTAAAAATGCATTGTTTAGTGTTCAGCTCCTCTGAGTACGGCAATACCCCATATGCATAGGTTTCTCAAGGTTTGGGAGAGCTACGGGGCCCAAATTGGAACATGCGCGTTTCCAGTTTCACACTTTGAATTTTCACAGCTTGCATCACTGGTGCCATGTCTCATTTGGGGCTGTGTAACAGTGCTCCACTCTAAGATTTCCCCCCAAAAGTATATATTTTTGGAAAGTAGACACCCCAGGCTTTCATTTTATGTATGCTTTCAATTTTTTTACTCAGCCATTTTACCACCAATCGCTCGTAAATCTTGACGTAAGTTAAAAAAACACTGTTTTTCACACTTGCACTTCAATGTTGATGTGAATTTCAAGCACAGGATAGGTGAAGATTTTTAAAAATGCATTGTTTAGTGTTCAGCTCCTTCTTCTGAGTACGGCAATACCCCATATGCATAGGTTTCTCAAGGTTTGGGAGAGCTACGGGGCCCAAATTGGAACATGCATGTTTCCAGTTTCACACTTTGAATTTTCACAGCTTGCATCACTGGTGCCATGTCTCATTTGGGGCTGTGTAACAGTGCTCCACTCTAAGATTTCCCCCCAAAAGTATATATTTTTGGAAAGTAGACACCCCAGGCTTTCATTTTATGTATGTTTTCAATTTTTTTACGCAGCCATTTTACCACCAATCGCTCGTAAATCTTGACGTAAGTTAAAAAAACCAGCGTTTTTCACACTTGCACTTCAATGTTGATGTGAATTTCAAGCACATGATAGGTGAAGATTTTTAAAAATGCATTGTTTAGTGTTCAGCTCCTTCTTCTGAGTACGGCAATACCCCATATGCATAGGTTTCTCAAGGTTTGGGAGAGCTACGGGGCCCAAATTGGAACATGCGCGTTTCCAGTTTCACACTTTGAATTTTCACAGCTTGCATCACTGGTGCCATGTCTCATTTGGGGCTGTGTAACAGTGCTCCACTCTAAGATTTCCCCCCAAAAGTATATATTTTTGGAAAGTAGACACCCCAGCCTTTCATTTTATGTATGTTTTCAATTTTTTTACGCAGCCATTTTACCACCAATCGCTCGTAAATCTTGACGTAAGTTAAAAAAACACAGTTTTTCACACTTGCACTTCAATGTTGATGTGAATTTCAAGCACAGGATAGGTGAAGATTTTTAAAAATGCATTGTTTAGTGTTCAGCTCCTTCTTCTGAGTACGGCAATACCCCATATGCATAGGTTATTCAAGGTTTGGGGGAGCTACGGGGCCCAATTTTGAACAAATATTGAATTTTCACATCTTGGTTAACTGGTGCCATTACTCATTTTGGGCTATATTCCAGTGCTGCACTTTAGAATTTCCCCCCAAAAGTGTATATTTTTGGAATGTAGACACCCCCAGCTTTCATTTTAGGTGTGTTTTCAAGTTTTTTACACAGCTATTTTGCCACCACTTTCTCATAAACTTGACGTAAGTAAAAAAACAGCGTTTTTCACACTTTGCCTTCAATGTTGATGTGAATTTCAAGCACAGAATAGTTGAAGATTTTATAAACTGAATTGATTAGTGTTCAGCTCCTTCTTCTGAGTACGGCAATACCCCATATGCATAGCTTTCTCATGGTTTGGGGGAGCTACGGGGGCCAAATTGGAACATGCGCGTTTCCAGTTTCACACTTTGAATCTTCACAGCTTGCGTTACTGGTGCCATGTCTCATTTGGGGCTGTGTAACAGTGCTCTTTTTTAAGATTTCCCCCCAAAAGTGTATATTTTTGGAAATAGACACCCCAGGCTCTCGTTTTAGGTGTGTTTTCCAATTTTATACACAGCCATTTTACCACCAATCCTGTGAAAATTTGACGTAAGTAAAAAAAATTCAGCATTTTTCACACTTTGCCTTCAATGTTGATGTGAATTTCAAGCACAGAATAGGTGAAGATTTTATAAACTGAATTGATTAGTGTTCAGCTCCTTCTTCTGAGTACGGCAATACCCCATATGCATAGCTTTCTCATGGTTTGGGGGAGCTACGGGGGCCAAATTGGAACATGCGCGTTTCCAGGTTCACACTTTGAATCTTCACAGCTTGCGTTACTGGTGCCATGTCTCATTTGGGGCTGTGTAACAGTGCTCTTTTTTAAGATTTCCCCCCAAAAGTGTATATTTTTGGAAATAGACACCCCAGGCTCTCGTTTTAGGTATGTTTTCCAATTTTATACACAGCCATTTTACCATCAATCCCTCGTAAACCATGACGTAAGTAAAAAAAAAAAAAAACAGCGTTTTTCACACTTAGGGTTGGCGGCAGTATACTGGGCTGCATACAAATTGGTTTGGGACACAATTTCACCTAAAATGTCTTCCCCCAAAAACAAATCAAAAAAATTATCATGGGTAAATCCTTCCACATCAATTTGAATCCCTGGGTTGCCTGTGAATTCTGAGATTTGTGGGCATAAATTGATACCCATTCATTAGGATCTGGAGTGGCAGGTGTTGGGGCATTTCTTTGGGCAGGTCTTTTGGCAGGTCTTTGGGCAGATCTTTTGGCAGGTGCTGGGGCAGTTGCCAGGGCAGCTCTTGGGGCAGCACTTGGGGCATTTCTTTGGTAGGTCTTTGGGCAGTTCTTTTGGCAGGTGCTGGGGCAGTTGCCAGAGCAGCTCTTGGGGCAGTGCGTCTTTTCTTGACAGAAGGCCCAGCGTCATCACTAGAACTGCTCTCACTTTCTGAAAACTGCGCTATGTCAAAATCTGACGCAGTGTCTGTTGCCTCAGAGTCAGACGCCAAAAAGGCATATGCCTCTTCAACGCTGTACCTGCGCTGCATTTTGCCCACTAAAAAAACTTTTTTTTTTTTTTTCTTACGCTATCCCTAAACCTAAATCTAACCCTAAAACTTACCCTAGCCTACGTATATCCTGAACCTACCTAACCCAAGTGAACTACCTATCTAAAATGCACTTATTATATATTTTTTTTTTGGAGGGGGGTTGGTTTTTTTTGGGGGAGGGGTTTTTTCTTACGCTATCCCTAAACCTAAATCTAACCCTAAAACTTACCCTAACCTACGTATATCCTGAACCTACCTAACCCAAGTGAACTACCTATCTAAACTGCACTTATTATATATATTTTTTTTTTGGGGGGGGTTTGGGGTTTTTTGGGGGGTTTTTTTTCTTACGCTATCCCTAAACCTAAATCTAACCCTAAAACTTACCCTAACCTACGTATATCCTGAACGTACCTAACCCAATTGAACTACCTATCTAAACTGCGCTTATTATATATATATATATATTTTTTTTTTTTTTTTTTTTTTTGGGGGGGGGTTGTTGTTTTTTTTTTTTCCCCTAAACCTAAATCTATCCCTAAAACTTTCCCTAACACACGTCTACACTAAACCTACCAAACTACCTACCTAAACTATATTTACTATTTAAAAAAAAAAAAAAATGTAAAAAAATTTTTAAAAATTTTAAAAAAATCTAAAAAAATTCCAGGGGGATGGGGGGTGTCCCACAGATCAGAAAACACTGATCTGCAGCAAATTGATCACTCCAAGAGTGATCAGATGGGGGGGAACTTATTGATCACTGCAGAACAGTGATCAAAGGGTTAATTATTTTTTATTTAAACTTTTTTTTTAACTTTTTTTTTTTCCAGGAACACTGGAACACCATCTCTCTATGTCTCTCTCCACCTCAGCAGTATGCAAGGTGGAGGGAGGCATAGAGATCTGACAGGGACAGTATTTACAAATACTGTCCCTGTCATTCAGGTTTTGCAACATGTGATTCGCTTTTGAAGCGAATCGCATGTTGCAACAATGTTTCTGCCGCTTGTTACTAAGTGTCCCGATACCGGGACACTTACTAACAAGCGGCTTGAACTCTTCCATCGCTCCGTGCGGCCGCGATGGAAGAGTTTAACCCTTGACGTACCGGGACCGTCAAGGGTCGTTGGATCACTTTTACCCTTGACGGTCCTGGTACGTCAAGGGTCCTTAAGGGGTTAAAGGGATAGTAATGTTTCAAAATAAAAGCAGCTCCAATTAATCTTCATATTATTTGGGCCATAGAAAGTGTTATTTCAATACTGTCAGAGTTGTAGCTCAAGAGTAATTGGATGATAAAGTATTCCCCCTACTGCCCCTTTTAACTAGTGTAAGCCACCTCCCCTCAGATGTGGAATCTTTTCTGAAGACCAGACAGCTCACAGCGAGGGACAGTGAAAACCCTGCCCCCCAATGACAGGTTTTTCCTTATGCTCACTGAAGATTTTGCCTCTTTGTGATCCATCCGGACAGTCTTGCTGTTCTGAGGTGAGCAGTGTTACATCAGTAAAAGGGACGGGAGAAGGATACTTTATCATTCAATTACTCTTGAACTACGACTCTGACAGTATTGAAATAACATTCTCCATGGCCCAAATACTATGAAGATTAATTGGAGCTACTTTTATTTTGAAACATTACTATCCCTTTACTGATAATAACAGCAACCGTGAATGAGTGATCTGCTCCCATAATCCTCTTTGTTGAACATATTATCCTTACCTCAGGTTTTCTCCTCCTTCGCTCACTTCATAGTGTAGTTTTTCCGCGAGTCCTTCTGCGTATGGTTTGAGATGAGAGAGTTCCAGGGATTTCCAGATTTCCTCATCGGTGTACTGGTTAAATGGATCTAAATTCATCCTCAAACTGCCAGAAAACAGGACAGGATCCTATAGAGAAAAAAACTGGGTTTTACAAAATAACAAAGAGACCGTTGTATCTAATATGCTGCTATGTGATGCAATCATTTATAAATATATGTTAGGTATATAGGAATGGGTGCACGTATTTACCTGCCTAGTGTGCTGCATGAAAAGTCCTACTATTGCTTGATCACGTATAAAGTGAACTGGAGCAATTCCGCATCAAACCAATTGTAACACAGAGAATAAATAAAAGTATTCTTGTTGATTTAAAGGGGAACTACCACCCCGCAATAACTTTACATGAATTAAGTCTTCATCTGGCGACTAGCTGCTTAGTAGCGCTAGTCGACAGAAATATTACCTGTCAGTCCCTTTTGGAGCCGGCCGACCTTTATGGTTTGAGAGATATCCTCTTTCAAATTTCCCCCTCCCCTGATGTCAGCGTTCTAGTCCCGGGACCGGCGATGGCTCTTCAGCAGGGCCGGGATTACGTTATGGAAGAAGAAATCTTTCATTGAAATGATCTTCTACGTGTGCTTGGTTTGCAAGCACACGTAGAAGATCATTTCAATGAAAGATTTCTTCTTCCATAACGCGATCCCAGCTCTGCTGATGAGCCTCTGCTTGCTCAGGAACCGGATTCCCCCGCTGTCAGCTAGAACACTGACGTCAGGGGAGAGGGAACTTTGAAAGCGGATATCTCTCAAACCATAAAGGTTTGAGAGATGCCACTGGGCTTGTTTAATTCAGTTTTTTAAGGGCTAAAAGATGAGGGATAGTAAAATTTAAGTTTTAATATGCATTTAAAGGGTCATTAAGCCAAATCTAGAACTTTACCTGCGGAATAATAGTCAATTTTTGTCTCAGATCATGAAGCCCAATGGTAGCAATGTCCACGCCATCAATTATAATCTTGCCCTCTGCCGACTCAATAATGCGAAAGATGCAGTTGGTGAGGGAGGATTTTCCAGCTCCTGTCCTGCCAACTATGCCAATCTGTGAGGCAAATCAACAGAAAGTTATTTAATAGTTTTATTCTGAAATGGACATGCAATATATTTTTGGCACCTTATACAATAAATATCCAAAAACTTTGCAATGATTTTCTTCGCATTTACATTTTATGCTACTGTTTGCTCTCTATGGAGAGTTGGGTCACTGGCACAAAATCTCCCTAAGCATAAATAGCAACAGCTCCACCAAGAAATGAAAAGGCCATAAAAAGCACTTTTACTTTTTAATAGGATAATAATGTTTCACAATAAAAGCAGCTCCAATTACTCTTCATAGTATTTGGGTCATGGAGAATGTTATTTCAATACTATCAGAGTTGTAGTTTAAGAGTAATTGAATGCTAAAGTAACCCCCCTCCTGCCCCTTTTACTGATGTAACACTGTTCACCTCAGAGCACCAAGACTGTCCAGATGGATCACAGAGAGGGACAATCATCAGTAAGCATAAGGGAAAAACCTGAAAAACCTGTCAAGGGGGCAGGGGTTTCCTTATGTTCACAGTAAGAAGACTGTCCCTTGCTGTGATCTGTCCAGTCAAGACACCAGATTCCACATCTGAGGGGAGGCGGCTTACACTAGGTAAAAGGGGTGGGAGGAGGATACTTTATCATTCAATTACTCTTGAACTACAACTGTGACAGTATTGAAATAACACTGTCCATGGCCCAAATAATATGATGATTAATTGAAGCTGCTGTTTTTGTGAAACATTACTATCCCTTTAACTTTTTGAGTGCCAGAGGGTTATCCAACGTATTGTGAAGCAATGCATTGGATACCCCTCCGGCACTCAAAGGGTTAATAAAACATTTTGCAGTAGTGAGAGAACTCTTGTTTTACTGAGAAAGAGATGTCCCACTACAAGTGAATCCAAACTAAACTGAAAAATGAACATTGAGCAGAGGGTCAGATATTAGTAAACGATTGTTCGAAATAAAAGTTAATATTGAAGCATATTCTTATTCTCATTACATAGTTTGCTTAATGAGCTACCTTAAGTTATAATCCATAAACTTACATACTTAAAATTAAATGTATGTATCATTGCTGCTGATCAAGTAAGAATTATTATTGTGTTTTGTGTATAAAAGGAAAATGGAACATTTCTGGCGTAAACCAACAATACCACAGATAGAAATGGGACATTTAACTCATTAACCCTTTGACTGCCAGAGGGGTATGCAACACATTGCTTTGCAATGAGTTGCGTACCCCTCTGGCACTCAAAGGGTTAAATGCTATAGAGGCCTTCAACGCATTTCACAGTAATGTGTTGGAGATGTCTCTAGGATTAAGGGTGGATAAAAGTCTAATTAATATAAATGAAAATTTTGAGTATATCTTTCTGTCCCCTACAGTGCGTTAGGTTTGTTCCATAATTTCTTCACTTTGCTTTTATAAATAAGGCCCATTAGGTTTTACAAGAAGGGCCTGAATGACCATGTCCAAGTTCTGCAATTTGGACATCCTTGCCATTCTATATGTAATGTTTTCACAATAAATAGGCAAGGTTATATTTTGGAGATGTTTCATAGATAACAGCAACAGGATTATGTGAGACATTGGATGTGGGGAATGAATAAGAGAGTGGAGTCAAAGGTGACAACCATGCAGTGGATCTGGGATGTCAGTGTTATGATGGAGCTGTTGGTGTTAAGAAAGTTATTTGGTAAAGCAGCAGTAGCAGGAGATATTATGAGGTCTGGTTAAATATTATCAGATTTAAGAACCAATAGAACATTCATGAGGAAACAGCAGATATATAGTTGGTGACATGCATTAGGCAGAAGAAAGGCAGGTGAGGGGAGGAAAGGTAGATTTGAGTATCAATAAACTTGGATTAACAAGAGATGAAGTGTAGACAGAGAATAGCAGAAAGCGAAAAGTAGGATGAGAACAGAGACAGAGTCACAGATGCCAACAGAGTGGAGCGTTTGGAAGAAAAGTGCGTGATCAACTGTGTCAAATGCTGCTGAGAGGTCAAGGAGAATTATTAAGTGAAGGTGTCCCTTGGATTTAGCTGTGAGTACGTTCTTGGCTACTTCTGTTAGTACAATCTCTGTGGAGTGTTGTGAGCGGAATATGGATTGTAGTGGTTCCAGAAGATTGTTAGAAGAGAGAAACTGGGTCACGTTGTTGTATAAAAGCCATTTGTGGAGCTTGGATGCAAGGAGAAGTAAAGTGATATTGATATAATTTGATAGAAAGGCAGGGTCTGTAGAAGGATTATTTAGAATTTGTATGATAATTGCATGTTTGAATGATGAGGTGAATATGCTGGTAGAAAGGGGCAGGTTGACTAGGTGGATAAGAGCTGGGACTAATTAGATTTATACCACAATCTACCTTTTCCATGCTTTCAATAGTGCATGAGATCCCCTGAAGAACAAGATCCAGTTCAGGACGGTAACGGACTTTGTAGTCAGTGAACTGTACAACACCTTTATCTGGCCAGTTCTTTGGTGGGCGATGATCTGTTACCCACGGCGCCTGAAATAAAATAAAATGCAGATGTTAGAGAGGTAAAAGTAAGCAGGTATTGAGTAACCTTAAGAAAGTGGTAACTTAGTGGGTGGGTACAGGAAATGGGAAGACACGGAGAAAGGTTGGGGTTGTAATTTGTCAGTACCTGTAAGAATTTAAAGAGATAGTAACCTTTTATTTTGACTTAATGTATTCTGCAGGGGTCCGGGTGATGTTAACCCTTTGAGTGCCCTCAAAGGGTTAAGAGTTCGGTCCTGATCTGCACCCTGCCGCCGGCGCAGTCATGCATTGTAGAGACTGCCCAAAAGCACAGAATGCTCCAGCACAGAACTCCCAGCATTCTGTGTTTCCAGCACAGAACTCCCAGCATTCTGTGCTACCAACATTCTGTGCTCCCAGCACAGAACTCCCAGAATTCTGTGCTCCCAGCATTCTGTGCTCCCAGCATTCTGTCCATTCAGGCAGTCTCTACTGCGCACGACGTCTTCTGACAAACATCCTAGCGAATTATTATATAGGATATGCAGCTCCATCTTTATACCAATTGCTGAGAGTATTTCTATGCCTACTTTGTATGAGGACATAAATTACACTACTACATAAAAGCCTATAAAGTCCTCTTTATGTATGAACCTGTTCATACGCTGCACACATAGGCATGACGTTTCTTTAAATTCAGTGGGATTCAGCAGACAATGACTGACGTATTAAAGGTACATACCAACCATTTATTAATAAATAAACAAGTACAAACCCATTGCTAAAAATGTGAAAGACAACACCCAGAAAAAATATGAGAGCATTTTCTTGCATGTTTCCATGTAACAATATACATACAGTTGAATCCAGCTCTATAGGAATATAACCAAAATACCACTCTCAGATCTTACCTCCCTGTCCACCTTAATGTACTCGTCTACACGCTCCACTGCAACTATGTTTGTTTCGAGCTCAGATGTCATCCTCACTAACCAGTTCAGTGTTTGTGTTATCTGTTAAAAGATGCATGAGTCATTAGAGTTATATTGGTATTTATCAGTGTCTCATCTGGAACCGAGGAACTGCTAGCTCCCCAAAAGACTAGAGCTTTCTCCAGAAGACCCAGCATTACCTTGGGTGAAAATCCCCATGTCCCTTTTTCCCACCCTATTTTCCCACTTTTATTATTGATTAAATTTGGCGGTGTATATAAATGTATTACATGGCTCCACAATCACACTTCCACTTTTGGTAATTGACATATTGTTTGTTTGTTTGTTTTTAAATAAAAATTTTTTTGCAAAAAAAAATTGTGTTGTGTCTTATTAAAAAAAAAAAAAAAAAAAGTTGATTTTAGCAGGTCAAAAATTTACCTGCTAACAGCTAGCCTCCACTATAGCAGTGAAGGGGTTGTTTTTTTTTACACCAGTAGGTGTCTCCTCTCTGCTTCTCTGTCCCTTACTTTGCTGGTAAAGGACAGACGGGTTGAGGAGAGACTCAGAGACAGTGTGTAAATCTCACTGTCTCATTCATTGAGAATGCTGGTACATGTGATCATTGCTTCAGCAATCACATGACCTGGCACAACTGAGAAGGGCTGAGACTGAACACTCCGGAGCGTTCAGTCTCAGCCTGGAATAAATTATAGCAGCGTGCACGGAGACACGCTGCTATCATTTATCCCAGTGGTTCTCAACCTGTGGGTCGGGACCCCTTCGGGGGTCGAATTACGGTTTGCCAGGGGTCGCCTAAAACCATCAGATATTTATATTTCAATTCATAACAGTAGCAAAATTACATCAATGAAGGAGCAACAAAAATAATTTTACTATTAGGGGTCGCCACAACTTGGGAAATTTTATCAAAGGGTCGCGGCACTAGAAAGGTTGAGAACCACTGATTTATCCCATGATGGTCCTGGACCGTCATGAGTCCTTAACAGGTTAAGAAATCCTACTTGATTTGAGACTGACGGGCAGGCTTCTTGCTTTAGAGGAATCTGTGCTCCTGAGCCGTCAGTCACTTAGTGTACCTTAATGTATAATGGAACTCTCCAATGCTGAAGGCGACTGGGACAGACAGTGCAGAGGCGCAGATGTCTCTAAGACAAGATGTCTACACTGATGCCTGCCAGTTCATCTCAGATCAAGTAGGATTTCTTAATAACCCTGGACTTATTCTGGATAATACTAGTATTTCTTTGCGTATCGTTATATGAATAATTATTTGACGGGCACATTATTTGGGGCGACAGTTCCACTTTAAGGGAGATTGGCCCAAATGCATGCCCCCAAGATGGCAATAAGATTTTTCCTACTCTAACGCATTTATGTGGATGCAAGAGAGGACTTCAGTTTTGCAATGTACTATAAAACTGAACATCAGATAAGTTAAGAACATTTTATTTATAGGCTAAAGCTTTGTTGTGGGCCAGGCAACATGGATGTGACATGTGATGAGCAAGTCTGGTCAAGGGTGGGGTTAAGGGTGCTGGTTCACTTTTAACAAGTTGCATGCAAAATAGCGAGAGACTACAGGGAGCAGTCATCATGCCTCCTTGATTAAAAGGGCAACATGAGAATCTCGCATTGCAGGACAGCGCAAGATTCTCAAGTCGCACCTTCAAACGGCGCCTTCAAGTCCCATCATCCTCAGCACCCGATTTACAGAGCCCAGTGCTGAACAACAAATGAACTGAACTAACTAAGCTGAAATAACTGTGGAACATAAGTAATAAAACCCCACTTGTAGACCTTTCGATGCATAGAGTTACTTAACTGAAGTGTAGACTGTACATGGAACATCACTCAAGTAAGCTGCTCTGGCCTCTCTCCCTTTCCCTGTGTGCAGAATGACAGGGAGGAGTGGAGCACTTCAATTAAGTAACTCTATGCATTTGCAAGGTCTAGAAGTGGGGTTTTATTACTTAAGTCCCATAGTTATTTCAGTTTAGTAAGTTCAGTTTATTTGTTCAGCGCTGGGCTCTGTAAATCGGGTGCTAAGGATGATCGGATTTAAAGACGGCGTTTGAAGGCGTGACTTGAGAATCTCACACTGTCTTGCAATGTGAGATTCTCATGTTGCCCCTTTTAATCAAGGCAACATGATGACTGCTTCCTGTAGTCACATGAATGTGACTTTTTAAAACGATACCAGGGTGCCTAAGAGCACTTGAGACATCAATTCGAATTTGCTGTCAGAAATTTTAGGAGCGTTTTCTGTGTGCACAGTGATAAAGATAACATTCAGACTCACGTTGAGAGCAGCAGAAATAGACAGCCCTACAGTCCCACTATCCACAGTTCCTCGTGCCAGTACAGCAAAAAGAGCCGCAAAAAACACTGTGAGATTTCCTACAAATTCCAGACGGATAGCCAGCCACCTACAGGAAATAAAGTGTGACAATTATACATTGATACAAAATGATTACATTCAACCACATGGGTAATAGAGAGGCCTCCAACACAATTCTAAGACGTGTGCTGGAGTCTTCCCGAGCATCCAAGGAGTCCATCCAATTTAAATTAAAATTAATAAATTAATCTAATTTTAAAGAGAAGTCACCATCTGAGTGCGAGAGGGGTATGCAAAGCATTAATGCTTTGCATACCCTTCTGGCACTGAAATGGTTAAAAACTGCCTATCTGCTGTACTAATCATTTGTTTGTAATATACATTTAGCTTTATATATTTTAAATATTGCTGGTGCACATTGTGCTAATTAGCGGTAGTATGTTATACTACAGGACAAGGTTACCACTTCCTGTGCTACATGCCCACATTGTGTGGACTCTGCCTAGATTCATTCATAGCAGTGTGTGGTAAAACTGGCCCAGCATATAAACTAATTAGCATAAGGTGCCATACTGTGCCAAGAACATATAAAGATTTATTTCTCCAAAACTATTTAAGTTACAAACACTAATACAACATTTCTTTTTAAAATTAGCTAAACTTATTTTAGGGTGACAGGTCCTCCTTTAGCTCATCTTACTTGCCCTTATGAGACATTAAATACATACGGAAATGCTATTACTATGCCCTCATTTTGATTGATTGGTAACTCTGCCATACCTATTGGAGACCATCCAGGAATAAACACTTTTCTGATTGATATCGATTGTATCTTCATTATGCTGGAGAAACCTCTGTTGGTGTCCATATGCGCGGATCACAGACAGACCTGAGACTGTCTCCCCAAAATGAGAATAGATGGGAGACCGCGTAACAGAATCCAGGCGCCTCAGCTGGCGGGAGGTGGTGACATAAAATCTCTAAATCATACCGAAATAAAAGGAAGAGACTGACAGTAAGGTTGATGCACTAAGAAGAATTCTGGAGTCAACCAGCTGTTTCACAGGTGTCAAATAAACCTTCCCATGGATTTAAATGGGTCCTTTATCCCCTCCAATGCTAAAGAGGTCTTCTGCGCATTGCAAACAATGTGTTTTATAGACCTCTCTACTATTCAAGGGGTTAAAAGCCCAATTTAAATTATTAGGGAATCCGGGGACTTTATAGCTTCTGTGTTTCACATGTAGAAAAAATACACTAGTGGGCAGATGCACTAAGGCGTGATAAAGAGGTGATACAGTGGAGATGACTTCTCCAGTGATATCACTTCCCCAGTTCCTATGTTATTCTATAGAGTCTATGCACTAAGATTTCACAAGTGCTTGCTGCTCAAATCACCACTTATTTTCATTCCTTCAGGGGGTGGAAAGCTACTTTAATTTGTCATAACACAACAAACAATATTTGGCTTCCTTATCACTAGTCACTGCAATCCAATGCACTCCAATCAGCAGTATAACAAAATTCAAAAAGAACACAGTCTTAGGCAGCTACTCACAAGTCCTTGCAGTCACTGTGCTCTGCAGTCATTATCCTATTGAAAACTAGGCTTTATTTTATGTCTAGCCACACTTGAAACCATGTTTCATATGTAACAATGAGACACTGTAAGCTCTTAGGGTGCAGAAACATGTTGAAGTCTGAAACAACAACCAGGTCAAAGGTATAACATATTGAAAATACTGACACCTTGATGCTGAATAGCACATGCTCTTAAATTAAAGGGATAGTAATGTTTCTCAATAAAAGCAGGTCCAATTAATCTTCATAATACTTGGTCCATGGAGAGTGTTATTTCAATAGTGTTAGAGTTGTAGTTCAAGAGTAATTGAATGATAAAGTTTCCCCCTCCCGCCCCTTTTACTGATGTAACACTGCTCACCCCAGAGCAGCAAGGCTGTCCAGATGGATCGCAGAGAGGGACAATCTTCATTGTGCACAAGAAAAAAACCTGTCAAGGGAGGCAGAGTTTCCCTTATGCTCACAGTAAGAAGATTGTTCCTTACCGTCTGGTTCTAGGACCAGATTCCACATCTGAGGGGAGGTAGTTTATACTAGGTAAAAGGGGCAGGAGGGGGGATAAACTCTTGAACTACAACTACCACAGTATTGAAATAACACTCTCCATGGACCAAATACTATGAACATTAATTGGGGCTGCTTTGCATGCTCCTAAATTAACCCCTTAATGACTGGCGCGAGCACGCGCGGCCGGCACATGAGCTTGATGGGGCATTTTTTTTTTTTTTCAGTTCCAATTCACGGCTCCCTAAGCGGCATGCAGCCCTGTGGGGAGCCCTGAATTCCATGACCTGCCAGGACCATCACTTGTCCTTAAGTGCCAGACAGCTGTGACAGTCCTGGCATGGCATTGGACGTTAAGGGGTTAAGGGGACAGTTAATAGATATTTGAAAATGAGTGTTAAAAGCTTTGCTGAATTAGGAGTAATTGCTAAGTCCTCAATAAAAACTGCAATATAATATATTTTATATATATATATATATATATATATATATGTATATATGTATATATATATATATATATATACACATATAATAGATAACCACACTTCAAGACATATAATGCGATTGCTACTGCACTTATAATAGATTCCACAATAGTAAATCAGATTACATTCACCCCTTCACTTGAGGGCTCGGTGGGCGCGCTACTGCTCCCATCAATCATAGTAAACGATTTCCACAGACAAGAGGACAACTGGAGGGGAGCGAACATGGAACCACCACAGGAAAGTGTAACAACTTCAGATTTTTGTGTAAAACCTCAGGTTTTATTTAATTGTTTAAAATCAGCAAATATGAAACGACATCCCACATGAAGGGAAATACAGAGTAAGAAACACGTCCACCAAACGCATTACGTGCATAACAAATACACTTAATCATAGGCCCAATGTTTTAAATGCAATCACTATATACAATGTAATTTTCATTGAAAAATGATTAACATCAAATGTTACTGAATTGCACGTGTTTTATGAATTAGCAAACGTTTGTGCTTTTTTTTTAGCAAGTCCGTTAAAAAAAATGGTGGTGGCTAAAATGTCCACTGTTTTCTGGAGGATTAGTGATTGTGCCTCATTCAGCAAAGCAGTCAGCATACATTTTATACATCTAGCTAACTTTCCCATTACTTTAGAGCATGTGCTACTTAAGTTGTTAATTTAGGAGCATGTTCTAACTTTTCCATTACTTTTGGAGCATGTTTTCCTTTAATTTAGGCACGTATGCTCATAGCTGAATTTCCCAGTAGACAGACTACGCAAATGCCTAGCGCTCCAAATTTTGAGAAGCATTCTGAATTGTGGGTGTGTCTCAAGCAGTCTCAATGTCTCTGCATCAGTTTTATACCCCTTTAAAGACTGTTCTTTAACCCCTCAATGCATTGTAGCTCTCTCTACCAACCAAGAGGTTAAAGCCTTTTCTGGCTTTTTTTTGTTATAGTCCAAGGGTATTTTCTGTGACCGGAAAAAGTGGATAAGTCTGAGGGAGGGGCCATGTGTGAATTGGGTGTGTGGCCATGGGCGGAGCTAAGATCACCTAGAGTTCCCTGTCTAGGTGTGCCTGGGATGTAAATTAGGCCCTGTGTGCTATTCAGTTTCAAAGATTCAGTATGTTTCTTGCATCAAAAAGTAAACAATCACAAACAGTGCATACATTTATGGCTTTCACAGAATAGCCGATACTCTATTTTCTTCTACCCTAAGTCTCTGCAGCGCTGAGTTCTAAACACTAGTGGGACATTTTCCCATTGACCTCTGTGACAGAAAGGGATGTCTATGCTGGGATACAAGACAGTGACCTACACACAACTTTCTACACACTACAGCAAGAAGTGATCCCTTCTTCCTAATGCCACCATGGAGATGAAGCATACTTTTCTTGTAGAGTAAAACTTGTGGCTTGATATCCATTTCCTTGTATGCTTTCAACCCCTTAAACAGTTAGGGCCATATGATCAAAGAAGTAGCGAAATAGATTTTGTTGTTTGTAACAACATTTCAAAGAACAGTGTCATTGGGATCATTAACCCCTTAACGACCCTTGACGGTCATGGTACGTCAAGGGTCGATACGACTGAACGACCCATGACCGTCATGGAGTTCTGGGCTCCCCCCCGCGGCTGCACTCCGTTAGGGGAGCCCGGAAACAGAAAAAAAAAATGCTGCGCGGTCCTTAAGTCACGTTGCAGCGCCGATCGCCTGATCGTTAAGGGGTTAATATTTTCAGTGTGTCGGTTGTGATCGGAAATATGTCGTTTTGTTGTTGAAGTACGATTCCTGACTGAAATTGTTGTATGTAATGACAAAAATGTCTTAACTAAGACAAATATGCCTTAACAAAAACAAAAATGTCCTAACTAAAGACAAAAATGTCAGTATATAGGCATGGTAATTGTGCTTTTGTTGTGTTTCTATCAATTATTATAGGTTTCTCACATTCAGAACTTTGCATTCCCTCCACTTTTTTCTTAACGTACACATTGTCCTTTGCAAGACTTTTTTGTCGTTGTATATGACAAAGTTTCTTTTCCTCTATACAACACTGGAGAATAGTTTAGCCCCGCCCTTGCCCCTCCCCTTTGCCCAACAATTCTGGAGTTGTGTCCTACGCAATGGATATCACTAGTTTTTTGTCGTATACGTTATAGAAAATATGTCGTTCATGCACACAATTACTTATTTTTGTCCTTCATACAACATTTTTTTGTCGTTATCCCTTTGAACATACGGTCTTAAGAGAGTCTACAATCAATTATGAAACAATGCATTGGAGAACTCTCTAGCTTTCAAGAGGTTAACCCTTTCAGTGCTAGAGGGGTACGCAAAGCATTGCGTTGAGTACCCCTCTGGCATTGAAAGGGTTAAAATTTCCATTTAACCTTTTGAGTTCCAGAGAGGTAACTAATGTTTTTGTATCCTGTGGTGCAGCTTACTTGCCCCAGAACTGCTCCAGGTCTTCTAAGTGTATGAGCCTCACTGCTGTTCAGTGGATGAAGGGAGTAATGGGGAGATTTCAATCACAGAACATGATTGCCTTAACTCCTTGGATGCTATATAGGTCTCCAACACATTGTGGAGCATCTGAGGGCCTAAATGAAGACCTTGAAGCAACCCTTAAAGGGTTAATAATGAATACAGAACTGTACTAAACATTATTATATAAAAAAGTTCATGTGAAGTAAGCATTGCTATTTTTGTTCTTTTCTGATGGAACGCATGTTACCTGCACAAAGAAATAGAATATTCCCAACGGTACAATGACAGCGGCAAAGATGGGAGTGGCCAAACAGATCACAAACAATGTACCGATAACTCCCAGAACACAGGCGATCCAGCTGCGGAATGACATAGGGATGATCTCATCCACCGTCAAGATATCCTACAAATTAACATATGTCAGTTAAAGAGATTCATTGTTTTGTTTGTTTTTTCATCACTTATAACATATACCTCCCAACTGTCCCTCTTTAGGAAAGACAGTCCCTCTTTGAGACCCAAATTCCTATGTCCCTCTTTCCCACTCTTGTGGTGTGTATAAGTGTATCACACTGCACCACAACAATACAACTCACATTAATGTTTGTTTAAACTTCAGTATATGTGTTTATAAATTAGTATGTACTAATAGAATATGTTGGTCTTGTTCTAAATCATTTATTCAGTTAAACAAAGAGGTGCCAATAGGTCAATAAACTACAAATTCTCGGTAATGCCCCACCCACCAGCCACACCCCTAACAATACATAAAACAAAAATGTCCCTCTTTGGTCATTTGAAGTACTGACAGGTATGATAATATGAGACATGGACTTAAAAGGGAAGCTATCATAGGACACATGCCTATGGCAAATCTGCTCCTAAAGGATCAGACCTATGGATCTACATGGTGTCTGCATTGTGGTGCTATGTGACTTGCAGCAGATCTGGGGCCAGAAAAATGACCCCCATAAAAGGTTCAAAAGTCAATCCATGTTAATGAAGTCAGATACAGGGAGACTGTGAGGAACAGGGGTAGTTCTAGATTATCACCCAATAGTCATAGATCCCCATATACATGGTCTTTCTCCCTAGTCTTACATAGTAATATAGTTGATGAGGTTGAAAAAAGACATGCGTCCATCAAGTCCAGCCCATGCCAAATCACCCCTGTTGATCCAGAGGAAGTTAAAAAAAAAACATTGAAACCAGTTCCAATTAAGCCCCAAAATCAGCAAAGATTGAGAAACTACTTTCAATCCCCACTTATAGATCATTAATAAACAAATTAAAAAGCATTAGGCCCAGGAATTAACCCTGTGGCGCCCAATTACAATTTTAGACCAAACTGAAAAGGTTCCATTTACAACTCCTCTCTGCCATCTATCATTTAACCATTTCTCTATCTATGCACAGATATCACATACCAAACCAAAGCCTTTTCATTTATGCAGTAACATACTGTCTAAATTACTACTTACCCTTTGGTAAAATGCAAGTAAATTAGTCTGACATAATCCATTCTTCATAAAACCATGATGCCTCCTACTAATAATATTGTCAAATCATATGCTAATTAAGACCTTTCAGTGACATTTCATATGCTAATGAAGCTCTATGCTGCATCAGGAAATTTTCACTTTCACTTTTCCCAGAAATAGAAGTGTGAGTATCTCCTAAACTATACAACTGATAGAAATTTGGTTAACATGACCTTATAAGCAGTTTTCAAATATGTAAAAAAAATTCAAGGTGATAAGTCCACTTTAAGTTTTGACTTAATTCTTCTTTGCAAAGCTGACATAGTCCTTCACTGTCAAGAATATGTTTTGTTAAATAAGTTATCTTATGCTTTTGCATTATGTAGCCCTTGATCTGCTCTCAGTATGGAAATCTAAAAAATAATAGTATTTAAAGCTTGCATTTCATACCAGCTATAGCCCACAAATTACATGTTTCTAAAGTTAAAATGCTGAAGACATCTTGTTATGATATTTGTGTAAATTAAGTACAATGGCGTGAAAAGAGTGGTAGACAGATTATGGAGAAGAACTCACTGTAATCCAGTTTGCTTTCCCTTAATACTGCAACACACACAGGCTATACATTTTTGAAAAAGGTACATTAATGCTAGCTACATCTGTATCTACAATTACCTTGTATAGTGTGACATTTCTGTGGTCTCACCTTAGCAAATCTGTTAACAATGCGCCCTGTTGGAGTGGTATCAAAGAAACGCATAGGGACCTGTAATATGTTATGTAAAAGTTGAGCATGAAGCATTCGGGAAGCACGGACTGTACCTCCAGCAACAAGAAACGCACCCAGGAGTACAAAGATAGCTGGGGAATAAACAGATTTATATAGTGTCAGTATTGTAGGTATCACTGTAGAAGCTTACAGTGCTGAACAAAATACAGACAATCAATGTGTGAAAAACATGGCATAAGGAGGCCCTGCTCATAACAGCATATCATCTATATGGCTTTGCCGGGGTAATAATATTGCACATAACATATAAATAACAGACTGTTTGAGGACTGTAGATCAGGAGTGGGAACCCTTTATTCTGGTGCTTTTTGTTGGACTTCAACTACTACTTCAACTATGGACTGAGAATGAAAGCATTTCTAGTCCAACAACAGCTGAAGAATCATGATTTGTCCAACTCTGATAAAAAATGACCATATTTATAAAGAAAACTGGAGTTATTCTGGAACAAACCAACTACACCACAGGGGACAATGCTTTGCAATGCATTGGAGACCTCTCTGGCATTCAAGAGGTGAAAAATCTCTGTTCAAGTGCATGGACATTTAGAGATCTTTATTTGTTCCCTATAGTGCAGATGGTTTACTCCAGAATATCTCCATTGTGCTTTTATACATATGATCCATGGTTCTAAGTATGGTTCTAGGTAGGGTGATGTTCCATAACAAAGTGATTGAAGTTACCTTGTGCTATTCCCAGTGCTCCAAATACTCCAACCCTCATGTCTCTCTGTGAAGCAGGATAGGTCGTATTTGCATAGTTCTCAGCATCACCTGTCCAGTCACTCAGCCATATGTTTTGTCCTACAAAGGCTGCATTCTGCAGAATATAGCTCACGAGTATCCAGAAACTGAATCCCCATCCTACTGCACGCATGTATTTCAAATACAGTGAGAATTTCACCTGTCAATGGAATAAAATCCAAATGATAAATGTTTGCACTTATCACACTACTAAAAATAACATGTTTCAAAGTGGTACATCCATGGGCACCCTGGCCAGAACATCTTCATTCCTAATGCTCCTATAATCACCATTTTAATAGAGACGCTTATAAAATACTACAGGGCTGCATTATAACCAATGAAGCTCTGCAGCATTGATATTGCATAAGTAACCATTTTAAATTGTCCAATTATGAGAGCTCTACTCATCCTTTCAAAACCAGAAAGGGTAGACTTACTAGAGCCAATGAAATGGTAGATTTACTTGATAAAAAGAAAGGATCAATTTAATACAGCCAATCCAAAATTTCCACTCAATACCTCTTATAAATCTCCACCCACCAATCCTCCTGTTCAGTGTAAACATTTTTTTCCTGTAATTACTACTGTCAGTTGTACTTTTGGTAATCAGTGTCTGTTCATTCTATAACTGTATTATGTGCAAAATAAACATTGTCCCAGAAATGTGAAATATTATGGAAAGTTTTAACAAGGATGAGGAAGAAAGTACAAATCTCTATTAGGATGTGTCAATAAAACAGCAAAGTATGTCAACACTCTACATGGCACCAGGTTACTCTCAGCTAATGAAAACAAAAGACTCATAGCAGATCAGGGGCTCGATTCTATTACCAGCACTAAAAAAACCAGGGGCTGTGTTTTTTTAAGTCGGGTTTTGGTATCCTATTACCTGACTTGTGAAAACAAAATCAGTGTTAATTACACATACCGCCAATCAAAAAAAGCCCGTAGGAAACAATTAAAAAGAAAGTGCAAGTAGTATCCTATTACCCACGCTCAGTATTACCGCCTGTTTTGTGGTTAAATTTAAGTCAGAAATTCTGCGCCTCAGAGGTTGAGGCATAGAAGCCATAAGGACAGTTTCAAAACCATGTTGTTCGAACAAAAGCAGTGCAGAAGACAGTATACAGCATAGAATTCCGACATAGAGTGCACCACTTCAACATTTTAATTCCCTCTTTTAAAATTCGACTTACGGTGCTTTCTTTCACCACTTTAATTCGACAAATATTATTCACATTCCACATTTTTAACCCTTCCCCTTCAATATCCAACTTACAGTGCTTTTCCTCACCATTTTAATTTGACAAATACTGTTCACATTCGAATTTTAATCCTTCTCCTTTAAAATTCAACTTAGAGTCTCCTTTTTATAATAGTTTCACTTATTGTTATGTAAATTGTGTCACACTTATTCAGTAACCTTCCTCACAACAGTAAAGGAGGGGTTAGTATCACTTCTTACTGTAGCATTAACACATCAAATAACCCTTTGAATGCCAGAAAGGTGCCAATGCATAAGATACCTCCCTGGCTCAAAGGGTTAAATGCTAAGATTGGTAAACATTTCAGAAAGCCCTAAGCAGCCTTGTTGCTGGAACAAAATTCTGATAACTTCCCCTTAGATGCTGCAGAAGACCATTACTAATGCCTCCTAATGGATTTAGCCTAATATTGACAATTGAGTGAACGCTGGTAAATGAATTCTGTACCTTTCCTGTTTCAACTGTTTCCTTTTCAATGAGCTGTTGTCCTTTCACACCTTTCTGAAGATCCACAGCCACTCCATTCATTTTATCCTTCATTGACCGTCTGAGAGACTGTGTGCCTTTTATACTGTTGAGACATTAATTTAATACATTATTAACCCAATAATCTGTGGAGTAAAGCATTGGAGGAGATAATGAATACAAATGGTCTTCAGTTTAGAGGTCCTAGTTAAAGTTGGGTTAGCACGTTCTTTTCTCCACAATCAACCCTAGGGAACTAATTATTCAAAGAGCTGATCAAAAAACAAGGGCCTATACAGTAAGACTAGATCAAAGGCACTTTCAACAAAAACAAAGGTAGGGATTTTTTTTTTTTTTTACAGAAAAGGCATTAAGGTTGTAGAATTCTTTGCTTCAGTAGGCAGGTTTTGGCAGATACTGTAGATACTTTTAAAAACAAATTGGATACTTTTCTAGCTCAGAACAATACTGAGAATCATGACAGCTGGTTTAAAACGGACTTTTGGAGTCAGGAAGGGATTTCTTTTTACACACTTTGAGCTTAAATGGTAGTCAATTTGACAGGGTTTTCTGCTTTCCCCGGATCAGTAAGGGCGACATGGCAAAGGCTGAACTTGAGGAACACGTCTTTTTTTTACCTCATCAATTAGGTTACTATGTAACTTCCACTTTATTTGAACTCAAAAGTCCTACTGTTTGAAGTAGTTGCCGCAGTGTATCTTTTATGTAAGTTGGAAAAAATACCACCAAAAGTCTTTACAATGACGAAGTGGTTTTCACTAAAAATAGGCCCTTTAACTTTTTTAAGCTTTAGCTTCCAGTAGCTGGATAGACCTATGGTTATGTTTCATTGGAGACAACCATTGGAAAAGCTTCAGCACTTAACCTATAATGAGGTTATGCAAGGCATGATATCAGTGGTAAATACTTTGAAGCTCCTTAAGGCAATCAATGACATCATCCAATGAACAGGGATGGCAGTAGATAACTCAAGTTCTCTGATAAAGAGGACTGAAAGAAGTTAGAAGGTGAGAAAATGCATTAACTAAATAAATGTTTTTCACAGTATTAAAGGGGAACTTTCACTTCTATACAAGTCTGGCTTAAAAGTAAGTTTATAGAGTGACTAGCTGGAATACTATTGTTTTATTTTTTTTTTAATTTGTTTTTTGGCGAAAATTAAAGGTTTAACAATGATCCTGTGCCTTCCTTCTGGACAGACTGCGGGTACAGCTCTGTATTGCAGTCTGTCACCCTTCCTCTACTCCCCTCACTCGATCCATTCCCCTCCGATGATGGAGGAATTCTCCTTGTAAGCTGGAGCGCTCTCATTGGCCATCGATCGCTCCAGCTTACATGCAGAAATCCTCCGCCATTGGAGGAGGCTGGATCAAGGGAGTGGAGCAGAGGAAGGGTGACAGACTGCAGTGGAGATGCACAGGATCATCGTTAAACGTTTAATAAAAAAAAAACCACACACACACACACACACACACACACACACAATAGTATTCCAGCTAGTCGCACTATAAACTTACTTTTAAGCCAAACTTGTATAGGGGTGATAGTTCCCCTTTAAGTAGTCTATAAGATATAAACTAAATGAGGCAGATGTGCTTAGAATAATTGTAGCTATTCTAGAGCAAACCTACCACACCACAGGGGAATAATAAAATTTCCCCAAAAACCCATTGATCAAATGGGGCTTTTTAAGTGACAGTCAACCTTTTTTACTTATGCAGAATAGGTAAAGCCAGATTGCTTATACTATTGATTTGTTTTCATCCTGGCCTTTTTTTACGTTTATGTTCCTGAGAGGGAGCTTGCTGAATCTGGTTTCAGAGAGCTTTCTGTGTGAGACTGTGAAGGCAAGAAAATTCAACAATGTAAGGAAGAAGCAATGTAAAAACTACAGTTAAGCAATGTAGAAAAGCTATCTTTATAGCTGTTTTTCAAGTTCATATATTGCATGCAGTTTTTCTTTAATTCTACCAGCTATAAGAGTCTAATATTTTGGTTTTACGTTCTTTTATTTTGTGTTGTTAAGTTGTATCATTTTTTACCCAGTTTCATTATTTTTCTGGGGGCTTACAGAGAGACCCAAATACAGGGCCGGATTTACATCTCAGGAGCCCCTAGACAAAGTACCCAAGGTGCTCTTAGACCTGTCCATGGCCACACCCTCATTTCTCCAATACTCCACCCTTTAAGCCCACCCATGTTCCTCTGACACAGAAAATATCCATAGCCTATAGTATAACATATAAAAAGAAAACTATTAACCCCCTGGCTGCTAGAAAGGTCTCCAGTGCATTATTTTGCAATGTGTCGAGGGCCTCTCTAGTTTTCAAGGAGTTAAATAATCAATAGAAGAAAGATGTATAAACTGGTAAATAAACTGGCCTCCATAAACAAAGGGTGGATGTCTGGGGTATGGGCACTGGTAATGCTCTGGCCACATCCACAACCCGGAATATGGGAGAGGCCAGCAAAGCTGAGGTCCCCCTCAGAACTTGGTGCTCTAGGTGGTTGCCTGCTCTGCTTAATGAGAAATCTGGCCCTGCCCAAATAAAATGCAGAGAAGGGTCCCACCTGCTGTGTTTCCTCACACGAAGGCTGTTTTCCCTTTTCACTGTTGTTGTCACAATGTCTTCAATGACTTCTGGAGTCGGTTCTGGTGGTTCAGTATCCTCCTCCTCCTCATCAACAATATCAAACACTAAATGATAAACATAAGTAGGAAATCCAGTTAGTGAATATGATTCAGTTATGATAAGTTCTGCACATGAGTTTTATGCCAACATTCAAGAGTAAAAATTGAGCTACTCTGGTGAATTTGCACATTCCCCTATCATTACTCATCCAACTGACAGTCAGGGTCTGGCCTATGAGTAGGTGTCTTGTGAAATAAACAGCAATGATAATTAATTTTTTTTGCCTAATAGGAAAGTAATATTCTTTTTGATAAGTAATATGATACTTAAAGACAAACTACTTGCTTATATTTTAATGTTGAATATTTTCACATTGTTGAGGACTGGCCCCCAATTTCTCATTTTTTTAAATTAATTGAACAATTATCTTGTCTAAAAGAAAAACAAAATATATTTTACCATTACATGCCAAACATGACATTAAGGCTGATGTACTCTAAATAGCTGGATAAATTCTGGGCAAACCAACTGTTTCATAGGGAACAAATACAAATTCCCATTGGTTTAAATGGATTTAAAGGGATAGTAATACTTCGTTTTAACTTTATTTTATTTTGTAGGCATTAAAAAAACATGAAGAATGATATAAGTCTTATCTCTCAAACCTTTATGGTTTAAGAGATATTCACAAGCAAAGTTTCCCCCTCCCACCCCTTTTTCCTAGTGTAAGCCATCTCTTCTCAGATGTGAATCTAGTTGTAAGACTGGACAGATAACAGCAGGGGACAATCTTCTTTGTATGAAAAGAATGAAATCCCTGCCCCCCTTGACAAGTTTTTCAGCTTTTTCCCTTATCTTAATTGAAGATTGTCCCTCTCTGCAGTCTAACTGGGCACCTCCCTTCTGATTTGGCTGAACGGGGGGGGGGATACTTTGCTTGTGAATATCTCTTAAACCATAAAGGTCTGAGAGATAAGACTTATATCATTCTTCATGTTTTTTTAATGCCTACAAAATAAAATAAAGATACAACGAAGTATTACTATCCCTTTAACACCTAGAATGAAAGTAATGCATTCAGTGCATTGAAGACATCTCTTCCATTCAAAGGGTTAAAAGTCATATTGTAATCAATGGGAATTAGGAGTCTGGTTATTTGTCCTTTATCGAGAAGTTGGTTTGCCCCAGAATTGCTCCAATTCTTCTTACATCAGCCTCATTATCTGCCCCTTTAATAACGACTTTGAAGAAAAAATTAAAGAGGACCTTTCACCTAGCCGTATCATCCCCACTGTGGGAGCCTCCATCTTGAAAGGATTTGCATGATTATCCCTCCTCATTAATTTATCCTAACCTCTAGCTGCCTAAGAAGGAGGAGAGAGGGGATTGTCTGGACATGTCAACAAGTAATTATGCAGGTTTTATCAGACAAGTTGGAGAATAGTGATGAGCGAGCATGCTCGGCCGAAGCTCGGTTCGGCTCGAGCATCGCTCTGCTCGGCACATGGCGGTACTCGTACGAGTACCGTATGTGCTCGCCCGCCATGTTCGGGTCTCCTCCCCGCACGTTTCGCGGCTGCTGCGCAGCCAATAAACGTGCGGGGAGGCTCTGACATCAGTGTAATGCCAGCAGCCATGTTGGCTGCTGGCATTACACTGATTGGCTGGCCAGAACCCGTGATCGGGTGCTGTATAGCACCTGACCAGCGAGTTCGGCTCAGTCTTAGCCAGGGAGAGATGAGGATAGGAAGGGAAAGTCAGTGTAGGGAGAAGAAAAGTGTTGGAACAACATATAAAGACCCAAAAGTCCTTTTTAGGACTGTTGTGTGTGGGGGCAGCAGTTATATTTTGTTTGGGGGGGCAAAAATTAAAAAAAAAAACGTCACATATTCCGTTCACTGTGCCTAGCCGCAGATTAGCAGCACATTCTGTTTAGTGTGCAAAGTTGCAGATTAGCAGCACATTCTGTTTAGTGTGCAAAGTGTAAAAAATAAAAGTCACATAGTCCGTTCACTGTGCCTAGCCGCAGATAAGCAGCACATTCTGTTTAGTGTGCAAAGTTGCAGATTAGCAGCACATTCTTTTTAGTGTGCAAAGTTGCAGATTAGCAGCACATTCTGTTTAGTGTGGAAAGTGTAAAAAATAAACGTCACATATTCCTTTCACTGTGCCTAGCCGCAGATTAACGTCACATATTGTTTAGTGTGCCTAGCCACAGATTAGTGTCAAGTAAATATACAGCAAATACTGTTTGGTAACAATTTTTCGCCTAAAATCGTTTTTATCTTCCTTTTTGTGTGTTTTACGGTCAGTCTGTAAAAATGGCGTACTACGGGCGAAAGATCGTTCCCAGCAGCGATGTTGGAGTCCAAGATGCATCCAGACATCCTCCCTATGCTGTCCCTGAACCATTTCTGTGGTGTTTCCATCATTTTCTGCCCTTTTCCTATGGACCAGGCACCCTCCCCTCATCAGAGCAGGGGGTGCCTGGTGTAATGCTCGAGCCCTCCCATTGACTTCAATGGGGCTCGGGTGCTCGGCCGAGCACTCGAGCCTCCGGGGGTGCTCGGCCAGAGCACCCGAACACCCGAGCATTGGGGTGCTCGATCATCACTATTGGAGAACAAAGCTCTGCTAAGATATGGCTCTCCAAAAACTAAAACACAAATCTAAAACTATTAATCTAAAAAAAAAAAAAAAAAAAAAAAAAAAAGCAGAAACTATAGGCAGTTTGATTAGATATATTTAATCAGACAAAAACCCGACTTTAACTCAGTGTCTAAGTCACAAAAGAAAGCTGGAGTAATTTTGAAGTGGGGCTTCCACAGCTCGGGACTATTGACTGGTTGGGAATTATGGGAGTTGTAGTCTCCAACAGCAGGAGATGCCGCAATTGAGTACTCTTGGTCTAGTGGGCTCTGTGTGTTGATTGCTACAGAAGTGATATGCTCTTTATGCACAAATATTCACTACGTGATGTCAGTTCTGTGACCCAGAATTAATGACCTTGTTCACCTGAGGCTTCATTGTCTTTGATGTTGTTTTCCTGCTTTGCATATGTGTTGAGAAACTCCGCAAACGCCCCATTGTTTGCCAGTAAGGCTTTGTAGGATCCTGTTTCAGTGACACTGCCATTCACTAGCACCACAATCTCATCCGTGTGTTTTAGAAAACTAACACCATGCGTGACTAAGATCCGGGTCTGTGGGTAAAAGAAAGGACATGAAAAGAAGTGATATGAAAATGATCCCATCGCATTTCACAGAGATCCACAAAAAAAAAAAAAACACTGAAATATTGATCCACAGGGCCTTATGTATAATGGCAAATACAGAAATTCTGGGGCAAACCAACTGTATCAAAGGAACAAATAAACATTTAAATGGGCATTTAGTCCTTTGAATGCCTGAGAAATCTTCAGTGCATTGGAGGCCTCTTTAGCATTCAAGGGGTTAAAGGTCCCATTTTAATCAAAGTTAGATTGGGGAATTTGTACTTGTCCCCTACGGTGCACTTTGCCCCAGAGCTGCTTCACTTCTTAGTACATAAACCTCATTATTCCTCCCTTTAAAAAGCCTTTGAAGAAAACAATTTTTAAAGAGGACCTGTCACCTTGTCAAATCCTCGCCTCAGTGGTAGACTCTGTTTTGAGAGGATTTGCATGATTATCCCTCCACATTAGTTTACTTCACATATTATATACTATTGTCAGATAATTGCCCTATCACCAACAGGGATGCAGGAGTCTGAAAAGAGAACCTCAATGCCATGTGATAAGTTGTGAAGTAGAGGTGGAGTGGGGAAAGGTCAGCTGCATCAAGTGGGGAGATGGGGAGGGGAAGCCTGGAGAAGCCATAAGTGCGGTGGAAGTGGAGAGGAAACAAATGCATTGGGAGATATAAGAGGGCCCACACATTAGTGAAGAGTTAAAAGGGGGACAGCTTTAGGTGTAGGAAGGAGAAGGAACAGGTCCATCATGAATCAGAGAAAAGCCATCACATAAATGGCTAGCAGTGGAGAAGAGGAAATCAAGAGGCAGGCGAGACGGGAGCACCGTTACATTTCTTGACATGGAGGAGAAATTAATTGATTCTCAGCCTCAGCAGCAGCATAAGGTCTGCCCTCCTGTGTGCATTTGTGCTACTGCCTGTATGATTTCTCATATACACTGGCAGGCACCACTGAATTTTGCCGCCAGTCTGACCTGTGTATAGTGAGTGGTTACAGAGCCATTAGCACAAGCACTCACTCAGTGACATTTATATATTTCCAGGAACCTTCAGTGTTATTCTGCAGTTGCTGAACATTATTGGCAGTGTGTGCCAAGAAGACATTCTGCTGTCCCATCAGCAACAATAATTCCTCTTTCTTACAGTGTGTGACTGACAAGCAGAATATGCTGAACAGATGTTCAGACTGGCTGAGGATGATGGATGGAATGGAATGTAGTCCACAAGTTGGAAGGCAGCACATTGTCCAAAACAACTTGAAAGGAAAACTGTGTTTCATACACTTTTGGACTACAATCCCATTAACTTAATTCCTGATCCACCCGATGGCTTGTTTAGCATGATGGGAATGTCATCCATGGATTACAGAATCTTGAGAAAGCGGGGAAGCTAAAAATGCAAATGCATTGGGCAGGTGAAAAACTGCATTATGACAAGTAGCAAAAAAAATAATTCAAATATTTATCCCAGAAACAAACAGATAAGTGAATAAGGCAATGAAGAACTGGCTGGGACACAGTCTGTATGTATGTCTGTTGCAAAGGGTGTGGAGAGTAAGATTCATGACATCTATGGAGAAGAAATATACACAGAACAGATTGCATGCAGTGGCAGCAGAGGATATGGAGGGGTGATAGTTCAGGATGAAATATTGTTGCAGTTTACATGTGGAGCCCATGTTCACTACTGCACATATGAACAGGGAATGCAGAAATGAAAGTAGATTCAGCATCAGATGCAGACCGACTCTCAGTGCACAGATTTAGTTTCTCACTGCACAAACATGCTTGTAGACACATTAAAAGAGGTTTTGTGCTAACAACTGTCATGTCCACCACCATGAACATGGCATCCAGGACTGACTAAAGTCATTATCTCTTGAATGAAGGAAAAATTCAGAGTGGCCATTAGGATTTTCTGGCCATAGTGAAGTGATGGGTATTAATTAGGCCATATTACTTCCCCTTTAAGTAGTTTCACTTACCTTATTCTTAAGTAATCCATTGGGTCCCACAACCTTCTGAAATATGTGCTTTCCAACATGGGCATCAACAGCAGAGAGAGGGTCATCAAGGATATAAATGTCTGCATTGCTGTACACAGCTCTGGCCAAACTAACCCGTTGTTTCTGTCCACCACTCAGGTTTATGCCCTGTCAAACAAACCATATCCAAAGTTAGCTGATGCTTTCATTATTTTATGATGTTTACTTGAAGGGGAATAGTAAAAATGTTATTATAAGACTAGCAAAAGTGACACGGTGTTGCCTGTAATAGACAGACAGACACACAATCTTATACACACACAATGTAGTAAGGAGAACATGGAGAAGGGAAAAGATATATGAGAAGAAGAGGAGAGAGGAATGGGGCAGAAGGGGAGAAGCCGACATGCAAGAGAAGGGGGAGAGATTGGGTGGAGAAGGGGAGAGAGAGTGAGAGACAAAGGTGAGAAACATGACGGAGAAGGGTAAGAAACACGGGTGAGAAGGGGCAGAGACATTGGGGAGAAGGGGGCAGAGGTGTGTGAGAGAGACATGAAAGGAGACAAATGGAAGAAAACTGAGAGATCAATATGGGGAGACTAAGACAAAGAAAACAGAGAGCCCCCCTACTTACCTGCTCCACCAGTGATGGATATACCAGTTTATGTGGAGAGCAACACTGGTGGAGCCAGGGCCGGATTTACATCTCAGGAGCCTGTAGGCACAGAAATCTGAAGTGCCCCCCCAATTGATCATCTCCACTGGACACCTTCACAATGCTCCAAATCTCCACATTACCCTCCATATCCATATTGCCCTCACATTGCCCCCCATCAACTCCAACTTGCCCTCACATTACCCCCATCAGCTCCAACTTGCAGCAGGTAGGGTAAATGAAAATATTTAAAAAAATAAAATAAAAAAAATTGATTCCAATGACAGGTGCCCCTCTGTGGGGTGCGCCTATAGGCAGATGCCTACTCTGCCTTATGGCAAATCCGGCCCTGGGTGGAGCAGGTAAGGAAGGGTCTCTGTGTTTTCTTTGTCTTAGTCTCCCATAGTGATATCTCCCTTCTTTTCATGTGTGTCTGTCCCCCTTCCCTCCCCCACCTCAGTAGTGTTAACCTCACACCCCTCCTTTGCCTCTCTCTACCCACCTTCACTGAGCAGGACCTCCCTTCTGAACCAGCCACCAGATAATTATGTGAATAAGTAACGGGACCAAAAAAAAACATAACAGATGTATTTTTGTGCAGCAACATGCTACGGCATTTATGTCAATTGTGTCCTTTTAATGGGTTACTGGAATTGAAGATTTTTTTTTTTTATTGTTTGTTTTTTTGTAATTGTATTTCGGCATTTCTCTGTGTTCAGCACTGAAGGGTATTGTAAATGCATTATCTTTCTACTCACCTCCAGGAGCAGGATCCCCCTTCGGAGGCACCCAGCAGATCAGCATAGCAGGCGGCATGCTTGAATTGGCTCCCACTTCCTTTGCTGTTGTGCCTCCTCCTTGCAGGACCTGTTGCAATGAAGATAGGTTTGTGCTGGGTCAGAATCTGACAGGGCAATTCCATAGTTTCAATATGCAGACCTCTGTGCAGGAGCTAATTCAAGCATGCCGCCCTCTGCGTTGATTTGCCAGCCGCCTCCGTAGGGAAGTCCTGCTCATAGGAGGTGTGTAGAAACATTATGCATTTGCAATACCCTTCTATGCTGGACAGTAACACATCATCAAGTGTTGCAAACATAGAGAAATTACCAAGTACAATTAAAAAAAAAAAAAAAAAAAAAAAAAAGCAATTCAATTTCATTAATATTTACTATAAACCATTAACAGGACACAGTTGATATAAATACATTAACATATTGAGGCACAAAATAACATCTGTTACATGTTTATTTTTTGGTCCCATTACTTATTCAGGTAAATATGTGGTGGCTTCCTCCAGAGGGGGTGGAACCATGTAAGCGTAAAGGGTTAGGGGTAAATTAAATTGTATGTGTGCATTTGGTGTGAAAATAGTGAGTGTATATGTGTGTGTGTGTGTGTGTATTATCTCCTTTTCCCACAGTTCCATAGAACTGGCTGAGGGCTGTAGGTGAAGCCCCTGTTGTCCACCACGGCCTAGGAGTTTAGCAAAATACTCTCTCCCTGTAACTAGAAAATCATTGGACTGATACTATACAAGTGACTCCATAGCTGCCTTCTGCCACTCTGACCTCCATAACCCATGATGCAGGGCAAATTAAGGCCCAGTTGTTACATTGGGTATTTAGTAAACACCAAACAATTGATAGATACCTTTTCTCCTATTTCAGACATATCCCCTCCAGCGAGCATCTCCAGATCAGGGAGTAGGGCACATGCCTCCAGAACCTTATAGTATCGCTCCTCATCCATCTCAGATCCAAACAGAATATTGTCTTTCAGAGTGGCATTCTGGATCCAGGCTTGCTGAGGAACATAGGCAACAGAACCCTGGAACAGAGCATATTCAACTTTTTAGTTCTTGCTTGTTATAAATCAAGGGCATTTTCTGCTCCAGGAAGCAATGGGTGGGACTGTGGGTGGAGTCATGGGAGAAGTGGGGTGTGTGACCAGAGGTGGACTTAAGGGTACCTAAAGTGCCAGATGGGCAGTGGAAAAGGTCTGGTGTGTCAGACAGTGTATGTGTGCTTGTATGACTAGCAGTGGACAGTGCATTAATGCTGGGGTGTCACAGTGAATATATGGTTCTGTGACTACCAGAGGAATATCTCTCCCATCCCACTGCCTCTTTTTGCACAGGCAACGATGTGCTTCTTTTACTAGTGTAATTTATAAAATGAAATGTCCACCTTGCACTTTAACCCTTTGGGTCCCAGAAGGGTACGTAACACATTGAGTATCAAAAGAACAAGTATTCTATCCCTAAAAAAAACAAAACTATAGTTTGCATAGTTGCACTTAGCAGTAAACAAGTGAAACCTCCTTTAACACAAGCAAAGGAAGAATCATTAAATTTGGAGTGCTCCTTGTGATGTAATATCTCCCTTGTGCTTAAGGGGTTAAGGCCCTGAGAGGCATGTAGTGCTTTGCAAATCAATTCCTCGCATACCCTCTGGGTCCTAAAGGCTTTTGTGTATTGAAATAACAAATGCAACATACAGCTCTGCCCAACTGTTTTTTTTTAACTTGGATTTATTGAAAAATGTTAAAGGAGAAATATAATACAGTAAAATGTTACAAACAGGGGGTACAGAGGGTGCAGTTGCACCATGGCCCAGCATCTGGGGGGGCCTATCTGTCCCATGGTCTAATAGATTCTAATTATGCCTTTGTGAAAATATCTTGGTGATGATTTTTCACACCAGGCCCTCCAATGATTTGTTACATCAGTGGTCATAAGATGATTATCACAATAAAGGGCAGGATGTCACATAAACAATATAACTCTGGCACTCAAATGGTTATAGAATAAGAAAGAAGAAGAGAAATCAAAAGAAAAAAATGAAAGTAGTGTACAACAATGCGATGACCACCAATAAAATTAGGTCAGATTCTGTCCCCCGTTTTGGGGTGACTTTAGGAATAATAATAATTAAAAAGGAAGGGGGGAGCAGGAGAATAATAAGGAACTTGGAGTTAGAGGGTGGGTGTATAGTTAAAGAGCTTTTGCACATGGGTCCCACATCATAAAAGGATTTAAAGTTATTTTTCAAACTATACAGGGCCGGCCCAAGACATTGTGCTGCCTGGGTCCAAGGATGAAATGCTGCCCCCCCTTCCGCACATCAAAACCACGCCCACCAAAACATGCCACATCCTTAATTATATTAACCCCTTTCCTGCCCCTAAAACCACATAGAACTGCAGTGTTTTTTACAACCCTTGTACCTTTCTCCCCCCTTGCCTTTTTACACCCCTTATGCCTCTTTTTTCCCCCTCTTTTCACCCCTTGTGCCTCTTTTCCCCTCTTTTCACCCTTTGTGCCTCTCTATTCACCCCTTGTGCCTCTTTTTTCAACCCTTGTGACTCTCTTTTCACCCCTTATGCCTCTCTTTTCACCCCTTGTGCCTCTCTTTTCACCCCTTGTGCCTCTTTCTCCTCCCCTTGCCTGTTTCTCTTCTCCTTCCGGCTCGCCCCCTCTCTTCTCCTCTTGTCTGGCTCTTCTCCTGCTTTTTACTCAGTCTCACCACTGCCCGCACTGATGACAGCCGGGACCATGTCACATACAGAGACTCAGCGTGGTGCATGCTGGGATTTTCTTCGTCAGTCTGGGTGCCAGTTTTAAACTTGCACTGGCCTCTGAAGAGAGGAAGAAAACCCCGGCATGCTCCACATGGCGCCTCTGCATGTGACAGGGTCCCAGCCGTCATCAGTGTGGGCAGTGGGGAGACGCTGCGCACAAAATAACATGCCTTGGGGAGGCAAATTGCAGTCCCTGTCAGAGTGCCGCCTGGGTCCATGGCCCCACCGGTACCCATGTAAGAGCCGGCCCTGAAACCATAGGACACTTTTTGTTAGGTTACAGGTAACATAGCCAGTAATTTCTGTTAGAACATGGGTAATGAGGTTCTGAGAAGCTGAGGTGGGTGGAGTAAGCCCAAGCTGCAAAACAACAATATCAGCTGCTGGGTCAGTAGGAAAGTTGCTAATATTAGACAAGCAAAGGCAACTGGGGCTGTAAGAATGGGCACTCTCACCATATGAAATTTAGGGCACCGTTACAGCCACATCCCCACTAGCAGGTGCCACTGGATCCTGGAAACAATTCGCACAATTTTTCAGGGGTGTAGTACCAGGGTTGAGTATGTTTTGCAGCAGCTGCAGCAGCCTCTAAGTGGTTAGTACATTTCCTAGAAAACTTGAGGGCCTCCATCCAGTTGTGAGTATGAAATACATGCCCCAAATAGAGTTCCCGCCTGTTAATAAGGTGTGTTTTGTAATCTGAGTCTAAGGGGTATAATCTGGAGCAGGGCTTATAATTTTAAGTCCTTTGCTACTAGCCAGACTTGAAAAGTTACTCGCCACTGCAAGCCAAAACATACCCACCAGGGCTGAATTTCTACTCATCAGGGCTAAATTTTCACTCTCCATTGGCTAGTGGCGAGTGGAAATTTTGAGCCCTGATCTGGAGGATATAAATAATGGTGATCATTCTACCCCTTAAGGACCATTGACGTGCCAGGACCGTCACGGCGGTCCGGCACTTAAGGACCAGTGACGGTCCTGGCACGGCATGGAGTTCAGGGCTCCTGGCGCGGCTGCACACCACTCCAGAAGCCCTGAACCAGAAGTTACAAAAAAAAAAAAAAAAAAAGCCCCGTGGTCCTCAAGTGCCGGCGTGCGCCGGTCCTTAAGGGGTTAAGATGAGGGGGTTGACAGTACATTTCAGAGAAGTATGTGGGGTAATTGTCCTATTGTGAATCTAAAAGATTTCAGATAATGTGACACTTGTAAAAATGTTTATCTGTCAGAATTAAGGAGGTTGTATTTCTATTGTATTTACTGAAAAGTAAGTTCTAAGGGCATTTCTTTACTCAGGTTGAAGCCTTGCAACTCGTGTATATCTTTCTCCATCCAAGAAGACAGAGAAGAAGGAGGGACTTGGGACTGAATGAATTATATTAGGAGAAAGGCTGAGGGAATGGCATTAGGGAATACCTCTTGGTAAATCTGCTGCGAGGGTGCAGGTAACAACAGGAGGTGATCTGTGACAAACCAATTGCACTATAGAGAACTAAAAATTCCAAAAATTCCCATTGATGTAAATTGGGATTTTAACCCATTGAATGCTAGAGAGGACTCCAATGCATTGCTTCATTGTAAATTTTTGGTTTTCCCTTATAGTGCAATTGGTTTGCCCCAGAATTCCTCCTCTTTTCTTTTGAACATATGGCCCTATATATTTTAGGCCTTTGCTGTGGGGGGTGGTAGGGCTTGCCCAATTTTAATGGCTCTTTAACCCTTCAAATTCCAGGTGGCTCACTATTGCTCACCTCAGAGGGAACACTGTTAAGTGGTACACTGCTAACACAATAGTAATACAATTAGCTCCAGCAACAAATTATCAAATAATAATTAAACATAATTCTACCTTGATATTGATGTGTCCTCTGATATGGTCCATTTCTCCGAGCATTGCAGAAACAAGGGAAGATTTACCAGACCCAACTCCACCCACCACTGCCACCAGATGTCCTTCTTTAATGTCCAAATTCACACTATCATATAGATAGAATTGACAAGGGGGAGGGGGTGACAAAGAAAGGCATTAAACAATCTTATTTTAAAGAAACTGGCCAGTTCTAAAGAGCTCAGTCAGTCAGTCATGAACAGAGATGGAAGTAGTATAAACAATGCCAGAAACTACCATGTGTAAATTATTCTCATTTTAAATCTATTGTCTTTACTAAAACCAAATAAGGGGCTGTCTACTACATATGCTCTCTGCAAAATGAGTTGCGCAGAATACCATACTACATAAATCACCAGATACAGTATCTAGTCCATCAGCTGGGTGTGCTGTACTGGGAGCAAGGTAGGTGCAAGGGTCCATGTCTCTCCTAACCTTATTTATTTTCATTACTGATTGCACCTGCCCCTTCTTACTTCAGTGGAATCATTGGAGGGTCCTAGTGAAAGCATTTATTTGGGCTCCCTATTGCAAAAATATTCTCGCAGGGGTGCAACTGGACCCCGTGGAAGCCAGGCCTTATCACAGCTGCACCCTCTGCACCCATTATAGTTACTTTCTGCTGACTTTGTGTATGTGTTTTAACATAATTATGTGCAGAACACTGCAAGAAAAAGGAGGGGAATTGAAGTGAAATGTAGGAGCATGCTCAGAACTGACTTACACTGCATCAGTGATACAAGGGGAGGAGAGACACGGACTCCTCCTCCTATATATATGTCATGTGAATATATACACACACAGAAAACCAGTTATGCTCTCTAGAGGAAACAGGTTCAATCTGCAATACTTATATATAAAAAATGTGGGGTTGGTTCCCAATTTCTTTGCTGTAGATTCAGTTTGCTAGAAGTAGCACCTAGGCAGATATACCCTCTTCATAAATTATTAGTTTTGCAGTGCCCACATAATGTAATCTGGACCTTTTCCTCTTACTTCTTGACTGCAGGACTTGCATCTTCTTCCCAGGAAAAAGTAGCATCAGAAAATCTTACAGCAGCATCTGTGAAAGTCACATTACAGAGTTATTAAAGGGGAATCAGCACTTTTACTGCTGGTGATTAAAACCAATGTACTCTCATTGTTGGTAAATGTTTCATTTAAAACTTATCATACAACAAAATTGAAACTTTTTGTAAGAAGACAGGAGCAGAGGTTTTTGGGGCCTTTCTTTTTATGGTATCCATGTAATTTTTTCTACCTAGCTATAAAAGATAGTAAGATGACACTAGAGTCAGTAACAACTCACCATTTCCAATTGGATGACATCTCCAACACAAGGGGTTAAACTTGCAGTGTTTTGTATGAGGGTTATTGGTTAATCAAAGTGTATAATAAACCACTCTACTTTATAACTAGACTGTATAAAAGAAAAATTGAACTGAAAGTTCTTACACGGTGCTGAATGAAGGCCTAACTGCAGGGATGTGCAATATATATATACTAGGGTGACCACATTTCCCTTCTGCCATTCCGGGACGTGGTCACCCTAGTTGCCCCTTCATACCTTAAGTCCCTGGTGGTCTAGCGGCATAGAATGTGCTCTGTGCCTCCTCCGGCACAGAGCTGAAGCTCCCGCGCGGTATGGCCAGTAATGCAGAGCGCTGGGAGTGATGTCATCTCCCAGCGCTCTGTATTACTAGAGCGCTTGCCTCCAGGTAAGCTGCATTGCCGCCCTGGATGTCAGCCTGCAAGCGGTGTGTCATATCATGGACGCCGCGAGCGGCGTCCATGATGTGAGACACCGCTTGCAGGCTGACATCCAGGGCGGCTTGTCTTCATTCCGGGACACTCCATTGTCCCGGTTGAAGGGGACCCGGGACGCGGGACATGTCCCTGAAATAAGGGACAGTCCCGGACGTTCCGGGACCCGTGGTCACCCTAATATATACTAGTGTAAAAGCCCTTGTACACGGGGCAAGGTCTGGTGAGGTAAAGAGACCGGGCATGCTCTGCGTACTGCTGCCGTCTCACTGGGGGCACATGCGATGAGGTCACGCAAAGTAGAGACTGCCCGAATGCACAGAATGCTCCCAGCCAGGGCCAGATTTACATCTCAGGAGCCTGTAGGCACAGAAATCTGAAGCGCCCCCCCCCATTGGCCATCTCCACTGGACACCCACACAAAGCTCCAAATCTCCACATTACCCCCCACATAACAATATTGTCTCCATATTTCCCCTATCAGCTCCATACTGGCCTCACATTGCCCCCATCAGCTCCAACTTGCCCTATCAGCTCCAACTTGCCCCATCAGCTCCAACTTGCCTCCACATTGCCCCCATCAGCTCCAACTTGCCCTCACATTGCCCCCATCATCTCCACATTGCCCCATCATCTCCAGCTTGCCCCCATCAGCTCCAACTTGGCGAGCGCTGTGAATAAATATATAAAAAAAAAATTGATTTCAGTGACAGGAGCCCCTCTGTGGGGTGCGCCTGTAGGCAGATGCCTACTCTGCCTTATTGCAAATCCAGCCCTGCTCCCAGCATTCCTACACCTCCCAGCATTCTGTGCTCCCAGCATTCTGTGCGTTCGGGCAGTCTCTACAGCGCATGACTGCATCAGACGAACATTCTGGCCTTTTATATTATAGGATATATATATATATATATATATATATATATATATATATATATATATATATACATATAGATATATATATCCATCTGTTGGATTACAACTCTGAGGTTTGTACTCCAAAATAGCTGGAGAACCACAGTTTGCCCACCTCTGCCCCACTGAGTGAATACTCTACTGAGGTCAGATGATGGTCATTGGAAGCTGTAGATGAGTCAACTGTTACAAATTTTGGATATGTTTCCTTACCAACAGAGGGGTCGTTATGAATGGCTGAGGTATCCAGGTCATCCCCTCCCAAATACTTCTCCAGCCGGCCACTTGATACACTTGTCTGTACAAACAAAGGGATAATTATTCACAAAGGAGAAGATGTGCAGTTCTGGGGCAAACCTATTCGACCATAGGGGACCAGTAATAATGCACACTGACTTAAATGAATCTTTAACCCCTGCAAGGAGAAGCAATGCATTGGAGCCTATCTAGCATTCAAGGAGTTAAAATCCTCATTTAAATCAGTGGGAAGTTTGGGAAGATTTATTTGTCCCCTATGGTGTAGCTGGGTGGCTCCAGTATTGTTCAGCTGTACTTTGAGAGGAGTCCCAGAGTCCTTAGTGTATACTGTATAAACCCTTGGTGCAGGAGACATCCTTTCCCCAATTCAGGTGGCAGCAACAAGTGATTCTGCAGCTGTTTCGGGACAACAGGTCTCTTGGAGAGCAACAGGTTGTCTACTCATTCCCTAATTTATCAACACGACAAATCCCTTTGCAGGAAAGGCTGTAGTATTTACTTTCTGCCAGAGGGTCTCAACCTGTGCCCTCAGTGGCCACTAACAGGCCAGTATTTGGGGATTTCCTTGTTAAAACACAGGTGAGTTAATCAATGTGAATGAGCCTCTGGTCACCACACCTGTGCTTTAGCAGGGAAATTCCTAAGTACTGGCCTGTAAGTTGGCCCAGAGGGCACAGGTTGAGTACCTCTGCTTTATACTATACAGTATATAAGGCTGATGTACATAGATGAACTGGAGTAATCCTGGAACAAACCAAGTGCACTATAGGAAACAAATAAAAATTCTCCAAGTTCCCATTAAAGGGATAGTAATACTTAAAATGTAAAAAAAAATATGTTGTAGGGTTTATCCCCCTGAGTAAAACAAGGGTACTCCCACTGCTGAAAGGTGTTTCATTCAAAAGTTATTAATTTTCAAAGTTGAATTTTTTTAGGTGCAATATCACAGTGGCCTGAAATTGTACAGTGGCGCTGTTGCTACACAATCCTATGGACAGCTCTGGTCAGTTGACCATAAATCTCCATAGGATGGTGTAGCAACAGCGCCACTGTACAATTTCAGGCCACTGTGATATTGCACCTAAAAAATTAAACTTTGAAAATTAATAACTTTTGAATGAAACACCTTTCAGCAGTGGGAGTACCCTTGTTTTACTCAGGGGGATAACCCCTACAACATATTTTTTTTTACATTTTAAGTATTACTATCCCTTTAATTTAAATGGGGATTTTAACTAATTGAATGCTTGGAAATTATTCAGCACATTGCAAAGCATTCAAGGGTTTAAAAGTTATAGGTTTCAAGGGATTAAATGACCCATTTAACTCAATGGAACTTTTTATTTCCCCTATGGTTCAGTTGGTTGGTCAAAGTCTATCAGGAAGGCTGCTGTACTGAGGAGAATTGATGCAATTAAGGAGCAAAGCAGCTGCACTACTTCATGCTACCAACATGGAGGAAACGCTCTCTGATGTACCATGTTCTTCCTTGTAATTAGGCAGGCAACCTCTTTGCTGCTGGAGTGCAGAGGACGTGCTGTTGCCATCCTCATCAGATTTAGGTTACGTGATAAGGATGCCTACATCCATGCCCTTAGCAGTAACATGGTTAAAGGTATAGTAATACTTAAAATGTAAAAAAATATATGGTGTAGGGCAGGGCTCAAAATTTCCACTCGCCGCTAGCCAATGGCGAGTGAAAATTTAGCCCTGGCGAGTAGAAATTCAGCCCTGGTGGTTATTTTATGGCTTGCAGTGGCAAGTAACTTTTCAGGTCGGGCTAGTAGCAAAGGACTTAAAATTATAAGCCCTGGTGTAGGGTTTATCCCCCTGAGTAAAACAAGAGTACTCCCACTGCTGAAAGGTCTTTCAGTCAAAAGTTATTAATTTTCAAAGTTGAATTTTTTAGGTGCAATATCACAGTGGCCTGAAATTGTACAGTGGTGCTGTTGCTACACCATCCTATGGAGATTTATGGCCCCAGGACCAGAGCTGTCCATAGGATCGTGTAGCAACAGTGCCACTCTACAATTTCAGGCCACTGTGATATTGCACCTAAAAAATTCAACTTTGAAAATGAATTACTTTTGAATAAAACACCTTTCAGCAGTGGGAGTACTCTTGTTTTACTCAGGGGGATAAACCCTACAACATATTTGTTTTTATATTTTAAGTATTACTATCCCTTTAAGTGGACTTTTAGGTCATTAAGCTAGAGAGCTATTCAATGTGTAGAGAACTCTGTAGCATTTAAGTGCTTAACTCCTTAAGGACTGCGTGCTCAGTGGCGTAACAATAGGGGTCGCAGGGGTCGCACCTGCGACCGGGCCCGTCACTCCAAGGGGCCCGGCCGCCCCCTGCGTACCCATCGCCACTCGCCCACAGCCCTGCCCGCAGCAGCTCAGGTGATCTCCCGGCGCTCTAGTAATGCAGAGCGCTGGGAGATGACATCATCTCCCAGCGCTCTGCATAACTGAGAACCGCGCGAGAGATGGAGGTAAGTGATTCACGTGGGGCAACGTGAAGATTGGAGGGGGGCCCGGCGGCTGCTAGTTATGCCACTGTGCGTGCTGTGCTATGACCGTCATAGCACGTCATGTATATTTTACTTACAGTGCTCCTCCAGGAGAGCTGTGAGTAAAAACGGGGACCGAGATTGTCCTCTCCACGACTGGAGAGGTCTCTCTCAGTCCCCACTGTGGCGCGCCGTTATGAGTCACAGGTACCAGCGTGCCGGAAAGACCAAAGTGGTCCTTAAGAGAAGGTTGCTTCCCAGGACCCTGGTCATTAGGGGGTTAAAGAACCATTTATAAAAAATGGTATTTTTAATATTTATCTCCTATGTTGCAGCTGGTTCGCTCCATAATTGCTCCAGTTCCTCTTAGTACATCAGACACATCAGTGACAACAGAATAATTCAACAACAATATTGCAAGTAATAGCAATGTATGAAATAGATACAGATGGCTTAGTGCTCCATACTCATTCCAGCGAACGCTTAGGGTTTTAACCCAAATCTCAGGGTCTCAGGGTGAATAGCCAAATTCTCAGGGAGGGGGAGTCCAGTGTTACCTATCATCATGTCTGACCAATGAACTGCTTATTTAGTCTCTCAACTGGTGCCATTTCTACCAGGAACACAGAGGAAGAAGTGGTGTGTGCACAAGCAGTGACAGTTGCATGTTTTACAGTGTTAAGGGTTCCATGAAGACTGATTTCAGCACCTCTGTTAGCGCTGGTAGGGGCATAAAGCCTAACATCTACATTCTCAGGAACTTTAAGGGTTAATATTTTTAAGTTCCCAGGGTCAGCTCATCTGGAAAGTTCCCAGTCATGTCCATACTATATATACCCAAATATTTCATGCCACAGCAAAGTAGACTTCTATGCCACTGAAAAACAAATCTGAGTTAACCCATGTTATTTGTTTTTCAACCTATTTCAGTTCTAAACCAAGAAACACATTAAAGGGATAGTAATGTTTTACAAAAACAGCAGCTCCGATGAATCTTCATAGTATTTGAGCCATAGGGAGTGTAATTTCAATACTGTCACAGTTGTAGTTCAAGAGTAATTGAATGATAAAATATCCCCCTCCCGCCCCTTTTACCTAGTGTAAGCCGCCTCCCCTCAGATGTGGAATCTGGTCTCTTGACCGGAAAGCTCACAGCAAGGGACAATCTTCTTACTGTGAGCATAAGGAAAACCCTGTCCCCCTTGACAGGTTTTTCCTTATGCTCACTGAAGATTGTCCCTCTCTGCGCTCCATCTGAACAGTCTTGCTGCTCTAAGTTGAGCAGTGTTACATCAGTAAAAGGGGCAGGAGGAGGATACTTTATCATTCAATTAATCTTGAACTACAACTCCGGCAGTATTGAAATAACATTCTCCATGGCCCAAATACTATGAAGATTAATTGGAGCTGCTTTTATTGTGAAACATTACTATCCCTTTAATAAAACCCAAATTTTAACCAGTAGAATGGTTTTAGCCGTAACATTGTGTAGAGTTTTGTAACAGAGTTGCTCAACATATGGCTTTATATATTTTCCCCAATGTGTTTTTGTCTTTTGCAACAAGAGCATCCATGAAACAAAAGTAGACCCATCAGATGACTGTGAGTACAGCTGATGAAATATGAATCAGTTTACAAGTTTGATTCTTACCTGCACCATGTTAGATATAAGCATGGGAAGCATGGCTAAAGGAAAGCGTAAGATGTTAAACAGGGATATGGAGGTAAAGGCTTTTTCTGCATTTAAGATATTCCTTGGATTTACCACAACATAGACAGCAAAACTGGCAACTGACACCTGCAATGAATAAATTAAGATTATTTAGAGATATCAGTATTAGAACTGAACAGGAAACACACAACACTTTACCGTGGCCTGTGACATCTTTATAATACTCTGATTGTCACAAAAGACACTTGTGATATCTCCATCACATTCTGATGCAATTCATTGATGACATTTCTAGTAGCCAAATTGTTAACAAGCAATTTTATATTGTAGAGTTACAAGGAGTTACTGACTCACCCACTCTTTTCTTTAGATGTTTGAAGCCAAGATAAAAGGGATTCAACTAAGGCTATAATGTGATATATCATGACCATGGGCCTAAAGAGATTCGGCTACACCTAAGTCATGAGGCCCACAAAAGGCCAAAATGAAAAATCTAGTGTTTTGTTGCTTTTCTTGTGCGGAGAAGATTTGTATGATATTTCAAGGCTGCATTCTCAATGGACTTGGAGTCAGGCTGATAAGAATATGGATATTTCTCCTGTGTAATTGCACAAAGTGATCAAAACATGACTGAGGGGGTACTAGCATCTAGAACAAGCTATTAAGTTATGTCCGTAAGATTTAATCTGAGCTTAAACCCAATAAAAACCAATGTAGTGACGTCTATGCACGTTTACTTCTCCATTAATACATTACATAAAAAACTTGTCATGAAAACAGAAATATTGTGACCAGGATCTTACCAGAAAAGGGGCACAGGTGAAAACAAAGAGGGACACTGAGTGCAGATAGGTGAAATGCAGCAAGTTTTTTATCTCCTTTTCTCGAATATCCTGCACCTGGTTCTCAAATGATGGCTCCCAGGCATACAGCTTCAGTATCTAAAACCAAACATATTAAAGCATATACTTGTGATATAGAAAGTCATTTCTGTTAAAGCTGCAGAGGTAATAATGAGAAATCTCAGTGAGTGGGTAATAGATTTGGTTGCTTATCCACACTCAAAGCGAGAGTGAAATTTTCCATTTAAAACCTTTAGCCCTTTGAGGACCAGAGGGGTGTCCAACACATTACAGGATGTGACCCGTAGATCTAAAGGTCTTCATCACTTCCAAGTATCACTTTAGGCCATTTGCACAAAGGCTGGAGCAATGAGGTGGAGAACACTCTATTATCCAAGAGATTATAACACCTATTTAAATCCACCTAATTTTTATTTGTTCCCTACGGTTCAATTAGATTGGCCAGAATTGCTCCACATTTTCGTTGTGCATATGGCCTTGTTTTCTATCAGACATCCATTTATTTCCATCTCACCTTGATTCCGCTTAGGATCTCATTCATTATCTTCATCCGTTTGTCTTTACTCTTCATGTTCTTCATCTGTAAGATGCAAATCCAATATTATATCAGCTTCAGTTTGTCTACACTGAGATGGGGAGGTTTAATTTGGGATCTATTTCTAAGAAGAGGTAGAGGTATTGTTTTCGTAAAGTATAAATAAAGACATAAAACAAATTAATATATATTTATTGTATCTCTTTCTCTCTCTTTCTTGAAGAATTTTTTTTTTGGCCGCCACTTAACCACTTGGATCCTAGTGACAATCTCAGTGCATTGTAAGACAAAACACTGGGGATATCACTGGCATCCAAGGGTTAAGTCTGTTATAAAAATAAATAGATCCCCCACAGTGGGAACAATTATTAATTCTAGCTTTGATTCCTTATCCACCATGTAGTGCATTCAGAAGTGTTAACCCCCTTGATGAGCAGAGGGGTTAAAATTGTGAAATCTAGAAAGTTAATGGAGCAGAGGTAAATAAAAATGCACAAATCAAACTATGCATCTTCCCTGGGGCATGCAACAAGCTAACGTGTCTCAGAACAGTAATACATGTAAAACTCCAACTGGTGCAAAACATCTTGGGGCATATTTATGGTAAACCACCCATGCAAGTGTAAGAAAAAGGTAAAGAAAAAGGATTTTTCTTCTGTGTCCCTAGCCACGGCATAGAACTAATGGGTAAAGTGTCTCCTCCCCCTAGCTGGCGTAGGACCAATAAAAACATAAAAGGCTGCACTCCGAGTATCCCTTCAGTCTTTTTGGCCCTACGCCCATCTGGGGTAGGAGAGCGATAGTCGCTCATCTTTTTTTTATTTTTAAAATGTTTTTTTCTTACAGTGGAGGTTTGGGGATATTGGCAGCATGCATTGCCGTCCAGATTCAGGGCATGAGACCTGGGAGGCTGCCGGCAGCAGCATAAGCTTGGACGCAGCTGGAACAACGTGAAGCAGAGCCACCTGGAAGAAAGAGGAAGCATGTTCTCTCCCCGGTGGTAGCAGCGGTCCGCTCCGGCGGAGACCCTGCGGCCCTGGCTGCAAGTCAGCGGATTAAATAGAATCAAGAATGGTGAGTTTTCCCTCTATGCCTGGTTATGACTGCATCCGGTAGGCCTCTGCGTTCCGAGCTGGAAAGCACGCCGTTTTAGGGGCCTATTTAAACCTCCATGGCTGGTTGACAAGATAAGTCATTTTCTTAATTACCTTTTAAGAGTATATTTATTAAAGGTTATATTTTATTACAGTATAAGGAGGCTACCGCCTTTTTTTGCTTTATGCATCATGGCTACTACTCCAAAACCTGGCCCCGCTAAAGAGAAGCCTGTTACAGAATCTAAAGAAGATAAGGCCCCTCAGAAAAGTAAAGATTGTACAGGATGTGACAATAAAGTAGCTCATCAGATCCATCTAAACTATGTGAGGAATAGTTAAAGAAATTTGAAGGCTCTGAAGTACCAAACCAAATATCTGATTTCCTATCATGGATGAAGTCATCCATGCAAGAAACCTTCTCTTCTATTCAAACATCCATTCCTAAGAAAAGACAAAGGCTAGAGGACCCGGAGGAAGGAACCTCTAGCAGGATGGGTAATGTGGATGATATCAGTTTTGAGGATAATTTTTCCCAATATTCCTCAGAAGAAGAAGGGGAAATTATTGAAGAAGACAAAGGCACTTTCTGCATGGAAAAAATAGACTCCTTTTTAAAGCTAATGAGAAAAACATTAGGCTTAGTAGAAGAAACTAAGGAACAGGACATCTTGGACACGGCATTTCTAGGGAAAAGAAAATATTGTCCAGTATTTCCAGTCCATCAATCCTTATCTGACCTAGTAAAAACGGAATGGTCAAAAGGAGACAAGAGAATCTCTACATCTAAAAGATTCAGTAAGATGTACCCTTTTAAGGATGAGGATACAGCTGCCTGGATATCCCCACCTAAGATAGATGCTGCCATAGCACAATTATCCAAGAAAACTACTATACCCATTGAGGACGGATCTTCACTAAGGGATCCTATGGATAGAAGAATATAAAATGCCTTAAAGAAACAATTAGCTCTTTTAGGACAAACTATGAAGACAACTACTGCTATGGCATGTGTAACCAGAAATATCAGGATTTGGTTGTCAGAGCTGGAACAAAAAATTGAGTCCAGTGTATCCAGATCAAAACTTCTGAAGGATGTGGTGAATATAAAAGAAGCAGTAGCATTTTCACGTGATGCATCCTTAGACAGTCTAAGATTATCAGCAAGATCATCCTCCCTTTCTGTTATCTCCAGAAGGGCCTTATGGCTAAAATCTTGGGGAGCAGACGCTTCTTCAAATAATAAGTTGGTCTCTCTTCCTTTCTCTGGAACTCTACTTTTTGGGAAACACCTGGAAGAAATTATAAGAAAGATCACAGGGGGTAAGAGTTCCTTCCTTCCCCAAGACAAAAGACCTAGAGCTTCTCCTCAACGCCCTTCCTTTCGGAACAGAAGGCAGTCCTTTCAACATTCAAGACATTACCAGCAATGAAGATCCTTTGATTCCAGAAAGCAAACTTCCTTTCAGCCAAGAGGTTCATTCAGGAAGGAGGGAATACGGAGGAACCAATTCAAGAGGGAATCACAGTGAGGATCGGCGGACCCTGTTTCCGGTTCCAATAGGGGTCAATTGGAACTATTCAGCCAAGCATGGAAGACCTTGACAGTCCCGGACAAATGGGCCATTCAAGTATAGGAAACAGGGTGTCCGCTGGAATTCAACCATTTTCCCCGCAAAATAATATTCAGAATTTCAAAAGCTCCAAGAAATACTACAGAAGAAGACAGAAGATAAGGTTGGTACTCAGTGATCTTCACCATTACAAAAGCAACAGGAGGATCCAGAACTATACTGGATCTAAAACTCCTCAACACAATGATAAAACAAAGATCATTCAAGATGGAATCTGTAGCCTTGGTCATTCAGGCAATTCGCCCAGGGTATTACCTATCGAAGATAGACCTTCAGAATGCATACTTCAACATTCCAATGAGAGCCGGATACAGAAGATTCCAGAGATTCTTTTACGAGGTTTAGCATTGGTAATTCAGGATGCTGCCCTTTGGTCTGACCTCTGCTCCAAGGATCTTCTCCAAGATGTTAATAGTAGCCATAGAGCCCCTAAGAATTATGAGCATAAACATTCTGCTGTACTTGGACGACCTACTATTAGTAGCAGAATCCAAAAATCTGGCAAGGAAACAGGTCACTCAGACCCTTCTTCATCTGGATCAGTTGGGGTGGATTATAAACAAACAGAAGAGTTGCCTAGATCCAACCCAAAAACTAGTATTTCTGGGTCTACCCATAGGCTTCAAGGAGAGCTTAGTTACGCTGTCTCCAGAGAGGATAAAGAACATAATCAAAAAGATATCATGTTTCAAGAAAAAGACAGTATACACAGCTCAGGATTACATGGAAGTACTGGGATCCATGACATCATCCATTCAGGTTGTACCATGGGCAAGACTACATATGAGGCCCCTACAGCATTGGTTCCTGGGAAAATGGAACAAGAAGATAGCAAACCAAATAATCCCTTTGTCCCCCAGAATAAAGAAACAATTATCATGGTGGACAAACAGATGCAATCTTCAAAAAGGATTAAGCCTAAAAGACCCTGTCTGGGAGAGAGTCTTCACAGATGCGAATCTCAAAGGATGGGGAGGAGGTTGGAAAGACAGGACAACACAGGGAAAATGGTCAGGTCAGGAAAGCACTTGCCATATAAACCTATTAGAGCTGAAACCAATATCCAAGTGCTTATAAAAATTCAAAGTTTACCTGAAGAACAAGTCTGTACAGATCATCTCAGACAGCATGGTCGCGGTTCTCTACCTGAAGAACCAAGGAGGAACAAGAAACAGCCAGCTGAACAGAGAAGCAAGGCAGATTCTAGGCTGGGCAGAGGGAAATATCAGCCATTCACATTGCAGGCAGCAAGAACAGGCAGGCAGATTTCTTGAGTCGAACCAGTTTGGACCAAGGAGAGTGGTCCCTCAGCAACAAGATTTTCAACATGATTGTGGCCAGATGGGGATTGCCAGAAATAGATCTAATTGCAACATTCCACAACAAGAAATGCCAAAAGTTCTTCTCCTGCTCATATCATCCTCAAGTTCTGGGAAAAGATGCCATGAGTCTACGATGGAGGTTCAATCTGGTGTATATTTTTCCTCTTATCCTGATGATACCAAGGGTTATAAGAAAGATCAGACAGGACAGGGTCACAGTTATTCTAATAGCCCCTTAGTGGCCCAGGAGAACATGGTTGGCAGAATTAGTGAATCTATCAACAGAACATCCATGGCCTCTGCCAGTCTGTCCAGACCTGCTGACTCAGGGACCAGTCTGGCATCAAAATCCAGGATTTTTGAAGCTGACGGCCTGGAAGCTGAAATAAACTCTCTGAGGGAAAGAGGACTTTCAGATGCCGTTATTGATACATTATCCTAGGAAGAAAATATTCTACTTCAAAGATTTATGGCAGAATCTGGAGGGTATTTGCAGACTGGTGCAAGAAAAATAGAGTGGATCGTAATAACATTCTTAGTTTCCTACAAAAAGGATTTGAAGAAGGATTGCATCCTGTGACCCTGAAGGTTCAACTTTTGGCCATTTCAGCATGTCTAGCAAGACAATTTGCAGAAGAAGATATTGCAAAGAAATATCTGAGAGCAATTGATAAGGCAAGACCCAGGATAAAAGACGTTATTGCTCCATGGGACTTGAATCTATTTCTAGACCAACTAGCCAGGTCTTCAAAATTTGAACCTTTAGAGGAAATTCCTATAAAATTTCTTACTTTAAAGGTGATCCTTTTAACAGCCATAACATCTGCAAGAAGAGTTGGCGAACTGCAAGCATTGTCCTATAAAGAACCCTATACTTCCTTTCACCAGGATAAAGTGGTTCTACGCACTAAGTCAGAGTTTAGATCCAAGGTAGTCTCTTTTTTCCACCTGAATCAGGAGATTGTGTTGCCCTCCTTTTTTCCCAATCCTCAGGGGAAAAGAGAATGTCGCCTGCATAACTTAGATTTAGTAAGAGGTCTTTCCATCTCCAGAAGACGGAGCCATTCAGAAAATCAGATTCCTTGTTCGTACATTTTGCAGGAAGATTCAAGGGTTCATCTGCATCAAAACAATCCATTTCCAGATGGATTACGGAATGTATAAGAATATGCTATCATTTAGCAGGAAAAGACCCTCCTAAGATTATTAGAGCACTCTGTACCAGAGCAGTGTCATCATCATGGGCAGCAAAGGGGTCAGCTTCCACTGAGGATCTGTGCAAAGCAGCTATGTGATCCTCGATCTACTTTTATCAAACATTATAAGATTGATGTTCTGTCAGCTTCAGATGCCAGATTTGGAAGAAAAGTCCTCAAATCAGCTACATCAAGGTCTGGGTAAGACTTGTAAGCATATAATGTTATAAAGGTACTATAATTGGCATTTACCATTAAATTTCTATATCTAGGCTGCTATATCCTATTTTTACGTGCAGTTATAATTTCTTAAACCTAGGTACACATTAGGGCATATGTGTACCCATATTAAATTATTTTTTCTTCCCACCAGGGATTATGAGCTTGGGTTTATCCCATTAGTTCTATGCCATGGCTAGGGACACAGAAGAAAGGGAGAAATTTATCTTAACGATATTTCCTTTTCTTCTGTGTCCTTCGACGGCACACCCTGCTCTCGAATCTGTCTACAGTCTAATTTTTTAACTTGGACAAAAGGTGACTGAAGGGATACTCAGAGTGCAGCCTTTAATGTTTTCATTGGTCCTACGTGAGCTACGGGGAGGAGACACCTTACTCATTAGTTCTATGCCGTGGAGGGACACAATACAAAAGGAAATATCAGTAATATAAATTTCTCCCTTTATACTTACTTATAAATCCCTTTTCCCAGTTCCATTGGGGACACTTAAAGAGTTAACTAAATAAAAGATAGTAACACCTCCATCTCCCCTGCACTACTTCACTTCCCACATCCTACCTAGTATAGAGAACATATATAGCAAAGCGTGAAGCCAAGAAAACATGAGGGCACCCTGGGGCATAACAGAGCACAAGGCGTTTTCTCAGGACAGGATGTCCTATGCTCCCAATTGGACCAAGAGAAAAGGATTTATTGGTAGGTATAAAAGTTCCTTTTCCCTTGCATCCAGTGGAGATTGCCAGAACCATGTGGAAGTCCCAAAGCAGTTCGAAAACACTGGGAGCAGGAGAGTAAACTGTTGAAAAAACTGCAGCTGGCAAAATCTTGCATTCAATACTGGTGGATGCTGGACCAAGCCCATAAACTCTTTATAAACTTGTTAAAGTAGGTACAGTAGACTAAGTGGCATCTATGCAAATGTGACCTTCTGAAGTCTGATGAAAGAGGACCCAATGAACATGTAGAATTGTTGCAAGCTTGACAGGTAGTAAGCCATAAGCATGAAAGGTACACTTGTAGATTTTAGAAAAAAGGCAAGACATATAACTCATTTAATCCTTCAGGCTATGGTATCCCTAAATGCAGGTTTACCCATTCTAGGGTTTCCCAGTTTGATAAAACACTCAAGGATAACTGACCGACTATATTGTAGAGAAGGTGTTTTGGACCCATCCTAGGGCAAGGAGATGAAGTGCACAGAAGGAGAACACATAATGCAGTATCTAAGATACAAAAACAGATTCAGCTTGTGCAGTTATTCTTCCTACTAATTGCTAGGGTTGGAACATACAGAAGGTAGGATTATTCTATGGTTAATAATAAAAATGTTGGTCTTCAGCGAAAGAGAGACTTATCCTATCTGCCAACAAGGGCATTTAATAAAGTGTCATTGGGTGGAATGTCAGAGGTTAACTAGGGCACGGGAGAGGGTGGCATTACTAACTTATTTTACTCAACTGTTTAAATGCCCTGGTTCCTGGTGGAGGATCATTTAACCATGGTCCCTATACCCACTATTAGACACAAGACAAATGAAAGTTTGTGCAGTTTTGTTTTTTGCATCCAAATTATACATTGTCTATGCCTAGTCTTGGATAGAAAACATTACCACAATTTGTATCCCTTGGATTTCTTGAAGAGACAAAGATGCACCAATGCAAGGCTCTAAGCTGATTTGCAAATAGGAAATGCTATGTGCATCTGAAAAGACTGAGTCAATGCATTCATATAACCACCCCAATATGTTCATGAAAAATTGAATACATATGTTAAGATCATTACCTGAAGCTTCTTTGATAAAGTGGCTAAGACAGCATTGATGGGCACCAATAAGATCATCACTGCAAGTCCAGCCAGAACTGAGGGACCGAGCTCTGACCAGAGAAAGACAATAGATATAGCAATCTGCAGTGGGGAGGACCACAGGAGGTGAATGAAATTTGTCAAATCCATGAATCGCTGTGCATCTGCAGACATCAAGTTAACAGTTTCTCCCACTGTTGACTCTTTGCGAGTAGCATTTGACACAGTCAGCGCCTACAAGAACAAAAATGCATAGATATGTAAGAAATGGTATAAATTCTGTACCTTTGTGTGAGGGCCCTACAGCAAACTTATACATGTGCGTAAAAGAACTAATAGTAGAATATTTTTATATATATATATATATATATATATATATATATATATATATATATATATATATATATATATATATATATATATATATATCCTATATAATAATTCGCTAAAAAGTGTGTAACGACCAGTCATGCGCAGTACAGACTGCTGAGTGTGCTGTATTCATGCTCAGTAGAGACTGGCTGCGGCGTGGCTGATACAGAGCTGGACTCTCTGAAGGAGCGTCCTGCTCTGTATCAGCCGTGGCGCAGGAAGTTTCTACTGAGCATGACTGCCCCGCGACTGGCTGGCAGTGCCACTGTGACCCACTCAAAGGGTTAAACATAGACATAACTGTCCACAGCATTATTTTTGGATTCTTTTTCTAAGATTCACTAAAGTAATGTTATTAATTATTAAAAACTGACTGACAGTCCTTGCCACTAACATCTTTCATCTTCTTGTAATGGAAACCAAAGAAATTTGGGAACATCACCCCCAGTTCCCTAAATCAGGTGGCATAACTTACAAATGGTTTCAGCCAGATAAATCAATCCACATAAACTTTAACATATAACTTGTGAATATCATAAAACAGGCAAGAACTAACCTCCCAGCTGTGAGATATCCATAAAAAGTCCAAACAATAGGGAGTGAGGGAGGGTGGGATGCTGCTCCTAATGCTCTTTCACTGAGAATAGCAGGTTGCTACTTGCCACCACCCATATCTCACTTCCCCTCCTCTCCCATAACCCCATTCTCCCGGATTCACCTTCCCCATGACATGCGACCCTTACTGTCTATTTCACTTCCATTCTGGGGAAATCTAGGTAATTGACACGCTAGATAATATGATAAAAGGAAATATGATAAACTATCGTAGACTATAGTGAGCAAAAAAGTTACAAAAATTCTTCCACTGTACAGAGTATAGTGCCCGTGTAATACATGTATACATGTCTAAAACAGATCACAAACGTAGGTGCAAAAAATCTGAAGCTTGCAATGTTTCCACTGCATTCCCAGATGTCCCTACATCATAAGCTTTAGATTAATAAACAAAGCAAATGGTGCAATAAGAAGAGCTGGAGTTATTCTGTGGCAAAACAACTGTACGACAGGGAACAAACAAAAATCTCCCAAATGCCCATCACCCCGCTGATACAATGTCTCTGACATTCAAGGGGTTAAAAGCCCCATTTTAATCAGTGGGGCTTTTAAGCCCCATCGATTTCAATATAGCATACCAAAAACAAATTGTCTTTTGTATGCTCCAGAACTGATCCCTTTTAGCTTCCTGAATACTACCCTAAGTGTAGTTTATTCCTGTGGGTAGATAGATATCTCCCATTATATTTTGTGTATCTAAGTTTACAAATCGGTAATTACTATAACTTACTTTCTTGTACACTGCAGCCATAAGGATTGTACGGACCCTCATTCCAAGAACGAAGCATCCATGGAAGTATTGCTGGAGACAGAATGATTGGATTAAAGCCGTTACAAATAGCAGTACTGCATAGAAAAATCCCTTCCACTGGTATTCAGATGGATTAGCCGTGAAGGAGACCATCAACCTGCAGAGAAATAGCAATAAGAAGGTGATTTAACATTTATTATGCCACACAATCATAACGGTGGAGAATTTTGTACCATTACTCACATAAATTTGTTTAGAATAATGAATGGACACCAGCCACACTCACTACTCTCACTATTTTGCATCAGTGGTTCTCAACCAGGAAGGCATGGCACAGTGCAGTGAATCCCAGCCTAGGGTGCCACTTTCTTTACATGAAGGCTTTAACAAAAACGTGATTATTGAGATTTAAATTAATATTTAAGCAAATATATGTTTGTCATTGTCCTCCTGATTGTAAGACCTAATAATAACTATATATTTATGTATTTTTCCCTCGATTACTTCCTTGACAAATACCCATAAAATGCCAGTGGTGCCCTGAAAATTTCAGACTGTGTTTTAAGGGTGCATAGATTGAAAAAAAAAAAAAAAAAAAAGATTGAGAACCACTGCTACGTATATAATGTACCCATGTATGAGTATCTATCTATCTCTATCTATCTGGAATTTTATGGGTTAGTAGAACAATGGAATTCTCACGGCTGGGAGATGCTTAATTCACGTGTTATTACTGTGGTTACTGTTTTAATAAACTGACATTTGTGAAATGTCCATTAGATGGCACCATTGTTACTGCTCTTTATAGAAAGCTACTGATGGGATAAAAATCATAGACACCACTAGAAAAATGTAATTGTGTGATTTGGTCACGAAGTGTGAACTGTAATAGTTTTTACATTTGTATACAAGGGCAAAATTAATTTCCACCCTTCAGTAAATAACCCTCTTTAAAGGGATAGTAATGTTTCATAATAAAAGCCGCTCTAATTAATCATCATAGTATTTGGACTTTGGAGAGTGCTATTTCAATACTGTCAGAGTTATAGTTCAAGAGTAATTCAATGACAAAGTATCCCCCTCCCGCCCCTTTTACTGATGTAACACTGCTCAGCCAGATCAGAAGGGAGGTGCCCAGGTAGACTGCAGAGAGGGAGAATCTTCATTTAAGATAAGGGAAAAAACTGAAAAGCTTGTCAAGGGGGGGCAGGGCTTTCATTGTTCCCATAGGAAGAATATAGTCCCTTGCTGTTATCTGTCTGGTCTAGGGACTGGATTCCACATCTGAGAAGTGATTTCTTACACAAGGTAAAAGGGCCAGGAAGGGGAAACTTTGCTTGTGAATATCTCTCAAACCATAAAGGTTTGATAGATAAGGCTTATATCATTCTTCATGTTTTTTTAATGCCTACAAAATAAAATAAAGATAAAACAAAGTATTACTATCCCTTTAACATGAGATCTCTCCTTTTGCTATTTATTTGTATGCACATTTTCTATTTCTTTTAATTGCATGTTTATTTGGATTAAAATGTGTTAATGGAGAACTAATACTTCCTAACTAGAGCAGGAATTGCAACAGGGAAAACACAATTTGCCTCTTTTCTTAGGAAATTTCTACAACTAATGGATTTCCCATGAGAGCTTTGCCATTTTCTGCCTGTGCTTTTTATGGTGGAGGGAATTCCCTCTGAAATTCTTTGCTGCTAAAGGCTGGAGTGGAGAAATACACAGCTGAAAGTGAGATTTGTCAGTAAGTTACAACATCTGCCCTGAAAACATTGTTAGCTGGCTGAGTCTCCTTGCCAATTGTCCACGACAAGAACCACCTGCTTGTAAAGCACTGGAAAAATAACTGTGGCTTGGCATATTCCAGTCTGTTCTTTAACCCCTTAACATCGCATGATGTGCCACGACCGTGATGTCGGTCATGACGTTAAGGACCTATGAAGATCCTGGCACGTCATGGAATTCTGGGATGGCAGCACGGCTGCATGCTGCTCTGCCATCCCAGAATTCATTGTGCGAAAAAACATAACATGGTCCTCAACAGCTGCCCACCCCTGGATCGGGTGGTGGTTAGGGGGTTAACCTCTTAACAACTGGTGAAGTCATGATCCTGGCATGTCACGTACTTTGGGCTTACAGCACTCCTGAAACACAAATGGGGTCTGAAATGTACCACTCCAAGACCAGATCTGTCTCTCTCAGACCCCCGTTTGGCGCACCGGTACATGTCATTGGTCACATGTGCCGGCACGCTGTCAATGATCAAAGTGGTCCTAAAGGGAAGGTCACTTTCCCGGACAACTAGTCCTTAAGGGGTTAAGAACTAGGCGGACCAGAGGTGGTATGCACTTAAGGAATGGAGCAATTTTGAGTTTTTGAGCATGTCTTTGTTCAACCATATTTTCCTCTAATTCCGTTAGTACACCCACACAAATTATATACCTTTCTTTTAAGCACAGTAGGGCTTTCTTTTGATACCACATTTATATAAATAACTCACTATTTTATATGTTAATAATAAAGAAAATTAAAAAATAAATACATTTTTTAAAAAAACTATTTAAAGCGTAACTACCACCCCTTAGCAACATGGCCCCAAATAATTACCCATCTGGCAACTAGCTGCTCAGTAGCGCTAGTCACCAGAATTATTACCATGTTCATGAGATTTATAGACTTCTCCGGGAATGACAGGCAGGAAACCGCGGAGACATCTTTCCATAGTGATGTCTGTGTGCTGTCAGTCCCTTTTGGAGCAACGCCTCCTAGAGCAGGCTGGGACTGACAGCGCAGGAGTGCAGACGTCACTATGGAAAGATGTCTGCGCGGTTTCCTGCCTGTCATTCCCAGATCAGTCTATAAATCTCATGAACTTTGTAATAATTCTGGCGACTAGCGCTACTGAGCAGCTAGTCACCAGATGGGTAATTATTTTGGGTAGCTAAGGGGTGGTAGTTCCGCTTTAAACAGTTGTCTTGTAATAATTTGAGCTTAATTGGTTAATTTTTTTATGGACATGGATGAAAGGTATGAACAGTTATTCATACATACCAAATGTCCAGTTATAGATTGGTACTGTCCATTTGGTGCAAAAATCCCCATTCCCTCTTTCCCTTCCTGATGTTCCACTTTTTTCTAGATTAGACTTTATGGTATGTGTGTATATAAGTGTATTACATTGCTCCACAGCAATAAAACTCACATTAATGTTTGTTCAAACGTCAGTGTAAGTGTTGATAATTGGTCTGTGTAAATATGATATTTATGTCTATCACCTGCTTCTCTCTTCCTTACTATCACAGTAAGGAAGAGAGACGCAGAGAACAGTGACAAAGGCAATAAACAGAATACATTACCTTTATCATTGAATCAGATGGTACATATGATCGCTGTAGCAACAATCACATGTATCTGCAAAATGGTGAAAGCCTGAAAATAACGATTGAGGTCCTGGAGTAGTCAGTTTCAGCTTCCCCAGTATGATAACTAGCATGCCCTGAGGCACACTGCGATCATTTAACCATGAAAAGCCATGACCATCACCGGTCCTAAAGGCACAAACACCAGTGACGGTCCTGACACATCACCAGTCGTTAAAGGGTTAAAACCCCTGTTTTAATCAGAAGAATATGGCAGCAAGTCAACCACCAACATTTTGGCACATTTCCCATCCCTCAGGCATAATTTTGGATAACTTGTGTGCATTTCTTAATTCTTTCTAAGAACTCAGGCAGGTTTATAGCACATAGGAAAAGAACTGTGTAACTTAATTGTTTTAAGATGATGATTGTGGTGGTGGCCATGGGTCAGGGGGTGGGTGTGGGGATAACCAGTCCATGGAGGAGTTTTTTTTTCAAACTGACATAGGTAGAGGGGATGAACCTACAGAACCCTGTAAAGTAACAGAAGTATGCACAATGCATTGAGAAACACTCCACATGCAGTGAGCAGTGTCTGAGGTCCTGCGATCCTGCTACTACTTGTCATGTCTGCCCCCATGCACATGACATCCAGGACTGATTAACCCTTTGATTGCCAGAGAGGTATCCAATTCATTGCACAGCAGTAAAAAAGTAAAAGAATATCCATATTCCATGACTTACTTTAGAATCTGTGGGCTCACAAACACAAGCAGATCATGTATAAGTTTGAACACAGCGGATACAATCAGGGTACGTGGAAAGGTCATTATAAGAGTCTTAATTAACCAGGATTTGGGGAAATCTTTAGCAGTCCCGGCAATGGATTCCTTTTTCTTCTTTTTCTTCTTTTTTTCTTCCTAGATATAACCAAACAATGGACGTTGCACAAAATTAGCTTCATTTTTGGCTGGTTAGGAATGATGGGAAATTTAGTTCTTAACAGCTGGAAGACCTAAGGTTTGGTCCAGTGCAGTATAACAGGTGCAGTATAGTATATAGTTTAAGACCTTAATAACTGGTGACATATCGGGACGCCACTCTGTGATCCCAGAATGCATCAGTGAAAAAAAAAAAGCCATGGTCCTCTAGTGCTCCCCATCCCCATACCACGAGGTCCGGAAGGTGTTAATGAGATGGTAACTCTTAACATGGAAAAATATATATTGCAGGGTTTTTTTGCTGAGTAAATATAACTTTAGTGTCACCAATGAAGGATGTTTTATTCCAAATTCTTGCAGCTCAAACTTGCATTGTTAGGGTGCAGTACTTCTATGGCCTGAAAGTTTATGGTGGCATTGTTGCTAGAGCAGTCTATGGATAGCTATGGTCATTTGACCATAAACTTCCTTAGGATGCAATAGCAGCTGCCGCATCACTTTAAAATTTGTGTCTGAGCTGCAATAACTTTTGAATAAAACATCTCTCAGCAGTGGGAGTACCTTTGTTTTACTCCTCAGGATAAATCCTGTAAAATATTTTTTTCCTTTTCCATTAGGGGTATGTTCTGTGCCATCAATAGTGGGTGGGACTTGGGGAGGAGTACCACAAGGAGTATGTGATGCTTCTTTAAAAAGTTATTACAGAGTTAACATGGCACTTTCCAGGTAACTTAAGTTCAAGATGTTTTGCTGCTAAATCTATCTATGGAGAGGTTGTGTCTTTAGCACACCGCTTTTCACAAGCAGTAATAGCAACAGCGCCACCTGGCTGCAAATATATATTGAAAGTGATAGTAATGGCTATGGCTGTGCTGGGAGCATTCTGTGGTTTCAGGCAGTCTCTACAGTGCATGACTGTGTCGGCGGCAGGACACAGAGCAGGACTGTCCGCTTAACCCTTTGAGTGCCAGAGGGGCACTCAAAGGGTTAACACCACCCGGACCTTGGCCTGTCTACATGGGCTTTTACACTAGTATATAATAATTTGTTAAATGTGTTTTTGTCAGAAGTTGTCATGCGCATTAGAGACAAAAGCATGTACTGCAGTCATGCGCACTACAGACTTCCCGCGCCGCAGCTGATAATGGAGGGGGGCTCCAAATTCAGACCGTAGTCCTCTCTGCGCACTGTAGCATATCAGCCGCGGAGCAGGAAGTCTCTACTGTGCATGACTGCACAGTGGCCGTTGCTGAGTGGCACTGTGGCCCGTGTACACGGGCTCTTCAAATAGTATAATATATTTACCATCACTAAGACGTCTTGGCTCTGTGCCTTGCTCAGTCCATTCATCTGGATGTCGCTGTCCTTGGTTTTTCTTTTATTTTTCCGCTTTTCTAGTTTCTTTTTTGCTACTTTCACCTCCTTTTTCATGATATTCTCAAATGTCTCATACATGTTTTTAGTTCGATCCTGCTTGTTTAATTCCCAGAGATCTTCCATCTCCAGCGGCCTTTTATATCCCTTGACAACAATACTACAAGGAAGTTACACACATATATTAGTTAATGGGTGAAGATATCTAAGGGAAAATATCACATAATACTGAAGGCACATTTAGGTGGAGTAAAATAAAGGTTCTCCTGCACAGGGAGATATTTAATTTGAATGTCATTATAGCTCAGACTTGCATTTCATGGTGCTGTACTTCGATGGCCTGATCTTTTTAAAGGTGGAGCTTTTGCCAAAGCACTCTATGAATCGCTATTGTTAGTGACAAAAATTTTCCATAAGTAATAACTACAGGACTACCTTACACAATGCGTTGCGTACCCCTCCGGTACTCAAAGGGGTAAAATGGCAGGCCATAGACATACTCGTACCTGAGATCATGTGGGGGAATAAATGAAAAGATTTGCTTTGCAAAGAGGTGGTGCGAGGCTTAATGTTCTGAGTCATAAAGTGGGCGGAAAGTGGGCAGAACAGGGTGGAAAGGAGCAGAAGTGGGTGGAGTTTCATAAGCAACTCCTCCCCACCGGAGAATCATCCTCTGTCCACAGAGACCCGGTAAGTAACTGCAAAAACCAGAGTCCCTGGGGCAGATCCAAAAAGTTCCCCGGTATGGACATACTGCATGTATAAAATTCATGTTTGAGCTGCAATAACATGTGAATTAAGTACCTCCCAGTAGTACTGCTCAGAAGGAAAATTGAGATAAAATATATATTTTCCATATTATGCGATATTTTCTGTATGTGTTAGAGACATATCTAGAATACAGGAGGTTAAAGGGAAATTAAAGTGGCACTTTATGTTATTTTCTGTGCTGGGCCAGTATTACTACACACAATATTATGAATGAGTCTAGGCACAGCCCACACACACTGGGGCATTTCTAATAACACAGGGAGCTGTACGATTTGCCTGAAACATAACTAATTTGCATACTATGCAGGGAATTAGCATAGAGTGCCAGACTGTGCCACCAAAACATAAAGGTTAATTTCTCAAAAATGATTTAACCTTGCGTGTGCCAAAGAGGTATCCAAAGCATTGCTTTGCAATGCGTTGGATAATTCTCTGGCACTAAAACGGTTAATAGCAAGTACAACATTTAGGCAGACATCACTTCACTGGAAATCAAGCTACACTTATCTTAACCCCTTAAGGACTGGGAAAATCTGGGGTGGATTGCACTTAAGAAAAAGGGATAATAATACTTAAAATGTAAAAAAAATATGTTGTGGGGTTTATCCCCCTGAGTAAAACAAGAGTATTCCCACTGCTGAAAGGTGTTTCATTCAAAAGTTATTCATTTTCAAAGTTGAATTTTTAGGTGCAATATCACAGTGGCCTGAAATTGTACAGTGGCACTGTTGCTACACGATCCTATGGACAGCTCTGGTCCTGGGACCATAAATCTCCATAGGATGGTGTAGCAACAGCGCCACTGTGATATTGCACCTAAAAAATTCAACTTTGAAAATTAACAACTTTTGAATGAAACACCTTTCAGTAGTTGGGAGTACTATTGTTTTACTCAGGGGGATAACCCCTACGACACATTTTTTTTTTACATTTTAAGTATTACAATCCCTTTAAGCTTTTTTGAATACAGCCCCAAGTCCCAGTGTATATTGTATGGGTGCCATTTGTCAATCTCCCAGTTTGTATACATACTTACAAATGAAATATTTAAGTCAGTGCTAGACTGCACAGATTAGATATCTTGTCTTGTTTTGTGGCATCAAATTTACTTGTTACAGACAGAATTTATTGTGCAAGCTTTGCTGAGTCACAACATTGAATTAGTAGCAAAAATAAGGTTATTATGTGGACAAAATGTAAGACTGACAAATGGTATTGCATAATTTTATGAACCTAAAACATCCCTTAGCGTGTGACCTGACATCTGGGCCAAGAGAATTTATTTTCCCCCAAGTTACAAAGCTGCCAGTCTGACTCTGGAACAGTATCATGCGTACTTTTTCTTGCACATTCATGGAAAGCTGTTGTATTAGATGAGAAGTTAGAGGTAATAAAACCTAGATACTATACCTGCTGTACCAGTTGAAAGTTATTCTACTCAGAAAAGAGGCAGTCAACTCTGGATTCTTAAAAAAAACAAAAATAAATAAATAAATAAACTCCCGAACAATAATAATAACCCAGTGGATACAATATATCTTCATCAAATTGCTAAGCAATGCACTGGAAATGTCACTGGCATCCAAGAGGTGTAAAGTTTTAGTAATGCTTCAGAACAAATCTGCTTCTTACAACTCAGGATTTTCTAAATTACAGCATTTCTTTGATAGCAACCAGTGTGATTTGACACTGTTTGCCTTTCTGCCTTCCGTCAAAATCACACAAGGGATTATAAAACGGAACATAATCCTACACACAGTGAAAGAAATGTGCCCAACCATTATTCCTGGTCATTAATCAGCTGAACAAGTGAGTTGTCTTTGAGTTGTCTCTGTATAAATGGAGCTGTAGAAGATGAAGAAATCATGCAGGGATATCTACCAATCAGAGAATAAGCTATTGTCCATGGCTAAAACGTCAAAGACATACACATACTCTCAGTTTACCGTAAAAGATCAGTTGCCATCTAAAACAAAACATTTTTTTATGAAAGCCTACTTTATAATGCTTTTCATGTTGAGTAAAACAAGGGTACTCCTACTGCTGTCATTTGTTTTATTCAGATGTTATAAAAGTTCAAACAGTCAGGAAGTAGGGTGACCACATTTCGGTTCTGCCATTCAGGGACACTGCAGAAAGAAGAGCACACCACAGAGTTCAAAGCCCTGGAGGCAGGGCCGGTGCAAGGATTTTTATATACACAGGCGAAGGTGCATTTTGATGCCCCCCCCGACACAATCCACCTGCCCCCCCTGACCTTACCACAGTCCCCTGCCCCCGCCCACATATTCACCTCAACAATGCTCCCTTCATCTCCACATTGCACCTTCCACAATGCCCCCTTCATCTCAGCATTGCCCCTTCCACAATGCCCCTTCATCTCCACATTGCTCCTTCCTTTGTGCCCCTTCATCTCCACATTGCCCTTCCATAATGCCCCTTCATCTCCACATTGCTCCTTCCTTTGTGCCCCTTCATCTCCACATTGCCCTTCCATAATGCCCCTTCATCTCCACATTGCTCCTTCCTTTATGCCCCTTCATCTCCACATTGCCCTTCCATAATGCCCCTTCATCTGCCCCTTCCATAATGCCCCCTCAGCTCCACATTGCTCCTTCCTTTATGCCCCTTCATTTCCACAATGCTCCCTACCTTGAGTCCCTGGTGGTCTAGCTCTAAGAGAGCTCTGTGCCTCCTTCGGCACAGAGCTCAGCCTCCCAGCGCTGTTCTCAGTAATGCAGAGCGCTGGGAGATGATGTCATCTCCCAGCGCTCTGTATTACTACAGAGCCTGGGTCGCTCTGCGTTGTGAGCGTCCCATAGACGCCGCGAGGGAGCGCTTGGTCGTGTAAACGAGCGCTCCCTCGTGGCAGATATAGTTAAAAAAAAATAAAAAAAAAATAAAAAATATTTCTCAGCTTCTCCCTTTCCGGCGCCCCTCCGATGCGGCGCCCTAAGGCAGCTGCCTGTGCTGCCTTAATGGTAGCGCCGGCCCTGCCTGGAGGTATAACTGCCCAATGACTGCTGTGACTAAAAGCGGTGCCTGTGGTGGGCTACAAGAAAATATATATCAAGCTCAAAGCCTTAGTATTACACTACAACAAAATTGCACTGCGGAGGTCCTGATTGATGTCCGTGTCAAGGCTCAGTTCTCTCTCTAGTGTTTAATCTCTGTCCGGAAGCCATTTTTCTGTAGCCCAACAGAGATATCACTTTGTGACAGTAGTCTATGGGCCGTTCTTCTTAGTGTTTAGACCTCTGAGTTCAGGTATCTTCATTCTGGGACAGTGTATTGTCCCAGAAGGGGGCTGTCCTGGACAAGGGACAAACATTTAAAATCCAGGACAGTCACAGGCAATCAGGGACTTGTGGCCACCCTAACAGGAAGTTCTAAAACTGTTACTATAATATTCTATGGAGAACTGTTTGTCAGTGACTCACCTCTACCATAGAATGCAACAAATTAAGTAACTGAAAACTGGTTACTAGAGGGCACCGTTAATGTAACAAAAAATAAACTGTTTAAGCTGTAATTACTCTGGAAAGACATCTCCCAACATAACCTTGTTTTACTCAGCAGGAAAAGCAATACAATGCACTGGAGACATCTTTAGCACCCAAAGGATTAAGTAAAAAAATCAAAGAAGGGCTGATAACTGGCTATTTTTAGATTTCTTGATTCTATTTGTGTATAAATGTATTGCTTTGTATTGTAATTGCTCTCCATGATATACTTGATATCTCAATGAATTCTCCCTGGTAAAACAATTTCTAAATAAATAAATAAAATCATGGCTCACTATACCGTTTTTGTCATCTCGTTTTTTTCTGAAATGGCTGAGATAATCAGTGTAACCACTTGGAGGCCATAGGAGATGAAAAACAAGCATACTCTGGGGATATCAGGAAGGTCACCCTAATAGGAGAGATGATGGTGATTAGCATCACAGTGAGCTTTTGATGTTTTCTTTATTAACCTTTGAGTGCCAGAGTTTTATCCAATTAATTGTGTCGAAATGAGCTAGATTCCACTCTGGGACTCAAAGGGTTAACCCTTTAACGTGACAATGCATGCATTTAATTTCACTAAAAGGGTTCATGTCTCTCCATCTGAAATTTTAGGGGCCGTATGTCTAAAGCAATGGAGACAATCTGGATCAATCCAGCTGCATCATAGGGGACAAATAAACATTCCCCAAATCCCAACTGATACACATGGGATTTTTACCCCTTGAATGCTAGAGAGGTCTCCAAATACAGCTTCACAATGTTTTGAAGACCTCTCTAGCATCTAAGGGATTAAAAAAATAATTGAAATCAATGGGAATGTGTCAAGGTTTTATTTTCCCCAGTAGTGCTGTTGGTTTCTTTTCCAGAATTGCTCCACGTTTTATGTGCATACAGCCCTAACATTTTAAGTGAAAAAACATGAACTTTTTTAGTGCCAGATAGGTGTAACATGCATTGCACTGCATTTGTTGAAGACAAGTGCGAAAACTCTATATTGTGTGAAGATAAGTATGAGCTACCATACATGTAAATGCTTAACATTGTGTAAACCTAGGTATGAGACCAAAACGTTCTATGCCATTAATATAAGCTCAATATTGTGTGAAGCTACTTTAACAGTGTTTCTCAGCATTTGTCCTTAGGACACACCAACAGGTCAGTTTTTCAGGATATCCCTGCCTAATCACCAGAGAGTAGTCAGTGGCTCAGTCATTGTGATTAAACCGCCTGTGCTGAACTAGGGATATCCTGAAAACCTGGCCTGTTCATTGGTGTGTCCTGAGGTCTGGACTTCACAGTCACTGTTCTGTAAACTTGAGTCTTCACTTTAATAAGAAAGAAATGTTGGAGGGTCTCAGATGTAACTTTTCACAATGCATTCATTCAAGACCTCTCTATCACTGAATGGAATAAGGGGGCTGCTACTGTATACATTGCCCAATTCCCTGCAGTGCCATTTAGCATCCCTATTCATTAATTTATAACAGATTTTAGAACTTTTGTAACAAAGATTTATTTTTTTGGGAAATAAATCCTGGCTAAAGCAAATAAGGTTCAAATGGATATGAACCAGTTTCATTTTAGCGGATACTGTTTCTTTAAGGTGTTTTGTGTTTTGCATAATATGATATCTAAATCCATAGCTTTACCAGCTTCATATGCAAAGCTGTCAGTGGCAGAGAGCTGTGTAATATGCCAACACTTTGCCATACCTCCCAACACTTCAAACAGCCAAAGAGGGACACTTTTTTGTAGGGAGTGTTACTGGGGGCATGGCTAGTGGGCAGGGCATTACCAAGAATTTATAGGTGATTTCATGACCTACTGACACCTCTCCGTGTAACTTAATAAGTTATCTAGAGCAACACCAAAGTAGTTTATTTATACAGACTAATTTATAAATATACAAATATAATGACATTTCAACAAACATTATTATGAGATGTATTGCTGTGGAGCAATGTGATACTCTTATATACACACCACACAGTCTGATCTCCTAAAAAGAGGGACACTAGAGTAGGAAAGGGGGATTTGGGTCACAAAGAGGGACACTTGGGAGGTATGCTTTGCACGCACCTATCTGGCACTTAAAGGATTAAATATTTTAGTGCACTATGCACATTTAACAAGCCCCTTGGATGCAAGAGAAGTTACAGACACATTGGGAGAGATTTACTAAGCAGTGATAATGGGGTGATAAAGTGGAGATAACTTCTCCAGTGATATCACTTCTCCAGTTCCTATGTTATTCTATGGAGCTTATGCACTAAGATCTCCAAAGCTGAAGAAATCTTGGTGCATAGGCTCCATAGAATAACAAATGAATTGGAGAAGTGATATCACTGGAGAAGTCATCTCTATGTTATCACCTCTTTATCGCTGCTGAGTGAATCTCCCCCATTGTTTCATAATGAGCTGAAGGTCTATCATACATTCAAGGGATCAAAAATGTGTATCTGCATTTGAGAATTCTGAGTTCAAATGTCATATGAGTTGATCTTTACAACTGAATAATCCTGTCCTAGACCTAAGTGGTTTATAACATGTGGTATATAATTAGCTTTTCTGTGTAGCTCACATAGGTTGAGTTCGAGAGGTTTCAATGGTGTATTTCATTTTTAATTTTCTTTTTATTTTTTAAGCCATCTTTCAAGTGAGAATAAATTATTAGATATTGAGGTAATAGTCCCTGGTGACATATAACTAAATTATGTGCAACACAAGGTCACATGACACTTATAGGGATATTCACTAAATCAAGGTGGACAACTTGTGGCTCCCCAGATGTTTTTAAATTAGGATTTTAGTCTTACCTGTTAAATCCTTTCCTCTGAGTCCATACAAGTTACTGGTAACTTTGGGTTGGCGATCAGCCCCTTTAAATAGGCAGGAACGATTCTGAGAAGTGACTGCTGAGTGGAGCCTACCTCCTCTCCTTAGCTTGCAGCTAGCCAATCCCCAACCAGTAAGATTTGAAGACTAACTATTGACAAGGTAGTAAGAAGGTAAACGAAGACTCCTGTGAGCATGAACCCGCAAGGACCCCCACGTTCTGCCACAGGAGAGCCAAGCATGGTCCCTTGACAGGGTGGGAGACCAGTAACCTGTATGGACTAAAAGAAAAGTCTATAACAGGTAAGACTAAAATCCTATTTTCTCTGTCATCCAATATAGGTTACTGGTAACTTTGGGATGTCCAACCATTAAGTTCTCCAGGGCGGGAAGAAAGGCAAGGACCAGGACAAGGCCCCCAAAGTCACCAGAGCACCAATGAACCTACAGATCATGAAGAGCTCAACAATAACCGTAAAGTGTCAACGTAAAACAAACCCCAGGAACTGTTACACAGTACACTGAACTAGAGCCAACAGGGCTCAAAAGTGAAAGTGTACTGAGTGACAAAGCGACCCTATACAGGCAAGGCTGCCTCCAGGATCTTCCTCCCCAGCATCAGCTGATACCAGCACATCTACACAATAGTGTTTAGAAAAACGACCAAGTGGCTGCCTTGCATAACTAATCAGCTGAGGCCTGATTTTTGTAGGCCCAAAAAGCCCCAATAGACATCACAGAAAGAGCCGTGACCCTGAAGGGAAGAGGCTTCTTCCTAAATTCGTAAGCTTTATGAATCGTGGACTTGATCCAAGAATCAATGGTTACCTTGGAAGCAGGCTTCCCTGCCCTAGGACCCTCAGGAATGACAAACAGAGTGTCAGAACTTGAGACAAAGAACAACATCCAGCAGATGAAGATCCTTCTCTTTATCAGAAGTAGGGTTAGGGCAGAATAAAGGAACCACAATCTACTGATTAAAGGGATAGTAATGTTTCATAAAAACAGCAGCTCCAATTAATCTTCATAGTATTTGAACCACAGACAGTGTTATTTCAATACTGTCAGAGTTGTAGTTCAAGAGTAATTGAATGATAATGTATCCCCCTCCCGCCCATTTTACCTAGTGTAACACTGCTCTCCTCAAATGTGGAATCTGGTTGTAAAACCAGACAGATAACAGCAGGGGACAATCTTCTTACTCTGTGAACAATGAAAACCCTGCCCCCCTTTACAGGTTTTTCAGCTTTTTCCCTTATCTTAATTGAAGAATGTCCCTCTCTGCAGTCTACCTGGGCACCTCCCAGCTGTTCTGAGGTGAGCAGTGTTACATCAGTAAAAGGGGCGGGAGGGGGATACTTCATCATTCAATTACTCTTGAACTACAACTCTGACAGAACTGAAATAACACTCTCCAAGGCCCAAATACTATAATGATTAATTAGAGCTGCTTATATTATGAAACATTTCTGTCCCTTTAATGTGGAACTCAGACACCAACTTCGGAAGAAATTCTTGTGAAGTGCGAAGCACCACCTTGTGAAACACCAAAAAGGGTGGCCTACAAGACAGGGCATGCAGCTCCGCAACACAGTGAACAGAAATTATCGCCTGGAGAAAGGCCATCTTCCACATCAACATACGTAGAGAAATGGTTGCCAATGACTCAAAAGGAGGACGCTGAAGTACTCCTAGAACCAAGTTAAGGTCCCACTGAGGAGCAGGGGACTTAAACACCTGACGGGTATGAGCAACACCCTTGAAGAAAATCTTGACATCAGGAATGAGAGCAAGACACCTCTGAAAGAAGACAGAGAGCACAGAAGTCTGCACCCTAAGAGAACTCAGACTAAGACCCTTATCCGCACCTGGAGGAAGGAAAGAACTGTAGGAAGGTCAAAATCCTGAGACAGGTCTTTGTCAGCACACCAAGATAGAAAGGTAGACCAAACTCGATGGTAGGCCTTAGAGGAAACAGGCTTACGGGCACTAAGCATAGTAGCCACCACACCAGAAGAAAAACCCTTCTTCTTCAAAATTGAGGATTCAATCTCCATACCGTCAAAGCCAGACGATGAACATCTCCCTTCCAGAGGTAACTTTGCAGAAGAAGATCCGGACAGGAGGGAAATCGAAGAGGTTCCGCCACTGAGAGGTACAGAAGCTCTGGAAACCAAGCTTGCCGAGGCCAGTACAGAGCAATCAGAATGACTGGGCAGGGTTCCAGTCACAGTTTCCTTAGCACTCTGTTCAACAGGGGAATGGGAGGAAATAGTCATGTTAGAGGAAACGTCCATTGAATAAACAAGGCATCCACTGCCAGAGCCAGGCGATTTGCCCAGCGAGAGCAGAACGTTGGAACCTTCCTGTTGTGCCTGGTTGGCATCAGGTCGATGCATGGAAGACCCCACTGCTGGATGATGAGGTTGAACACCTCTGGATGTAGTTCCCACTGTCCACTGTCCACCGTGTATCGAATGAGGAAGTCTGCCAGGACGTTGTCTACACCAGGAATATGAACTGCAGAAATAGCAGGGACATGCTCCTCTGCCCATGATAAAATAGCCTTGACCTCTAGCCAAGCTGCGAGGCTTCTTGTGCCGCCTTGCTTGTTGATGTAAGCTACCGCTGTGGCATTGTCCGACTGTACCCTGACTGGGCAATCCTCCAGTTGCCATGTCCATTGTTATAGGGCATGAAATATCGCTCAAAGCTCCAAGACATTGATGGGAAGGATAGATTCCTCTTGGGACCACCGGCCCTGAACACTCAAGTGCCCCAGTACCATTCCCCATCCAGAGAGGTTGGCATTCGTCATTACTGTGGTCCAGAAGGGCACCAGGAACGGTCTGCCTTTCAGGAGATTGTTCAGGTTGAGCCACCACGAGAGGCTCTGCTCCATGTGAAGAGGGAGAGATAAGGATCTTTCCAGGGGATCTGGCTGACCCCTGCATTCCAGGATTAGAAACCTCTGAAGTTCCCTGGTATGAGCCATGGCAAACGGGACTGCTTCTATGGTGGAAATAAACTTCCCCACTAAGGATGACAGCTTCTTGACTGGAACTGGATCCTGAGACAGTTTAGCCTGGACCTTCAGTGCTATCTGATGAGCCACTTCATCCGTAAGAAACACCATCCCCCTCTGAGTGTCGAAGAGGATGCCCAGAAACACCATCCTCTGGGAAGGAACAAGGTTGGACTTGTCCAGATTGATGATCCACCCGTGATGGGAGAGAGCATGAATGTAGTCCTGTACCTGTTGATGAAGGAGTTCTGGAGAAGAGGCCTTCAGAAGGAGGTTGTCCATATATGGAGTGACCCTGATGCTGTTCCGATGCAGGACGGAAATCAATGCTCCCTGGACTCTTTTGAAGACTTGAGGAACCATGGTCAGGCCAAAGGGGAGGGCAGAAAACTGGAAATGCCCTCGGTCGCAGACAAAGCGGAGATATGTCTGACTCTCTGGATGAATGGTGATGTGCAGATAGGCATCCTGAAGATCCAGAGAGGCCAGAAATTCCCTAGAGGACATGGCTGCTATCACTGTGCACAGTGACTCATGGCGGTATTGGGACTGGACCACAAAGGAGTTGAGATCTTTCAAATCCAAAATTGGATGACAGCCGCCCTCCGTCTTGGACACCACAAAGAGGTTGGAGTAGAATCCCAAGCCCCTCTCCTAAGGAGGAACTGGTTCCAGGACCACCTTGTCCAGAAGGGCCTGAATGGCCTCCTCGAAAAGGCGGTGCTTTTCCGCTCCAAAGGGAGAACGAGAAAAGAAGGTCCTGGAAGGAGGAAGGGAGGTGAAGGAAATCCTGTACCCTCTAGCCACCACCTGCAAAACCCACGGGTCCGCCTCAGAGGCCTCCCAAGCTGAGAGGTAGTGGAGTAAGCAGCCACCTACCTATGAGTGGGGACCCGGGTTCGGCGAGTCATGCAGAAGAAGGTTTGGAAGCTTCGGGCTTCACGGAGGACTTGGGCCTCCATTGCTGCTTAGGTTTGGATGAGGAGAGCGGAGCCTGAGGGACCGTCTGGGTCTCTTGGCGCAAGTCTGCCTGAAAGGGACAAAAAAGCTGATTCCTTTTGACAGGCGCCTTCTTCCTTAGGACCACTGGCAGATGAGTACTCTTCCCTCCAGTGGCCTCGTTGATCAGATCCTTGAGCTCAGGCCCAAACAGGGATGTGCCTTGAAAGGGCAAAGACAGGAAAGCCCTCTTGAAGGTTGTGTCAGCAGACCAGATCTTGAGCCAAAGAGCACGTCTGGCTACTACAGACATGGTAGATATCCTGGCTACCATACGCACAGCATCAAACAGGGCAGCAGAAACATTATGCTGATCCTCAGCAATGTTGGTGAAAAGCCGCAACATGTCAGCAGCAGGGGCCCCCTCCTGATGGACAGCTGAAGTGAGCTGTTCAGAACAAACAGCCACAGATCTATTTACCCATGCTGCAGCAAATGCAGGGTGAAGGGCAGAACCAGCTCAAAAATAGCCTTGAGAGAGGTCTCAAGCTTATTGTCAGTCCAGTCTTTCAGAACAGATGCATCAGCCACAGGCAAGGCAGTGGACTTAGAAAGCATGGAAACAGCGGCATCCACCTTGGGGAGATAGATCCACTGTGTAAGGGCCATTTCAGAGAATGGGTAAAGCTTAACAAACTTTCTAGATACAGATGGTTTCCTGTCTGGAAACTTCCACTCCTCAGACACCAACCGGTCAAGGGTGGGGTTAGGTGGAAAACAAGTATGGGGCCTAACAGGCTCCTGGAACACATCAGAGGGATCAGAAGAAACCTCCTGCACCAAGGGAATGTTCAGGGTGGTCAACAAAGCCCTGATCAGGCCCTCAGCTGAGGGAATGGGGTCAGCCTCAAAGGGGTCCCCAAAAAACTGGTAGTATCCTTAAAGTCTTGCATCCATACTGGCTCTAGTGCATGGCTGGTGGTCCCTGCAGGGAATTCAGGGGCAGCAGCGCATGCTGGGCAAACATGACCTGAGTATTCTCTAGGTAACCCTGAGTGACAAGAGGAGCAATGAGAAATGGGGGACACAGACACCCCAGTGTCCTTAGTCTTAGGTTTAGCCCCAAGGTCTAACGGAGTAGACATTTTCACACAGTCAAACAGTCAAAGTATCAAAACACCCACAAAACACTGTGTATGATAAATAAATTCACCCCAGAAATGCTAAATAAGACTTATCTGGTAGGTGAAGGGTTAAACTGTTGAGGAGTGAAGGAGAGTCCAAGCCCTGCGTAGGATACTCGATCTGCAAAGACACAAAATGGCTGCCGCGGCAGGAGCCAGTCAGAAACAAGTGTGCGAAGCGAGCGCTCGTGGGAATTGTAGTTTCATTAATGGCATACCCCAACAGTGCCCGAAGCCCCCTAAGGCCCCCAACATGCCCAGAACTTTGACCGGATAACAGAGCAAGGGCAAACCAACAAAATGAGCCATCTCTGAGCTCGCTATGTGGCGCAGTTGCAGAGATATGTCCCAAACTGTAAAGTCCCATAGAAGTGAATGGAGCAATGGTGTCTATGCTGTAAACGCGTGCCTTAAAGGCACGGAACACAAAGTTAATGAGGTGAATACCAAAACGTAAAACCACTCAAAAGCCAAATAGAATAAATCAATAAACACTGGTCCCAGTAGGGAAAGTGCCCCAAAACCCCCCAAAGGGTGCTAACCAGCAACAAAAGTGTTAAGTTACCACAGAAACTTGCTCCAAACACCTCACAGACATACAGATAAACCCAATGAGTGTATGAGTGTGTAATAGGAACTCCAAATGAGACCCCTGTGTGGAAGGGAAGCATGGGATATGTGGACCTCAGCACTCAAAGGGTGCTCACCTTTTCCAGCAGGTCTTCTGTCTTCAGATTAGCATATATCAAGAAGAAGCCTCAGTGGGCAACTCCTGGGGAAAGGACTTGCAGCCAAGATTTCCCCCCAGGGCTTAGATCCACAAAATCACCTGGTAAACTGAGCTATCCACATTTGGGTGATGGGAATTGTCAGTGATGGTAATCCACCTAATGGTGGTATCCCATATCTAACTGAAAAATAATAAAAAAGCTAAAACTATAGCAGAACTGTTCTCTTGCCTTGTGTCTAGACCAAGGAACAAATCTCACTGGTTGGGGATTGGCTAGCTGCAAGCTAAGGAGAGGAGGTAGGCTCCACTCAGCAGTCACTTCTCAGAATTGTTCCTGCCTATTTAAAGGGGCTAATTGCCTACCCAGAGTTACCAGTAATCTGTATTGGACGACAGAGAAAGATGGATAATTTCCTGGCACTTAGAAAAAGATGAGATATGAAATAAGGAAGTGGCTATATAATACACTTGTATGTACATCTACATGCCTGAAACAGTTCAGAAAACCTGTCTCCAGCAAATAATCCAAAGCTACAGTATTTTATTCACATTCAAAAATTCCATGCAGCAGCATGTAAATGACACAACTCAGTGAAGTGACCTTTTTAAATTTCTAATCCATAGAAATATGGTCTCCTTAGATTAAGCTTGCTATTTCAACATAGTTTATACAGGAAATCACAGACTAGAATTATGAGCCAATCAAACCCAACAGACAGCTGTTGAAATCTACTGGGTCTCATTAGTGTTGGTCTAGTTGACTGATTTATGTTAGTAAATCTGGTACAACGAAGTAAGACAGACAATCACTATAGGTTTATGGTGAGCAAAAAAATGACAAAAATCCCTTCAGCCTAGATTCAACAGCATCTATACAGTACAAATATTTACAAAAGACAGTGAAAATCTGTCTTTAGCAAATAATCCAAAGCTTTCAGTGGTTCCAATGAATTCCCAGAATTCTAGTTAACAACATGCAAATGAGAGCACACAGTGCAGTCACTTTTTAGATACCACTCTTTCACACACACACGCACACGCACCTGCACACACTAGACATGCATTCATTTAGAACTAATTTAAAATTTTACAAAAATGACATGGTTCAAGAGATCTGGGTTAAAATGATAAAGAATGGCACTTTTAAAGTCTGAGAATAACGAACAACACATTCTGTTTTATGTGCATTTATTCAATCTTTTGTTTGCATGCTAAATGACTCTGTCATACTACAGTGGGAAAGCTAAGCATGCAGTGTGTCAATATAATGGAAGAGGGGAAAAATATTAATGGGAATATGACAAAACAATTCCCCCATTATTGTAGTGTGCTTGAGGAATAACAAAGATCACTCAGTCGGTATGTTTGCTCTCTTTGTGGAAATAGTTCCATGATATGCGCTGACCAGGTGTCTTGCTTATTGGTAAAATCACCTTTCACATGAATTGCCTGTCTACTCACTGCCGGTAACCATCCAGCAGGGAGTTTGTCTTTGTCCCTGTCTTTATCAGCTTCAGAGGCTGTTGTGCATGAACTCCTATCACTACGGAGAGATGGGGAGCACATATACAACAGCATCTGAAGCAGATGAAGACGGTGATGAAGACAGACAGACAGACACACTGGTGGATGGATATCGGTGGTGAGCAGATGGGCAATTCATGTTAGAGGCGATTTTACCAAGAAGAGAGACATCTGGTGAGTACATTTCATGGAATTATTTCCATATCAAGAACAAACATGTTGATCGGATGATGTAGTTGTTATTTCTGTAAGCACACTACAACAAGGGGGTGGAATCATGTTGTCATACATTCTATGGCGATATTCCCATTAATATTCCATTCCCTCATTTGTATTATATTACCTCACCTCATGGGTAGCCTTTTCAGCTCAGCGTGATCGAGTCCCGTAGTTTGCCCTTATATATTCTATATTTTTCCATTAGCTATATGGATTTTTATGTCTTTATATATGTATGAGACATAGTCGCTTGTTTTTTATTCAATTTCCCTTTTTTTGTTACATTATTCGAATGTGACTACTAGTACCTTATTAGTCCACCTCTGTTCATTAGTATTAAATTATACTGTTTATTACTATTGTTCCTCCATTTATTCTACACTTAGATCTTCGGTTGTGATGTCCTTTTTCTTTTTGTTACCCATTGCTGAAAGTATTCCGTCCAGCAACAAATCTTTCCAATGAAATTCAGACTAACCTAACACAACAATACACAAATTTAGTTTTCACTGAATTGGTAAAAAAAAGTACCAGAAGCAGGGCCGAATTTCCAAACAGGCAGAGTAGGCATTTACCTAGAGCTCCAAATTCAGAGGGGTGCCTCAGCCGTGCTGGCAATGCCCACATTCTGAATGGTGGGTGTGGCCAGATAAATCACAGTGTTCCTGCACCAAGTTTCTAACCCATTACAGGCTATAACTTGACACTTTGGATGCTGGAGAGATCGGTGTTGGAGATCTCTCTAGTAACCAAGGTGTTAAAGGGGAACTACCACCCCGCAATAACTTAACCTGCATTAATTCTTCATCTGGCGACTAGCTGCTTGGCCACTTGGCTCCAAAAGGGACTGACAGCGCAGGCGCACGGACGTCACTGTGACGAGATGTCCGTGCTTCCTGCTCCTGTGAGCATCGGTAAAACGGAGAAATCTTCGGAACCAGGTAACATTTCTGGCGACTAGCGCTACTAAGCAGCTAGTCGCCAGATGAAGAATTAATGCAGGTTAAGTTATTGCGGGGTGGTAGTTCCCCTTTAAAGCATTTTTTTCTCCTTGCCTGTCATAGGTCAAGGATATTTTCTGTGCCATGATATGACTGGAGGCGGGGTCATGTGAGGATTGTAGATATGGCCATGGGTGGGGCTAAGGGCATATAGAGTGCCTTGCCTAGGGGCACCTGGGATATAAGTCTGCCCCTGACCGGAAGATTCAGATGAAACACAATTTTTCAACCTGCATAAGTATTAGACTTATGTAGGATTGAAGAAAAAAAAAAACTCACAGAATCACAATTCTTTCTTATACATATCCATCTCTCACTGAGGTACGCACATGCTTCCCTCATTCACAAACATACCTGTCCTTCACAATCTACTGCTAGAAAAGTGGTGGCATTACTAGTGGGGCAGGGGCATTACTAGTCAGGCAGGAGTTAGCAGCAATTTGTGTCCCTTAGGTCAATATACCTGCCCACCCCTGCTACACTGTCTATGCTTTTTGGCTATAAAATAAAGAATTTGGATTCTGGTTCTCACCGCCACTGCTTTCCGGATAAAAGTTTGAAATGGAAAAACTCCACAAATCACAGAGAGAGTCCAAAAGATGAAGAGTGTGCCGGTGTCTTTCCTGGCGTAATAGCGACGGGAGTGATGAATCAGTAACACCAGGAGCTGGGAAGAAAGAATAAATAATAATGTTTTGATTCAATTACAAACTAATTTACACCATTAAAACAAATATTCCTTTAAAAAGCAGTTCTGTCTCACTGGAAAAGTATATAAAATGCCACAATTATTTTCCTGATGGGTAAAAACAAAGGTATCTCAGTGTTGGGAGATGCCTCAGCACCAACTGGTGCCTAGAGGGCAAAACTGAACTTTTTCTATTGCTGTCTATGGATACTTTCTCAAAACGTAAACATATAAAATACCTATCTTATAGGTGCTACAATCCTGTGTCTGAAACATAAAAAATAAAGTGCATAGTGTAACATACAATATAAGTGTAGATAAATGGAAAAATTACCCAAACAAAGCCATGTGAATGGCGATACGCATTGGATTGTGGGTATGATGACTGGCTGCACTCGGTGACCTGTACAATTGTATCTAACAATTCGGATAAATATATTGCTGCATATTTTCCATTTATCTACACTTATATTGTATGTTGCACTATGCACTTTATTTTTGACTAGTGTAAAAGTCCGTGTACACGGGCCAAGGTCCAGGTGATTTAACCCTTTGAGTGCCAGAGGGGTACACAAAGCATTTCTTTGCAATTCGCTGCATACCCCTCTGGCACTCAAAAGGTTAAGAGGCCGGTCCTCCCTCAGACGCAGTCATGCACTGTGGAGACTGCCCGAAAGCACAGAATGCTCCCAGCACAGAACTCCCAGCATTCTGTGCGTTTGGGCAGTCTCTACTGCTTATGACGGCTTCTGACAAACATCCTAGTGAATTATTTTATAAGGATGTTTGAGACACAGAATTGTAGCACCTACAAGATAGGCATTTTATATGTTTACTTATATACAACAATATAGGGATGTCTATATTTACTAGACTGATCAGTACAGCTAGTCCACAGTTTTTAAATGTTTTTATGATATCTTTTGTATGATATATTGTAATAATAAATTTGTTACATTTTGGTCCTCTTTTTAGGGGACCGGAAGTGCAGTTCTGGCACTTTGGATTTCCTTTATGTTTGTTATGTCTGATTTAGAGTCTAGAATGCACCTAGGTCATGTGTACCTATATTCAGTGACTGTTTATTTAGAGCTAGTTCAGGCTAATTCCTTCCTATATTACATGCTTTTAGGAAATGAAAGACAAACTAAATGCCACAGAAAACTGGATGAGAGCCAGTGGTGTACGTAATAAACTGGCTGCTCAGTGTATGCCTGTGATTGCTACATTACATTTAGTATAGGCACAAAGGACTTAATTGTTACAGTTACCTTTCATATAGATACAGAGGGCCTTACTCATCAAGATAGACAGTGAAATTCAGGAGCAAAAAAAATTGCACTGTAAACCCCCCATTGACTTAAATATAATTTTTTAAGGGATAATAATGGTTAGCTATTAAGATAAACATGGATTCTTCAACATACGCTGAGTGCTTGAGACATCTCCAACACATTGTGAAGCAATGCATGGGTGACCATTCTCACACACAAGGGGTTAAAACTCCATTTAAATCAATGGGAATTGTAGGATTTGTCCCTATGGAGTAGTTAGTGTGCACCAGAATTGCTCCTATATCGCTTGATGAAAAAGACCCATAGATCATAAAGTTGTCCATCTTTTCCAGATCTCCCCTGTACCCTACTGGATCTCTAGTCTAGCCTGACTCTAACCACTAATTTATTACTTTAAGCTAATTCTTTAATGTATTGTCTCTCGTATGCTTTCTTCTCACTATACATCGATTATAGAATAGGTAATGATATCATTAGCAGTCATGGTCATGGTACAGCTTAGAGCAGAGTTGGACAACATTCAGGACCCCAGTTCAGTGGCCGATCTAGTGAATGAGGAACCTGGTGCAAAATAATGTATAGGTCCCCAGATCGCTACTGAAATCCCTAAACATTTTCTATTTTCAGCATTTAGTTTTGCCTTAAAATGGGCTGTATCACAGTGCTTTGCACCTGATATTCCAATGGTAGATCAGAATCTGCTCCAGCTGTTGTTGGACTACAACTCATTTCATCCTCAGTCACCCAATGACCGGCTAACAATGATGAGAACTGTAGTCCAGCAATAGCTGGAGACCTACAGGTTAACCACCTCTATATTGTAGGGATCATTGGCTTTCAGTGGGCTCATCAAGATGGTAGGGCCAGGAACCTAGTGACCTATATTAAACCTTTGAGCACCAGAGAGGTAGCCAACACATTGTAATGCATTGGATACCCCTCTGCGACTCAATGGGTTAAAACCTTAATTGCTCCACTATCTGGTTCACAATTCCAGCATAGTAAACTTAGCTTGACTTGACAGCTTTCAGCAAAGCACTTTCAGCTAAATGAAACCTATCCCAGTAGGACAGTATAAGCAGTGGTTGTGTCTTACCCATGTAACAGCATAGAGTGGTGGATTGATATATAAGACTGTAGGGATAGATTTTCCAGGACTGTCTGAATTGCCATTAACATGTTCTTCCACTGTAAGTCCTAATCCAGCTATCGATGTGAAGAAGAGTAATATTGTCAGGCACTGCAGGGGGAAAATAGTAAAAAAACATGAGGACAGGTGTAGGACTATGTTCACTAAGATTGTTCTACAAGAAGCATCTTTTTCCATTGGTATCCAGCCAAAGGATATGGGAAATAGACAGCTCTTAAAATGATCATAACCTTAAAAATATTAACATAAAGTTTTCACACAAGTCTATTTTTGTTTTAACACAGAAGTCCTGGACCCAGATGGAGGCAACCTTTGGCATCAGTTGTTGGAGACTTCAGTTCCCATCATACCCATCCAGCTTATGGCCAAAGGTAGCCTATGCACACCTTAATCAACTGAGTGCCGGAGGGGACTGAGTCAGTCATAGATCAGTAGCATATCCAGGACAGGTTTTCTTTGGCCTGATGTTCTTACAGGTGGTGCACAGATCCAGGTTTTCATTTTTAAAGTGAGCATTTAATAAAATAAGGTTATGGACAACTGAGTAGAGGCATCTGCATTAAAGTTTGTTGCCACCTGTACACCACCACTATTGGTTATGTATTCGATGATAAAAAAAAACCCACTGCACTTCTAAAATGCATGGTTCGAACTGGTGGTACTCTGGTTCTGATGAAGATGTCAAGACACAACACATAAATATTAACACAACTAGAGAACACAACTCTTGTACCGTTAAAGTGATACTAAACTGGTATTCTGACTTTAAATATTCTTCAGGTGCCATATATGTAAAATCAAATTGCCTATACTTTTTTTACTTTTTTGTTACTGTATAACCTATTTTTTAAGGAAAGACTTTCCAAATTGGGATTATTAAATCTGAATGAGAGACGCATGTAAAGTGACTTTTTGTATCATTTCTGATAAGAGATGTTTTTTCTTTACAACAGGACATGGCAGTATTTATAGGCTTATCTGAATGATTGTACAGTGATTCTCAATTCCAGTCCTCAGGGCACACCAACAGGTCAAGTTTCCAACACATCCTTGACTAAGCACAGGTAGAACAATCACAATGACTGAATCACTAATTAATTGCTTGTAATCAGAAGGGAAATTTTGAAAACCTGACTTGTTGGTGTGTTCGGAGAATTAACATTGAGAAACAACAATATCATAAGTATTTGGGACTTACCTGCTTGGCTAGATAGAGTTTTGTTATTTTGGATTTAACAGCTCCTGGTTTACACAATCGGAGTAGTTGCCATGGTGCACAAAGCCAAAAGAAGATCAGTGGAATCCAGACCAGTACAGTCTGTTCAAAGCACACTGGAAGGTCAGGGTCTGGTCTTTCCAAGAGAGAAGAGTTCTGCAGTGAAATATACATTGTGAATTAATAGACATTACTTAGATACTCCAGTTGAACTGTTTCTTATCTTCCACAAGCCATCACAAATGTCACAAGCCAAATAATGCATTTGTTAAAGCATTTCAGTGCCAGATGGGTGTGCAAAGCAATACACACTGCTCTGGTACTCAAAAGGTTAAAAGTAAACAGTTTTTTGTGTAGCTTTAGTCATATACATTTAACCCATTGAATGCCAGACCAGTGCGCAACCCTTCTGGTATTCAAAGGGATAAAGGAATGGTAATATTTAAGTTTATCTTTTTTCATCTTTGTAAACATTTTAAAAATGCAGCTACCTGTGATGTCTGTGTGACTCCACTGAAACCCATACTAGAGATTTGTGCTTTAGCGTACTGTCAGCGGAAAGGTGTAGTGTGCTGCACCTCCCTGAGACACTCTCTGTGCTTTACTATCATTGCAGCAAAGTAACCTGTGTGAACTACGCCTTAACCCTTTCAGTGCCAGATGGGTACACAACACACTGCAAAGCAATGCATACCCCACTGTCACTCAAAGGGTTAAACACACAAGCTCAAAGGGCTGTATGTACAAAGTAAGTGATGCAGTTCTGCTGCAAATCAACTGCCCTACAGGAGAAACAAAAGTAAAAAAATGCTGGGGTAAAAGCTGAGAGGCTAGATAGGGGACATGCACAGGTCATATTTGGGAGCCTCAGTAAGACAGGGATTCCACTTAAAGAAATCACACTCTAGCATTAGTAACTGGGTATACCTGGGTCTCAAGATATGATATTCCAACTGGGAAGTGAGGATATCAGCACTTCTTCTTTTGTATTTTGATATTGAATGTAACTGATTCACAATAATAATGTTGTTATTCGCTATGTCCGGTTTAACCCTTAGGGTGCCAGAGAGGTACGGAATGCATTGAAGAGCAATGCATTGCGTACCCATCTGGCAATCAAAGGGTTAATGAGGAGTTACAGTGGGTGGTACTGGGATAAACCCAGATTGATCAGAGATTCTTTGGCTGTGATGTGTATAGCTTCCAAGAGAGACATGACTTTTTAATGCACGTTTTGTTTAGATTTATGAACAGAAACTATGCAGATGCTTCGCCAACCTGCCCCTTTAGCATCTGCTCACCTCACCAGACGCTGCCTGGCAATTTGAGCAAATGACACCAGATGTTTCACCAAGTTTCACCCAGCTGCACAACTGGCACCCGTTGTTGTTCGCTTACCTTGCCAAACAGTGCCTGGTGAGATGCCAGCTAGGCAGCTTGGAGAAGCATCTGCATAGTTTCTGTTCATAAATCTATTACAAAATGTGCATTAAAAAGTATTAAATCTCTCTTGAAAGCTATACATGTCACAGTCAAAGAATCCCTGATCAATCTGGGCTTATCCCAGTACCACCCACTGTAACTCCTCATTAAACCAGGGGAGCAAAGGTCTAAACAGGACATCCTATATTATAATTCGCTAAGGAGGTTTGTCAGAAGCCATCATGCGTAGTAGAGACTGCCCGAATGCATAGAATGCTGGGAGGTGTAGGAATGCTGGGAGCACAGAATGCTGGGATTTCTGTGCTGGGAGCATACTGTGCTTTCGGGCAGTCTCTACAGTGCATGACTGCGTCGGGACAGTACCAGAGCAGGACCAGCCTCTTAACCCTTTGAGTGCCAGAGGGGTACGCAACGGCACTCAAACGGTTAACATCACCAAGACCTTGGCCCGTGTACACGGGCTTTTACACTAGTAGTGAATAAAACATTATTTGTGGATCAGTTAAATCCAGTATCATAGTAGAATGCTGGAACCCCAATAGCTATATCCTGTTTAATTTGCTTGCAACATCCACTAACAGGACACCTACTCAACCTCCAGCTACAGAAGAAGTGCTGATATCATTGCTTCCTAGCTGGAATATCATATGTGGAGACAGGAATCCAGTTCTGTTGACCCAGGGTTACTCAATTACTGAGGCCATTATGTGAATATTTTTGTTTTTTTATCATAAGTGGAATTCCTGTGTTAATGAGGCTCCCAATTATGATCTGTGCATGTTATGGAGTCCTCTATCTAGCCTCTCAGTTTCAGCTTTCACTGCAAAATTTTACCAAAACGTTTTTACCCCTTTCACTGCCACAGTGGTTTGCAGTGCACATCCCTATAACACTGAAAGAGTCTGTGGTGCTGTTTGTGATGCTAAAGTCTGACCACAGAGAAAATGCACTCAGGCTGCTGGCGATGTGTAAGAAAGGACAGCCTTTACACATCGGCAGCAGTACAACAACCAAGCATACTAATGGAAATACCCCCCTCCCCACAGGTATCTTGTTCATAAAAAAGTTTACTGCACTTTTACAGGAACAGTAAGACAAGATGGCTCCCAGTGCTGTGAGATTTTTCATTCAAACTTTTCTATAACTCAAAATAATTTTGCTTGTTTATTTGTTGTTTTTATTTTTTACATAGACCTGCAGTTTTCTATTATGGTCACCAGGTGTTGCTATTCATCTCACTTATGAAGTGACGCAGTCAATGACTCAAGCTCACCCATAGAGTGTATTTTTACAAAACATTCTTTTTAACACAGTAAATATGTTACAGCATATATTTTTTGTTCATAAAACATGTCCTCCACCCTCAAAGGCCATGATATTCATCAGCAATTAAAGATTCATGACAGAATGTATAAGCAGTCTTGTCCTTGCCTTAATCACTTACAGTGAATAGTACCCAAGAGACAACAGTTATATTTATGATAGGCTGTAAACTGTTAGACGGGTTGTGCTGTGGAAAGTAAAAGGGAGAGTGCTACAGAATTCCAATTCCCATCATACCTAGTCAGACATGGGAATTGTAGCCCTGAATATTTGGATTGTCTCGGGTTATTCTTCCCTGTCTTACACTTTTGATAGTACAGTCATTAGATGTAATCACTTGTGTGACAGTCATTAGGTAAGGTCACTTATGTGTCAAACATAGATATAGCCAATAGCATGACGATCATTGATTCTTTCATTGTCTATAGCTTTAGAGTGCAAGCTTAGAAGATGACTTAGGTTTCTTCTTCAGGCATGTTATAGAATAAATACTGAATATCTTATATATATCATATCATCATCATCATCGGCTTCATCCATTGTAGATCCACTGCAGGATGAAGGCTTCGTCAGCAAGTTTACAACAACTTCGGTCTTCTGCTTTTTGGTGACACTGTGAATCAATACATTTGTTAATTTCATCTGCCCATCTTGTCTTTCATCTTCTTCTTGGGCGCTTAGTATCAAGTGGAATCCATTCGAAAATTTGTTTTGTCCATCTGTTGCCAGGTCTTCTTGCTATGGGTCTGCCCATTTCCATTTTAGGCGCTTTACTCTTTCATCGATTTCATCGACCTTTATTTGCTAACAAATCCATGCACATATTTCTTGTACTCTTTTTGTCATGTTCAGAATTTGACATTTCCATACTTCTCTGCGTAACCTTAAGTTTTTGTATTGCTTTGGCATTCAGTGTCCATGTTTCACAGCCATAAGAAAGAATTGGGAGGACATATTGGTCAAAAACCTTTCGCTTAAGGCAGAGTGGTAAATTTGTCTTAAAAAGACAGTACTAAGTTTGCCAAATTCTTGCCATCCCAATTTTATTTGTCACTCAGTTTCCATCATGCTGTTTCCATCTGTTAAAATTTCCTGTGCAAGGTAAGCACACTTGTCCACTTCTTCTCATTCTTGTCCATCTACTGTGATTTTCCTTAGTATGATAAATTTATTAAACGTGACTTGTCAAAAGATTATGATATTGTCTGCAAAATGTAAGTGATGTAGGTAGTCTCCATTGATCTTAAGTCCTGTTTTGTCCTAACTTAGAAACAAACAGAACATAGTTTTGGGGAGATTGTGTCTCCTTATCAGACACCTTTTTCTATGTTGATCTGGATTTTATCATTGTTGTCCTGTATTGGTGCAGTTGCATTTTCATATATCGATGAAAGGATATTGTTGCAAGCTCTGTCTATTCCTTGGTTGATCAGGGCATCAATTAGTGCTAGCTTTTTCAATGTCAAAAGCCTTTTTGTAGTCAATGAAGGCTATGCATAATGGAAGGTTGCATTCATTATATCGCTCTATAACTTGTTGCACTGTCTGGATATGGTCCATTGTAATGAAACTTCTCCTGAAGTCTACTTGTTCTTTAGGTTGTGCTGCATTAAGTACGGTGTTCATTCATTAGATAGATAGTACAAAGGTACTATAAAAAAGAATGAAGGTATATTCAACTGTTGGACAAATATCTATGAAATAAACTGCATTTGGAGTTGATACTGATAATTAAGACAAGTTAGTCCATCTGCTTATTCTTGAAGGTAAAAATCCCTCTTCTAACTCCAGTGTGTATTTAAAGACTTCTTAAAGGGATAGTAATGTTTCACAATAAAAGCAGCTCCTTTTAATCTTCATAGTATTTGGGCCATGGAGAGTGTTATTTCAATACCGTCAGCGTTGTAGTTCAAGAGTTATTGAATGATAAAGTATCCCCCTCCCACCTCTTTTACCTTGTGTAAGCCGCCTCCCCACAGCAAGGGACAATCTTCTTACTGTGAGAACAATGAAAACCCTGCCCCCTTGACAGGTTTTTCCCTTATGCTAATTGAAGATTGTCCCTCTCTGTGATCCATCTGGACACCACCTTTCTGTCCTGAGGTGAGCAGTGCTACATCAGTAAAAGGGGTAGGAGGGGGGTAATTTATCATTCAAATACTATGAAGATTAATTGGAGGTGCTTTTATTTTGAAACATTACTATCCCTATAAACTGCTCTAATGTTCAGCTGTTGCGAGTTTCCAGGAGACCTTCCTCTCAGGTAAAAATGTACATTTGCTTATTAATAAATAAGAGAAATGTAAAATTGCTGTAACTTCTGGCATGTTTTTTGATTTACCACCTGCACCATAAGGGGGATATACATTTTTTCACTGATTTAAAAGAGCATGTTAACTCACGGAATGCTGGAGAGGTCTCCGACACGTGAAATAATGTGTTACAAACCTCACATTCAAGATGTTAAAGCTCCATTTACATCAGTGGACATTTGGAAATGTTTGCCTTCCATGGTACAATTTGTTTGTGCCAGAGTTGCTAAGCATGCAAAGTATTAAGTCATTGATTTTGGAGATAAGAATGTGGGTTGCACTTTATGACCCCTGGAAAGTGGTTCTCAGCATTTGAGAAGTGGATATCAGTACTAATTAATGATTAATTTTGGATAATGTATCAACATAGAACTGATTTGCTATGGTCATTATGATGTTCTGCCTGGTTAGTAGAGTTTATTAGTAGTAGGTGTTAGTGCTATGGTAAGTATAAGTCCCTGTGGAATGGTATCAGTGAAGCCCTTTACAGATCTCTCCTCAACATTGATTCACAATGGGCCGCATGTTCAAAAGAAAAGTGGAGGAATTCTGGGCCAAACTAACTATGCTATAGGGAGAACTAAAGTTCACATTGACTAAATGGGGATTTTAACACTTTGAGTGCTAAAGATGTTTCCAATGCATTGCTTTGCATACTGTTAGAGACCAATCTAGCATTCACTGGGTTAAAACCCCCTCTTAAATCAATGTGCATTTTTGAGTTTTTATTTTTCCCCAATAGTGCAATTGATTTGCTCTAGAATCCCTCCACTGTTTTATGGAATCCAGGTATTTGTATCTGATAAAGAATGGTCTCTAAGAGGTGGCTGGATTATAGTACAGAAGATCTAAAGCACACAAAATTGCATTGGCCAGATATTTCTTCTTCCTATGGCCATTTTAGTGCATATGTGATTCAAGGGGCCTCACTTTGGGTTCCCAACAGTACCAGTTTTTCCAGCAAGGAACCAATTAAATGTTGCAGATATATGATAAGGGTGGAGAGGGGTTGTTTTGGATGTACAACAAATTAATCTGTCTGGTTTCTCCACAAACATTGACAGGCCTAATGAAGGCTACAATTAAATTTAAGGAAACGGTAAACATTTCTTTATTGGAAACAATTTATTGCTGAGTAAAACAAGCTTACTCCAAGTGCTGGAAGTTACATAGTAAAGTAGGTTGAAAAAAGACACAAGTCCATCAAGTTCTACCTATCCCACAGTATGAACAAGAAAACGAGAACCTGCATCTTTTTGGAGTTATTATACTTTAAATGGTTGCTTTATTACATAACACTGTGCTCTAGTGGCCAGATTCCACAAGTTATCCTGTTATATTCTACTAGTGTAAAAGCCCGTGTACATGGGCCAAGGTCTGGGTAATGTTAACCCTTTGCGTACCCCTCTAGCATGCAAAGGGTTAAGCGGCCGCTATCTCACTGCTCCACGTGATGCAGTATCGCAGCGCCTCACTTACGCGATGCAATCATGCTCAGTAGAGACTGCCCAAATGCGTGCAGACTCTACTGCGCATGACGGCTTCTGACAAACATCCTAGCGAATTATTATATAAGATGGTAGATGTACAAACACAGAAAAAGGAGAGACAGAGGAGTTTCAGTTCACAACCCCTACCAAATGTACCTCTTAGTGAAATACAAACAAGATGGCTAAGATATTGTATATGTAATACCCAGCAGATTACACTTATAGGGCTCATTCCCTTGGTTGGAATGTGATTAATAACTCTGTATCATCAAGGCAACACTTCTTACATACTTAGAAAAAGAAGAGGAAAAGCGCCCAATAATGCTATAGTGTTTTACCATTTGATATAATAGTTATGATAGGTATTGCACTTTCATCTAATAATGATCAGAGTGGGAATACTTTCCCTGATTGTGAGTTTGTCAGTTGGGAGTATTTTCACTCTGATCATTATAAGATTTAATTGCAATAGCTATCAGTACTGTATGGTAAAACATTACAGCACTATTTGGGTGCCTTTTTCTCTTTTTTCCCCTATATTCTATTGGATGGGTGAGTCCCTGGCAATTGTTCTCCGTAGAAGTAATGGTACTATTACTCATTTTCTGATATTGAACTGTTATAACTTTTGACCAAAACAACTGCCAACATTAGGAGTACCCTTGTTTTACTCAGCAGTAAAAGTCATATTACTAATAGGTATTAATAAAAAAAGTTTACTGTCCCTTTAAGAGAATCCTAAGTATATTCCTATATTTGGAGATTCCATTCACACGTTCACCTGGGGCCTCAGAAATTCTTAAAGCAGAGCCAAATCTTCCACATATCCACTGTTAGTCAAATAACCACAGATACACTTGATTGGTTTATTGTCTGCCTTTGCTTAAAATTGAACTAATACTATATTTATATTAGCCATTCTTTATTTAAAACTATAGATTACAAGATATTTTGCTTTATTTGTCAATGTATGCACATTAGCCAGTACTTCCTAGTAGGAAGTTAGAGTTGAGAGGGAGAGTATAATGTTGACATTTGACACAACAGGATGTACCAGCTAGACTGCCCAATTTACATGAACTGACATAAGTAAAGCTAAATATCTTATAGCCTAGGGGGTAGGGTTGCCACCCAGCTGGTATTTTACCAGCAGGCCGGTAAAAAAATGGCTTCTTTCCAATGTTAAGTCTATGGAGGGAATGCCTTGGCCGGTATTTTTTTGAAGAAAAGGTGGCAACCCTACTAGGGGGGTATGCAACGCATTGCAAAGCAATGCATTGCGTACCCCTCTGGCACTCAAAGGGTTAAATAAATAATGGCTGACATAAATGTAGGTGATTTTCAAAGATCTTTCAAAATCATCCAGGTCAATATATTGTTAGTTCCACTTTAAATTTGTTCTCTTAAACCCTTTACAGTTTGTCAGCGAACCCCGAAGTCCTATATAAACCACTTTGAGAACCACTGTTTAACCCTTTGAGTGCCAGAGGGGTGCGCAACGCATTACTTTGCAATGCGTTGCGTACCCCTCTGGCACTCAAAGGGTTAATGGATACAGCATCATAAAGTAAATATATTTGCAAATGTTACTTTTTTATCTACCAGTATTCTAGGACAAGTGTAAATTATATTAAGTACAATGTTTTTTGAAAGCCTCACTTACCTCTTAAGTGTAATAGTTTTTAAATTCTACAGTGGATATAAAAAGTCTACACACCCCTGTTAAAATGCCAGGTTGTTGTGATGTTAAAGAATGAGACAAAGATAAATCATGTCAGAACTTTTTCCATCTTTAATGTGACCTATAACGTGAACAATTCAATTGCAAAACAAACTGAAATCGTTGAGGGGGGAAAATAAAAAAACTCACAATAACCTGGTTACCTAGGTGTGCACACCATTAAACTAATACTTTGTTGAAGCACCTTTTGCTTTTATTACAGCAGTCTTTTTTGGTAGGAGTTTATTAGCATGGCACATCTTGACGTGGCAATATTTGCCCACTCTTCTTTGCAAAAGCTCTCCAAATCTGTCAGATTGCAAGGACATCTCCTGTGCACAGCCCTCTTCAGATCACCCCACAGATGTTCAATTGGATTCAGGTCTGGGTACTGGCTGGGCCATTCCAAAGCATTCATCTTCTTCTGGTGAAGCCATGCTTTTGTAGATTTGGATGTGTGCTTTGGGTTGTTGTCGTGCTGAAAGGTGAACTTCTTCTTCATCTTTCGAACGGACTCCTGAAGATTTTGTGCCAAAATTGCCTGGTATTTAGAACTGTTCCTAATTCCCTCCACACTGACTAAGGCCCCAGTTCCAGCTGAGGAAAAACAGCCCAAAAGCATGACACTGCCACCACCATGCTTCACTGTGGGTATAGTGTTCTTTGGGTGATGTGCAGTGTTGTTTTTGCGCCAAGCATACCTTTTGGAATTATGGCCAAAAAGTTCAACCTTGGTTTCATCAGACCATAACACATTTTCCCACGTGCTTTTGGGGGACTTAATGTTTGTTATTGCCAACTTCAGCTGTGCTTGGATGTTTTTCTTTGTAAGAAAAGGCTTCCGTCTTGCCACCCTACCCCATAGCCCATTCATATGAAGAATACGGGAGATTGTTGTCACATGTAGCACACAGCCAGTTCTTGCCAGAAATTCCTGCAGTTCCTTTAATGTTGCAGTAGGCCTCTTGGAAGACTCCCTGACCAGTTTTCTTCTTGTCTTCTCATCAATTTTGGAGGGACGTCCAGTTCTTGGTAATGTCTCTGTTGTGCCATATTTTCTCCGCTTAATGATGACTTCACTGTGTTCCATGGTATATCTAATGCTTTGGAAATTCTTTTGTACCCTTCTCCTGACTGATATTGTTCAACAAAGAGATTCCTCTGATGCTTTGGAAACTGTCTGTGGACCATGGCTTTTGCTCTGAGATGCAACGAAGCAAATGTCAGGAAAATCCTACTAGAACGGCTGAACTTTATTTGTGATTAATCGGAGTCACTTTAAATGATGGCAGGTGTGTAATGACTTCTATTTAACATGAGATTGAATGTGATTGGTTAATTCTGAACACAAACACATCCCCAGTTATAAGAGGGTGTGCACACCTATGCAACCAGGTTATTGTGAATTTTTTATTTTTCCCCCTCAATGATTTCAGTTTGTTTTGCAATTGAATTGTTCACATTATAGGTCACATTAAATGTGGAAAAAGTTCTGACATGATTTATCTTTGTCTCATTCTTTAACATCACAAGAACCTGGAATTTTAACAGGGGTATGTACACTTTTTACATTCAATGTATATTATGTTGTTCTCAAGTGTCCTAGAACAGCAATCCTCAGCTCCAGTCATTAAGACATACCAACAGGTCAGATTTATCAGTTTCTATTATGAAATATTCCAGAGCTAATGCAATAGCTTGTCATTATATATCTTAGGTCTCTTCCTTAGGCATGCATGACCTAAGTGGTCTTGAAAGATTGCATCCTAAATCTGCTTAGTTAGTCAATAAAGGTATCAACTTGAGTATACTTGCCTCCTGTATTTCTACGGCTAATATGGTACCAACTCTCACATAATATACAATTTGCATAGATTTTGGAACTGCACATGGTCCTTCTTCAGTTTTTCTTAATGTACAGAGCTTTTAAAACCCAGAAGATTTAAGTTTCAAGTTTTCAAGAACCCATATAACAGATGCTCACATAGGTATTTTGAATCTGCACCCCAACTCTTTTAGGACCAACTTAATATGTCTTGATAAAATGCAGTGTTCTCATTCTGCACTTCAGTTGATTTAATAAAGTGATATAGGAGCAGCTAAATAGTCCTCCATATACACAGTGATTTTGAAAACAGTTGAATAAGAAACCTTGGGTGTTTGCTGTGGCTCCAGACATGAGGATAAGGGTGACATGCAATGCCTTTCGAAAGAGTAGATGATGTCAAACCAATTTAATAGCATTTTATGACAGAGCAAATGGTAATATGGACAATGGTATTTCTGCTGTTGTAGTATACTTGGATTTTGCAAAAACCTTTGATACTGTGCCATACAACAGACTACTGTATAACTTAAAGGGACACTAATGTCCCATAAAAATGTTTTTTTTGTTTTGTAGAGTAAAAAAAAAAATAAAATCTGTGCAACAAATCCTATCTCTCAAACCTTTACAGTTTGAGAGATATTCGGTCCTAATGTTCCCCCCTCCCTCACTTTCTCCTGACATCAGCTGTAAGCTGACAGCAGGAGTTCCCGGTCTGGGGACCAACAGGTGGCTCTTCAACAGAGCCACAATAGCGCAATCTTAAAAGAAGTACTTGGTTTACAAGCACACTTTTTAGACCGTTCTAAAGAAGTATTTATTTTTAAATCACGCTATTGCGACTCTGCTGAAAAGCCTCCTCATGTCGGCCGACACGGATCCCCTTCTGTCAGCTTTACAGCTGATATCAGGAGAGAGAGAACTTTAGCAGTGAATATCTCTCAAACCTTAAAGGGGATCTCTCACCTAACTACATGTAATACTCATTAGTTAAAGCATTTCTCTAAAACACTGAAAATAGTGTTCATTATATGTAAAAAGCAGTTACATTCGCAATAATTAAACTTTAAAAAGTGTCCGGCAGCCTACTTCCAGCTTGCCGAACTTTGCCGACCAGAGACAGCTCCGTCTCACTACCCATCATCCTCCTATGACAGAGGCTGTCTGTCACTAAAGTGGAGCTATTGCATTGGCAGAGATCGATATCTAGCCAATGCGATCGCTCCACTTTAGTGGCAAGACAGCCTCCGCCATGGGAGGATGATGGGTAGTGGGACGGAGCTGTCTCTGGTCGGCAGAGTTCGGCAAGCTGGAAGTAGGCTGCCGGACACTTTTTAAAGTTTAATTATTGCGAATGTAACTGCTTTTTACATATAATGAACACTATTTTCAGTGTTTTAGAGAAATGTTCTAACTAATGAGCCATTACATGTAGTTAAGTGAGAGATCCCCTTTAAAGGTTTGAGAGATAGGATTTGCTGTACAGAATTTATTTTTCTTTAATCTACAAAACAAAAAAATTTATATGGGACATTACTGTCCCTTTAAAAAACTTTGGCTTGGAAGTTGAAATCTGTATATGTATAGAGAAGTGCTTACATTATAGAATGCAAAGAATGGTGGATAATTAACCTTTTCAAGTAGAGCGTCCAGTCCTGGGCTCAATGTATTTTATTTATTAATGATCTTGAAGCGATTATTGAAATTAATGTCTCATTGTTTAATATAGATACATGTAAGGTTATGCATTTGGATTGCAGAGGCAAACATGCAACATACACAATGAATAGGAAACTACTTGGAGAATCCTTGGTAGAGAAAGATTTAGGAGTACTCATTTCAGACGGACAACAAACTTCACAAACGTGTGCAGTGTCACCGAAAGAAGCTGCAAAAGCCAGTAGGGACTATCATTTATATAAAGAGGTATGGATGCACAGAATAGAAATTCAATTCTATACAAGAGAGATCTCCAAGGCATTGCAAATCACCATCTATGGGGTTAAACACAACCATACACCAAAGTACAGTGTTACATTTACTGCACCTGAATTGATATTTGCTGTTTAAGCTGAAATGATTGTGTCCTGTAAACTCGTATAAAAAACTTCTAAAGGGATCGTCAGAGATTTTCATATAAAAGTCATAACTCACACCAGACGTACCCAAGTTACACAGCTATTTAGCATATGCTGGCACTGAATACATCAAATAATCGAATACTAAGTACAATCGTAGGGTTGATTACATACTTGTACAAAGTCCCGAAAAAATCCATAAAATATCCCTCCATTTAAACACCTAAAATCTGCATTGTGGATGAATCATTTACCCCTTTGAGTGATACAGAGTTTTCCAACATATTCCTTAAACCTTTGGGTGCCAGAGGCCCCTCTGGCACTCAAAGGGTTAAAAATGCACTATACACTGCTCTAGCATCCAAGAGTTTACATTATAAAAATGGGAATTGCTAGGTACCAACTGAGGGGGATTAACCCCCAGGTTTTATGTTTAAAGACCCAAATTTTCTTACCATCCCGTAACATTTGTAAAAGATCCTTCTTATATCCCTATTGTTAATTAAACTGAGTTGTATAGCTCCTTAATAATGCATTAGGTGGACACAAGTACCAAGTATTTGGGGATACTAACAAACCCTCTAACCACAGACAATAATTCACAGACTTACCCAGAAGACAGAACCACAAAATTCATCCAGTGCTTTTGACATGTTTTCTTCTTACGGTGCAGAACAGATCCACTATTCCCAGGGGCTTTGTACCTTCTAATAAACTGCCTTACATACTATGATTTATGTCAGCAGCAATATTATTATGCTAAATCAGCAGGTTAAAAGTCCCCCTCCCGCCCACACTGCACTATATTCTTCTGAGGTTCATCTCAAACCACATTGGTTCTAACTCAGTTAAAATTTAACCATCCATAAGTCAACTGAGTTTGTCATGTACAATCTCAATGGATTAATCCTAGAATTGTGTAATGAACAGGCTGTGTTCCTGTTATTTAATGTGTTGTTCTGTTTTCATTGTCAGTATATTTAATTGGCACTAACAAATTATACATTTAGCACAGCAAGGCCTGATGATTAAAATGTACATAATCTGAAAATTAAACTGCAACTAATTTGAAGTGGACATTTCACCAAAATGTTTGTATAACATTATTCTTCACTGAAAGCTCAAAAACTAGCAAATATTTAGGGGCTGTATTCAGAAAGCTAAAGATGTGTAATTATCGACAAAATCCCATTGATTTGGGTGTTGTAGCGGAAACCCTCTTCCTAACATGAAGCCACCACTGCCAGGTCCTGTGAAAGAAAAATAAATTAGGCTGTAAGGGCTGGATTCATGAAGTACTCCTGGGGTGATGGAGCATGTTATAGGACTATGCCCAATCCATGTTGACATACCTAAGCACAGCAAGTACAACATTGTATATTCAACCCAGCATTATATGGCCCCACACTCCTTAACTCTGTATTATATACCACTTCAAAATTCCCGATTGTCCCCCTGGGGGTCTGATGATGTAGCAGAGAATGAGCTACACCTTGGGAGATCTGAATCAGCAAAAGTAGGGAACACCTCCATGGTCAGGGTTTGAAAATTATTCTGAGAGTCCTGTCAACAATCTCCTTTGCACATTGCTAATTCAAACTGCCCCCTTCCCCACTGTGACTTCCAGACAATCCTGTCCGTTCTGATGACCCCTGGTCATTATATCAATGGTTAGCGCACAACATGGAGATAATGTCATCTCTGAGGACATGCAGATTGCCTGGCACTCTGTAACCAAGTTCAGGTAGATCTCTGTACCCAGCAAGCTCTGTTCACAACACTGTCCTTGGTGCTGAACCTGAACTATTAGTGCCCAGAGATCTGGAGAAGTGTTTGTATGGGTCTTAGTGTGTGGGGACACAAAGATCTTGACAGTGACATAAAATGTAATTCTATGAACTGAACTTTGGAGATGGGTACAGAGAACTGAACTTCACCTTTATTTTGCTTGGACCCTATTTTTCAGCCTTACTGCAGCAACTTCTAATACAATGCCATCAACAACCTTGGTCCCAAACACATGTTCATCAGATAGCCCTAAACTGCAGGCTATGCAAAACTACACATCCCTGGTCCTTTGGGAGGAGGGGAGAAAAAGTAGTAGGCCAACTCCATCAAAGGGTTTTTAACCCCCTGAATGCTTGTGAGGTCTCCAATGTATTGCTAAGTAATGCATTGAAGCTCTCACTAGCATTCAAGGAATTTTCATTTGTACCTTATGGTGTGCTCTAGAATTGCACTTCTTTAGCTTCCTATTTTCTAATCCAGGAGCCTTTATGGTGAGGTCACTTCCTTTCCCTGCTAATACTGTATTCAAAGTATCTTATTTACATACAGTGCCAGCAGTCAGGGGAAGGGTTTATCAGGTATGTGGAACCAAAACAAAATACGTAGGAGGCAAAGTTTTGCAAATGCGTTTTCTCTGTGTAAAATATTGTGATTATGATTGTGTTTTAAAGAATAAATACAATCCTATTGCCAGTAAGAAAATTGTCTTTGTCTCTAAATTTTCATTTGAGACTTCTGTAAATTTCTGTTTTATTAAATGTGCACCTAAAACAAGCATTTCTGCAACATTTATGACAGTGTAATATATACACAGTTTTTAATATAATACATAAAAATAAATAAAAATTGGGGAGAGGGATTCGCTTTAATCATAAGCCACAGTAGCATACATGCCAACTACTCCGTATTTGGCTTAATCTCAGCTTTTGTCCCAATGTTTAAACTTGAAATTTAACTTAACCTCAAAAAATGCCTCACAAGGGGTTAACCCCATATACTACATGGAGAGTCCTTTGGAGCAGTAAACTATTAAGCATTTGTTTAAAGACAAGAGTAGATCAATTCTGGAGCCCACCATCAGAACTAAAAGTCTCCACTGATTTAAATGTGACTTTTAAATGCCTGAACATTGGAGAGTTAAACATGAGATTCAAACAGGTGACTGGATTGCTGTAATACAAGGGCCAAATCCAGTTTATTTCCCCTTCTCTGGCCCTGTTATCAGTTCACAAGGATTACTGAAAGCAAGTGCTGAAAGAGTGGACATGCCCATGGATGTGAGATGTGTATAGCAGCACAAAATTACTTGAATGAATTGCTACATGTTGACCCCATTGGCTTCCATATATAAATTCCATGCTGCAGCTTCCAAGTATTCACTGACGATCATAAGATGGTTGCAGCATTTTTTATTTTCATTTCCATAGAGTGAAATTGTTCTTATTCTTTGATTTTATCATTGCATTAATTTGTTCTCTAATACTAAAAAAATTAAAACAAAAAAACAGGATAGAAATGCATGGGGAAAAGCTGTAGTGTCCTGTAGATGAATGTAGCTATAACAAGTAAACAGGGCAAAGAATACTAAGAGGCCTAATAAATCCTGCAATGATATAAGCATAAAAAAATGCTCAGTCATCCTACAGTGAAGTAGAACAAAAGTGACATCTGACTAACTGGCGGATGACACTTGATAACAGTCAACTCACCTCAATTGCACTCCGAACAAGGAGCGAGAGGTCCAATGTTCAGAGATAACGTAACACTAACTATTCATCCGTTAATTATTAGAGAGGGCACAGACTTTCATAGAGAAAAGAAAAAAGACAGCAAAATCCAGGGAAAGTATCTCTTGTAAACACTAAGTGAGAAGTACTACGTACCCAAATATTATATATAATATAAATATATATAACCAAAGGTAAAGCTGGGCACTCAAAAACTGTAGATAATAGAAAATTGCCTAGGTGTTACAAAACACATTTATAAAAGATGATGTATGGTAGCATGTAACCATACAGTAAGAGCACTCAACAGGACTTAATATTAGAAAATTAATTTAATAAGTGTCATAGTTTTAGCCCCCACAAGGGCCCTCCTCGTGACAAACATAATAACCACAGGAGAAGCCTTAAATATAATCTGTAGAGGACAGAAAAGGGTGCCAAACAAACGAGATATAGGTAAATCATGACGTAAGCAAAGCGTCATATGTGATTACTGTACACCATAGGACTGCTGAAATCGCCTATTTTAGACCACCCTCATCTATCCTCAACGTTGTTGTGGAAGCATATTATTAGACCAGATGTACCCTCGTAGTGTTTCATCAAATCAAAACCATACAAAAGTAGCAAAAACATACTTAAAGGATGATTATTAACTGTACCCCCACAGAGCACCTCTTGGAAGCCTGTGCATCTATCCAGAACGTGCCTCATTTAATGTCAGGCTCATTTGTCCAACCATCATTGCAACACTGTGTTCAAACAAAGTGTTTCCAACTATATAGCATTATAGATGAAAGAAGAAATAGAAGTCCTTACTTAATATGGTGTTGATCCAACATGAAATTTCTGGATCCCCAAGGCATCTCGCAGCAGGTCCTTTGACAGGGAACTCTTGGCTCTACATGAGCTATCATTAGATAGACCGCACGGAGCTCTATAAACAGAGTTCTACCCAAATAAAGAAGTAGATTATAAATTGTGTAATCCAAATAACTCCAGAGAAAAGCTGCGGATCAACAAATCTATGTTTAGGCTCTACATGAGCTGTTGTGTGACAGACACCATGGAAACCTATTCACAGAGTTCAGCCTAAGGTGAAACTAAATATGGGAACCATGGATCTGCCACCTGGTTGTGGTGGTATCACATCATTTATTGGTGAGACACCACTAGTATAATTTCCATATGAGAGTACTCAAGCTGTTGTAACTCATACAGAGATAAAGAATCAAACTGTACATTTGCAACTATTACTAATATATTACTGAGCTATTAACTAGGGTCCCAGAAGATCTAGGGAGCACAGAACAAAACACAAAAACATGTTGAAGGATCAAACCTTGGTATGTGGTGTGAGATTCAATGTGGAACATACCAGAGGTACATCAGGGCATAAGATGGTGGTATCCGTGGACTGCCCACAAACCGCACTAGATGCGGCCTGAGCATGCCATGGGAACCAAAAAGAGGGTAACCCCACAAATACATCAAACTGAACAACATCACCCAAATCATAATAAAAGAGGATTTTACTCTTACTTGTTAAATCCTTTCCTCTTTAACAAGGAAAGGTAACTCTGGTTAGGCGATCCACCCCTTAAGTAGGCAGGAACAATTCTAGAATTGATTGCAGGGGGTAGAGCCTCCCTTCCCTCCTTGGCTGTAGCTAGCCAACCAGCTACAGAAAGATTTGAGACACTAACTATTGACTAGATAGTGGGAGGGAAAGAAGACCCCGAAGGACCCCCACAATCTGCCACAAGAGAGCCAAGTATTGTCCCTTGACAGGGTGGGAGACCAGTAACCTGTATGGACTAAGAGAAAAGGATTTAACAGGTAAGACTAAAATCCTCTCTCCTCTGTCGTCTAATACCGGTTACTGGTAACTCTGAGATATCCAATTTCAATTTCAATTTCCAAGTCGTCAAGGCTAGCCGATGAATGTCCTCCACAGGTAACCCTGTAGAAGAAGATCCGGACAGCAAGGGAGCCGGAATGGCTCCGCCACTGAGATCCAGAAGCTCCGGAAACCAAGCTTGGCGAGGCCAGTACGGAGCAATCAGAATGACTGGACAGTGCTCCAGTCGCAATTTCCATAACACCCTGTGCAACATTGGCTGGGGACGAAAGATGTAGGCCAGAGGAAATAACCAAGGAATGGACATACCATCCACTGCCAGAGCTAGAGGGTCCCTCCATCAAGAGCAGAACCTTCGAACCTTCCTGTTGTGTCTTGTCACCATGAGGTTGATGTAAGGAAGATCCAACTTCTGAACAATGAGGGTGAACACCTCTGGGTGCAGCTCCCACTCTCCGCTGTCCACTGTGTGTCAACAGAGAAAGTCCGCCATGACGTTGTCTACGCCAGGTATGTGCACTGCGGATATGGCAAGAACATGTTCTTATGCCCAGGACAAAATAGCCTTGACCTCTAACCAAGCGGCAAGACTTCTTGTTCCGCCCTGCTTGTTGATGTAAGCCATGGCCGTGGCGTTGTTGGACTGTACCCGGACTGGACAGTCTTCCAGCTGAGATGTCCAATGACGAAGAGCATGCAATATCGCTCGAAGCTCCAACACATTGATGAGAAGGAGAGATTCCTCCGGAGACCACCAACCCTGAGCACTTAGGCGACCCAGGACCGCTCCCCAGCCGGAGAGGCAGGCATCCGTTGTCACCATGGTCCAGAAGGATACCAGGAAGGACTTGCCCTTCAGCAGATTGGAGAGGTCGAGCCACCACGACAAACTCAGTTCCACATGAAGAGGGAGGGACACCGTCATCTTCAGAAGGTCCGGCTGACCCCTGCACACCTGGATCACAAACCTCTGGAGTTCCCTGGTGTGAGCCATAGCAAACAGGACCGCATCTATGGTGGAAATTAACTTCCCCACTAGAGAGGACAGCTTCTTGGCTGGAACTGGATCTTGAGCCAGAACAGAGGAAACCCTATGGGTGTTCTGGTGAGCCACCTCGTCGGTGAGAAACACCATGCTCTTCTGAGTGTTGAACAGAAGGCCCAGGAAGACCAGACGCTGGGATGGGATAAGGTCTGACTTGTCCATGTTGATGATCCACCCATGATGAGTGAGAGCATGAATGCAGTTCTGAACCTGCTGATGAAGAAGTTCCGCAGAAGGGGCTTTCAGAAACAGGTCACCATGTATGGGGTAACTCTGATGCCATCCCTGTGAAGGACGTACACTAAGGCTCCCAGGACATGGTTGAAGACTTGAGGAGCCGTAGTCAGACCAAAGGGAAGAGTTGAAAACTGAAAGTGCCCTTGGTCGCAGGCAAATCTGAGATACTGCCTGCTCTCTGGATGAATGGCAATATGAAGATACGCGTCCTGAAGATCCAAAGAGGCAAGGAATTCACCTGGGGACATAGCAGCAATCACCGTTCTTAGAGACTCCTGGTGATAATGAGTCCGGATCACAAAGGAATTGAGATCCTTCAAGTCCAAAATGGGACGAAAACTGCCATCCTTCTTGGAGACCACAAAGAGGTTTGAGTAAAAACCCATACCTCTGTCCTGAACTGGTACCAGCTCTAGGACATCCTTGTCCAGAAGGGCCTGGATAGCACTGTTGAACAGATGGCGTTTCTCTGCGCCCTGAGGCGTATGAGAAGGAAAGAACCGAAAAGGAGGAAGAGAGACAAAAGGGATCCTGTACCCTTCTGTCACCACCTGTAAAACCATGGGTCTGCCACTGAATCCTCCCAGATGCTGTGGTAGTGATGCAGAAGGCCACACACAGCAGAGTGGGGACCTGGGTTCTGTGAGTCATGTCGAAGAAAGCTTGGAAGCCTTGGTCTTGGAGGAGACCTTGGGTTTCCATTTCTGTTTGGGCTTGGAGGAGGCACGCGGAGCTGAGGGAACCGTCTGGTTCACCGGACGTGCCTCATTCTGAAAGGAATGAAAATACAGATTATGTTTAAGCAGTGGTTTCTTCCTGAGGACCAAGGGCAGAAGGGTACGTTTACCCCTTGTGGTCTCACTAATCAGATCTTTAAGATCTGGCCCAAACAATGAAGTACCTTGAAAAGGTAAGGAGAGCAAGGCTTTCTTGGAAGCAGTGTCAGCAGACCAGATCTTGAGCCAAAGAGCTCGTCTGGCAACCACAGACATGGTGGAAACCCTAGCCACCAAACGAATGGCATCGAATAAGGCAGCAGAAACATAGTGCTGTGCCTCAGAAATGTTGGCAAGAAGGTGCAACATATCCAGGGTAGGAGTACCTTGATGGACAGCCAGGGGGAGCTGTTCAGTCCAGACCGCAATGGCCCGGTTCACCCAAGCTGCAGCGAACACTGAACGCATGGCAGCACCAGCAGTGGGAAAAATGGACTTGAGTGAGACCTCAAGTTTCTTGTCAGTCCAGTCTTTCAGAGTGGAAGCATCAGAAACTGGCAAGACAGTAGACTTAAATAGCCCGGAGATAGGAGCATCCACCTTAGGAGGATGAACCCAATGAGAGAATGCTGCCTCGGAGAAGGGATAAAGCTTGGATCATTTCTTGGACACAGGTTTTCTGTCCGGAGATTTCCACTCTTCAAACACCAGGTGGTCAAGAGTGGGATTAGGTGGAAAGCAAGTAAGGGGATTTTTAGGCTCCTGAAAGACATCAGAGGGATCAGAAGGGACCTCCTGAACTAAGGGAATGTTTAGGGTAGTCAAAACTGCCCTGATCATGCCCTCAGTCGAGGGCTCAGGATCAGCCTCAAAAGGATCCCCAAAACACTGAGAGGAGCCCACAGCAGAACATTCCTCAACATCTGAATCCACCAGCATTTCCTCGTCAGAGGCATCTTATACGCCAGGTACTCCCTGTGGTTTTGGCAGGGAAGACTTGACGGAGGAGGGGGTCTACCAAGAATGGAAGACCCCCTGTAACTGGGATTGAAAGCGTTGCAATGTAGACCTAAGGTCCCTAGTAGCAGCCTTGAACTCTTGCACCCAAGCTGGCTCTAATACATGGCTGGAGGTCCCTGGGAGACTCTCAGGGACATCAGAACATGCTGGGCATAAATGATCTGAGAATTCTCTAGGTAACCCTGAATGACAGGAAGAGCAATGCGCAATGGGGGATACAGAGACCCCAGCATCCTTAGTCTTAGGTCTGGCCCCAAGCTCCAATGGATTGACATTCTCACAGTGTCAAAAACGTTACAGTATAAGAAATCACCCAATTACAGTGTGTAGGATTAAAGTTTCACACAGACTTATCTGGCAGGCGAAGGGTTAATCAGCAGAGGAGAGAAGGAGAGTCCAAGCCCTGCGTAGGATACTCATTATGGAAATGGCACAAAAAGGCTGCCGCGGCAGGAGCCAATCAGAAATGAGCTTGCAAAGCCAGTGCTCATGTGAAATGTAGTTTTCCCAGAAAAAGTGCCCCATCAGTGCCTGAAGCCCCCCAACACACTAGAAACATGAACCAGATGATAGCGCAAGGGCAGACAATAAAAATGATTCATCTCTGAAATCGCTAGGTAGAGCGGTTGCAGAGCTATGTCCCAAACTGTACAGTCCCATAGGAGTGAATGGAACAATGGCGCCTATGCGGTAAAGAGCTAACTCAAATTTTACAAAGTTGAAACAGTAAAATAAAAATACATGAAACATAACTAGAACATGTTAGGAAACCAAAAAACACTGAACCAGTAGGGAAAAGTGTCAAAAAAATCCCCCAAAAAATGCAAAACCAGCAGTTAAAGGGTTAAATTATCACATAAACCTGCTCCAAACACCCAACAGACATACAGATAGACCCAATGAGTGCAGGAGTATGCAGTAGGAACTCCCAAGGAAAAAACCCTGTGCGGAGGGGCACTGTGGGACATGTGGACCTGCAGCACTCAAAGGGTTGTTCACCTTTCCTGCATATCTTCTGTCTTCAGACTACCATGTATTAAGAAGAAGCCTCGGTAGGCAACTCCTGAGGAAAGAACTTGAACCCAAGATTTTCCCCCCAAGGCTTAAGGTCCACAAAAAGCACCTGGTTACTGAGCTAGCCACATCTAAAGGCATTGTCAGTTATGGTAATCCGCCTAATGGTGGTATTCCATTTCTAACGGAAAAAATAAAAAAAATTCTAAAACTATAGCAGAACTGTTCTCTGGCCTGTGTCTTCACCAAGGAACAAATCTTTCAGGAGCTGGTTGGCTAGCTGCAGCCAAGAAGGGAAAGTAGGTTCAACCCCCTGCAATCAATTCTAGAATTGTTCCTGCCTACTAAAAGGGGTGGATCGCCTACCCAGAGTTACCAGTAACCTGTATTGGATGACAGAGAAATCACTGTAGCATTAATAATTAGAGAAACATGGAGAGCATGCATGACATTTAAAAAAACTCAAGGGTAGCACCAGATGGGCTGTAGGCAGACACCCACCCAAATAACCGATGCATGGCTGTCCACCGTGCCCGGCAACCAAGCAGCCTAGGTTCCAGGGGTATATGTTTAAAGATTAAAAAAGAATACTGGGAAAGAAATAAAGTAACCAGAAATAACCATAGTAACTATTTTTAGTAAACAACTTCCTCTATAATGATTTGGGGGGGGGGGCCTGCCTCACCTGCGTGTGGGCGTTTCATCATATTTGGCAGTGGATCCATATTTACTATGGTTATTTCTGGGTAGTTGATTTCTTTCCCCTTATTCATTTTTTGATCTTTAAACAGATACCTCTGGTACTTGGGCTGCTTGGTTACAGGGCAGGCGGTGGACTGGCATGCAACCGTTAGTCGGGTGGGTATCTGCCCACAGCCTGTCTGGTGCTACCGGTCCAGGAGCGCTGTGAGTAAAAAATATGTAATGTGTCAGGACCATCACCGGTCCTTTAGGCAAGGGCATATGTGACTGTCCTAACACGTCACCGGTCCTTAATGGCTTACACCAAAGTTTAGTGCTTGTTTTATGTGTTAGATAATCAAACATGCAATCTTCATTATCAAAAGATAAATCCTTTTCTCTTAGTCCATGTGGAACACAGTAACCAGGATCGAAAATAGACAGAAGGAAGGAAAGGGGTCACTTGAACCACAGAACCCAAAAGACACCCTGTGTGGAACTCAAACTGAAGCAGAACATTGACACTGTAATGTTTATCAATCATATGAAGAAATGCCATCACATCACTACCTTGCAAAGATGCTCTACAGAAACCTGGTTCTTGTAGGCCTAGGAGGAACCAACCACTCTGGTGGAATGAACTGTGACCCCCCCCCGCCAAAGGGTGCAGGGTTCTTTCTGAGAACACAGGCCAGGAAAATGGTTACCTTAATCCAGTAAGCCACTGTCACTTTAGATATCTTGGCCCATATGACGGCCTTCAGGATTCCTGTCTGTTAGATGGAGCTGAACAAAGTGAAGGTAGAACAATTTCCTGTTTTATGTGAAACCTGGAAACAACCTTAGTGAGAAAAACTACAGAAGTTCTCAAAACCAACCTAATAGAAGTAAAGGGTTTGCAACACAAAGCCTGAACTTCGGAAACCTGCTAAAACAGACACAATAGCAAGTAGGAAAGGAGTCTTAACAGTCAAGAACAGTAAGGAAATAGAAGACAGAGGCTTAAAAGGAAGCCTTCTGAAGCACTCCCATGACCAAGTTCAAGTCTCATGGAGGAAAGGGATGACAAAAGACAGGGTAGGCATAACCCCACTGCCTGCACAAATGTCTGCACAACCAGTAATAAGGCAATAATAAGGCAATACACCTCTGAAAAGTATAGATAAAGCAGAAAACTGGATCTTAATAGACCTAAGACTACGACCTTTCGGAAGGCCATCTTGAAGAAAGTCTAAGATAACCAGAAGACAGAAAGGGAGAGGCAGCCATCCCTGGTCTTCACACAACTTTAGAACAAAGATCGAACCATATGGTATGCCTTGGATTACTCCAGCTTGTAAGCCTTAATCATGGTGGCAATGACAGACTCAGAGAAACCTTTCATTCTCAGAATTCTGGCTTCAAGAGCCCAATTCTTCACCTCTGGATGACACAGAGGACCCTAAGTCAAGAGTTCTGGAAGAAGTGGAAGCTAAAACGCCTCTGCTAAGGATGGATAAAGAAGATCTGAGAACACTAGTCTGACGTCTCCATATTGGGGCATTCAGACTTATATAAGCCCACTCCATTCTGACTTTCCTCAAAATCCTGAGAATCAGAGGGAATGGAGGAAACACATACACTAGAGGAAACTGCCATGATTTGACCATTATGTCTACAGCAAGAGAGAAAGTGTCCCAGGATCTGGAGCAAAACAGGGAATCCTTGCGGTTTGATCAAGAGGCCATTAGATCCACATTCAGAAGGCCCCACAGATTATGGAGTTGAAAACCATCTGATTGCGCTCCCAATTCCCAGAGTCTAGATGCTGATGACTGGGAAAATCCACCATTTCATTATCTAACCCTGGAATGTGAATGGTGGAAAGAACCAGGACTCCTGGGCCCTACCTGGCAGTTTATGTACGCCAGCACTGTTTTATTGTCAGACTGAGTATGCACCAGCAATAGAGGGACTGAGACCAATGCAGCTGTGCTAGATTAATTACCGTGAGCTCCAGCATATCAATGAGCAGAAGACTTTCTGTCCCGGTCCAAAGGCCCTGAGCCATCTGAGAGCTAAGATGGCTCCCCAGCCTGACAGGCTAACATCCAGTATGACTATCACCCAATTCAGAATGATCAATGGCCATCCCAATGCCAGTTGGGACATCTGAAGCCACCAAAGAAGATCCATCTGGTTGGATAGGGACATGACACTGAAAAGTTGGCACTGCTGCTGGGATTCTTGAGAATCTCCACCTGCAGCTCCTCAGTGTGGAATTAAGCAAATGGGACCACCTCCAAGGCATACGCCAGATACACCATCACCTATATGTACTCCACTATTGCTGTTGGGTGAAGTAAGGCCTGAGACACCTGCAGAGACATACAATTAATCTTATCCTCTTGTAAAAATACTCTGAAGGATGTCATATCTCATACAGAGAAAGAGAAGGAACTGGGATGGAATCAGAGAGGATTGCTTGAACCTAAATACTTAACTGTGTTATTCCGGAATGGACATACAAGTCTGAATCTGGAGTTGCAGAGCCTCCTCTGAAGGAGCCTTTAAAAAAAGGGCATCAAGATAGGGAGTAAGAGAAATGTGAGCAATTAAGGCTGCCAAGAGCTTTGTAAAAGTCCACTGAGCAGATGCTAAACAAAAAGGAAGGGTGCTTAACTGAAAATGATGGTCCTGTAAAGCAAACTGAAGGAAGCCTTGATGATCTGCAGGGATGTGAATATTTAGATAAAAGTCCTTTATGTTTGGAGAGGATAACACCCCCCCACACACACACTCCGATGATGATGATGGAGCACAGAGACTCCATCTTGAACTGGGGTGTAAGGACAAAATGGTTGAGACACTTCAAATCCAGAACAGGGTGGCATCTGCCAGCATTTTGGGGAATTATTCATGGGATTCTATCCCAACCTTTTCATATTCCTGAGGAGTAGCAGGTACCTAGACTTGCATGTCTAATAGGGAAAACAATTGTTTCTAGAAATAGACAGCGCCTCACTGGATCAGCAGGAACTCTAGACACGAAGAAGCAAAGTGTAGGAAGAGATAAGAAGTCTATACGATTCCCTTCCATAAGCACCCGCAAAACCCACTGGTCTGCCACTTGTCAAATATCATGAAAAACTGCAGAAGACCTCCAAAAGCCTGATGCGAACCAGACCCCTGCGTGTCATACACAGTTAGGCTTGTCAGCTGGGGGTTTTGTGTAATGTTCTTGCCTGACCAAGTCTGTTTGGGTTTTGTAGAAGGGCATGCCTGGGCCACTGTAAGAGTAGACACCCTGTGCACATACCTATAATAGCTGGGGTAAAGAAAACCACACGTATTCCATGGAAAAAAATAAAATTTTAGGGCAACATGAGGTAATACTGCACTCTTATTCTCAGTAAAATAGGTAATGACCTTCTCCAATTCTGGGCCAAACAACTTCTTGCCTACAAATGGGAGGAAGACCAATGACTTATGGCCAGCCAACCAGGATTTTAGCTACAACGTACAAAGTGCAGCAACAGAAAGTGCTAAAAGCCTAGCAGAATCTAAAGCTTCTTCAGTAAGATACACATTAGCCTCAAGGATCTTAGAAACAGCCAGGATATCATCATCTTCTAGTGCCTCGGCATAGACATCCTCTAAGATTTGAACTGTCCAAACAGCAGTGGCCCTAGTCACCCAAACAACAGCAAAACTGGAATGCAAAGTGGCCTCAGAAGCCGTAAAAGTCTCCTTTAGGAGATAATCCAGGAGCTTATCTGCCTGGTCTTTAAGTAACACCTCATCCAAAAGAGAGAATGCTGTACGCTTATAAAGGTGAGAAACTGGGGTATTAGCTGCAGGGTGTGGGGGCTGCTCACTGTGACAAGGCATCATAAGATAAATTTATGTCTGGGAGTAGTCTCTTACCAGGTGTCTTCTATTCTTCCAGAACCACCTGGTCTAGGGAATAGTGGAAAGAGAAAATTGCGGTCTCCATTTTACAACCCTCAAATAAAGAACAGAAATGTAATAGAAAAATACCTGCTTCAAATATAGCCGCCTGTTGCCTGTTTATTATAGTAGCTGCTGGCCCATAAAGAAGATTGACTAAAATGGGGTAAGCATTTAGTAAGTCAAGGAAGAAGCCATGTCTGAGGAGGGGAAGGTAAATGGGGCTGACAGAAAAGAAGAGCAGGGTGCAGAAATAGTGATTATACAACAGACACTTAGAATGTGGCCGCTAGACAGACAGACGGGGACATACTCAGGACCTGAGCACTCTGGAAACCGGAATTCTCTTTAGTCTCCTATGCATATTGTGTCCTCAGACATAACCAAAACAGAGAAAAAAGGCAGAGAGAGAAAGCTATCCTCTAGCAGACCCAGGTCCTGGAACAGACTCCACTCTGGACTGTATCCATCAAGGAGGAGACAGATAGAAGTCCACTAATAGGGCATTACACAACCCCGTATAAATAAATAAAAGGCCTATTAAGAGAAACTTTTCCCTGATGCACTTCCTTTGAGGTCACTTATAAAAATGAGCATGTCTGGTGGGGGTATAGTGGAGCACAGAGGGAGTGTCCACTTCCAAAGAGTCTTTTAAGGCAAGTGCCCTGCACATCTGGCTGATGGATACTTGACCCCATGGGTCTTTTTTTCCACTTTGGATGTAAGAGAATAGAAATTCCTGAACACTTCTACTTACCATTAGATCCTTTTCTTTTATCGACGTGGAAAACAGGAACCATGGGGCAAAGCCTCCTCTTCCAGGAAGGCATGACACTTCAAAACAGTCTGTGGTGGAGACTTCCTCTACCCTTCCATTTTACCCCACCTGCTAAGTTCAGTTTTAGCATCTAGCAAAGCCAAGACAAAAGCAAAACAGAAGTAACAGAAGAAAAGGGGATCCCTTAAACAGAGAACTCAAGAGGACCACCCTACCCAGGGACTCAACCCAGAGTTTTTTTCTCCAGGACATAAGGGAAACAATTTAACGGTAAGTACACTAAAATTCTCTTTTCTCTGTCATCCAATGTGGAACACAGGAAACATGGTGATATACCAAAGCTATCCGCCAAGATTCTAGGGAGGGGAAAAAGAGAAAACAAGCTTCCAACACAGACCAGTTTTCCTCGGTCTAAACCGGTATATCATGAACTCAGATGTCAGCAGACACCAAACTTTAAAACAAAATAACAGGAAGCCAACAGGAAACAAACAGGGTTCTATTTGCAGAAAACCAAGGAGGACACCTATACCTGTAAGACCTCCCATTCAAAACTGGCTTCAGCCTAAGCCAGCAAATTAACATGATAGTATTTGGCAAAGATGTGAAGAATCAATCACATTGCCACATTACACAACTGCTCAACAGTGGCCTAATTATTGTGGGATCAAGAAGTGCCCACTGACCTGATGGAATCCCGCATGACCCAAAAGTATTCAGGTATCTTCCTGAGGACATACACCTGGTGAACTGTTGTCTTCAACTAATAGCCTTGGATTCAGCATTGCCTGCACGTGGGCCCTCAGGAATTACAAAAAGTTAATCAGATTTCCGAAAAGACTATGTGTGATGGAACAAAATACTTCAACAACTTGATCACATACAAGAGATGAAGTTCCTGCTCCTGTCTGTTAGCAGAACAGAAGGAAGGAAGAACAATTTTTTACTTGATGTGAAAATTGAAAAAACATTGGGCAGAAAACCAATAGGGGTTTGCAAAACCACCTGGTCCACGTGAAACACCAGAAAGGGAGGTTTACAAGACAGCACCTGAAGTTCGGCTACCCACCAAACAGACACAATAGCCAAAGAAAAGCTGCCTTGAGTGTTATGACACACAGAGACTCTGAAGAAAGGGGTTCAAAAACAGGCTTCTGAAGCATTCCCAATATCATGTTCAAATTCCATAGATGAATGGTATCCTTAAAGAGAGACTAGGCATGAGCCACCCCTTAGACAAAAGTTTGCACATCAGGGAGCAAAGTGATACAACGCTAGAAAAAACAGAAAAGCTGAAAATCTGAACTTTCTTGGGACAAAGACTAAGTCCTTTCTAAACACCATCCTGAAGAAGGGCCAAAACTACTGGAACCTGAAAATATAGAGGCTGCGAGACCATGCAAACCCTATGAGAGGCCTTATAAGAAAGCACCTTTTTAGCATGAAGCATAGTGGAAATTCCAGAATATGAAAAACTTTTTTTCTTCAGGATGCTGGCCTCAACAGCCAAACCATCAAAGCTAGCTTTTCCACCCGAGGGTCACATCACAGGCCCCGAGTCACAAAAGGGAAGTCGAGAAGGTTCTTCCACAGACAAATTGAGGAGATCCAAAAAGCCAGACCCAATGTGGCAAGAACATAGCAATCAGGATGAATTAAGCGTGCTCCATTCTAATTTCCTCAGTACCCTGGGAATCAGGGGAATTGGAAAAAACACATATGACAGAGGAAAAGTCCATTGAATGGACAGTGAATTTAATGCAAGAGCCAAAGGATCCCAGCCTCTGGAGTAGAACTGAGGAACCTTGAGGTTCAGAGGGGAGGTCATGAGATCCACCATCAGGAGGCCCCAATGGCAGGCAATTGATTGAATATGCTCTGATTGAGCTTCCAGTTTCTAGGATCTAGGCACTGGCAAGTGAGAAAGACTGCCATAATGTTCCCAACCCATAAAATGTGAACCACAGAGAGGGCCATCACATGGGCCTAAGTCCACAGAAGAAATCTCTGGACCTCTGTCCATACTTTGTCATTTCTCATCCCTCTCTGATGGTTGATGTTAGTTACCTCCATCACATTGTCAGGCAGAATCCGTACTGAGGACCCCTTATGGAGTTGGGACCAACATCACAGCAAGAGGCAAATTGCCCAGAGTTCCAAAACACTGATGGCCAGAAATCTCTCTTCCCTGGACCAAAGGCCATGATCCATCTGGAGGCCCAGAGAAGCATCCCAGTCCAGCTGGCTGGCATCAGTGGTTACTTTCAACCAGTTAGGAATTACAAACACGTCCCAGAGTCAGATGGGACCACTGAAGCCACTTTGTCTAAAGGGTTAGCGACATGACACAAGACAGACAAGACTGATGCCTGGACACATTACTGAGAATGTTCATTTGTAATTTCCATGTGTGCCTCCAGAGCACAGACCACATAGATACCTGGCAGGGAAAAAAGAAAAAAGTCTCCTCTGGAGATCAGCATTCCACAGGACTAATGGTAGTATATAAACCTCAGGTGTCAATGGACACCAAGCATGCTCAACAAACAACAGAACAAGAACCAGCAGGGTTCAGAACTCTGCAAGATGGAGAAACTAGTAAAGAAGTCCTTACAAAGACACTACTGTCTGAAGACCTTTCCAGTCAAAGCTGGCCTCAGCAGATGTTTAGCAATGCTTAGTGAAGGCATCTAAAGACAATCAGATCAACAGCTGTTCAGCAGAAGCCTGATTTTTGTAGGTCCAGGAGGTGCCCTCAGGTGGAGTGTGTAGTAATTTGGAAAGGAACAGGTTTCTTTGTGGATGCATAGGCCTGTCGGGTAGTGGCCTTAATCCAAGAAGTAATGGTCACTTTGGAGGTAGCGTGGCCAGCTCAGGGCCCTCAGGAATTACAAAATGAGCAGCTGATTTCCAGAAATGAATGAACCATATAAGCAGGCATAGCTCCTGCTTGGTAGAAGAACAAGTATATTTAAATGTGGGAGTCCAGTTTAATTTCCCCAGACTGGTTTAGTAATTGCCTAACATATGTAACACTGTGAGCTAAAATAAAAATAAAATATTACATTTCCCACCTTGAAAACAGAAACTTAAATCTAAACTAATTGTGCAAGATATAAAAAAGGCTTTTGTCTTTTGTTTTTAGCAGGTATATATACAATGGAGACAAAACTCCCAAAAAGTAAGTGTAAATTTTTTTTTTTTATTGTATTTGGGAGCAGACCTGGTATTTCCTCTAATGACCAGAGAGAAGCATTAACAGGAACAGTTAGATTTACAAGAGGAATTTTGACTGAAATACTGAAACATGCTTCAATACTCCGAAATGGCAGGACTCTGATTGAAAGCTACAAGTATAACTAACTCCTTTAAAAGTGGGTGAACTCAACAGTGATGAAATATAAGTATATCTATAAAGAGGTCATATCATCTAAAACAACATTTATGATTTTGAATATGCTTTTAAAATCAGCTATATGTTGCATTGCCCTTTGTTTACTTAGAAAATGCTTTTGAGTTATTTAGCTTGATAAATTATGCTAATTAAGACATACTGAGCACTTCCTGTCTTAGCCTTACTTTACCTTCCTCACTCACTGATAATCCTTTAAGCAAGTGGGGTGGTGGGCAATGCATTACTGAATGTCAGTGAATTGGGGAGGTAATATGGGGTAAGACAGGATCTGCTTGCACAACATTCCTTAATTAGGATAATCTATCAATCTAGGGAACAAGCTTGTTTTCTAGATAAAAAATGGCCACTACAACATATAGGTGATATTCAAAGACCTTTCAAATCACCAAATATGTTTTTAGGTGATAGGATCTCTATAAATGCATAAGGTTTAGGGGTTTTCCATATACAGCAGTCATTTGACTGGTTGGGGATAACTGGAGTTTTAATCCCAACAGCTGGTGGTCCAAAGATTGACTATCCTTGATATACAAATTCCCTTCGACTGTGCCACATCAATGTCACTTTATCGTTTCCAGGGGATGACAATTAGCCACAGTAAAATGAACTGCAGACCCATTTGGCTGGAGTAAAATAAGAACCTTCAATATACACCAATACGTTTCATGGCCTTCTGAAACTGAATGGGTTAATCTGCAGAGCAGAGAGGTAAATTAAAATCCTCTACTGAATTTTGTTGTGGTACAGCACAAAGTTGGGCTTGCAGCTGAAAAAAATATGTTGAACATTGTTTGTCTGCTTCTTGGTTTGGTGCGCTCTTCTGATATTGCTTCTTTATTGTTAGCAGCTTAGCCCACATTCAGTCATGCAGTAACATCCACACTGAGACTCATTCTGTAGAACTGCAGATATCAGGAGCTTCTGTACTGTGATGTGACAGTTTTGCTTGTCTGCTTCAACAGTTCCAACAGCTCACAGCAAATTCTTTGCCATAGCATTTAAGGTCCTAACTTTTGCCACATCTGTAACCTTGATGGAATATTCAGAGGCAGAAATTGCAGCACCCATTGATACAGAGTTGTTTCTGCCAATATAAAAAAAATAAGGCATAATTTATCAACATTCATCAAATTAAAGTGGACTTGTCACCCTAATATAATTTTAACCCCTTAAGGGCCAGCTGCACACGCACGGTTCGGTCACTTAAGGACCATTTATTATTATTTTTTTCCGGAATCCGATTCCAGACTCCCCTAACAGCGTGCAGCCGTGCGGGGAGCCTGGAATTCCATGACGGTCCAGGACCGTCATGGGTCCTTAAGGGTATAACAACCCATGACGGTCCAGAACCATCATGGGTCCTTAAGGGGTTAAAAATAATTACAAATTATTATATGCTGTACTAGACATTTGTTTGTAACAGTTTTTTCATAAATGAGCCTTTATAAATTATGATAATTAATTTCTGTGATGGGCCAACATTAGCACACACTATGCAATGAATGAATCTAAGCCCACATATTGGGGACATTTCTAATAGCACAGTAAGTGGGACTTTTGGCCTAGCAGAACTAAATAGGATGCTGTGCACAGAATTAGCACAGAGTGTCACTAAAACAAAGGTTCATTTCTCAAAAAGTATCTATTTTCAGAAAATGGCTAGAGCAACAGAAGAAGTTTTTAATTCTCTGTAAAATAAATTAAACGCGTCTTATGGTGACAGTTCAACATTAACAAATGTTGGTGCTATATCCCTTTGAGTGCCAGAGTGGAACGCAATGCATTACATACCCCTCCAGCACTCAAAGGGTAAATTAACTGCACTGCAGGAGAAAAGTACAACTCCCCAAATTCATACGGATTTAAATAGTGAGTTTAATTCCTTGAATGCTAGAGAGGTCTCCAACACATTACTTTGCGATGCATTGTAGACCTATCTAGCATTCAAGGGGTTAATACCCTCATTTAAATCAATGGGCATTCTATATGTCCCCTATGGTGCATTTGGTGTGCTTTACTTTGTCTTCATACAAGTCTAAACCTAGAGGGTAGGTATGCATTAAGGTGCAAGAAGTCACTCCAATGACAAACTCTTCTCTTCCTATGTTATTCAAGGAAGCCTCCTTTGCACTCCGTAGAGAACTTTAGGAAGCTAAAGAATAGCAATACTGAAGAAATCCAACTGCACCATGCATCAGCATACCTGGGAACTTTGTATTCTGCAGCCCCCAGGTGGGATTTCTGAGGTGCTGCGGGGGGATAAAAATGACGCCATTCAAAGCAAAAGGGGCTGGGCTTACTAGCGAGTAGGGGTAAGGCTTAGCAAGAGTGTCACAAAGTGGGCAGGAAGTGGGAGGAACTGGGTGGCGAAGGAGAAGTGGGAGGAACAGGTTGGGACGGAGAAAAAGTGGGAGGAGTTTAATCACAACTGGCAAATCAGTCACTGTCCCCAGAGACCTGGTAATCAGCTACAAAAACTGAAGTCTCCGGGGCAGATCCGGGAGTTCAGAGTTATGTTCAGGAGAGGGAGACAAACTCAGTATGAATCCTGAATTATAAGTCAAAATTTAAACCAAAAAGCAAACAAAATTCTACATATAAACTGATATACATATATACACATTCAATACAATACAAATACACAACACATATACATAAGCACTAACACAGACTTATATACAAAAAGTCTAGAGCTCAATAGGGGATCTAAACTCATAATGCAAACCTATGGACAACCATTGGAAAAAGAAAATATATGGTTATAAACCACACAATACAAGAGATATATAAAAAGGATTTACTCACTTTCTCATGTAAATACCCATATATCTGGCACACTATCCTACATCTCAAAGAAAATATATGATGGGATACACTCCTGCAGTACCCAATCTGTACATCAAAGCAGATAAAGCCCAATCTATTGTTTGTATGTAGTATCCGTTAGAGTGTTTGTTATATTTGCGGGGAGATCGTTCACAGTGGTGTTTTGTTTAATTTGTGGGGAATTATCATTTTTCCTTCCGCTGTTAGGTCCATTTCATGTGGTGATGGTGAGACTATCTTTTGGGGAGAATTTATTCCATCTGTTCTTCCACTGGTCAGTTTCACACCACTAGTTTGGGGGTCTGGTGAGGAGAGATAGGGGTATTCTCCATTTTTGTACGTACACCGCTGTGACTATTCCCTAAACCAATACAGAGCTGTGCTGTCTACTGGCGATTACAGAATACAGATTGGGCTTTATCTGCAGCATCTTTCTTTGATGTAGAGATTGGGTACTGCAGGAGTGTATCCCATCATATTGCACTTATGTTTTCTTTGAGATGTATGCTAGATATGTGCCTATTTAAATGAGAAAGTGAGAAAATCCTTTTTATATATCTCTTGTATTGTGTGGTTTTTGCCCATATATTTTCTTTTTCCAATGGTTGTCCATAGGTTTGCATTATGGTTCTAGTTCAACTATTGAGTGCTAGACCTTACATATATTGGTTCTTTTTGACTGCAAGAGTGGGGGTCTTGGCCAGGCTGCACTGGGAGGTCTCCCTTTTTCTGTCTTTCTCATATTCTGCACTGCCAACATGTATTTAAAACACAAACTTACTTGCACTATGGCTGATAGATACACATGCATTTAGATAGTTATACTGAAACACCACTACACATACACATTTACACACAGACTAAGACTCATACAGTGAAGACAAGAGGGATGCAAAACGCAGTGCTTTGGAATGCTTTGCTCACCCTTCTAGTCCTCAAGGGGTTAATAGAACAAGGGATAATGTCCATGTTTTGTTTATTATTTTTAGTATAGAAAGTTAAAGCGGAACGATCATCAAAATTAAATTTCCCCCAAAATCCTTATTAACATAGAGCTATGGATATACATACTTTTATTATGCTGAATAAGTCCAGCATTAGTAAGAAATACAACTCATTCGGCAGGCATCAGCGGGCAACAGCACAGACATATTGGAGAAAAGGCATCTGTGAGTCTGCCCTGTCCATCTCGTTCACCTCCATGATTGGTGAGTGGAGTTCCTTTGTACCTTAAGGTACCGGAAACGACTGACGGTGCAGGTGCACAGAGCGTCTTTTGCAAGATCTCTGCCGCTGATGCCTGCTGAACAAGTTGTATTTCTCAATAATTCCGGACTTATTCAGCATCATAAAAGTATGTATATGAGTATCGCTATTTTAATAAGAATTTGGGGGCCATTCCACTTTAAGAGCTTAGTGTTTTCTTTAACCTCTAGAGTGCCAGAGGGGTAAGCAACTCGTTGCAAAGCAATGCGATGTGTACTCCTCTGGCACTAAAAGGGTTAAAGGAACATTAATGACTAAATTGGTTGATATAACTTTAAATATCAAACACAATTTAGCATCTGTAAAAGTTATTTTATGTTAGATCCATATAATATAATAATAAACTTGTTTGGTTGATATAACTTTTAAATATCAAGTACTTACTGTTAGCATTTGTAAAAATGATTTCATGTCAGAGCCATAAAATATAATAATCTTGATTTATAATGCATATGTAAACTGTCTTAATGAGAGTACATTTGGCTAATCTTGTTTGTGCTGTCTTTAATGAGAGACAAGAATGACAGTCGTTAACTCTTTGAGTGCCAGAGGGGTACTCAATGCATTGCTCTGCAATGTGTAGCATACCCCTCTGGCACTCAAAGGGTTAATTTACACAGATTAGTATCCCTTGCCCTTGTCTGTATAGGGTTGTTAACCACCTTATACAGACACACAGCACTAAAGACTACCAACATTGCTACACATGCCAGCAAACTGTCCCGATTTAAGCGGGACAGACCCGAATTTAGGGCCCAAACCCGCTGTCCCGCCTGCATTTCACTTTGTCCCTTTTCCTGGACTTTTCCCTGCTTAACTTTTGCCCAGCACCCTACTGACGCACCAGGCTCATCAGGTGAGCCACTCTGCTGAGTAGTGAGTCACTCGTAACTCACTGCTCATGTGTGCCACACTTGATATATGTGCACGCATTCACGCCATACTCTTCGTGAACCAGCCAGAACTTGTGAGTGTGAGTTTACTGAACTGCCCCATTGAGCGCGTGCCTCCAACGTTTTTGGAAAACCTCTCTGTTCAAATCCTCTGTGATAGGTACTAACATGTGTTACTGGTGATTATTGCTATGGCACAAATGCGGACGGGGGTATGCAGTTTTGGGTGTCTGTCATGATCATGCCTGGCTGCGGATTGAGACAAGTGAGTACTGCTGCCTCAGTGCTGGCTGCCTTAGCGAAGTGACAACCGCCGGAGGCAGCAGGCCAGGAGGAGGAAGCCGGCCGTGAGTTTAATTCATTAATAATTCTGCAGTGCACGCGGGCCAGTGCCTGACTGTCCAGGCATGCCAGCAGCATATTTATTCATTGAGTAAATTAACCCTTTGACTGCCACAGGGATACGCAACACATTGCATTGTGTACCCCTCTGGCACTCAAAGGGTTAAGTTACACTGTGAGTGACTAGAGTGCCAGGGGTGTGCAAAGCAAACGCTTCTAGCCGTGCAGGCACTGAATAAAAGGGTTAACCCTTTGAGTGCCAGTGAGGAAGCCAACGGCACCTCTCTGGCAATCAAAGGACATTTCATTATGACTACATAAAAAAAAAACTTGTGCACTTGACGTATAGCTTACTGTTTCCCCCAGTGCTGACTCTACCCAGTATCATGTCCGGTTGAAACATTAATGCCTTGGCCAAGGGTCCCCAACGCCACAGTCTGGTAAAGGAGGAGTTAACTGTTCACAAGAAATGATCAATTGTGCATACTGGAGATGTACATTAGCATCCTAGGAGTAACTTTATCATCAGTCAGCAAAAGAGCAAACAAAATATACCCAATTACCTTCTTCCCAGTGACAATGTGAAGAAGATACCGGAGTTTATTTGTTTGCCCTTTTGCTGACTGATGATAAAGTTACTCCTAGGATGCTAATGTACATCTCCAATATGCACAATTGATGAGACACTTCTTGTGACGTGTTAACCATTTGAGTGCTAGAGGTACACAAAGTGCATACCTCTTAAGTGTCCCTCTTTGAGATCCAAATCCCTCTGTCCTGTTTCCCACCCTGGTGTCCCTGTGTTTAGGAGATCAGACTGTGTGGTGTGTATATTAGTGTAATCCATTGTTTCAAAACAATAAACCTCATTAATATTTGTATACATTTCAGTAAATGTGTATATACATTAGTCTGTGTAAGTAAAATAATTTGGTCTCAAAATAACTTATTCAGTTACACAAAGAGGTGTCAGTAGGTCATGAAATAACCTAAAAAGTCTAGGTAATGCCCCGCCCATCAGCCACACCCTGATGAACACCCCCTAAAACAAAAGTGTCCCTCTTTTGCAATTTAAAATGTTGGGAGGTATGTTACCATGAAGTACAGATACTGAACTCTTTAAAGTGATAGTAATGTTTCACAAAAACAGCAGCTCCAATTAATCTTCATAGTATTTGAGCCATAGAGAGTGTTATTTCATTACTGTGCGTGTTGTAGCTCAAGAGTAATTGAATGATAAAATTTCCCCCTCCTACCCCTTTTACCTAGTGTAAGCCACCTCCCCTCAGATGTGGAATCCAGTCCATAGACCAGACAGCTCACATCAAGGTTCAACATTCTTACTGTGAGAACAGTGAAAACCCTTCCACCTTGACATGTTTTTTAGCTTTTTCCATTATCTTAATTGAAGATTGTTCCTCTCTGCAATCTACCTGGACACATCCTGCTGCTCTAAGTTGTAGAAGGGGCAGGAGGGGGATACTTTATCATTCAATTACTCTTGAACTACAACTCTGACAGAATTGAAATAACAATCTCCAAGGCCCAAATACAATGAAGATTAATTAGAGCTGCTTTTATTATGAAACATTACTATCCCTTTAACAACCAGATGTTATGTATATAAACTTCTGCAAACTTACCTTGAATCAGCTATTTCAGTTCTTCTATTACTTACCCTTTGAAATGTAAGCTCTTTCTACCTGCAGTATGTAAACAATAAGTCTGTTACTCATCTGTATCTGTAAACATAACAGGAACTTTATGTGTGCATGACTATTTAGGTGCACATAGAGTGTGATGCACACAAAGAGCTTAAGATAATTTACAGACATAGATGAGACAGATGGATTTTATAGACAGCAAGCCACTGGGAGCAGAAAGAAGAGAAAACCTGAACCAGCTGATTCAAGGTAAATACACAGAATAAAGAAAAAGAAAGTTAATTGATAATATATATTCTAATGAGGTCATAAAATGTTAAAATAAAAAACTACTATTACTTATAAATGTCAGAAGAATTAAAAGTAGTTTGTCTGCACACCAATGTCATTATTGGGACCTATTTATCAACAGGATCTGTTCTCCCGTTTGCTTAGGTAATGTGTGTTATGTCTTTATTGCTAGTAGTGATATTCTAATAAAGCCTATGGCACGGATTGTCTTGGTGCAAAGAAAACGTACAGGTTTATTGGTGTAAACGTTTTGGTGTGTCAATGCACGCAATCATCAAGACAAGAGGTTCCTGCATAGGTTTGCATCTTAGCTGTTAAAGGGATAGCAATGTTTCAAATTAAATGCAGCTCCAATTATTCTTTATAGTTTTTGGGCCATGTAGAGCGTTATTATCATTCTCTGCTATGTGTAGTTCCAGAGTAATTGAATCATAAAGTGTCCCCCCGCCCCTTTTACCTATGTAACTCTGCACAGCAAGACTGTCCGTATGGATCGCAGCAAGGAACAATCTTCTCTTAGCATAAGGGAAAAACCTGCCCTCCTCATTCAAGGGGGGCAGGGTTTTCCTTATGTTCACAGTAAGAAGATTGTCCCTTACTGCAAGCTGTCCAGTCAAGCGACCAGATTCACATCTGAGGGGAGACGGCTTACACTAAGTATAAGTATGTGTGTGTGGGGGGGGGGGGACACACTTTATAATTCAGTTACTCTGGAACTACACATCACAGAGAATGATAAAACCGCTCCACATGACTCAAAATCTAAAAAGAATAATTGGAGCTTCATTAATTTTGAAACATTATTATCTCTTTAAGAATTGTTATAATATAGCAGCAATTGGAAGACCAGCATTTTTTTCCTACAGACGTGCCCCTACTCCCTGAAAACATAATTCTGTAACATACTCCTCTCCCAGAACAAGGAAAAATAAAGATTCCTAAAATCCCCACTCATTTAAATTATGCTTTAACCCCTTAAGGACCCTTGACGTACCAGGACCGTCACGGTCCTTGAAATACTCAAGGACCGATGACAGTCATAGTGCGTCACGTACTTTTTACTTACAGCGCTCTACCGGGAGCGCTGTAAGTAAAAATAGGGCCTGAAATTGACCGCTCCAAGATCGGAGCGATCTCTATCAGGCCCCATAATGACGCGCCTATACACGTGACAGGACACGTGTACCGGCGCGTCCAAGTGCTCCTATGCGGTCATTATGGGATGGAAATGTCCCAGGACCGCCGGTCCTTAAGGGGTTAAAGGAACAATAAACTTTTTATGAAAACCTGTATGTTATAGAGCCTCTGTCAGTTTTTTTAATCAAATGTGATAACAGTTCAAATAATCAGGAAGTGAATTACAGTGTGATTATTTTCTGAATGTTCTAAGTGACAGCATGACTCAGCAGTTAATATCATTTTCTATGGAGAACTGTTCGTCAGTGACTTTCCTCTCAAATAGAATGCAACAAAATAATTATTTGGAACCTGACCACTAGAGGGCACTGTTAGAGTAAAAAAACAAAAACAAAAACAAAACATGAGTTTGAAATCTAATATATCTGAAAATATTAATCTCTCTGCATGGGGAGCACCTATTTTTACTCAAAAGAAAAAGCCCTAACAAACGTTTGCTGCTCCTTTAACCCCTTAAGTACCCATGACATGCCAGGACCATCATGGGTAAACGTGCCATAAGGACCCATGACGGTCCTGGCATGTCATGGAATTCAGGGCTCCTTGTGCAGCTACATGCTGCTCGGGTAGCCCTGAATTGGATCCAATAAAGGAAAAAATAAAAAATAAATGATCCTTGGTCCTTAACACCACGCAAGGACAGTTCTTACGGGGTTAAGCCCTTGGAGGTCTCCGATGTATTGCAATACATCGTGTGCTATAGTGAAAGCTAATTTTCACCAGAATTTCTACACTTCTTACCCAATCAGCCTCTTAAGAGCCAGCTATATGGTAACGTGCCCATTATGGAACAAATAAAGCTAAAGAAAATATATTGGATAAAGAATGGGTGCCCAAACTGTTTTTTTTTTCCAAGGGCTGGACTGAGAAAAGAACAAAAAGCCGAGGGCCAGATACAATGACAAACCACACTAAAGACAAGTATTCGCTCTGACACTAAATTAGAGATTATACAGGCTTCTGCGGAAGTACGCAGCTCAAGCTGTAGGAGACTACACCTCCCATCATCCCCAACCAGTCATTGACCAACTGGGGATGATGGGAGTTGTCGTCCCCGACAGATATAAAGTCAAATTGTTTATACTTTTTATTCATATTTACCTTTTTAACATCATATTCCTGACAGTAAGCTCCTTCGATCTCTGTTTCCAGAGAGCTTTATGATCAGTTGACCATCAAATCAGGACAATGATACAATGTAACACTATCTCCGCAGCACTGAGACCTCTCTATGTGGCCTTTTATTTTTTTTTATTATCTTAACCCCTTAAGGACCACGGTTCCAGGCTCCACGAACGGCGTGCAGCTTCGCAGGGAGCCCGGAATTCCATGACGGTCCTGGCACGTCATGGATCCTTAACGCAAAACAGCCCATGAAGTGCCAGGACCATCAAGGGTCATTAAGGGATTAATCAAATTGTATCACTATACTTGATTTCATAGTCCCTGACAGAAAGCTTTGGAAACAGATCCAGGAAGATCAATGCCAGAAATAAAAGTGTTAATTAAAAGATAAAGAAGAAAAAAAATAACAAGTATAAGTAATCTGACTGTACATATTATGCAGTTGCAGTAGAGTATATGTAATTGTTACTGCCCTTTTAAAGATTTGCCTCTTTGTTAAAGGGATAGTAATACTTCGTTTTAACTTTATTTTATTTTGTAGGCATTAAAAAAACATGAAGAATGATATAAGTCTTATCTCTCAAACCTTTATGGTTTATGAGATATTCACAAGCAAAGTTCCCCTCCCCGCCCCTTTTACCTAGTGTAAGCCATCTCTTCTCAGATGTGAGTCTGGTTGTATGACAGTACAGATAACAGAAGGGGACAATTTTCTTTGTATGAAAACAATGAAAGCCCTTCCCCCCTTGACAAGTTTTTCAGCTTTTTCCATTATCTTAATTGAAGATTGTCCCTCTCTGCAGTCTACCTGGGCATCTCCCTTCTGATCTGGTTGAAGAGGGGGGGGGATACTTTGTTTGTGAATATCTCTTAAACCATAAAGGTTTCAGAGATAAGACTTATATCATTCTTCATGTTTTTTTAATGCCTACAAAATACAATAAAGTTAAAATGAAGTATTACTATCCCTTTAAGGATTGGGTGAACATGATTTTCATGTTTCCCAGTAGCCCAAATTTAGTTATTTAATTGAATTTACTTGGAAGACCTAACTGACAATGTCTTTGGTCTATAAACAGCAAAGTAAATGGTCCCATGCTTTAGTGTTGACATTCCTAGGTTAAAGCTAATTCATAACTGTAAATTATTGTAGTGTTTGGTTAAAGTATGAAAGAAGGACAAAGTAGCAGCCTATTACAGCTCTTCAGCTGAGGCCTTGTTCTTGTAGGCCCAGGAAGCACCCACAGATCTGGTGGAATTCACTGTGATCTTAAAGGGAACTGGTTTCTTCCTGATCTTATATGCTTGGCATATGCTAACCATAATGCAAGAGGACATGGTTACCTTGAAAGCAGCCTGACCAGCTCTGGGACTCTCAGTCATGACAAACAGAGAGTCAGCCTTATGAAAAGGCTTAGTATGGCGTACACAGAACTTAAGGGAGCACACCATGTCCAAAAGATGGAGATCTCTCTCCTGATCAGATGCAGGGACTGTACAGAAAGAAGGTACTCCTGTTTGATGTGAAACATGGAGACCACCTTGGGACCAAACTCCTGCAAGGTACGAAGTACAGTCTTATCCTGGTGAAACACCAGAAAGGGAAGTTTACAAGACAGACCTTGCAACTCGGCTACCATCCATACAAAGACAACTGCCAATAGAAACACCGTCTTGAGTGTTAACTGGCACAATGTGATGGAAGCTAGAGGCTCAAAAGGAGGCCTCTGCAGGACATTCATGACCAGACTGAGGTCCCACAGAAGTGTGGAATACTTGAAAGAATGGAAAGCATGAGCCATACCTTGCAGAAAAAGTTTAACATCTGGAATGACAGCAATCCTTCTATGAAAGGGTGCTGAAATTTGAATCTTAAGGAACTCAGGCTGAGACCCTTGCTCACTTCATCCTGAAGAAAGGACAGCACCAAGGGAAGGTCAAAGACCTGCAGGAACATATTCTTGTCACCATTAGGTCTATTGCTGGGATCCCTCAGTGTTGAACTGCCAGGTAAAACTCTTCCACATGAAGTTTCTAATTTCCTGGATCTACGTCTTGGTGACTTAGAAAGTCTGCCAGTATGTATTCTACTCCTGGACTGTGAACAGCTGAGGAGACCTTTCACTTTTCTCCAAGCTATTTTGCTGGGGGTTCCCCTTTGGAAATTGATGTATACCACCTCCGCAGTGTTGCCCAACTGTACTCTTACCGGAACTCCCATGAGAACAGGGGAGAAATTGCACTGAGCTTCAGAATGTTGATGGGCAGCAGACTCTCATTCCTTGTCCATCTGCCCTGGGCGCCCAGGTATCCCAGAACTGCACCCCTGCCCCTCAGGCTAGTCATCCATCATGACCAGATCCCACTCTGGTATCACAAAGGGTCTCCCTCTCTCCAGGTTCAGCCAGTGAAGCCACCCACTGGAGGCCCTCCCTGTCCTCCAGAGATAGAATCATCTGATGAAGAAGATGCTCTGGATTCCTGGACCAGGACCTGAGGATGTCCCTCTGGAGTTCCCTTGTAAGGAACTGTAAGTAAGGAACAGCCTCCAGAACAGAGACCAAGTGACATGTATGTAGTGCTTGATCCTGGCCTCTGACCACTCCAGGGCCTGAGACACATACTGTAACACAAACTGAATCTTCTCCTGTGGAAGAAAAACCTTCCCCTGAAGGGTATCAAACTTCATTCCCAGGGACACCAGAACCTGGGATGGGATTGGAGACGACTTCTTGAGATTGAAAATCCAGTCAAGATGCACCAGAATGTGGAAGCTCTTGGATATGGTGAGCCAAGAGCTCTCCCGATGGAGCCTTGATGAGGAAGTTGTACAAATACAGAGTCAGAGAAATGCCCTGGTTATCTGGTTATATATGAACTGGTAATAATTGGAGCCAGAAGCAAAACACAGGTAGTGCTGGCAGCCCGGGTAGATTGAGACAAGCAGATAAGTGTCCTGAAGATCCAGAGAGGTAGGTTTACTTTTAAAATGTCGCATGCAAAAAAAGCATGCGACTACATGGCACATTCAACATTCAAAAGGGTAACGTGAGAAACTGCAGAAAAGCGCAAGATTCTCATGTCGTGGCCTGAAACGTCGCCATCAATGTATCAAAGAAAAAAGTGCCATAAAAGCCATTACTTTAGGTAAAACGTATTACCCTGGTTCTGTCACGGATATCAAGAATACAAAAGGAGTCAGTACTGTAATAATAAAATAGATAATAAAATAACAAGACAAAGCCAGCGCTTCTTACCAGAAATAGGAGGTCACTTGGGGTGAACCTCTCTGCTAGAAACCAGGCAGACGACCAAAGGTAGTCTCAGAGTAGCAAGTAAGGTAAGAAGCAAATGTGCAGCAACAGAGAACTCCTACACAGACAGGAATGAGGGAGACTCTTAATGACTCACGTCTGCAGTCAGTCTACGTGGCAGAGAGCACTTGGGGAGACAGAGAGGATGTTCAGTCAGAGCCAATGGTAAGGTAGAGCGGTTCCTAGGACTAGACAGGGGTCAATACCAGAGTAGGAAGTCAGTCACAGCCACAGGTCTGCACCATACTGGATGTCTACTATGCCAGGGGAAAACACAGGAAGAATAGTCAGACAGAGTCACAGATCAGCACCAGGATGGATGGTCAGACATGCCTAGGTCATACACGGAGAGGGTAGTCAGCCAGAGCCACAGGTCTGCACCAGATTGGATATCTACTATGCCAAAGTATAATGCTGAAAGAATAGTCAGACAGACCCACAGGTCAGCACCAGGATGGAGGGTCAGATAAGCCTAGGTCATACACAGCGCGCTCAAAAAAATAAACAACTGCATCAGACACCAATGTAAGGGCAACTGAATACAGTGTCCAGAGCCCTCTTATACCCAGCCAGAGAGCGTAGGAAGGTGGAGTCTCCAGTGTCCCAAGGAACAAGACTGACCCCAGCATACACAGCTTTGCATCCAAACGTGACACAGCGACTGTGAGATGCGTCAAAATACGCGCCCAAGCCCATGTCACCTGAACTCCACAAACCACTTGGGGAAAGAACAGGGAAGGCTGCTGAAAGCACCAGACGAGGCCATACCACGAGCCAGGAGGCACCCGAGCACTGACGCCGGAGCATCATTCCCTGAACCAGGTGCTCAACAGTGACCATCTGAGTGACGTGGGAACTGAGGTAAGGAACATACTGTGACAGGTTCTATCTCCCCTTCTCAGCTCCCCTTCCCCTCGGTCCATCCAGGAGCACATTTATCAGCCAGTCTTCCTGAGCAGGGGTGTCCTTTAAACCTGCAGTATAATAATTTACCTGTTGTATGGTTTGGGTGTAGTTTCCCGCACAGAGCAGAGACTGGGAAGACCTTTATCAAGAAGCCACAGTCAGAAGACAAATCATATTGATGTGGCCAATGCTAATCTTGCCAAGCACTGCCCTGGCTCTCCCCTTCTCTGACTGCTCCTCTCCGCCCTGTCATTCTGCACGCACGGAAGGGGAGAGAGAGTCGGGATGCTACATCCTGCAGAGATCAGCTCATTGGTAATCCGAATATTCTTGTCCAATTCAGCTAGTGACTTGTGCAAGGCTTGGATCCAAGATAAATTTTGATTGATTAGAACAGTTTATTGGATCTTAAAACTTTGGAATAAAGCAGTTTCATTTGCTTAGACCATAGTAGCATGACTCTCTTCATAGTTGAGTAGGTGATAGACACCTCTAAGGTGGAAGAGGAAAATACGGGTATACTACTGAGATGTTTTGTGGTGCATTGGCTCTGACTCAGAGAGTGAAACTGTTTGAGGGAGAAGATGGGGGAGATGCACAGCAACTAGACACGAATGTGGCTGCTTGATAAAGGTCTTCCCAGTCTCTGCCCAGGGCGGGAAACTATACCCAAACCATTATTATACTGCAGGTTTAAAGGACACCCCCACCCAGGAAGACTGGCTGATGAATGTGTTCCCAGACCCACAGCGGGGAAGGGGAGAGAGAACCAGAGCAATACCTAAAATAATTACTTTTTTGATACTTTTTTTCTTTGATATATTGATGGTGACGTTTCAGGCTGCGACATGAGAATCTTGCGTTTTCATGCAGAGTGAGATTCTCATGTCGCCCTTTTCATTACGGCGACATGTTGAATGCGCAGTGTAGTTGCACGCTTATTTTTATGCAACATCTTAAAGGGATATCAGAGAGGCCAGATATTCCCATGGGCGGTGACAGAGCTCAAAGATTCCATCTTGAAGCGCTTAGCGACCACGTACTGGTTGAGACATTTGAGTTCCAGAATAAAGCAGCAGCCACTGTCCTTCTAAGGAACCACAAACAGTTTGGAATGAAAACCTGAAAAGCGCTCTGGGACTAGGACTGACACCAGCACCTGCTTTTCCAGTACAGTGGTCAGGGTCTCGTGGAACAGTCTCGCTCTGTCTGGATTTTTTGGAACCTTTGAGGAGAAAAAAACAATAGGCAGGAAGCTATTGAAATATATGCGGTTCCCTTCTGAGACCACCCACAAAACCCACTGGTCCATTAAGGAGGATGTCCAGGTGTCTCAAAAAAGGAGGAGATGGCCGCCTACAAGTAACCACGGACCAGGATTCTGAGAGTCATCCAGAGGATGGTTTGTCAGACTTAGCTTTGTAAGTAATAGGTAGAGCTGCCAGGATAGTGTGGGCTTTGCGGCAGGGCGCGTCTGAGAGGTCCAAGGGATTTGTGCCCTCTGCTCCACCCGTTTGGTTAGGAGGGGGTGATAATTACTTGTCTTCCTCACCAGAAAGGAATGCCTGGTGAAAGGTTGAAGCAAGGAAGTGGTCTTACCACCCATAGCATCACTGATGATTTATTTTATGTTAGGCCCAAAAAAAAGCCTTGCCTTGAAAAGCCAAGGATATCAGTGACTTCTCAGAGGATTGCTCAGCAGAACAAATCTTAAGCCACAAGGTGCAGCGATTAGCAACAGAAACAGTAAAGAACTAAGCAGAGAAACTGGCTCTGTCAAACAAGGCCTCTGTGACATTAGTACTGGCTTCCATAACCAATAAGTCCTTTTTGGCAACATCAGCACGCATAGCATATGACAGTTGTTCACCCCAAACGCCTAAAGCCCAGTTGACCCAAGCAGAGGCAAAAATGGACCTCAATGCAGAAGGCCAAAATTTCCCACAGTGTCCCTCCAGGGAAAGGGCAGTGTTCATTGCGAAGAGCAAGATGGGGGGGGGGATCAATGGCTAGGACAGAAGCCCACTGTGCCAGTGCTTCAGCCATAAAAGGAAATACCTTAGCATAGCATTTGTTAAGGAAAAGTCTCTTGTCGGGAGTTTTCAACTCAACCAGAAGGATTTGGTCACGAGTGTTATTGGGCGGAAATACACAAGAAGTCTTTCTGCACCTCTAGAAAATATCCAAAAAGGGAGACACCCCATCAACGGTGTTGAAGACCTGAAGGGGACCAGATCAGCCTCATAAGAAGGATTACTTACCAGTGTTCTGTCTTCAGGTAACCACCATAGGAGAGGGCAAAATCTTAAAGGACTCAACCATAAGGGAAAAATTGTCATGAAGCCACCCTCTACAGGGCAAAGTAAATCTAGAGAGCACCTGTGAACTGGGGAATCCAACTCCAGGAAAGCCCAGTGATGGTAACCCGACTAATAGGTGACTATACAGTTCCATATCGAATAGGAAAATAATAAAAAACCTAAATAAAACTAAGAGGATGGCCTTTTCCCTCCAGCAGCTTGTAGATGGAGGGTTGAGCTGAAGGAAGAGGAAGTCTCCACCCCAAAGACCTTGTCTTTTGTGATGTGCCCTATGGTAACTGTTTTCCATATTGGACTTAAAATAAATATATGCATCAGCTTCAGTAAGAGAGTTGTTAATCCCTTGGACGTGGAGTATTGCTTCACAATGTGTTAAAAGACCCCCCCCCCCCCCGCTGATTATAAATCTGTGTAATGATAACCACCTCTTACCTTACTAAGGCCATAAAATCTAATGGATCCTGTGTCCAGTGCTTTCCTCACTGTTTCAATAGAGAACCTCTTCAGTCAGTCCGGGATGGCATATCCATGGAGGCAGACAAGACAGTTGCTGGCAGTTTTTTTCAAAATAAAGCGGAGTGCATGAGCCTCCCTAACCTTCATAGGACCATTGCATTATGAACCCCTTTGATCCTTAAACAGTTATGATTACAATGTGCAGTGAGCAGATTTTGCGGTTCTGTGGTCTTGTTAGCAACTGTCATGTCTGCCTCCATGCACATGGTATCCAGAACTAATTGAAGATGCTCTCTCTTCTACCAAGGGAAATTAATAAGGGACATTAGGATTTTCTGGACATAGTAATTTTTTTTTTTTATTAATTAGGACATTTTCTTAGTCTTTTAAATACTGAGTAGAAAAGAAAGCTCGGTGGGTCAGGCAGGCTGACCTAAAATAAACTGACAATGCAATACATCAAACAAAAACAAATAACGGTAAAGGGAACAGGAAAAAAAACTTGTATTTGCTAACAGGGTCGTGCAGGTCATTAGATCAGCTACAGGGCGGATTTGTTTTGTATGGCTATTTTAACCCATTGATTATGACAGGAGTCTAACTCTTTGCAGAGGAAGGTACTACAACACAATCCTGTTAGAAAAAAGGCAGAGCAGGAACAACATTACAGCGCTCAGGATACGTGACAGAGCTCAGGGAACATGACAGCGCTCAGGAAACATGTTGTCAGAGAATGCTCAGGGAACATGACAGGGAACAAGACAGGGAACATGACAGCACTCAGGGAACAAGACAGCGCTCAGGGAACACGACAGCGCTCAGGGAACACGACAGCGCTCAGGGAACACGACAGCGCTCAGGGAACACGACAGCGCTCAGGAAAAATGTTGTCAGGGAACATGACAATGCTCAGGAAACATGTTGTCAGGGAACGTGACAGCGCTCAGGAAACATGTCAGGGAACGTGACAGTGCTCAGGGAACATGACAGGGAACATGACAACGCTCAGGAAACATGTTGTCAGGGAATATGACAGCGCTCAAGAAACATGTTGTCAGGGAACATGACAATGCTCAGGAAACAGGTTGTCAGGGAACATGACAGCACACTCAGGGAACAAGAGAGCGCTCAGGGAACATGACAGCGCACAGGGAACATGACAGCGCACAGGGAACATGACAGCGCACAGGGAACAAGACAGCGCTCCGAGAACAAGACAGAGCTCCAGGAACAAGACAAGACAGCGCTCCGGGAACAAGACAAGACAGCGCTCCGGGAACAAGACAAGACAGCGCTCCGGGAACAAGAAAGCACTCAGGGAACATGACAGCGCTCAGGGAACAAGACAGCGCTCAAGGAACAAGACAGCGCTCAAGGAACAAGACAGCGCTCAGAGAACAAGACAGCGCTCAGAGAACAAGACAGCGCTCAGAGAACAAGACAGCGCTCCGGGAACAAGACAGCGCTCAGGGAACAAGACAGCGCTCAGGGAACAAGACAGCGCTCAGGGAACAAGACAGCGCTCAGGGAACAAGACAGCGCTCAGGGAACAAGACAGCGCTCAGGGAACAAGACAGCGCTCAGGGAACAAGACAGCGCTCAGGGAACAAGACAGCGCTCAGGGAACAAGACAGCGCTCCGGGAACAAGACAGCGCTCCGGGAACAAGACAGCGCTCCGGGAACAAGACAGCGCTCCGGGAACAAGACAGCGCTCAGGGAACAAGACAGCGCAGCGCTCAGGGAACAAGACAGCGCTCAGGGAACAAGACAGCGCTCCGGGAACAAGACAGCGCTCCGGGAACAAGACAGCGCTCCGGGAACAAGACAGCGCTCCGGGAACAAGACAGCGCTCCGGGAACAAGACAAGACAGCGCTCCGGGAACAAGACAAGACAGCGCTCAGAGAACAAGAAAGCACTCAGGGAACATGACAGCGCTCAGGGAACAAGACAGCGCTCAAGGAACAAGACAGCGCTCAAGGAACAAGACAGCGCTCAGAGAACAAGACAGCGCTCAGAGAACAAGACAGCGCTCCGGGAACAAGACAGCGCTCCGGGAACAAGACAGCGCTCCGGGAACAAGACAGCGCTCCGGGAACAAGACAGCGCACAGGGAACATGACAGCGCACAGGGAACATGACAGCGCACAGGGAACATGACAGCGCACAGGGAACATGACAGCCCTCAGGGAACATGACAGCCCTCAGGGAACATGACAGCGCACAGGGAACATGACAGCGCACAGGGAACATGACAGCGCTCAGAGAACAAGACAGCGCTCAGAGAACAAGACAGCGCTCAGAGAACAAGACAGCGCTCAGGGAACAAGAAAACAATCAGGGAACAAGACAGCGCTCCGGGAACAAGACAGCGCTCCGGGAACAAGACAGCGCTCCGGGAACAAGACAGCGCTCCGGGAACAAGACAGCGCTCCGGGAACAAGACAGCGCTCAGGGAACAAGACAGCGCTCAGGGAACAAGACAGCGCTCAGGGAACAAGACAGCGCAGCGCTCAGGGAACAAGACAGCGCTCAGGGAACAAGACAGCGCTCCGGGAACAAGACAGCGCTCCGGGAACAAGACAGCGCTCCGGGAACAAGACAGCGCTCAGGGAACAAGACAGCGCTCAGGGAACAAGACAGCGCTCAGGGAACAAGACAGCGCTCAGGGAACAAGACAGCGCTCAGGGAACAAGACAGCACTCAGGGAACATGACAGCACACTGGGAACACGACAGCACTCAGGGAACACGACAGCACTCAGGGAACACGACAGCGCTCAGGGAACACGACAGCACTCAGGGAACATGACAGCGCTCAGGAAACATGACAGCGCTCAGGAAACATGACAGCGCTCAGGAAACATGACAGCGCTCAGAGAACAAGACAGCGCTCATAACAGACCACTGGGACTTATTCATCAAGCAAGAGGTGCAATTCTGGAGCAAACTAACTGTACCATTTGGACAAATGTATTCCCCAAATGATTACTGATTTATATGTGACTTTAACCCCATGAATGCTAGAGTCGTCTCTGGTGCTTTGCTTAGTAATGCTCTCTAGCATTCAAGGGATTAAAAGTCCCATTTAAATCAACTGGGGTTTTCATGCAGTTATTTGTCTCCAGGCGTCACTTCAGAATTAGAGGATGTTATCTAAATTAAAATCAGGGCTCATTGTTGGTAAACTTTTCTTTTCCTAAATCTAGAGATGCATGAAATCCATACTTTCAGGGGAATATCACATCTTTCTAGGATTCAACTGAATAACAAATCCAATAAAAAACTGATTACAAATTATAAATAAAAAGAAACTCTGGGTGTTGTCTATGGCAGTGATTCTCCACCTTAGTCCTCAGTATCTACTAATGGCCAAGTCTAGAGGATTCCCCTGCTTGAGCACAAATGAATGAATCAAAATGACTGACCAACTCAGCTCTGCTCAAGCAGGGCTATCCACCAGTCCTGGGGGGTTATGCACTACGGTGTGATAAATAGGAGATAAAGTGGAGATGACTTCTCCAGTGATATCACTTCTCCAATTTAGGTGTTACTCTATGAAGCCTATGCACTAAGAAATCTCCCATTTCAGTAATTGTAGTGCATAGGTTCCAGAGAATAACATAGGAACTGGAGAAGTCATTTCCACTTTATCACCTCTTTATCACACCTTAGTGCATCTCCCCCTGGTCTGTTAGTGGTTCCTGAAGACATGTTTAGAAATCACTGAACTATGGGACTTAATTGCCACTGGGAGTGGATCTAGTCCTTGCTAGAAGGAGATATTTGTGAGGTCCAACTAGCTTATGGTTTATAAATATATTAAAAATGACTGTACAGCATATAGATTCCACCTAAAAGGGACATAAAATAGGGTATGTGGGCAAATTTGGCCTATCGCCTCATTATTTTAATACTGGCTGCTTAAGAAAGATGCATACTATGTGGCTATTCAGGAACCACTGCAATCTTTGAGCATTTATAGGCAATAGTTTGCTTTTTATGAAAAGTTACCAGTAGGTGTAGCTGTTGCTATCTATGGATAATAATCAGGAACAACATTTCCCCCGCTGTCAAGAAAAGGAAACAATCCAGTTTGTTGCCTGGTTTGAACTTTAAAGGAACACTGATGCCAAAAAATGAAACAATTTGATATAACTTTAAATATCATGTTTTTATAGCTAGCATATGTACTATCCTTAAAACATAATCCTAATCTTGCCTTTAACCTATGTCTAAACGTTTCTTTTTAGACAGTATTTAACCCTTTTAGTGCCAGAGGAGTATGCAACGCATTGCTCTGACACTCAAAGGGATAATGTTATTTGTGCTGTTTGTATTCAGAGCTAACATATAAAGTCAGTTAACGGATTATGATTAATCCCCACTGCTCTTGTATTGAGAAAGGCTGCTGTCTTATTTCAGCCCATTCACAGATAATTATGGACAAGCAATAGGAGCCCCAAAAAGGCAGGAATGTCTGCTCCCTCAGAGCACACAAAGGCCTCTCAAAACAAACAGAGCATTTTTACACATATTAGCATAAAGTACAGAATATTTAAGTGTATATAACTCAGTTGTCTATGTTCCTTTAATAACTAGTGAATGAAGCATCTGCCATCAGTGGGAGTACTCTTGTGTTACGGAGTAGAAAAAGCCCTGACTGCAGTGCAGATTTTCATCAATAAATTCACACACACACTCAAGGAGTTAAATATAAACAAAAAATACAATATCTGAGGCACAGGGACAATGAGTACTCATGGTGCTGTTAACCCTGTGTTTGCAGATTCATACTGAACTGCTGTTACCTTGTCCTGGATGTACCTTTGTAGATTATTGTAAAAGTAAAATACTGATTCTTGTGTTTACTGCAATTGCAAGAATACACATTGAACTTGTGTTCTAACTAAAGTATGTGTGAACAGCCCACTACTGCAGCGCACCTGTACTTCATGGCTGAGTCCTTGGTAGAACGTGCAGAGCAGTGGAACTCCTGAACTCCAGCACCCTCCAGTATTCTCTGCAGGTTCCTCTCTGTGATGCCACCACCTAGTGAGTACAGATGCAATTGCACCCAAAACAAAATCAGACAATCTCACTGTAAAGCACAAATGAACCTAACATTACACTATGTATCTAAAGCTACAACAAATACTTAACCCTTTTGAGTGTCAGAGGGGTGAGCAAAACAATGCTTTGCAACACAATGTATACCATTCTGGCATGCAAAGGATTAAACCACAAACTCTATAACACAAGGGGCCTTTTGTAGAAAGGCAAAGTACGGCAATTCTGCAGCAAGCCAACCATAGTGTAGGAGCCAAATACATATTTTAATTGATTTAAATAAGCCTTTAATTTCCTGAATGCTAGAGATGATTGCAAGGCATTTTTAATACCCTTATTTTACTCTGTGGGAAAATCCCTACAACACATTTATTCCTGTTAGAACCTGCAGTACAGCTGGAAATGAAGCACTGACATAGCAGGAAGAGATGAGTGATGAAAAAGTCTTCCCCTTAGCATGCTGAACGTTAGCACATGCATTAAGCTATAGTTTAGGGTCAAGAAAAACAAAAACGAGTGTGACAAACGCACATTGAGAAAACAAAATTAAGTGTTTTGTTGAAGGCATGGTACAATGTCAGGTGCTGCTCAAGTCACATTTTTCACTCCCATGTGCCATTGCAGAGAGGAAATTTCCATAACAAACTGGTCCCACCTCAGACAGTACAGCTCTGAAATGTCAGGCAAATCCTCTCTGCACAAGAGAAAGATCACAACCCCAGATGTACGTTTCAGTCTATGTGTACCTCATCAGTGGGGTGAAGCAGATTCCCTCTATGCACATGGAAAGCAAGGACCCATGCCTGGGATACCCTTCCACTTACAGAGACTAGAAAAAAAAAAAGAGTGCGGCAAACGCACACACAGACACAAGTGTTTTGTTAAAGGAGTGGTAGCCATTCAGGTGCTGCTCAAATCACGTTTTTTCACTCCCAAGTGCGATAGCAGAGATT